>CM073322.1:5617600-6986888 GCA_037043015.1 Bryum argenteum
ACTATCCGATTCCGCGCATTGATGAGACGTTAAGATCCATTCTTTGCGACCAAATATATCTCCAAGGTTGATGTAATCTCTGCGTTTACATCGGATACGTGTGAAAAGAAGGTGACGAGTGGAAGACGGCGTTCAAAACACGCTTTGGCTTATATCGGTGGTTGGTCACACCGTTTGACCGACGGGCGCACTGCAACTTTTCAAATGATATATCAATTGGATACTTCGCGACGAATTGGATATATCTTTGCTCCGCATATTTTGATGACGTGGTGATCTATAGTGATACTCAAAAAGAACATTGTGATGCAGTTCTCAGGATCATCCGTAAGCTTGCTAACGCAGGGCTTCAACTTGATTTTGATAAGAGCGAGTTTGAAGCAGGCACTATCAAGTATCTTGGATATTTGGTGAAGACCGGTTGGGGTTTGCGGTGATCCATCCAAAGAAAACTTGAGGCAATTCGTCAATGGGAGCCGCCAACAAAAGTGAAAGGAGTTCGTGGATTTTTAGGTTTTACGCAAATTATTATCGACAATTCATAGATGGATATTCTAACATTGCGGAACCTCTTACTCGACTAACGCGAAAGATCAACCTTTCCATTGGACATCGAAATGTCAACATGCCTTTGATCGATTGAAGGAGGCATTAATTCATGCACCGGTGCTCGTTAAATGGACTCCAGGTTTGGAAACAACCATTGAATGTGATTCCTCCTGTTATCTTTGTTGGTGGCACCTTAATGCAAAAGGTGGACGGACTTTGGCATGCGGTTGCTTATTTCTCGAAAAACACACACCGTGGAGTCCAATTATCCGATTCATGACAAGGAAATGCTAGCGATTGTACATTGCATCCGCGAGTGGCGTACATTACTTGTTGGCCAACATTTTGAAGTGAGTTGAGATCATCGCAATTTGGCTTATTTTCAGAAGAAGCAACATTTGAGCGAGAGGCAAATGCGTTGGGCCTACGAGTTGAATGATTTTGACTTTGAGATCGTGCACAAGCCTGGCAAGGATCAAGTTCAATCGGATGCACTTTCTCGTCGGGAACAAGATCTTCCCCAACACGCAGATGATGATCGAATCATGAATCGATATCATCGACTTTTGAGACGGAGATGATGGCGCTTTGAAGGTTGTCGCTAAATCTGCATGGATCGCGAGATGGTGATGCGATTCGAGAAAGAGACTCACTTTCTGAGTCGATAATGACCCCGCGTCCCATATGTCCATTTATTGACGCAGAGATGATTGCATTATGGGATGTTGCCCTGCAAACAAATCATCGTTATTGGAAGATGCGAAAGGCGGTTATGGATGGTGAGCGCCGACTACCTAAAGAATGGGGCTTACCTATCACGATTAGTGAGTGTTCAGATTCAGTCATCGATTGCGTTGGCGTGGACGAATATGGATTCCGCGCACGAACCTCTTCGGACGCGTTTGATCCAATCTACTCATGATTCACCACTAGCGGGACATCCAGGTCGTGAGGGTACGCGTGACTTGATTGCACGTGAATATCGTGGCGCAGGTTGACACAAGATGTTCGGAGATTTATGCGAATCGCAGCGTGTGTGGAAAATCGAAGATTTGGCGGGAAGCGAAGCGAGGTTGCTAAAACCTTTGCCAATTCCGGCACGGATTTGGACTGAGCTCTCCATTGATTTTATTACCGGATTGGCACCAAGCAGCCACTGTACAAATATCATGGTTGTGACAGACCGTTTGTCCAAATCTATCATTGTTGTGCCTATGAAGACAATTCGTGCACTTGATGTGGCTCACAAACTTTTAGAGCAAGTTTTTCAGCATCACGGATTGTCTGCAGCAATTGTGTCGGATCGTGGTAGTTAATTTGTTAGTCTGCTTTGGACAGAATTATGCAGATTGATGAAGATTACGCGTCGGTTGTCGAAAGCTTTCCATCCAGAGACAGATGGTGCAACAGAGAGGGCGAATCAAGAGCTTGAAACATATCTTCGTATTTTCACGACATTTGAGCAAGCAGATTGGGCTTTTCAGTTGCCGATCGCGATGATCGCGTTGAATAATCGTGTGTCGCAGTCTATAGGTATGTCTGCATTTTTTATGACTCATGGTTATCATCATTCGGTCATGAATATTACTATACCCGAGGAGGCAGGTTCTTCGTTGTCACCGGCGGAAAAAGGACGCAAGCTTGTTGAAAGATCGGCGTAATTCAAATCGGCAACAACGGCAATGGCCATTGCGCAAGAGACTCAAGAACGTCGACCAAATACACGACGCTTCGGTGGCGAGGATTTTCGTCCGGGTGATCGTGTGTGGTTGAAGTTGAAGAACATCAACACGTCCCGCCAATCAAGAAGCTTGATTGGATTGCTCTTCCTTATCGTGTATTGGAGTGCGTAGGTACACATGCGATTCGTTTGAATACACCGTCGGTATTCATCCTGTTTTCATGTGAGTTTAGTGAAGAAGGCGGTGAGGATCCGTTGCCTTCCCAACTACCTCGTGATAATGAGCCCGGTGTTGTTTTTGAGCAATCCCGCTTTCGAGGCATCCACTAGCGAGGACGAGTATCTTTGTGAAAAGAGTGTTGCAACATCGACGTCGTGGCGCGGTTGGCAACTAGTTATAAAGTGGACAGGATGGCCGGAGCCTACTTAAACTCGTTTGCCAATTACAAAATGTCATGGCCTTAGACGATTTCGAGCGCTTGTTGCGCGCGTCTGGTACTGATATTCCTTAGGCACATTCTCTTGTATGACACTTGTTAATTCATCAGCACATGAGGAGGAGGAGGAGGAGGCATTTGTCATGGGCCAAAGCCTCGTTGATAAGCTCGGATGTTCACTCGCTATTAATTTTATAAATAGAACTTCGGCAGTAGAGCTAAAGTATAGCCTCGGCAGTAGAGCTAAAGTATAGCCTCGGCAGTAGAGCTAAAGTATAGCCTCGGCAGTTGAGCCAAGAGATTAGTACATAAGGGACTCTTATTCATTGTAAACCTAAGTCTTGGATCAATATATTTCTTTTGTAGTTTTTGCTTGTTTTGACAGCTAGACTCTTACATTATTAAAGTTATCAATAGATTTTAAATATTCATTCTTATAGTTTTGTGAAGAACAAACTATTTATATCTTTAAAATAAGCAATAATATTACTGTAAGGAAATAATCAATAGCAGTTTACTCTTATATAGATCTTAGCCTATTACGTATTTGTTGATATAAATTTGACATTGATATAACATTTGACATGTTAAATTTATGAAAAAACTTGTTTATTCACATAAACTAAAAGTTATAATTCATAGTATATTCCGAATACATAGACTATTTACTTGATAATGAGTAATTTTGATATATTATTGATTTAAGGTTTCGATTAATAAGATTAAGCATTATTAATTTTCTATGATGCGATTAAAATCAAAGGAAAAAAAAAATCTACATTTTATATACTATTTAGAAAGTATTATAATTTAAATAGTTTACAAAAAATAGAACCCCAATTCCGTTAAAATGGCATTATTCCGGTAAAATGGCACACCTCAACTTTCTGAACCATAATTCAAAAACCATGTGATATAACAAAATTTTAAGGTGATATTAGGGAAAATGAGTGACAATGTATATAAAGAAGTGATATTACAAAGAAAATTGTGATTTTACAGAATATACCATTTTATATGAGCACAAATGTAAGATCTAGTGTGACAAAATGACACATGGCATAGTGCCATTTTAACGAAATTGGAGTTATAGATATTTGTTGTGATGTTTATGATATAGTTTAAAAGACGGTGCGAATTGTGATTCTTATTTCTTAATATAGAAACATCATAACAAATCCAATACAAAATTATTGAAATGAAAACTCTTCCAACTGAAAAGTTGTTGGAATGCATATTCAGATTATAATCAAAATTCGTGAAAAACTATTTCTAAAAAGATTTGGACTTGAATATTATGAATATTGCACTTTATAAACTTGGGCGTGGTGAATGAACCAATCAATTACGAGTTTGCGACCTCCTAGAAGGTTATGTACAACCCCAACCCTACCCACCACAATCCTTTCAAAGCACAAAGCCACTCTTACTAATTGCGATCTGAATCGTAAAATTCACTTTCTGGGTGCATTACAAGAAGGTGACTAATTTGATATCAAAATACGAGTGAGAAGTTTAGTACAAGAGATTCTACATAGTAGATTCCGCAAGGAAAGGACCCCTACAACGTCGGAGAATGCTCACTGCAGTCCATGACTCCATGTATGAAGTTCGCGTTTAGTGTGGTAAACTAGTTGTCTCTGAAGTTAGGATTAATTCATGGTAGATTAACCCCTAAAAATCCAGGGGTTTCCTCGACCTCCAGAACCAAAAACTGCCATTTTTCACCTTCGTTGGGAAATGGGGAAATGGAGAAACTTTTTTTTCTGGTTTTAGACTTTGAACCGTAAGATCTTGCACCTAACTTGTATACAAAGGACTGGTCAAAATTTCAACCGTTGGATGTTTGTCATTTGTGAGATCATAACAATCAAAGTTTGACCAACACTTTTTTTTGCCGTTGCGTGAGAGGCATTGTCTAAATGGTGCCAAGGGCAACTTGATGATTGTTATTCCAAATATTTTTCCCTCATTTTTTTTCATGTAGGTAATCAAGTTGGGTATGCTCATGCAAAATTTTAGAGACCAATTCCACTTTTTGACCTTAATGTAAAATATTTTATGAAAGAAGGTCTAAAAACAACCATATAGTAAAACAAGCACCACGTATGATATATTTAGTTTGAGAAAAATCTCGACGGTGAGAAGGTGCATTTATGATAATGTGAATTTTGAAAAAAAAATCTTGGAAAAAATCCAAAATCTCGAATTTTGGCAATTTTTGAAAGAAAAAATTGCAAAATTACTAGAAATTGTGAAGATTGTTTTTGAAAGTTTTGGAGGTCATTTTTGTAAAATTGGTAAACTTTTTGACTTCGGATACTTTGGAATTTGAATAGTAATTTGTTAATGAACATGATTCTAAAAAAAAAAAATTAAAAAAAATTATTTTAACCTGCCCGTTTAGGACTTGAAACCTAAAATTTCTAGGTGAAGGTTATAAAATTAAAATTTGACTTTGAAAATTTTACCACATACACATTACTGTATGAGGAGCACCCAATAAAAATCTTAGGCAAAAATATCAATTTAAATGCTTAAAATGAGCTGCCCGAAATCTCAGAAAACCGAATCGGTTTTCCTGGATTTTTAGGGGTTAAACAAGAGTCAGAATAGAATGAAATTATGGCCTCTAAAAATAAATAAAAGTTCAAGTTAACGTGAGAAAGCCTACTTTATGCATAGACAGGGTGTGGGCTAGATAAGAATCCAAAAAACGTTATAGCACTATTGGTGTGACATACACTAAACACAAAGATTAGTGTAGTATGCTAGTTCTCTCTGAAGTTATGCTTAACTCATGGACGACTACACAAGAGTTAGAGTAGAAAGAAATAAAATCTAAACATCTAAAAATAGGTAGAAGTAAAAGTTAAGGTGGAAAAGCCCTAAAACACATTGGATACATATAAACATAAAATTATTTGATTCTTTCATTGTTGTCTTCTTCATTGCCTTCCTTGTGAGAGAGCCTCCTTACTTGTCTCTCCTGAACCCTTGCATATTTTGTCCTCCTAGTCTCTATACATTCTTCACGATGGGCAAATACGACGTCGTTAATTGAGATCTTACTTCTTCTCCAGTTAGAGATACTCGTTCACCACGTAGAGATAGTCCTTCACCCACACACATACCCACAAAACGGGCTAGAGATATAGGTACGACCCAATCTAGAAATAGAGCGACAAGGTCACCTGCAACAACCACAGCCACAGGGTCACCTCCCACAAATCATGCTGAAGCCACATACTCACCCTCAAGTCACATTGATAGAGGCATTAAAAAATTGTAAGTCACTCACCCTCAAGTCCGCCTACACCTCCAGGGCCGTCCAGCAATCTATCTTACAATACAACATAATTTGTCTCACACGACAGTTCAGAGCTAGAATCTGTTTAAGAGACAACCCAAGTTCAATGTGCTCAACGGCACGGGACCCACTAGTATTATTACGCCATGTCAGCCCTTTGTTTTCCTTATTTGGCTCTTAAATTCTCCTATTTCCCCAGATTATACATGTTGTTAGCCTAAAACATTATATCACTGCAGATCGAATCAATGATCCACTACGCTGGGATACGGTAGTGTCTTTCTTACAGCAGGCAGCAAGGAGGCAAACCGAGCCCCAGTCGGATTCATTTAGAGATATATTGATCTGGTGCGTTACGAGCGACAACACCGCCCCGGAACGTATTTGTCAAGCATGCTTGAAGGAGGACACGAACCGCTTGACTAGGTGTCAAGCGTGTTTCTCAGGTACACACCCGAATTGCCTACAGTAGTTGGGTATGTCGCCTTCTTTAGCAGGTTACATCTGTGCAAGGTGCGAGGCATCCGAGGCAAGACGGACATTGAGAAAGGCTCAAGACAAGGCAATGGACACGGTTGAGAAGATGCAGAACCTTCGAAAGGAGGAGCAGAAGTCTCGCGACCCTAAACCATACCGCGATGCTACACAAGGGGTTGTGGTTAGAGGAGACAATAAATCTCCTAAGCCATTACAAGGAAACCCTAAACCCACAAAACGGCAGGGCGGAATCTGGGACGCAGTAAGTCACAGATTTGACAGCAATCGGCTGACAATCGTTCCAGTTTCCTAGCGTAGTGAAGAGGTTTGGCGAAGGTAAGTTTCTAAAACCCTTAAACCGTTGTGGGTTTTTAGATGGGGAGTGCAAGGTATTCTAAATCCATCTTGGCCGATTTACAGCTCTGGTCCCCTACAGCAGCAAAAACATAAGGGAGAAGCAGGTGAAGGCAGCACCCCAAGAAAACGACGTGATTCAAATTTTTCGATCGACGACGAAGTAAAATACCTCAAGGTAAGTTTATTGTAAACCCCCGAGACCTTTCAAACGAATTGAGTAGGTGCAAGCTTTCAAACAATTTGAGTCACTTGGTGGATTTGTAAGTCCCTAAACCTTTGTTTTGGCAAGCGGGTGTTAAACGTTTTTGCACAGCGTAGATAGAGGTCTTGGAGTTTGGGAGGAAATACAAGGTATTCGAGAACCGGACGGTCGTAGGTGTCAAGGAGGAAATGAAGAATCTATATGGTAAAGACAAGTATATGGATGTTGCTTTTGAGATGCACAACATCTACCGCAGAGACAGAGCATAGACTAGCGGATCAGAGACGGGCAGAGGATGATGCCAGACACAGAGATGCGAAGGACGATGAATGAGACTATAGCGGAGGGGATTATACCCAAGTCCTCTCAGAGGACGACGAATGAAGGATGACTCACCTGTATCTGGATACATTGATGGTTTATGTTGGGTAGGCATGTTGAGGAGGTAGAGGCATGTTTAATGTTGGGTTCGAGGTCCCCTTGTTAACCTTTGTGTTACATTGTTTGGCTGCATTGAGAAACAAAAAAAAACTTCAATTCTTGATTTATGATTCAAAGAGGTTCCGAAATGAAGTGGCCGAGAAGGCGAGATCGTCAATATTCAGCTTTAATATAAAGTGTGAGACAAAGAATGATGTAATGTAAGATAGATTGGCATAATAAAAATAGTACTTGGTGAGATTTAGTGTAGTGTTTGTCATTGTGATTGTCATTAAATTTACATAAAAAAATGCGATCATCTTTGCAAACATTACACTAATGACAAAGTTGTTTACAAATAGCGTTAAAGGGTATATCTTTACTACAACACTAATCAACATGACTACTTTAATCCCCGTTTTCCTTATTGCCCCTAAATTAAATGCACGGATTATCTGAAGCCATTTTTATTTTATTTTTCCTTCCTGTAATGTTTATATCATTTAAAGTATGATTCAAACTTCGAGTTTTTTGAAGGATATGAAATGCCAAATTCTATTGCGTATTATAAATAGTTGAAGCTTCTTAAAAATTGAGGATTCATTCATGTGGAGAAAATGTAGGACTAAGATCGAATGATTCTAAACTAATGTAAAAGTCAATGTAATACCAGCTTCATGGTCAACCCCTAAACGTGTCAAATGTTTAAAAAATGACATTTTTGTTGCCAAATTGAAACTTTGAAGAGTCATAACTTCTTCATAGAGAGTCTACTTTGACGATATCTTTTGGGTTGAAATCCAAATCAATTATAATAATAATAATAATTATTATTATTATTATTTATTGGGATAAAAATTTCAAACTCATTCAAGAAAATATGAATATAACACGCATTGTGGTGAAGGTTTTGTGTTTGGGTTTTCAAACATGAGCCATGTTTTACAATTGCAAGCGATATATGTGGAATCATAAATGGTTTTTCATGATTTTTTTTACATATAAATGATGTTAACCCCTGAAGGTTCGTGATGCAAAATTGTAAAAATGGACATTCTCTTACTTCAGGCCTAAAGCCTCCCAATCCAAGAAGTATTTGGAAGATCCAACCATAGGATCTTGAAGTTAACTTAATCTTCCACTCACTTGCCAAAATTGAACTGTTGATTCTCCTTCATTTGTGAGATTATAATGGTCAAAGTTGGCTGAATTTTGGACTTCAAAAAGCGCGTTTTCGCTTTTGTATTTAGATGATTTTCAATTTAAACCCTAATTTTGGTATATTCATTGCAAGGGTGTCTCTATATTGGAAAAACCAAAAAATACATGGTCCTTGATAAGCTCCTTCATCTGTTGTTGGATCCTAATTTTGTTTGTTGCATTGGATCTCGATTTGAATTCATTTTCTGAGGTAGAAACCTCAAATGTTGTGATCGAAACCAAAATGTAGGAAAGACATGACATGCATTTTAGAGGAAGGGGTCTAGCCTAACATAAGAGAGAATATGAGCTCAACAGAAGGCCCCTTGGTGTTGACAAACACAAACAATTCTTGGGGCTAGAGATGGTAGGGCAAGGACTATTTTCTTGTCTCTATCTTGAGTGAATTTCAAGTAAGACGATTGCTAATTTCCACACTTGGGAAGATTATTGATTTATTTTCTATTCAAGGAAGAGTACAAGGTGGAAGCCCTTTTTTCATTTTTTTTATTGGTTACTATGTGTGGTTTCTTTTTTTAACATAGTGCATGGCTTGTATTTTCAACATAGTGGAGAGTCAAAGGAATGATGAATAAAAGTAAGAGGAGTATCATAGTACTTGCAATAAAAATAAGAGGAGTATCGTAGTACCAGCATTATCAAACCATTTCTATTGTAACACCAAGCATTTATGGAGCCAATCATGTTCATTTCCCATACAAGATTGATCATCATATTGGGCAGAAATAGGGGATCAGTGCTTGCAAGAAAATCGTGAAGGACAATTTTAATTAAGAAGCAATCCCCCTTCAAGCTTATTTTGGAGGCCTTGTGTTGAGCTCATATTTTCTCTAATGTATATATTTTTTTCCTTCGTAAATCTTAGGGTTGTTTTTGCCATTACAAGGGTATTATTTGAGCCAAGACTGTTTTGATGGATTTGTTTGGTACAAGGGTGTTATTCATATGAAAATGAACAACTCACTAATTGGTGATTTTTTCGATTGCAATAATTCTATTGGTAACATTGGCACTTGAAAGAGAAGTGATGAAATTTTGTAATGTTTCTTGAGTAGTCTACTAGATTCCACAATTGTTGAGATCTGAATAATTTACCTTTATGTTTATTTTTAATACTTTTGGTAAATGTGTTTTTTGATTGAAAAATAGTTGGGATGGTTGGGGGTTAAGCTCGAAATGTCTCATGGGGATAGTAGAGAGATGGCTGTATAATTGGTACATGCTACCAACAAGAAGCTCCAAATTGGGAACTCAATTGCTCACTAGAACCACATTTCTCTTAATTCCTGCTTTTGTGTTGAACTCAAAGCTATAAAAGGTCTAAATCCATTCCAAGTACTTTAAAAATATAGCGTATTCTACAGGCCACAAAGGCACTTACAGACATTTAGGGTTAAAGTCTAAAACACAAGTAAAGATCATATGAATTGATGATGATACCCTCAATCTCTCGCAAAGTACAATGTATTATCCAATAGTTACGTTTGTTTAGCAAATTAATACGTGTGAAGTATCCATTGTCATGCTTATGTGGTTAAGGAAGCTCAGAGCTATTTGATAGAAAGGAAGACAAAAGTTAGCATCTATCTTGACAATTTTCTTAAGTGATTTGGTTAGTGTCGATCCTCGTAAGCAGAGAATAATACTGTTACAATATCTCTTTGTCCAGTGGCCTCTAAGACATTATTAGTACGAAAAAACACTTCATTAACTATGGCCCTAGGCATAGGTATCCATCTATAAGCTATATCTATCTATGTGACTTGGTCATCTCTTCTGTGTATTTTGGCATTAGAAGCGTCAAGGAAGCTCAAATGTTATGAGGGAATGGAATGAAGTCACGTATACTGCAATCCGATCGAACATGAAGTGTTTTGTAGATAACTCAGCCACAAAGAAGGAGGTTGCAAAACCTAAACCAACCAATAAGGACATCGTGAGACAAGATGTTCATGAATATGGTTTGAAATAGGCAATGGATACAATAGATTTTTGATGAAATAACTCAAGTTGAGACTTGCAGCACAGAATGTGTGTTTATAGCTCTTTGTAGACTCTAGTTTTGTCATCGTTGAACCTTACTTGCTTTTACGCGAATAAATTGTGTTATGAACAACACTAGTTATTTTCCGTTATGCCTAAATGACAATGTTATAGTATTAACTTTCAAGTACCCAAAAAAGGGACCAAATTATATACACTTGAAGTTTTTTTTTATTCGTGATATTTTTGCAAGCCAAACTAACACACTTGATCAAAAAAAAAAAAAAAAAAAAAAAAAAAGAAGAAGAATATAATAGTCTAGCTGAATAAAGTGCAATATATGTATTAACCCCTAAACGCGCCGAATGTCAAAAAACGACATTTTAGATGACAAGCAGCAGCTTTGAAGAGCCATAACTTCTTCATCTAGGGTCCGTTTTGGATGAAATAACTTGGATTGGGTCTCAAATCAAGTCTAGTTTGTGTGGTAAAATTTTCATACCGATACGGTGAAGTATGAATTAATGACATACATTTTAATAAAGGCAACTTCTGTTTTTGGGTTTTCAAACTTTAGGCATGTTTTACCATTGTAAGCCAATTATGTGAAATCAATAATAGTTGTACATGTATGTTTTTTGCAAGATCATGATCTTAAGATGAAGACTAACAACTTTTTAGTTGGAAGATTTTTGTTCCAAGAATTTTTGGTATTGGATTTGCAACGATGTTTCCCCAAAGAAAAAAAAATGAATAAATGGATGATTTTTGAAGAGCTATATCTCCTTCATACACCAATGTCAAAAATTACACTCCATGATTTTGAATCCCACTCTGGCATGAGATTAAATCCGTTGAATGTATACGTGTGATAAACATTATATTCTTGAAATCACATTTCAGAAATTTCTTACATTTTGTGAATTGAAAAAGTTGAATATTGATCAAAAATAGTTTTCTATAATTATTAACCGTTTATGACTCTATGAATGGATAATATTCATAGAGGGTAGATTGAAATTTACTCATCAGGCCTACTTCGCCACCCATCCCTGAAAAAGACTGTAATATTCTCTGTGGTGCCACCTTGGATTGAAGTTGTGGGATTTCCGCAGCATACCGGACCCAAGTCCCTGTTTGAGGCATAAGTACCAGCCAGGGACAGTTTAGGGCACAAAATCTAAACCGTCCATCCAAAGGCGGGGCTGCACAAAAAAAAGAAAAAAAAGAAGAGAATTTAACCCTAAACATCTTAACCCTTAAAAGTCCCTTGGGGATAGTATGTACGATGTCGTAGAATTAGGATTTGCTACCAACAAGAAACTCTAAAGTGGAATCGTAATAGCACACTAGAACCGCATTATTTCAAATGTCAACTTCTTCTTTGAACTCAAACCCATTAAAGGTGTACATTCACTCCAAATACAACCAAAATACACCGTTGTCGGGTAGAGAGAATTAGCCTTAGGAAAACTTTGGGTTTCTAGCTGCACCTAAGTCAGTGGAGAAATAGGAGAAATAATTAAACTATGTTAAAAGAGTTATCTTAAACAATACATAATCACTCCCAGATATAAGTCAAAAGATTAGTTTAGAAGTCATAAGTAAAAATCTAATTCACATTAGGTTAACATAATTAATTAGAAGTCATTAAACAAGGATGACTTAAACTAAATACGATTAATTAAAATTTGTAATCTTAATTAGTCTCTAACCTTAATTAAGTTAATTAAACAAAGTTAAAGTTAATTAATTACAATTAGTATTAAACAAACATGATTAAGGTAATTATTTCTAATTACCCTTAACCTCTTAAGGTCCTTACCCTTAGATACCCTGCCCCTTTTATACCCTCTTCTATAAGACCCTTATCCTAGACATACCCTTGGTATACCCTTTGTTAGTTTAAGTAAACTCTAACCGTGGTTTTCCTCTTACTTTGATTAATCACTACACCTTCATACGAAATTAGAATCAAGCAAGCAATATGTTGATAGAAAGCCACTAAAACATACTACAAGCATACCAAATCTCAAGTTTTGAAGGTTATCACACAAAACTCTATGGACAGTAGAAGTTAGGCGATCAAATTTTCAAGGCAGCAGACCTTTCTTCACTAAAAAGAGTGCCAACTACACTCAAAAGCTCCAAAGTTAGTGCGTGATAGCTCTATAGAAAGCTAACAAGTTATATTACAAACCCTCTGAATCTCAATCTCAGAAAGATCACACAAAAGTTATGAGGTCAAATCAAAAACGGTCATCTCAAAACCGCTCCCATATTAAGAGAGGAAGAAACCCTCTCTACTTCAAATCGGCACCACGGCCTCATACTATCTTCAAATCACACACTTGATAGCTTTTTACAAACACAACCTCAAGATGCACAAACCCTCCAAATATCACACTTAGAAACGGTTTTTACAAAACGTAGTGACTCCTCGAAGTCACGGTAATCAAAAATACATGGCAGCAGACTTTTTTGTACTCAAAAAGGTGTTGCTCCTTCACTACAACTCATCTCACCATGCTTGATAGGTTTTTACAAAGCTCATGACGACATCTACAGCATACTCAAAGCTCATCTCCAAACTCCAAAAACACAATGCCCACCACTCTCTCAAAATCCGCACACTACACTAAGGGGAGGAAGAAGAAGAAGGGGACCACCTAGGCCCCATGCCATGCCCATATGGCATCTCCTATACCATTGGGCTTGCATCGTCAACCTCATCTACTCCCTTATCAACTTCTATTACTCTTATACAACTATTCTATCACTTGTTTTTACATTCTACCTTCCCAGTTATCAATCCAAAGATTGGATTTTGACTGAGAGTAACAATAAACACTAACTGTCGGAACCCGTTTTCTTGATTGAATACTTCATAAGCGTAATGCGCATTAAGAATAAGTATAGAGTCTAGAATCTGACCTAAGTATATGCTAGGCCGTATACTATAAGGCAATTACGTTTTTACAAATAAGTGTTATAGTTAAAATCTAGTTTGTGTTAATAAGGACGAATTTGTCAATCCGTACTCTGCTACCGCACGGCTAGGAAGGACTGTCAGAAGCCGGACAAGGGTTTTAAGTACGGCGGCGAAAGGACGAAGTCGCCAGAATACAACAATGAGGGAAATGGCGAATGACAGCTCTGTACCAGACCAGGGTATGATGGCCGGATTCAAATCCGTCCTCGAGAGGATCAAGGAGGTCGGATCCATTCCGGCCTTCCTGCATACACCACCAGACGGACACGTTCTTTTGCTCGTCCTCCTCTAATGGATACGCATCCATATGAAAGCGACGAGAAGTACGAGGTAGCAATACAGACTTGGAATCCGGATTGAGAATCCGGTCTAGAATTAGGAAGCCGGATTAGAATCCGGCCTAGAATTAGGAAGCCGGATTAGAATCCGGCCAAGAATTAGGAAGCCGGATTAGAATCCGGCCTAGAATTAGGAAGCCGGATTAGAATCCGGCCTAGAATTAGGAAGCCGGATTAGAATCCGGCCTAGAATTAGGAAGCCGGATTAGAATCCGGCCTAGGTTTGAGAAGCCGGATTAGAATCCGGCCTAGAATTAAGAAGCCGGATTAGAATCCGACCTAGGGTTAGAAATTCGAACTATGGCAGTAGGTAGGATCTTTTTGGGAAAGCGAGCCGCTTTCCGTAGTGTAGGCCTAGTAGGGCGGCCGCCGCTAAGTTTTTAGGTTTCTAAGTCGTTGACTTAGAAGTACTTATAGGTGGAAGTCTGGCCACCTAAAACATTCCTTGCTTGAGTGTTAATCGAACCCTCTTATGCGCATATTCGGTGTGATCATTTCCCTGTCTCCTTTTCAGTTGAGTGCTGGGAAAGCCGGATCTACTTTTGTGTGTTGTGAGTTGAGAGTTAGGAATCCGGATTCTTTGCTAGATCGTTTCTGTGGAGTTGAAGTCGGGTTGGGCGTATTCTTGAGTGCCTTGTGTCTTGGACTAGTCTAGGTGTCTGAGAGAGGGAAACTGCTGTGGTAAACACTTACGGTCTGGGAGGGTCTGGGAGTATAGTGTGTGAGGACGGATTCCAATCCGGCCTCCAGCTGCCACAGACTTGGGTTCCTCTATAGTCTCAGAGGACGGATCAAGCGCAGTACGTGACCAGAATACGTGTAGACGTCTTCTAGCCGGATTCGGAGCTCTTGGAGTCTGTCATTGTAGTAAGGGTGATAGTGTAACCAGGACGGCCTGCGTGACCTGCTAGTTCGGACGGATAGGACGGATTAGTTGTGAGGACGTAATGTGTGCCTTAGTGTGTGTGTGTGTGTGTGTGTGTGTGTGTGTGTGAGTAGAGTCTAAGTGTGGAGGTTTCCGCCACGGTAAACATAAGGGAAAGAGTCTTTGTGCATCCCCTCTTGCAAAGGGATACCCTTGCCCTGCAAGGCTAAAACATGAGTTGGGACTAGGAAACGTTTGTGGGTTTGGTTGTTTTAGCACTACTTGTCTTGGTCACTTCACAGAATCCCTGGAACGATACACGAGTCACCTGAACCCGGGTTTTACACCAATAAATGTGTAAGGGAAGATAAAGAGAATACATGGCATCTGACACTAACATTCTATTAAAACCAACATCAAATAACTCCATCTAATAAAAACTCACTCCATCAAGTCATTTAAGACTTAAAGGTATCCCGATGGCGTAATAAATCTGTCGCGGCTTCAAATATAATCGTCAAGTCGCGGACTTGGTTGGTTGGCTTGATAAGTCGATGCCGCATTCTGTCGGTCCGGGTTCGAATCCCGCAGAACTCGTTGAGCGACATTATCGGCTCGCAACTTGGCTCTGCTAGCGAGACCAAACGGCAGGAAATAATGCCACCAACCGGCGCTCCTACCTCCAGACTGTGACAAGATGCAGTGCCTCCAAGATACAGGCCTGTCACGAAGAATTTATTATCCATTCTTCTAAGCCTATATTGTGGTTCTCACCACAAAACATATTTTTAATCTAATAATACACTCATATATTTACCACGTACCAGGTACATGGAAAACTATGAGGTTATCAACTTATATTAGTTTTTTGCAACATGTAACTGATATCATCACGACACCGTATTCTACTGGTCGCCACGGCACGCTCAGACCTTTAAGGTTTAAACCGATTGAAAACTGACACTGTTGAATTCACTTTTTTGGACAGTCCAAGGGCAGGGCACGACTTGACCTTCCATGGAGGTTCAATCGTGTTTAGTTCTATTTCTTCTTTTCCTAGATTTTCAATTGTTAAACCCTTCATCCTCAATTCCGTTAAAATGGCATTATGCCGCTAAAATGGCACACCTCAACGTTCTGAACAGTAGTTCAAGAACCATGTGATATAACAGAATTTGAAGGTGATATTATGGAAAATAAGTGACAATGTACATATAGGAGTGATATTACCAAAAAAATTGTGATATTACAAAATACACCATTCCATGTGAGCACTTATGTAAGATTTGGTGTGACAAATGGCACATGACATAGTGTCATTTTAACGGAATTAAGGTTCTTCTCTCATGATATTATTTGCATCTTAAAGATTCTCTTCACAATTCTAGATGGATTAATGACTGTAATAAATTACATCTTCAAGTTCATTTTCAAATATAGATTTAGTGCAATGTCAATCGCAACCGGATGCATGAGATCTAGCCACCTCTACGATGCCGGTTAAAAATGAAAAAACATTACGGCTATTTATGTAGCCGGTTACTGAAGACGCTTCGCATCATCAGATGACCACCGCACCTTCGGCGTGGTGGTGTTGGCTCGATCGCTTCGCTAGCTCGAGCCTAACACTTAACACCATAATAATAATCAATATCTTTTTATTCAATGCTAGTAGTGCAAGCATAATTAAATATTGTTGTCTTAGACTTGTACTCATCTTTGAACGCGTTAAAATATACAACGACTTGGCAATTCCGATCGAAAGTCTCCGTAATAATAAGTCACACGACATGATGTTTTACAGAGGGATCAAACACCGAATCCTTCTAAGCATTCAAGAAGTCATTGAAATAGACATTGGACGTGTCGTTCACTTTACTACTGTGGCCCGGGACGCATCTGCGGTCGTTGATGGCCAACACGCATCTACCATCGTCTCAATCGCACTCCATTCTCTCAAAGACTAATAAAATGTCTCGGCATCAAACATTGGTGTCGCGAAGATTCGTGGTTAGCGTGCCGAAAAAAAATCCCTTTCACACCTGGGAATTTTTTGATGAACTCGAGATTTCCTTTAAACTCTCGTTCTTCGTCCCTTTTCTCAAGCGTAGTCGCTATAGAAGGTGTCCATGAAACGGAATTGAAAGATCGACGAAGTATGCGGTTGACGTTGTATTCGACTTAAACCTGCTTCTTGTTCAACAACAAATTCATCCAAGACTGTCCGAATAACCTTAGTCTTGGCTCGATATTGTGCAACTCTTTTGGCAACACATTTTTTCCTCTTGCTTTCTCTATCCATATCTTTGCCGTAATCATTCCCAGTTGTTGACCTTCGGTTTTTTCAAGGACATCTTGGTATACGGATTTTCGATTGGGAGTCTTATTAAGAAGATGTTGAGTAGGATGTTTAAGTCACGCTTCTCCAAATCCCGACATACACTCTGGCTTGAAGGTATGGCGATCAAGACGACCTCCTCTTTCGACTTTCGATCAGAGCGCCCAACCGAAAGGCTGCGAGTTTTGGAGTCGATTAATTGTCTTATCCCATTCTTACGATAACATCAAACTACGGTTGGTATACTTCCCGGAAGAATGATGATTTCGATTTGTTGAGGAGGTCCACTGCTTTAAGAAATTGTCGAGTGATTTAGTTTTAATACTTCACGGCGTTTAGCGTTTAAAACCTCCTCAAAATTTTGAAGAAGAAAGAAGCGACTTGTTTAATGTGACGTATTCGGATGATAATGAACGTTTAGCTCGATTTTAGCTAAATTCAACGCAAACTTCGGGACGTATGAATGATTATTTAGACTCATTTAGCTTCAGTCTAGTTAAAAGATATACATGTATCGACTACACTTTATTCTGAAATGAAAATAAAATATGTTGCAAAGACCTACATCATACTTTAGTGGGCCAACATTTGTTGAGCGACTACGACCGGACTTCGGCTGGACCACACTTCATGAAAAATGACCCAGACCACCCAAACACTTCTCGCGCCAAGATGTTCGTGCTCTCACGGTGTGAAACGTTCGGCGTTGTTAATCTTGTTTGAGATAATAAACGTGTTCACGAAGCATCTTCACGTCGAATGCCAAACAATTTGTCTTTCGCTAAGTCTTCAAAGTGGTAATTTTATCCGCTGCGATTAGCCCCTTTTGATCAAATCCTTCGGCGGGCAATACGATCTTTATCCATCGACGACACGATACATGCACTTTAAAGGCGAGTAGTGCGTTTTGATGCGTATCCGAGGAGCCTTAGCATTCATGGACATGATGATGATTGTCTGCCATTAGTTTAAATCGATTGCTTTCGTCAAGATATTCTTGTAAATGTCACAACTTCAAATGGACCCTAACTTCCTAAAACGAGCGATCTACAAGCGCGCGAACTTCACGAGGAGATCGATTGATACGTTGATTCGAATCGAGTCCTTGCGAAAAACGAAAAGTCTCGTCTTACTCCCGGAATCCTTTTTTCGCACTTGTTACATCGTAGACGATATCCTTCTCGGTAGTGACATGCTTAATAGAAGGATGTAAGTAAATAAGAGTATTGCCCCCTAAATTAGTCTTTGATTTCTTACCCTTCTTAATTAGAGAGAGGTTTGAGCTGCGGCGTTTCTTCGAAGGCGAAGGAGTTGCCTCAATGGAGGCCATACCCGATCAAGTTATTCCTGACCTGGAACCCTCATCAAAAGCAGCTACAAGTGCCTTCAGTGCGGGAGCATTACCTTTGGTCTTACTTAATTCGCGATCATTCAACGCACTCCAGATATTCATAGTATACTGTTGGTAGGTCTGAATGAATTTCTTGGGAAAGCTTACATTGAGTATGCTCGTGAGAATGTGGTCTGAAAGCTGCTCCGTCTCCGGCCCGTGATAGTGTTGTCGCAGTATCGCGACTTCGTTTGCGGGAAAGAGCGATAATGAATCTGGCCCGTGGGCGTGGGTCGCGCGAGCGTAATCAATAAGTTCGCGAGATAAGATGAGTGTGTCGTTGCGGATGAGTAGATGCGCGGAATTAATTTGGACTATTGTAAAAGGTAAAAAAGCGATTTTCTCTTTGGGGTAGATGGACCACAACAAAATCGAATGCGGCTTGGATGCACAACATTCCGTAGTCTTTGACGTCTTGGCCAAGATGCGAGGCGAGGACATCCGAGGCGCTACATCTAAGGATTGGAGGTATCGCTTCATATCTTGTATTGGGCGGCGCGAGATAAACGATAGCGACGAGAATTAGCTCGAAGGGAGCTAAATTCTTAGGTAGGAATGTATCGGATATAATTTCACAATTGAAAACAAACCATTAGGGTTTCTTTCAAGTATTTATACGGTCATCATCGACTCACAGAATCGATGTCTCTCTCGAGTTAGCGGGAGCGATTGGCGATTGTCTGGACGGGCCATCTCTCGCATTCAACAAGAAAATTGTAAGTATCTACGATAACTTAAGAATGCAGAGCCGCTACTTAGCTCGGGGCGAGCTAAATGATATGTTCAGATTACGTGGTTTAGGTACTGAAAGCAGTTGAACGGTTGCATGTTATCTAATCATGCGAACCGCGAGAGCCAATTTGGTAACTTAGCTCGACTCGAGTTAAATAAACATAAATCATATTCACCTTGATCACGTTCAAAATAACGTATTTAATCCTATGATCTGTATTATTGATAAACTAAACATAGAAGAACATAATTTTAGTTCGAATCGATAAAGCTTTTGCAGTTCTGTTTTTGAAATTAATTTACAAATTTTTTATCTACATAAATGTGAAATTAAAAATGTACAACGTTTTAAAGAATGTTTAGTCTTAATAAATTTAATTTCTTTAATTAGTTTTCACAAATCTTATTCTTATGGTTTCACAAGATCAAATTATTTTATACAAAAAAGAATAGTATAGGTTCGGCGTTCACATATACACACTTTCTTACATATTTAAGTATCTATTTAATTATTTAATCTTAAAGCGTAAACGTTAAAACTTAATATTACTTCATAAAATAATTAAATCTAATGATAAAAATTAGATGGAAAACTAATTTAAGAGAGCGCGACAAGATTAATCTACATGCCAGTATAATTGAGAATATGAATTCAATTTGTCTTTAAAGCATCGTACCGTCTTTTCGTTAGGATCACTGCTTAGAGATCTCGCGGTCTTACTCAGGGTGCCCATCGGACAAGTCCTTCGTCTCCTCCACCTCTACCTCCTCTAATCCATTCCGTAGCGGTGCTTGGCCGAGGCGCCTCTGCGAATGAATGGTTGTAAAAAATTTGAAATCCTTTCAAAATTTGTGAAGAAATTACCCCTTGTCTTGTCGCATCTCCGGGCCGACGTGGATTGTGTGCGTGAATCAAAGGGCTGCGCTTTCGTTTTTATCCATTCTTCTTGCGATTTTATCATCGTTTATGCATCTTACGTCTGGAATTTTATCTATCGTTTATATACGCTTGATGAAACGCCGTAGATGAACGCCGCTGACAGAATTGCTGCAGGCATTGCGGTCATCGCAGCCTTCGCCCAGCCCATCGGGTCCCGTGTTGAACCCTCTGACGCAGCGTGGTGCCTACCAAGGGTGTCCTTCAGACGAGGGCCTTCGTCTCCTTCACCTCTACCTCTTCCAATCTATTCCGTGTCGGTGCCAATGGGACGGCGACAAGAATGGTTGTAAAAAAACTTGAAATGCTCTCAAAATTTGGGAAGAAATTTCCCTTCGGTAAGACTACATTTGCACATATTCATTCATTTTTCAAGTTTCATCTTTTTTTATAATAAACATAAATCAAATTCACCTTGATCACGTTCAGAATAACGTATTTAATCCTATGATCTGTATTATTGATGAAATAAACATAGAAGAACATATGTAAGTGTTTTCTTCTACTTCATCTGGCGTTGTGAAGGTGTGGTCAGATTGCATTGCGAAATGAAGTGCGCAAATATCGACTTTGCACAATTGCTAACATTAAAACAATCAAATGTAAAAATCGAGGAAAGTTATCCTGAGTATATAGCGAAGATGTTGCAAGGAGGATCTCATGCAAACAACACACACGATGCTAATGATAGCTTATGATTTTTTCTTGAACCATTTAAATTATAATACTTTCTAAATAATATATAAAATGTAGATTTCATTTTTTTGTTCGTTTCATTTTAATCGCAACATAGAAAAGTAATAATGCTAAATCTTATTAATCAAAACCTTATATCAATAATATATCAAAATTACTCATTATCAGTAAATAATCTATATATTTTCAATATATTATCATGTACCCGATTGAGGCGTCTGAACCACTGATGTGTGTTGTTGTGCTGACATCTGCGTCTTATTCTCACTTCTGGTTGGATCAAGTCGACTTACCATGTGTTCCTGGTAGCAGCGTTGCACCTTCAGATCGTCACGAATCTTCTGAAGAAAATGTGTTGCGTCCCTTAGCTTGAGCTTGACCTCGTGGACTTGGCAATGCCTGCAGCAATTCTGTCAGCGGCGTTCATCTACGGCGTTCATCAGCATGTACAAACGATAGATAAAATCGGCACGAAGCATGTACAAACGATGCATAAAATCGGCAAGAGAATGGATAAAAACGCGAAGGCAGCCCTTGGATTCATGCACACAATCCATGTCGGCGACCCGGAGGATGCGGCACCGAAGGGTAATTTCTTCACAAATTTTGAAAGGATTTCAAATTTTTTACAACCATTCGTGTAGGCGTCTCAGTGGCACCGCTACGGAATGGATTAGAGGAGGTAGAGGTGGAGGAGACGAAGGACCTTGTCCGATGGGCACCCTTGGTAGGCACCGCGAGATCTCTAAGCAGGATCCTAACGAAAAGGACGGTACTTTAGCACAAATTGAATTCATATTCTCAATTATACTTGAGACAGAGATTAATCTTGTGCGCCTCTCTTAAATTAGTTTTCCATCTAATTTTTATCATTAGATTTAATTATTTTATGAAGTAATATTAAGTTTTAACGTTTATGCTTTAAGATTAAATAATTAAATAGATACTTAAATATGTAAGAAAGTGTGTATATGTGGAACGCCGAACCTATACTATTCTTTTGTATAAAATAATTTGATCTTGTGAAACCATAAGAATAAGATTTGTGAAAACTAATTAAAGAAATTAAATTTATTAAGACTAAACATTCTTTAAAACGTTGTACATTTTTAATTTCACATTTATGTAGATAAAAAATTTGTAAATTAATTTCAAAAACAGAACTGCAAAAGCTTTATCGATTCGAACTAAAATTATGTTCTTCTATGTTTAGTTTATCAATAATACAGATCATAGGATTAAATACGTTATTTTGAACGTGATCAAGGTGAATATGATTTATGTTTATTTAACTCGAGTCGAGCTAAGTTACCAAATTGGCTCTCGCGGTTCGCATGATTAGATAACATGCAACCGTTCAACTGCTTTCAGTACCTAAACCACGTAATCTGAACATATCATTTAGCTCGCCCCGAGCTAAGTAGCGGCTCTGCATTCTTAAGTTATCGTAGATACTTACAATTTTTGCGCTGAATTGCAGAGATGGCCCGTACCAGGACAACTGCTTGAATCGTTCCCGCTAACTCAGAGAGAGACATCGATTCTAGGAGTCAGTATGACTTCGTATAAATACTTCGAGTAAACCCTAATGGTTTGTTTTCAATTGTGAAATTATATCCGATACATTCCTACCTAAGAATTTAGCTCCCTTCGAGCTAATTCTCGTCGCTATCGTTTATCTCAGGTGCCGTCCAATACAAGTATTATTGAAGGATACCTCCAATCCCTAGATGTAGTGCCCTCGGATGTCCTCGCATCTGCTGCCGAAGACGTCAAAGACTACGGAATGTTGTGGGCTCCGAAGTCGCATTCGATTTTGTTGTGGTCCATCTACCCCAAAGAGAAATCAGTTTTTTACCTTTTACAATAGTCTGAAATTAATTCCGCGCATCTACTCATCTGCAACGACACACTCATCTTATCTGTGAACTTATTGATTACGCTTCAGGCGACCTACGTCCATGGGTTTGTATTCATTATCGTCTTTCCCGCAAATGAAGTGCGATACTTGCACAACACTATCACGGCTTCGGGGAGACGGAGGCAGCTCGTAGACCACATTCTCACGAGCATACTCAATGTAAGCTTTCCCAAGAAATTCATTCAGACCTACCAACAGTATACTATGAATATCTGGAGTGCGTTGAATGATCGCGAATTAAGTAAGACCAAAGGTAATGCTCCCGCACTGAAGGCACTTGTAGCTGCTTTTGATGAGGGTTCCAGGTCAGGAATAACTTGATCGGGTATGGCCTCCATTGAGGCAACTCCTTCGCCTTCGAAGAAACGCCGCAGCTCAAACCTCTCTCTAATTAAGAAGGGTAAGAAATCAAAGACTAATTTAGGGGGCAATACTCTTATTTACTTACATCCTTCTATTAAGCATGTCACTACCGAGAAGGATATCGTCTACGATGTAACAAGTAAAACTCTGAAGGATTACTGGGAGAAGTACGAGCTTTGTTACGTTTTTCGCAAGGACTCGATTCGAATCAACGTATCAATCGATCTCCTCGTGAAAGCTGATGCGCGGTAGATCGTTCAGAAGTTAGGGTCCGCTGAAGTTGTGCATTACAAGAATATCTTGACGAAAGCAATCGATTTAAACTAATGGCAGACAATCATCATCATGTCCATGAATGCTAAGGCTCCTCAGACATGTACTGAAATGCACTACTCGCCTTAAAGTGCATGTACCGTTGTCGGGTATGAGAGGAGCACGCTTTGGGAACACACGGGGTGTCTGGCTGCAACTAGGAATGACTCGGTGAGAGGATGTGAGATAAACAGTCTTCTATCTTCAATCTTCGTTCTTCAATCTTCTGTGTGAGTCTCGAATCTTCAAACACGGGTCCGTTGGCTATCCGCGTGGTTCGGCTCTCTGAGGTAAGGGTTTCGGTCGGGTAGGTAATAAGAAACCACATGTCCCTCGGACGGGTAGAAACGGGACAAACAGACACGAACGCCGTCCGTAAGATGGACTTAAACTTCAAACCCACGGTGACTGAGAGCGCACCACCAAATAACAACATATAAGATCAACCATGTGGGCCGTTAACCCCACTTCGCCGCCACAACACAAAATGAAGCTAAGTGTAAAACACAAAGCTCGCAACGGGTTTACAATGCAAAGAAAAATGCAACTAGCCTCCAAAGCCGGTTTTAATAACAAGAAGGAAATCGGACCACAAGCCATTAACACAAATGAAGAGCCTAAAGGCTCTTCAGATCTTCAAGTCTTGGTGTGATTTGCTTCTCCAACTTTCAACCTTCACTCCCACCTCCAAGGAAACCTTTGAAGGAGCAAGCTCGAAACTCCAAGGAAAGCTTCTCAACTTCAAATGGCTCTCACGAACAGCTCACGAGTCCAATGAACAAGTGTGATAGCTTTTTGGAAAGCTAACAACACCTTCTGACTTCCTCAAAATCTCAAAACAATCTAAACTACTGTCCACAAACTATGGGCCTCTAAAGATGTAGGCCGAGAATAAGTCTGCAGCAGACCTCTCTTTCTTCAAATCACTATAAAACTCTCTAAAATGCTTCAAATCGTGAGTGCAAGGTCTTTTTGGATAGAAGACTTCAAGAACTACAAGACCTTGAAAGATTTGAGCAAAAACAAGCTATTAGTTGAGAATTAAGAACCTCGAAAAGTTGACTCCTCAATCGGGTAGTCACAAATTCCTTGAATTCTCAAAAACTTCTAACTCTCATAACTTTTTGCTTCACAGTCCAAATCATTCATGAAAGGTGTCTATAGAAAGGTAATTGCACAAGGAACAACATCACAAACTTTATTTTTCATAAGTTTCTCCCCACTCAACATCAGCACACTCCAAAAAGTCCCTCCTCCTACACACCAAAAACTCCACCTCGACACGAACTCCAAAAAGAATCTACTTTCCCTTTCTTCCTCCTTTCTTTCCTCTCCACCTAAGGGATAAGAGTGACCATACATCAGCCCATACCCCTAGTTTAGGTTCCCTATAGGAGTCTAATAACACAATAAAAGTCAACTACACTACCAAATGCCGGCGGTTCTTTAAATCGCTTTTATTTACTACAAGGCAATTATCAAAGCCTTGGTAAACAAAGAAATTCTAATGTACTAAATAGAAAATAGAAATCACATGAAGAAATCTAAGAGGTATAAGGACTATTGATTGCCGATTCAGTCATGCCAAGCGTGACTTGGTGGGTTGGAATCGGTGGTCAATCTTTGTCCCGACGGTCCGGGGTTCAATCCCGTTGAAACAGACGGCGGCCCGCGTTTAAGACGCTAGTGAAGCGAAAACCCAACCATCGGCCTACCTACCCCGGAGCTATACATGACAAGAGTTTAGCACCAAAGGTGTTAAACCCAAACCACCGTGATTCTAATCACGATATACGTGGTTTTGTTTTATTAATTAACATTACGATAAAACCTCATCAGACACTAAAGGTGTACACGTTGGAAGCAATTCCAACACGACATACACCCTCTAAACCTGCGCACATCCTCCCATGTGCCAAGTTTAGTCTTGATCTTCATCTTGGTGTTCACGCATCGCAAATTCGAAATGATCTTCATCTTCTTCGTCATCTTCTTATGTCGGTAAGTATCGAAACCATCAATGTCATCGGTGTGGAACCTTCCATCTCTTCTTCTTCAAGGCCTTTACCCTCTTTCCAGCTACGGGGTTCGCAAATGGAGCCCCATCTAGCTCTCAAGAAATAAGTGCCATTGTTGTGCACCTTCAATACGACATAAGGTCCAAACCACCTCCTTGCAAACTTCCTCACGGTGCGTGTTGATGCTCCAATGTCTTCACAAACACAAGTACCCAATCACCCTCTTCAATCTTCTTCAGTCTCAATCGATGTGTCTTATCAAATCTCTCCTTGTTGTTCAACCTTGCAGCCTTCATTCGTTGTAATGCTGTCTCCAAATCCTCAGGTAATCTTGCCAATTGTTGAGTACGAAATTCCAACAATCTCTCTGTACTGATTCCATCTTCCCATGAAAGAAAGGTCCATGTTGGCACATCACATTCTCCAGGCATGATAGGCTTTTGACCATACATGAGTTCTGCTGGCATGTAACCAGTGACAGAGCTATGTGTCGTCCTATCAGCCCACAAGGCAAATGGAAGAAGTTTTGGCCAAAGATTAGACCGTCCTCTACAAGCTTTCACCAAAGCATGAATGATGGGAGGATGTCCTCTCTCAATCTTGCCATTAGCTTCAGGATTGTAGGCTGTTGTAAGCTTGAGTTGCACCCCATATCTTCGAAAGAATTCTTTAGCTTCAACAGCATTCAATTCTCCTCTATCAGCTCTCATTGAGCCAATACTTCCATACCGGATGAAAATATCTTCAAGTATAAACCGGCACACATTCTCAGTTGTTTTGGTCCTCAAAGCTCTTCCCTCAACAAAGTTTGAGAGCTCTTCCTACCAACACAAGATACTTCATTCCCCAAATGCCCGTAGGCATTGCCACTAAGTCAATCATCCATCTAAAGTGGATGGCGAGGATATGTAGGATGTAGCTCATCTCTCGTATCGACCTTTGATTGAAGTTGGCATACCACACAAGGCTTCTACAAACTCCTCCACATCTTTGTATAGGCCTTTCCACCAATACCTCTCTTTGATCTTGGTATACGTGGCCCAAACTCCTCTCGTGACCCAAATTTAAAGTGTATCATGAAACTCTTTCAATACTTGGGTCTTTGTCTCGAGAATCTCCAACCACCCTCAAAGGGAATTCATCGACTCTTTTTGCCCTCTTCCACAGATATATCCTTCTTTCAAATGATATCCATAGGATTGACGTCGATGTCTTTATATATCTTGTCTGTCCACCCTTCTTGTCTTGTCATGGTGCTTAAGTAGAGTCCAATGTCTCTCATCTTGCTTTCATAATCATCGACTTTGAAAAACAAAGTTTCAGTGGATGTACTTTCACCATCTGCTTCACGACAAAGCCTCCATGGAATAGTTCTTCTTCACCCTCTTGAGCCATCATTTCCTCCTCATTGGAATACCTTGCTTGCACAACATATCGGCAACACAATTCTTTTCGCCTTCAATGTGTACTTTCAGAACAGGATTTAAGGATTTGATGTAGGCTATCCATCGTAATACGGGCAATGTCTCGTGAAGAACAATTTGCCACCATCCCCAGTAAAGGTAAGCAATCGGTCTCCAGCACTACCTCAGCTCCAATGAGATAGTTTCTGTCTGCTTTGATTGCTGTAAGGGCTCCCCACAATTCTCTTTTAACTTGAGGATATGCCCTTTGTCGCTCAGTCAAGATTCTAGCGCCAAATCGGATAGCAAATCGCTTTCCTTCTCCATCATCTTGTCCAATAGCCCATCCTATGGCTATTGGACTAGCGTCTCTTGTCACAATGACAGGGCTTTTCATAACGTAGTTTACTTGTTTTAGAATTGGTGGTGATTCTAAAACCTTCTTTAACTTTGCCATGGCCAAGTCTTGCTCTTCTCTCCAGAGAAACTTGTTCTTCTTCCTCAACAGCTTGTATAGAGGCTCTGATATGTGAGCAAAGTGAGGGATCCAAATTTGGTAGAAGACACAAGCTCCTGTAAAACCTCCTTACTTGATGAATGCTTGTCATGAGCTTTCATCCTGCCTATAGCATCCACCTTCTCAGGGTTAGGCTTTCTTCCGTAAGAGCCACACAAGTGTCCAACCACCAAAATTTCATCAACCCCGAACTTGGACTTGTCAATAGACAAAGTCAAATTCACATCTTGGAGTTTGCCCAAGATTTGAGCGACATCTTTGATGTGGTTATTGACAAAGGCTCTGCAACCATCAGCTTCAATGTGGCAGTCTCTCTCTTTCTCCTCGCATCCTTTAATGGGAATATCATCCACAAAAGGTATAGTTTTTTCAGGAATGAAATCTCTCAGGATCTGATTCATGGCACTTTGCATGTGTGCTACAGAGTTTGTAGCACCTTGGGGCAATGTACACATTCTCACCAATCCAAGTGGAGTCTTCATGGTTGTCAAATCTCGCTCTCCATGACTAATTGAAATTGATCATAACCAGGAGTATAGATCTCCAATGGAATAGATTGCATGTCCCGCAAAGGCTTGACTACTTCATCAACAATAGGACCGGATCCTTTATTCCCGATTGTAACCTTGTTGGCGGGTTGCATATCTTGAATGAACCTCGATGCTCCATTCTTCTTTGAGTACGATGAAACCATCGGTTAGAATATGGAGCCATTGAAGGTTCGAGTATGCCCATCTTCACTTTCTCTTTCAAAAGCTCCACGAGCTTTGGAAGTAATCTTTCTAGGCACTTGGTATGGGTTTCAAATCCCATGGTACATGTGGTACGTGAATATCACCATTGGTGCTATGATCTTTGGTAACACATCCAATCTCATTTGGAGAAGAAGCAAAGGCCTTTGAATGTCTTGACAACATCTCTCTGAACTTTCCTCTCTCGATGTCGGATAAGAAACCATCTCCTCCAATCTTTAAGTTGGCCAAAGATTCCTTCGTGAAAGTATGGCCAATCTTCCTTCGCTTGCCTCAAACTCGGGCTCTTTCTCGGCTTGTTTGATGTGTTCTTCAGTGTCCAACGGTAGTTGAGTTGCAACAGGCTTTACTTTCTTTGCCACAGTCTTGTATTTTGTAAAGACCGTAGCTTCTTGCACAATCTCAGTTCGGAGTGAAGTCATGGCAGATGCAACTTCTTGATAAAATTCTCTTGTGTGTAAATCCACAAAAGAATGATCGTCTTTCGCCTCACCCTCGTCTTCAAGCAAGCTGTACATGGTTTGAAGGAAGTCATCTGGGAACCCATCTTCTTCATAAACTCCAGATATGTTCTCATCTCCCACCAAAATGTTCACTCTTTTTAGGTTTTCTCCATCTTTTTCACATACCGCTTTTGTACAGGGTCTAAATCTTTAACACCCGTAAACTTCACAGAGCTATACTCTGACACGCTTAAAAATCCACACCCAAATCCAGTATGTACATTGGGGAATCTTGAAGTTTTCGTCTCTTCAGCACCCGTGGTTCCCCAACTCCCACGTGTGCTCTCTAGAAATCCGAAAATCCAAGAGAAGTTGGCAAAGGACCTTCTCTGAGTTGGACTCGGTGTCTGTCATTATCCGCTTTGATCACAAAAAAATTGACAGTCTTCTTGCCATCAACACTTCAATTCGAAAGATAATGAGATCCATCATCCAACACTTTGGTCTCCATTCGTGAAGCGATGATGTAAGGTTGGCCCAAAAGATCTTGAATAGGCACTGAGTTTTTGAACAAAGAAGTTTTGTTCTACCTCCACATCACCAATCCTAGTGGACAATGCAGGGCAAGCTCCATACAACCTTGTTCTTCCACTGTTGGCCGCCCTCATGATCCAGCCATGCTCAGTGTCAATGGGCCATTTGCCCTTCTCGTATAAGTCACGGGAGATGATGTTGATCTCAGATCCATGATCAACAAGGGCTAGAACTGACTCTTGAAGCCCTCCAAGCTTCACCTTTGTCTCCGTTGTGGCTCTTGCCCAAAAATGGCCGAAAGATATTCAAACCGATCTTCATCTCTCTTAAACACTTTGCGGTCGTCGAGGCGCACACAAAGGTCTTCACCTCCACCATTGCAGCTTTGTTGAGGGCTGCCTTCATATGTGTCAAAGGGCTCAAACCCTTCTTGAAGTGAAAAGAACTTGACGGCTTTGCTTGGATCTTTGAGACATCCACCCCCTCTAGCTTCTTTCTTTCGACATGATCATATGTGGCTCTTTGATCTTGAACCGATCGATCACCCATCATTGCAAAGACTTCTCCAATCTCTGTCTCTTCATCATTAGACATGTGGGTGTCTAAAGCACTGACCATCACAGCCTCCGCGGTTATCTGTCTCTTTCTCTTGATAATGTCAATGATGAGTTCATGGAAATCTTTCTTGGCAATGCCAAGAGCTTCTCTCAAAGTGAACTCAATCTTGGCATCCAAGATCCTTTCCTCCAAAACTCCCTTCATGTCTATAGAAGTCTCAATGTCAGACTGGAGCTTGTATGCAGGTCCCTTTGCCTTGGTTTTGTTTGGAGTCGAACGGTCCTTCGCTGCTCCACTGATTTGATCCCAATCCTCCAGTGGTGTATTGTGTGCTTTTTGTAGATCAGGACCTGGCCTCGATCGTGTAGGCACTCTCGGTCTTGGTTCTCTTGGGACACTTTGAGCTGGAGCCTTCTTCTTTGTCAGGGGCTCATCACTATCTTCAGGCTCAGGTCTTGAGCGTTTTTCTTCAACTGAGGCCTCATACCTCTCATCATGAACTTCTGTAATGTTCAAGAAAGCCTTAATGGTATTTGTATCAACAGGATCTCCCATCCTCCCTAGCATCTCTAATGGCTCGAGCTCCCCTCTTCAAAACCATGAGATCTTGGTCAAGAGAGGTGCCAGCAGAGTAGGCTTCTACTCCAATATGATAGGAGTCAGCCCCACGAATGTAGACAGAGCTAGCTCTGCCCATTTTTTCTTCCATGAGCTTCTTCATCCCTCCTCTACCAAAATTGGTACTCAAGGGTGATTTTGTCGCAGCATCATGCACCTTTCCATCAATGAAAATGATTGTGCCATCTTTGAGTGCTTCATCGCAGATCCATACACTCTCGGAGCCTATGTTTGGAGGTCTCTTCTCGGTCTTGTCACAAAAGATGCATCTCCATGGAAACTCTCTCGGACCATCGGATTTTTGTGAAGAGGCTGGAAGTATGTGCTCTCCTCGGCTCATTCATCTCCACCACTCAACTCCCGAAAGCCCTTGATAATCTCCTCAAGGGCTTCTCCATCACTAGTCTTAGTTGCCTTCGCTATAAAGACTGGAGATAGAGTGGTTGTTGGAGTCGGAAAGCAAATGACACCTTACGGTGTGTAGGAGTGTGGATAAGCTCCACATCCGCCTTGGACTCAACACCTCTTGACCTCACACGTTGTTGTTTGGCCAAGAGGATCACCTGTCTCTTCCACCCTTCTCCAATCGTTGGTGAAACCTCCTCTCGTGGTACGGTCTCCAAGTAAGAGGAGTCTATCCTCAAGGGCATCATCGGCGTACGAAAAAATAACTCTGTTTTCCTGTTATCGAGAAGATGTCTCTCTGCCGTGGGAAGTTGACCATACTTCTTCTCAAAATCTCGAGAAGCTCGTTAGGGCCCATATTAACTCCTGGGCGTTCTTCTACCCAAGTCGAGGAAGGCCCTCTTGGTTATCCTCTCCGTGTCCTCGTCGAAATACTCATCTCGAGTCGCCAAAGAACCGGAAATCACGTGATGGCGAGGATTGGCGGCCGATTCGGATCTCATGCGACACGGCCACGAATGTCGGGAACTACCGCCATGTCAAATGTCTCCATCATGCGATTCTCGTCAACAGAGTGAATCTCCATCTCGCAAACATAGATGCGCAAGAATTTAGTGACGTTCTTGCCATCAAATCTCCCGATCTTGGTAACAACGGCTTTCGAGCCTTGGTCGATCCATAGCCACCCCTGGTTGGCATTATGCTCCCCTCCATGAGAGGGCCAATGCTCCGAGAAGGTCTTGAGCAGGGGATACGACCTCCCCGATGTTAGCACCTCCAACACCGACCTCGTCCATCGGGATCCATCATCACCGGTCTCACTAGTTGCCCCAAAGCTCTCTCGGTGGAAGCACCAAATGTCGGGTATGAGAGGAGCACGCTTTAAACACACGGGGTGTCCTACCGCAACTAGGAATGACTCGGTGAGAGGATGTGAGATAAACATCTTCTATCTTCAATCTTCGTTCTTCAATCTTACGTATCCGAGTCTCGAATCTTCAAACACGGGTCCGTTGGCCTATCCTGTGGCTTCGCTCTACTGAGGTAAGGGTTTCGGTCGGGTAGGTAATAAGAAACCACATGTCCTCGGACGGGTAGAAACGGGACAAAGAGACACGAGCCGCCGTCCGTAAGATGGACTCTAAACTTCAAACCCACGGTGACCAGGGAGCGCCCTCACACCAAAGAAACAACATATAAGATCAACCATGTGGGCCGTTAACCCCACTTTCGTTGCCACAACACAAAATGAAGCTAAGTGTAAAACACAAAGCTCGCAACGGGTTTACAATGCGAGAAAAAAATGCAACTAGCCTCCAAAGCCGGCTGGGAATAACAAGAAGGAAATCGGACCACAAGCCACAACACAATGAAGAGCCTAAAGGCTCTTCAGATCTTCAAGTCTTGGTGTGATTTGCTTCTCCAACTTTCAACCTTCACTCCCACCTCCAAGGAAACCTTTGAAGGAGCAAGCTCGAAACTCCAAGGAAAGCTTCTCAACTTCAAATGGCTCTCACGAACAGCTCACGAGTCCAATGAACAAGTGTGATAGCTTTTTGGAAAGCTAACAACACCTTCTGACTTCCCTCAAAATCTCAAAACAATCTAAACTACTGTCCACAAACTATGGGCCTCTAAAGATGTAGGCCGAGAATAAGTCTGCAGCAGACCTCTCTTTCTTCAAATCACTATAAAACTCTCTAAAATGCTTCAAATCGTGAGTGCAAGGTCTTTTTGGATAGAAGACTTCAAGAACTACAAGACCTTGAAAGATTTGAGCAAAAACAAGCTATTAGTTGAGAATTAAGAACCTCGAAAAGTTGACTCCTCAATCGGGTAGTCACAAATTCCTTGAATTCTCAAAAACTTCTAACTCTCATAACTTTTTGCTCACAAGTCCAAATCATTCATGAAAGGTGTCTATAGAAAGGTAATTGCACAAGGAACAACATCACAAACTTTATTTTTCATAAGTTTCTCCCCACTCAACATCAGCACACTCCAAAAAGTCCCTCCTCCTACACACCAAAAACTCCACCTTGACACGAACTCCAAAAAAGAATCTACTTTCCCCTTTCTTCCTCCTTTCTTTCCTCTCCACCTAAGGGATAAGAGTGACCATACATCAGCCCATACCCCTAGTTTAGGTTCCCTATAGGAGTCTAATAACACAATAAAAGTCAACTACACTACCAAATGCCGGCAGTTTACTTCTAACTGCCTTTATTTACTACAAGGCAATTATCAAAGCCTTGGTAAACAAAGAAATTCTAATGTACTAAATAGAAAATAGAAATCACATGAAGAAATCTAAGAGGTATAAGGACTATTGATTGCCGATTCCAGTCGCCAAGCCGTGGACTTGGTGGGTTGGAATCAGTGGTCAATTGCTGTCCCGACGGTCCGGGGTTCGAATCCCGTTGAGCGCATCGGGCGGCCGCGGCTTGGCACGCTAGTGAAGCAGGAAACCCAACCATCGGCCTACCTACCCCTGAGCTATACATGTGACAAGAGTTTAGCACCAAAGGTGTTAAACCCAAACCACCGTGATTCTAATCACGATATACGTGGTTTTGTTTTATTAATTAACATTACGATAAAACCTACTGTACACTAAAGGTGTACACGTTGGAAGCAATTCCAACACGACACCGTGTCGTCGATGGGCAGCATCATGTTCAAGCCGCGAAGGATTTGATCAAAAGGGCTAGAATCGCAGCGGATAAAATTACCACTTTGAAGACTTAGCGAGCACAAATTGTTTGGCATTCTGACGTGAAGATGCTCATGAACATGTTTATTATCTCAAACAAGATTAACAACGCCGGAACGTTCACACCCTCGTGAGCCACGAACATCTTGGGCACGAGAAGTGTTTGGGTGGTCTACGGGTCGCTCATGAAGTGTGGTCCGAAGCCGAAGTCCGGTCGTAGTCGCCCGAACAAACTGTTGGCCCACTAAAGTATGATGTAGGTCTTGCAACATATTTTATTTTCATTTGTAACAAAGTGTAGTCAGTACATGTATATCTTTTAACTAGACTCGAGCTAAATGAGTCTAGCGAATCATTCATACGTCTGAAGTTTGCGTTGAATTTAGCTAAAATCGAGCTAAACGTTCATTATCATCCGAACATGTCTGTTAAACAAGTCGCTCTTTCTTCTTCAAAATTTTGAGGAGGTTTTGGTGAAACGCTTCATGAGTATTAAAACTAAATCACTCGACAAGCTCTTAAAGCCAGCGGACCTCCTCAACAAATTGGAAATCATCATTGCTTCCGAGGAAGTATACCAACTGTAGTTTGATGTTATCGTAGCAAATGGGATAGTACAATTAATCGACTCCAAAACTTGCAAGCCTTTCGGTTGGGCTCTTGACTGAGAGTCGAAAGCCAAGGAGGTCGTCTTCAGTCGCCATACCTTCAAGTGTATGTCAGGATTTGGAGAGCATGACTTAAACATCCTAGCTCAACATCTTCTTAATAAGACTCCCAATCGAAAATCCGTATACCAAGATGTCCTTGAAAAAACCGAAGGTCAACAACTGGGAATGCATTACGGCAAAGATATGGATAGAGAAAGGCAAGAGGAAAAAATGTGTTGCCAAAGAGTTGCACAATATCGAGCCAAGACTAAGGTTATTCGACAGTGCCGATGAATTTGTTGTTGAACAAGAACCAGTTTAAGTTCGAATACAACGTCAACCGGCATACTTCGTCGATGCTCAATTCCGTTTCCATGGACACCTTCTATAGCGACTACCGCCAGAAAAGGACGAAGAACGAGAGTTTAAAGGAAATCTCCGAGTTCATCAAAAAATTCCTGGGTGTGAAAGGGATTTTTTCGCTGCCAACCACGAATCTTCGCACACCAATGTTTGATGCCGAGACATTTTATTCAGGTGCTGAGAGAATGGGTACAGTTGAGACGATGGTAGATGCGTGTTGGCCATCAACGACCGCAGATGCGTCCCGGGCCACAGTAGTAAAGTGAACGACACGTCCAATGTCTATTTCAATGACTTCTTGAATGCTTAGAAGGATTCGGTGTTTGATCCCTCTGTAAAACATCATGTCGTGTGACTTATTATTACGGAGACTTTCGATCGGAATTGCCAAGTCGTTGTATATTTTAACGCGTTCAAAGATGAGTATAAGTCTAAGATAGCACGGTACCGTCCTGCGAGCAATGAGCGTTTCAACGGTATTCAGCAGGACAAAGTTCTAGTCAAAAACCCTGCTCTTGTTTCTTGTGAAGGAGAGCCAGGAGGTAGTCGATCTATTCGATGCTATTCGAGAGACATTCTATGCTCCGGATTTGCCCCTGTACCAAAAACCAGAAGCGTACAGGGAGTTTGGTTTCAGCATCAACGAGAACGAATTGCGCTTAGAGTTCTACATTCGCATACTGCAAATGTTTACCACTCCAATAAGCAGATTTCTCTCTATTATGGCGGACACAAAGCCCATGCTTGCAAAAATAGTGAGTTTGACATTCAGCAGAGCGTCTAGCTTGATCCCACCTGAATATATGTTTTTTGTTGCGTTCCCATTTGCTCTTTCCGTTTTACTTGTCACATTAGCTCGGCTCAAGCTAAAATGCGATAACTTCACTTGACGTTCTTCTTATTTTACTTACTCAGAGTTTTCATTTGACGGATGCTTAATCTTCAGATTCATATTATCTACTAGGACGAAGATGAGTAGGAGAAATATAAAGCCGTCCGGAAAGACAATTTCAATCTCGATCCCAACGATTTTTGTGTGGACGCCTATGCGAATCCAGCTTGAGTTCATGGTCCGAAGCCTGGGTGTTCGCCTGAGGCTGACTTTACCCGCTCTGCTCGTCGTCGTCGTCGTGAACCATCGTCATCTAGTGGTTGTGCTTGTCATGGTGAGGCATCGTTTGCTGTTGTGGCTCGTGGTGGCGAACCATTGTCTACTGGAGGTAGCGGTCCGTCGTCTGCTGGTCGTGCTCCTGGTGGTCATCCATCGTCTGGTGGTCGTGCTCCTGGTGGTCATCCATCGTCTGGTGGTCGTGCTCGTAATAGTCATCCATCGTTTGGTAGTCGTGGAGGCGCTTTTTTATCCGCTGTTCGTGGTCGTGGTGGGCGTGCTCGTTCCCGAGCATCCAGGGGTACTTCTAGTGGGCGGGCTTTAAACGTTCAGCCCATTCACGTCATCGATCCGGTTCAGAGGAATTTTCTGTTAAATCTGTACGCCGTTGACGACGTTAATGACGCTGTATCACTGGTCGACTGACGACGCTCCTTGACACGCGATGGTGATTTAGCCCGAGTCGAGCTAAATCCTCATACGCTTCGGGTGGAGACACTTCCCTCCACCGGCCTCCCCGATACTCTTAGCGAAGACGGTAATAATGAAGAAAATAATTCTGACCATCGTCGAGAGATCCGCACGAAGGCTTCAAACGATGTTTTTGGATCTCAGTCGGACAAGAGAGATTGCTCAAGGATGTTGTGAGCTGTCGAAACAACTCAATTAATTAAGTTACTTAATTTTTTCAATGTATTGTAAGTATTATGCTAATATTAAGTCAGTTTCATAGCTTCTAGCTTATTTAGCAATTATTATTGCAAAATAAAGACTTATCTAATTTTAGAAGCTGTTAATTTTATCACTAACGCTCTACAAAAGAGATATACTAATTTATGTATGTAGTACTTGGGATAAGCTATTTATTAGTCATGTACTAATTTCCGACATGTAGATAGACATTCTACTTTCTAATTTTCAATATCTAATAGATAGCCATTCTAATTTCTACTTGCAAAATTTAGTAGAAAGCCATGCTATATTCTAATTGCAATATTTAATTGCTAACTTACACTAATTTCTAATTGCAAAAGCTAGTAGATAGCATATACCAACTTTTAATTGCAAAATTGAGTTCAAAGTCATACTAATTTTTAATCGCAGCATTTAGTAGATAGTTCAATTATTCTGGCCACACTATTTTCTGGTTGCACTATTTAGCATCCGCCCACACTATACGGGCCGTAGGTTACACTAATTTACTTCCGCCCATACTATATGCTAACCGGTTATACTATTAAACATCTGCCCACACTAATTCTGCGCTATAGTAATTAACCTTCGCCCACACTATTAAGTGCCGGACACTAATTATTAATTTCTTTTGATAATAAGGAAACTCATCAACTCACTTATTGTGTTGAATGATTTTTTATCGTAAGAGTATATTAGAAGAGTAGTGTCCCTTCATTTCAACACCCATCATTTCTCTTCCTTTTACGATCTCTTGAAGTTCAAAGTTCTTTCTCTTTTTCTTGTGTCTTTTTGTTCGTGTTTGAATTTCCCTAGCCTCGGTAGCTCCGTTCGTGGTGGCCTTGAGTTGGTTGCCTTTCGATAGCTGATTTCGAGTTTGCTCTCCCTTCGCTCTATCTGCTTCTTTGCCGTTCGGGGTGCTTCATGGTGGGGAGACAGTGTTTTGAGCAGGGGCATTAGCCAGCTTGAAAAGCCGAATCATTTTACGGTGGAAACGAGTTGGAGGTATTAATCTAACCATCAGTCATTTGCAAGCCGTCCAGTTTGTTCCGAGGTCATTGTTAAGGCAGTTTTCCTTTGTTATCAACGTCACGACGTATGCTGCCCTCACGCTGCCTCGGTTGCTGACTTGCAACGACACGAACGGATAGCTCCTGCTGCTCGACCTCAAGCTCACGGCACTCGACGACGACGCCTGTGAAGACGACGGGGCAGCTGCAAAGCCTGCCACCGGCACCACCACCCTGGACAGAGTCACCGCCATCGCAAGCTACTTCTGCCTAATTACAAAAGAGGCCGTCGGTAGCGGTTGGCGATCGAGCAGGAACCGTCAAGGCGATGGCAACAACAACGAGACAGACTGCTTGCGTGGACGACGAGCGCGATGAAAAGAAAAGCGACGCAATCTTCTGGAAGCAGCTTCTTTGTTAGTTCCACCATTCCCTTGGAGCCAATGCAGTTTTTGGGCTCACAGATGCGGATACCAGCGATAGTTTTGACGAGGAGAACGTGGAAGAGGACGCCGAGGAGGGCAGTGAAGGTTTTGACAAGGATAACACTATTGATCCCTCTTCCATGATGTCGTCTTCACAGTGGCTCCTATGCCGGCCCCATCGCCGGCGGCAGCAGTTGCAAGAGAGTCATTGCTGCCTCCGCCAGTTGCAATAGAGTCATCGCTGCCTCCGCCGCCTGTAGTGCATCTATTACCGGCTCATGCCCCTATAAGCGGACGGTACCTTCCTTTATTGAAGAAAGGCATTTGGAATACCCACGCGGAGGACCCCGATAAAAAGATGGAGTGTACATTTTTCGATTTTTCGGGTGATCCGGATTCCCCCAAGCGTGCAAAGGAGGCTGTTGATCCGCTCATAAGTCTGGGTCTGGGTCCGCAGGAAGAGGGTAAACTTTCGCAACCGCGAGTGAAGATTGAGACGAACATTCCCCTTTCACTTTCAAAGGATGCCAAGCGGACACAGCATGAAAAGGAGAAGGAGAAGAGAAGGGCCACCAAACGAGCTGAAGAGGAAGCCGTAAATGCAAGACGCGAGGCGCAAAGGCTTGCAGATCTTGCAAGGTTGGAGGAGCAACGACAACAGATCAACTTGCCGTCCATTCTAAGTTCTTGACTTTGGAGAGCTCGCCATCTAGAGTTCCGGGCGATTTGAGCGAGAGGAGGATGTTGATAACTCAGATAGCACATATGACTATTCCGCAGGCGCCGGTACCCCTTTCCTCCTACAACCCTGTCAATCAGGCTCCTTTGGCTATGTGTGGGCTTGCGACTTCAACTCCACAAGCTCCACCCGAAGGCTCAGCATCCCTAATTCTTTCAATTCCTACGGCCATTCTTCCTGCTCAGTCTCCCGCACTACCCGACATTGTTATTGAGGAGATTTCCCGGTGAAGCATCTCTTTCGGAAGCCGATATCGCGATTCGGGGAGAGGACAATGGCGTTCATCCACTCGAGACGCCGGACCACCGGAATGACCTTGACTCTGCCAACGACGAATCTAACTCAATACCTGCGACTAATTCCACGGTGAGATTCTTACTAAAGTGTAGGAAAATTCCTTTAGCTCGGGTCGAGCTAAATTTCTCTGAATGATTGCCTATTTGACTGGTTGATGAGGATTTGCTCATACTATTGCTTATATGTTGTTTGATCTTTGTAGTAATCTTAAAGCCGGTGCTCCTTGTTTTACAGGAGTACGGCATTGAAGGGGGCGAGTAGGTCCTATGAGTTAGTCTTCGAATTATTGGATGGTGTGCCACGTTTTGTAGATAGTACCATGTAGTCACATTTTTCAATAAAATGAAGACTTTTTATTATATCACTTGCGTATGGACTGCATCTGCGTCATTTTCATCATCACTTGGCTCTAAACATCGTCATTTATCTATCAGGCCGCACCTTTGAGTACCTTATCCCGTCCGCTTGCCACGAGAACCCCCACCGACCACCTTGTGGTGGGCGTCGGTGTGGCGGTCCAGTCTTCAATCACTACGAGCAGTCATTTGCATGCTTCAGCATTTCACAAGGTAACACTGTTGTTTTTATATCGTCTGCAATTGTCATTTGTCGTGCTGCAGTCTAGATTGTCTAAATCTTCAGGCAGGACTTTCCCTACATCCCTCGGTCAACCCCTACCGCATGTGCCATCTCTCAATCAACACCGATCCATGCCCAAGTGGTTGAATGTGGTGTTGGAGTTGAATGGAGTCGTCTGTTCCACTACCCCTATGTCTCAGGCGCCCTCCCAGTACCTTATCTTTCCCGATCTCATACACCCTCCTGTTCTTTCCTCCACTATCTCCACCGTAGTTGCTGACACGATAGTATATTGTCGTCCTGGACTTACCCCCTTCCTTAATGTGTTAGACCGTTTTTGCCACATCCACGTTCAGAGTACCCTTCATCCTAAGTTGTCCACGGTCTCTGCTCATTTCATTTCTCTAGAACTGCTGTCGTCCTGCAAATTATATTAGCCTCAAAGTCCTGTGATAGACTCTTGCTTAAGAATTACTCGAATGCCATGTACCCTGGCACGACTAATCTCATCTTTATTAAATATCCGCGTCGACGTCTCTTCACTAGAAGGGTGCTAATTTCAACGCCCAGAACTTTATTATGGTCGACAACAATCACGCCGCTTGTATGGTTGTTCCTCCATTAAACACTCTCTTTCCCGATCCTTGGGTCCATTCACATCAGGGTCCACCCTCGGACTTTTATCCACTGAAATTAATCCACGAGTTTTGTTTTGCCATATATTTCAGAGGTCCCCAAAACTTCCGTCAAGTTATGAGTAGTAGACCCTCTGACAATGACTTGTCTAAGGATTCCGAGTTGTACAGCATCATGTCCCGGAATCTGCCCTATGTATGGAACCTGCTCCTAGTGAATGGGAAAACAATGTCGTGATTACTTTCATTTACGGTATTAATTTAAATTATTTTTTTGCATTTTGCTTGACTATAGCTTAAATGCAATGCTTGGGTTCTAATGTCTTGTTAGATCATCACCATTTGCTAGTCAAGCAAATTGCCACTTCCAGTAGTTCCAATGAGTCTACCATGAGAATGCCTTTTACAGAGTTAGTATTTTTTCATATGATATTCAGGTTTTCAGTGATCGAAGACAAAATGCTTCTCCAGATGATATTCCCCCAATTGGTCCTTCAACGGTGTCTGATCCCTCTTTCAATAGTGAGAGGTCCACGACACTCTCGGAGTTGCAGAGAGGGCGGTACATATTTCTTGCTCGAGAAGACGCATCCGCTGTGGACTACAACAAAGAGGTCATGGATGATGATGATGGTGTCGTTGATAGTTATGTCAATCACTATAAGAAACCTGCGTTTTTAGTGATGTTGTAAATGATGTCTATAAAGACAACGTAGACATTAATTCGGATGTCTTATAGACGATAAGACATCCTAGACAGCTCAGATGTCTATGCAGACATCTAAATAGAGAGGAAGATGTCTTAAAGATCGAAGATGTCTTAAGGTAATTTTGGAAGGGTAAAAAGTGTGCCACGTAGGTGCCACGTAGATGACACATCAGCTTGAATTCAACGGGCAGTGCCACATGGGGATGAAATTCATCATGATGTGGAATTTTACATGGTCCCACGAAAGATGACATGGCGGCGCCAGAATCCTACATGGACCCGGGAAAATCCAACGTGGCACGCGGGAAAATCCGACATGGCACACGGGAAAAGTTGACGTGGACGCGGGAAAATGACGTGGCATGCCACGTCAGCATATTTTGGAGGTTTTATGCTTCTATGATGATAGTTTTAGACATCAGTTAAGACGACTTAATTGTCTTGCAAAACATTTTAAATGTCGTACAAGATGTCTTGCAAGACGTATGCAATGTCTTACAAGATATCTTAAAAGACATTTTGTATGTCTTATAAGATGTCTCCAGTGCGTAGAATAATGTTTAGGTTGATGTCCTTCTTAAATTTGTGATGTTTGCTCGGATGTTTGTAGCGACATCCCGTAGGACATCAATGTAAACGTTTTGTGTTAAACATAATGTTTGCAACAATGTTACTATTGATGTTTTCTGGGCATATTAAAAGACATCTGTGATGACATTTTTAGATATTTATATTGTAATCACATTCGTAATCCACATACGTCTCACATAACATAAACTGTAAACACTGTCACGTCCAAAAGTATGAGTCAAACATATATTGTTTAGGTCATTAAAACCTCAGATAACACAAAACTAGACTATTAACTAATACGTCTGTCAACAACTACGATATACTACGCACCCACAATTTGAACTCTGGGAGCCCCTCCACTACCATCGCTTGTTGTCGATACCTGTATGGTCATGTGCATGTCCCGCCGCTACACATGTTCAATAAGCCAATAGCAGCTGCATTTAAAGAAGGGTTTGTAAAGGTAAAAAAATTCTGAATTAATTCCATTTAATTGCACTACCTAGATTGAGATGGTTTACTTCCTAACCTCAAGATATCGACACAGTTAGTCATTCTTGCAAACATCTGCTTAGACATTTCTTCAAACATCCTTTTAGACATCATTAAAAACAACGTTATAGACATCTATGCATACATCTGTTTCACTCACCTACAAGCACGTATGTCGCTTCATTTTTTCTTCGCGGCCTCACATCGTATTTCGCTGCCCCACCCTCATGTCCCACCCTCCAAAACAGAAATTCCATCAACATAATTAGACATCTTCATAGACATGTTGTAAGACATCTTGCAGACATCATCATAGACATCTTTTACAACAAATCAAATACTACAAGTACTAGGGTTTCTTACACAACAAATCAAATACTACAAGTGCTAGGGTTTCTTGTACATGATGCTTTTGAAATCTAGTTCCTCTTAAGTAGCAAATCTTAGCCACATGAAGAAGGAAACCACTACTCTTGAGAGCTACCAGATTTCTACAACTACTATTATCTTATTGTAGTTAACAATCATTCTAAAACTGAATAGAAACAATTTTGAAATCCTCTATACTTTAAACACTAACTCTTTGGAAAAACTAAGGCAAAATTGAGCTTTGTAATTTCATTTAAAGGTCTCATGACCTAACTATGGCGGCGGCAGCAAACCCTAACCACATGAAGAAGCAAACCTTAGCCTCTACACTCTACACACTAACTCCTTGAAAAAATGAAGGCACAAATGAGCTTTGTGCGGCCTCTAATTCTACTTAAAGGTCTCATGACCTAACTATGGCGGCGGCAACAAACCCTAGCCGCCTCTGTTCATTCACTGAAGTCGATGAAAATCATCCCTGTAGATGATTATAGATGATGTCGTAAATGTCATCTTCGACATCTTCATAGACATCATGTTAAACATTTTCATGAACGTCATCTTAGACATCCCTGCAGATATTATCAAAGACATCTGATGACATCTTCAGAGTTTCAACTACAACACGTTAATCATAAAAGGTTTTTTGTTTTTTTCCACAACAAATCAAATATCAGATGATTTAAAGTTCTTTCCACAACAAAACACGTATTGTAAAACATGGAGTTTCTTCCACAACAAAGCACCTATTGTAAGACATAAAGTTTCTTCCAAAACAAATCAAATAATCTTTATTGATAGAAAAGTGTGGAATCACAATCATGAGACTATTTATAGTCTCCCATGGTGATAGGCTCTCCTTCCAACTCTTAACTACCTTTAATTTCTGCTCTAACTAACTTTCCAACTAACTTTTCTAATACTAATTCTATTCTAGAATTGACTCCTAAACTATATTAAATAGCTACTTTCATAAATTCATATTTCTTGTAAATTTGCTTCAATTTGTATAATATTGGTAGTTGATGATAGAGTAATGTATAAAATTGCCATTGGACTATAATAATCTAATCTATAAGTAATCAATAATATTTAGTTCCTTCTTGAAGTAAGCCAAAAAATACTGTTTATTGTTTTTATTTTCTTTTTATATATTTTTTGAGTATTGGAGGATTAAGGGTTATTAGAGACAGAGCCTAATCAGAGACCCGCGCCAATTGAGGACAAGCAGTAAGAGAAGAAGTTGACATTATTCTTAAGAGACCCTTAAGTACTGCCGCTTTTTGGTAAATGACGTTTAGGAGGATGTCGTGCAAAACATCTTCATAGACATCCCAATAGATGTCTACGCAAACATTCATGCCTGACCGTAGTTATGGTAAGTTGGACATCGTGTTAGACATCCGACTAGATGTTGCATGACTTGTCAACTGGTCCGACGTGGAGATTTTGTTGCCATGTAGATAAAGCGTTGTAAATAACTTTTTTAATCTATGTCCACACTTTTTTTGAGGATTAAATATCCACGAAATTACTTTTACTTCAAAATTCTATTTTTTGGCACCATTGTTATTTTACAGATATAATATTTTTTATATAATATTTTTTAAATATTTGAATATTTTTAAATCATAAAAAAATTACAGAATTATAATATTTTCAGTTTATTTGAATATAATAAAAATTTACAAAATATATTTTTTATTGAAATATGATTTTTTATTTTAATATTATGAAAAAAATAGACCAATGAAAAAATAGTGAGAATAGCCTGAAATTAGTATTTTCAATATTGCCATGTCACATAATGATTTAACACATTAAAAAAATAAAAAAATAAAAAAATAAAAAAAAATACAAAAGTGTGATTTTTTTTTTCTACTTTCGAGAACTGCTGCCCATTCAGCTACTCTTTTAACATTAGAAATGCTTTTTACCCTGTCCAATGGTAAATCTTGGTCGTTTTTACCTTGCTGGTCCAAAATCCCTTGCGAACGTAGCAGTTTGATGTCTATCGGGATGTCTTCAAAGACATCCATGTCTTCACCAACATCTTTTTGTTTGGTGATGTCTTCATGCCCCTCCAATCCAAAATGTGCCCGTTAGACGTACAGACATCCTCCCGTCTTCGAAGACATCTTTTAAGACAGTAAGACATCACAAAATACATTAGACATTACACAAGGCATCACAAAAAACAGGGTTTTCTTATAGTGAATGTACCGAATCGAACTGTGGCGGCTTCATGTGATGACATCTCGGTTAGGACACAGGCCTTGTCGCACGGATTAGTGACACCCCAATTCATTCCACGAACATGGATGTACCTTGCGATTTAGCTCCTGTCAAGCTAAATGATCCTTTGAGAACTACAATCGTCCGTGTGGGACTGTCCTCTAGAGGAGACTATCCCTGAGTTGTTAGGAAGCGAAACATAAATGACGCTTTTGGTGATGCACGTCCTCGTAGTACTATTTACATTTTACAAGGCTTTACTTCAAGAGGTCTACAATTACATCAATAATTTGTTTTCTGGATTTTTCTATCAAAACTTTTCTCTTTTAGTAAATTTGTTTTATTGGGTGTTTGTATTTGGTATTAATTCCTCTTTTTATTTTAGTATAGTTTTCTATATTCATTACAACGCATTTTTATTTTGAGAATAGTCTGTTATATTGATAAAACGTGCTTTTTATTTTGAGAATATCTCTCTCTATATTGACAAACTTTGATTATTTGGTAATGTATTTGGCTTGGTGCAGTCTAAGGGCGGCCGTATTAACCATTTTGTGTATATATTCCCATTATTATGAATTACGTGCTAACCCCTAAAGGTTCTTGATGCGAAATTGTTTAAATCATGAAAATAGACATTTCCCTACTTCAGGCCTTAAAACTCTCAATCTAAGCATTATTAAGAAGATCCAACCGTAGGATCTTAAAGTTAACTTAGCCTTCCACTCATAGATTCTTCTTCATTTGTGAGATTATAATGATCAAAGTTGGCTGAATTTTCTCCCTGCGGAAATTCCAAAAAGCGATTTCCGCTTTGTTGGACCTTTAGGGGTTAAGGCCCTAAAACCGCCACATGGACCTACTGTAACAATGCGTCAGGGTTTGTGGTGCATGAGTGTGGAACTCTAAAACCGTGCAACTAAACGCGTTAACTATTGAAGGTCCTTGGGGTGTGAAACGGGCAGCCGAAAATTGGATCACAACATCTTTTGGATTTGGGCATCATGAATAGTGCACTTTTAAAACTTGGGCATCATGAATGATGAGCTTGCAACCTTCTACAAGTTTATGTACACCCCAACTTGCCTACCACAATCCTTTCAAAAGCACAAAATCACTCATACAAATTGTGATTTGAATTGTAAAATTTCACTTCTTGAACAAATCAGAAGAAGGTGACCAGTTTGACATCAAAATATAAGTGAAAAGTTGAGTACAATGAGAGCTTCAAGGCATATCTTGTTGGAAAAGAGCTCCTCGGGCTCACAAGTACCTTCAAGGGTTAAGCAGCCGCATGAAGCCTCTGCTTCAGAGCCCGGGTTGAGGACTTCGAGGAGGGATGCTATTACACTAGTAACATTCCTTGTAGATTTCCCGGGCTAGAAATTGCGCCATGATCGGGGGTAAGCGTTCGTAGCAGCTACCAAGGAGGATGGAGGAGGGGTAATGAGCCCTCTAGTTTTTTGATGTATAGACATTAAATGCCAAAGAGGAGGATTCATAGGGTATCTTGGGGTCGCAAACCTCAAATTTGAATTCAGAATTATCAAAAACGGCCTTGGGAGGTCCCCACGGATTCTAGGGTGCCTCCTTGGTAGCTGCCACGAACCATTGCCCCATGATCGACCACCTTACTATATTCACAATTCACTAAGAAAAAGCAAAAAGTAAGAAACGTAAGAAATCTACTAGGGTACCTGATTATCCACTTAGGTCGAACAAAGAAAGAGAGCTCGCATGCTTCGGCATTCGAATGCAAAGTGGTCGATTCCGGAAGAGCACCGGGGAACTCCAGTATTCCGTAGCTATGGCGGTGGTGGCAGGCAGTTGGGTGGTTCGGCCAGCTTGTGCACCGCGAGGACTCGCAGCTCAGAAAGCTATTCCTGAACCCACAGCATCCTGTTCTTGCACTTTGCGCCCAAACAGAGCATCGCAGCAATTGAAGAGTAGGAGTAGGAGGGTGCCATTGTTGTCGCGAGGGTCAGTGGTGAGAGTCAGCAATGGCGATGACAACAACATGGACGACGAGGGCGTGGTGAAGGATATGGAGCGCTATCTCAATGAATTGTCCGTCGAGTATGAGAATGTCTGGGATACCAAACCTTTCTGGTATGTTACTCACCTCCCGCAATTGTTCTGCTGTGCATGATCCTAAGCAGAATGCGACATCCCTGTTCGCAAATTTCAAAGAGACTGTACCTATGGATTCAAGAAGATCTTGGCATCTACTGCAGTTTGATCAAAGTGGAAACCCTTGCTGATCCATAGGTTTTGATAGAGAAGACCTAATTGATGATTACATAGTATTCTAAGGTTCACTGGGGTGATCAAGTGAGTTCGATTAGTGTCTCCATAACTAATTGTGAGCGTACCAAGGTCGGTGAGATAACTTACATTGACTAAGTGGAGAATACTCACATGCTTGAGAAGGACTTTTCTGTAGGTGAACCTTGACACTTTCATGTTTCTACGGTGTGGTATTATGTCAATCACAAATCACACTCAGCAGAGCCCTAAAAGTCTCCCATACAAATCCTTGATTAGTAGGCTGTTCACAATAATCTTGGCCTTCGGAAATCTGCACCGTTTTGTATGAGGATTGGCTGTACTGTACTGAGAATACTTGGCCCAGTATTTTGTTCGACAGTTTTGAGGATTGGATTGTATGTTTGGATTTGAGTGATTGCGTATTTTTGATTTGATTATGGTTGATGCTCAGATTGCATCATTCTCTTTGTACCTTCATCGACCATCAAACTAATGATACTGTTTTGCAGGTGTCAACCTTGGACAATAGTGTTAACAGGAGTTACTGGTATAAGTTTATCATGGTTGGTGATCAAGTCTACTTTAGTGACCGGGATTGTAACAGCTTTGGTAGCCGCTTGGTGGTATCTATTTCTCTATACATATCCTCTGGTGAGTTTCAACTATCTTACATGGTAAAGACTTAACGGTGTTCTTCTTTTCCGTCTCATAACGATGTTGTGAATAAGATTATTGCAATGATAGTACTCAATCTCTAAAGGTCCAAGAGAACTGAAACTGAAATAGCTGTTTGCAGTTTCTGTAGCTAACTTTGACCATTATAATCTCACAAATGAAAAAGAATTAACGGTTCAAATATGGCACTTAAGTAAACCATAAAGTTAAATTCAAGATCCTATGGTTGGATCTTCGAAAGATTACTTAGATTGAGGTTTCCAAGGCCTGAAGTAGATGAAGGTCATTTTCGACGATTCTGCATTCAACTTGTAACTCTTGTTTTGAATCTGGTGTTGTTTTTTTGTATATCACTCCACTAAGCGTTGGGTTGGAAATTGTAGTTTCACATGCATCTCTGATTCTCATGAGACTTGTGGAATGAATTGCAGGCCTACACTGACATGATTGCAGAAAGGCGGAGGAAGCAGAGAAATGGAACGGAAGACACATATGGCTTGCGAACGAGAAAAGAGTTGTAGACTCCTGTTTTTCCACCTCGCCCTGCATTGCTTTGCTCGTATTGTGTATCATAAACGTGAGAGCTTGCTTTCTCTTTTTATTCATCAACAACATATCCCTCATTTCTGGATGACTAGCTCACCATTATAGTAAGTTTAGGTCTATCCCTCCCTTTGAAATCCTACTTGGATGATGACTTCTCAGCATTGTTGTCTAGCAAAAGCACTTGTGTAAGTTTTAGGAAGGAAAATGAGTCGCATCGAAATGAAAGAACACCAAAAAGACTAATTAGGTTGACCACAATATGGATTAATGTGTCTAATGCAACAAATAATGTTGTCATTGTACTCGGATGCATGTAAGTAAGATGACCATCATTATATCAAAGAACCGCTTCTTCTTTATGTTACTAGCATAGTGTACTCAAGTTTAAACCCATTTTATTGCACAATTATAGGTGAACTGAATGAGTTGTTCACCTAAACTTCATCTTTATAGTCGTTTTGAGAGAATTGGAGGACTTTGATCTTCAGAACAATCTCTACTTTTGATGTGCACTAACCCTTACTAACAATCTCTACTTTTGATGTGCACTAACCCTTACTAACAGGCTTTATGGCAACAACCTACTCCTGAAGTTGTTCACTTAAATACCTTACCTTGAACACGTACGTACCAACACGTATCTTTGGTGAAAGAAAACTTAGAACAATGATTGTAGTCTATATATTTAGTTCAATAATGAACTTAGTGTTGTAGGTCTTCTATTACCACACTAGTTTGTAGAACCCCGTGTCCTTCAAACACAAAATAAAACTTGAGTTCAAAAGTAACTTCATTAACAAAAAATCTAAAATTGTCGTATGCAAAAATTGAGTATCCATATATGTCCTTTGGACACAAAGTAAGACACCAAGCATGTGACTTTTCGACATGTTCATGTGATGCCATGTTGCCAATGGATCGCCATGTGATATGCATTCATGTGTTTTCCATCATGTTCATGTTCATGTGATGCCATGCTGCCAATTGGATCGCCATGCGTTATGCATTCATGTGTTTTTCGTCATGTTCATGTTCATGTGATGCCAAGCTGCCAAGGAATCGCCGAACAGTATTATGTTATAGAAGTAGATATACTTGTTGGTGCGTACTTACCTTGAAGCCAATACACCAAATATTGGATAAGGGCTTCACACTAGGAACATCAATAAGTCCACCTTCAAAAACTCATAACAAATTGCATAAGAGTCCAAAATTGATGCATCCACTTGGACTACTCTTCCGATGACTTCCCATACTGAAAAGTTGCTTGTGTTGTTAACTTCACTATAGATTTTCCATGCAGAAATTTGAGCCATTATTGAGCACTCTCCCTTGCTGATAGGTACTTGAAGCCATCTAGATTCAAATCTTAGGTGAAACGGCTTAGCTACATTTTCCATGTAAAACGGCCCCTTAAATCAATGGCAGTGATAGCCTATGGCAGGAAGAGAGGGTCACCCACCACCCCTGCCCAATGCAACCTTTTATTACTTTTATTGATGATAATCTCTTTCGTTGAGCAAGGAAAGTGAATACATTCATCCAAAATTCATCCAACATTCATGTAACAATCATCCAAATTTATACTTGCTCTTTTGGTTTATTTGAACTCTTTTTTCATACTATTTGATAACTAGTACGCCCCCTTAGCGCTTGCCACGCCCAAATGAATACTTTGACTATGTCCCTCTCCAATATCCTAAAGGTAAAAAGCACAAGTCATTATTTGTGCTTGTAGGCCCACATATCTAATTTGGTAAGTTTTATAGGGTTCCGGATGACTTGATTCTTGCGGAGTTGGGTTCTTCTTGTTTCTTTCCTTGATTTAAAATTAGGTCAGTTTTTATGATTTTTGGTGATTTTTGAAATTATAAATACTTTGAAATTCAACATCTCAAAATATACCCTTACCTCTACAAAATGACCCGACACCTAGAGCGGCCTAATTCGACCACGGGTCTTTGAGATAAAAAATGTCACAAATAAACTATGTGCCTAAAATATATAGAATATAGATGATACCTCCTAATGTCAAGTAAAGTCGAGTGAGGCATTTAATGGGTTGTTTTGCTTTTGGTCATGTTGCCAATTACTCAATTTTTGGGTTATAAAGATGAAACTTTTGTAGATCGTGATGTTTTCTAAGGAAACCATTTATGCTTAACCCTTGAATGCTCTAAATGGTCAAAAAACGACATTTTGGATGGAAGGCATCATCTTTGAAGAGCAACAACTTCTTCAATTGGATTTCGTTTTGGATGAAAATCCAACTTAGCTTTTCATGATTTTTTTTTTTTTTGCCTAAGTATGTTTCTCAAGATATAATTCAACAACTTTGTGGTTGGAAGATTTTTGATTTGAGTGATTTAGGTATCGGATGTGCAATGATATACAATTGAGATTTTAAAAAACTTACTTTCATTTCCATTCATGACACCTTTTTCTTGAGAATGTGTCACTTTTGCTACAAATGAGTCAGACACTTTGTGTATGCTCTCATGCTTTTTGTCACTCGACACTCATGGATAACTAACAAATTTAGGGTACTTGATATTAAGTATGTACCACAATTTAAATCTTGGTGTGTTTGTTAGACAAACACTTAGGGACGCTTTACATGAGGAGTTAACCTGTACTTGTGGCCAATGGAGAGCAAAAATCCTCTCAACGTGATTGATTCGGATTATGAATGGACCAATCACAGTGAGGGAATTTTTTCGAGGCTCGGCTTGACTACCCATGTAAAGCGTCCCTTAGTTTCTTGAGAAATTGGTAAACTACTTGAGGGGCATACATTAGTGTTATTTGTGAAAGTGTTGGGCGTTCAAGGGTTAACCGCTAAATTTCCTTGTTGCAAAACGGTCTAAGTCACAAAATTTGACCTTCCTTTAGATTAAGCTCAAAAAATCTCAATCTAAGCATTATTTAAAAGATTCAACGGTAAGATCTCAAAGATCACTTGATATTCTTCTCTGAAACCAAATTTGAACCGTTCATTTTTCCTCATTTGTGAGATTGTAATGGTCAAAGTTGGCTGAGTTTTTCTCCTGCGGGAACCTCCAAACCCGTTTCGGGTTTTAAGGAAAGTTAGGGGTTAACTTTTGCTTGCACCCTCAACTTCCCCACCAAAAGTGGGCCTTACTCGTGGATCTCATGGGTAAAGAATGTACCATAACCGGGATACCGGCAAGCAAGCTACTGTTCACTTGGGAGCCAAGTATGATGATCAGAAACCCACTCAATAACCCACCGAGTCCGGTGGTCTCCCCCCTTTCATTGCATTGTCTAGCACCCCCCAATCATGGCCTATAATTGGCACATCCTCATCGTACCTTCCCAGCCCTTTGTTGCAACACTCTTATTATTTGCCTCCCTTTTCACTATCCCCCTTTCCCATACAAAACCCACCACACAATATTATTGTTTATTGCCTATCCCAAACACAAATCCCCCCTTGGATGATAAAGGACCACCCCCATCGAATTTGGATGATTCTTGAGAGACCTCGTCGGTGCATGATGGAGTTAATCATCCATTTTCGCACTCGGTCCTCGAAGCGGGAAACACCGACGATAGTTGCCCCATTCTCGTCGACGGGAACGATCGTTCGTCCGGGTTGGGTCTCATTTCCTTCCTCAAGGGAGATGAGCATTGTTATTGCAATACTTTTATGGCGATGGTGAAGCGCGAGTGAGAGAGAAGAGGATTTTGTGAACGAGCGAGTGGCATGATTGCAAGTGCGAAGAGCGCCTGCATTGATTTGCCGTTCAGGCATGCCTTAGACGCCTGCTGCTTCCCTCGTGTGAGTGACCTATTCGTGCGCAGCAGCAGCAGCAGCAGGGGAACTGGTTGGTTTTTTTTCGCGGAATGATGCGGAGTTCTAGTAGTGTATGGAGGATTTCAGCTGCGCGGAGCGGCTTGCGGGATCTAGCGCAGGGCGGATGCGTGTGTGCGTGAGCGACAGCCAGGGTTATTATTTGTGTGACTTTTTTTTGACTTAGCAGATCCGTGATAGAATAGATCGGGCGTCGCATTATTTTGGTGAACATGGACGCGCTCGAGCGTTTAGCCGGGGATGGAGTTCGGACGGACTCGACTACGGCCGGTCAGGTGAGTTTTGTGGTTTGCTCTTACATCGCGATCTACTTGCAAGTGTTGATCGATCGGCAACAATGTTGCTTCAAAACATATGCTGCTATAGTTAAGATGTGAATGCCACTGCCAGTGACTAGGTGGAGAATTGATACGGAAGTGTCGTCCTCGTGACGTAGAACACGAGGCTTCTGAGTCCGGGCGTGTGATCTTACAGTGTATAGTGAGATTTGTGCATTATCAGTGCAGACGTTGTGAGAGAAGCCATTATCAGTAGACATTTGGAATGGTTCCTTCTGTGAGTAGGTGGAGAATCTCCTTTAGCAGTAGTGTTGTCCTCGTGCCGTGGAATGCGAGGCGTCTGACTCCGGGCGGTGTACTCTTACTTTACAGTGTGAGGTTTGTGCATTATCAGTAGAGGCGTTGTGAGAGGAGCCATTGTCAGTAGACATTCCGAAAGGATCCTTCTGTGATTTGGCGGAAAATCTTCTTTATTAGGATTGTTGTCCTCGTGCCGTGGAAAACGAGGCGTCTGACTCCGGGTGTGTGATATTACTGTATATTGTGCAATGCCAGTAGACATTCTGAAAGACGTTGCGATAGAAGTTATTGTCAGTTGACGTTTTGTAAGGTTCCTTTTGTGACTAGGCGGGCGATTCTCTCTTTTATCAGGAGTGTTGTCCTCGTGCTGTAGAACACGAGGCGTCTGACTCCGGCCGTGTGATCTTAGTGTACATTGTGAGAGATGTGCATTACCAGTACACAATCTGAATGATGTTGTGAGTAAGTCCATTCCATCAGACATTCTGAAAGGTTCTGTGAGTAGGCGGACAATTTTCTTCTATCAGGAGTGTTGTCCTCGTGCCGTAGAGCACGAGGAATTTGTCTCCGGCCGAGTGATCTTACTGTACGTTATAAGAGACGTGCGTCTGAAAAGTGCAAAACAGAGTTACTGAGAAAGCCCAAACGTTAGAAATACACGGGGGGACGGCATTTTCAGAGACAGTTAATGTGTCTAGGAGGTCAATTCTCGAGTGGTGGGATGTGCTCTGCATCCTCGCACTCAAGACTGAAGTCTATAAGTACTTTCATAGGAGTATATCTCAACACTTGTGGTCAGTCTAGTTGTATAGTAGAAACGACTCGCACTCATTTCTACTGCATTGATTGCCCGGCACCGAGTTCCGACCTGGATTGGGACAATTTGCAATCATTATTTGCCTTAATCGGGACAATCTGCGCTCATTTTTGCCTCAATGTGCTCTCGTGTAAGTGCATCATCTTGTTGATGATGTCTTACAGGATGATACTTCTATTGATATGCTCTTAATAGATTGGGATCAGTGGTCATCAGTTTTAGCTACATAGATTCACGTCTTCTCGGTCACAGAGCGACTCGGCGGGCATGTGTGTGGTAGTCAGAGAGCAATGTCAAAGTCTTTCTTATACGGAGCATCGAAATCCTCTCTTAAGAGCTTTTCGAGTTCTGTAGGATTTCATTAATCTTTCCAGCCCCTGTACATGGTGTAGGTCGTCAGATTACGTTCTCTGAAATATTTTTGTGTTCAAGAAGCTTGCGACCTACCTCCGAGGTTTGAGTCTAGTATTCTAGGTCAAGAAACAATATGCTACAAAGAAATTTCGAAAGACGCAGTCAGTGTCTTTAGAAGCAATTCGTTTCCTTGTTGAAATATTACTCGCGCTTTTTTAATGTGATTATAATTTTGTGCGGTGAGATTACGTTATGCTGGTCAATCATTCACTCTATATTCTCTTGATTGAAAAAACAGGTGGCGTTCTTCCTTGGGTTGATGCCCTTGATAACCGCGTGGATTTATGCTGAAATTCTTGAATTCAAGAAAGTCCCCAGTCTGAGCAAAGAGTAAGTGCTTCAATGTTTTCGTGTGTTAGACGCCTGCATTAACCGTTGGGTTCTTATTGAGAGGATCCAGCATATTTTGGGACACATTGACACAGTTTGTTCACCTTTGTATGATAGGATTATTAACATCCTTGTAAATAATAATTTTTAATTTTCATGCCTATTCTACTATTTCTTTCATAGGCCTCGTTCCTTTTATTCAGCTATCTTCAAGACAACAGATAACGATTACTTCAGGCGAGACCTCTAACTTTGTAAAAAGCGTTCTTGTCTCAGACACTCTGATGTGAATCTGGAGGAGTTGAATGGTGAACCGGTCAAACCTGAAGAGGGTGTTGGTCTACTCGAGGCTGGTCTTTCCAAGAGTGGAAGTCTTAGAGTTGGACCTGCATCAGTGCGGGCATCCCTAATCAAGTAGATTTCATACATTTATGTCGAGTTTAGATGATTTTGTCTTGACTATTACTTCATATCAATTGTTATAATGAGAAGCGGTGAAGTTTGAAGTTATTTGACAACCCGATATCTGTGGTGAACCTGTAGGTTCTTAACGTTGAATGAGGCATTTCTACTGGAGAATCGGGTCCTTCTGAGAAATATGTAAGACTCCTTGCACCTGAGTTCTGGTTTGTTAAAGTAGATCTCCAAATTATCACTAGCAAACTAAACATCATCTACTTTGATTTCTCACTCCTTGTATACGACATGAAAGTAATGTTCATGTCTTTATGACGGTGTCCGGCTAAATATTGCAGACAGTGAAGCCAACTTGAAATGGTTACAAGTGTTCACCATGACCCTCATCATACATTCTACCATATCGGCCTGTGTCTTGAATTTCCGAGTTTCATAAAGTCATGGACAGAGTTTTGGGAATGCACGTGTCGGCTATTCAACTTGACTATGTCTATTGCAGCGATATGAACTTGGATATAGCAATCAGTGATAATGTTGAGAAGTCATTTGTTTCTCTTTCTGCAGCGCTGAATTTCTGGGCCTGCTCTGCTTCTATTACATTTGCGATCGAACGAACATCTTTGCTGCATCGAAAAAGGTATTCACTGAGTATTTATATCTATGGCCTTGTTTTTAGCTATTACTGCTGTCAACCGGCGATGAGTATAGTACCTATGGTGTATTTACCGATTAATCATTTCTCGATTAAACATGTCTTCGATAATTTCAGTTACGTAAGGATCTGACCTTTAAGATGTGCTACGCAGCATTATAGCAGGGACCTTTTCCTATTTTTGTACGCCCTTTTGATCCTGGCTTCGTTCAAGACTTCTTTGACGAAGCACGTCGATAAGTCAGTCGCATCTGGGAAGTCTATTCTTTACTTGAACCGACACCAAACGGAGGAATGGAAGGGCTGGATGCAGGTCTGTATCCCTCGCATTTGGGATCTGAATGAGAGTTCGAAGCAACCTATCTACTTCCATTGTTGATTTGTAAGAGTGACATGATAAGCGTAGTACTCAGGGACACACTTCAGAACGGAGAGAGCTTAGAAATGGTCATTGATACTTATTTTCTTTTTGAATAATGCAGAAGATAAAAATTCATTCATTGTAGTGCTCAGAAGTATACAACTCGTTGGATTTGTCTAGAAAGGGCACAAACATTACTTTCATTTTAAACAGCACTAGTGTTATTGTGATCTCAAAACATCTGCGTATTGTTCGTTGTGCAGGTCCTTTTCCTTATGTATCATTATTTCGCAGCACGAGAGTATTACAATGCTATTCGAGTGTTTATTGCTGGCTACGTTTGGATGACGGGATTTGGCAACTTTTCATACTACTATATTCGGAAAGATTTCAGCTTGGGCCGATTTGCACAGGTTTGTTGCATTGGCTGCTTACGTTCGTTGATGTTCGTCTGCATTTGAATTGTGATATAAACTTCTTACGAGAATATGGATGCAACAAACATGTGTATCGATACTTGGACAGATAAATTAATATCTGAGTCGAGGTCAAGCACTGATGGGACTTCTTGGTATGGCAGATGATGTGGCGCCTCAACTTCCTCGTCTTTTTTGCGTGCATAGTGCTAAATAATGACTACATGCTTTACTACATCTGCCCAATGCACACCCTCTTCACTCTCATGGTGTATGGGTGCCTTGGTATCTATTCCAAGTACAACGAGGTACCCAGTGTGATGGGCTTCAAAATCTTTCTCTCGTTCCTGATCGTCGTACTCATATGGGAGGTTCCAGGCGTTTTTGAACTCCTCTGGAGCCCCTTCACGTTCCTATTAGGTGAGTCTAAATATCTCAAACGCACAACTTGCGAATTTTCATGTACAGTATATATTATCAACAATGTTTTATACATTGGTGAGGTCGTTATATTTCGAGATGTATTTGGAAGGCTGCAGTAGTATGCTACCGTATCTTAGGTCAGAGTGGCCAAGACTGTACGGTCGAAATACTCAAAGCACTTGGGAGAGGTGATCTCAACACTGCGTTCTCAACTTTGCCTCATGCTGGGTAAATATGCAGTAGTTGTTCCCGCAATAGTAGGAAACGTTGAGGGTATAGTGATAAAGGAACGAAGCTCTTAAGCTCTGAAGTTCAGAGTGTATAATTTTGGCACAAAATAACCAAAGTATCGGAAGAGTGCGCGCTGAAGTTTGTTCTCTATGTACACCATTCTTTGTCTATCGACTACCAACAGTTGTCATGCCAATTGCAATTAGTTTGTGAATGCGGCTCACGATGTTGGTGGGTTACTTGTCCAGGGTACCAAGATCCTATGGCCAAAACACCAACGCCCTTGCTTTACGAGTGGCACTTCAGATCAGGACTCGACCGGTACATTTGGATCATCGGCATGTTGTATGCCTACTTTCATCCCACGGTGTGTCCTAACGCTTTGTATTAGTTAACTCGTCGATTATTTACCTTTCTAGACGGAAGACGTCTTGTTCTGCTGTAGACTCAACAGTCCAAGAGTCCAAGTAACGTTTGTTCTTCAAGTTCTTTTCTAATTCTTGTAAGTTGATGATGGCAGGTGGAGAGATGGTTAGAGAAGATAGAGGAAATGGAGTTCAAAACGAAGACTGCCATTAAGACTGTTATAGTCTCTATTGCATTGCTGGTAGGTCATAGAAATCATGGCTTATACGCCGCTTGGAAAAAAAGTACTTCAATTCCCTTTGAGTGGTTTATTTCCTTACTCCAGGAAATGGTAACGTACTGTAACATCCTAAAATGGTCTGTTGTGATGGTTACTGCAGGTGGGATATTTATGGGTTGTTCACATTTACAGTCTTGATAAGATTTCCTACAACAAGCTGCACCCTTATACATCATGGATTCCTATCACGTATGTCTTCCTTCGTTATCTCGCTTTTGTCATCATAGGCGTCTATGTATCTTTCGTAATGCATGTGTGTTTTTCAGCACTTCGCAGCTGTAATTTGAACCTTCAGCATCTCACTCTCTCTAATGTGTTTTCACTGGCTCTAATATGTCTATTAATAGATTGATTTACTTCTCATTTACTGGACTTTTGATGTCTTTTGATTGAGTGCAGAGTGTACATAGTTCTCCGCAATTTCACGCAGATGTTCCGGAACTACTCTCTTACTCTGTTGGCGTAAGTATTTTTCGATGATGCTGTCAACTGTGCAACCTGCTGTAATCTGTGTGACTCATGTTCTTTTGGAACTTTGTCTTCTTTTGAATGTTCACCTTTTAAATATACACTGCAATTTGTTAATGCAGGTGGCTGGGGAAGATTACACTTGAGACATACATTTCGCAATTTCACATATGGCTCAGGTAAGTCAGCCTTTCAAGTGTATCCTCGAGAGCTTAGACCATCAATTTACGGTGCAGGTTGCTGCCTATTCCCTGCCTGGGAATAGTTTCCTTAAATGGTGGTTTCTTTTTCTTTCAGAACCGGGGTCCCCAACGGCCAACCGAAACTGCTGCTATCTCTTATTTCCGATTACCCATTGCTGAACTTCATGGCCACATCTGCTATCTACATACTGGTGAGCTTCCTACTTACGAATCTGACCTATCGAAAGGTGCTTAAATTTTGACAGGCGTAGTGAAATATAGGGCATGTTGCTTGTGAGCAGTTGTTCGGTTCATGATATTTGGGGATGTGCTTCCCTGGAACAGGTATCGTACCGATTTTTTGAGTTGACGAACAAATTGAAGAATGCTTTCGTCCCTCACAAGGACAATGCACGGCTTTACCAAATGGCTGTGGCCGGTGCAGTTGTATGTGTTATCTTGTACGCTGTGGCTCTGCTCACTATCCACCTCCCGAAGCTTTTGGTATGCCCTTACACTTCTCTAGTCTCCTTTGCAGTGAAGTTATATTATTGCTTACAAATGATTTTCTTCACATTCAGAACATGACTGATATTTTTCATTGATCCGTGCAGGGTTTCTAGGTGGGGGGAGCAAAACGTAGTTAGACCCTTTGTTCAGAATACATCATAAGTATCTCAAAAAGTCATATATTCTGATCTTCATTTGCATGGTCAAGGCATTACGGATTGCCTTCGCTCGCTCTTTGAGTGAAAGGCTGGAGAGGGTCTCAATTTTCCACCAGGTAGTCCTAGTGGTGTTAGCATTCGAATTAGCATATTTTTTTCTCCCTCTTTCAGCAAGTTTCAAGGGGGTATTATTTATCCAGTCTTTTTAAGAATCTTGTCGATTATGTTGTCGATGGCATATTTTGGGAGTCTCACTGTTCCCTGATGCGTACCCCTTTGTCATACTTATGTGGATTGCAACACATGGCGGCCGCTTTACCCATCACTAAGGCTCAGGATGAAGGAACAGAGACAAGATGTAGTTATTCTTCAGCATACATCGAGAAAAAAGTTATCTCATGAGAACGCGATGGTGTAACGTACCGGCCGTGTGGGACAGGGAACTTGAAATCAATCAGGTGCGTCTAGTATTAGTTTGTCAGAGTACCGGCCGCAATATTTGACCAGGCCTTACGTTTACGAGGATGGATTCATACGGTAGAGCATCCCTTGCCTATTACCGAAACATAGGTCGAAGGTTCTTGCTTTCGGAATTTCGTATGGCAAATACTACAGCAGTTGTAATAGTGTTGAAATTCTTGGTAAAATCTCCCTCAGGCTTTCAACCAATTATGTCGCTGTTAATTTTGACTTGTAAGAAAATCATCAGTTATTCAGATTATGTGATAGAATTCTTAATCATGGCTTTTTATCCTCTGATGTCTTAACTTGTATCACAGAACTTTATCATGGTTCCATATCATAGTTGGTTCTTGTGATCATGAATCCATTGATTATTTTGAGTTGTCTGATTGGTTTGAGATTGTGTATGTTTTGTGAGCTTTTATTTCATGTGTGTACTTTTTTATGAGTGTGTTTGTTGATAGTCCAATGGAGAGCCTATTCCCAAAATATGGTATTCGAAACCTAAGAACTTTGTGTGAGGGCACTTTGTTTTGGAAAAGGCCCTCTATTGGGGCCCTTATCATCCAGCCTAGAGACCCCTGCTGCTGAGGTGCCATGTGCAATAATGCCTTTGTTGAAGGCCATCATGTACAGTAAGAGGCCCCGCCTCGAGGGCCTCACGGGATGTGAGGTCCTGACGAGGAGGGGTAGGGCCTGCCCGACCCGATGAGGAAGTACCACATCCCGTGAGGCTCGACAAGGCCGGGCCTCTTACGGCGTAACTCCCTTTAGATTTAATCTGAGCCGTCCAATCTGGTAAGGTGGATTTGACGGTCAGGCTATCTTTGGAACAGGGTTTCGGTATTTGTTTCCCCGAGTTCGTGTCTTCCTCGCAGTTCGCTTTCGCAGTTCGCTTTCATTTTGTACTTATTAACTTTAATTTCTATTTTAATATGAAGGTTGAGATAAAAGTTCAGGAGAAAGAAGATACTCTCGCAGAAGAGAACCTTGACACAGAAATTGAAGCTGAAACAGACATTACTTCGACTGAAAGTAAGTTAAAAAATGAACACAATCAAGTGCGCGGACTATCCTTATTAGTAATTAAGTTAAATGCTAATCTGTGTTGACTGTAATTCATATGAAGTAAACCTGTAGTGAATGGCAAATTTGTTATGAAAGTTTCAATGCCCGGCCTTGGCCGGTGACCCCGCGCGGGAGCGCATGTGGTTTGTTTTATTTTTAATTTTATTGACGTTTTTTTGAATTAATTGGTTAGATTTAGTTAGTTTTGTTATCGAAGGGGCCATGCCCGGCCTTGGCCGGTGACCCCGCGCGGGAGCGCATTGACACACATTTTAAATTGGAAAAAAGTAAATATGCAGCATTGACTGTGATCGACTGTGATCTCGAACTTTAAACCTTCCGATCTTTAAAATTTAAAGCTTCACCACTGCGTACAGCATATTCCTACAGCATATTCCAGACATGTTAAAGTCGAATTAATGATTTAATGAAGGCCGGGGTTTTTTTTGTGAGATATCGTGAGTCCCTTCTGCGGCACTCCTCACGTTCGTGAGGCCCTCCTGCGACACCCCTCACGCGATGAGAGGGGACGTCGCAGGCTACAGAACTTAAATCTAAAGGGAGTTACGACAAGTAAGGTGCCCTCAAATTGAATGAGGATTTGATAGCAAAGCATTCCAGAATCTGTTGGTATAATCTGTTGGTATAATCTGTTGGTATAATATATCATTGAATGCATAGGTTGGTAATTTTTAAGTCTACTATGTGGTGTCTTTTTATATACGTGGTGGTGACTACAATGGGCTTTAAGAAAGTTTGCCAAACAGAGCTTCCTCTTGTCATCGACAAGTGGTGACCACAATAAGTCTTAAGAAAGTTCGCCAAACAGAGCATCCTATGTGACTACAATGGGTCTTAAGAAAGTTTGCCAAATAGGACAAGTGGTGACCACAATGGGTCTTAAGAACGTTTGCCAAACAGGGCATCCTATGTGACCACAATGGGTCTTAAGAAAGTTTGCCAAATAGAGCATCCTATGTCATCGACATCGATATAGATGTTGCATTACTATTTACAATTGAACCTCCATTACAATTGGTAAAGATGCCATCATCGACGGATGACAATTATAACTGGTGTGTCATCTGATTGGTAGCAATGCCGCACCAACATTTGCAATTAGAATTGGTAGAGATGCCATCAACATTTACAATAAGAATTGGTAGAGATGCCATCATCAGCGAATGAAAATTAAAACAATGTCATTTGAACAGGTGATGATGTCTTCATCAACATTTACAAATAGATGGCATCGACAGATGACAATTAGAACACATGTGTCATTAGAACATGTAGCAATGCCGTCATCGACATTTGACAACTAGAACATGTAACAATGTGGCATCAACATTTACAATTAGAAGTGATCAATGATGTTACAAACCTTTGCTCATTGCTTGAAACCACCAAGAAGATAGAGTTGTGCTCAAGTGATTCTATGGAGTAGTTTGTAGATTCAGATTTTTAGAGCCTAATATGATAAGGAGTCAGCTCTCATAATTAAGTAGATATGTGACATCATAGAAATTGATGTTGTATATAGGACCAAACAATGTCAAAATCAATGAGACAATGTCATATTCAATTTAGAATAATCTCAAGGGTAGTTCCTATCCAATCCTCTTGAGCTCTTTTATTTTTTTAGTGTTGAGGTTTTCTAAGATAAATGAAGTCTCACAAATTTACAGTGTGAAAATTCTAGCATGTACAGTACATTTGCTATAAAAAGGTGCTTGTTCTAGGTGCTTGTACCTTTTGTTTGCAGCTTTTGCAAGGTGAGCATTTCTAGTGCAAAATAAATACTACTCCCTCCATCCCATTTTTATTGTCCAATAGGTTTTCTCAAATCTACCTCCCATGGTAGATTTGAGAAAACTTATTATACAATTATAATGGGATAGAGGGAGTAGTTTTTGTCATTAAACTTTTGAAAAATTTGATTTTTTATTTCTTCTTTTTTATTTTATCTTTCTTTTACAAAAAATTCCTTGCCTTTTTGCATTCTTGTTCCTGCTCCTACTCTTGTATTAACCCATGTATTGCATATGATAATTGTTGGTGTGGATTTGTTGTTTTTGTTGGTGGCACTTCATCTCTTAGGTTGTCTTAGGTTGTCATTGTTAGGGGCACTTCATCTCTCAATTTTGAGAATCATTTTTAAATATGTAGATTTCTATGACATTCTTAATGTGGTGAATTTGCATAATCTACATTTGTGCACCATCTTAACCATAATCAACAATAATTTAGGTTGATGGGTAAACTAAGTTTTACACCTTGAGTCTCCTATTTTGTACTCTACAAGTACAATGATACTTGGTGTATAACAAATCCAAAAAATAAAACATTTGTGCTCACTATGACCAATTTGATTTGCATAGCCATGTTTAAAAACGATATGAAGTATTACGTGATAATGAGGAGTTTAAACTGTTTTGAAGTGCTACCTTACTTGTAATTGGATTTTTTTGAGTGAAAGGCAAACCTAGGGTTACACTAAGTATAGGAGTTTTCTGTCGGAAAGGTTAGTCATTTTGTCGTTTAGTGACTAAAGTCACTTGTTTTCAAGATTTAAATGACAGTTAGTTTGTCACAATTACAGAAATCGTAATTCTATCATTGAATTGAATCACTGTTATTTCCAAATTTTGGTTATGTTCATGAATAATGCTATTGATAAGTGTATATTGGTCACGGTCCTTTCTCGAGTTCTACATGTTATGCAATTTGTCCGGACCGATATGCATTGTAAATTTGTCATGCATGCAGTCTTACTTAATTAATTAATCAATAATGTTAGTGATTTTGCCCGTACTACTCTGTAGCTAATAAGCTATCCAAATCGCTAATTTAGAATGAAAATTAAATCTGGTTGTCTAAGACAACTTGTCTCTATCTAATGCACTATGGTCTCCTCGAAACCTTCCTGTCTATTTGTCCAGTTGGTCCACCTTGTTGCCTTCGCAACTTTAGTTCATTCCTTCTCCAAGCCACTATCTATTTGCTCAACTTTGATGCTCGACAAATAGATCCTCTCATTGTCAATTGATTTGTTTGGTTATACTTCAGCTACTCATTCACTTATAGACAACTCCCCGTCAACTTGTATTCCGGTTCTCTCAATTTGCCCCAATGTACACTTGTATTATGAGGGTTGTTTATCGTGACGACCATGTCGGGACGGGTTCCATTCGTCACGATGTAATAAGGTCAATGTAGAATCAAATTAGACTTAAGGGTAAAACAATTACCATGTGGGGTGCGTGGCATCCTATGTAACAACAGAAATCGACCTAAAATATCATCGCACTCCTTATTACACCTGTCTTTATTCTAGGTGATACTCTCGGATCGGATATTACAAAGTGTCCCGAGCATGGAGTGGCGGATGATAGTAATCGCGACGGACGATGGAGGGGCGGACAAGAGTCACACGATAGTCTAATAAGGCGGACGGGGGCCGTTATAGTGGCATAGAATTGTCGAATGATATTCGGATGGGGGCGGACGGAGGCCATTATGTTGGCGGACTATAGTCAGACAATGGTCAGACGGAGCAAAGGGGGCCATTATGTTGGCGGATAGTATTTGGACTATGGTCGGACAAGGTAGTTTCGTGATGTGATTCATATGTGATCTCATACATATTGTAAAAAACTTATGATAGGTATGTAACTGTACGATTTACCATGTGTTTATTACATGTTAAATATATACGTGTTATACCATTAGATTAAAAATTTGTTTGTGGTAAGAACTATAGTATAGGCTTGAGGGCTTGAACAATAAATTCTTCGTACAAACCTACATCTTGGAGTTGCTGCATCTTGTCACAATTTCAAGGTAGGGGCGCCAGTTGACTAGTGGCATTATTCCATGCTGTTTAGTCTCGCGAGCAGATCCGATAATGTTCTTGAACAGGTCCAGCAAGACTCAAATCCCGACCAACAAAACATGACATTGAGTTACCAAGCCAACTAACCAAGTCCACGACTTCTTGGCAACTCCATATGAACCCCCGGCAGATTTATTCCACCATGGGGAGTTCAAACCTTGCCTCGTTTGTGTTTAAAAGCTTGGTGTGAAACAATCTATGAGGTTTCTTAATTGGATGTGGCCCCGCCCGAACTCACCAACATTCCATAGAATATATTCTTCTTTTCCTTTTTTCTTAACTCCTCAAACTCCTCAAATTTTGAAACCGACCATAAAATGTTTGATTGGACATTCATACGAAGGCACTTTTTTCCAATGACACCCAATCTCTACATTGAGGAAAATTTTCATTTTCGGTGTAATACCAGCCTATAAGGGGCGCTTCACACTATGGCCGTCCAAGTCGAGAGGCCGTGGAATTGAGAGTCCAAACTTTGTTGAGAGTCCAAAGGTATTTACTGAAAATAACCAATAAAATATTGTAATTGAATTTTTTATTATTAAAATCTGACGGACTCTCGACCATAGTTTGGGTCTTGCAAAATGCAGGACCCAAACAAACGTCGAGAGGCCGTCGCCTTGGTCAAAAAGTGCTGCCACGTAGGCCATTTGGAGAGTGACGGCTGGTGGACTTTGGCTTCTAGTGTGAAGGCTCGAGAGGCCGAAACTAGGGTTTCCTGCAATTTCATTGGCTGAAATCGACGGCCTCTCGACCTTCGGCCATAGTGTGAAGTGCCCCTAAGAGAGAGTGCTCTAAAATACCAATGATGAAGCTCACACACCCACAAGCAAAGCAATACAATACAACAATACCATGCACTCATGACAAACTATTATAGTATGTCAAATGCAGAGCATCATTTTTATCGGTACACCCATCGAAAATGTAAAAAAGTCCAAAAGCGAGAGATCCACTTGGACTAGTATGGAAAAAAGCAGCTGATATTTTGTTCGGAGACCATCCACTCACAGTCGACATCAAAGTTCATTGCAGCAGCGGACCAGCGCGGAGCCGAGGGTGGGTTTCAACGGGATCGGGCAATGTGCTTGTCATGGGAATATTGGCTGCACATTGGCTACTAAACAGACAGACAGACTCCGAGAGAGGGTAAAAAACAAGCGAAATAACCATGCATTTTTACTATAATTCTTTTTTGGTTGGGATGGGGAAAGTAGGATGATGGTATGGTGGTAGGGACGGCAAGAAATATCTTCTGGGGTTGTAGCACAAGCAAGGCGGAGGATTGATGAGTGGCAGAGGAATGTGTTGAAAGATCAGACGTGTCAAAAGAGAGGGTGGGTGGGGAGGACGGGGGGTGTGGTTTGCTTTGTCAAGTAGGTCTTTTCTTGACAAGAGTGAAGAAGAGAGCAATCGCGTAGCCCAGTCAATGAGAGGCAGGTATATGTGCCACAACTGGTTCCACTGACCTTGTAGTACTACTGACTGACTTCCCTTTGCTTTGCTGCAGCAGCAGCAGCTTGGAGCTCACGTAAACCCATGGCGAGAAATTTTGTTGTGAGGCGTAATCCCCTGTTGTGCGGGTTTTTTTCTTTGTACCATGGGATTATGGAAATATCATTACGCGACTTTTCTCTGGTTTTGAGTTTCATTGCTATTTTGGAGGATTCATGGTGCAACTTCTAGCTCACGTGAAACCGTGCAGAGAAAGTTTGCCTTCTTATTGCGGACAAGTTGTTGGAAGGCGTAATCCCCTGTTATGCGCGGTTTTTTTCGCTCGTAACATGGGATTACGGAAATATCAATCTGCAACCTTCCTTTGGTGGGGGGGGGGGGGGGAGAAAATTTGCCTTCTTGTTACGGACAGGTTGTGAGGAGGAATCCCTTGTTATGCGGGTTTTGAGATGGGATCACAGAAATATCATCTGCAGCCTTCCTCCGGTTTTGAGTCTCGTATTCGCTATTTTGGAGGATACATGCAACTTCGAGCTCAGGAGAACCCATGGAGAGAAAGTTTGCCTTCTTGTTGCGGACGGACATGTTGTTGTAAGGCGTAATCCCCTGTTGTGGGGGGTATTTTTTCCCCTTGTAACATGGGATTACCGAAATATCATCCGCAACCTTCCTCCGGTGCGGATTTTTTTTTTTTTTTTTTTTTGCCTTCTTATTGCGGACAGGGTTGTGAGGCGGAACGCCCTGTTATGCGGGTTTTCCCTCGTAACAAGGGATTACGGAAATATCATCCATGGCCTTCCTTCGGTCTTGAGTCTCGTCGCTCCTGGTCGGGCTCCGCTTTCCTTGCCGGGCTCCGCTCTCCTTGTCAAGTTATATATTTGGCCCATTGCCTTGGTCGCGGGTGATTGCCCTATACAATTCTTCCCCCTTTTCCAGCCGCCCCATTATATTTTACAATTCCCCGAATATATTTTCAACCTCCGATTCAATGGTGACCTCGATCATTCACCTCCCTTCCTTCATTGGCGCCCGCCTCGTAATTCAGACTAATCTTTCCATCATACGAGTGGTGATAAAACCTCACATACGCAAGTTAGGGAAGAAGAAGAACCTCTTTTTTCGAAGGTGGGTGGATAATTTGAGCTATCTCTGGGATGAGTATACCGACTAGCATGTGGAATATAGCATCAGTGTTTTGAGTCCTCAATGGTTGTTCTATTGTTGTCGGCACTCGGCTCAAGTTTAGCTTTCATGCAGGAATGTATTTAGTAGATAGATAGATAAAAACTCCGGTCTTTATTACAGGACCGGCGTGAATAAAGTGTCTGTTCATCTTGCCAATGAGCCGGTGCCCACCGGACACAGGGCCATTGGTGATGTATTTAGCAATACTAACTACTTATCCCTCTCTTGTGATAAGGATACTATATACTATAAAAAAGGGGTTAGTCATTATAATCTACATCATTATAATTGATTTTGATTTCCAAATTTATAAAAGTAATATACATTGTATGGTGTGTAGAAATACTACTAATTTTCTTACAAGTGCTAGTCATATCTTGAACTAGCTGATTTTATATTTGGTATCAACTAGTTCAAAATATGACTAGCAATATTGATATGACTAGAAACTAATCCAACCATACTGAACTCGATCCATCCCTATCTCTAGGCACATATTCTAAAATAAGTTGAACAACCACTCTACCCATGCCCGCCTCAAAAGGTTAAGTGTTCTTTTTTTTTTTTTTTTTTTTTTTCTCATCTCCTTCCAAGCTTGTCATACCTCCATCCGTCACCTCTTATTCATATAACAAACTTTGGTGGGGGAATTTTCCCCCGCAACTAAGTAGATACGAACACCAGACCCTTGTGGGATTGGGGTGAATAAATCCATATTCGACCTATTATTAATCATATGCCCAGAGGACATAGCGACAATGGGGTAAGGGCATTCTCAATCTCTATGTTACATTGTCCCCACAAACGACACTTTTTCTCCGGAAAAACGCTTTTTCCGGGCGGCAACGACTCGTCGCCCCAACCTTGCAATACATTGTTCCGACCAGACTACTTCCATTGTTCCGGCCAGACTACATCCCTTCCTCTGGCCGGTGTATTTGTCTTCTTTCTTGAAGCCTCAAAGCTCGACGGTACATAATGTCATATACGCATATGGTTTAAACTACAAAGTTTGTTGGTTTTTCCGAGACTTGCAGCATCTACAGAGTCTCTTGGTTCTGTTGAGTAGTATAGAGACAGCAGTTGCATCCACGTCACCGTGATGTTCAAGAGGCTGGACAAGAAATTACTGTTGCGGAAAAGCCCATTTGCAAAAAGCGCTGCCATGTAGGCCATCACCTCAACTTCTCATCCATCCAAAAAGTCTTGTCCTTGGCCGTACTCTAAACACCCATTGGTCAAGAATTACATTTTCGACCAATCACAATTGAGAAACACCCTTTCTCTTTCAATACTAGTGAAATTCTGCACCGTAGTATAAACCGACCCTAAGACTTTCTCCTTGGATTTTACCAAGGGGGAAAAGGGAGAAGGCGAATCCTGGTGCGTGTTGGAGTTGGAGGATTTAAAAAACAGAGCCAAAAACAGAGCCAATTAGTGCATGTATGAGTTATAAATTCCACCAGAATGGAATTGCAAATGCCTTTACTGAGTTGCCATTTCGGGTATGCCCCACTGGGGATCTCTGTATTTTGGTGTCACGAGCCTTTCTCGGAGCTCTCTGAGCTCTCATCAGCCAATGGGATTTTTTCTTCAAAATCCCTCGAATTTTCCATTTAGACCCCTCTGAACCATTTTTGATAATTTTAAATTCAAATTTGAGGTCTGCGACCCCACATTGCTCTGGGAAACCTTCTCCTTGGAATTTAAAGCCTATACATCAAAAATTTAGGGGGCAATTTACCCATCCCCTCCCGGACTGCCGAAAAATGCTCGTGACAGCAAAATACAGCGATCTTCCCACCAGCCCCAGTCTTCGACACAAGTGCCTCCAAAAGCATCCCACCATGAGAGTACACAGTTGAATTAGTGCAGGCTGGCCAAATAGGGTGCTTTGTACTACACTATATAGAATGATACTAATATTGCGGCTTTAATCCCTAACTTTCCTCAACCCTTAAATGCCCACGATGTCGAAAAACGACATTTTGGATGTACATCAGAAACTTTGAAGAGCCATATCTTCTTCATCTGAGGTCCGTTTTGGATGAAATCACTTGGATTAGGTTCCAAATCAAGTCTAGTTTGTGTTGTAAAATTTTCAAGCCCATACAATAAAGTATGAATTAATGGAATGCACTTTAGTGAAAACAACTCTTGTTTTTGGGTTTCCAAGCATGGGGCATGTATTACCATTGCAAGCCAAATATGTGAAATTAAAAATAGTTTTTCATGATTTTTTTTTCATGGTCATGTTCCAACCCCTAAGAGCCCAATCAACCATTTTATGGTCGATTCCGAATATTGAGGAGCTGTACCTGGATAAAAAAGATTTTTTTTGGAATTTTTTTTAACATTCCAGAAGTTTGGTAAGTTGGGAACCACATCCAAGTTACAGAACCCTATTTCGATTCATAGATTGTTCACAATAAGCCTTCAAACACAAACAGGGCAACGTTTTCTTAGTGTAAGAAAACTTACTATTTTGGGAAACTAATAAGGTTTCTCATAGGTTACTTGTGGCCTCTCTCCATTTTATCATATAATATGTGATTTTAGCCAATCATGGCAATTCCCAAATACTAATAATAGAAATTACATTTTATATTGATTTTCAAAGTTTTACTCTTTTTAATTGATTATGAAACAAATTTTACTTATTTTAGGAAATTTAACCGTATAGATCTAATTTAGGGTTCAAGGTCTTTAAACTATCTTTAGAGCGCTGTCGTGATGACACCAGTTACATGTTGTAAAAAACTAATATAAGTTGATAACCTCATAGTTTTCCATGTACCTGGTACGTGGTAAATATATGAGTGTATTATTAGATTAAAAATATGTTTTGTGGTGAGAACCACAGTATAGGCTTAGAAGAATGGATAATAAATTCTTCGTGACAGGCCTGTATCTTGGAGGCACTGCATCTTGTCACAGTCTGGAGGTAGGAGCGCCGGTTGGTGGCATTATTTCCTGCCGTTTGGTCTCGCTAGCAGAGCCAAGTCGCGAGCCGATAATGTCGCTCAACGAGTTCAGCGGGATTCGAACCCGGACCGACAGAATGCGGCATCGACTTATCAAGCCAACCAACCAAGTCCGCGACTTGGCGATTATATTTGAAGCCGCGACAGATTTATTACGCCATCGGGATACCTTTAAGTCTTAAATGACTTGATGGAGTGAGTTTTTATTAGATGGAGTTATTTGATGTTGGTTTTAATAGAATGTTAGTGTTTATTATTACTCTCAGTCAAAATCCAATCTTTGGATTGATAACTGGGAAGGTGGAATGTAAAAACAAGTGATAGAATAGTTGTATAAGAGTAATAGAAGTTGATAAGGGAGTAGATGAGGATGACGATGCAAGCCCAATGGTATAGGAGATGCCATATGGGCATGGCATGGGTCCTAGGTGGTCCCCTTCTTCTTCTTCCTCCCCTTAGTGTAGTGTGCGGATTTTGAGAGAGTGTGGTGGGCATTGTGTTTTTGGAGTTTGGAGATGAGCTTTGAGTATGCTGTAAATGTTGTCATGAGCTTTGTAAAAACCTATCAAGCGTGGTGAGATGAGTTGTAGTGAAGGAGCAACACCTTTTTGAGTACAAAAAGGTTTGCTGCCATGTATTTTTGATTACTGTGACTTCGAGGAGTCACTACGTTTTGTAAAAACCGTTTCTAAGTGTGATATTTGGAAGGTTTGTGCATCTTGAGGTTGTGTTTGTAAAAAGCTATCAAGTGTGTGATTTGAAGATAGTATGAGGCCGTGGTGCCGATTTGAAGTAGAGAGGGTTTCTTCCTCTCTTAACATGGGAGCGGTTTGAGATGACCGTTTTTGATTTGACCTCATAACTTTTGTGTGATCTTTCTGAGATTGAGATTCAGAGGGTTTGTAATATAACTTGTTAGCTTTCTATAGAGCTATCTTGCACTAACTTTGGAGCTTTTGAGTGTAGTTGGCACTCTTTTTAGTGAAGAAAGGTCTGCTGCCTTGAAAATTTGATCGCCTAACTTCTACTGTCCATAGAGTTTTGTGTGATAACCTTCAAGACTTGAGATTTGGTATGCTTGTAGTATGTTTTAGTGGCTTTCTATCAACATATTGCTTGCTTGATTCTAATTTCGTATGAAGGTATAGTGATTAACCAAAGTAAGAGGAAAACCACGGTTAGAGTTTACTTAAACTGACAAAGGGTATACCAAGGGTATATCTAGGATAAGGGTCTTATAGAAGAGGGTATAAAAGGGGCAGGGTATCTAAGGGTAAGGACCTTAAAGGGTTAAGGGTAATTAGAAATAATTACCTTAATCATGTTTGTTAACACTAATCATAATTAATTAACATTAACTCTGTTTTATTAATCTAATCACAGTTAGAGACTAATCAAGGTTAGAAGTTTTAATTAATTCTATTTAGTCAACTAATCTTTTGTCTAATCACTTATGATTAATTAAGCTAATCTAATCTCAATTAACCCCTAAAGATCCAAGAGGACCAAATCGGGCTTTTGCTATTTTGGGCAGCTTAGATGAATATGTTAAAAGTAATATTTTTGCCTAAATTTTTTAATGGGTGCTCCCTATACTGCAAAGTGTATGTGGTAAAATTTACAAAGCCAAATTCCAATTTTTGAGTCTTCTACAACAATTCTCGGTTTGCGAGCCGAACTGGGGCAGTTTAAATTTAGTATTTTTTTGAGATTTTTTTTTGGAAATATGTTCATGACCAAATCACTACTTAAGTTCCAAAGGGCCCCAAGTCAAAAAGAGTACCAATTTTACAAGGGCAGCCTCCAAAAGTGTCAAAAATAATCTCAACAATGCCCAAAAAAACTTCGTAGACAAACTTTGGATGTTATAGTCTCTCAAATGGTAAACATCCAACGGTCAATTTTTATATCGGATACTGAAAATTGGCTTAGGTACAAGATCTAACGGTTGGAAGTTAAGAAAAGAATAAAAAAATTGTTTCGCACCCCTTGAAGTGCATACAGGTAGAGAATTGGAGTTTTGAGGTTTTAAGCTCCCAAAAACCCCCAAGGATCTTTAGGTGTTAAGGTTTACTTAACACATTAATACTAATCTTTTAACATATCCTTAATACTGTTTGAGTTATTTACAATGACTTTCTTATATAGTTTGATAATTTCTCCTGCTTCTCCTACTTCTCATCTGACTTAGGTGCAGCCAGAAACCCAGAGTTTTCCTAGGGCTAATTCTCTCTACCCGACAGCGCTACTTCATAATGGTTACCAAATCCATCTTTGAAGTAGCGCTCTAAAGATAGTATAAAGACCTTAACCATTTTAGATCTAAGCTTTTCTTCAAACCCCTTCGGCCTCTAGGGGTTAAGGTGATTCTTAACAACTTTGTAGTGAGAAGTTTTTTGATCCAAATGATTTTGCTATTGGATTTGCAATGATGTTTTGTCAACGGAAAAAGTGAGAAAATGGATGATATTTGAGGAGCTATATTTCCCTTATCCATCGTTGGATTTCAACTTAATTTTTTGGGATGGCCTCCAATTAGAGTCTAGTCTAAGTGGTAGAAACCTTAACAAGATCGAAGATGTTTTGAAGATAAGGCATGAAATTGAATGCAAAGGGTCTAGTTTTGGACTATTTTTCCTTTGTAAAATGTTCGGTAGTTTTTACCATTGCATGACTTTTATTTGAGCTAAGAATTTTTTTTGATGAATTTTTGTTGGGTAAAGGACTTATTAAGATGAAGGTGAACATCTTTCTAGTTGGTGATTTTTTCATTGCAATAGGTATATTGGTAGCATTTCCACCTCAAAGTGAAAATGACCAAATTTTGCAGTTTGTTTTTGATATTAGTATGTTATGATCTCCGGATCTATAAGGCCTCATGACTCAAATTTTGGTCCACATGATCTTCGATAAGTCTATTACAAGTTTGTACGATTGAGATCTTAATAGCTTCTCTTCATTTTCATCTATGATGATTTCTATGGAAATGTGCTTTTCTGCTAAAAATAGGCTCAGGCGTTTAGGGGTTAATACTCAAAACGGGTTTTGGAGGTTCCCGCAGGAGGAAAACTGAGCCAACTATGATCATTATAATCTCACAAATGAAGAAGAATGAACGGTTAAAATTTGGTATGTGAGAAGAATGTCGAGTGAACTTTGAGATCTTATGGTTGAATTTTTTGAATATTGCTTAGATTGAGATTTTTTAAGCTTAATCTAAAAGAAGGTCAAATTTTGTGACTTACACCATTTTGCAACAAGAAATTTAGGGATTAACTCAATATGAATATGTAAGCTGAAGATAATCATTTTCATCATGAAAAAAAGTTGCTGCAACATGCTAACTAGAAGTGCATCTAGTAGCTAAGCAAAATCGCACGCTATTTAACCCCTAACCTTCCTTGAAGCCCGAAATGGGGTTTTGCAAAAACGGGTTAGAAGTAATATTTTTGCCTAAGCTTTTTATATTGCAAATTTTTTTCCGAAGTCAAATTTTAATTTTTGAGTCTTTTCGGACAATCATTGAGTTGCGAGCTGGGAATCTGGGATGGGGCAACTTTAGAAAAAGTAAGTTTTTTGAAAATCTTCTTCTGAAATATGTTCATGACTACAATACTACTCAAATTCCAAAGTGACTTGAGTCAATAAGTTCACCAATTTTTCAATGGCTTGCCTCAAAATATTTCAAAAACAATCTTCACAATGCTTAATAAACTTGGGGGACAAACATTGAATGTCACGATCTCTCAAATGGCAAACATCCAACGGTCAATTTTTGGAGAAGTAACTAATAATAGTCTTAGGTACAAGATATTACAATTGAAGGTTCTACAAAAGAAACAAGAATTGATTCACAGCCCCGGAGTGCATTGAGGTAGAAAAAATACTGCAATTTTTGAGGTTTCAAGCTCCCAAAAAACAACACCAAAGAAGCTTGACGGTGAATTGCAAAAATGAGTTTTGAATACATGATAGGAGGTTATCATCATTGAGCTCCCTACACAATGGAGACAATTCCTCCTACTCAAAAATCAAGAAATGTACTAAATCTTCAACCTCTTAACGACAAGGGGCCCAAAGGTAGCCACTTCTTAAATCATATTTCATCTCGATTGGTCTAAATCAAAGTGTACGCTAATCAAAATAACCTATATTTAACAAATTATGGACTTATTTCCAACTTATGGACTTTTTGCAACTCATGAAGAACCTTGGTTTTATCGGCGACTAGCCAATACATCCCCACATCTGCGACTTTCAAAAGGCCATAACTCACTCAAATTTTGTCCAAATCAAACATATGAGGTGTTTTTTGACATCTACATTTTTGTAGATATAAAAAAACACCTCATATGTTTAATTTGGACAAAATTTGACTGAGTTATGACCTTTCAAAGATTACTAATGGAGTCTTAAGGTAATACTGGCAGACAACCGACATTATTTCTAGACTATGGATTTGTCCTTAATTAGTTAAATATCACTTAAACCTATACTTTCAACAAATGTGCTTGGAATGTGCCAAAGTCTCAACAAGTAGTTACACTCAACACCACTTCTAAGAAAATGTACCAGATGCATACATGAACAGATGCGTACATGGACTTGCTGAAATGCATCTACTTGTAATATTCACACCCCAAGGCCCTCTAACCCCTCTTTATAGTTTATACTATAGTTGAGAAGCCGAGAGTAGAAGGATATATTTCAACCAATCTGAGGCTTAGGAATTGAGAAGCCAATGAAGAGAGGCTTTGCACAAGCAAATTTTAGTCTGAGGGAGAAAGAGAGCCAAAAAGGACATGGCAAGCACTTTTTGCCTTGTTGGCACAAAAATTACTTTTTCTCGATGAGGTGGGCCTAACTAAAAATTCCGGAGGGCCATTGAGCAGAAAACCACGATCAATCATTTAGTATATTTTAAGTTCATTTTATTAAAAAAGCCTCATCATTTAGTAAATTTGAATTTCATTCAAGAAAAAGCTCTGCATGGCATGGAAGTCTCTGGGCTTCTCACACTTTTCTCTACATCCAAAGACCATGGCTTGGCAAGGATTGGCTTCTTCTCTCAAGTATGGGCCATGGCCCAAGTGGAGGGAGTTTGGCGGAGGGCCTAACTACGATCTGGTGAGAATCAGATATTGGGAAGTCCTGGAAGGGTAAAAGAACCAGATCCCAGTAACCCATGAATGTGAAGAAAAGAAAAGCGTAAGGTGAGAATCAGATATTGTGAAGTTCCGAAGGGTAAAAGAACCAGTTACCAGTAACCAATGACCGGCAAGAAAAGAAAAAGCGTAAAGGAGGAAAATGAAATCGGGTACGAATCCCATCACACGGATGCATCAAACCACTTTAGTTTCTGGAAAAGGTAAAACCAGTCTGTGGTATGGCAACAAAAAGGCAATTGAAAGCGGACCGAGCAAAAGGATTGGAAACCGAGGCGATGGAATGAAATTTGCAATTACGATTGTTAATAAAGGAGCTCGCGGGCGGGGAGGTGAAGCGAAGGAAGGGAAGGAAGGAAGGCAGGCAGGCAGGCAGGACGGCAGGACGGAGGGCTGGAAGGCAGGGGGGCGAACCAGACGCAGGATGGAAGACGAAAGCAGCAGCATCATAGAGTGAGTGACAGGGCAGGCCTATGACAGGAGCAAGACATGGCAGTCGTAGGCAGGCCCCGGCCTCGAGCTAGACAGCCACGGAGCAAGCCCGCCTGGCCAGCCTCGGCAAAGGCAAATCAAAGCATGATCTGGAGGGCCCCAAAAGCGCTCCACTAAAGATCAGACCCTCCATCAAATGCTCGCTCCCCTCGCTGTAACGCGCTGATCAGGACGCATCCATGTCCATACCTCGCACAGCTCCTGCGTAGCGTAGCTCACACAGAGCCCCGGCCATTGATTCTGCGCCTGTACGAACTCACTCACTCACTCAAACTTCCGTCGTCGTCGTCTTTGCAGTGACTGATCTTGTTGATGTTGATGGTTTGATAGTAAGTAGTTGTCGCGGGGAGTGACTGAATTGTGATGCTCTGCTATGCTTGACTGGATGCTATGCTGTGCTGCAGAGGTGTATAGTAACTAAGCTATGTCGTCGGGGAGCTACCCCGCGAACCAGGAGAAGGACGAGTATGGCGGGGGGCAAGGCGGGTACAGTGGTCAGTATGGAGCCGGTGGCTACAACGAAGGAGGTGGTGGGTCGGGTGCCGCACGGCAGCCGATGGTGGACGGCATGATGACGCAGCCGTCCGTGGGGCGCTTCACGGAAAAGGAGCGGAGGGGCAATGTTAGCATGTTCGCCCGCAAGCCGGCGACTCCCGTCATGTCCCCCCTCAGCAACAGTTTGCTCCCGCAGGACAACTCCTCCTCCTCGCAATCTAGCAGCTCCGGTGTCATTGTAAATCTAAGAGCCGCTCCCCGAGCTGAAGGGAAGGTCAGCAACGCAAACAACACACATCCAATCCCTCCCTCCCTCCCCCCCCCTCTCGATCATCCAATCCTTTCTTTCTTTACGTCCTTCTTTCCATACGTGATTGTATCTATCTGGACAGACTCACTGACAGTATATATCATCTCATCAATCTTCTTCTGCTTGCTTGCTGCTGCTGCTGCAAAATGTTCAGTGTATGTTCACGGAAACGGACCAATCACATGAGAGGGATTTTTGACCTCCGTCGGTCCCATGTAAAGTGTTCCTTAGTGGGAGATGGAGATGATGATGAAAAATATGGTTAGCTACTTGTGAGTTGTTGTTAAAGTGTTGTTGACGTGGAGTCGAGCGTGATATTCCTTTTGTTATATAAGTATTTCAAGGGATGAACCGTGATGATTGCACTTCTGACAAGTTACTTGGGGTATCTTGTCGTCATGATCATCGTGTTGTGCAGATGAACAAGAATGCTGCCAAGAAGAAGAGCTGATCATTTCTGCCCCTTGATGGTTCCTGATCATTTTCGCCCCTTGATGGTTCTTGATCATTTCCGCCCCTTGATGAGTTTCTGATCATTTCCGCCCCGAGATGTTTCTGATCATTTCCGCCCCCTTGATGCTTCTTCTTTTTTTTCTTTCTCTTTTTCCTCCACAAAGTACTTACTCAAAAGTTGTTGCTGCTGCTTGCAACAGGTCTATATATTGTTTCATTAAATTTTGTCTTCTTCTTCATTGCATGAGATCACTGGATGCTTCTTCTTTAGTGCACGATCCGTGCGTGAAAATGTTGTTATTCATGAGTATAAATCTAAGGATTTTTGTTCCCGTGGCCTAACAAATGCCACTTTGAGTAGCTTCATATGATCTCAAAAGTTTGGCTTGTTATTCTCAAACTTCTTTGTTTATCAAAAATTTCAATTTCGAATTTTGGAAACTTGGTAATTGAAAAGTTGTACAAGCTTCGGGAGGATCTAAATTGGATAGATGGTACAATAGTTATAGACATTTGTTTGTGTTTTTGGGTGAGAAAGTAGTTCCAAGAAGGACATTATGTTGACTCTAGAGAAATTTACTCTTGGGGCAGCTTATGGAATAGGTTTTATTTTTGCATAAGTTGTATTAATCCTTATCTCTTCTAAATGCTATAAAATCTATAATATTTATTACTCACACTTTCGAGGAGTAAAGCCATTTTGGCATCTACTGTTGAGATTTTGTTGTATAGTTTTTTTAGTTCATTTTCCGCATGAGTAGAGAATAGTTAGTGTAATGTGAAAACATAGCTTTTGCCTTGCGTGTAGCTTGTCAACATGATTCAAAATGTTTATTCCTTTGCATTTACTATGTAGCTATGTAGCATTATTATCAATTAATATGCTAAAAAAATTCAATCAAAATTTGATTATGCAAAATGATTCTTTAAAAGGTAGACAAGATAAAAAGAACTTCACGTTCAACTTCAATATCTTGCAGTTTATATAGCCCAAGGGTATATAATCTAAAACCTCAACAAGCATCTTCCGATTTGTACATTCAGAATATATGTGATTGTTTTCATAGATTCCATACAAAAAAATACAAGATCCTACCGTACAATTCCAAAAATAGAACTTTCACGTGATGCTTGGAAAAGCGGGAATTTTGCGTGGATTTTGGCAACTACTGCAAGAATTGTATGATACCATAATGCTGACGTGAGATTATTGTATATGTTTTGACCTCTATTAATTAATTTTCATATTGGGAGGATAGTTTCTTGAATTCCCTTTTAGCATTACAATTTTGGAGTTGATAGAGTTATCCCAAATCTATCCCCATTACAAGGTTATAGCCTCTATCTCACAAAACAAGGCATCAACTCCCACCCATATTTACCCTGAATGGTTTGACTCCTTGGTAAAGGAAATAACACATTCTCAAAAAAAGTGTCATGAATGGAATCAAAGGTAAGTTATTCAAATTCTCAACCATACAATCTTGTAGTAAACATATTGGACATCATGTGGGCCAAATTTTGAGTCATGAGGCCTCATAGATTGCAAGATGTATTAGTACTCAAAAAACTTTACAAAATCTCAACATTTTCACTTCGAAGTGAAAATGCTACCAATCCACTTATTGCAATCAAAAGTCCACCAACTACAAAGATGTCAACTTTCATCTCAATAACACCCTTGAACAAAAAAAATCTATGAGAAAAATTTCTTTGCACAAATAATGACCTTGCAATGGTGAAAACTTAACATAGGAAAAATTGTCCATAACTCAACCTTTCGCACTCAAATCTATGCCTTATCTTTGATATGTCTTCCATTTTTTCAACGTTTTTACCTCTAAAACTAGACCCTAATTGGATTACATCCCAAAAAATGAAGTCAAAATCCAACCGTGGATGAAGGAGATATAGCTCCTCAAAAATCATCCATTCATTAACTTTCTTTCAAAATATAAACATCGTTGCAAATCCTATACCAAAAATATTTAGATCAAAAATCTTCCTACTAGAAAGTTGTTGCATTTTATAACAAGATCATGCTTGTTTAAATTTTTTTCATGAAATTATCTTTTCGATTCCCCATAATTGCCTCCCAATGGCAAAACATGCCCCATGTTTGAAAAGTCAAAAACAAGAGTTGCCTTCAATAAAATGCATGCCATTTATTCAGACTTCATTATATGAATATGCAATTTTTACCACACAAACAAGACTTGATTTTGGACGCAACGCAATTTATTTTATCCAAAATAGACTCCCGCCAAAGAAATTATAGCTCTTCAAAGTTGTTGCGGTCATCCAAAATGTCCTTCGGCCGGATTAAGGGTTAACATCTAATCCAAATCTTTGGTCAAATATTAGTTTTTTACAAAAACATGAGTAAAGAGATCAAAGATGCGATGAACATGAACTTCCTTTTAGTACAACTCTAATGAGTACGAGTTTCACATCGGTGGACATTGAGTAGCTGCTATGATACGAAGGGCAATGCGACTCGGGTGACAATTGGTCGATGCTAAGGTCTATGCTTGGTTGATGCCAAGGCCTCCTTACCATAGAGAAGGCAATTTCCAAGAGGGCGGAATGACCAAGTGTGAAAGTGCGCTTCAAGAAACTACTAGTCGTTCAAGGCTGGAAATGCTCGTTTTACAATGGATCGACTAATTGCATGTTGCCCTTGCTCTCCCTTGCCTATCGTGTGGTATGGCCTTTACCTTCCCTCGTAGAGCTTGCTCTAGCATCGGTACAAATTGCTGCTACCCGTTGTGTGGCAAATATGGCCTCCACCTAAACATGGTTTCCACCTAAAATGTTGTACTTGTTTTGAATTGCAAGTGGAGGTGGGGTAAATAAAAGTTGAATTGTAAACTGCACATAAGGAGCATAAAGGGGACAATACCATTGTTCACTACGGAGCCGTATGCGGAGTTTCTTAGAGCATCCGCACCATACTTGCCAAGTGTATGACACACATAATAAGTGGATGAGAAATGCTAAGGGCCCTTCTAAAATGCCTTCGGTGCGTCAAAAAATGGGTGTCCAAATCTAAGTTTGGTTGATTAAATCTGACATTCTATTTGCAATTGGTGCATTGACTATTTCACATGCACTTTTGGCGCTTAAGGGGCCATTAAAGGCATAGGAGTGTGATTTAATGGGCTCTTCAAGATTTTTCACTTTGTCATTTATTTTGAGAATTGTACACACGGGATCTAATACTTAACTTGTACACAATCTTATACACTTGATCTCAAATTAAAATTCCCTATCATTTGTAAGATCATAATGTTCAAAGTCGGGAAAAAGTTAGTCTGCTTAACTGGTTGTCAAAGGAAAAATTGGTGTTTTAGATGTAAATTTGATATGGGGCTCTCCAAATGTGATTCTTGCCTCTAGGCAAGTCAAATACATGTTCATATAAAAAAATATGGACATGCTCAAATACATGTTTCTTGTACAATATATGAAACCTAGAAAAAGGCTTGATTTTCACATAGGGGTATGTTGAAATCCAAATACAAACGCCTAGTTTTGACTATTACAAAGGCATGTGAAAAGTTATCATTTAGGAAATCCAATCAAAAAGAATGTACCTTGGTATAGGGTATCCTGAATAATGGTAGCCTTCTATTGGGTCAAGGGTTTTTAGGATAGAGCCATCCTAAGGTTGAAGTCACTCAAAATACAACAATGGTCATGCCTTTTCATAGTCTATCCGTGCCTTAAAGTCACTTAAAAGTTAAAACAAAGCAATGGCCATGAAAAACAACACTAAAATCATGGATATTGTTGAAAAAATGGCCTTTATGAACACTCATACTTTTGCAAACTAACTACCCAACACTACACTGAAATCAAATGTTTTTATTAGTCCTACAAAAAGGCATGCTGACCTTTGCTTAGTTCTCAATTTCGAGCTGCCACTTCTAAGGTTCTAATAGAATCCTTGAAATGCTTGAAGTGGTGTTCCTCCTCTCACATCCCATAGAATAGCCATGTGTTTAAGTTGAATACAATTTGCAAAAGCTAGATTCCCTCATTTGTTGAACCCTCGTCAAATATGGGGTAAGTCCAACTCTTTGACTTGGGTTTTGGTTCTTAATAAACTCAACAAATTCATTGTCTTCAACCATAATTTATAGGGCGTAGACCAAAACACATAAAGAAGATACTTCTCCTCAACAACCATATGTTTTTAATCAATTTTTTAGTACAAGAACATCTTTGCAAATTCATGAGACAAATTATTCCAAACAAAACACTTTAAACTAAAACGTCGATAGGCCTTTTCCTAAGGGGAAATAAATGAATCAAGTAATTAACTTGCAATTGTAGCGTCGTGTTTCAAAATCTAAATTTGAAAGGTGCTTGCACCAAAATGCATGCTATAAATTCACAAAATCTCAATCCTCAATATTAAACTGAACTCGATTTAGGTTCCAATTCCAAATATTTTGTCAAAACGAACTTTGAATGGGGAAGTTATGGCTCTTCAACGTTTCAATTCTTCATCTAAAATGTCAAATATTGACATTTGGGACAACATTAAAAAATTGGAGGTAAAGTTATCCAATATTTGATGAGTACCCCTACCTGCATGACTTATTCAACATAAATTAAGTCCTTTTTTTAGGTGCCAAAAATATAGTATTTTGCAATTTTAAAAAATTCTCATCGATACTGAAGAGACCAGGATGACAACATAGTCAGATTTGCTAATTCCTAAAATACAATTATTTGGCACTATGATCTCTAATACACATGAAATTGGTCTATTTTTTGAAAGCTCATTCCATGTTGTCTATCCTCGACATTACATCGGTGTGAGATTGCACAAGTGTGACATTACAAAGGAAGAAAATGGTGTGTATATACGTGAGCCTATGCATACTGCAGGGGTCTGTATTAGTATGGCTAAAATACAATGACATGGGTAATCTGAAGCTCTTGCAAAATGTGGAAATCAAATACAATAAAATCAATATCAATTATTGTCTTGATTTTTACTCGCATGGTGTTTGTATGTGCTTAGCCTCTAAAGGTGAGCAACCTCAAAATAGCCACAAACCCTCAAAATTGCCCTCTTTTGATACAAGATGCAAATTTTTGAATTCCGACAAGTTTTGGAGTATGTAACCGTAGGATCTAGTACTTAACTTGTTCATGAATATGTAAACCAAATCTGAGGATCACATTCCTCACCATTTGTGAGATCATACCATTTGAAGTTGAAGGAAAAAAACACGTTTGTCTATGTTGTAGAATGGCAAAGTAAAGTTTTGGGGCCAAAAGAACCGTTTTTGGAAGGAACTTTGACATGAGGCTCTTCAAATTCTTGTTCATAGGTAGGGACCAATAAGAAAAAAATAGAGAATGGGGAACCATAATAGACGACGGGGAAATGGGAATAATGGAATGAGGGAACGGAAGACATGCTAAAAATCTTAAAAGCACCAAAAACCGAAAAGACGGGAATGGAGGACATGCTACAAATCTTGAATAGAATGAACAATTAAGAAGCAAGGAACTTGCATATTGATTGCATATCCCATAATTTCAACATCACCAAAAGCCTCCAACTTTATAAAAAAAAATCATACCTAGGTCCGGATATTTTACATGTTTTATAAATTTTGATATGACCTATTTCGATGTTTCGAAGAACACGAGTAAGGACTTGTATTAGCCATAAAAACATAGATAAAAATTAACAAGTTCCATAGTAATAAGTACCACAATTCAAACTTAAAGTAAGATTCTGTAACGGATACCTTTCTTAATGATGGTCACCAAATTGTAATTCAACGCCTATAAATGAATCATACAACAATTTTAACAACAATCGTTAAATATGATAATAGATGCTAGGTATTATACACTCAATATAACTTCCACCAAGTGTAAACAAAATCAATCTAGACAAGAGAAGTTCTCAAAGCATTATCTAAATAATGATCCTCGTCCTCCATTTTCTTCGTGCTCTAAATTACACATCTCAATCTAACCCAAATGACACATCTCAATCTAACCCACTTTCGACATTGTTAAGATCTTTCCATTAAAAAACTTCTTTGTACAATTACAACCCAAATTTACAATTTGAAGATTGTAACCAAATTCTCATATAGAGAGTACTCTTAAAACGAAATCTAACTTCCTCGAATCATCTCCACACTATTCGATCTCTCCATAGTAGGAGTCATCACATATCCATTGGTTTCTACATCTGTTGGTTTTGCAGTTGCTATGTCTCCAGTCTTTTGAATCTCCCCAGGATTAGTAGATCTAGCATTGTCTTGGACTTCCTCTGGAGGCACCAAAGTGCGAACGTGCCCATGCCTCAACCTCGGGTCTATTGGCTCAGACATTTTTCTTTGATCTGTTGAAACACGAGTTTATCAATGACACTAGTAGAGTGACATAGCATTTCAGAATGTTCATTGTGTACAAAAAAACAATTTATGACTTACTCCCTTTGTCTCTAGAAAAAATTAAACCCTCGTCTCACAGAGAAACCATAAGTATTCCAAACCATCCATACTATACCCAACCATATTATTGAGCGATCCTCTTGACCATAGAAGAAAATCCAACCATTTTTAGCAAACCGTGGACAGAGGGAGTATAACGATCGAAAAAGAACATCATAAAACAATTATTTATACACTACGTGATTTTTACTGGCAACAAGAAGAGTTCATCAACAAAAAGGGTGCAACTAAAAGGTGAGCTCAAAAGTTCCTTGTAAAAGAAAGAAAGCGAGACAACCCAATCACAAGAAGAAGAGATCACCAGACGTCGAAGATTCGAAGTTTTCTCAATACATGACAGTTACGAATTTCGTAGCCTTCATAAACTGATGCAAACATCGGATTCATACTTGACTAAAAAGCCTCGGAACATACTCACCTTAACTTTTATAATACAAACAAGAAAGCACCACAGTGTCAGTGTGTATGTGAACTTGGAAGCATAAACATTCGCAAGGAGACCAATTTAAAACCATTGAGAACCATTGATTTTGAAGGGTGACCACATTCCGTAGCCTTCTCAAATAAGCGTTTAACAGTATATAATTATGTGTAGGTGTTCGTTTTCAAGGCTGCAGTTGTTTCATAGTTTTAGAATGACTTTCCTTTTTCCTTTACGATACTATGTGATGATTTGACTATTCTATGCTATAAAGGTTCACAAATGCGATGAAGGGCAGAGACAGTGCTACCAGAGAACGAAAGACTGTTATTCTCGCTGCCAAATGAAACATACACTCAGGACCCATACCTACAAAAGCCCTAATTCCATCACCAGTGTCCGAAGAAGAAGGTATGGAACTCGATGGATAGCGAAGCTGGCTCACCTCGATCGAACAAACAGAAGGCAGCAATGTCCAGCAGCAGCAGCAGCAAAAGCACCGATAGTCTCCTCTGAAGCGTCCAATTCAGCAACACGGTCACTCAACTTCACCACAGAAAGCAATTCAACCTGCATTTGAAGACAGCGGAGGTAGCAGCCAGGGACAGCCACTTGGGCTTTCGGAAGGCTCACACGCGGAAGCACTGGAAATGTGTATTACGGCGGGTATCAACCATTGCCCGATACGCGCGGGAGGTCCGGGTATCCCATGCTCGTTCAATGGGATTCCGTTTCGTAAGGTAGATTGCTCGAAACCGACAATTCGGTATCCGGATATGAACAATGTGATTTTAGGGTGTCAGTTTAGGGCATCATTCTAGAATACCTGTAAGTTTGACTTCACATTTTAACAACGGATTTTAGGAGAATTTAACTGCTAAAGGTCTAAGAGGCTTGAAGGAAATACTTAGTTGTGTTATACAATATGCATTCCATAACGCTTTATAAAGTAACACTTCAAAAACAATATGAAGAACTTATTGTCTAATGTCAATTATATGGTCGAAGTTCTAGAAATAGTAATTATTTGTTTTATAATGAACTGAAGATACTAAAACCTCGAGAATTAGAATAAATTGTAGTTTTTATTATTAGGCATTGAAAATCGATAAAAATTGGCCAAAATCACATATTTTATGATAATAACCTACAAGGTTGACCAGTAGTTACCCGAAATAGTAAGTTTTTCAACACTAAGAATACCTTGCTCTATTTTTGTTTGTGTCTTACACTCATTACACCCGCTTCTATTACAAATAGGTTGAAGCAATACCTAGCAACCAATGTAGCTATCGTGATTACAATCTCTTGAAATATTTTCAATTGTGTGAAAAATCCTCTCAAATAGTGCCAGTAACATTGGGAGGCACAAAGAAACCCTAGTTTTAGATTATTGGGAGGCACAAAGAAACCCTAGTTTCAGATTATTGATGTGAGAAGAACAAATGTTGAAATGTTTGAGATGTGTTAACCCATTAATGTAGAGGTGACTAAATTTAGGTCAGTATTCCATTGTATCGAGTACTCTTTGACATTAGAGGATTGAAGTTCTTTACAATTTGTCTGCAAGTGTTCAAAACCTCAACTACGTGAAGTATATCACAATGTGGTCTCCACATGAATATAGATTGGCAATCGAAAAAGATTTATTCTCTACAATGTGAAACATGGAGTGTTGGACAACATAGACAGTGTTACTTGAGAGTTAAAATTGGGAAACAGTCAAAATTGGGAACGGTTCAAATCTAAGTTTTTGCAAATCTTACAACATCCTAACTTATACACTTATAATTCACACTTTAATATTCACATACATGTAAATTTTGAAATGTTGAAATTAGAGATAAGAGATTGTTATTTGATAGTTCAAAATTTAATAACTACATTGAATTCACACATATGTTTGAAAAATCACAAGAAAAAGAAATTAGGATAGACTTGCTCAATTTAATCACAATAATATAATGCTTACTTAAAAATTGTGATTGGTTAGCAAACCTTGCTCTAAACACAACCATTGGTCATGATAGGAACATACAACTAATTTGCATAAACGCTCAAAAGCTCAGCCACACCAATGGTTGCAATATGTGATAGGGGAACTCGACACACTCCCCAACCATGCATACATGATTTGGGTAACCTCCACATTCTCTATACAAAGATGATCAAGTCCACGGGCACCTAAGAACATAGGAACATGTCTTAGTACCTGCACATGTAGAGTTTGCACAACTGAGAGGATGATGAAGGTGATCTCTCGACACGGATATCAATGTAGAGTTCGTCAAAATATGTAGATGGTAACCGTCATCTCTTAAAAAAGAGAAACTCCAACCTATTTAGAGTCCGGCGTGACATCTCTTAAAGAAGAGAAATTCCAACCTATTTAGAGTCCGGCGTGACATCTCTTAAAGAAGAGAAATTCCAACCTATTTAGAGTCCGGCGTGAATAGAGTGTTTGTTCGACCTATTCTTAAATGTATGCCCGGAGGTGACCTATCCTTAAATGTATGCCCGGAGGTGACCTATCCTTAAATGTATGCCCGGAGGTGACCTATCCTTAAATGTATGCCCGGAGGTCATTACACCAACGGCGGGACTACTAACCCCTCTCACGATGAACCAGCCACTAGTGTCATAAAGATACGCGACATGCTATCCCATTAAGGTTTCTAAGGTATCCATACAGCGAGGTACAAGAACTCCCAACATAGTTTCTAAGGTATCCATACAACGAGGTACAAGAACTCCCAACATAGTTGGGACATTCTGGTGGTAATTAAGCACCACGTTGGCACGGGAAATAGAACCACGACCTCCTCATTTAGAGCCATGAGCCTAATCACCGAAACAAGGTTTGTGGTGCCTTCATCTCCAAGTACATTGAAGGTGATCACATAGATGGGTTGGTCGACATTTCTATACATCGTCAAAGGCAATTTTTACGTTGTCGGAAGCTGTCACTCCAATGAAGTCACGTGCAAATTCACTATCTGCAGACACAATCTGATTGTTGTGAGTATGATAACGACGACGGAGGTCAATTCATACAATCTCCTGAAGCAACATCGAACTATCCAATCGTTAACTGATGCAACAGAGATGTACTTGAAGGTGGCCAAGTAAATAAGAGGGGAAGTCCACACGTACCGGAGAACTCGTAAGACGATTAGGCGAGGAACAATTGTAACCCGAACAATTCGCTGGACATTTGCGACAGCAGCCTCCGTTTTTACAGGCCGCATGCAGTCGGGGTATTGGAACGCACATTCCCCCATCTACCGCAATGGTCGAAGTACATCGGTGAACAGATTCACTCATGCCCCACCTGCACCTCCGTCAACAAGATATCAAGCCCTCAATTTCTGAAACGCGCTTGCCGCTATCAACTTCGGCATCATTCTCACGAGTACGCATGTCGGTCATTGTTAAGAAAGTGTATTTTGGGCGTCCTTGTTCGTCGGTTAGCTCAACTGCACTTTGAACCCTTACGTGCTAAGTGACGCAAAATTATCCAGTTTTCAATCTATATGGTGGGTGGAATACCTCGGCAATAAGTAACACCTACGCCGGGGGCACGTGCAAGTTCCATCCACGCATGAATGGTGAGACGGTGATCGGGAAATGGTAAGAACGAGTAGGTCATACACTCATCATCTGAATCGGCAAATGGTATAATTACCGTCATAGATACCATTTGCTACAAACGCGTAATTCCACTGCACTCTGGACTCATACATGCGAAGGGACACAAAAACATTCAGTTTTAAATTCATGGAGTAGGTAGGATACCTCGGCAATATGAAGAGCCTGCGGAGCACGTACAAGTTCCATTCACGCACGTCGATCCCCCCCTGTACTTACGACGCCGCACGCCCCACAGTTCTGATTGTTTGTCGAAGTAGTGACGCAGGTATCGGTACCTCGAGCTCAAATGCTGGTTCCTGCGGTGGCGCATGAACATTCTCCTCCCAAACACTCCAAGTCTCCGGTGCATTGCGTCCTACACGTACGCCCCACAGTTCTGATTGTCTGTCGAAGTGATTAACACATTCATTGGTAGCGCACAGTGTTGATCCTCGAGTGACACATGAGCATACCCCTTTCAAGCATTTGGTATCCCCAGTGCACGTCACCCCACACTTGCCACAGTTGGCGGAGTCGGAGGATGGGTTGACGCACTTCCCGTCGCAACACACCTGGCCCTCAGAACAACTGAAAGTCAGTCAAGTTAGAACAATAGCTGTGCGGAAACTGTGAAGTCGTTGCAAACTTCATGTGCACTTCACTCTCAATCACGGCCTAGGTGAATATCAACTGTTTGTTCGAGAGTATGACCTGGTGGGGCAGGATAAATCATTAAGACTTACTTGTCAAAGCACCAGTCAGCACATTCAAGGCAAGCAGCGTTCTGATGATCATCATCTTACCATTTCCCGCGGACGCCGCAGTTTCTGGGGTCCGTGGTAGAGTGCCAACCAATTTGTTGCAGCCACGGCCGTCGAGCAGGTACCGCGGGGACACTTGCACACGCCTCTGCTACAGAGGGATCCCTTGCTGCATGTCTTGCCACACTTGCCGCAGTTGAGAGGATCAGTGTCCACGAGCGTGCACTTGCCTGCGCAACAAGCGGACGCCTCAATTGTCGAGGGGGCATTGATTATTGCATGATCCACAATTTTTGGGATCATTGTTTAGGGTGCGACCGGCTACGAGTTTGTAGCACTTCGAGCTGGCCCAGCAACAAACTCCGTTGTCCACGCATGCTGCCTTGTTGCGAATGTCACACATACTGTAGGTGTCTGCTCTTTCGCATTATTCGTCGTCACATTTTAGCGGACATCGAACAAAGTAAACAAGTAGCGATCAGGTTTGACGCCATTGCAAGAACAGTTGCATGCGTCCCCCCTGCTATAACTCTGGAGTGGCTGCACATGACGATTCAGCTTCAGATCCATGCCCTCGCAACGTACTACATACTCCGCAAGGACGCCTGGAACTTCGCGCAGCCAGAATGATTGCATAGCTTCTACAGGTAGACATGCATAACGTACTATTCAAGGTTTAGACTAAAACGAGTAGCGCGGCAAAGCGAGGTAGTGAAAGAGATGAAGCCATGACAGCTACCGATGGCTTTGCGTTCGCCAATCGATTGGTCAGTCTCTGCTCCTGCCACGCAAAAATTGCTTCACTCGGCCCGACGATCGAACACCTACAGCACTTGCTTGACACCGAACCTGGGCTCCGCAATATATAAATACATCAAACTGTCGCGCGATCGATCGATCGATCTGACATTTCGACATGAGCTGCTCGGAATTTGAAGAGACTGATCGCCGAGCCATAGCATGAGTAATTTCAATGGTGCACGTGCTGTTCAAGATGCATGTTAGTTAATCTGGCGGGATCCTCAAGGTTGAAATGTTAATAGCTCTGACTTCCCAGGGTGATCACAAAATCATCAAACGCCAGGCCATGGCAAAATCGTGAGGATAGCAATTCATCGCTGTGTGTATGCGAGTTGGTGGCCGATCGACTGTTGCACTGTCGAACTGATTCTCTCCCCGAGCGTTCATACACCTGGGTCACAGCAACTCAACAAATTGCTAGCACTGTTCATATGAATCTTTGATTAGTATGCAGCGTGACGACCGCGATGACGCCAGCCCTACTGCATTCGAAATAGAATGAAAGTGCGGGCAAGTGGGACACATGCGAGATTCTCCGTTAATCCAATCCACTGTCCCAAAAAGGGAAGTCGAGATTACTGATCCAGAGCCTTGGAGGTTGGAGATATTACCCGATGACCTTCATTTATTATGCAAGAAGCTAGGGTTGGCCCATGATTCCCAAGTTGAACTCAATATTTGAGAACCCAGTAAACCAGTCCTTTTGAACGTCAAAGCAGGGATTCTGGACATTGCTTTTCACATGGTTGTAGTTACGACGATGGTAGAAAACACTGTTGGTGCTCAGGTCGATAAGATGTGTCTACAGTACGCACTCGACGAAGTACCGTCAAAAGCTTCGATGGCGCATCAAATGGTCCGTACTAACATAGGTACAAGTGTTTAGGTTCCCTAAAGAAATACCTGCACAGCTCTTAGCAACCGATTCGAAGTACTAACATAGGTACAAGTGTTTAGGTGACCTAAAGAAATACCTGCATAGCTCTTAGAAACCGATTCGAAGCAATGCGCGCAAGCTTCTGAGCTGCTTCAATTTCCGAAAAGAGTCGCAGATAGAGGACAGCAGAAATCTAAACCCACTACTAGTATAACATGGAACAGCTACGCCTGAAACGTAGCTTTTTGAATGGAGAAGCTTGCTATGGGGAGTGTATGCAAACGTAGCATGAGCAACGAAAAAACATTGCTTTCACATATGCTACGTAGGGGGTGTAAGTAATGTTACGCCAAAAACGTAGCTTTTCGTATTACTTGACAACGTAGCTTTTTGTATTACTTGACAACTATGGGGCTCGAACCCACGTGGAGGGCCCATTCACCCAATTGTCTCCAAAAGTTAACACATAATGCTACAAGACTGCAAATGCAACCGTAGATAAAACAAGAAAGGAGTCTCACCTACTTGGCAGTGAGCAGCCACTAGTCCCCAACATTGTGCGCAGCCACTATTGTCTTGCCTTTTAACAACCTTGCACTCAAAGAGTCAAAACCATGACGCTTTGCATAATCTACCTCCATTGCTTGGGGATGCCTCTTGAACATCCTCTCCTACACACAATAAATACAATCATTATCACATTGAAACTCTTCTTATGTACCCAGGGACGGGCAAGCAAAGGAAATTTTCGTGAGGACATTAGAAACCTCAATTCCGCAACATGGGGTTCAAATTCACTAAAAAGAGAGGAGGACAGAGATAATACAGAAGAAGTAATGTGTACTCTGTAATGGCATCAAAGGTGCCAATTTAAAAGCATAACCAGATATGACAATTTGCTATGAAGTAGCAGTTTTGGTATGTGAACTAAGCACTTGGAATACTGCCATTGTGACGAAATTTCCCATTCAAGTTACATTCACCAAGCCAATGTTCAGGCCAAAAACACAGATCCTCGTACCTGACTTCATGAATTTCATTCCCATTTTCAATTGGGGATTGTTCTCGACCTCCTCAAGTCTCTTCTTTTCTTCCTCACTCATTCCTTCCTTTCCCCACTCTTCACTCGTTGACAAGGCCTGCAAAGAGCAGCATAATAGCAATTTATGTCATGGTGGAACAATACATTTAATAGGAGTAGTTTATATGACATAAATTGGTATAATATAGTATCAGATTGTAACAGTAAAAGAGTAAGGTATGATACAGCAGGCATTATGAAGTGATAGAGAAGGGTAGGTACCTTAGCAGCTTCCATAGCACCCTCCCATTCGCACATTTTACGTCGCTCTTCTTCCTCAGCTTGCTCAATTTTCAATCGATCCTCATAGTCCTGTTTCCTCTTTTTAACTCCAACAACAACCGTTTGATGAAACAGCCAGAAGAAGAAGACACCCATCAAAAACCGGAAACCTTCATTCCTAGAAGCACTGTAAAAAAAAATTCTCCAATCTGCATTGTCCTGCGCTTGTTGTTGCATCTTGAGCTCCCTGCTCTCAGCCTCACGAGCCCATTTCTCCTCCCTTCGCTGCAACCTTTCCTGCTCTTCTCGTGCAGCTTTCTCTATTAAAGCCTTTTAATTTTGCTCGGCTCCTAACATGTTGCGCTTTAACGATGCCTTAACCCTAATAGCGTGACTGATGCTAACAGTCATCGCAACAATCAAAAACCCTAATTCGGTTCCTATGCTAAAATTAACGCAGTATCAAGTGGAATTCTCTGAAAGAAGAAGGGTTGCAAAGGAAGAAGATAGAAATTCTACCTGGTCAGGGGTGAGAGTTGAGATGTTGATCGGATTGGCGGAAGCGGCCCCCTCCTTCTCCTGAGCTGGTGCTGCTGGTGCCGGGCAGTGAGCTTCCAGACAGCCACGGAGGGCCTGCGAATACCGCCATGGCCAGCGCTTTGCTACAACAACGAGCTAGCGCGCAGCGAGGTCGTCATGGCAGCGTTCGATTGATTATTGGGTGTGTGGAATCGGAGAAGCAGCGATCAGACTGAAGTGAGAATCATCGCTATCGCCTATTGCTGCCTCGACCTCGGCGATGCTTGCTCCAGGGGCTTATCCTTTGTGGGTTTTGTGCGTTTTGTGCGGGCTCCAGCTGCCCCCACGAAAATTTCCTTTGCTTGCCCGTCCCTGGGTACATAATAATGATACTCCTCTTCCAAGAGTTTTGTAATGTGGTTGGAGACGTTGCTCCAGCAACGTGTCCTTGTTAGGCGCAGCAAAAGCAACGCTTGAGGAGGTAAACGTAGCTTTGAAACGTTGCATATGGGGGGTTATCCTAGTAGTGACCAGGCTACATTTATCATCCATCAGTACCTTATCAGAGTGCGTGTCGCTCTGTTCCGCGGTCGCTTTTGCCTGTACCAACATGTGCAGGTCGTGCTTTTCCGTCGAATGCTGTATCCATTGCACACCACAAGCGCCAGGACTCGAACCATTGTCAGGGAATCATGTGAGTGGGTTTGGCGGGCGCGGTGGAATGACGACGACGTCGTCAGGAGCAGCTGCCGCAGCGGCATTATTATTGGCGTAGAGTCGAAGGATGCTCATGTCTCTGTTCAAGATGGTTCCACACTCTGGGCATGGCTTTTGTCCTGTCCAGAGCCATGGGTAATTGCAAGGCCAGCAGAAGAGGTGACGACACGCCGAGGCTGTGATCCACCTCCTTCCATAGCTACGGATGGATCGCTTTGCAGCTCAGAATCCGTAATAGCAGATGCACATGCGAGGTTAATTAGAGACCCCACCTGCAGCTGAGTCTGTTAGGGAGGAGGCAAGCTGTGGCTTTGGCACCAGGACCTGCGTCGAGTGTGCTTATGAAGGTCTGAGATTCGACTTGAGGTACCCCTCGAGGTTAGTCTCAATGTTCACACCTACCGGGTCTATTGAAGAAATCTTGATGACTAGTCTTGCACCACCGAGGCATGACAGGCATCGTAACTTCCACTTTGGAGACTGAGGCATTCTTTAGACTTTGAGATCATTTGTGAAATATTGGAATCTGTTTTCAAAAGCTGCAGCAGCTCGATCCATTCTCGCACGATCGAATGGCTCATTAAATATAACAACTTATTAGTCCATCCTTCAGCAAAAGCAAGCAGGGTGATCGATTAATCCATCGATTCAGGGGCCGGAAGGCTGGAGAAGATCGATACACATGGTTCTTGCAACCTGGCGTAGATAAGTGATTGGTGAATCACATGACGGTAGTCCTTAACAAGAGGCGTAACTGAACAGGCCATTTAGTTCACTTTTATCCATGCAGGGCTTTAATTTGTTGTGAATTTATTGATCGACTTTTGGCATGCTGCAGGGCTTTTGTTGTGATCGAATCTATTTTGTGTCAGGACTAGAATCAGTCCCATTCTCTCTGTCCGTGCTGTGAGGTTGTTCAGGATCAAATGTGAAGTTGGTAGTCAGCCAGGAGTTTGATCAGCATGATCTCGAAATAATTGTCATTATTGAATTCGAGTACCCCTGGCTGCGACTTGTGAACATCGAAGCATGTTGCACATAGTTTTCGAACCTCGAAAATTTCTGTAATTAGACGACCTTTATAGGTAAAGAGCATTCATAAGCCGATGGGAAGGAATGTGCTCAATAGCTACATAAACTATTCATAGCAATCTGTAAAATAACTCTCTTTCAATGTATCGAAAAGAACGAATGAACAATACATCGAATTGCAACTCCTGTTATTCATATCAGTGACTCCTTTGAAAAATCCTTGAACCAGAAGGTGCATGCTGAAATACTCGACAAATTTCATGATCACTTACCGAAATGCTCTGACTAACCTGGCAAGTAGACAGGGCAATTTTGTTCGTTCATTTTTTAGATTTAAAGTGGTACTACATTGGTCAAGTAAGAAGGCGATGACTACAGTAGTTCTCAGATTGTGATGTACATACAAGAAATTGCATCCCAGGTCTGACTGCAGAAAGTGCTTCGATTGCAACCTCGAAACTGATAGCTTATTGTCAGGAATGGAAATGAAGGATTGGATGGAATGTACTTCCAGTTTCTATCTGCTAGAAATCAATTAAGAAACGGCATGATTTAAACAATCTCCGTCCGGACGGCGCTTTTTCTTACTTACATTACGAGGAAGAGGACAGAGTAAGCACAAGCCAACCTTCCCAACTGAGAAATCTTGACTTTGAAACGATGGGTCTCTCTGCTAGTACAACAAATATCACAATCATTCACAAAGATATGGTCTTAGCAATGATACTGTGACACAATGTACAGTGGGGTACAGAAGTAATTCGAACTGCATTTGAAAGGCAGTTTTTGAAAAAGTTTGAAATGTGCCTGTGTACTCAATAATAATCGGCATTGCAATTTGTAAAATGCGGTAGAACCACATCGGAGTGTTTTATAGTATCAGTGCAAAAAAACATTCTTTTTGGTAAATTTTTTCAAAAGAATTAAAAATCTACATGCTCCATCCATAATTGACCACCGTCACTTTGTGCTTCAATTACAATGTTCATTTTCACTTGCAAAATTGATATGAGTACCTAAAGTTGTTTTCCAGATACTTGAGCTCCATTGTTGAATGTTCAACAATACTTGCTCCCTCTAAAAGTTTGAGTTGGAGTAGTTTCGTAATGAGTTTCCAATCAACTCAAGGTGAAAAATTGACTTTTTGTTTAGACTTGGCGAGAATGCTAAAAGAATTTGAGTTCGGCAATGAGCTTATGAAAGTAATCACCCTCACTATATCAACCCATCCTCTAAGTCCTAGTAGGACATTTGTAGTGGTGTGAATGGCTTCACAAAGTTTTGAGAAAAATGAATAGTCACAAGCACATTCTAAGACATTCCTCCTAGCCAAAAACAAACAAGGAACATATCAATGATTCAATAAGCATGGGCTCAAGTATCTAAAGAACACCTTTGGGCACTCATATCAATTTTGCAAGAGAAAATTAACATAGTAATTGAAGCACAAAGTGATAGTAGTCAATTGTGGATGGAGCATGTAGAATTTTAGTTCTTTGAAAAAAATTACCAATGAGAAACAATTTTTGCACTAATACTATAAAACACTCCGATGTGGTTCCAACGCTTTTTATAAAATTGCAATTCTGATTATTATTGAGTACACAAGCACATTTCAAACTTTTTTCAAAAATGGTCTTCAAATGCAGTTCAAATTATTACTGTACCCTACTGTACATTTTGTACTAGAGAATGGGTCTTTCCCAACATATTCTGCACCATAAGTGGTCTTGGGTGAGACTAGAGGGTGAGACCAACGACCGCAAACAATGCAGAATATGCGAAGAGAGACCCGTTATTTAACGTTAAATTACACAATCTGTTGCAGTACTAGTCAGATTCTACAATTTTAATTTACCTCCACATCCTGCAAAATGCGCCGGTTCTGCATTTAACGTTTGTATCAGCACTTAACCCTGGAACGTCGGAGCGGCCATTTTATGTCCGATGAAAAGAACATTTTCACTGTAACCTATTATTGCGGGATGAATTTCATTCATGATTTTTGTAATTGGATTTATGAATGATAATAGCATATCATGGAATTCATTTGAGGTCATTTAAGGTATTTCCTAAGATCACATGTGGTATGAAAGTTGAAAGAATGGTTAAAAACAAATCACCACAAAGTGCATTTCTGCAACTTTTTCCTACTTTTATTAAGTCTCAAATTTAGGCAACTAAATGATCTCTTTTGAGTTCAAGCTCAATTCATAAAATGAATCTTACCAAGTCTTGTTTCTACTCCAAGTTAGAATTTCAAGAAATTCCTAATATCTAATGATTTACTGACACCTTAAGTTTACATGCCTATAGGGTCTCTTTCTCAATTTTCAAATATAGCATGACACGAAACCATGGATTACACCATGCTATTCTTCACTACAATGTCCCCTTATTTTAAAAATTTCAGATTTTTTGAAAGTGATTTGTATTTGATATGAATTATTTTTGGTTTTTCTTTGAAAAGTCACTTGAATTTCAAATCTTCCCAAAAAAATCTGAAATTTTTACAAAGATATGAAAAGCATGTGATCACATCTACGAAAAATAAAATAAAATATTTTACTTTCGGGTAAAGTGGCGAAATGGAGGATTCGAGTAAGACATATCAAAGTTCAAAGCCACGGTTATGGGCTCCGACGTTCTAGGGTTAAGAGAAATAAAACTACCTCATGACTTGAAATATCTAAATCTTGGTTTACCATGTATCCTTCTCAATTTCAGCAATTTCAACAATTTCAATGTGTGGCAAATTTGTAGCATGGATAGGTGGTGGTGAAGCAATTTGTGTGCATGGGCAAAGTCGTTAGAAGTTGAATGTCTATGTTCCAATAAGTACATCGAAATGAAACCTAAAATCGTTTCCTTGGGCCTCTTGCAAAATTCACCATTCTTGCGATATTCCATCAATTTTGAGCAGTCTACCTTAAAAAATGGTTCACAACCCTTTGAAACTTAACTCATAACCGTTGTGACCAATTTCAATGTTAAATTTTCACATCACTATGCATCATGTTGCATCAATAACATCATCATGCATTTACGGTGGAATAAGAAGAAGAAGAACTTCAACCCTATTTGAGGTCAAGTGAATGTTCAATCTATCCCGGAGAGTTGGAGGTCATCACACCAATGGATGTGGTGTGGTGGAATACACGTAGCCTTGGTAGTCTCAAACTCTCCATATTGAAGTTGAAGTTCTATTATTTCCATACACACAATATTTCCATAATTGTTGTTTGTGATATTCAATTACACAACTTTAACCCCGAAACGTCCCTAGTACCGCCGAAAAACGACATTTTGGATGAAGAGTGGAAACTTCTTCATTGAAACTCGGTTTTTGACAAAATCACTTGGGGTTGAGTCACAAATCAAATCTAGTTTGTGTGGAAAAATTTGCGGAGACTTATAAGAAGAAAGGTGAATATATGGCGTTCATTTTAGTGACGGTAGTTTTTTTTGGGGATTTCAAACATTTGGCATGTTATACCATTGCAAGCCAATTATGTGGAACTAAATAATAGTTTTTTATTCTTCCTTTGAGCACATCCAACTTGAATCTCATCCCTTACCCCTCTACGCACTTGTATAGTTGTAAACACTTTGCACATAGGCAAGATCTCCTCCATCAACGTTTTATCGTTTCTACTTTAAAGCTAGAAGACTCCTGGTGCTTATATTTTAGTAAGAACATACTCAATCAAAATGTTGTTTATGTTCATCTTAGAGTTACTCAACCTCTATATTTTTTGAATGACAAACTGCAATTTTTAACAACCATAAGTTCTTCATCCTAACTCTATTTTTTGACACAATCACTTAGGTTAAATCACAAATCAAGTCTACTTTGTGTGGTAAAATTTGAAGATCAATTTACAAAATTACTGATTTAGTGGCAACAACTTTTGTTTTGAGTTCTCAAACATGGAGCATGTTGTACCATTGCAAATCAATTATGTAAAATTTAATTTGATATTTTACAAAGTTCTCAGAAAAGTCCGAAACACCTCATATGCCCAATTTGGACAAAGTTTGAGTAAGTCATGACCATTTGTAAATGCCGACGATTGGTTGTTCTGTCGACTTGATGAACAAATCATTGGTACAATTAGCTCGACTTGAGCTAAAGTGTCATCAAATCGATAACTTGAATATTCCCAATATAATTATATATTTATATATATATATATATATTAAAAAAAAAAAAAAAAAAAAAAAAAAAAAAAAAACGTTATCTAGTTTATGTAGTAGAAACCTCCATCCAAGATGTGAGGAATAGCTCCTTAGCATGCATTTTAGCACAAGGGATCTAGTTTCAGACTTTTTCCTGTGGAAATTTTTAAGCAATTTACTCCATTGCAAGGCTATTATTCGACCTTAAGAGCTTTTCTTTTTAATTTTCTTGCTTTGAGGGTGTTGGAGAAATGAAGGCAAACAATTCCAAAGTTGATAGATTATTTATTGCAATAAGTCTATTGGTAGCATTCTCGTTTTATAGTGAGATTGATGAAATTTTGTGATCTTTTCAGAGTACAAATATGTTATGATCTTGCAATATGTGAGGCTTCACAACTGAAATTTTGACCCACATGATCCACAATAAGTATACCAAAAGATTGTATGGTTCAAATTTGAATAACTTATCCTTTATTTTTATCTCATGGAACTTTGTTTGGAAAAGAGTCTATGGCTAAAAATAGGCTAGAATGTATTGAGGTTGTTTGAAAAAGAGTCTATGGCTAAAAATAGGCTAGAATTACAGAGGTTAGACAGACGTTGATTGTTTCTAGAATAAACATGAAGTGAATGAGAAAGCATAAGATCAATCCAAAATCAATCTTGAAAACCATCTTGTGTTCAAATTTGATGCACAACTTCAAACAAATTACTTATAGGGCAATCCCCAACAAGGAGGGGATTGTCTAAGAGAAACCAATGACGCACATCAATAAATATCATATGCAGGGTTTATGATCAATTTGTAATCCCTTGTTATGAAGTTTTTCCTATTAGCAAGGTATCACGAAAAATAATCAATTCATCAAAACAAACCGAGATCTCAAAAGTGGTGGTTTACAAAGTGAGAAGTTTTTCTTAAACCTTAAAGTAGAAAAATAAATAATAAATAAAAGCCCAAACATGGGGGGTATGACTTTGGTTAGCCTCTGAATTACTAAGACTATACAAAGTTCAAACCATTTCCAATTCACACAGTTTCTCATACCTTTCCAACGAGACCATTCACGCTTTAAAATTCCTCATATTTTAGGAGATATACGTAGTCAAAGTTTAAATAATGCCTATTTTATTATTGTCGGAGAGCATCTTTGCATTTGATTTTTAGCATTCCTTCATGTCAAAAACAAGCAATTCCTTAGGCTTTATAGGTTCTACATAGACATCTTCCTAAGTCACCACTGAACAAGGATTTTAAAGAGCCTGATTTACTCTAAAAAATGGTTTATTTTGGCTCGCGAATCGCTTCAAACCTCTTCTCTAACAAGAGATTAAAAAAATAAAAAAATGAAATAAAAAAATTAAAATAAAAAATACTCCGATTCTAAACATTGTAATCTCATAAGATTTGGGATCATAGACTTACATGTAGAAGTAAGATCCTTGATCCTATCCCCCAAACCTCATATTCATAAAATTGCACGTTGTATTAAAAGCACAAAATGTATTTATCTACCTCAAAAAATAAAAAATAAAAACATTCCTTTTACAAAACATAGAACTTTAATAGAATATATCTCTAGGTCCACACCTTCAAATTCGAGAAAACGATTGACTAAATAGTTTTAAACAAGATTCTACAGCTTGGATTTCTCAAATCAAATTTCAAACCTCGAAACCAGGGCCGCTTTACACTACGGTGGAGAAGGCCTTCGGTCGGCCAAGAATGCTTGGTCAAGACATAGTTATATAAGGCAAATGGTGAATGTGCAGGAAAAGAACTAAAAACAATAATAAAAATTAAAATTAAAAAAAAAACTCTTAAGTAGTATTGACCGGTTGTAGTCTAAACACCTAGAAGAGAAGTTTAGTGGATCGGAAACGATGCCTATGTGATAAGTCAAGAAGAAGAAAGAAGAAGAACACCAGACCCCTACGGGTTGGCGTGAATACCGTAACACCATAGCTGGTTCGTTCTTAGATAATTTCGAAAATAACAAACGAAAAAAAAACGGAAATTCCATGCCTTCAAGAACGAATTTCAGGAAAAAATAATCTCAATATAAACCGAAAATTGAGAAAATTGAGTATAATGATTCTGGAGGATTGTGGACTTATTCTGCCGCCCTCCAAAAATGGGAAAATGACGAAACTATGCGCTGGCCCCACTGATGTAGCTGCCAAATCTACTGATTTCAAGTCTTGCTTAGTCTTGTCATTATGAAGCTCCATCCACAAAGAAACCCCTTCTCTGCCCCGAATTTTTTTCCTCTAAAAATACAGAGACGAATTTTTCTAAATTCGATTTGCGAGAAACGAACCCTATTTTTCAAAGAAAATAGTTATACGTTCAGCAGAGAACGAACCAACTATGGTGTTACAGAACAGTGTCCGTTCAACCTACCCTTGATGATATGCCCACAGGACATAACATATGTATGTGATAGTCACTGTAGAGCAGTGTAAGAATGATTCCGGCACGGAGGTGACCAAAAAGCGGCATGATGGGCAAAGATGGCGTGTTATCCACCACCCACCCATGATTGTCGGTGAAGAAGAATGGCGTGACAAGGGAGGTCGCTTGGATGCTCCGCTTGAGTGGGTTCCTTGGAAACTGGAGAATCATTCCTCCTCAGTCCTCCTGCCACAACAAGGAATGCCAGCACGCACCTTCCTCAATTTACATTCACATCCTTCTTTATATATAAAATGTAAGGTAGCGACACCCATTCCCGTGGCTTTAAGCTAATTATCATACTTCTGAATGAGGAGTATGAGAAATTATTATACCAGGGGAAAGGCAATTAGATTTTAATCTGAAATGTATCGAAAAAGTCATGTTATTGGAAAATTTGTGTTCGTTCTTGATAATCAAAGTCAAAAATTGATTTGCACATTTTGACTGTGTCTAAATGGCCTTGATTCCGTGACTTGGAGAAGCAAATTCTGCCACTATACCTTTACTGCATTTAGTAATATTTGTTCTCAACAAATGATCAAAGTCACTCAGATTGAGGTGCCCTGTATGCTGACGCAAATGGGTACAGTAACGGGAATGGGTGTCGCTACCTTATGTAAGTTTTTTTATCTTTCTTATTCCCCGTGTGTGTGTCTATGTCTATTCTATCATTCCTATGATGGAGGAGGAGGAGGAGTGGCGCTTCCACAAGTTTCGGATCGGACTATTGGCACCCTGTTACCGTGGATCTCACCTATCTATTCGGAGGACGTACAGCCCCTGTTACCGTGGACCCGACCTATTTATATATGCTTTCTGGGTCAGAATTGTGTAGGTTTCCAATTTTTATCCACTTGCTTCTTAGGGTCCCGGATTTACTTGGGGCCGGATTGAGGGCCGGCCCGATTTCTTCAAATTCTTTCAGATCGGGCCCAAGGGCTTTACACTAGGGCCCGACCGGAACGTCAATTTATCCTATGTGGTATTGTTTTGGTGCCAAAATGTTCGGGCCCAAGTGATGCAATTGGGACAAGGTTTACCGTGACCCAACTTGGGCCCGAACTTTGGCCGTTGAATCCGGCCCACTCTCCGACCGGCCCCAACATGTGTATAAAGTGGCCCTGAGGCTCGATTTGGGTCATTTGGGGGCTTGGTCAACCTCTGATTTATCTTTGTATGAAGTTGTAACCTTTCGCACGTCGTTTTTTTTATCATTATTTTTTATTTTATTTTATTTTATTTTTTAGTCATCTTATGTTTCATGATTCCTCGTACTTTTCATTCAAAGATTTAAAAAAAACTATTTGAAGTCTGCTCAAAGTCAAATAGATTGCTAAAAAATTTCAAAAATTCACCAAAAATCGAGATATTAAACCTTAAACACTACCAAATGTCAAAAATCCACATTTTGGATGAGTGCAGCAACTTTGAAGAGCCATAACATCTTCATCGACAATCCATCTTGGTGGAAATCTCTTGGATTGGGTCCCAAATCAAGTCTAGTTTGTGTAGGTAAAATCTGCAGACCCATACAATGGGAAGTCAAAAAGATGCTCCCATGGAGTTTTATATAATTACAATTCTAAGAGGAAGGCTAAACACTTTCTTGTAAAAAAATTTTGTTCTTGAATAGTTTAGGTAGTGGATTTGCAATGATGTTTCTATCTTAAAAAGAAAGTGAATAAATGGATGATTTTTGAGGAGATACAGCTCTTTCATCCACCATTGGATTTTGCCTTTATATTTTGGATCCATTTTTTGGAGTCTTGTTTTAGTGGTAAAAACCTTGACAATATCAAAAATATATTGAAGATAAGGCATAGATTTGAGCGCAAAGGGTTGAGTTCTAGACTATTTTTCCTTTGTAAAATTTTTGGCACTTCTCACCATTGCAAGGTCATTATTTGCACAAAGAAGATTTTCTCATGGATATTTTTCTCAAAAGTATTACTGAGATGAAGGCAAACATCTTCGTAGTTACCAATTTTTTGATTGCATTGGGTATATTGGTAGCATTTCCACTTCAAAATGAAAATGTTGAGATTTTGTAATGTTTTTTTGAGTACTAATACGTTATGATCTTGCAATCTACGAGGCCGCATGACTCAAAATTTGCCCTACATGATGTACAATATGTTTACTTTAACCCTTAAGCGCCCACGGTGTCGTTTTTCGACATTTTGGATGTGAGGCTCCGTCTTTGGTGCACAACCCCGCTTTCATGCCATCGATTTTTCATCCGCCGTTTTTTTTGCTCAACTCCTCGGTGGGTTTACTCTACTCCCTCCTTGGATAAATAGTAAAAACCTTGATCCTCAATTTGTGAGAGTGGGCGAAAGAGATTTTTCATGAAAGTTTTGGTGGTGTGATCTTCACCCCTTTTTTGCATGGATCTTGAAATCCATACCTCCAAATGGCATGCAACTTGGTGGTCATACTAATTGCCATGCTCCAAAGAAGATCCTACAGTTGGATTTTCCATTTTCATCTTTTATTTGTTTTTACGCAGTATTGAAAAAATCAGCATTATTACCAATTGTTAGGAGCTTTACCCCCCCTTGGGCGTTTAGGGGTTAAAATCCATGGTCTACCAAAAAATAGTTGGATATATTTTTTTGATCAGGGGTGTTATGGATTACTCATTAATATCAAATCTTGGATTCCTTGTGAAACCAAATCTTAGTTTTTGTATAAAATTCTTCCCAATCACATGTAAATAAAAAGGGGAGTGCTCCTTCCACCCTATCTTTTTCTCTTGAATTACTACCTCTTTGGAGCATGATTAAAAAGGAAGCCAAAGTACAGCTTTTTCCTAAAGAAAATTGAACTTGTCAAATAGTTCATCATGTAGCTATTGCAATGTCAAAACCACTTTTTGCCTCCAATCCTTTTTTCTCACTTTTCTTAAGGCTTTGATGGCCAATTCTTGTACTTGTAGACTTTATATCATATCATCAAGGGTAGGTCGAAGGGGCATTTTATTCACGCCAGGCCTACAAGGGTTTGGTGTTCTTATTTATTTATTTATTTATAAGATTTTGTAGTGTAGAAACAAAATTATGATTAATTTTCACATATGAATTTCATCACTGTGTTTTTAGAGTTTATTGTTTATTCAATTTTTATACTTGATGATTTCAAAAATATAGAGTTAAGAAACATAGAGTTTTTTAAAATGATGAACTTTGATTACATGTAATTTTGAAAGTGTTCAAGTTTTATTAGTTGAAAATCTAAAGTTTTTTTAAAAAAACTTTAAGTAATTAATTATCTTCTGTCGTAGAAGCTACGATATCCAAAAATTGGTATCACCCTTTTATCAACATATGTGTTTATTGCACTTCTAATTATTCCTCAATGTGTAAAAGTTAATCCCTTAAGGCATAAGGGGATAGCAACCTTCAATTTCCTCCTGAAATAAGTAGATCTATGAATTATTCCAAAATTTTTGTAGAAGATGATATGCAAAATTATAATCTTAGAATCTTGTAGAGCACTAGTATGAGAAACTCCACAAAATAAAACAAACAAATAAATTTATATGATAATAATAATAAACATCATTGTATGTAATGAGAGATTCAATAATTAGATTAAAGACGAGCACTTCAAACTATCTCGGCAACAAGCGTCAACCATGTAGTACAACTTCATATTAACAACCAATATTTGAGTCAAGGAGTTGAATTTACGCCTGAGTCAACAATTTTTTTACAAATGAGTGAATTTGGCTTTTGCAATCTGTATTCAGCTTGAACACAAGAATATTCTATGGGATGTCAGAAGGTGAACACCATTTCAAGCTAACTCTATTTAGAGCCAGAGATGTAGGAGCTCCAAGCTAAAAGAGGTGGACATGCCTTTTTGTAGGACAATTCAACGCCAAAATTTGAGTAATCTCAATTCCGTTAATTTGGCAATATTTTGGTAAAATGGCATGATTTAAGGTGGAAAAAATGAAAAAAAAACAACACTCGTTTCTGTCATTTTTTTGACATAATAGAGCAAATTTTTCTGAGCGGCCGCTCAAAACCAGAGATATTTCTGAGCGGCCGTTGAGAAAAAACTGCCCTTCGACAGAATTTGAAGGTCAAAATTCATCAAATAGTGTGATATTATGGAATTTTTGATGATATTACATAGATTTGTTGATATAATGGAAGATGTGGGTGATATTAAAAAATGTGCCATTTTGCAAGCATAAATCTTTGAGATTTTGAGTTCAAAAATATGCCGGTAAAATGGCACGTTTCAGAAACGCGACCAAATTGGCACAACATGGCTTTGGCAATATGGCACAAGGAATTGTGCCATTTTAACGGAATTGAGGTTGAGTGTAGTTTTGGATAGTGAAGGCACCACAAGCCTTGGCTTGGTGGTTAGGACTTAGGCCCCCAATGAGGAGGTTGTGGGTTCTATTCCCCATGTTGGTGTGGTGCTCACCACTATAGTCCACCCAACTTTTGTGAGGGGTCCTTGGACCTATTGTATTGGTACCTCAAAGCCCTTTGAGAGGATACTATGTCAAGTATCCTCAAGGCACTTGTAACTAGCTAGAAACTGGCGTAATTATAGTGTCCACCCTCCAGAAAGGGAAGTAGTATTGTTCCAATTTCCCCTTGTCCGGTGGCCATGGGGATATTAGCATTACGAACAGACACTTCATTCACGTCGGCCCCTTAGAATGGGACCGGAGTTTCTATCTATCTGGATAGTGATTTGTAAATGTAAGATTGTACATAGGAAGGATGCAACATGACCACCCTTGTGAAAAGACATAACCATTGTTGTGTTTGAGTGATTTCAAGACAACATAGTATAAACAACATGACTATGTTGTGTTTTGAGTGAGTTAAAGGCACAGAACAACCTTGTTGCACTCGCCAACTCATTAAATGTTTATTCAAATTGCGTTTGCCAACTCATTAAACGTTTCTTCAAATTGCATTCGCCAAGTCATGTATTTAATTCTATTTCACATCCATTTGTAGAATTTTGGCGTGGAATGGCTTCAAAGTTTCTCATCGACAATAAATAAACTTATTTGGGCTATGAAGTGTCAATTTGTAAAAGTTTGTTCTTCTAGGTGCAACCTTGATGTTGACATTTGACATATGGATGAAGGGCTCAAACTTTGAAAACCCATATCTACTTCTCCCCATGCATGTTATGACAAAATTATTGTTTAAATTGCAAATCAATTCTAGTAGTAATGGTATCGGTACAACCATCCAAGATGATACAAAGTATTATGACACATACTTGTGTAGGAAGTTTTTGGGACTCATTTTCCTTTGATAGTTTGGCGGCAAATTTCACTAGTATAAGGCCAAATTTAATGAGGCAATGTATAATTGAGAAAATTGAGAAGATTGAATCATCAAGATCTATCACAAGATTGTATAGTTGAGATGTCAACTACAAGATTCTCAATTACAACTATCATATTATTGAGGAAACTTAAATTTTTTTACTAATGATATATTAGGACTGTTAGGGCCAGATATCCTCATATTACCATCAATCATTTTACATCATCTCCAATAGGTATCTTCATCTAAGTTCAACTTACCAAAATATGGAAGCCACATGTTATAAAAGGAATGTTGATCCCTGCGTGATGATATTATAATGATTTATATGTTTTCAGTGAAGACATATAAGCACCAAAAAAGTGGGCATGTTGGGTATATGAAGAAATTTCAAACAAAAGAATGATATCTTTTGCACCCTGTTTCACATGAGTGAAATGAGCTCGAGTGTCTGTGAAGTTGTTGCAAACATTAATAATTCTTTTGGTGGTGGCCAAATAAAAGAGAGTGGTCTATATAACATGGCACAACGTTGTAAACGGGCCTCGTCAAGTGTAGATATACCCAATCAAATAATCACTAACATTAAGGGTGTGTTTAACAACCACCCAAATATCATGATATTTTACCTAAAATCAAGATATTAGAGATATCACAATATTAATGAGTGATCGACCAGTTGACAATCCATTATTTCTATTGAAATAAATATCATTATATTTCCAAAATCATGATCTTTCATGAGGAACCAAGATATCCTCAAAATCACAATATTGTCGTTGACCATCCGTTTAGCAACCCTTTATTTTTCATGATTAAAAAATTCGTGACTTTTGATTGAAAATAAAGATATTCCCAACATCGCAATTTTCACCGGTGACCACCCCTTTGCCAACCCATCGTTATCATGATATCCCAAAATTCATGATTTTACATAGGAAATGAAAATGGAGGTCCAGACCTTAGTTTTTGAGCCCTTGCCTCTCATTGTTCACCCTTTCGTGCCCTTTGCCCTTTGTATTTTCTAAAATATGATTTAACCCCTAAACGCCCCAACCTATTTTTAGCAGAAAAGCACATTTCCATAGAAATCGTCATAAATGAAAATCAAGAGAAGCTATTAAGATCTCAACCGTACAAACTTGTAATAGACTTATCAAATATCATGCGGACCAAAATTTGAGTCATGAGGCCTTATAGATCACGAGATCGTAACATATTAATATCAAAAACAAACAGCAAGATTTCATCATTTTCACTTTGAGGTGGAAATGCTACCAATATACCTATTGCAGTGAGAAAATCACCAACTAAAAATATGTTCACCTTCATCTTAATAAGTCCTTTACCCAACAAAAATTCATCAAAAAAATTTCTTGGCTCAAATAAAAGCCATGCAATGGTAAAAACTACTAAACATTTTACAAAGGAAAAATAGTCCAAAACTAGACCCTTTGCATTCAATTTCATGCCTTATCTTCAAAACATCTTTGATCTTGTTAATGTGTCTACCACTTAGACTAGACTCTAATTGGAGGCCATCCCAAAAAATTAAGTTGAAATCCAACGGTGGATGAGGGAGATATAGCTCCTCAAATATCATCCATTTTCTCACTTTTTCTGTTGACAAAACATCATTGCAACTCCAATAGCAAAATCATTTGGATCAAAAAACTTCTCTCTACAAAGTTGTTAAGAATCACCTTAAGATCATGACCATGAAAAAACAAATCATGAAAAACTATTTTTAATTTCACATAATTGGCTTGCAATGGTAATACATGCCCCATGCTTGGAAACCCAAAAACAAGAGTTGTCTTCACTAAAGTGCATTCCATTAATTCATACTTTATTGTATGGGCTTGAAAATTTTACAACACAAACTAGACTTGATTTGGAACCTAATCCAAGTGATTTCATCCAAAATGTCTTTTTTCGACATCGTGGGCGTTTAAGGGTTAAGTTACTAAAATTGCTCAAAATGTACTTTGAATCGTGAAAGTTACTGCAAATACTTGAAAATGGAGGTCATCACGATTATTTATTTTTGGGTTGCCAAAGGACTCTCCATATATTCATTATCATGATATGTGAAAATCACAATAATTAGTGAAAATAAAGGTTGTAAAAATATCACAATATTTTATTATTGGGTTGCCAAATGACCCTTCATATTTTTATTATCATGATATCTGAAAATCACAATAAGGAGTAAAAATGAAGGGCGTCTAGATATCACAATATCTTTTAAAACTAGGTTGCCATATGTAGCCTCGATCCGACCAGTCTTTGGCACTACGGGTCGCATGAGGTGTCGTTGGGAGCGAGGTTTTCTGCAGATCGCAAAATGAGTGGACGAATCTCCAGATAGTAATTTTAGCCCCCAAATCACCATAAATTACAAAAATGACCTAATTATGAATCTAGTAGAAAAACATGGTCAAGGCACGATCAAAGTAAGCTTCACAATGCCGCAAGGGCATACTAATACACACATAAGGTAGATCACTCAAAAGCAACATGGGCCAATCAATGGCTCATTCAGCTCAATCACTGAAAAGGTAAAAAATACCTTTATGATTCAATCGCCATGTACGCGGAGTAAACACTATTTTAAAAACACGCATAACATATTGTAGAAGAGTCCAAATATGATGATTTCACATGGTCTAGTCTTCCACTCACTTCACCCATGGCATAAAGAATACCTACCTTCATCAGAAAGCTAAAATTTGCACCAATATCAAAAACTCAAATGTGAACATGAAAGTGGACAAGTCACCGCATGAGTCAAGTTGTTAAAACATGAAGTTGATAACAAAGTGCATGAACAAGGAATAAAAAAGTATGGAAGGCGCTAGAAGGTCTGTCCACTGCAGCAGCTCGATCCATTCTCGCACGATCGAATGGCTCATTAAATATAACAACTTATTAGTCCATCCTTCAGCAAAAGCAAGCAGGGTGATCGATTAATCCATCGATTCAGGGGCCGGAAGGCTGGAGAAGATCGATACACATGGTTCTTGCAACCTGGCGTAGATAAGTGATTGGTGAATCACATGACGGTAGTCCTTAACAAGAGGCGTAACTGAACAGGCCATTTAGTTCACTTTTATCCATGCAGGGCTTTAATTTGTTGTGAATTTATTGATCGACTTTTGGCATGCTGCAGGGCTTTTGTTGTGATCGAATCTATTTTGTGTCAGGACTAGAATCAGTCCCATTCTCTCTGTCCGTGCTGTGAGGTTGTTCAGGATCAAATGTGAAGTTGGTAGTCAGCCAGGAGTTTGATCAGCATGATCTCGAAATAATTGTCATTATTGAATTCGAGTACCCCTGGCTGCGACTTGTGAACATCGAAGCATGTTGCACATAGTTTTCGAACCTCGAAAATTTCTGTAATTAGACGACCTTTATAGGTAAAGAGCATTCATAAGCCGATGGGAAGGAATGTGCTCAATAGCTACATAAACTATTCATAGCAATCTGTAAAATAACTCTCTTTCAATGTATCGAAAAGAACGAATGAACAATACATCGAATTGCAACTCCTGTTATTCATATCAGTGACTCCTTTGAAAAATCCTTGAACCAGAAGGTGCATGCTGAAATACTCGACAAATTTCATGATCACTTACCGAAATGCTCTGACTAACCTGGCAAGTAGACAGGGCAATTTTGTTCGTTCATTTTTTAGATTTAAAGTGGTACTACATTGGTCAAGTAAGAAGGCGATGACTACAGTAGTTCTCAGATTGTGATGTACATACAAGAAATTGCATCCCAGGTCTGACTGCAGAAAGTGCTTCGATTGCAACCTCGAAACTGATAGCTTATTGTCAGGAATGGAAATGAAGGATTGGATGGAATGTACTTCCAGTTTCTATCTGCTAGAAATCAATTAAGAAACGGCATGATTTAAACAATCTCCGTCCGGACGGCGCTTTTTTCTTACTTACATTACGAGGAAGAGGACAGAGTAAGCACAAGCCAACCTTCCCAACTGAGAAATCTTGACTTTGAAACGATGGGTCTCTCTGCTAGTACAACAAATATCACAATCATTCACAAAGATATGGTCTTAGCAATGATACTGTGACACAATGTACAGTGGGGTACAGAAGTAATTCGAACTGCATTTGAAAGGCAGTTTTTGAAAAAAGTTTGAAATGTGCCTGTGTACTCAATAATAATCGGCATTGCAATTTGTAAAATGCGGTAGAACCACATCGGAGTGTTTTATAGTATCAGTGCAAAAAAACATTCTTTTTGGTAAATTTTTTTCAAAGAATTAAAAATCTACATGCTCCATCCATAATTGACCACTGTCACTTTGTGCTTCAATTACAATGTTCATTTTCACTTGCAAAATTGATATGAGTACCTAAAGTTGTTTTCCAGATACTTGAGTTCCATTGTTGAATGTTCAACAATACTTGCTCCCTCTAAAAGTTTGAGTTGGAGTAGTTTCGTAATGAGTTTCCAATCAACTCAAGGTGAAAAATTGACTTTTTGTTTAGACTTGGCGAGAATGCTAAAAGAATTTGAGTTCGGCAATGAGCTTATGAAAGTAATCACCCTCACTATATCAACCCATCCTCTAAGTCCTAGTAGGACATTTGTAGTGGTGTGAATGGCTTCACAAAGTTTTGAGAAAAATGAATAGTCACAAGCACATTCTAAGACATTCCTCCTAGCCAAAAACAAACAAGGAACATATCAATGATTCAATAAGCATGGGCTCAAGTATCTAAAGAACACCTTTGGGCACTCATATCAATTTTGCAAGAGAAAATTAACATAGTAATTGAAGCACAAAGTGATAGTAGTCAATTGTGGATGGAGCATGTAGAATTTTAGTTCTTTGAAAAAAATTACCAATGAGAAACAATTTTTGCACTAATACTATAAAACACTCCGATGTGGTTCCAACGCTTTTTATAAAATTGCAATTCTGATTATTATTGAGTACACAAGCACATTTCAAACTTTTTTCAAAAATGGTCTTCAAATGCAGTTCAAATTATTATTGTACCCTACTGTACATTTTGTACTAGAGAATGGGTCTTTCCCAACATATTCTGCACCATAAGTGGTCTTGGGTGAGACTAGAGGGTGAGACCAACGACCGCAAACAATGCAGAATATGCCAAGAGAGACCCGTTATTTAACGTTAAATTACACAATCTGTTGCAGTACTAGTCAGATTCTACAATTTTAATTTACCTCCACATCCTGCAAAATGCGCCGGTTCTGCATTTAACGTTTGTATCAGCACTTAACCCTGGAACGTCGGAGCGGCCATTTTATGTCCGATGAAAAGAACATTTTCACTGTAACCTATTATTGCGGGATGAATTTCATTCATGATTTTTGTAATTGGATTTATGAATGATAATAGCATATCATGGAATTCATTTGAGGTCATTTAAGGTATTTCCTAAGATCACATGTGGTATGAAAGTTGAAAGAATGGTTAAAAACAAATCACCACAAAGTGCATTTCTGCAACTTTTTCCTACTTTTATTAAGTCTCAAATTTAGGCAACTAAATGATCTCTTCTGAGTTCAAGCTCAATTCATAAAATGAATCTTACCAAGTCTTGTTTCTACTCCAAGTTAGAATTTCAAGAAATTCCTAATATCTAGTGATTTACTGACACCTTAAGTTTACATGCCTATAGGGTCTCTTTCTCAATTTTCAAATATAGCATGACACGAAACCATGGATTACACCATGCTATTCTTCACTACAATGTCCCCTTATTTTAAAAATTTCAGATTTTTTGAAAGTGATTTGTATTTGATATGAATTATTTTTGGTTTTTCTTTGAAAAGTCACTTGAATTTCAAATCTTCCCAAAAAATCTGAAATTTTTACAGCATATGAAAAGCATGTGATCACATCTACGAAAAATAAAATAAAATATTTTACTTTCAGGTAAAGTGGCGAAATGGAGGATTCAGAGTAAGACATATCAAAGTTCAGGCCACGGTTATGGGCTCCGACGTTCTAGGGTTAAGAGAAATAAAACTACCTCATGACTTGAAATATCTAAATCTTGGTTTACCATGTATCCTTCTCAATTTCAGCAATTTCAACAATTTCAGTGTGGCAAATTTGTAGCATGGATAGGTGGTGGTGAAGCAATTTGTGTGCATGGGCAAAGTCAGTAGAAGTTGAATGTCTATGTTCCAATAAGTACATCAGAAATGAAACCTAAAATCGTTTCCTTGGGCCTCTTGCAAAATTCACCATTCTTGCGATATTCCATCAATTTTGAGCAGTCTACCTTAAAAAATGGTTCACAACCCTTTGAAACTTAACTCATAACCGTTGTGACCAATTTCAATGTTAAATTTTCACATCACTATGCATCATGTTGCATCAATAACATCATCATGCATTTCTGGTGGAATAAGAAGAAGAAGAACTTCAACCCTATTTGAGGCTGGCGTGAATGTTCAATCTATCCCGGAGAGTTGGAGGTCATCACACCAATGGATGTGGTGTGGTGGAATACACGTAGCCTTGGTAGTCTCAAACTCTCCATATTGAAGTTGAAGTTCTATTATTTCCATACACACAATATTTCCATAATTGTTGTTTGTGATATTCAATTACACAACTTTAACCCCGAAACGTCCCTAGTACCTGCCGAAAAACGACATTTTGGATGAAGAGTGGAAACTTCTTCATTGAAACTCGGTTTTTGACAAAATCACTTGGGTTGAGTCACAAATCAAATCTAGTTTGTGTGGAAAAATTTGCAGACTTATAAGAAGAAAGGTGAATATATGGCGTTCATTTTAGTGACGGTAGTTTTTTTTGCGGGGAGATTTCAAACATTTGGCATGTTATACCATTGCAAGCCAATTATGTGAAACTAAATAATAGTTTTTATTCTTCCTTTGAGCACATCCAACTTGAATCTCATCCCTTACCCCTCTACGCACTTGTATAGTTGTAAACACTTTGCACATAGGCAAGATCTCCTCCATCAACGTTTTATCGTTTCTACTTTAAAGCTAGAAGACTCCTGGTGCTTATATTTTAGTAAGAACATACTCAATCAAAATGTTGTTTATGTTCATCTTAGAGTTACTCAACCTCTATATTTTGAATGACAAACTGCAATTTTTAACAACCATAAGTTCTTCATCCTAACTCTATTTTTTGACACAATCACTTAGGTTAAATCACAAATCAAGTCTACTTTGTGTGGTAAAATTTGAAGATCAATTTACAAAATTACTGATTTAGTGGCAACAACTTTTGTTTTGAGTTCTCAAACATGGAGCATGTTGTACCATTGCAAATCAATTATGTAAAATTTAATTTGATATTTTACAAAGTTCTGTAAAAGTCCAGAAACACCTCATATGCCCAATTTGGACAAAGTTTGAGTAAGTCATGACCATTTGTAAATGCCGACGATTGGTTGTTCTGTCCAGCTTCAGTGAACAAATCTGTTGGTACAATTAGCTCGACTTGAGCTAAAGTGTCATCAAATCGATAACTTGAATATTCCCAATATAATTATATATTTATATATATATATATATATTAAAAAAAAAAAAAAAAAAAAAAAAAACGTGTTATCTAGTTTATGTAGTAGAAACCTCCATCCAAGATGTGAGGAATAGCTCCTTAGCATGCATTTTAGCACAAGGGATCTAGTTTCAGACTTTTTCCTGTGGAAATTTTTAAGCAATTTACTCCATTGCAAGGCTATTATTCGACCTTAAGAGCTTTTCTTTTTAATTTTCTTGCTTTGAGGGTGTTGGAGAAATGAAGGCAAACAATTCCAAAGTTGATAGATTATTTATTGCAATAAGTCTATTGGTAGCATTCTCGTTTTATAGTGAGATTGATGAAATTTTGTGATCTTTTCAGAGTACAAATATGTTATGATCTTGCAATATGTGAGGCTTCACAACTGAAATTTTGACCCACATGATCCACAATAAGTATACCAAAAGATTGTATGGTTCAAATTTGAATAACTTATCCTTTATTTTTATCTGTGGAACTTTGTTTGGAAAAGAGTCTATGGCTAAAAATAGGCTAGAATGTATTGAGGTTGTTTGAAAAAGAGTCTATGGCTAAAAATAGGCTAGAATTACAGAGGTTAGACAGACGTTGATTGTTTCTAGAATAAACATGAAGTGAATGAGAAAGCATAAGATCAATCCAAAATCAATCTTGAAAACCATCTTGTGTTCAAATTTGATGCACAACTTCAAACAAATTACTTATAGGGCAATCCCCAACAAGGAGGGGATTGTCTAAGAGAAACCAATGACGCACATCAATAAATATCATATGCAGGGTTTATGATCAATTTGTAATCCCTTGTTATGAAGTTTTTCCCTATTAGCAAGGTATCACAGAAAATAATCAATTCATCAAAACAAACCGAGATCTCAAAAGTGGTGGTTTACAAAGTGAGAAGTTTTTCTTAAACCTTAAAGTAGAAAAATAAATAATAAATAAAAGCCCAAACATGGGGGGTATGACTTTGGTTAGCCTCTGAATTACTAAGACTATACAAAGTTCAAACCATTTCCAATTCACACAGTTTCTCATACCTTTCCAACGAGACCATTCACGCTTTAAAATTCCTCATATTTTAGGAGATATACGTAGTCAAAGTTTAAATAATGCCTATTTTATTATTGTCGGAGAGCATCTTTGCATTTGATTTTTTAGCATTCCTTCATGTCAAAAAACAAGCAATTCCTTAGGCTTTATAGGTTCTACATAGACATCTTCCTAAGTCACCACTGAACAAGGATTTTAAAGAGCCTGATTTACTCTAAAAAATGGTTTATTTTGGCTCGCGAATCGCTTCAAACCTCTTCTCTAACAAGAGATTAAAAAAATAAAAAAATGAAATAAAAAAATTAAAATAAAAAATACTCCGATTCTAAACATTGTAATCTCATAAGATTTGGGATCATAGACTTACATGTAGAAGTAAGATCCTTGATCCTATCCCCCAAACCTCATATTCATAAAATTGCACGTTGTATTAAAAGCACAAAATGTATTTATCTACCTCAAAAAATAAAAAAATAAAAAACATTCCTTTTACAAAACATAGAACTTTAATAGAATATATCTCTAGGTCCACACCTTCAAATTCGAGAAAACGACTGACTAAATAGTTTTAAACAAGATTCTACAGTTGGATTTCTCGAAATCAAATTTCAAACCTCGAAACCAGGGCCGCTTTACACTACGGTGGAGAAGGCCTTCGGTCGGCCAAGAATGCTTGGTCAAGACATAGTTATATAAGGCAAATGGTGAATGTGCAGGAAAAGAACTAAAAACAATAATAAAAATTAAAATTAAAAAAAAAACTCTTAAGTAGTATTGACCGGTTGTAGTCTAAACACCTAGAAGAGAAGTTTAGTGGATCGGAAACGATGCCTATGTGATAAGTCAAGAAGAAGAAAGAAGAAGAACACCAGACCCCTACGGGTTGGCGTGAATACCGTAACACCATAGCTGGTTCGTTCTTAGATAATTTCGAAAATAACAAACGAAAAAAAAACGGAAATTCCATGCCTTCAAGAACGAATTTCAGGAAAAAATAATCTCAATATAAACCGAAAATTGAGAAAATTGAGTATAATGATTCTGGAGGATTGTGGACTTATTCTGCCGCCCTCCAAAAATGGGAAAATGACGAAACTATGCGCTGGCCCCACTGATGTAGCTGCCAAATCTACTGATTTCAAGTCTTGCTTAGTCTTGTCATTATGAAGCTCCATCCACAAAGAAACCCCCTTCTCTGCCCCGAATTTTTTTTCCTCTAAAAATACAGAGACGAATTTTTCTAAATTCGATTTGCGAGAAACGAACCCTATTTTTTCAAAGAAAATAGTTATACGTTCAGCAGAGAACGAACCAACTATGGTGTTACAGAACAGTGTCCGTTCAACCTACCCTTGATGATATGCCCACAGGACATAACATATGTATGTGATAGTCACTGTAGAGCAGTGTAAGAATGATTCCGGCACGGAGGTGACCAAAAAGCGGCATGATGGGCAAAGATGGCGTGTTATCCACCACCCACCCATGATTGTCGGTGAAGAAGAATGGCGTGACAAGGGAGGTCGCTTGGATGCTCCGCTTGAGTGGGTTCCTTGGAAACTGGAGAATCATTCCTCCTCAGTCCTCCTGCCACAACAAGGAATGCCAGCACGCACCTTCCTCAATTTACATTCACATCCTTCTTTATATATAAAATGTAAGGTAGCGACACCCATTCCCGTGGCTTTAAGCTAATTATCATACTTCTGAATGAGGAGTATGAGAAATTATTATACCAGGGGAAAGGCAATTAGATTTTAATCTGAAATGTATCGAAAAAGTCATGTTATTGGAAAATTTGTGTTCGTTCTTGATAATCAAAGTCAAAATTGATTTGCACATTTTGACCGTGTCTAAATGGCCTTGATTCCGTGACTTGGAGAAGCAAATTACGCCACTATACCTTTATCGCATTTAGTAATATTTGTTCTCAACAAATGATCAAAGTCACTCAGTTGAGGTGCCTGTATCTTGACGCAAATGGGTACAATGAACGGAATGGGTGTCGCTACCTTATGTAAGTTTTTTTATCTTTCTTATTCCCCGTGTGTGTGTCTATGTCTATTCTATCATTCCTATGATGGAGGAGGAGGAGGAGTGGCGCTTCCACAAGTTTCGGATCGGACTATTGGCACCCTGTTACCGTGGATCTCACCTATCTATTCGGAGGACGTCATGACCCTTTATTCACGTGGACCCGACCTATTTATATATGCTTTACGGGGTCGAATTGTGTAGGTTTCAATTTTTATCCACTTGCTTCTTAGGGTCCCGGTTTACTTGGGGCGGGATTGAGGGCCGCCCGATTTCTTCAAATTCTTTCAGATCGGGCCCAAGGGCTTTACACTAGGGCCCGACCGGAACGTCAATTTATCCTATGTGGTATTGTTTTGGTGCCAAAATGTTCGGGCCCAAGTGATGCAATTGGGACAAGGTTTACCGTGACCCAACTTGGGCCCGAACTTTGGCCGTTGAATCCGGCCCACTCTCCGACCGGCCCCAACATGTGTATAAAGTGGCCCTGAGGCTCGATTTGGGTCATTTGGGAGCTTGGTCAACCTCTGATTTATCTTTGTATGAAGTTGTAACCTTTCGCACGTCGTTTTTTTTATCATTATTTATTTTTTTTTTTTTTATTTTTTAGTCATCTTATGTTTCATGATTCCTCGTACTTTTCATTCAAAGATTTAAAAAAAACTATTTGAAGTCTGCTCAAAGTCAAATAGATTGCTAAAAAATTTCAAAAATTCACCAAAAATCGAGATATTAAACCTTAAACACTACCAAATGTCAAAAATCCACATTTTGGATGAGTGCAGCAATTTTGAAGAGCCATAACATCTTCATCGACAATCCATCTTGGTGGAAATCTCTTGGATTGGGTCCCAAATCAAGTCTAGTTTGTGTAGGTAAAATCTGCAGACCCATACAATGGGAAGTCAAAAAGATGCTCCCATGGAGTTTTATATAATTACAATTCTAAGAGGAAGGCTAAACACTTTCTTGTAAAAAATTTTTGTTCTTGAATAGTTTAGGTAGTGGATTTGCAATGATGTTTCTATCTTAAAAGAAAGTGAATAAATGGATGATTTTTGAGGAGATACAGCTCTTTCATCCACCATTGGATTTTGCCTTTATATTTTGGATCCATTTTCTGGAGTCTTGTTTTAGTGGTAAAAACCTTGACAATATCAAAAATATATTGAAGATAAGGCATAGATTTGAGCGCAAAGGGTTGAGTTCTAGACTATTTTTCCTTTGTAAAATTTTTGGCACTTCTCACCATTGCAAGGTCATTATTTGCACAAAGAAGATTTTCTCATGGATATTTTTCTCAAAAGTATTACTTGAGATGAAGGCAAACATCTTCGTAGTTACCAATTTTTGATTGCATTGGGTATATTGGTAGCATTTCCACTTCAAAATGAAAATGTTGAGATTTTGTAATGTTTTTTTGAGTACTAATACGTTATGATCTTGCAATCTACGAGGCCGCATGACTCAAAATTTGCCCTACATGATGTACAATATGTTTACTTTAACCCTTAAGCGCCCACGGTGTCGTTTTTCGACATTTTGGATGTGAGGCTCCGTCTTTGGTGCACAACCCCGCTTTCATGCCATCGATTTTTCATCCGCCGTTTTTTTTGCTCAACTCCTCGGTGGGTTTACTCTACTCCCTCCTTGGATAAATAGTAAAAACCTTGATCCTCAATTTGTGAGAGTGGGCGAAAGAGATTTTTCATGAAAGTTTTGGTGGTGTGATCTTCACCCCTTTTTTGCATGGATCTTGAAATCCATACCTCCAAATGGCATGCAACTTGGTGGTCATACTAATTGCCATGCTCCAAAGAAGATCCTACAGTTGGATTTTCCATTTTCATCTTTTATTTGTTTTTACGCAGTATTGAAAAAATCAGCATTATTACCAATTGTTAGGAGCTTTACCCCCCCTTGGGCGTTTAGGGGTTAAAATCCATGGTCTACCAAAAAATAGTTGGATATATTTTTTTGATCAGGGGTGTTATGGATTACTCATTAATATCAAATCTTGGATTCCTTGTGAAACCAAATCTTAGTTTTTGTATAAAATTCTTCCCAATCACATGTAAATAAAAAGGGGAGTGCTCCTTCCACCCTATCTTTTTCTCTTGAATTACTACCTCTTTGGAGCATGATTAAAAAGGAAGCCAAAGTACGACTTTTTCCTAAAGAAAATTGAACTTGTCAAATAGTTCATCATGTAGCTATTGCAATGTCAAAACCACTTTTTGCCTCCAATCCTTTTTTCTCACTTTTCTTAAGGCTTTGATGGCCAATTCTTGTACTTGTAGACTTTATATCATATCATCAAGGGTAGGTCGAAGGGGCATTTTATTCACGCCAGGCCTACAAGGGTTTGGTGTTCTTATTTATTTATTTATTTATAAGATTTTGTAGTGTAGAAACAAAATTATGATTAATTTTCACATATGAATTTCATCACTGTGTTTTTAGAGTTTATTGTTTATTCAATTTTTATACTTGATGATTTCAAAAATATAGAGTTTTTTAAAATGATGAACTTTGATTACATGTAATTTTGAAAGTGTTCAAGTTTTATTAGTTGAAAATCTAAAGTTTTTTTAAAAAAACTTTAAGTAATTAATTATCTTCATCAGAGAAGCTACGATATCCAAAAATTGGTATCACCCTTTTATCAACATATGTGTTTATTGCACTTCTAATTATTCCTCAATGTGTAAAAGTTAATCCCTTAAGGCATAAGGGGATAGCAACCTTCAATTTCCTCCTGAAATGAGTAGATCTATGAATTATTCCAAAAAATTTGTAGAAGATGATATGCAAAATTATAATCTTAGAATCTTGTAGAGCACTAGTATGAGAAACTCCACAAAATAAAACAAACAAATAAATTTATATGATAATAATAATAAACATCATTGTATGTAATGAGAGATTCAATAATTAGATTAAAGACGAGCACTTCAAACTATCTCGGCAACAAGCGTCAACCATGTAGTACAACTTCATATTAACAACCAATATTTGAGTCAAGGAGTTGAATTTACGCCTAAGTCAACAATTTTTTTACAAATGAGTGAATTTGGCTTTTGCAATCAGATTCAAATTGAACACAAGAATATTCTATGGGATGTCGAAGGTGAACACCATTTCAAGCTAACTCTATTTAGAGCCGGAGATGTAGGAGCTCCAAGCTAAAAGAGGTGGACATGCCTTTTTGTAGGACAATTCAACGCCAAAATTTGAGTAATCTCAATTCCGTTAATTTGGCAATATTTTGGTAAAATGGCATGATTTAAGGTGGAAAAAATGAAAAAAAAACAACACTCGTTTCTCATCATTTTTGACATAATAGAGCAAATTTTTCTCGAGCGCCGCTCAAAACCAGAGATATTTACGAGCGGCCGTTGAGAAAAAAACGCGCCCTTCTCGACAGATTTGAAGGTCAAAATTCATCAAATAGTGTGATATTATGGAATTTTTGATGATATTACAGAAATTTGTTGATATAATGGAAGATGTGGGTGATATTAAAAATGTGCCATTTTGCAAGCATAAATCTTTGAGATTTTGAGTTCAAAAATATGCTTGGTAAAATGGCACGTTTGAAACGCGACCAAATTGGCACAACATGGCTTTGGCAATATGGCACAAGGAATTGTGCCATTTTAACGGAATTGAGGTTGAGTGTAGTTTTGGATAGTGAAGGCACCACAAGCCTTGGCTTGGTGGTTAGGACTTAGGCCCCCAATGAGGAGGTTGTGGGTTCTATTCCCCATGTTGGTGTGGTGCTCACCACTATAGTCCACCCAACTTTTGTGAGGGGTCCTTGGACCTATTGTATTGGTACCTCAAAGCCCTTTGAGAGGATACTATGTCAAGTATCCTCAAGGCACTTGTAACTAGCTAGAAACGGCGTAATTATAGTGTCCACCCTCCGAAAAGGGAAGTAGTATTGTTCCAATTTCCCCTTGTCCGGTGGCCATGGGGATATTAGCATTACGAACAGACACTTCATTCACGTCGGCCCCTTAGAATGGGACCGGAGTTTCTATCTATCTGGATAGTGATTTGTAAATGTAAGATTGTACATAGGAAGGATGCAACATGACCACCCTTGTGAAAAGACATAACCATTGTTGTGTTTGAGTGATTTCAAGACAACATAGTATAAACAACATGACTATGTTGTGTTTTGAGTGAGTTAAAGGCACGTAACAACCTTGTTGCACTCGCCAACTCATTAAATGTTTATTCAAATTGCGTTTGCCAACTCATTAAACGTTTCTTCAAATTGCATTCGCCAAGTCATGTATTTAATTCTATTTCACATCCATTTGTAGAATTTTGGCGTGGAATGGCTTCAAAGTTTCTCATCGACAATAAATAAACTTATTTGGGCTATGAAGTGTCAATTTGTAAAAGTTTGTTCTTCTAGGTGCAACCTTGATGTTGACATTTGACATATGGATGAAGGGCTCAAACTTTGAAAACCCATATCTACTTCTCCCCATGCATGTTATGACAAAATTATTGTTTAAATTGCAAATCAATTCTAGTAGTAATGGTATCGGTACAACCATCCAAGATGATACAAAGTATTATGACACATACTTGTGTAGGATGTTTTTGGGACTCATTTTCCTTTGATAGTTTGGCGGCAAATTTCACTAGTATAAGGCCAAATTTAATGAGGCAATGTATAATTGAGAAAATTGAGAAGATTGAATCATCAAGATCTATCACAAGATTGTATAGTTGAGATGTCAACTACAAGATTCTCAATTACAACTATCATATTATTGAGGAAACTTAAATTTTTTTACTAATGATATATTAGGATTTGTTAGGGCCGATATCCTCATATTACCATCAATCATTTTACATCATCTCCAATAGGTATCTTCATCTAAGTTCAACTTACCAAAATATGGAAGCCACATGTTATAAAAGGAATGTTGATCCTGCGTGATGATATTATAATGATTTATATGTTTTCAAAGAAGACATATAAGCACCAAAAAAGTGGGCATGTTGGGTATATGAAGAAATTTCAAACAAAAGAATGATATCTTTTGCACCCTTTTCATGAGTGAAATGAGCTCGAGTGTCTGTGAAGTTGTTGCAAACATTAATAATTCTTTTGGTGGTGGCCAAATAAAAGAGAGTGGTCTATATAACATGGCACAACGTTGTAAACGGGCCTCGTCAAGTGTAGATATACCCAATCAAATAATCACTAACATTAAGGGTGTGTTTAACAACCACCCAAATATCATGATATTTTACCTAAAATCAAGATATTAGAGATATCACAATATTAATGAGTGATCGACCATTTGACAATCCATTATTTCTATTGAAATAAATATCATTATATTTCCAAAATCATGATCTTTCATGAGGAACCAAGATATCCTCAAAATCACAATATTGTCGTTGACCATCCGTTTAGCAACCCTTTATTTTTCATGATTAAAAAATTCGTGACTTTTGATTGAAAATAAAGATATTCCCAACATCGCAATTTTCACCGGTGACCACCCTTTGCCAACCCATCGTTATCATGATATCCCAAAATTCATGATTTTACATAGGAAATGAAAATGGAGGTCCGGACCTTAGTTTTTGAGCCCTTGCCTCTCATTGTTCACCCTTTCGTGCCCTTTGCCCTTTGTATTTTCTAAAATATGATTTAACCCCTAAACGCCCCAACCTATTTTTAGCGAGAAAAGCACATTTCCATAGAAATCGTCATAAATGAAAATCAAGAGAAGCTATTAAGATCTCAACCGTACAAACTTGTAATAGACTTATCAAAGATCATGCGGACCAAAATTTGAGTCATGAGGCCTTATAGATCACGAGATCGTAACATATTAATATCAAAAACAAACAGCAAGATTTCATCATTTTCACTTTGAGGTGGAAATGCTACCAATATACCTATTGCAGTGAGAAAATCACCAACTAAAAATATGTTCACCTTCATCTTAATAAGTCCTTTACCCAACAAAAATTCATCAAAAAAATTTCTTGGCTCAAATAAAAGCCATGCAATGGTAAAAACTACTAAACATTTTACAAAGGAAAAATAGTCCAAAACTAGACCCTTTGCATTCAATTTCATGCCTTATCTTCAAAACATCTTTGATCTTGTTAATGTGTCTACCACTTAGACTAGACTCTAATTGGAGGCCATCCCAAAAAATTAAGTTGAAATCCAACAGTGGATGAGGGAGATATAGCTCCTCAAATATCATCCATTTTCTCACTTTTTCTGTTGACAAAACATCATTGCAAATCCAATAGCAAAATCATTTGGATCAAAAAACTTCTCGCTACAAAGTTGTTAAGAATCACCTTAAGATCATGACCATGAAAAAACAAATCATGAAAAACTAAATTTAATTTCACATAATTGGCTTGCAATGGTAATACATGCCCCATGCTTGGAAACCCAAAAACAAGAGTTGTCTTCACTAAAGTGCATTCCATTAATTCATACTTTATTGTATGGGCTTGAAAATTTTACAACACAAACTAGACTTGATTTGGAACCTAATCCAAGTGATTTCATCCAAAATGTCTTTTTTCGACATCGTGGGCGTTTAAGGGTTAAGTTACTAAAATTGCTCAAAATGTACTTTGAATCGTGAAAGTTACTGCAAATACTTGAAAATGGAGGTCATCACGATTATTTATTTTTGGGTTGCCAAAGGACTCTCCATATATTCATTATCATGATATGTGAAAATCACAATAATTAGTGAAAATAAAGGTTGTAAAAATATCACAATATTTTATTATTGGGTTGCCAAATGACCCTTCATATTCTTATTATCATGATATCTGAAAATCACAATAAGGAGTAAAAATGAAGGGCGTCTAGATATCACAATATCTTTTAAAACTAGGTTGCCATATGTAGCCTCGATCCGACCCGGTCTTTGGCACTACGGGTCGCATGAGGTGTCGTTGGGAGCGAGGTTTTTTTGCAGATCGCAAAATGAGTGGACGAATCTCCGGATAGTAATTTTAGCCCCCAAATCACCATAAATTACAAAAATGACCTAATTATGAATCTAGTAGAAAAACATGGTCAAGGCACGATCAAAGTAAGCTTCACAATGCCGCAAGGGCATACTAATACACACACAGGGTAGATCACTCAAAAGCAACATGGGCCAATCAATGGCTCATTCAACTCAATCACTGAAAAGGTAAAAAATACCTTTATGATTCAATCGCCATGTACGCGGAGTAAACACTATTTTAAAAACACGCATAACATATTGTAGAAGAGTCCAAATATGATGATTTCACATGGTCTAGTCTTCCACTCACTTCACCCATGGCATAAAGAATACCTACCTTCATCAGAAAGCTAAAATTTGCACCAATATCAAAAACTCAAATGTGAACATGAAAGTGGACAAGTCACCGCATGAGTCAAGTTGTTAAAACATGAAGTTGATAACAAAGTGCATGAACAAGGAATAAAAAAGTATGGAAGGCGCTAGAAGGTACTCCCTCTGTCCCATTATAATACTCCAGTAGGTTCTCTCAGATCTATCTCCCAAGGTAGATTTGAGAAGACCCACTAGACAGTTTATAATGGGACAGAGGGAGTACAACAAGGGAAAGGAAGGAAGCAAGGAAGGAAGGTGGGCAGGTAAAAAAGGGCAGCAAGTGGGGGGAGGGAAAGCTGGCTCCAGCGGAGGACTGGTCTGGTCACTTGCAAGTGGGATGCACTTTTTCTGCAGGTCCAATCGCATCCACTGTTTAACTGCACTGCTCCATCCTCTCTTACCCCCCCCCCCCCACTTGCTATTTCCCATTCTCCGTACCTCCCCTTCCACCCCCCAAAAAATAATTTAAAAAAAAATCAATCCTAGTCTTTGCCGCATTTCCAAAACTTCACTTTTTTCCTAACATTTTAACTCACAAAGATCCTTGATGCAAAATTGCCTAATCTTCCACTTCAGGCCTGAATGATCTCAGTCTAAGAAATACATGAAAGATCCAACCGTTGAATCTCAAAGGTTAACTTGACTATATATGAACATGTTGATTCATCTTAGTTGGCTGAACTCTCTTCCTGCAAGAATCCCTAAAACCGGGCAATGGTTCGTGGCACTACCAAGGAGGCACCCTAGAATCCGTGGGGACCTCCCAAGGCCGTTTTTGATAATTTTGGATTCAAATTTGAGGTCTGTGACCCCAAGTTACCTTTGGAAGCCTACTCCTTGGCATTTAATGTCTATACATCAAACAATTAGGGGCTCATCATCCCTCCTCCATCCCTCTTGGTAGCTGCTACAAACGCTTATCCCCTAAAACCCATATCGAGTTTCTGGGACCTTTAGGGGGTTGAATCACAACCAAACCGATAATGTTGTTGAATAGATAGATAGAAACATTGGTCGCTTTTTAAGGGGCCGAAGTGTCTGTTTGTAATGCTAATATCCAGATGGTCACCGGACAAGAGGAAATTGGAACATGCTATTGGAAGATGATAAGGTTTCATGCGAGATTATCATTATATGGATTATTATTGTTATTATGTTGGATGAACACAGTTGAAGATGATGATAAGGTTTCATGCAAGAACTGAACACTTGCAAGCACTTTATGATAGGAGTAGTTAATAGTGCAAGTTGTGTGCTTCAATTGCGGTTCCTGCACATTGGGCTGCAAACAGACAGCAAGTGGGAAATAGAAGCAACACCGCAAAAGCATGAGGGGGGTAGTAGAAAGCATTAGCATGCGCCGTCGGCCGCCCTCCGAGATGAACGCACAGCGACCAAAACAAAATTAATAAAAAATAGTAGAAAGAAAGTAAGTAAGCGAAGAGACGACGACGACGACGACGACGACCTCCTGTGACCGTGGGTGGGTCACGAGCAAACTGGAGTTTTTTTCTGCACTGCTTGCTTGCTTGCTCACAGGAACTGTTGTTGTTGGTGCAGTCCATCGAACGAAACCTGGTGCTGCACACAAAGCTTTCCTCTTTCAATCTCTCCCTCTCTTTCTCAATCCAGAACCCAGTTGTTGCTTTTTCTCTTTTCTTAGCCGATGACTTCGTTGTAGAAGAAGAATCTCAGACACTTTCGTTTTCTGCACCCCCAATTTTGTTCGCCAAGGTCTCGTAATCCCAGCTTCTCTGGATCCAACTACAGTTTCGTGGAGCTTCAGTTTCGTAAGTGGTTGAGAGAGCTTGACTTGATTTGATTGGAAACAAGCGGTAACAGCGGAGTGCAGGAATCGGATTGGATTGCCCCACCCCATCAATATCTGGAATTAGGTCAGGGTCGAAACTAGTGGTAGAGGAAAAGGAAGTGTATCGATGGTGTTGAGAGAATCAAACCAGGAGCTTGTGCGTTAGTGTGGTAGTGCGCAGAAAAAAAATGCGAGAGCCGGTGATGCTACAACGACATGCTCGTCCAGGTGACCTACATTTCCTATCTTGCCTCTTTGCTTTCTCCGAAACAAGAGAGTATGTAATCATCTTACTGAAGGAGGCGAGGTTTGCAGGGAATTTTGGACACTCTACTGCTCAGGCCACAGGAGGAATGGACGATGAAGCAGAGAGTCAGGCACTTTTACTGTCCATTCCGTCGTTCAATCGATTTTACACGGGATGGATGGAGCAAGAAGATGCACTTCTGAACGAGCTGAAGCGGGCGGTTGAAAACTCGTCTTCGGTTTCTTCTTCTACGAACGAGCAAGAGCTTGCGAGGTTAGTGAGGAAGTGCTACCAGCATTACTCGGAAGCTGTGCATGCCAAGATCCGGGCTGCTCATGAGGATGTTTCGTACATCACCACCGGCGCTTGGAAAACGCCGTTCGAAGCTAGCATGATGTGGATGGGTGGCTGGCGTCCCACTTCTGCCATTGTGCTTGTGTATTCTCTCATGGGAATCCAAATGGAGAGCGAGCTTGAGCAGCTTCTGGAAGGCATTACGCTTCCTTCTATGGCTGCGCTCTCTGCCAAACAGCTTTCCAGGTACTGTACTGTTTCCCACCTCAATTTCATTCACTTTCCGTCGGTTGCACTTTTGTAGGTAAGGTCTCTGCTCTTTACACTTGGTAGGGTTATCCACAGTATCTAGCTATAACCTAAGCTGCAGTGTAACTAACGTAGCTTTGAGGTCTATAATAGAGGAGGCTGTGGGTTCCATTCCCCTTGTCTGGTACATGATGTGGTTTTTGGACCTAGTTGTGTTGTATGGGTACCTTGATACCATGTTCTACAGATAGGAACTAGCATAGTGTTCATCGTGGGAGGGTTTAGTAGCCCCACTTTTGGTGTTATGAGTTTAGGGCGTAAAAATCCAAGGATTCGTCGAACAAACACCCTACTTATGCTGTTATTGAAATAGGTTTAGAATTTTTCTTCTTCTCGCGTCAATGTAAAGTTGTGTGTTTGTGGATGTTTGGCAGGTTGAATGTTGTTCAGCAAAATACTTCTACTGCAGAGGATGAACTGTCAAGTCGTCTTGCTGTGCTACAGGTGAGGGTTCGGGATGACATGGAAGGGAAGGTGGTGATTTTGGAAGTTGTCAATCGTGTTTACTGCTTTACAATCTTACCACGAGTTAGTTCTTTCATACCGGATTCGTAGCATGTATCCCAGCCCATGGAATGAAAAGGGGTTGTAGCCATGTGATTGAAAGTGGGGGGTGGGGGATGTAACAGATGTTGGTGGCCGATCAGCAGATGACGAGAGCAACAACAGCCAATCCACCACCGAGTGAGACACTGAACCTGGCAGAAGTGAGGGAAGCATTGGAGCCGAAGCTGGCCGGAATGCGGGACATGTTCGTAGAAGCGGAGAAGCTGAGGCTGCGAACGCTGCAGGAGCTTTTCACGGTGTTGACGCCTTTGCAAGCGGCGCAGTATGCAGTGGCAGCGCTGGAACTGGCCAAAGCCCTTCACAAGCTCGGTGAGGAGCTTCAGGATGTACATTCTGGCGATGCCAACGCCCGCTCTCCTGCCAATCCCGGCTATAACATCTGGGACCTTGCCTCTCAAGGCGACTTCGGCCAGCTCCAGGAGGCTCTCAACGTTGGCTTGGATCCCTCCGAAACCGACTACGAAGGCCGAACACCCTTGGTAACGAATCTCCTTTTTCCCGTAACAAAAACATCACATCATCTTAGCCATTGTTAAACCCTACTGCCTATCGCTTAGACTATGATAGCCAACTACACTAACTATGATACAAGGTCTTCTCTACACCATTTGATTCATCAGGGTACTCTTTGTTAAGTGTATGGATGTCTTTGGTATTCGTTCGTAAGGATTTATTTTACATGTTTCTCTTGTTTTTGAAAGTATAGTATACTCACAGAGTAAGGTAGTGTCGGTGTGTAACGTTTTTGAAGTTGTTTCTGACTTCGTTTTTTTTTGTGTCTTTGAAGTTGTTTCTGACTTCGTTTTTTTTCTTCTGGCAAGCAGCATCTTGCGGCAGGGAAGGGTCATTTGGATTGTATAAAATTGTTGGTGGAGAGGGGTGCAGAAGTCAATGTGAAAGGTGAGCCGAAAGCTAGCTACTCGTCTTTCTCTGATTTCATAACTGCTTTCATATCTTTCAGCTCGTCGTTACTTATAATTTCAAGTTTCTTTGATATGAGTAGATAATGACGGAGCAAGTCCACTGTTGAACACGTTGAAAGGAGGACACGACAAGGCTGCCAAAATCCTTCGGAACTACGGAGCCAGGCCTGATATCAAGGTAATCTTTCTATTCCTGGAGAGTCATGTTTCGGTATTATACATTCAGCTCAGTATATTGATTGAATGAAAGAATGAATGGGGGGTGGTTGGCAGGATGCTGGTAACGAGCTCTGCAAGGCAGCAGCGAATGGTGATATGGAGTTCGTGGAGAGGCTGGTGAAGGCAGGGGTGGATCCTAACGAGGCCGATTACTCGCAACGGACGCCGTTGCACATTCTCGCTGCTGATGGATCAGCCGAAGATGTCGATTTTCTGGTGCACGAGGGTGCTGATGTAAACGTCAGGGATAGGTACTTCCTACCCTCCCTTCTTCCACATCAACAGCATCATACCTCGCTCGCTCTTTTCTAATGCAAATTGCTCTTTCACTTGGTTGCCATCAATACGAAGCAGGCTCTCTTCATCGAGATATTCTTCTCAGTGACTTCAAGCTTATCACTAGGCAGATGATGAGTACGCTTGATTCGACCATTTAGTAGCGTTGAGAGTAATGGGGAGTTCTTATTCGTATATTGTGGGCAACAGGCATGGGTATACACCATTGGATGAAGCAAGAGAGAACGACAATGCGGCCACATTGAAGGTGTTGGAGGCGGAGGTGGCTCGACGGCGGCATGAGTTGGAGGCCGACGATGACGATCTGTCGGATGGCACTAGTAGTTCCACGCCCATGGACGACGACCAAGATGTTGATATGCCCTTGATAGACGGCGACCAGTGGTACGTACTACTTTCTCCTTCCATACACCCACACAAATTCCAACCTTCTAGACTTTTTAACCCTTGAACGATCACAGCATCTTTTGGACTTGGGCATCATGAAAAGTGCACTTTTTGAACTTGGGTATCATGAATGAACCAATCAATGATGAGCTTGCAACCTCCTACTAGGTTATGTACAACCCCAACCTACCTACCACAATCCTTTCAAACCACAAAATGATGACTCGTACAAAGTGTGACATCGTAAGGAGGTGACCAGTTTGTCATCAAAGTATAAGTGAAAAGTTGAGTACAGTGAGAGCTACTGAGCACATTTTATTGGGAAAAAAAAGCCCCTTAAGCTTGCTCGGGCATTTAAGGGTTAAATGGACATGATAGGCGATAGATAGTCAATGCATATTGAACTGGGATTGCTGTGGATCCAATTCTATAAGTAGAGTTTCGCACCCTTTGCATTGAAATGCTAGAACAGAAGTTTTTTCTGTATACAGTATTACGCTTGGTACTGAATTTCTTGCGTTTGCAGCTCTACATGCTAAGTTGGACTATTGACGACAATTGCTACGCGTTTTGCTCTTCTCAGGCCAAGAGGTTGATAAGTTGGAACTTGGGAGGAGGTGCTGAAGAAGAGAGGGAGGTGGAGCCTCGTCTTTCTTCTGTTTTGTACTATATTACGTAGATAGATAGATAGCCATTTACTCACATGTGAGCTTATTTATTTAAGTTCTCCGCGTTTCTCTTTTACCTTTTAGCTTCCCACGATGAAAACAACAAACAGGGTGTTGCTCGCTATCTGTTAGCTGAGCTGAGAGCATATTCCCATTCTTAGGCTGGATTGGCATTTTCCATTACATTTTAAAGGAGGAGCCTTCTGACCCACCATCTCTGTGTAGGAGCCAGGCGCCCCCTTCATTCTTGCTTTTTGCCTTTTGCGGTCCGCACCCCTTGCTTGCTTCGAAGTGGTGATGCTTTTGTTTGCAGTTGCTGTTTGGAATTTTATACACACATGTGCCAATAGGATATAAAATTGATCCTAAACGTATAAACTATAATTTAATGAAATAGGCTGAAAATCCGGTCATATTTCCCATAACCAACCAAACAAGATTTGCGACCATCATATTCATGTACCTCTGTACTGTACTAGATTACATTCTTCTCTAATCTCCGTAGATGCAGTAGACACGTTCAAGTTGCACTAGGTTAGAAATAGGAAACCTGTGATTTTTTGAACATTTGATTATTCATGACATGATTTACAAAGAATGAAGTCATTTTGACTTTGAAACGGGTCATTACTCTACTTGATGTCTGAGCAAGCTCTGGGTCCAGCAGGTTCCCTCAAACACTCTCCAATTGCGGTAACAGCAGCCTCGATGGAAGCATCCTCACCCTGGCATGCCACAACAGTTCAAATCAGCTATCGACCCTCTACAGAAATTAAGAAAAATATAACAAAGAAAGCTCAAGATGTTAAGAGACGAGAACGTAACCCAATCCTGTACTTTAAGATTAGAATCATTGAGCGAAAAGCTTACCATCTCTTGCCAGTAAAATTTGTTGCCGTACTTCCCTGCTAAACGTGTCCAAAAACTTCGAGGAATGCTGAGATCCACACCAGCTCCCACGTTGAAATTCAAAATGTTCCCTGCGAAATGAAACCAAATCTTAAAATCGATAGTGGAATATCATGGACCCAAAGCGCCTCAGTTCCAGTCAAGAAAGTGCACTCCACTGAACATTTTCAAAACCTTCTGCAAGACGTCAAGAAACTTCTAAAAAGTAAGTTGGCATACCAAGGCTGGGATCAGCCACAAATACAACAGTGTTGTCATCTACGCTCCAAAAGTCCCGTACAGCAAGACCTGCAAAAGTAAACCATCATTGGTTATTACCAACAGAAAGAAATTAAATGATTCCCTCGAAGAACCAAAAGTACAAAAACTCGAGGATCATATCGCACTGCAGTAAGTAGACATGGCATACTACATAGGCACTTGAGATTCTGACATGATTTGTGAGTCCATCCTATAGAATTTCCATCTTTAACGAGCGGTAAAATACATGAAAACTATTCAAGAGGCAAGCTGTATACAAATGCCCCAGTATTATATCATTTCAATTATGTGTCCATGTTTGCAAAGTGAACATGCAAAGAACCCGGCAAGTGATTGTAAAATCGTTCAGATTCACTCTATCCGTCCTTGAATAGAGTGGGAAATTGGACCTGGTGTAGAAGGGTAGTTTTGAGCAAGCACTCGCAGCTTGTATCCTGTATCTTGTTCAAGGGAAGCAACTGCAGTCTTTATCCTCTCCTCCTATATCCCGCAGTACAGTACAGTAAGAACTCATTCCAATGCCCCTATGCAAATAATACGATAACTTCAAGTAGTAAATTCCAGCTGCAACATAAGTGATCTCGAGAGCCAACACCCCTGAAATTCGATACGAAGCTGCGGCGGTACATAGCTATGCTCCATTCAACGTCAAAAATAAAGATGGTTACCTGCCCGGCTGACAAGAATCCAGCCACATCGATAACTGTGGTGAATTCTTTAGGAAGTAGCTCAGGTTTGTTAACACCCTCGAGTCTCTTGGCCTCCGCCATATCAACCCCTACATTGCATCAAAATCAATAACATGTCAGCCCCTGCAACGCATCATCTATTCAAATATATCAGCAGTTTTCTCTGTGATTGTGTTACGCATTAGTAGTATCAGAAAATGATCGTCCTAAAGCATAAAGCACACAGCTTAGATCTGCTTACGCTTGAGGACTAACATTTTTTTTCTGTCGTTACCGGATTAAATATTAAAAAGTTGAAAACCATGATTCTTCAGAGAACTCAAAATTTTATAGCTTCACAACGAGAAAGTTGTGCGTAGTATCTGTCGGAAGTTCGAACTGATTGTATAAGGAGACGCATGGAAAAATACAAAAGGATCGATGTTTCGGCGTTGGAACACGAGACTCGGCAGATTATTACATGTTTTGTGCCTCAAATATCAAATGACTTATACTACTCGTTTCAATTTCAGTACATTCAGCAAATCCGATTCAATGAATACCTATTCGGAGAAACTCCGATGCAATGTCGACCTATTCGAAGATGTAAGTCGAAAAAAAACAAATGTTGCCTAGATTCCACCTGACTTGTTAAGGTGCAGAGAGAGAGGGCAGATTGTTGTTGATGATCCGATGTTTAGTAAGCAGATCATCACATGTTCGGTTACCTCAATCAAAGAAGAAATAAAGAAGCTCTAATACTTACGACAGCTTCCATGTCCTCAGCACAGCTACGATCAGGCGAGGCAACGATGGCCTATCAGGAAACGAAATGGAACATTTGTGCCTGGTCTCGTGTATAGGATCACCTGATTCGTTTAAACTGCAAAGAGATCGCGCATAATATTGTCCTTGAATTTGGCGGGAATACAAGAAAATAATCGAATCTTCTGTTACCTCGAAGCTGTAATAATCACGATAGATTCCAAGATTAGCAGAGGCAATGATGCAACGAACCTCCAATCGAGAGCGACAGACCAAGCGCCAAAGCAACAACCGTCTTTCGAAGAGCCTCGCCTGCCGTGGAACATTCAGCAACTTCTTCTGCACCGCGAGCCAGCGCCATTGTCACCTGAGGCCGGGAATTCCTACATCTCGCACCTAGAGGCTTCCAGCATTGAACGCCGCCGAAGCTCGGCAAAGCATGATGAATCCACACAGCATTCGCACATTGAGCCGCAGTAGCCATCCTCCAGAACGTCTCTCCAAAACGATTTCCGATAACACAAATTTCTTCAGAATGTCCGATTAATTTCGACGAATTTCTTGAAAATTTGCAAATGCGAAAGTGCTTCCAGCTGAATCGGCTCAATCCTAAGGAAGAAGACGAAGAACGGCCACCGGTGCCGCGGTTATGGACCTGTCTGAAGACTCTCGCTTATCTGGAAGCACGGTCATACACACGTACCCTGCCACCGCGTCGTTCATGTGAATATTTACCGGTACACTAAATAGGTAGATTAGTGTTAGATACACTAATTTATATAAACATGTTATAAGTTTTTACTGTTGGTCAATATTTTTACCCTCTACATTTGTCAAGATGTGGATCCTTCCAAAGTATTGGAGTCAATACTCTTGGTAAATTTTTTTCACGAGAAGTAAAAACTTATAGCATTTTCAAACCATATAAAAATCTAACACTAATCTACCTATTCAGTGTACTGACTCGGATGGTAAAGGAATATACTGTCTTATTGATTGGTCATGTGAGCCCCACGTCAGCTTCACTTTTTGTTGCAGTCATAGGATTCTAATTATTCTATGCCTTTGCAATATCCTTCACTGTTTAAGATTTAAGAGCTAAATGTCCCAGCCTATTTTTAGCCAAAAAACATACTTCCAAAAAATATGCCATAAATAAAAATGATGATAAGCTACTAAGATCTCAGCTGTAATAGACTTGTTGTAGGTCATGTGGATCAAAATTTGAGTCATGAGGCCTTATAAATCCGGAGATCGTAAGCTATTAGTACTATAAATAGATTGCAAGATTTCATCATTTTTTCACTTTAGAGTGGAAATGCTACCAACAAACCAATCGCAATCAAAAAATCACCGACAACAAAGTTGTTCACCTTTGTCTCAATAGCACTTTTGCCCAGAATGAAATCATCAAAACAATTTCTTCGCTCACATAATAGCCTTGCAATGGTGAAAATTGCCAAAAAAATTATGAAGGAAAACTAGTCCAAAAGTAAACTCAAATTCATGCCTAATTTTCAAAACATTTTTGATCTTGTCAAGGTTTCCACCACTAAATCTAGACTTTGATTGAAGCCCTTCGGGAAAATAAAGTTGAAATCCAACGGTGAATGAAGGAGATATAACTCCTCAAATTTCATCAGGTTGTTCACTTTCTCTATTGACGAAACATCATAGCAAAGTCAATAGCAAAAGTACTTGGATAAAAAAACTTTCGATTGCATATTCATATTTCTAACAAATTTCAAAATAAAAAATATCAATGTACCTACATAGAGAAAACCAAATCTAACCCTCCATGGAGATGGCGAGGTATAGTAAAGTGATCTAAAATGGAACACGTCCCAAAATGAAGCTCTAGTAATCTTCACTCAGAGGTACATAATAGCTCCATAATTCCTCGTACAATAGTACCATGTACTCACTAGAGACACTATAGAGTGTCACTTGAGGGGCATCATTTTAGGAGCACCTACTGATTTCCAGCTTCAACTCATTGTAGAAGAGTCCAAAAATGATGATTCCACTTGCTTTATCTATCTACTGATTTTCCCCATGCACTAAAATTACTAACATTCCGGTTGAAAATTGAACCATTATTGAACACCCTTACCATATGTGCGGTATTAAAGGGTGTACACACTTTGTTCTTCAGGAATGGTATAAATTATAGCCCTATTGAATGCACAGAATAGGTGCAAGTATTCCATACTCATGGACGTGGGGATTCGAGTTGATTCTCATAGCATGACATCCACCAATTTTGTTGCTTATTAAATAGTGAATGAGCATGCTATTGTTGAACCAGTCCCTTTTAGGGGTAGAAAGTCCCCTCAGTCGGCTATGGTAGAAACGCCTGTGAAAGAAACACCTGTGATAAAGCCTTCAAGCCTTTGAGGGGGAAGTCTAAATTCTAAATTCGTCAATTTATTTTTTAAAATTTTTAACTTTTTAACTTTTTTTTAAAAAAAATTTAAAAAATCATTTTATTTTTTGTTTTTTTTTGTTTTTTTATTTTTTATTTTTTATTTTTTATTTTTTGTTTTTTTTTTTTGTTTTTTTTTTTTATTTTTTAAATTCCGGATGCAAGGTGAATGATGTTTATGATGTATTTTGGTGGTTTTGGGGCTACTCGACTTTAGGGGTTAAAATGTATTTTGGAATAGGTAGTAGTGGATTTGGTACCTTACTTCTACATGTACAGGCCAGATTTTAGATTCAAATTCTTCCCCATCCACAACTCCCTTTTTGTAAAAAAGAAAAAAAAAAGAAAAGCAATGCTTGGTGGGCAAAGATACTACTTTTGAAAGGAAATGAGATTTGAGGTTTTTAAGAATTTTTGTTCCTAAGTGAGTTAGGAGTATGTATACATAAAGGGAATGACAAATCATTGAGCCTCTGAACTTTCCCAATGCATTGTGGTCGAAGAACCTTAATGTACTCCATGAGTACATAGAGCAAGATGATTGACTATAGGATTATTTATATTGGTCACACCTAAAATTTGTAGTTATTGTTGTAAATGCTAAATAATAACGCAAAAAATAAAATATTAAATATCAAAAAATCAAACTATTAAAAAATAAAAAAATCGACTTTTCCTATTGTAAATCACCAAACTACTCATTCTACCTTGGAAACGGCCTTGGAATACAATTTAAATTATGTACAGTCACTTGTAACATTTATCAATTGATAAATGAGTATAAGGTTATAAACTATCACAAGGACATAATGTAAATTACACCTCAAGTGCAAATGGCAAAGCCCAATGCCTTAAGGAATGTAATTTGCAATGCCCCCGCGTTAAATACTAGGGTAAACGGGGCAATGGTTCATGGCAGCTACCAAGGAGGCACCCTAGAATCTGTGGGGACCTCCCAAGGCCGTTTTTTATCATTTTGAATTCAAATTTGAAGTCTGCGACCCCAAGTTACCCTTCGAAGCCTACTCCTTGGCATTTAATGTCTATACATCAAAAAATTAGGGGCTCATTATCCCTCCTCCATCCTCCTTGGGAGCTGCTACAAACGCTTACCCTGGTAACCCCCCCCCCCCAAAAAAATTAATGATAATAAAAAATTATAGAATATATTATTGTATTTTAGTGTAAAAACTGCATTACACTCTTCCATCCGGTCAACTCCACCTTGACCGTGCTTTACGATGTCATGTGGTAAGCACGAGAACGTGGATGTGAAATTCAGTAGAGTGGGCTAATATGGAGCTCTAGTAATCTTCACTCAGAGTTACATACTAGTTTTGTCATAAAGAATATTATGTATTCGCTGCAAACATTATAGAGTGTCAATTTGGGGCACCATTTAAAAAACACCTGTATATCCAAATTCAAATTTCATAATTCACTGTAGAAGAGTCTAGAAATGATGATTCCACTTGTTTCATCTTTCGATTAATTTTCCCATGCATGAAAATAGCGTACACTAGCTTACAATGAAAAATCAAACCTCAGCAGAAAACCTACCCCCTGACACTATTTTTTGCATTTTCCAATTCTATTTACTATCAAGAAGCATAATGGAAGTAAAATTCAGATCACTATTCTCTAAAATAAGAAATCGTGTACCATACTACACAAGAGTTGTTAATTAGTGTTATAAACGTTAATTGCGAAGAGTAACACTAAATGTTACACGTCACCACAGTGTTACAATACTTTCTTAGCCCAAGTGGCTTGCACTGCTAGCCATGAGGTACATGACTTGATTCTTGTTTCGAATGACTTAGGTTTTAGAAAAGCAGATATGAAATCAAAGGTCCACATTTGTTTTTTTTAAACTATTTTTTTATTGACAAGCGCTTGTTTGCAACAGTGATTTATAGACAAAGAGAAGCTTTTGAGCAAAATGTTCTGTCACCTAAGCCGTCATGTCATTTTTTCATCCATAACAATAATTCACCACCATTTATTTCTTCACAGAGTATAAACACCCACCAATAAAGAATGGCACTTTTGACCAATGACAATGGAGAAATGCCCTTTTTTTCCTGACCAATGGACTTCTCCATTGTAGTGTAAACCAGCCCTACATGTGAACATAAAAAGCTCCAAGTGGAAGAATTCATTAAAAGTGGTGCAATTGGTGAATTGAAGAAAATGGACATTGATCGCAATGGCAGCCCAAAATGAACAATGATCTTAACCCCAAAAAGCCCAAGAAAGCCAAAATGGCTTTTTGCAATTTTGGGAGCCTAGATGATGGATTAAAACTAATAATTTTGCATAATATTTTTACGAGGTGCTCTTTTTACAACAAAGTCTATGTGGTAAAATTTGCGAAGCCAAATTTCCATTTAAGAAGCTAATTTTAGAGATTTTTTTAGGTCAAAAAAGGGCAATTTAAATTTGAGATTTCTTTTAAAGTAAGAAGTTCATAGCCAAATCATTATTCAAGTTCCAAACTCACCTCAGTAGAATAGTTTGTCAGTTTTACAAGGGCCTCCAGAAATTACAAAAATAATCTTCACAACTTCTAGTAATTCTAGAATTATTTCTTACAAAATTTGTCAAATTTTGAGATTTTGAATTTTTTCAAAAAATTTATCTCAAAATTCACAAAAACATAGAGGCACCTACTCTCTGTTTAGATCTTTAATTGAACCAAATATATCTATTGGAAAGAATATTTTACTATATCGTTGTTTTTAACCTTCTTCTAGAAAATAGTTTGCATGTAGGTCAAAAGAGCAGAATGAGTCACTAAAATTCTCCATGAGCATAGCCAACTTGATTACCTACATGAATAGAAATATGAGAAAAATGTTTAGTGTAAAAATCATCAAGTCTCCCTTGGGATTATTAAGACTATGTCTTTCAAGCAAAGCCCAAAAAAACTTTTCAATTGACTTTGAATGTTATGGTATTACAATTGCTAAAAATCCAACAATTGAAAATCTACTTGGTATTAGTGCAAATAGTACAATTCATGATCTTACGGTTGAAGTAATAAAAGTAAATGTAATAAAAGTAAATGGTAGTCACAACTTTGAATATAGTGTTGCAAATGACTCGTTTGTGAAGGTAGTCATTCTAGGGAAGGTGCCACGCAAAACACTACACTAAATAGGTAGATTAGTGTTAGAACATTGTGAGATTTGAAAATGTCATAAGTTTGGGGTTTACGCAAAAAAATTTACTAAGAGTATTGGTTCTAATGATATGTGAGGATACTTATCTTGGCCAATGTAGAGGGTAAAAATATTGATGAATAGTAAAATGATATCATATTTATACTATTCAGTGTATCTAACACTAATCTACCTATCTAGTGTACACAAATTGGGTGTTTACCCCTATACATCTTTGCTTATATTTAGCCAAAAAACTCATTCTCAAAAAAAGAGGCATGGATGAAAATGAAGATAAGCTATGTAGATCTCAACCGTATAAACTTGTATTTGACTTCTTGCAGGTCATGTGGACAAAAATTTGAGTTATAAGGCCTCATAGATTGCGAGATCGCAACACATTAGTTTGCAAAACATGCTACAAAATTTCATTATTTTCACTTTGGTGTAGAAATTCTACCCACAGAGCTACTCAAATGAAAAATTCCACCTTGAAAATTGTTCAACTTCATCTCAATATTACCCTTATACCAAAATAAAATTATGGAGAGAATCTCTCGACTCAAAATTTAGCCTTACAATGGTAAAAATTGGTAAAAATATCACAAATGGAGAATTGTCCAAAACTAGACCCTTTGCACCCAAATCCACGTCTTAACTAAATAACATCTTTGATTTGGTCAAGATTTCTACTACTAAAACTGGACTCTTATGAACTCCATTCCAAAAAATGAAATTAAATCTAATGGTGGATGAAGGCGATATAGCTTTTCAAAATCATCCGATTTTCACTTTTTTCATTGTCAACATCATTGCAGAACCAATACCAAGGTAACTTGAATCAAAAAACTTCTGAGTACAAAGTTATTGGTATGCATCCAATGACCACGATTGTGTAGTAAAAAATAAATAAAAAATTAAAAGAAAAAAAAGGTCCTTAAAAACTATTTTTGGTTTCACATAATTGGCTTCCAATGGTTATACATGCCTAATGTTTGAAAACCTAAAAACCAAAAGCTGCCTTCATTAAAATGCATGTCATTGATTCATACTTCATTGTATGGATCTGCAATATTTAGAACACAATCTAGACTTGATTTGAGACCCAACCCAAGTGATTCCACTAAAAACACAGTTTGAATGAAAGACTTATGCCTCTTCAAAGTTTCTACTTTCATCCAAAGTGTAGAAATATGACATTGTGGGAGTTGAGGGGTTAAAGTCACTAGCATTTAAGGGGTTTGTGTAATTCTCCACAAAACTAGAACATGAACTTTTTCCTCATATTAGAAAATACAATAGAAAATTAGTCCAAGTTGAATCATATGTTTCTATGGAACTCTCCATTCACAATAATTTTCCAGTGGGGAACAAATAAACGCCTATAATGAGACATAGGTAGGGCATAAAACAATGCATTCCCTTCTTACTGTTCATCCCACCAACCCACATGTGAACAAGAACCACTCAAAAAGAGAAAAGCACCTAGCATGTGTGTAAGAGGCAAGTTATCAATGAGCTCCACTTTGGGTGGTGGGCTGCTTGGTTTAGTATGGGCCAAGATTACTAGAGTACAAGAATATCTCAAATTTCAACTAAGTACTTCTAACTGAATTTATACGTTCTCACAAAGTTAAGTACTTGTAAATATCCATCTTCAGAAGATTCTAGATACTTTACAAAGTATAAAAAATTTGTATACATGTGAAAGATTCTTGGAACGAATACGGCATATTCCCTATACTCCGGTAACCATGAAATGGGGTGTTTGACCGTACAAACTACATGAAGCGAATAGTAGCTCGAAAATCAATGGGATTCTTTCAAACTATGTTCACTAGTGATTGTTTTTAGCAGTTTTTGAGCAGTGGGAGGTGTAATCACTTACCTCTGATACTGGACGAATAACCGGAATGAAAAAAAGAGCCTACCGAACAATTCTTTTCCAATCCACTACACCCGGAATTGGGAAGAATGCTTCAGTTCTAGGAAGGACCCAGAAACATCAAAGCAAGCATGCAGAATTATAAGGAGCCTTGACAACAAATGCAACAAACTCTGTAGCAGTTGTGACAAATTCAAACATGTGATGGGGGTGATCATGGGTGAAGGATCAAAATTGCAAAATAATTGGGGATAGTATAGTACACTATTGCAGGGCCTCTTGTTTCGAGGGTGATCGAGCAAGTTGGAATTTGAATTTGAAGAGTGCATCGGAGGCCGCTCCTCTACCCAATCGCTACCTCGCAGTGCAGTGCAGTGCAGGGCCACTTGTGGTCCAAGCATACCTCGTGGAAGGTGATTGAGCAAGTTTGAATTTGAATTTGAAGCGTGCCTCGGAGGCCAATCGCTACCTCGCGGTGAGAGTGCTCGTCATGAAAGCCTTGGCCGCCAGCATTCTGTCCTCCCACTGCTTACTGGCCATGTAGATCTGCTCCAACGAGAGCGCCACATTCCGCATTGGAGGTCGGTCATGGGGATTCGATTCCACGCACTTCTTCGCGAGCAGTGCAGCTCGGCACGCGCACTCCAAAGGAAAGGAGTCGCGCAGCAACGGATCGATCCACGCCCGCACTCGCGCTCGGGGGTCATTCTCGGCGAAGATGGCCGCGATCACATCGGGCAGCACGGTTTTCTTCATGTCTGGAGAATCAGGGTGTTGCGGCTGCATCTTCACGGGCTCCTGCCCCGACAGAATCTCCAGCAGCACCACGCCGAACGCGTACACGTCCAGTTTCGGGGTGACAATGCCGGTGAGCGAGTACTCAGGCGCCATGTATCCGTGCGTGCCTGTGATCTTGACGCTCCGGGAGCGCCGATGCGACCGACCAAAGGAGCGCACCCCGGGCAGCTCGCTCGAGGAACTGCTCCGATTCGACTCCTTGCCGTTCTCGGAGCTGCTGAGAAGCGGGGTGCCGCCGGAATCAGACTCGCCTCGCATTCTGGCCACTCCAACGTTGGCGATGCGGGCGTGAAGGTCGTTGTCCACGATGATGCTGGAGCTTTTTATGTACTTGTGTACAAAAGGCGGACTGGCGTGCTCGTGGAGATACTCCAACCCTTTGGCGATGTCGAGCGCCACGCGAAGACGCGTCGTCCATGCTTTCAGGGTCGTGTATCCGGGGGCGATTGAGCTCCGCAAGCACTGGCGCAGATTGGCACCGGCGACGTATTCGTACACGAGATAGAGCTGATCCCCGCTCAAACAACCCCCGATGAGCTTCACCAGGCTCGAATGATGCAGGTTGCAGATGCTCTTCACTTCGGCGACGAAGTCCACATCTGCGCTCACTCGCTTGTCCACTACTACCGTCACACTCCTCCCTCCAATCGTCCCCCGAAACGTCCCGCTCCCAAGCTTTCTCTGTCCGCTGAAATTCTCGGTTGCCCTGAGGACGTCCCTGTAGGTGAAAATCTGAGCACCATCCGAGAGCATCCCCTTCAAGCTCGCCAGTGAGATTGCGCTCCCATTGGAGGTCTGGGAGTTGCGAGACTCTTTCGAGAGCGACTGGCTGATGGTGTAGCTTGTGCTTAAGTCCAAGCTGCTGTCCTCTGGAGGTTTCCGGTATCGGGGTTTGTTAATTGGTGTCGAAGGATGTGGCGACTTTGCCCGTTCGGCCTGCTTTGGCACCTTGCGCCAAAACAGACACATAATGAGCAGAGTGATCACCGAATTTGCGACCACCCGGACGCCAATTGGAAAAACCGCATGTTGCAAAAAACTACCAAACTCACAATCTGTTCCGTAATCTATTGCACCCAAACGAGCTCTCAATCTCTTCCATCACGCCCTGCAGCTCCCAAGCAGATCGCTTTCAGACTCCCACCTCACAACCACCGCCGATGAAGGTATTGCCGAGGAACACAAGCCTCACCTGATCAAATCAAAACGGCCAAAACTCGCCACCATACCCGAGCCCCTCGTTGCCGCAACTACGTACGCAGCCTGAAACAAACAAGGGTGAAACAAACTTAGTCCAAGAATCCGCATCCGACCCAGAATCCTGTCGTAACCTGCAGACCCCTACCTCTGATTGCTCTCACTCAAAAACTCTAACAAACCCCCCCAGAAAGGACAACAACAAGTTCAGGAGCACGAAACAGACAGCGAACTCGAACCCATAGCTTTCACCAAACGATCAATCATCAAAGCCAAGACGAATCATATCGTCAGAATTCCAAGAGTCCGCATCCGACCCAAAAATCTTCCGTAACCTACAGACCCCTACCTCTGGTTGCTTTCACTCAAAACCTCCGACAAAGCACGAGAACGATACTCGAAGCCATAGCTTTCAGTAAAACAATCAATCATCAAGGTCAAGATGGATCCTACCGTCAGAATCCCAAGAGTCCGCATCCAACCCAAAGTTCTCTCGTAACCTACAGACCCCTACCTCTGGTTGCTCTCACTCAAAACCTCCGACAAAGCACGAGCACGATACTCGAAGCCATAGCTTTCAGTAAAACGATCACTCATCAGGTCAAGATGGATCCTACCGTCAGAATCCCAAGAGTCCATATCCGACCCAAAAATCTTTCGTAACCTACAGACCCCTACCTCTGGTTGCTTTCGCTCAAAACCTCCGACAAAGCACGAGCACGACACTCGAAGCCATAGCTTTCAGACATCAAAACGATCAATCATCAAGGCCAAGATGGATCCTACCGTCAGCGGGATCGGCTTGATGGTGGTGTTTAAGGCAAGCGGACGGCGAATCGAAAACGTTGAAGGGAAGCATGCATGGCGCGCGCGAGCAGGCAGGGGCTAAAAGTAGTAAACGATGCGCTTTAAGACTGCGGCCGGGTCACCATAAATGCTTGAGCAGACTTCTTCGATGCAGCAACAATCACGCAGCAGCAGCAGGCAGCTTCTGAATCTCCTTCTCCTTCTCCGACTTCTTACTAGCTACCTTAGCTTCGACAGAACTAGTCCAGAGCCTCCACTGACGAATTGCCGCAAACTTAGCTTGTACCTTGGCTTGGCTTGGCTCGCCATCCCGAGGGAGGGGAAGGAGGACGTCACCCCCGGTGTCTCTACAGTAGATTGCCGTATTGTACAGGATCCTTGCTGCCCATATCTCTTGATTGTTTATGACTTTTTTTGCAAGATTTTTCTTGTTTTCTTCTTGTCATCTTCACCAGCCTTCCTGCTGGGGTTGGTAGGTTGTTCAAAGATTATCCCCTCCCTATCAATGCATCCAAGTACACTCCTTTTTTCATTTCATACTAGTAAGTTCCCCCTCGTCCCGGGAAAAAAAGTATCCCATGTCTACCATTTCATCTACTATTTTTTTTTCTTTTTTTCTTTTTTTTTTCTTTCTTTTTTTCTTTTTTTTTTTTTTAAGATTGGTAAGACCAAGGTAGGTAGGTTGGTAAGTTCGTATGTTGGTAGGTTGGTACTTTGGCGGGTAGGAAGGATCGCCGCCGGACGGACCCAATTTTGTTATATATATATAGAGAGAGAGAGAGATTGTCCATGAATGAGGCCTATGATTGCATGTAAGGGTTGCAAGAACCGACCAACATTTCATTTTGAGAAATTTTCATGGTCGAATGGTTGACGAATCAAATTTAGGAGTTTGTGCAACGTTGTTATGTGCAACTCTTTGGTAAAAAGTTATGGATTCTTAGAGGCATTACAAGCCTTAGTTTGGTGGTTAGGGCTCGTCGCCCCCAACGAGGATATTGTGGGTTTTGTTTCCCATGCTAGTATGGTGCTCACCACCATAGTTCATTCAAATATGGCAGGGGTGGGGGAACTCGGACCTCAAAGCCCGTCCTTTTGGGGGATACCACGTTGAGTATCTCTAAGCCACTATACAGGAGTTGCTAATTAGTGTTACGTGGAGATTAGTGTAACAAGTAACTTTTGGTGAAAAAACACTATTTCTCAACTCTCTTGAGATTAGTGTTCACTTTGGGCCACCATTGCAAATCAATGTCCCTTGAATTTTCATCAAGTCACCAATTGCAGCACTTTTAATGACATGCTTCCAATTGCAAGAACATTGGCATGCTCTCAAATTTAGTGTTATAGTTTGACGATTAGTGTTGTAACACTATGGTGATGTGTAACATGTAGTGTTCACAATCAACGACTATAACACGAATTAATAACTCTTGTAACATTTAGTGTTCGCAATCAACGATTGTAACACAAATTAAGAACTCTTGTGTAGTGGCTAGGTAGAAACTAGCATAGTGTTCAGCCCGAGAGGATATGATAGTCTTGCCATTGGTGTTATGACCTCCGAGCGTGCACTCTATTCATGTCAGCCTCAAATAGGATTAGAGTTCTTCTTCTCATAAATTTCTAAAATGGTGACCCTAATCCGTCCACCCGTAAGTCTTCACAATGGGTTTCAATAGATTTTGTCTCTCGACCTTAAAATGTATCTCTTCCTTTAAATAAGGGAGGACAGTTTCTCACCCTTGACTCATTCAACGACCGGGGAGAAAAAACCGACGGCTAGTTCATTATCAGCCAATGGAAATAACCCATTATCCAATTGATTCTTGAAAACACTAGCTAAAACTAAAACTTTCTATTTTCTATACAAATGAGACAAATTGCCGGAATAGTTTCACTTAACCCCTAAAGATCCATGATGTTTTGGGAGCTTGAAATCCCAACACTAACCATTATGTACTAGTGCGGGTACGTCAAATATTTTTGGAAATTTTTTATAACTTCAACTGTAGGATCTTGAAGTAGACTACCATAGGTAGTAGTGTGAAAATTTTCAACCGTTGGATCATCACTGGATGTGAGATCATAACATTTGAAGTTGATCAGAAATTTTTCCGGCCTTGACCGTAAAAGCCGAATCGGTGGCCGTGGTCGTTTAGGGGTTAACCCTGGAACGCCGGAGCGCCCATTTATGTCCGATGAAACGTAACATTTTCACCGTAACCTATTATTGCGGGATGAATTTCATTCATGATTTTTGTAATTGGATTTATGAATGATAATAGCATATCATGGAATTCATTTGAGGTCATTTAAGGTATTTCCTAAGATCACATGTGGTATGAAAGTTGAAAGAATGGTTAAAAACAAGTCACCACACAAAGGCATTTACGCAACTTTTTCCTACTTTTATTAAGTCTCAAATTTAGGCAACTAAATGATCTCTTTTGAGTTCAAGCTCAATTCATAAAATGAATCTTACCAAGTCTTGTTTCTACTCCAAGTTAGAATTTCAAGAAATTCCTAATATCTAGTGATTTCTTGACACCTTAAGTTTACATGCCTATAGGGTCTCTTTCTCAATTTTCAAATATAGCATGACACGAAACCATGGATTACACCATGCTATTCTTCACTACAATGTCCCCTTATTCTAAAAATTTCAGATTTTTTGAAAGTGATTTGTATTTGATATGAATTATTTTTGGTTTTTCTTTGAAAAGTCACTTGAATTTCAAATCTTCCCAAAAAAATCTGAAATTTTTACAGCATATGAAAAGCATGTGATCACATCTACGAAAAATAAAATAAAATATTTTACTTTCAGGTAAAGTGGCGAAATGGAGGATTCAGAGTAAGACATATCAAAGTTCAGGCCACGGTTATGGGCTCCGGCGTTCTAGGGTTAAAACCGGCTGGACGAGGGAGCTATAGGATATCAACCACTAACTAAGGATGAAATTATTTCCCTAACCTTGGACTGCTTTTGCAACCCTTGCCTTAGTTAGAAGTTCATTTCTATAGGACTATATTCCTTCCGAGTATCAATTTTCCTATTATTCCTCAGTTGATACAGAGTCGGTTATGATTTAACCCCTAAAGATCCAAGAAAGCCAAAATGGCTTTTTAGGAGTGAAATCAGCCAACTTTGACCATTATAATCCCACAAATGAAAAAGAATCGACGGTTCAAATTATACATGCAAGTAATAAGGCAAGTTTACTTAAGAATCCTACGGTTGGATTTCCTATTTAATACTTAGATTAAGCTTTTTTTTGGCCTGAAGTAAGCAAAAGTCATTTTTGTAACGTAGACGGTTTTGCAACAAGGAAATTTAGGGGTTAAATAAGAACGTGTTCCACTTATTTAATTTCGTGGATGGAAGGACAGTCAAGATTGAGAGAGTTGAATAGCAAACGTATGAGAATGATATGGTAAGGAGTCAGATGGTAAGGATTCATTCAAATCTTGAATGTATCTTTAGGTGATCTTGTATGGTAGAGCAGCCAAAAATGGCGCAGTGCCGAAAATGGAGCCCTAGTAATCTTCACTGTCACGTACATAATAGCTTCTCCTTACAATAGTACCATGTACACTCTGTAAAGATTTTAGGGCGTCACTTTAGGGCACCATTTTAGGAACACCTATATTTCCATCTTTAAAAATTCATTACTCACTGTAGAAGAGTCGAAAAATGATGATTCCACTTGCTCTAGTTTTCTACTAATTTTCCCCATGCACCAAAATTGCGTGCACTCGCAACATTCCAGTAGATTTTCTGTGCTGAAAATTGCGCCATTATAGGACACCTTACCATAAATATAGGAAGGGGAAGAGAAACATGATGCATGGCAATCACCCCTGTGAATCAATTAATTATTTGGATCTAGCATGCACCAAATCTGATTTTTTTACACCGTCTCTTGTCTTCTCATGAAATAAGGAGCCTATTCTGATTTGCAGCATTTATTTTATTTATTTTTAAATAAAATAGAATCTCCGGTTCCATTCTAAGGGGCCGGCGTGAATGAAGTGTCTGTTCCGTAATGCTAACAATCCGATGCCCATCGGATAAGGGGAAATTGGAACAATACTACTTTCCCCTTTCGAGGGTGGTCAATATTACTACGTCAATTTCTAGCTAGTCACTAGTGCCTTGACGATACTTGACATAGTATCCTCCCAAAGGGCTATACAACAGGGTCGAAGGACCCCACACCATAGTTGGGTGGACTATGGTGGTGAGCACCACGCCAACATGGGGGAATAGAATCCACGACCTCCTCATTGGGGGGCCATGAGCCCCAATCACCAAGGTAAGGCCTTTGTTGCCTATGCAGTATTGCATCACATATAGTAAGTAATGGCTCAATTTTAAGTGCAAAAACTCTATTTGGATGCAACTAGTGGGAGCAATTTTTGTGCACGGGGGAATCAATAGAAAGATAGAGCAAGTGGAATCATCATTTTGGAACTCTTCTACAACGAGTAATGAATTTTTGAAACTGGAGATATTAATAGGTGTTTCTAAAATGGTGCTCTGAAATGTCACCCTATTATGTCTGCACGCACTGAGTACATCGAATTGTTGTTTGTCGAAGCTATTAGGTACCTTTGAGTGAAGATTACTAGGGCTTTGTTATAGGACCTACCACTTTAGACCACTCTATTATAAGTTACATTTAAATACAATCACACAATCAATTTTACAATTGGGTTCGAACTAGCTTGTATTATCAACCGTTTTTATACCCTTTTTCTAGAAATTAATTTGCATGAAGGTTCAAAAAGTCAAATGAGTCTCTATAATTTTGCATAGGCATTGTGAACTTAGTTTTTTACGTGGGCCAACAAAATATGAGCAAAATGGTTGGGCCAACAATCATCAAGTTCCCCTTTGCAACTATATTACTCTAATACATCATTTAATTGCATATAACCCCTAACTTTCCTTAAGACCCGCAACGGGTTTTGGAGGTTCGCGCAAAGAAAGACTTAGCCAACTTTGACCATTATAATCTCACCAATGAAGACAAATGAACGGTTTAAATTTGGTATGTGAGAAGAATGTCAAGTGAACTTTGAGATCTTACGGTTGAACCTTATAAATAATGCTTAAATTTAGATTTTTTGAGCTCAATCTAAATGAAGGTCAAATTTTGTGACTTAGACCGTTTTGCAACAAGGAAATTTAGGGGTTAACCCTTAAATGCCCAAGGAAGCCCGAGTGGCTTTTCTCGATAGAATTTGCTTTGTAGCTCTCATTGTACACAACTTTTCACTTGTATTTTGATGTCAAACTAGTCACCTTCTTATGATGCATTCAAAAAGTGGAATTTAACAATTCAAATGACAATTTGTATGAGTGATTTTGTGCTTTGAAAGGATTGTGGTAGGTAGGTAGGAGTTGTACCTAACCTTGTAGGAGGTTGCAAGCTCATCATTGATTGGTTCATTCATGATGCCCAAGTTCATGATGCCCATGTCCAAAAGATGTCGTGATCCAATTTTGAGTTGCCCAATTCAGACTCCATGGGCGTTTAAGGGTTAACTTGAATCACTTTGACTTTGACTCCATGGGCGTTTAAGGGTTAACTTGAATCACTTTGACTTTGACTCCATGGGCGTATAAGGGTTAACTTGAATCACTTGGAATTTGACGTCAAAAAATACCAAATATCAATTTTCAACTAAATTATCTCACAGACTGCAATGATTTATGACAATTAAACATATTGTGATGAAGATTTAACAAAAACTTTCATGATTTATTACGCTCTTTTCTAAAGTCATAAATTCTACCAAAATCTTTACTATGAAAAATTATGATTGTTGGCATTGATCAAAGGTGTGATATTATAGAGGTCAAACAAGTGACAATACATAAGAAGGAGAGTTGGTATTACAAAGTAAGGAAGATTGCAACATGGAAAAATTTGTACTAAAGTCAATGGTGTAAGCAATTTTTTTGCATGGGTAAAGTAAATTTGAATCATCATTTTTAACCCCTAAACTACCAAGGCCTCCAATTAGGAGATTTGCAATTTCGGGCAGGCTAAGTTAAGATGTTAAAAGTAATATTTTTGCCTAAATTTTTTACTAGATGTTCCCTATACTACAAGGTGTATGTGGGAAAATTCACAAAGTCAAACTCCACCTATGGAGTTCTCAAACGCAAATTTTAGTTTTCAGCCTTTGGGCGGGCAGAAAAAAACTTTTTATTTATACCTTTTTTTAATTTAAAAAATAAAATAAAATAAAATCTTTCCTTGATTGATTTTGTACTAAGGTTTTCAAGTGACCCAAGTTGAAACTTTTACCAATCCTACAAGGGCACCCTTCAAAAATTACAAGAGCTAGATTCAAAGTTTTCTTTGATATATCAATTTTTTCTTTCAAAATTTGCCAAAATTTGAGATTTTGGAATTTATTTTTTCTTGAAATTCACAATCTCAAGAAGGTATATACTCACCGTTCATTTTTCCCATAAACCATATACAATAAACGTGGTGCATGTTTTACCAAATCCTTGATTTCTACCTTCTTGTAGTAAATAAATTGCATGAAGGTTCAAAAAGCAAAATGAGTGTCTAAAATTTTTCATGGGCATGCCCAACTTAGTTATATGCAAGGAAAAAAATATGAGCTAGATGTAATAAGCATCACGTTTTCCTTTGCACAAAGTCGACTATGTTTGTTGGAAAAAAAACTGCATCAACTTTGAATGTTACGATCTTACAAATGGCTACGATCCAACGGTTGAAATTTCAGCCACTACCTCTAATAATAGTTCTCTTCAAGATCATACGGTTGAAAGTTTCAAAAAAGTGTAAAAAATATTCTCACACTTCAAAGTTTACAGGGTGGTATGGAATTGCAATTTTGGAGTTTGGAGCTCACAAAACACCATGGTAGTTTAGGGGTTAAACTCTTCTTCAACTTTTTGTATACTTTTGAAATTTGAAGTATAATCGTTCCTAAATTTGGTGCCCTAAAATAATGTTTGCTATGAATACATGAAAAAACTAAGTTACAAAGTTCTTATATTTTTGTGGGTAAATAGGTTTCATAAGCCATGAAGGTAGATTGCTCAAAATTGACGCAAAACCAAAGCATTGTATGCATGGCCAAGAGTGTTTTTTTTTTTTTTTTTTTTTTTTTTTTTTTTTTGGGGGGGGGGGGTCTTTCCAATGCCAAAACACACACATTTTTACTTTCATCACAAGATTCTTATACTAAAATTTGTGCCATTTAGAAAGTCCCTCGCCGAATAGCCATGCTACTTAACCCTTAAACGCCCAAGCAAGCCCGAGGGGCTTGATTCTAACAGAATCTCCTTCGTAGCTCTCACTGTACTCAACTTTTCACCTATATTTTGATGTCAAACTGGTCACCTTCTTATGATGCATTCAAAACGTGAAATTTTACAATTCAAATGACAATTTGTATGAGTGATTTTGTGCTTTGAAAGGATTGTGGTAGGTAGGTTGGGGTTGTACATAACCTTGTAGGAGGTTGCAAGCTCATCATTGATTGGTCTATTCATGATGCCCAAGTTCAAAAAGTACACTATTCATGATGCCCAAGTCCAAAAAATGCTGTGATCCAATTTTGGGCTGCCCGTTTCAGACCCCATGAGCGTTTAAGGGTTAAGTTCATGGTTGTATTTCTCTCAATTGATTAATATATTGTTTGATTGAAAAATAAAAATAGAAAAAATTATTTATTATTTATTTATTTACTTTCAAAAGAAAAGAAAAAAAGTGTGCCATTTATGGGCAGTCCAAATTATTGGTACTGCTCCATATTGAGGGATCATTGTAAATCAGTGCAACGAGCGTTTCTCGGGGGCAAGAAGGGGGAAAAAGAGCCCCCTAGATTTTTTATGTGTAGGCTTAAAATGGCCAAGTAGTAGACCTCCCATGCTATTTCGGGACTGCAGACCTCTTTTACATGCACTCCATATTGAGCACTTTACCTCATAGCACTAAAAAGCCCAACCCCTATGAAAATACACTGAAAAGCAAGCCTGAGGGGCATGCTTGGGCATTTAAAGGATAGTTTTTGGCATAAACATGCAAAAGGGGTAGGATGGAGATGGAAGTAGGTGAACATGCGTCAGCAGGCTCAATAGTCGGTATTTGTAAATAGTATATAAATATATTACTGTAGCAATTACACATACTTTATTAATAGAATACACCTACTATACAACATCAATTAATATTTTATATGTTTATAATAATAATTGTTTGATTGATTGTATCTTTAATTTATAGTAGAGGGCTGTATAATTAAGTGGTGCTGCTGGATTTGCTGCGTTTCTAGGCAATTAAACAATCCAAAAGAATCCTACCAACTTGCAATGAAAATATTAAAATAGTGTAAAAAATAATTAGAATGACTAAAATGGTCTTCTAGAAGGAATGAGGTTGCTTACCGTTATATTCTCTCTGACATTATCCTTGCTTTCAAATTGTAAGATGAGCCAAAAGAAAATAATGATTCCTCAATTCTCTATGATTATGTATTATTTTATAGTAAGGTGCTCAATAATGGCTCAATTTTCAGCATGGAGATGTTCCTAGCGCATGCATGAGGATTATTAGTAGAAAGATGGAGCAAGTGGAATTATTTTCTGCAATGGGGTTGAGTTTTGGACTGTTTTCCCTTTGTGAAAATTTTGGCAATTTTCACTATTATGTGTGCAAAGAAATTTTCTCATTTATTTTTTTTGTTCAAGGGTGTTATGGAGATGAAGGTTTTAACACCTTAAGTTTCTAGTTGGTGATTTGTTCATTGCAATAAGTATATTTGGTAGCATTTTCACTTCAAAGTGAAAACGTTGAGATTTTGTAATCATGTTTTCAAACGTTACTATCTTGCAATCTATGAGGCCTCATGACTCAAAATTTGACCCACATGATGTTGACTACAAAAATGTACAGTTGGGATCTGAAGAACTTAGATTTGTTTCCATTTATGACACTTTTTTTGGGAATGTGTTCTATTTTCTACCAATGAGTCACACCATTTAGGGGTTAAAAATGATATACAAAAAAAGTATAATCTGAACCGTGTAGCCTATATTTTTCTTTGACTATACATGCCAAAGCAAATACTAAAAAACGCTAAGTCTCAAGAACACGAACATTCGTAAGACATGAGCCATGAGTTGATAGAGAAAATCATTATTTAGACTTGAGATTTCAAAGTCAAAAAGGTGAAGTAAAATCTTATTAACCCTTACACGCCCATGGGGTCTAAAATGGGCAACCAAAATTGGATAACAACATCTTTTGGACTCATGCATCAAGAATAATCCATTGTTTGAGCTTGGGCACATGAATGAACCAATCAATGATGAGCTTGCAACCTCCTACAAGGTTATGTATAACCCCACCACAATCCTTTCAAACCACAAAATCACTTATACAAATTTGTAAAATTTCACTTTTTGAATGCATCATAAGAAGGTGACCAATTTGACATCAAAGTGAAAAGTTGAGTGTAGTGAGAGCTACAAAGCTCATTCTATTGGAAAGAAGCTCGTCCCCTCATGCTTGCTCGGGGGTCTAAGGGTTAACAATTGATACGTTCAGCTATGTTTACAAGGAATATGCCATATTTGTTCTCAAAATCTTTCACTTTCACATACATATAGATATTTCGTACTTCTAAGGGCCACTTCACACTATGGCCGTCCAAGTCAAGAGGCCGTGGGATTGAGAGTCCAAACTTGTTGAGAGTTCAAAGAAATTTTCTGAAAATAGCCAATAAAATAGTGTAATTGGGGCCTTTGGTCGGGCATAGTGTGAAGCCTCCAAAGGCCAAGCCCAAAGTCGAAAGCTTTGGCCATGAACTTCCATGGCCTCTCAACTTGGACGGCCGTAGTGTGAAGCCTCCAAAGGCCAAGCCCAAAGTCCATATCCAAATCACTTTATTCTTTGTCCAAGGCATGCTTTTGATATAACGGCCAAGATCTTGTCAATTTTTGAATCTTTTATGAACAAAATGTGACGGCATCTCGACCATAGTTTGGGTCTTGCAAAATGCAAGACCCAAACAAATGCCGAGAGGCCGTCACCGTGGTCAAAAAGCGTTGCCACATAAGCCATTTGGAGAGCGACGGCCAGTGGACTTTTGCTTCTAGTGTGAAGGCTCGAGAGGTCGAAACTATGGTTTCGTGCAATTTCATTGGTTGAAACCGACGGCCTCTCAACCTTCAGCCATAGTGTGAAGCGGCCCTAAAGTACTCATAATCTTCTAGTGATGGATATTTGCAAGTACAAAAATCAACATGTAAGCACGTATAAATTCAGGTAGCTGAAATTTCAGGTATATTCTTCTACTCAGGTAACCTTGCGTTCAACAAGTGTAGTCAACAAATAGTAGACTTTGTAGTAGGAAAGGAAAAAAGTAGACACATTCGTAAGTTTGCAGGTACAACATAATAATGCCAAAAACGCGGGGATTGGTTCAAGAATCAGCTGTCATGATGCAATGTTAACCCTGGAACGTCGGAGCGGCCATTTTATGTCCGATGAACAGAACATTTTCACTGTAACCTATTATTGCGGGATGAATTTCATTCATGATTTTTGTAATTGGATTTATGAATGATAATAGCATATCATGGAATTCATTTGAGGTCATTTAAGGTATTTCCTAAGATCACATGTGGTATGAAAGTTGAAAGAATGGTTAAAAACAAGTCACCACAAAGTGCATTTCTGCAACTTTTTCCTACTTTTATTAAGTCTCAAATTTAGGCAACTAAATGATCTCTTTTGAGTTCAAGCTCAATTCCTAAAATGAATCTTACCAAGTCTTGTTTCTACTCCAAGTTAGAATTTCAAGAAATTCCTAATATCTAGTGATTTACTGACACCTTAAGTTTACATGCCTATAGGGTCTCTTTCTCAATTTTCAAATATAGCATGACACGAAACCATGGATTACACCATGCTATTCTTCACTACAATGTCCCCTTATTTTAAAAATTTCAGATTTTTTGAAAGTGATTTGTATTTGATATGAATTATTTTTGGTTTTTCTTTGAAAATTCACTTGAATTTCAAATCTTCCCAAAAAAATCTGAAATTTTTACAGCATATGAAAAGCACGTGATCACATCTACGAAAAATAAAATAAAGTATTTTACTTTCAGGTAAAGTGGCGAAATGGAGGATTCAGAGTAAGACATATCAAAGTTCAGGCCACGGTTATGGGCTCCGACGTTCTAGGGTTAACACATGCACCTGACAAAGTCTTCAGGGAAGCCTGCTGAGAAGACGGAGCACCTGAATTTCTACGAAACCGCAATGAAGTTTGCATACGATTAAAATCTAGGAACTTGGGACCTGCTGTCAGTAATGGAGTACTTCCCAATAGCCAGAACAATCCACCATAGGATTGTTCAATCCGATTCAAACGTACGTAAACTGAAGAGAATTTGATACTGGTTAGGGTTTAGGGTTTAAGCGAATTCTGGTTTGGAGAATCGCAAGAGAATCCGATGCTGTTTAGGGTTTAGGGTTTAAGCAAATTCTGGTTTGAGAGTCGCGTTTCGTGTATTACTGCACGAAACACACACGAATTACGTTTGTGGACGCAACTCCGGTCATGTTTCAATTATCTGCACTTCGCATTTACGAGAAGTCTACGGCCACAAAAGTACTAGTAAATGACGTGAGTGCAAGTGTCTATTATTACTATGAAAGAGATTCTGCGTTGGTGCAAGTTACGGTTCTTCAGTGAGAAATGAATTGCAGGAGTAATGGCTTGAAATTGATTCCTCTTTCAATGAGAGCTCTCCGTGAACATGTAGATTACCTGCTGAGAGCAGAGTGAGCAAGGTTCGAAGCTTCAGAGCTGCGACAAGAATCCATACACAAGGAAAGAAGGAGCTGAAGCAATCCAATTCACTTCATGTTGGTGTGAGGATTCGAACACTTTTGTAACCAAAAGTGGGAGGGACATCCCCCATGGACAAAAAGGAACAGGACGGATGCCAGGAACAGTACGAGTAGCATAGCATGACACAGATTCTGAATCTAACACGAAGACATGGATGTCAGAAGTGAAAGAAATACATGGACTAAACCTGCACAGGTTTCATAAGGCCAGGACACTGACATGTAGCTAGTCCGCAAACCTTTGACTTTGAGAGTACGGTGCACTGATAGAAAGTGCAGACTTACAGTATTCTCTTCTCTTTTAGATGCTCGTCCACAAGACTTCATCCAGCCTGCATTCACAATCTCGATATCTAGGGAAGCTTAGCAGCCATAGTCATACAGTTGAATGTTTGTGACGACTGTAAAATAGATTCCTACAAGCCAAGCCTCGAAGATACATAGTTCTGGCCTCGACAAGCCAGAGAGTTACTGGCTTCAAGTTCAATGGGATACAAATTGCAGCCTCGCATTCATATTTGTGATCAAGAAACAGGGGTTTTGACAGCAGAGATCTTTTTCTGCTTTTTGTCATTCTTTTCTTTCTTCTTCAACGAGTCCATATGCGCCTTCAACACTGTTGCATAGGAAGTTTGAAATCTCAAATGAGTCTTGGCTGTGAGCTGCAAAACAGACAAAGCATCAACCACCGCTCAATCGAAGTTATAATGGTTTTCTCCTGACAGGTACAATCGTAATGGCAAGTTCCATAGAAAATCGTTATCAGCAGAGATTCAAGACTTACAGAGCAGCTAATTTTGGTCTTGCCATCAGTAGCCCGCACTAGACATCGGAACTCGGGAACCTCAGCAGATGCTTCTTCGCTTGTTTTCCTCTTCTTCGGGCGCTCAAGAGTTGCTGCATACGCACACAAGAGTAAGCGAGAAATTCCGATAACATTTCTGACCCTATCACATTTTATATGAAAGTTTAAGATGCTTAAGGTAAAGGCTCACTTAAAACGACCACAGAAATCCTCAGCTACTTTGAGACTGTGAGAATGTCTAATGCTTTTAATCATGAAAAAAAGGACATGGCCTGTTTTGGATGACGACATTGATCAATCACGTTGTGAATGATACTTAGATTTTACTAAATCAGTGGAGTAAAAAAGCGAAAAACAATTCAGCGGAAGAAAGGGCAGCAAAATGAGATCGAATTTGGACAGTTGGTGAAAGAAGAATGTGCGTACATCGCTTAAGAGTTACCCAAATCGTGCCAGAATTCTTCGACTGCTCGTACATTTTTGTCAGCGCACTCAAGAACGGATCCAATTCCAAAAGAACCTGCAAAAACCACAATCGTCATGCGAAGTTACCGACAATAGAATCTCCATTTCTCAAATTTCCTTACTCTCTGCAACAAACTCCCTAAACCCTAACAAAGAAAATGCTCAAATGCAGGATATCGGAATCAGGGCTCAAAGAAGTTTGCATCAAACTAGCCCTATCGATAACTTCAAACATGATGAAACCCTTAAACCGAGCCAATATCAATGAACACACAGTATACATGGAATTCGATCGCAATCAACCCGTAAACTCAAAAACGTTGAAAAATGATCAGAGCTGAAAAAAACATGAAACGGTCATTCTGCTTAATCGAATGACCCGGCTTCCTCCAAACCCTAAACCGGTACCAACTTTCAGAATGTAAATTCGATGCGTGTTTCTTAATCAGCTGTAAGTACACAGAGATTGTTGAGAACATAAGAGGAATACTAACGATTCCTGTTAACAAGGTAGGGTTTCTCAATCACAGAAGAAATCTAAAACTGGAACGACGACCGAAGAGTGGTGTTCGTGAGGGATCCGCGTACCATGATTGATCCCTGCTTAATGATCGAATCCGAGCACTGCTGCTTCAATAGAATCGAGAAGGAAGTAGACCCAACAAAGCGAAAGTTCACTTTCCGATGCGATTCGATCAAGTGTAGAACGATAGCATTCAAGTCAGCTGGAATTAGGGTTTTGTGTAGGGGTTTCGTTCTTCAAACGAAATACGGAGTAAAGACTTTAGATTTGATCTTCTTCTCTCAAGTCTCTTCTCAATGTCTTTTCTTTTAGGGTTGTTTTGTGGGGTTAGGGTTTTCTTTTCTTTTGGGGTTGTGTGTATAGTTTGATTTTAGTGCTTTGTACTTCCTAATTGAAATTATTACTACATGTGTCACTTGAGGTTAGGTTTGGTCACGTGAATAAGAAACTAACTATTCTAAAAGCAAGATTGGGATACTACAAAGTAAAGTTGGTCAACCCAAAATCTAGAAGAAGAAGAGAAACTCCAAGCCTATTTAGAGACCGGTGTGAACAGACTATTTGTTCGACCTATCCTTAGATACATTCCTGGAGTTCATCACACCGATGGTAGGACTACTAAACCCTCTCGCGATGAACACTATGTTAGTTTCTACCTAGCCACTACACTAAATTTGATAATTAGTGTTAGATACACTAATTTACATAAACATGTTATAAGTTTTTACTGTTGTTCAATAATTTTACCCACTATATTGGTCAAGATGGGGGTCCTTATATAGTATCAGAATCAATGCTCTTGGTAAATTTTTTAAAACAAAAGTAAAAACCTACAACATTTTCAAATCTTATAATAATCTAACACTAATTATCAAATTTAGTGTAGTGCCTTAGAGGTATCACATGTTATCACTATTATATTCATGATTCATATATAACATGTGTACATAAAGAACATAGAAAAGTACTTGATTTTTGCAATTCTCAACTAACTTATATATTAGCATTTGAGAGGTTCTTTTGATTATTAAGGTAATTTGCCTTCATCAAATAAAAGCATGGGTAGGTTATTATTTTAAGAACATGGACTCCATCCTACAATGCTTGAAAATATATACTTTGTAAACTTGTAGTATTTATAAGTTACTAGCCTATTTCTTCTAATTATAGTAAGTTATGATCACTTAAAAGTATTAAATATCAATGTTTAAGATTTTGTATTTAATATTTCACTCCTAAATTACATCCTTTGTACGAATTGAGCCCGCATGTCCATCAACCACTTGATGGCTAAAGATTCTTACCTCCAACATACCACCTCATTTCCACAAACTATAAAATTTGGAGTGTCTCATTTTACTTGGCAAGTGTTTAAGAAATTCACCTCAAGATTCAAATTTTGAAATCACATAGAAATCATGAGTAAGAAATTTTAAAAAATTCATTCAAATTACGATAATCAACCAAAAACAAATAAATTAATAGTGAATATTTCACTATTTTCATTAGCTTCTAACTAAAAGACATCCATCAACTTTTATTAGAAATCATTATAATATAGAGTATTATAATATAGAGTATTCCAAGTATTCAAAGAATATTTGTCTTGAGATATAAAATATACAAGAATTTGAGTTCTTTCAACTTATCATACAACAATTGTTTTTTATCAATACGTGAAGAACATGAAGAATCTAGTGAGTACGTTGAAACAAATTCCAATGAGACAATAATGTAGTTTACGCTTAAAATCTTGAGAGCCACACGATCTTGTTATATTTATTTTTAGAGTTTATGAGCATAACTTAGTTCTTTTGTGCTTATTAATGCATACATTTTGATTAAAATTCTTCTTAGAACGGCTACCCAATGCGTTTAAAACAAAATCAACATCATAATGTATTTGATCAAATTCTAATCATTAAATGATTATATTAAAGTCAAGTTCATTATGTGAATAACTCAACTAGCAGAAGTTGAAAACAAGTTAACCTTTCAAGAATGAGGTCTATTTTGTCTCTACTAAGTCAACCACTATGGATTATTATGCTATATTGGTAACAAATCTATAATGCGAACTCCACGTTGAGATTTCAATCATGATGTTTTTGTATGATTATGATAAAAAAAAAAAAAAGTTAAAAAACTCAAAGTAACAAAAGACAAAATTGTCAAATAGAGGCTTACAGAGCTATAAAATTAGACAAACTCTCAAATAATAGGTATTAAACGCTATTTTACTATATGTATTCTACTTCTCAAACCCCATGGCATCTTAAACCTTACATTTTGACAAACCCTTATTCACTCCATATGAATGCACTTGTAAAATCATAGAGGAAGTAGACAATGGTTGTTGAAAAACAACCAACATTTGTTTTTACAACAACATGAGTACTATGAATTTGTATATAAATAAGATTTATATACAATGAAACAAACTATCTTATAATATCATTTGGAGCAAGCATTCTTCTTGTGAGCCAAATCTAAAAAATCTTGACAATTCACATCCGAAACAATTGTAAAGTCTATTGACGCCTATTTTTCCATATACGTAGTCTTACAACTTGGATAAAAAGTACTAAAAAAGTAAGCTTCAAGAGGATTTCATGTTAACTTTTACACAACTTTGAAAAACATGGAAATTGAACTCACTTGCAAAATTTTGAACTACCATTCATTGCACTTCAATTCTCATTTTTAAAACCAGACTTTGCATGAAAGTATGACACTAGCTCCATATAAATACTAGCATAGCGTTCACTCCGAGAGGGGTTAGTAGTCCTGCCCATTGGTCTGATGACTTCTGGGCACACATCTAAGGATAGCTCGACTGAACACTCTAGTCACGCTCGCCTTTAAATAGGTTGGAGTTTCTCATCGTCTTTCTTTTACTTGCAAAAACAAAAGGGATATAAGAATATGTGAGAACATGAGGAAGGAGGACGAGGAATAAATAGTGAAGATACGGCGGGTATGAACACCCAAAGAGGAGCCAAGTGGAGAGAGAGAGAGGGAGAGAGTGGAAGTGGGAGTACAAAAAATAGGCACACTTTTGTTTTCTTTAACGTTATATATGCCCCTTCTTGGGCTCATGTGTTTCCATCTTGTTTCTCGGATCCCTCCTCGCTCGCGCTCCCCCCCCCCCTCCTCCGCCATCTCTCAGGTATCCCTTCTCCCCCTCCAGGCCAGGCAGGGTTTTTAGCTCATCGCCATAGCCAAGCCAAGGTAGCCCTCATCCCGATCTACCCACCCATTGTCGGTACCACCGATGGCGAGCTCCGAAAAGACCCACCTTTGGAGCCCCAAGCTTTGAGTTTTTGGTTTGTATCGATGGTGGCAGGGATTTGTTAGTGATGTGGGCGAGGTGGGTGTGTGTTTTGTTTTTGTTTGCAGATCGGAGTCGGAGCTATCCAGATCTGAGTTTGAGGTGGTGAGCTGAGCAGAGCAGAGCAGAGCAAGATGGCAGGCGGAGCGCGTGGGCCGCTGCTGAAGGACGAGCTGGACATCGTCATCCCGACTATCCGAGACTTGGGGTTTCTGGAGCAGTGGAGGCCTTACTTGAGCCCCTACCATCTGATCATTGTGCAGGACGGCGATCCCACGAAGAAGATCACTGTGCCCGAGGGTTACGACTATGAGCTTTACAACCGCAACGACATCAACCGCATTCTCGGCCCCAAGGCTTCGTGCATCAGCTTCAAGGACAGCGCTTGCCGCTGCTTCGGCTTCATGATGTCCAAGAAGAAGTACATCTTCACCATCGACGACGACTGCTGGGTAACCATGCCCCTCCCTCCCTCCTTCCCTTGCCTTGCTACGCCACTGAGAGCCAATGCAAGGCATTGCTGCGATTGATGTTGAGAGTTCGTGGTCAGTATTTGGTCGTCGAGTGTGTGCTGGGGCTTAGGGTTTTGGTGGTGTGCAGGTGGCGAAGGATCCTCAGGGTCACGAGATCAACGCATTGGAGCAGCACATCACCAACTTGTTGTCGCCCTCCACGCCGTTCTTCTTCAACACGTTGTACGATCCCTACAGGGCGGGAGCGGACTTCGTGCGCGGCTACCCCTTCAGTCTGCGTGAGGGAGTGTCGACGGCGATTTCGCACGGGCTGTGGTTGAACGTGCCGGACTACGATGCGCCGACCCAGCTGGTGAAGCCCTCGGAGAAGAACACCCGCTTCGTGGACGCCGTGATGACCATCCCCAAGGGCACCTTGTTCCCCATGTGCGGCATGAACTTGGCGTTCGACAGGGAGATGATCGGCCCTGCCATGTACTTCGGTCTCATGGGCGATGGCCAGCCCATCGGCCGCTACGACGACATGTGGGCCGGATGGTGCTGCAAGGTAGCTCTCACCTCCATTCGATCTCTTCTGCAATAAAATAAAAAGCCCGGACGACATCGACCCCTTGCTGATGCGTGTCTCTGCGTTTGCAGGTTATTTGTGATCACTTGGGCTTCGGAGTCAAGACTGGATTGCCTTACATCCACCACAGCAAGGCGAGCAACCCATTCGTGAACCTGAAGAAGGAATACAAGGGCATTTTCTGGCAGGAAGAGATCATCCCATTCTTCCAGCAAGTGGTGTTGCCCAAGGAGTGTGTAACAGTCGAGCAGTGCTACATCGAGCTTGCGAAGCAGGTGAGTACCAGATTCAAATTTTTAGCTCAGATTATCATTAAGCAGTTCATTCTCTAAGCATTTGTGGTGTGTGAGAGCAGGTGGGTGAGAAGTTGAACGGAATTGACCCCTACTTCACCAAGCTGGCGGAGGCGATGGTGACATGGATCGATGCATGGACAGAGATCACGGGCGCCCACAAGAAGGAAGCAGCGGGAGCTGTGAACGGAGCTGTGAAGGCGGCCAAGTAGAGAGTATCAATGAGTAGATTCGGTGGCTAGCATACTACTTTTAGAACACTGTTCACATGCATGCACACCCCAGCAGCGCCTCGTCTCGCTGGTGTGCAACACCATTTTTTCACCTGTTACGTGATTATATTCCCTTCTCTCAATCTCTCCCCATGCATTCCATCAAGTTTCAATCTCACTCACATTCCCACCAAGAGTGTTGGAAATAACCACATGTCTACACTACTGTTATGCGTTACTGCTATGCTGCACTGTTCATCACAAGCAAGCGAACTGAATCGTATGCACCTTCAGAGCGCACGAGGAATTGCTCAACACGGAGCGATTAAAAGCCCCAAAACGGAGGGAACTGACAGTCTCGTCACATGCACGCGTGAGTTGAACACATGCACGCTTCACGGGAGAAAATGCCGCGAGAATCTTACGAGAATATGCGGAAGTTCAAAATCGGTATACTTGTATTTGGACATACTAAATGTGCTCACACAAAGATCTGCAGGCTCGTGTTTCCAAGCTTCCTCGGTACGATTAAGCGGTTGCTGTCGTTTTGGTAGGAGAAGGATGGGACGTTTGAATGGTATTGCGTGCGGGGCATGTGGTCAACATAAGGCAGCAGGATTGTTTAGGTGAGCATGGTGAGCTTTCACTGTAATTCCCGCATCGACATGCGAGAGCAGGGGCAGCTGTTGATGATTCCTGCTTGCTCACCTGGGCACTTACTGTTCTGGATCCAGGGCAGTATCATTTATTGCGTTCCCAGAAAGTGTCCCCCATGATTTATGAAGGTGTAGGGTGAGCTGGGCCTCTCGTTTTGGTTCTTTTGTGCATTTGTGATGATTTTTTCTTCCTTTTTTCATGCACCGAACGGTCAATGAATGAGCTGATCTACCTTTCGCATGGCGGTTGCATGCGGCCCGGGAGCTCTTACAGCATGCTCATTGGCTGAAAACGCATCACAAGCATCACTTTGTTTGGTTGGGTAATCACTTTTGTATGGAGGCAAATCATTTGGAAACAATGGGGCTAACTCCTTGGTACAAAATTGTCAAAATTATCAAAAAAAATCCTTCTTCTACTTAAGGCCCAAAGAAAGTCAATCTACGAATTAATTAGAAGATTTAACCATAGGATCTTGAAGTTAACTTGACCCTTTACTCAAATGTAAAATTTGAACCGTTAATTTTTCCCCGAGTTTGAGATTATAATGGTCAAAGTTGGCTGAATCCCACAAAAGCCGATTCGGGTTTCTTCCATCTTTAGGAGCTAATATCCAAATCTAAAAAGTAAACCTCAAAAAATAACTCATAGACCCTTACGTGGATGCGATTTTGTAGTGCTATGAATTGGTCTTAGTATGGTTTCTGTTTAGAACTCTTGATATGGCGTTGGAGAAGAATTTATTCCGGTATCCATGATTCCACTTCAAAAAAGTAAAAAAAAATGTTAAGCTTTGAGAAAATTTTAAACCCTAAAATGGAATTCCCTAAAAATTAAGGCTTCCCACTCTATATCAACTTGAAGTATCTGAATGAGCTTCATATTATGCATTCAAAATGGGTATACCTGCCAACTTTTATGTTGTAACAAGTTGATAGTGAGTACTTTTGCATTCTTAATTTCATTGTGACCTTAGGAACAAAATGACAAAATCTAGTAAGTAAACATGGAATGAAAATAACTTTTATGGATTTTGATTGTTGGAAAATCATATTCAAGCGGTGTGACACCCAAATCATGTAAAACGCATTTAAAAAAAAAAGTTTAGCCCTTGACCGGGCCGAATGTCAAAAATTGCCCTTCTCGATGTCTGCAGCAAGTTTGAAGAGCCATAACTTCTTCATTTGGAGTCTATTGTGGATGAAATCACTTGGGTTGCGTCTTAAATCAAGTATAGTGTACAGAGTGAAAATTGCGGACCCATAAAATGAAGTATGGATAAATGGCATGTATTTTGTTGAAGGCTTTTTTTTTTTTTTTTTTTTTTTTTTTTTTGAGTTTTCAAACTTTGGGGCATGTTTTGCCATTGTGAGGCAATTATGGGAGATGAAAAAAATATTTTCATGATTTTTTTTTTTACAGGATCACAATCTTAATGGGGAGGCTAATAGATTTCTACAAAGATTTTCGTTTAGGTATTGGATTTGCAATGATGTTTGTATCTTAAAAGAAAGTGGATTAATGGATGATTTTTGAGGACTATATTCCCTTCCTCCACCCTTGGATATTGAGTTTTTGACTTTATTTTTTGGGATGGATTTCGATTAGAGTCTTGTTTTAGTGGTAGGAACCTTGACAACATCAAAGATAAATTGAAGATAAGGCATAGAAATGAGCGCAAAGGGTTGAGTTCTAGACTATTTTTCTTTTGTAAATTTTTTGGCAGTTTTCACCATTGCGAGGTCATTCTTTGCGCAAAGAAATTTTTCTAATGGAATCCTTTTGTTCGAGGGTGTTATTAAGATGAAGGTTAACCTCTTTGTAGTTGGTGTTTTTTTTATTGCAACAAGTGCATTGTTTGGTAGCATTTTCACTTCAAAATGAAAACATTGAGATTTTGTGATGTTTTTCTGAGTACTAATACGTTACTATCTTGCAATCTATGAGGCCTCATGACTCAAAATTTCACCCACGTGATGTAAAATATGTTGACTACAAGAGGGTACGGTTGAGATTTGAAGAACTTACCTTTGTTTCATTTGGGACACTTCTCTTGAGAACGTGTTGTTTTTTTTTTTTTTTTTTTTGTTTGTTTGTTTGTTTGTTTGTTTGTTTGTTTGTTTCCAACCAATGACAAAATGGCACATGGCATAGTGTCATTTTAACAAAATTGAGGTTATAAGCAATTTGGTAGGTAGGTTGAAGAGGAGAAAAAGTCATCAACATGTGAGACTTGCAATTCGAATAAAAGCAAATTGGTAGATTAAAGAGGAAAGAGTCATCAACATGTGACACTATGGTTTGAATAAAAGTGGGCCCTTTTCATGCTGCAACAACATATTGAATTAACATTTCATAGCACTTTTCAACAATTTTCAACAATCATGCAAGCTCGACAATCAATCAAATGTGGTAATCTTGAAGTTACCACATTAGTTTTGGAGCAGCTCTGAGTTTTGTTGTGCTCAAATTATAGAGTATGAATGTTGCATTTGTTATACAGTGTCCACCCTGAGAGGGGTTAGTAGTCCTATACCACTATTGTTATGTTCTGTGGGCATATCATCAAGGGTAGGTCGAACAAACACTATATTCACGCCAACCCATAGGGGTCTGGTGTTCGTCTTCTTCTTTGTGGATGTTGCAAACCCCTGAGTAGCTTCGTATCATCTTAGTTTAGAATGGGTCTTTAAGCAAGTTATGGTTAGTAGCGTGTGAATTAAGTAGTCATGAAAAGGAAGTAGGAAATTGGGTGTACTCGGAAACAAGAATAAGCAAATTTGCGTTTGTTGCCAACACCAAAGAGATCCGTATAGAACCAATGACCTATCTATCGAGAGGCATTGCATTCTCCTTGTAAATGAGGAGTAACTTTGACTAGGTCGATGTGGTACAACTTATGGCAATGCGAAGGAAGTTCTTATTTATTGCGTGACACAAAAGACTGATGACTTGATTATCTCTTTTTATCGGGATTTGTCTTTCTACTACAAGATTGGTTGTGGCTCCAGATTCCATGTTACATAGGATTTCCCTCGTAACAAGTGATTACGGAAAATTCATTCATAAGGTGATTACGGAAAATTCATTCATAAGGTGATTACGGAAAATTCATTAATCAATATTATGAAGTTTGTCGTGCTTGGTTGATTTCTTACACTGTTGGGTAATCATTTGCTCCTCACGCAATACTGGAAATAATCCCTCTCCTCGTCGGGCTCCACCCTGCTCGTCATGGGATTATTTCCCACATTGCCCTCGTAGCAGGTGATTGCCCTCTACAACAACAACCCCTTGATAGCTTTTTCCCACACCATAACATTGTGCTTTGATTCCATCTTCCATATCTTCATGCTTTCCTATTTGCATTATTTCATACATTCCCAAGTACACTTCTTGTATTCCGGCATGCCTTATGATTATTGTTACACATGCACACTGTCTCTAATGTATAGTAAGGTGTTCAATAATGGCTCAATTTCAGCACAGGAAATTGTAGCAAACTATTTTTGTACATAGAAAAGTAGAAAGATACAACAACCTGAATCATCAATTCTTCACTCTTTTACAATAAGTTATGAACTTTTTCAGGTAAAATTTAGGTGTTCTTAACCCCTAAACGTCCCAGCCTATTTTTAGCAAAAAAGCACATTTCCATAGAATTCGTCATAGATGAAAATGAAGAGAAGCTATTAAGATCTCAACCGTACAAACTTGTAATGGGCTTATCGAAGATCATGAGGACCAAAATTTGAGTCATGAGGCCTTATAGATCGAGAGATCATAACATAATAATACTAAAAACAAACTGCAAAATTTCTTCATTTTCACTTTGAGGTGGAAATGCTACCAATTTACCTACTGCAATGAAAAAATCACCAACCAGAAAGATGTTCACCTTCATCTAAATAAGTCCTTTACCCAATAAAAATTCATCAAAAAAATTCTTGGCTCAAATAAAAGCCATGCAATGGTAAAAACTGCCGAAAATTTTACAAAGGAATAATAGTACAAAATTGGACTCTTTGCATTCAATTTCATGCCTTATCTTCAAAACATCTTCGATCTTGTTAAGGTTTCTACCACTTAAACTAGACTCTAATTGGAGGCTATCCCAAAAAAATAAGTTGAAATCCAACGGTGGATGAAGGAGATATAGCTCCTCAAATATCATCTATTTTCTCACTTTTTCTGTTGACAAAACATCATTGCAAATCCAATAGCAAAATCATTTGGATCAAAAAACTTCTCACTACAAAGTTGTTAAGAATCACCTTAAGATCACGACCATGAAAAAAAAATCATTAAAAACTATTTTTAGTTTCACATAATTGGCTTGCAATGGTAATACATGCCCCATGCTTGGAAACCCAAAAGCAAGAGCTGTCTTCACTAAAGTGCATCTCAATAATTCATACTTTATTGTATGGGCTTGCAAATTTTACAACACAAACTAGACTTGATTTGGAACCTAACCCAAGTGATTTTATCCAAAACGGACCTTGGATGAAGAAGATATGGCTATTCGAAGTTTCTGCCCTCCATCCAAAATGTAGAAAAACGACATTGGGGACGTTTAGGGGTTAAAATGACACCCTAAATTGTTTGCGCTTAGTGTATGGTATTATTAGATTGGGAAGCTATTATGTACCTCTAATCAAAGATCACTAAAAACTTGCATGACCCCTAAAGATCCTTGTGTGTTTTTTTCAGCTTGAAACCTCAAAACTCCAATTTTCTACCTCTATGGACTTTAAGGGGTGCGAAACAATTTTTTTTAATTCTTTTTTAAACTTCCAACCGTAAGATCTTGTACCTAAGACAATTTTAGTATCTGATTTAAAAATTGACCGTTGAATGTTTACCATTTGAGAGATCATAACATTCAAAGTTTGTCTACGACGTTTTTTGGGCATTGTTGAGATTATTTTTGACAATTTTGGAGGCTGCCCTTGTAAAATTGGTACTCTTTGTGACTTGGGCCCCTTTGGAACTTAAGTAGTGATTCAGTTATGAACATATTTTCAAAAAAAAATCTCAAAAAGATACTAAATTTAAACTGCCCCAGTTCGCCTCGCAAACCAAGAATTGTAGTAGAAGACTCAAAAATTGAAATTTGGCTTTGAAAATTTTACCACATATACTTTGCAGTATAGGAAGCACCCATCAAAAAATTTAGGCAAAATATTACTTTTAACCTATTCATCTAGGCTGCCCAAAATAGCAAAAGCCTGATTTGGTCCTCTTGGATCTTTAGGGGTTAATTCATTTTAGAGCACTCTACTATACCCATTAATTATCACTATGAATATTTCAACTCTAAGTTAGTGATTTCTAAGTTTTATCTTGTGATCCATACCTTAGGTTCCATTTTTGTGACTTTATATGCAATTGACATATTGGCATATTTTTCTGGCATTTTTTCATTTCTGAGACGGATGCAGACATCCACATTGACTTGAATTTATGCAGGACATGGATGAAGGGCACAATGACAGAATTATAGCACTTTTTGATCATTTGTTGCAGAAGTAGAGTTCGATTTGAAATTGTTCTTGTGAAGGATGTGACCATATTGTGGCTATCAGACCATGTCCAGCACCTTTCGGTTGGAAAGCACTTTAATAAGTGATCTTAAAGGAAGAAATAATGCCTAAAATGGAGCTTTGAGGAAGTCTCAATCCTGGAATGGGATTTGTCACTTTTTGATACATGTTGCTCTTTGAAAACAAAGGAAAGTCCTATTTCTCAAATTAGAGGCCATTTTTAGACTTCACAGTAAAATTACTTCAGGAATAAACCAAAAGTATAGGATATACCTTAATTTACAGGACAAACTTCATAGCCTCCTCTTTCTTTCCAAGGCCTTCAAACATGGCATGATGCCCACTTTGGGTGTTTCAAGTAGCCCTTCAAGCCATTTGATCTTACCTTTATGTAAAAGGCCTTCAAGATGGCTAGAAAGGATACAATTTCTTGAACTTTGCTTCTGTAAACAAGTTGGATTAGAAACCAAGTTTATACCATTTCCAAAAAATCAAACAAAATTTGAACTATGACATTTGTGACTGCTCTACACTATGTGGAGCTCTAGTGCTTTTCAGAGCTATTTAAGAGGATGCTTTCTGACTTGTCATTTGTTAAAATTTCTGGAATGCAACTTTTGACTTTGTTAAGCACAGTCTACGGAAGCAATTAAAATGGTTATCAAGGAGTTCAGAGTGTATGTGGACAAAATAAAATCAAGCAATCAAATGGCTACACAATATTGCAAACCTTACAATGAGCGGTACATTTCATCAACACAAGACTACTTGATGACAAATATTATTCCACCCCTTCCACTGCACGTGAAGTCTCTCATGTGCTCGCTCAGACACCCTCTTTCAATTGCATGCCACTGTTACGGTATGATTTCCTTGATGATTGCTACGTCCATCTTTGTCTCTTTTCTACTGGACTTTTCTTTTGATTTTAATATTTGTAACATTCTCTGCCCTTCGTACAACTGCCCCGCATGTGTTCAGAAGAATGATACAATAGCAGGTTAAGCATAAAAGCAAGACAACTTACAGCTTAGGAGCGCAGTTCATGCCATATGCACAACCAGAACACCTGATCCCCGTAAACACTCACACTAACCACGTATCAGATCGGAATGCCTGGATCAATCAATAAAAGCCTTTGCAATACATTTTTCTTTAGATTTGTGAAGTGTTCTATTTTGTGGCCATAAATGAGTTGCTTGGATGACTACCAAGCTTCCGCTATAAATAAATGAATGAAGCTAAATTTTACGTTAATAAATGGGTTGGTCAGTAAGAAAAATCTCACCGACCCATTTGCGGTCAAAATGTAAAGCAAGGAACATGAAGGAGCAAATTCACTAAGAAAAGAATTTGAATCAAAACAACTGGGCCTGAACACCCTAATTCCTTAATTGAAGGTGGCACGTAACATACTATGTGCATGAACAATCACTGCCCACAAATCCAACAGCGAAATGAAAAACAGGAAAACCTCCACCCACCAAATCAAGGTCCTGGACATTTAGTTGTTGACATTCAGTAGTGCCTCGTTTAAAGAGGGAAGATGTTGCATAAAGCTAGGCTTATTTCTACTGAGTAGGCACATCCATATAATGAACATACACCTCTTCACTGAAGACCTTGGTCACTTCATGGTTTTAAATGAAGAAGTTAATTAGAATCACGAGTTGCTCTGTGTACGTAGTACTGCATGCAGTTACATTGGCCGGCATGCAAGAGGAGGATTGATTGAGAGCAATACCAGTTTGGTAATTACGGGGTCCCTGCAACCTCATTGGCGCAGAGGGCATTCACTGCCCAAGTCGCATCTGAGTCAATAGTACGTTGGTTATGACTTTTGTCAGTACATACATATTTCCGGGTATGCAAAGTGCACCATCCATTATTGATGATGTAAATTTTGTTTTGGTTTGTTTTGTTTTACGTGATGAACAACCAAATGCACTTTCTTAAAGAGTGGGGGTAGACATCACTTACATGTTCTTTTAATTTCGGACAGCACCCACAGGAAAAATCGGCTGCCGTGCACGAAGCAAGTCGAAGTTCACAGAGAGGAAGCAAGGAAAAAGTATGAATGATGCATATGAAGAGCAAGAAGAGGAATAAAGAGGATTAACGGAGTAAGATAGTCAATATGAGGGAAAGAATAGAGATAAGAAGAGAACAATCAACAAATGCAACAAGTTTGTCTGAGGGTTATTCTTGTCGTGTACCTTTCGTGGTTCTTTCGTGATGTTGCTCCTCTTAATGCTCATGTTCATCGTGTGCCTCCAGATGTGCTGAGTTGTTTGAAAGATTGGTCCTTCGTGATTCTATCTTAGAATCCCGAGCACGTATTCTTCAATTACGCTTCATGTACCTATTAGAGCCTTGTAACATCTACTCAATTACGGAAAGACATTGATGTGAGCATGAGGTTACTACTCAGATTCTGTGAGATAAAGGTCACCAAGCGATCATTTCAGATGGTGGCAAGTGAGTATGTATACCAATGTTTAATATTAAACTTCTTCGCGAGGAACAGAGAAACAGTTCAATTAATGAAGTTTCTGTCGAGTGTTGTCCTGAGCTCTCAACAACATCATGGTGATGCCGCAGTACAGGATCATGAAGAGATTTTTTTTTCTTTTCGAGATAGAGCTACTGTATACCAACGAATTTCTCGCTATCCAACAGTCAGGAATTTATGACTGAAGTAGAATACAAACTATTGTGATTCCCAGAATTAAGCTACGAACTTGAAGCATCCAGTGCTCGTGTCTACCTTCACTCGGGGATGGAATCCATATCCGAAGCCTCTGCGTTATCCTGAGCAGTCAACCAGATCTTATCTCAATTTAGTATTCTTGCACGTAGACATGAACACCGATCAAGGCGCGTCATAGAGTGCAATGGCACTGAAGAAATCGATTACCAGCGGGAGAGTTACTTTGGTTAGTTATTGAATTTTAGTGTTGTGTGTCGTCTTCCTTGAGCAATTTTACTTCAAATTTCGTCTTCCACAGAGAAAATGGGAGATAGTAGAATGCTTCAAACTTTGACGGCGTGCTCCGCTTGTGATTGTGGGCCCGGACAGGAGGATGGGTTGCAGGTAACTTCGGCCTTGTGACAGGTTTGGGCTTATGTGACTTTCGCCAGGGTCCTTTCCTTGCCGATGGCGGTGTCCCGCTGGTGACTATGCTGTTCAAATTTCCTGATGCAACACCGATTTCACAGCATATTATTTATGATGGATTTAAACCTGCAGATTCCAACTATTGACGCTCGAGATCAACAACGAAGACGTGGTTGGCCCGAGTTTGCATCAGTTATTGTGTATATTCTAGAAGGGATCAAAGCACGAGCCAACAACATCGGACCGATGTAAGGATCACGAACCCAGTCTTTGAGGACATTCTGGCGGAGATCGTTCTGGATAACGCTGCATATCATCACAGTAACTATACCACATATAATTTGAACGAGCCCATTCCAAGGCAATCAACTGTTTGCCAGACATCTCTTGCATGTCGTTGTCGTTGAACCATGCTTTGTAAGTCGGCGACGCGCATTCAGGCGGCTTGATTTGCACTGTCGGGTTCCAGACACAGCCTTCCAATTTGAAGTCTGTAAAGATTGCGTCGAATGGACCTTGAGTATAGTTTACATGATACTGTCCACCCTCTGTGGCCCACGTTGAACCGTCCCAAATTGTTGCATACGCGTTCATGGGCTTCGCAGGATACTGAATTCCTAACTCCGGATGGTTTACGTATCTTCGGATAGGGATGCCGTCAACGAAGAATCTGAAAATCCTCAAGCATAGAGGGTCTTATGACTAGGAACGTAGACAACATTGCAAAGAGGGGCTGCACTCACAGAAACCAATCACTACATCTTTGCCAGCAAGGAAGAGAAGACTAGAAATTCATATTGCAACAACTCCACTTTGAAATGAGGTAGCATGATACTCACACAATGTGGTGATAAGTCCACAGCATACTATAATTGTGGAAGGCGACTGTAGGATCAAACCAAAGATGGAAGCGCTCTTCTCGTCCGATGCCAGTGCTGCCATCTGCATATATGTTGGTCTGAACGACATATGGCTGCCCCGGAAGAACTCCAAGAAATTCCATGTCAATCTCGTCGTGATTGTGGGGATAATTTCCACCGTTGGAAGCCTGCAAATATTCAATGAGAAACTAAGTATTACATCCTTATAGCGAGCCCAAATTCAATCAAGACTGAAGAAGGCAGATTAGGAATATTTCAGCTGATGGTAACTAACTGGCTGAGCTACAGCCAACCATGACCACAGAATGCCTGCTTTGACCAAAAAATAGCCTCAACTCGTAGGGAACTTGTGTAACTCAGCTTATTTCTTGATTAGAATTTGAATGACTCTGTGATGTCAGCTGAAATTTTCTGAACAGCTTCTCATAACATTGTGGACAGGCACCATCACTTATATGTTTGACTGGAACGAATTGACACAGAAGCTTTATTAGGGGTACCAGAACAAACAAAAGCATTCTGCAGTAACTCAACACTTACATAGAAGGCTGAAACGATGCCAGCAGAATTGCCGTTGACACCGCAGGGTAATTTGATAGCCGCATTGAAAAATCCACGGAACACGGAGTTCTGAGACATTATTCCAGAGCCTGCAACTCAAGGGAGGTTGAAAATCTTTAACATCGACGGTGCAGCAGCAAGCAAGCAGAAGAAAGATTTCTTGGCGCTTCATGTGCACCCCGCCGACAAACACGTAGATACTTTCTACCTACACAGTGATTATAATGAGGAGACCTAAAGTATAGTGTGCACGATTTTCTGATTAGCTACTGTTAGCTCAACTGCATGTAAAGAAACGTCCCACTCATTCTTGGCATAGCTAGGGGTCTACAATCATCTACAACAACGGTCGCCAACAACAACAACATACCTGAATGGCTTTCCAAGCGCAAGCGTATCGTACTTCCATCGTCATGAGAGATGTCAATATCGCCGGGTGCACCAAACATCGGCACAAACTCCGCGTGCGTCGTCGAATTGATTTCCGAGACGTCAGAATACATTACCACGTGATCGACGCCAGGAGGAATGTTCTTCCGGTGCCGCACTTCCACTTCCACTCCATCAATCAACAACCCGAACCATAATATCAACAAAATTCTCGAAACTCCAACGGCTACACTCATGGCTACTTCTTTAAAACGCAATAAAAATTGGCCCCAGCAACACGTATCTCAGTAACGAACTCTCCCAGCTCTTTCCAACCAAATTTCGCGAAATCTCACACACTCTGATCTCTATTTTCTTTGAGCACAAAAGACTCTATGATCCCTGTCACTCAACTGCTCCTACCCGGGATATCGAGACTTTCGATGAGCTCCATCAATAGCTTGAAACAACTAGCATGACACTGGAAGCTACTACTGGATCAATGAGCAGAAAATAATGGAAAATTTTAACGGATCGGTCAATGCTGAGATGGTTTAATAGAAGAATGCAGGGATTGGTGAAGAAGGAAGCAATTCGAATTGTGGGTAGTGGAGCCCGCGCTTCAATTGCAGAATGGGCGGGTGATGCGAGAAAGTGACAGACAGCGACGGGTCTGCTCGGCAATGAACCCTCCTCGGTCCTCCTCGTCTTCAAATGATACTTGGTCCTTGTGATCATGGCTGGCCCTTTTTGTAGAGGACTCCCCTTCTTCTAAGGACGAGGGGGCCTCGGTAGGTAACACTAATTTAGGTAACATTTTTGGTGAAACTAGAGTTTATTTTTGTTGATCTTGAACATGATTAAGCTGACTAGCTTCTAACATATGTACTAGTAGAAAATGGTGTCCAAAATTTGTTCGTAATTACATGTCGAGAATTACATAGAATCACTTACTTCTTTTTCCTACAACTTTGTTTTCTCAAATCAATCAACGCAACTATCATTATTTTATATATTTTTAGTATTGTAGTAGACCAACCGATAATCGGTAAAAAATGTGATCTATTTGAATGACACAAAATTATAGAAAAAACACAAGCAGTTCTACGTAATTCCGGACATATAAATTTCGGGCACCATTTTCTACTAGTGATGTGTTCAAGATGTACGCTGAAGTCTTAAAACAAGTTGTGATGAGCTTTGTGTTTTCTCTTACCACTTTTAAGAAAGTGTCTGAGATGCATACATGATGGACGTAGTGATTTGACGTGATGGAAAATACTCAACACTTGTGATATTTTGAGAGCCCAGTTGCAATCTTCCTCCTTAATGGGTAAAACATACCTCTGTATCAATTGCAGTGGTACTCTAAAGCAAAAGAGTGATCTTTTATTCAAGGCTAATTTGTGCGATGCTAGTAAAATATAGTTGAAATTAGTATATGGAAATATTCAAATTTCTGTAGTTGAAAGTTTTGTGTTTCGAATAACTGACTACTATAATGAAAATAGGCACTAGCCTAATTATTTGCTTCTATATATCTTTGTTGTTTAATAATTACATTGGAGAGCTTCCGAATATGGCATATCATGTGAGTGGGTGGTCTTATGTAGCCTACGACGAGATTCTTGTAGAAAATTACCACATTAGTTGACTTGATATAGTATACAACTTTATTAGTGTGATCCATTGCAGATGTTTCATGAAGGTTTTTTTATTATCAAAGTTGCCGATAAACATAATGATTGGTAATAAAGGGTGCAAACTACAATTTGAAGTCAAAAAAATTCCTATAGAAATTCATATGCACCCATGAGGAGCTTGACTTTCTTATCATGGAAACTCTAGAATTGCAATTTGCTTACACAATAAATTGATCAGATGCTCTTATCCTGGTAGAGTTGTGCAAAAGTCTTAACCCCTAAATTTCCATGTTGCAAAACGGTCTAAGTCACAAAATTTGACCTTCCTTTAAATTAATCTCAAAAAATTTCAATCTAAGCATTAGTTAAAAGATTCAACCGTAAGAGTTCACTTGACATTCTTCTCACATACCGAATTTCAACCGTTAATTCTTCCTCATTTGTGAGATTATAATGTTCAAAGTTGGCTGAGTTTTTCTCCTTCGAGAACCTCCAAAACCCGTTTCGGGTATTAACCCTTAAACGCCCACGATGTCCAAAAACGGCATTGTGGATGTACATCCATAAACTTTGAAGAGCCATATCTTCTTCATCCGAGGTCCATTTTGGATGAAATCACTTGGGTTAGGTCCCAAATCAAGTCTAGTTTGTGTTGTAAAATTTGCAAGCCCATACAGAAAAGTATGAATTAATGGAATGCACTTTAGTGAAGACAGCTCTTGTTTTTGGGTTTCCAAGCATGGGGCATGTATTACCATTGCAAGCCAATTATGTGAAATTAAATTTAGTTTTTCATGATTTTTTTTTCATGGTCATGATCTTAAGGTGATTCTTAACAGCTTTGTAGTGAGAAGTTTTTTGATCCAAATGATTTTGCTATTGGATTTGCAATGATGTTTTGTCAACAGAAATAGTGAGAAAATGGATGATATTTGAGGAGCTATATCTCCCTCATCCACCGTTGGATTTCAACTTAATTTTTTGGGATGGCCTCCAATTAGAGTCTAGTCTAAGTGGTAGAAAACTTAACAATATCGAAGATGTTTTGAAGATAAGGCATGAAATTGAATGCAAAGGGTCTAGTTTTGGACTATTTCTCCTTTGTAAAATGTTCAGTAGTTTTTACCATTGGCATGGCTTTTATTTGAGCCAAGAAATTTTTTTGATGAATTTTTGTTGGGTAAAGGACTTATTTAGATGAAGGTGAACATCTTTCTAGTTGGTGATTTTTTCATTGCAATAGGTATATTGGAAGCATTTCCACCTCAAAGTGAAAATGATGAAATTTGGAGTTTGTTTTTGATATTAATATGTTATGATCTCCCGATCTATAAGGCCTCATGACTCAAATTTTGGTCCACATGATCTCCAATAAGTCTATTACAAGTTTGTACGGTTAAGATCTTAATAGCTTCTCTTGATTTTCATATATGACGATTTCTAAGGAAATGTACTTTTCTGCTAAAAATAGGATCGGACGTTTAGGGGTTAAAGAAAGTTAGGGGTTAAATATGGAACATGTATGCCGAATCCAAGAATGAACATCTTAGGACTTTATTCAAAATTTGAATAAAACCATGGTGCTCATATTAGACTTGAGCCTGGTTTGGGACACCTAAATCTTTCAACTTTAGATATTATTAACTAATTTAACTTCACCTAGGAATCAATCTTTTTGAACCCAATTTTCTATTAACATCCCAAAAGCATTCCCCAATTTGAAATTTGGTACGTTCTTGGGACCCTTCCTATAGTCTTAACACTCCGTTTCTTTATTCATTTCTTCAAATTACCTAGTACATAGTTACCATACTCCTATCACATAATGATAACCGGTGGCCGTCATTGTCATGGTAGTGCACAAACTTGGGTAAATATTAGAATTCTTGTATCCTTCACCTCTACTAAGGGATGCTTTACATGGGGGAGTCAAGGCCAACAAATTTTCCAAGCCAATTTACTCATATTTTGAGCCCAATTGGCTCCACGGGCCACTTAGACAATTAATTAATAAAGTGGGGGTCAATTCCCCATGTGTAAAGCCCTTGGGGAAGGAAAATAAGCCCATGGGGCTAATTCATATTATCAGCAACATTCCATGCTTTTGACTTGTTCACATTAAAATATTTTAGTAAAATATTGAAATCATGCAACGGCCTCTAGGCTATGAAGTGGCCTTCCATTCTTGTATCTCCCAACTTTTAAAGCGCGGGCCGTGTCATAACTTGTCCCCCACTGATTATAACAAAATCTCCGAAAAATTGACCTTGACTCCCCATGTAAAGCCCCTCAAGCCAATTGCAAGAATTGGACCAATGACAAGAGAGGATTCAACCATGAATTGGCCCCATCATAGCTTGGCCCCTCGTGTAAAGTGGTTGGCATGATTCCTTAGTTTGCAAGTATGTGCATGTATCAATCCCTAACTTTCCTTAAAACCCGAAACGGGTTTTGGAGGTTCCCGCAAGAGAAAACCTCAGCCAACTTAGACCATTATAAGCTCACAAATGAGGAAAAATGAACGGTTCAAATTTGGTATGTGAGAAGAATGTCAGGTGAACTTTGAGATCTTACAGTTGAATATTTTAAATAATGCTTAGATTGAGATTTTTGAACTTAATCTAAAGGATGGTCGAATTTTGTGACTTAGACCGTTTTGCAACAAGGAAATTTAGAGGTTGAGATCAGTTGGTATTAGGATTGCTCACCTTCCAAGTACATACATGCCAAACTAGCTTCGGATGCAATTGAGCATAATTGCATTCCAAGCTAGATTCTTTTTGGTGAATAATCAACTTGTGCAGTGTACAAGAAACCAAATGGGAAAAAGAGTGAGTACCTGAGATAGGGTGAGCTGGTATACAGCCCATTTCTGCTATACCCACTACTAACAGTGCTGTACCACTTATTGTATGAACAAATCATAACACCTACATTCCAAACCCTAAACCCCACACTCTTCATGCATTCTCATTGAACCCGGGATCGCGCGCTTGACCCTTGCGGGGCGCCTTTCCACCATGAATATTACTCCCTCCGTATCAGGAAAAACACCATGATTTGGTCCAAACATCCGTCTCACAATAATACCAAGATGTATTCTAAACCATATTCAGCTATATCAATGAGTAATCTAGACTATCAGAAAAAATCAGCCATTTTTTGGAAAAACACCCTGATTTGGTTCAAACACCCGTCTCACAATAATACCAAGATTATGATATTAATGAGTATTCTAAACCATATTCAGCTATATCAATGAGTAATCTAGACCATCAAAAAAAATCAGCCATTTTTTGGAAAAACACCTTGATCTGGTACAAACACCCGTCTCACAATAATACTAAGATTATGATATTAATGAGTATTCTAAACCATATTCAGCTATGTCAATGAGTAATCTAGACCATCAGAAAAAATCAGCCATTTTTTAGCAAATCATGGTGTTTTTCCTGAGACGGGAGGGAGTATCATAGAATGAGCCTGATTTTAGGGCAGATGAGCAGCTGAAGGGTAGGTGAAGGGAAATGGACTACTCAGCCTCCTAGTGTAGCTTGTGCATGCTTCTTGAATTTTGTAAGCTTGCAATTTAGATGACCAACTACCAAGCCAGCCCCAATCATTACCATCATTGGTACCTTAAGGTTTTGCAAGGAACCCTATCTACATTTTCACACACACTAATAAATTATCACACTAATTTATGTGAATCATGCATTGGGTATTTGAATATCTCTAAATACTTGTTGTATTTTGGCTCATATGTATTTCATATATTTCTTTAGGTACCTTGCTCAAGGATTGCTCAAATTGTAAAGTGGCAAGCTCATTCGGGAGTGGTCGAGGGAATGTGTAAAGAGTATACTAATTGGAATCTTGGATCAATTTTGGATCCTATTTGAGAATGCATCATTGATGTTTTTTAATTGCACACCCTAAAAAATTGACTATGGGTACATTAAAAGTTGGAAGTTATAATGTGCCTCTTGTTTGTAAGTCCCTTAACGAGTGCGTAGAGGCTTTGGTGGTTGTGACATCTTAATGGTTGGAAATTTTGTTGGTTTTTGTTCTATGTTGGTGGACAATATATGGATTTCACATTTTAGTATAAGAGGTGGGTAGCCCATCCAAGTGCTCAACTTTAAGGAGAGTGTGAGGGTTACCTATAAAATCTTTGTCAATCTGCATTGTTTCCAATTTTAAAATGTTATTCTATCTACAATGATGCATTGGATAAGGAGTATAAATGGAGGTTGTTGTTGTGGATGGTCGCTATGTTTGAGGCAACCATTAATTCCACACTCTCTCAAAATTACGCTTAAACGGGCTGAATGTCAAAAAACTACATTTTGGATGAAGGGCAAAAGCTTTGAAGAGCCATAACTTCTTCATCCGGAGTCTATTTTGGACGATATCCCAAATGAACTTTTGTTAGCGTGGTCAAAAACAGAGTTCCATACAATGAAGTATGAATAAATGGCATGCATTTAAGTAAAGGCAACTTTTGATTTTGAGTTTTCAAACATGAGGCATGTTATACCATTGTAAGGCAATTATGGCAAATTGAGAAAACATTTCTATGAATTTTTTTACATAATCATGATCTTAAGATGAATCCTCACAACTTTCTAGTTGGAATATTTTTGATCCAAATATCTTTGGTATCAGATTTTCAGTGATGTTTCTACAATTTGAAAAAAAAAAAAAAAAAAAGTGAATAAATGGATGATTTTTTAGGAGCTATTTCTCCTTCATCCACCATTGGATTTGACTTTTTTGTTTTTTGGATTGGATTCCAATTGGAGTGAAATTTCAGGGATAGAAACCTTGACCTAATCATAGGTGTTCTAAAGGTGAGGTAAGAATTTGAGTGCAAGGGGTTTAGTTTTGGACTAATTTTTCCTTGTAAAAGTTTTGGCAAGGCTATTAACCCCTAAAGATCCAAGAGGACCAAATCGGGCTTTTGCTATTTTGGGCAGCTTAGATGAATAGGTTATAAGTAATATTTTTGCCTAAATTTTTTAATGGGTGCTCCTATCTTTGCAAAGTGTATGTGGTAAAATTTACAAAGCCAAATTCCAATTTTTGAGTCTTCTACAACAATTCTTGGTTTGCGAGCCGAATCAAAGGCAGTTTAAATTTAGTATTTTTTGAAATTTTTTTTTGGAAATATGTTCATGACCAAATCACTACTTAAGTTCCAAAGGGCCCCAAGTCAAAAAGTGTACCAATTTTACAAGGGCAGCCTCCAAAAGTGTCAAAAATAATATCAACAATGCCCAAAAAAACTTCGTAAACAAACTTTGGATGTTATAAACTCTCAAATGGTAAACATCCAACGGTCAATTTTTATATCAGATACTGAAAATTGGCTTAGGTACAAGATCTTACGGTTGGAAGTTAAGAAAAGAATAAAAAAATTGTTTCGCACCCCTTGAAGTGCATAGAGGTAGAGAATTGGAGTTTTGAGGTTTTAAGCTCCCAAAAACACCCAAGGATCTTTAGGGGTTAATCGAGACAAGAATTTTTTTTCAACATATTTTTCACGTACAAGGGTGTTCTTAAGATAAAGGTGATCAACTTTCTAGATGGTGGAAGTTTTATTGCAAATAGCCTATTGGTAGCATTTTCACTTTAAAGTGAAAAAGGTGGAATTTTGTGGTGTCGTTCGAGGATTAATACATTATGATCTTCCAATCTATGAGGCTTTATGAGTGAAATGTTGGTCGACATGACCTACAATGAGTATACTACAAGTTCACACGGTCAAGATCTATATAGCTCATCTTCATTTTCACCTATGACACTTTTTTTGAAATTGAGCTTTTTGGCTAAAATAGCCAAGTATTGTAGTACATATCTTTTTGGACTTTGAGCATGTTTCTGACTTTTCATGTGATATAAGCTTGTTTTACTTTTTATTCTCCTTTCTAAGTGTGATTTGGAGTCTAAATAAAATGAGAAGGGAACTAAGTGAAAAGCTAGAGAATGAACCGTCATGAGTAAAATGAAAAGTTGTGAGTTTCAAAAGTGAGAGATACAAGTAGGAGAAGCAAGCTCATTTGTTTTTTGAACACATATGTAAGAAAATGTGTATCCCGCACTCAAGGAAGTGTGATTATTTGAATTTGAATTTGAAGTTTTGTAATTGGGAAGATTGAAACAATTGTTGTCTTAACAATAGATGTAAAATTGTCTAAGTAACACTTGATAATAAATTAAGTAATAATAAATATAAAAATCGGAATTATGAGCATTGTACGTGTTGAAAAATAATTGTGAATGTTAATTCTGGAAATTGTGAACATGGTTTGAAGCGTTGAAGTTTACAAATTACATGGTATGAATTACAATTGGAATTAAAAGCCTTGACGGATTAATTTGAAATTACTTAAGAAGAATGTAATCAAGTGTTTGCAACAATAGAAATTGTGTGCAACTTTGATGAGAATAAATTGTGATTCATGGAAAAATCTGTAAGTTGTATAAAGAAAGTAATTAGAACCTTAAGTTTACATCATTATTGACGTACATTCTATATGTGACCATTGTAACTTTGACAGAATTAGACTCTCCAAACAAAGAACTTTCCTATCTACTGTCCTCGGGTTTTCTGTTAAACTCTTGGAAAAAGGCTTTACAAGTGTGTATAGCATGTTTTTCCGTTATTTTATACATTGAGGAGTTTTTGTTCAACTTTGCAGATTGCAAGGCTCAAGAATGATTTTAAGCATCAAATGATTCAAAGGTGAACAAAAGATTAGTAGAAAACCCTAATGTGCAATATAATCTCAAGAGAGGTCACGTTTTTGTTTCGGTACAAAAATTGTTAAATGTGGTCCAAGTTTGTTGCCCAAATTATTTTTATAACCTATTTTTTAATATATTGTGGATCTTGTAATTCATATAGTGAATTAAATTGATATCCTTTGCAAAACTTCTTATCTAAATACCGTGCAAGATCATACGCAAACATAATTTAGATTATCTAGCAAAACTTCCCAAATTTTAATCATTGACTTACTCACTTTGGGAGAAGGATAAGCTTCCTACCTCTCTTGGCCTTTAGAGTGAAAATTTGGGTCCAAAATTATTGGGTTAATTCTTTTTTGGTGATGGAGAATTGGAGACACTGCCTACCTTGTTTGAAAGCTCAATCCTAATTGGTTGGGATAAGTATCTCACAACTCCTCTTGAAAAAAATCTTCCCTATTTGTGGGTTTATAAAAAATAAGTATGAAGCCAATTAAAGTATTTTAAATTGTACAAGTCCTTACCCGTGTTCTCCGGACACGGACATTAAAAAGGCCAGATCATAATTTATAAGATATGTAAAAAAATCCAGGCCTAAGTAAAAAAAAGTACAAAGTTGGAGGTTTTTGGTGATGTTGAAATTATAGGATATGCAATCTAAATGCAAGTTCCATGCTTCTCACTTGTCACTGCTGTTTAAGATTTATAGCATGTCCTCTCTTCCCATCTTTTTGGTTTTGCGTGTATTTCAAAATTTGTAGCATGTCCTCTGTTCCCTCATTTCGTTGTTGCTAGTTCCCCATCATCTATTATGGTTCCCCATCTCCACTTTTTTCTTACTAGTTCCCTACCTACAAAATCTCGTTCATGGTTACCATCTTTTGTTATGAGTTTCTCGTCCTCCAACTTCCCTTATTGGTTTCCATCATTTGTTCTCGGTTTCCGTTTCTATCAGTCATTCCTTGTTCTCATTATTTGTTCCTAATTCTCATCCTTCGTTTCCAATTCCTATCATTTGTTCCCGGTTCCAAGTTCCTCTCCGATGTTCCCTTGATCCCGGGTTCATTGTCTCCGTCTTTGCTCCCATTTTCTTTTTCCACATTCCTTGTCTCTTCGACTCCTTGTTATATTATAGGGATCTTAAAACTCTTAATAGCAATCAAATACCACTTACGGAACTCTTCAAAATCTTTAAGACTCTTCATACCATGTATACATGACCAAATGATGATCACCATGGCCATGACTATGCATCGCAATGGACAGACATCGCATGGACGACAAATCGCAAATCATGTTCTTTTATATATAGAGACTCGTATGATTTCCGTCGTCCCGACGGGAAAGGTCTTTAGATGGTACTTTTAAAAAAGTATCCCGTGTCTACCATTTCCTCAAATGGTTTTTTTTTCTCCCGTTTTCTCTCTCTTTATTCATATCTTTTTAATACATAAAAGAAGGTAGGTAGGTTGGTAAGTTCGTAGGTTGGTAAGTTTGTAGGTTGGTTAGTTCGTAGGTTGGAAGGTTGGTACATTGGTGGGTAGGAAGGATTGCCAAACAGTAGTTTATTATAGAAGTAGATACAACTCTATACAAGTTTACCAAATTTCCAATGAAAATTTCTTAGTTATTTCTAAATTATTACTTCAAGTCTTGAAAACCTTTCAAATTATTGCATGTAACACTGAATGGTCAATAACGCACCTAGTCGTAAAGTGATAAACAAAAGAGAAAAAATTGTGAAAGTGGCCCTCAAACATCTCGTATTTGTTCATATGGCTAAAATTACTAAAGACTAAAATTACAAGTACCCATTTTGGAATTTAAGGTTTTTTAGGGGATCAAATGATTGCAATTGTAATTAAGGATACGATTTAGAACTAAGGTAGCGACACCCATAAGCATCCCTGTCCCCATTGGCGTGACCTATAAGTGTACCTATTGCTGACCTTTGTAGACCCATAGCTGACTGTTGTGAAAAAGGGACGGTAATGGGTGTACATTAAAGCGTGCTTTACTGCCAATTGGTTGGAAATGGATGTTGTATGTCGTGTTCTAAAGTGCATGTCATGGTTGGAAATGGATGTTGTATGTCATGTTGTAAACTGCATAGTGTTTTAATGAAATAATATTGAGAGGTGGTTGAGCGGTTGGTTTGGAGTAATTTGCATGGCAAATTAATGGACTAATGGCTGGTTTAAAGGGGAGAAAAGTCACACTTCTCTGTCTTTGGATGGCGGTGTTAGGTGCCTTGACTTTTGGTTTATTCGTTACTAGTGTTTGGTGAAGGGATTGGAGGGGCCAGCATTTTCTTCCCCTACTGGTAGTTTTTGCTTATCCACAGCTTGGAATTTTGACCCACGGTGGGACGTTTTTCAATTCCCCGTTTAACTTTTATAGGAACTATCTTTCTTGGTTTTAAGCCACTACAGGACAACAAACACTTCAGCGGTGGTCATTTTTAACTCCACCTATGGACAAGCATATAAGTATGTTCATTTTGTACTTTGAAATATTCTTATAAATTCACTCTCGTCACAAAACCTCATCTCTCACAACAAATATTTTTCACTCCCAATTGCTAATCTGTACATATTTTTTTCAAGCTTCCTTGGTGGTTGTAACCAACCATATTTGCTTAGTGGGATGGTTATGGGTGCCGCTACCTTAACCCTAGAACGTCGGAGCCCATAACCGTGGCCTGAACTTTGATATGTCTTACTCTGAATCCTCCATTTTGCCACTTTACCTGAAAGTAAAATATTTTATTTTATTTTTCGTAGATGTGATCACATGCTTTTCATATGCTGTAAAAATTTCAGATTTTTTTGGGAAGATTTGAAATTCAAGTGAATTTTCAAAGAAAAACAAAAAATAATTCATATCAAATACAAATCACTTTCAAAAAATCTGAAATTTTTAAAATAAGGGGACATTGTAGTGAAGAATAGCATGGTGTAATCCATGGTTTCGTGTCATGCTATATTTGAAAATTGAGAAAGAGACCCTATAGGCATGTAAACTTAAGGTGTCGATAAATCACTAGATATTAGGAATTTCTTGAAATTCTAACTTGGAGTAGAAACAAGACTTGGTAAGATTCATTTTATGAATTGAGCTTGAACTCAAAAGAGATCATTTAGTTGCCTAAATTTGAGACTTAATAAAAGTAGGAAAAAGTTGCAGAAATGCACTTTGTGGTGATTTGTTTTTAACCATTCTTTCAACTTTCATACCACATGTGATCTTAGGAAATACCTTAAATGACCTCAAATGAATTCCATGATATGCTATTATCATTCATAAATCCAATTACAAAAATCATGAATGAAATTCATCCCGCAATAATAGGTTACAGTGAAAATGTTCTGTTCATCGGACATAAAATGGCCGCTCCGACGTTCCAGGGTTAATATGAACAGAAGAAGAACAAGAGAAGAACTTGAGCATCACATTTTCTTACTGGTCCAAAAGTTGTGTGTAAATTTGTTTATCTCCGCACAATATTTTTTATTATCCGACACCTCTTGATCTCATATCAAATTCGCAAGTGAAATGAACATTGTACTTGAAGCAAAACGTGTGAGTAGTCAATGATAAATGTAACAATGATAGTTTTTTTCGAACATAATCACCAAAAAAAAAAAAAAAGTGTGTATTTGTGATGATACTATAAAAACACAACTCGATGTGATTCCAATGCCTTTTTACAAATTGCAATTCCCGTGATGCATGTTGGGTATCTCTAAGGTACTAGTGGCTAGGAAGGAACTAGCATAGTGTCCACCCTGAGAGGGGTTAGTAGTCCCGCCATTGGTGTAATGACCTCGGGGCATACATCCAAGGATATGTCGAACAAACACTCTATTCACGCCAGCCTCTACATAGGTTGAAGTTTCTCTTCTTCTTCTTAAGTACACAAGACAAATTTCAAACTTTTTTTTTTTTTTTTTTTTTTTTTTTTGAAACGGGCAGTTGGAATTATTTTTTGCTGTACCCTCGTACTAGAAGAATGTTAGAATCCACACACATGCATCAATCAAAGCAAAGGAAGGGTGCCTGGATGAAGCGGACGGTGATAGGAGGCTCTCCTATCTTGGTGCATGAGTGGGAGGCATGAATGCAGAGGCAAGCACGACATGTGGCAAGATGATAACACGCGTCTGGCGAGCACCTGCTCCGCCCAAGTGGAATATACCACGTAGCAAGCATTCCTTGCCCTTTCATCGCCTCCAATTCCAATCCTTTTCTTGCATTCCGAGCTCCTCAGCAGCAATCCGAGCTCAATTTCCTGTTTTCGTGTTGCATGATCGACTTTGAAGCTGCATTGTAGAGTGACCCTTTGATTGCAGCAATTTTTATGGCCATGGGAGTCACTTCTCTACTCAGCCGCCCCGTCCCTGCCGCTACTTACCACCATGGTCAGCTCCCGTTGCCTTGCATGCTTCACTCTTGTGCAGAAATTTTAGGGTTATTCTTATCCATCAATGGGTCGTTGTTAGAGATGGCGAGGTATGCATTACTGCAGTTTGTGATAATGGGTCTTTAGCTAGTGTTGAGAATGTGGTTTGTGTTGGGGGACGAAGGCCTGATTTGAGATGGTATTCCGGTTATTGAGTCTTTAGCTTGGTATGGGTAGTGGTGAGAATGTGGGTTTGTGTTGGGGGAGAAAGGCCTGATGATTTGAGATGGTATGGTATTTGGCCAGATTCGCAAACTAAGGTGTCGAAGGTAACAGCCTCGACACGGTATGGAGTTCCATGCCACAATGCGGGTAACACTGCTGCATTGAGCTCAATGCAGTTCAACCCTTTGAGAGCTGTTGTTGCTGTGCCCGTGCCTGAGAAGATGCGGAGAACCTTGAGAGTTGCGGCAGAGACAAGTTCTGACAGTGGTAATAATACTGGGCGGAAACGAACACTTGCCAAGGATGTGAAGAGCTTGCGAGAGAGAGTAAGTTTTTTATCTGTTAATTTTTTTGTCTGCTTGAGCTTCACAGCTTGTACGTCTTGTCCTCATTATCATCTTTTTCACTTAACCCAGACAAGGATAAACCAGAAGTGTATCTGTTATTTTTGTTTTTTTCTCTGTATCAAGCTATTATAATGTACAGGAGCTCTGAATGCGTGATGGCATTATGTTTGTTTCAGGTGAGCGATTTCATTGAGCAGAAGTCAGGGTACTTTTGGCTGGGCGGGCCGATCTTGGCAACAGCTGCCATCTTCATTCCACCAGGGCTTGTAAATCTAACCGTGCTGCTGCAAAAGAATTACTTGGCAGGGCTTATCAGCACTTTTGTTTTAGACATCCTCTTTGTGCTCAGTGGTAACTACCCTCACCTGGCTTCTTTCATTTTTCGAGTTATAAAAGCGTTTAGGGTTTGAGGTGCTTACATTGAGCAATTGTGATTTGCAGCGGATCTATTCTTTGTGCTGGCGGACAAGGCGGGCCACCATCAGACAATTTCGGGTGGTTCACCACCCTGGATTGGCCCATGGGAGTATACAGGTCAGTAATAATAAACTCTTTGAATCATGCTCCAACGTTTACATTCGAAGCATTTTGTTTACAGTGATTGTTGTTGTGTAGGTTACCCTAAGGGTGAGCCCCTGTTGACGAAGCTGGTTGCGTATTCTGGTGTGGCGATTGGCGTGATTGGTGTTGTAATGTCGCTATTCATTGGCAAATTGGCGGTGGGATTACCTGCTTTCGGTTCTTACTTGGCCCTGATCTTCGTTCAGGTAAGCACACACATTCCAACTCCAACGCATATCACATCCCTCCCACAGTGAATTAATTCATCTCTCCAACTGTCTATTCATATATCTTCACAGCATTTACATGTTCAAGTCAGTCACATTAACTTCCACATCCTTCGTGAGTTAGCTGTCTTACCGGCACTTAGAGCAAGGAGCACTCTGCTAAAATGACTACATTCCAAGCGCCATTTCGACACATCAAAACTGTCATCTCGTTCCAAAGTTGCATAGCTGATTTCGGAGCACACATTGCATTTCTCTCCTGCTCTCGTTTGACTGAATTCTTACTCCCCAATATTGCAGAATGTTAACGGGATTCGGATGTTTCGATTGCAGGTGGCGTATGAGAGGCTGCTAAGCAACGACAGGGTACCAGCGTACCCACTAGTGCCCATAGTGTACACAGTGTACAGATTCAAGCAATTAGCCAGGGCCATGGAGCTGGTGACAGTCATGGGAGGGGGAGCGCCGCTGGCCTTCATCATCCGGGCACTCACAGTAGTGTGGACATTCTATTTGAGCATGCAGTTGACGCATCTGCCGTGGCTCTACTCCACATGGAACTCCAACAAGGCCACTTAACTAAATCAATCAAGTGGGAGAGAGAGAGAGAGAGTGAGAGTTTCATGCTACTTGTATAGTTCTTGATCAATCGGGTTCACAACAATTGTGCAGATAATGAGCTTTTTTAGATCTAGTAGTAGTAGAAGTAGTTTTTGTCACTGTCTGGCATGTGTAATCAACCTCTGGCAATTGCATTGGGTCATGGTTTTGTTCAATTCGTCAAGTGGTTGCTTTGAATCTTTCGAGGGTTCCTTCAGCAATTTCAAAAAGAAGGCGGTCGGATAATGTTGAGTTGCCTTATTGAGTTTGGAACATCGAACTCTTATACTATTTCTTAACTCTTTTAAGATCAGTCTTCACTTTGGGCTATTTTTGCAATCAATGCTCCTAAACTTTTTCTCCAAGTTAGTAATTGCATCAATTCCAATCAACTCTCTCACTTAGCAAGAAAGTTTGCATGCTCTCTCATTACTTGTTTTGTTCTGAAAATTAGTATTGTAGCATTATGGTGACATGTAACATGTAGTGTTATGGTTCGTGATTAACCGTTTGTAACACTTAACAACTTTTTTGTCGTGTAAACCGATACATAACAAGTCCATTGTATTCGAACCTAGACCCCTAAATTGCCCATGAAAAAGACCTTGTCCAAACCTTGTTGTTTTCTATTTGAAATAAACAAACCCGCATGAAATTTTGTGAATTGCATGTAAAGTAAACACATCAAAATTTTGCTATAAATATTTAAAAAAATATCATAAGATCCTACTCTTAGTGGTGGCAACACTTCAAAGTTTTGCATCGGCCCAAATTCATCGTTTAGACTTTTATGGGTGAAATTTCCCACTTGTACAGAAAACCTAAAAATTAGAAAAAAGAATTTCATACTCTATTTGTTGATAACCTTTCAAAGTATTGCATGTGACACTAAATGGTCGATCAAAAGAAAGGAGAAATTGCAAAAGTGGCCCTCAAACATCTTGTATGTGCTCAAATGACCCCAAGACCCCCCGTCTTAAGGGGGTCTATGTGGCATGAGGACCTAGGTTAATTAACCAATGCTGATGCACAATGAAGGTGACTATGCAGCAACATCTCAATATGAGATCAAAGGAGATCAGTGTATATCCAACGTCAGTGGCCTTCACTCCCACTGACATCGATTACAGTCAAAGAATTGTTTCGCACAATCGACATCTTCTGTATCCGTGCGGATACGACGCGATGGGTTAAAGGGTGGTAACAATTTGTCAACGGAATTGTCTTCATCTCCAACCCCCACATCCCAATGCTCCTCCCTTGGAATAGAATGTAAGAGAGGTGTTGTGATGGATAGGAAGTGGAGGATGGGACACGATTAAAATAAGATGACATATTGTGAGACGTATAGTGGAAGGCATGCATCTTATCCAATGGTGACTGGGGGGTTTAGGGGTTTGAGTTGGCAGGGACCGGGAGAGATGTAGCAATGGTGGCGCGTACGCAGGGATATAACTAGGTGGTGTGTTTGTTTACACATCGTCATCACTGTGAGGGCCATTTTTGCAGTTTTGAAAAAGTGAGGGCCAATTTTGCAATTATGAAAAAATGAGGACCACTTTAGCAAATACGAGATGTGTGAAGCCACTTCCACAAGTTTCCCACAAGAAAATTTAATACACCCTTCGATTAGCGAGCCTCCACGCACCACAAGCCTTGGCCTGGTGGTTAGGGCTTAGGCCGCCACTGAGGAGGTCGTGGTTTATATTCCCCATGCCGGCGTGGTGCTCACCGCTATAGTCCACCCAACTATTGTGGGGTCCTTGGACCTTGTTGCATAGGTACCTCAAAGCCCTTTGGGGGATACTATGTCAAGTATCCTCAAGGCACTAGTAACTAGCTAAAAACTAGCGTAGTTATAGTGTTCACCCTCCAGATGGGAAGTAGTATTGTTCCAATTTCCCCTTGTCCGGTGGCCATTAGGATATTAGCATTACGAACGGACATTTCATTCACACCGGCCCCTAGAAAGGGACCGGAGTTTCTATCTATCTAGCGAGTCCCCAGAGGCGAAACCTCATACCCGAGAGTTGTAGCCGACGTGGGGCGGGACGAAGGGCAAATCCTCCAGGAAAAAGTCGATGAGGATGAAACCCACAACAGAATCTTCCCCGAATCTCCATAGTAGACCATTATTCTCGCTCTTCATCCTCCTCAATCTAGCGCTATCCGTCATCCCATCGTTGTCGCTCGACTCCATCTCGCCATCTTCATGCATCAGTTTTGTTAGCACCCCGAAGCAAGCAGTAGCAGTAGCAGTAGCACAGTCTGTAAGGTAGCTATGGCGGCAATGACAGCAACCCCCTCGCAATGCCGCCTCTCGTCTGTTCAAAACTCGGCATTCTTCAACGCGGGCCGCTGCCAGCTCTCTCGCCCTGCGGCCCTCTCTGTCCGTCGCACCGCGCTTCCATCGCTCCGCATCAATGCCGCTCAGGTATCTGGTCCGAATCCCTCTCTTCCTTCCGCTTGCAATCGAACTAGAGATAGTCAATCCCTAATTGCCTAATTGCGCATTGTTGTGTGCAATTCCGCAGGTTGAACGGAGCTACGTGATGGTGAAGCCCGACGGCGTCCAACGAGGCCTTGTAATGCCTCTTATTCCCCGTCACTCTCTCTCTCCCTCTCTCGCTTTTTCATATCATGAAGGTCTCATAGTGAATGCATTTTGAACCCGTTCATTACTGATAGTACCGAAATGTAATGTTGGACAGGTGGGCGACATCATCTCTCGGTTCGAGAGGAAAGGTTTCCAGCTCGTAGGACTGAAAATGTTCAAGACTCCCAAAGAGCTTGCAGAGGTGAAGCAGCAGTGCATTGCATCATTTTTCTTTCTTTTGCAATGTAGCTGTTTCAGGAGAGTATCTTATCACTCTTGTTACTTGTTGGTACGTCATTGTTGACACTTTTGCAAATTTAGCTGAGAAAGGGGGGGTATCTAATCACATTTGTTGTTGATACTTGCTGGTACAGGAGCACTATGGCGAGTTGAAGGAGAAGCCATTCTACGGAAAGCTTGTGGACTACATCATCTCAGGCCCCGTCGTCTGCATTGTATGATCCCTTCTCCTGCTCATTTGTAGTGCCCACAGCGTTCATATTCTCTTTTATTAGAATGGCAATAACATGTTGAGAATGTGAGGTTTGGTGGTGCAGGCGTTGGAAGGACCAGGTGTGGTAGCCTCAGCCAGGAAGTTGATAGGAGTGACCAACCCCTTGAATGCCGAGGCGGGCACCATCCGGGGCGATTTTGCCATTGAAGTTGGACGCAATGTCGTCCATGGAAGTGACAGCCCTGAGAATGGTCTTCGTGAAATTGGTAACATTTCTTCGCTTTTTGTGGCAAGTGGATGGATGATGAAGGTTGAAGTTTAGAAAACGTTCGCACTTGGAGACCTTTCATGTACATTTGTTGGATTGTTGGTTGCTAGAGGTGTCTGATTTTGCGGGGGAATAATGGAATGTTGCAGGACTTTGGTTCGATCAAGATGAGCTTGTAGATTGGGAGCAGCATATGACTCCTTGGTTGAAGGAGTAAATTTTGACAGTAGAAGGAAGTGAGTTTAGTAGGGGCGGAATTTATTCCAAATTTATGTCAAATGACATTTTGCAGTGGGGCAATCTTACTCTTGGGGTTCCAGATTTCTTTTGGCAGATGCAAGAAAAGAATATATTTCGTATTCAATTATTTTCAATAAGAAACTAGTCCGCGAATCACTGATTTTCAACAACATCTCGAGTTCCGAGATGTTTACAGTTCAGAAGGGAATGGTAATGATGTGTATCACCGGTACCGTTTCTTGAATGTGAGTGCTTGCTGTTTGTGTACATGATTTGGTTAGATTCTTATTTCCCCAACGCAACTGCATACCGAGGTACTATAAACCGTAGATTCTTGCAAAGTAGAGAATGAACAGATACAAATACATGACAAATTTTGTACGTGAAGTTGCATGTTGCATGGCTTCTCTAAGATGTTTGATCTTGTTCTTCCGGTACTGGGAAGATTTCAGTAGCCATTCCACCAAGAACGATAAATTAACAGCCATCATAGCATCTTGAAAATCGAAAACAATAAATGTAAGTGGGAGAGAAACGTAGCTAGTGTGTGATCCAGGAAAGGACAGACTGCCAGCCTCGGTCCTCATTCTTAGCACTCTGTTAGTCTGTTGGCGTGACCCTGGATATACCAACTCAATCTGAATGCAATTTTTAGTGCCATTTCACATTCTCATCAACAAAAGGTTTTCCATTACCATGTACGGATACAGACTGCAAGAGATACTTAGTCTACTCTCCTAGACCCATTGTCTTAGAAGTTGAAGGCTCGGAAAACTTCGAACAAAAAGAGAATTTCACTAGAATTCCCAAATAAAAAAAATATTCGTGTGTCAAAATCCTCTTGAAGCAGGATAAGCTCAACATAACAGGAGGAAAAAGGCTCCTCTCCGAACTCACAGGGAAGATTAAAAGGCACCTTCTTCGATTGTGCCACCCCATCATCCTCATTGTTACCCACGAAGTTCTTACTCATCGCCAATTCCTCCTTACAAAATCTATATCATCAACCCTCATGCCAAACGGGTCAATGCAATCCTGCCCTCACAATCGACGCCTGCTCGTTGGAAAATCTCCGAGTCATTCAACCTAAACACCTCTGCACGCACATGAATCTGCCATCGCCATTTAGGGCATCTAGTAATCGCTTTTCGCAGTGTTGGGCCGTTCCACAAGCACGGCTCAAGGCCCTTGAGTTGAAACCAGAAGTTCAGGAATGCAACCTGCATAAGAACATGCACAAACCAAAAATTTGAAACAACCCCAGGGTTTTGAAACACAGCTGTCGAAGGACTTATGGTCTCTTCCATGTTTCTCTTCGGAGCCGGAAAAGTTAGTATCCAAATCAGCGACGATACATTGAGCAAGATTGAGCAATTTCAACCCTACCTGCGAGATCTGGCTGGGCTAGCACCCTCCTGAGCTCCTGACAAAGCTGCATTAGAGACATGGATGGAGGTGGCCAACTAGGTCTGTTCCTGTGTGTGGAAAGCGACGGTAGCAGGAAGGCGGAAGGAGGCGCAAAGCATGTACTTCCCAGGAGCCACAAGTCGAACGCGATGGATGTGCATCGGGTGTGGCATTTCGTTCAAGATACCCGCAATCCTCTGCATAAAGAACAGAACACTTCTGAGTCAGAAGTGCAAAATATTCATCGACCTTGTACTGTACATTATGCAATGTCCAAGTGAGAGAGTAAGAGAGAGAATGACTGACCTCAGAGTATTCAGCCTCGGGGTTTTTGGCCTTTGAGAAACCATACACATGGATCATGGGCAGCGTTTGCTGCTCCCATACATCCCTTGAAAATGCATGAACGAAAACATCTGCTCACAAACTCCAGATGAATCAGTAACAATCTCTCGTACTGAGCAGACAAAGCAAAGCAGCTGTTTCAACATTGAGGGAGGAAACCCGACCTAGAAACTCAGCTGCATCAAGAGGGAGGTTCATGACAACTTGAGAGATGAGCACAGGTCGGTCCCTTGCCAGCAAGTTCCGAACAAATTGTCTTGCATCTTCGTTGCTCACCTACAGACATACAAACCAAGCATCAAACGAAATGCCCCATAAAATTATCAGCCCTGAGCAAGAACTTCTTCGATGCCGAGCACAATGTAGTCAAGGATAAAGCATGAGCAGACGTCGGGAGAAGATATTCAACCTCAGCTTTATACGCCAACTTATTAGTGCTCAGATTTTGCTGCATATACGCAGTTGCAGTTGGATTCAAATCGTTCGCATACACAAACTTGACCTTCTTGGCTGCGACAACAGCTATGGGCCCAACACCAGCAAACATGTCACCTGGACAGGACAGAAAAAGCATCATGAGAATGGTTCCTCAGAATATGTCAACACAAATTTTGCAACGTTCAGAGTAATATGCTACTTACACACTATATCATGCTTGTTGAAGGTATCTACGAGACGTTGTCTTTCTGTAGCCAATCGGGAGTTCCAATAGCTGCATTCACCAGTATGGAATGCTTACAGTGAGGTCAGTATGTCATTGCATTACTTTTCATCAGAACCAAGGAAGGTGATGAAACTTACACAGATGCAAGATCAAGACGGAAAGTAAACCCATGTTCGACCACAGTCGTAACAAGAGAGCTGTTGCCGGCAAGAAGCTCAAGCTGCATGGTTCGATATTTGTTGTGTATAACGTCGGTCTTGTTCACGACAGTACGTATTCGCGGTTTGTTTTTCTCCAAAACAATCTGTTCCAATACTTCAGAAATGAGACGGGAACTAAACCATGCCTCAAATAAAGGACATGATGCATCAAACAGCTACTGACCTGAGCTATGACGTGACGATAAGGAGTATGCTCATCCCGCAAGTTAAGGTGCGCGATGTGGCCCACAGACTCAAATGCAGAAGGAATGGTCATCCCCAACGGCAACACTTCTCTCAGGATCTGAGTTACCAGAACAACATCAGAACTCAGCATCAAGACTACGACTAAAAAGATACCTTAAAGTCTCGACGCATATGAGAACATTCAAACAATGACAAGAACACATCAGTGAAAGAATATTTGCAAGAATTCACAGCCACAAAGCGCCGTTTGATAAGCCCACTCATTCTCAATAATATGGTAGAGGAGGGTACCTCATCCATCATCCAGTAGTTGTACGTTAAAGTCAGCTGGCAACGCACAAGCTCGCATCCAGCATTTACAAGCACCATCTGCAGATAAGTCAGTACATAGGTTGAGTAACTCTTAACGTTTCAATAGCTGACCCAGCTCCTTAAAAGACAGAAGAGATAGACAAAGTTCCTATAACGAAAAAGAGATAGACACCTGCACAGCCTGCGGAAGCTCGTCATGGTGCTTGTCTCTGTAGCTTTCGTCCAGAAGCAAGATCCGCGTCGCCTCTCTTGGTTCATTCTCTGCACAAAAAGTGACCCTACCCATCAATGAACATGACACAGTTGCTCAATTCCCATTCGATAAAAGAGCTCGATAATAGCTCTTGTTCCTTTTGAGGTATCCTGCATTGTCGAGCCAACACCAGGCAATTAAAGACTGTCTCTTACTTAAGGGGAATGTACATACCATGGTCCGAAAGCTTTTGGCTATCATCAACAACCTCGACACTCACAGCTCCCTCTTCCCAAGGATTCTTGCTTGAGCCGCCGCGCCTTGTTTTCATTGATTGGATCAAATCACTATCAAGACCGCGAGTGAGCTTGCGCAGACTCGGAAGCTTTTGTTTCGGCTTCTTCACCACTATCTCTTCAGCATCAGACTCATCCGGGTACACAGCTGATCGCACGGACTCAACAAGGCTCTGAGTGCCGTTCTCCTCCCAGAGCAGAGACTTGATTGCTACGTCTCCGTCATCGCCCTCCACTCTGGGGACATTCTTCACACGAGGCCAATTGAGGAGATGTCCTTTCAGTCTGGAAACATAGAGTCCGCATTCATCAGCCGGGACGCGTAAGGCTACCAAGTCGAACACTCGCGTGAAGCTCTCTCTGTCAAGCTCTGCTCCTTTCACGAATCGCTTCACACTCCCGTCCTCCTTCACGAGCTTGTCGGCGAGCTCTCTCGCATTCAGCAGATTCGTTTCGAGAAAGGCGGTGCGGTCATCGGACAGTTCCTGAGGTTGAGAATTCTGTAAGGGAATTGTTTCAAACGGTCGGGATAGTCGTCGTCCTCGCTGCAATGAGGGTCCAAAATTGTAGGAAGTGCTGCTTCGTGCATATGTGATGGAGGGTTTAGCGTGAACCCTACCACGAGTAGCGAGTAACCGGACATGGCGGAGTGACAAGCAGCTGGATGCCAAGCCCCATGACGCTGCTGCCCTGCTCATCTTTGAAACTGCAGATTGCACTGGAATCACTTCAAGTATTCAGTACGTTCATCCACAACGAATGCTTTAAGTTCCTCTCCAAATCTATCTCATTCTACTAACAAATGATTCAGGCATTATGATGTCAATGTGAAAATTTTGTGAAATTCAATCTTCCAAATTCTCTACGCAATCGAAAGACCAAGTATTCACAAACCTCCAAATTACTTTGAAATCAATTGATTTTGCCTTGAACTGGCGCAGAATGCTGTGGATGTGGTCTACTTACCGAAAGTGGTGTGCAGCCTTTCACCCTGATTCGTCCCAAAGTGCAGTCATTCTGTAAGAGACATGCTTTGCAGTTCCATTCCACTGCTCAAAATCATTCCGAGCTAAGCAGATTGTGTCATGGTCGTCGCAAACTCGTGCTATTAAGTGTACACGCAGGTCCAAGATGAGAATCCTTCGATATTCGAGAATGCGGGTGATGACTTATCAGTGATCAGCATTGGACAAACTTAGACATCCGCTTCTAAATTGCATGGTGTTCACTCGACCTCAAAATCAGAAAACGCCGATGAATCCACCGGATAGACAACACCCACCTTCCTCGATCACAGCCAATTCGACCAAGAAGATCCTCCGCGAGCACCGAGTACAATTTCTATGCCGAAACTGTTCAATTGCATTGTTGTTGGATAAACCCCCAGCCAATGCTGCAAATTAGGGTTTAGAGCGATCGCATGAGGGGTTCTGTTCTTTTTGGCTGAATATGAAGATCATATCAATGCCTTCACTTTTGTTACCATTTTGCTATGAAGATCATATCGATACCTTCATTTTTGTTACCATTTTGCTAAATTCTATGCGGGTGGTGTATTTGAGGAGTCATGAGATTGTTGTTAGGATAAGCAATGTTTAGAGTAGGCATTTCATTAGAAATTTGTGGAATCTATGTGTTTATGTCACATAGTTTTTTTTTTTTTTTTTTTTTTTTTAACCCCTAGACATCCTTAGGGTGTCAAAACCGCATTCTCATCATATTTGGTCAAAAACACATTTGCATCATAAATTTGGAAAAAAAAGAAAAATAAAAAAGAAAAATAATGATAGAATAATTAGATCTCAATCGTACTAATTTGTAATAGACTTGTTGTAGGTCATGTGAACTAAAATCTGACGCATGAGATTTCATAAATTGCAAGATTGTGACATATTAGTGTGCAAAATAGGTTTCAAGATCCCATCATTTTCACTTTGAAGTGAAAATACTACCAACATAAAAAAATAAAAAAATTACAAACTAGAAAGTTTTTCCATCTTCATCTCAAATGAACTTTTGTACCAAAAACATTCATAAAAAAAAACAATTGGCTCAAATAATAGCCTTTCAATGGGATGAAAACTGCCCCAAAATATATGAATCAAAAATGGTCCAAAACTAGACCCTTTGCACTCTAATCATGCCCTATCTTTTATTAGCTTAAGGTTTCTACCACTAAAACAAGACTATGATTCCCAAAAATAACGTTGAAATCCAACAATGGACGAAGGAGATTTAGCTCCTCAAAAATCATTCATTTTTTCACTTATTTTATTGGAGAAACATCATCGTAAATCCAATACCAAATTTATTTGGATCTAGAGACTTGCAACTTGAAAAGCTGTTAGGATGCATCTAAAGATTATACTTGTGAAAAAACAAAATCAAGAAAATCTATTTTTGATTTCACATAAGTAGCTTGCAATGGTAAAACATGCCCAATGTTTGGAATTTCAAAAACAAAAGGTGCTTTCACTAAAATGCTTGCCATAATTTCATACTTAATTTCATGGGTCAGCAATTTTTACCACACTAACTAGACTTGATTTAGGACCCAACTCAAGTGATTTCATCAAACACGGAGTCCATATCGAGTCCATATGGAGTCCATATTGAGTCCATATGGAGTCCATATTGAGTCCATATTGAGTCCATATTGAGTCCATATTGAGTCCATATTGAGTCCATATTGAGTCCATATTGAGTCCATATTGAGTCCATATTGAGTCCATATTGAGTCCATATTGAGTCCATATTGAGTCCATATTGAGTCCATATTGAGTCCATATTGAGTCCATATTGGGTCCATATTGAGGAACTTTGAAGAGCAATATGGACTCAAGTTATGGCTCTTCAAAGTTGTTGCTCTTCATTTTTAGACACCAGGGACGTTTAGGACGCATAGGGTGCCATTTTAGGGCACCATTTTTAAAACACCTACAAGTCCAACTTCAAATATTCATAGCAGATTATAGAAGAGTTCAAAAAAGATGATTTCACATGGTCTATCCTTCCACTTCCTTCCCTACACACAAATATATCATACAAAATTAACTTCTCTACAGATTTTCCATGAGCCATTATGGAATAGCTTACCTTTGATTTTATTCAAAATCCAACCCACAAGAGACATTAAAATCAAACATTGGATGGAACTACAACCCCTTTACAATCATGTGTTTATTCAATTTTAAAGAACTGTTGTAAATCTGACACCACAACTATTCCAATCATGATTCCCAGAGAATATGCTGTATTTGTTCCAAGAATCTTTCACATGCATACAATTTTTTTGTACTTCAAAACTATCTAGAATATTTTGATAATGAATATTTACAACTACGAAAAATATGTATTAATATAGCCAGAAATACGTAGCTGAAATCTGAAAATACAATAATATTCATGTGCTCCGGTAACCTTGATTCCAATCACAAAACTTCCAACTAGAAAGTTGTTCGTGCATCCTCATCTTTAAATCACACTAGTATATTCATGGAAAAGAAAAGGAATAGCTTGCAAAAGTACAATACATCCCATGTTTTAAACCCTAAAAAAGAAGCTCCTTGCATCAGAATACATGTGATATCATCATACCATCTTAAAATGAGCTAAAATTCTTAGCTCAAAAAATAAATTCTGAGATGGAATCCAACCAATTGAAGGCAAAACACTGCACCAGCAAAAAAAAAATTCTAAAAAGAAAGGAAAGGCCACAACATGTGGCTCCATATTCCAACTCAATTGATATGGTTGACACAAAGTGTTAAACCCTAAACTAGAGGCTTCTGAAACCCTTGTGCCAATTCAGACTTTCCTTGTTCCTTGTTGGTCTTGCGGCATAAAATCAAATGGACTTCCAAGTTATCAAGCTCGGCAGCGGAAATAGACTTACACTTCTGGATGACCACCGGATGTGAGGAGTCGTTCATTTATGCCAACAAAGACAATGGTTGCTATTAAGACCTAGCTGCTGCACAGGTACTTCTTTACAAGGTTTCGGACACCATCTGCATCAACCGTGATTCCCACCTCCACTGGAGGCACGCCAACCCAGGGATTGTTCCCCTTCCAACTGCGAAACACATTCAAAATTGAAGAGTCAGCAACTTTGACACTTACAATAACAAACAATAATGTCACCCTTCACTCGGCTAAAAGTTCCGAGTAGAGTGATATCTGTGCACTTTCCAGTGTTGATTACAAATAAGTTAAGAGGGAGATGTTAGCGTCTCGTTATTGCAATGAATGTGAAGTAAAAAGAAAGTCAACTTTCATCTGTCTCACTTCACCGAGGGCCAGAATTTCTTCTTTCCAGTTCAGTATATGATGTGAGTATATTCTTTAAAACATGCGAGGTTCGTAATTGATCACTGCGGCTATTACTATGACGAGCTTCGGTATCGCCAAACATGTTATTTTAACACCCAACCCCTGTAATGTACAGTACACTATTGAATGAGAGTAGAGACAGTTGTAAGCAGCAACGTACTGTTTGAGTCCGTAGTCAAGGATGGTGTGGCCTACGCATCGGCCCACAGTCTCTACTCGCACTGCTCCCTTTCTGAAGGTGAACAGCGATGGGTCCAACAGTGCTGCCATGCACGTCGGGTCGTGAAGAAAAATTCCTGCCAAAAAATAATAAAAAAATAGAACGAATGGAGGTCAGGCGTTTCTCCCCCCCCCCCCCCCCCCATGGGAATGACATCCTTGATAAGTTCATGTTTTTGTGAAGTTGCAGGAAGTGAGGAGGATTATACCATCAAAATGGTCGGATTCTATGTGCCATTGGTGATAAAAGCGACAACATTCATAGACATATTGCCCGAATTTCCCTCCGGAATCTCTTATCTCAAGTAAATCTTCTTCTGCAATTATCACACCACAAAAATAACCAGTTGAATGCGTATACTGCTCAGGCTCACAAATTCCTTTAAACACTACCCCAGCTCTGTCTCCTATACCAGCACTTGGTTAACCTTCATATAACAAGTTAGGTCACATTGTTATCATACTGTTTAAAGCCCAGAGCTCAGGTGTACATTTAAGAATTGGATACTGGACATACCTCACACGTTTAAAAAGTGTAAGGATGCATTGCCAAGCAATCTTCATGGGGCTGACTACCGTGCTATCACTTATGGTGACCTTCAACCTCCTTAGAAAGAAAAAAACAGACATAGTACTTCGCTTAACAGATTTGGATCTGGAACTCAAATATCACATATCGCCATTGGTATTAGTAAAAGCGTTGTATTGATATTTGACGAAGAGGCCTTTACCACTAAATATGACCTGCGTGGTCAAGTTGATTCCTACGGCGAGAGTTTTCATTCCAGCCGTGAACGTAATATCTGCAGCATCGGGGTCACAAAAAATCTGCATTCCAATCATGCACACTTAGCTAAAGACTCGTCCTACATAATGAGACAAAAAGAACGAAAAACCCTTCCGGTACGCCTCGTCCAATAAAGTAGTCATAAAGTGTCAAAGTGTCCTTCATGTAACTGCAATACCACTGTTGCAGTCATCGTGGACAAGTCGTACTAAAAGAATTTCTCTTCTAGTGAACAGCAATAAATGGTGTGGGAGTAAGGGCGTGATCCTCACGTTTCGGGAATGAGACTTTTGCCTTGTCAAACTTACATTGGCTTCCGCAGCAGGATTTACATTTCCACACGCGTTGAAGGCACCTCCGAGGACCACCAGTTGGCCAAGGTTCTTGGCGAAGTTAGGGTCCTTCTGGACTGCCTGCAATGGATCCACCAGCATCCTCAGCTTGATAATTTCCATAAGAGCAATTTCTCATTACCCAAAATGGTTTTGTAGTTGTCCCTGTTGGAGGAAGTACTGACCAGTGCGATGTTAGTGAGGGGGCCGAGGGCAACCACAGTCACTTCGCCAGGAAACTCTGCTGCTTTGCTCACAAGAAAGTCTGGAGCACTCATTGGTGCCTTGTGGCCTTTGGGCTTGGCTTTGTGCGTTTCTCCGAGTCCGTCTGATCCATGAACAAAATACGCAATTCGGGGTTTCACGCACTGTTTCAAGAATCCAAAAATGACGAGTTTATGCAAATGCAGATGATATGCACAATCGTGCAGCCAAAGATGCAAAGGAAAACCAAAATGAGCCCAAAGGCAAAAAAAGAAATAAAATCCTCGAATCTCAGAGCGTTGCAGCCCAATAACTATGAACATGTGTGCACCAGTACTCGATCTCAAGTATCAGGCATTTGCCATACGGATTCATAGTAAGTCTAGAAAGAGCTACACGACGATGGTCGAGAGAAGAACCTGTAGTGATTCCGATGGACCTTCTGCAACTGGTATGTCGGGGCACCCTGCAAGTTCACACTGATGAATAAAACTACACTGTCAGCACATGCAGGCAAGGGTTGGGGAGGTAATTATACAGAAAATCTGACAGAAGCTCCACCTGCAGATTTCTAACATTTTGTGTTAATTTGTCGTCAGAAACTCCTTAAGAGCTGCATGCGCTTCAATAAGGTACAGCTCGATTACAGCAAAAGCATGAAATGCGAAAAACCTCAACAACAGAAACTATGCAAATAACGAAGTATATGCTCACCAGCCAGAGGGCATTGATTGTCGCCAAATCAGTGTTAACGTTGCCAAAAATGGTAGTTAGTCCTATAACTTCAACCTCGGGCGCTTGAAACGCCATAATAATCGCCATCATGTCATCTACAAGACATCAAACATCAGATCCACTGCTTACACTAAGAAAATCAATGTATCAAAAAAACGAGTGATGAAATCCGAAACTAACTACAGTTGAAATTTTCACCCCAATTAGGTTGAAATACAGCACACGAACCCCTACTGTAATCGAACGCAATTGGGAATAATGACAGCACCTTTAATTTTAGGGCATAGCTTGCGTTCTTAACCGGGGTTAATTATTGAACTTATGCTACAGTAATGCTACTTAAACCCCAACAACCCACGAGCTCCAATATATCCTCAATCGAAAACAGGAAAGATACTTCACACACAAAAAACGTGACACTTACTTTCAAATTCTCAAAAAATGATCAAAGCCCTAAACTAAACACAGTGAATTTCAAAATGTAGGCCATCAAAGCTAAACCCTCAAAACTTTGGAATCTTAAAAAACGCTTCGAAGAAGGAATCCCCGATACTGCACTGGAGCCGACATTTTGAGGCTACAAACGAAAGCGAGCATGCAACTCGGAATTGGAAAGCACCAGGCGGGAGTGAGGGAGGGAGAGAGAGAAAGGACAGGAAGGAACATCACTTACCAATGCCGGGATCCGTGTCGATGATCACCTTTCGTCGAGCTGGGGGCCTGATCGGATCCATGGGTGCCTGGAATGGATCGAAAAAGGCTGCGAGAATGTTGCTGGCGTGGAATGGATTGCTGCGGGCAACAATGGAATGGAAGAATGATGGAGAGAATGATCCCAATCTCTCTCTCTCTCACTGCAGCATGATTTCTCCGCTGGAATGGAATGGAAAGGAAAAGCAGGGGACGGACAGAAGAAAAGGTGGCTGACGGATGTCATCTCGTTTTATCCGTCGTCGTTTTCGAGTTCATTCAACCCAGACTTCTTTCTTGCTAAGTTAGAAGTATAACAAGAAGTCGAAGGGACAAGGAATATGGAACATGAAAATTGGAGGAAGAAGGAGTGAACAGGAGATCAAGAATTATGTGAGGGGACTACGAACCGGAACAGAAGATAGAACTGGGAATGGAGGATGGGAACGATGAACAAGTAATGAGAATCAGAATCAGATGATGGAAACTAAGAAGGGGAGTTTGGGGATGGGGATCCGGTAACGAATGATGAAAATTAAGCAAGCGAGTTGGGGGATGGAGAACCGGGAACATAAGATGGGGAAATGGGAATGGGAGTTTGGGGAATCGAGAAGAAGGGAATAGAGGACATCCCGTAAATCCTAAAAAGCAAGGGGACCATCAATGAGGGAATCGGGATAGGGGGTACTTTTTGAAGAACACCTAAGAAGAGCTCTTACAAAACAAATAGGCCCTACAAGTTTGAGACTAAATAAGGTTTGTAATTGCAAAGAGCTACAAGTAGAGTAAGTTAAACACTCAAAGCTAGATTTGAAGATTAGAAAATATGAAGTTTTAGTAATTGTGAGGCAAAACTTAATACTTAGGAATTGTTGCAAAGTTCACAATTTGAGCCTTTAGTCTTGATCTTTATGCAAACTTCAAAACTGTAGTTGCATATTCAAGCCTGACTGAAAGCCATCAACAATTTAAGTGAGGTAGCATGCAGTAGTAACACCTTCGCGCAATTGTGAAGGCATTCATTACTACTAATGGGGCAAGGTAGGCATGTAATAACATGAATTGTATCTAAAGACTAAACATCAATTGTTGTTTACCTTGTCTCCAATCGATTGAGATTGTGACACTTTTGTCATTCTCACAACAACTCATCATACATATTTTCAACTTCTTCAAAGAGATGGTTTGAGTTTTTTTTGTGTAACTTTCTTGTAGAAGGCTCTTGCTTCCACCACAAAAAAATGTTTGTTTAAAAAGCCACCTCAACATCAAAAAAAGATTCATGTCAAGGAGGAATTTTTGGCGCACACAATTTGACAGCCACAACAATCTAAGTGCGAGCGCATGCACTTCACTTGCTCAAAATGACCCAATTTCAAAGTTTTTACGGATGCTTTACATGGCGAGTCAAGCCGTGCATGATGCCGATGAAAATCTCTCTCATATGATTGGTCTATTTCTCCTCGAGTACATAGTACTGTCTTCCTTTCTCCTCTACTCTCCCTTTTATTTAGAAAGCATAAAAAGTTGTTCTCCAAGCAAAATTCTGTTAAAGAACATATATGATTAATTCCGCTAAAATGGAATTATTCCGGTAAAATGGCACACCTCAACTTTCTGAACTGTAGTTCAACTGAAACCATGTGATATAACAAAATTTGAAGGTGATATTATGGAAAATGAGTGACAATGTATATAAAGGAGTGATATTACAAAAAAATGTGATATTACAAAATACACCATTTTGTATGAGCACAAATGTAAAGACAAAATGGCACATGACATAGTGCCATTTTAATAGAATTGGGGTTATATGTGTTGTTTCAAACAATGATAGTTTGACTGGTCAAAAAAGAAAACAAATGCTGTATTGGTAGCTGATGTTTTGTGAGCAAGGATCTCGCCATTTGGGCTTCTTTCAGAGAATGCACGAAATCGCCCACCAAAAAGCAATCCAGAACGACTCAATCTGTTTTCCGGTTTTCGATCGTTTCCCCTGCAAGACATTCAACCCAAATCAATCAAAGCAAGAGTTTATCCGTTCACAATGAATCAAATTCAAAGCAGTCGATCACTAGCCAACACAAAATTAACCATTACCCAGCTCCATCGATCAAACGCAAGCCATCGTAACCATAACATCTACCGACCTCGCCATGCTCAAACAAATCTGGTGCTAGCTGAATCGACAAATCCCACAATCTGCTACAGAGTTTCGAATCTCAGTGCAGCTCTATTACAATCAGACAACCTGTAAGTAACAACCTGTAAGTAACCATTACCATGCCAAAGATCGATCGAGCCGGCCGGTCATGGACAAATTACTCGATCCAATGTGAGGAAGCTCGATCGATCAGACTTTCTCGATCTAGAGTTTGAAGATGAACCTGATCACTAGCATACGAGGATGCGGCAGATGTTTCCGTGCACCGCTTCACATTACTTGATATTTCCAGATATACCCCATGAGTTAGTGATAGAGTTTGTTGCCGCTACTGTAGATGATGTTGATGAATATGATCCTGCAGATTCATCTTCATCTCTAGCTACTTACGGTCCGTAAGTTCGGTTGTGTCAATCTTCAATCGCAACAGAGTTCATCCCTGGCTAGTCAAATTGGGAGTACCGTATAAGATCGTGATAAGAATATGCCTTGTTAGTACGTCATGCGCAGATTCGAGGATGATACTCTGGCGTTGTGCACATCCACTGCACATGATTTTTTACTGCTCCAATGTGTGAATAGTGTTGCTGGTTTTGATCGAGTGAATTTTCAAACTCTTATGATAAGAAGCTGACTCTGGTGGAAGCTGTAAGTTGCTTTCATGATTGGGCCGCCTACTTTTACATGCATGGGGAGTTGAGTATGTTTTCATTTTGAAGAATAATATTGTACTAATCATTGGAGGAATGCATCTCGAGCATCTTGCTTGGTGGAGTACACTTTTATGTTATGAGTATCGGAGTTGTCGAAGAAGACAACCGCTAGCTGATGAGTATGGAGATGGGGGAGTCAATAAGTGTGGAGATGGGGGAGTCAATAAGTGTGGAGATGGGGGAGTCAAGTGTGGAGATGGGGGAGTCAAGTGTGGAGATGGGGGAGTCATGTGTGGAGATGGGGGAGTCAAGTGTGGAGATGGGGGAGTCAAGTGTGGAGATGGGGGAGTTAATAAGTGTGGAGATGGGGGAGTTAATAAGTGTGGAGATGGGGGAGTCAAGTGTGGAGATGGGGGAGTTAATAAGTGTGGAGATGGGGGAGTCAAGTGTGGAGATGGGGAAGTCAAGTGTGGAGATGGGGGAGTTAATAAGTGTGGAGATGGGGGAGTGAAGAAATGTGGAGAGAGTCAAGTGTGGAGATGGGGTAGTCAAGAAATGTGGAGATGGGGGAGTCAAGGTCAGAAGGGAGAGTGCTCTAAGATGGAGGAGTATCAATACTGTAGCGCTAAGCTTCTTCATTCAGGGTTACATCATAGTTGTAGAAGTCAATATAATACCATGTACTTATCCCAAACACTAACAGGTGTCAACTTAGGGCACGCTTGTAAGTCCACCTTTAAAGATTTATAACAAATTGTAGAAGAGTCCAAAAATGATAGTGAGATCGACTTTGCGTATCGTTCCACTTACTTTTCCCATGCACAAAAATAATGGCTTACTTTGTTTGTTTTACAACAAATTTATCAATATGAGGTTTGAGCCATTATTGAACACTCTCCCTTAACATGTGGGAGGCTAAGTTTATAACGTGAAGGAGTTAACTTCCAGAGTCCAATAGGCCACAAACTGCCAGAAAGTCTAAGAAGTGGCAAAAACTACCGACTTTTAATGAAAGTTTTCAAATTTTGACAAAATTTTAGATATGTGACCGTAAGATCTAGTATTTAACTTTTATGTGTATTTGTTTATCAAATATCATTTTCTAATTTTCCTTACCGATTGTCAAATATCAAGCTCAAAGTTAAAAAAAGGGTTTTTTCCCTCGCTGTCGAAAGGGTAACTAGTTTTCTGGGGGCCAAAAGAATCATTTTTGGTAGAAAATTTGATATGAGGCTCTTCTCAACCTTGTCCCTAGGTGAGTGAGGAACATGTACGTGCAATTTTTACTCTCATGCGACCTATAGAACGTAGAGAAACGCTTGATTATTCACATGGAGGTATGTTAAAATCCAACTACAAAGGTTGGTCTTTGACAATAAAAAAATGGCATGTGAAAAATAATTGAATTGGAAATCCAAACGCTGTGATCATGCCTTGGAACCTTATTTACATGTCCAAAACTTGAACCATAAATAGTTTGGCGGTACTTTTAGGTAGAATTCAAATAGTGTTTTCAAACTTTAACCTGTAAATATCTTCTAAAGTGTGAGGAATTTTAACGCCGTAAATGACTTTTTAGAAAGATATGAAAAAAATCTCCAACATGAAAAAGGTCTCAACTTCATGCAAGCTAAAATAGTAAGTCGGAGGCTGACCAAACCCCAAACAAGCAAAATATGGCCTCCATCCACTTTAGGAGGAAACCCCTAATATCTTAAAGCATCATTTTAACGTTGTACCTCAAACTCGCCCTTTTTCAATGCAAGGGGAGAATTTTTCATTTTATGATGTTATTGAAGTATGTAAACATGCGATCCTGTAGTTAACTTAGAACCAAAATTCTCATCGATTGTGAGATCATAACATTCAAGGTTGGAATAATGGTTCTTTTCCCCTGTTGTAAAACGGGAAATTTTGAGGGTTGAAAAATACCATTTTTGAAGTATACATGACTTTTGTGTTTGGTCTGATGGACCTTATATAGGAAGTCAAGGACAATTTTTTTGAAAATTATATTTTAGTAAGAGGGGGACAAGTTATGGCACAACCCGCGCTCCAAAAATCGGTACGTACAAGAATGCAAGGCCATTCTCTTGTTTTTAATACTACTCGGAAAGGGATCTTAACAGAATGCAAGGTCAATTCATGATATTATTTCAAAAATATTATATCACTAATATATTTGATTATGAGCAAATCAAAAAGCATGGAATGTAGCTGAAATTACAAATTAGCCCCATGACCTTATATTCTTTTCTGCAAAACAATCCTAAGGGCCGTACACATAGGAGTGTTGGCCACAATATATTTATTCTCTAATATACTTACCAAGCTGCACATTGAGCCATTTGGGCTCAAATTTTAAGTGAAGATTTGTTGGCCATGTCTCCCCATGTAAAGCGTCCCTTATTCCATATTACTAAAGATGATTTCTTTATGCCAAAATAATGCTTTGGATTCCCATTCTAAAGAAAACTAGGAACCAATAAAAAAACTAATGATTTGACCAAACCCACATGGCCAAAGACACAATAGTCCAAAACAGAAATTCCCCAAGAATGTGCTATTTTCCACGCTCTATCCATCTGACATGATAAGCTCAAGGACGTATGGGATGATAGTTAGTTAGTCGTCGAGGTTTCATTCATCCAGTTCAGTAATCATCCATTCTCGTCGGAGGAAGCCAGAGAATGTCCCGGTGCTCTTCACTTAGCGTGCATATGATCGTGACCAGCAAACGAGCCGGGAGGAATTGAAGCAGCAGATTGTGACTTGTGTTTCGATTTGTGTGGGAGATCTCGCTTGCCGTGAGTTTGTCGCTTCAAACCTCACTTGGGTCCCATCCCTTGGCTGCAGCGATGGCGGTGCCTGACCTTCACGGAGGCGACAACAAACCATCAGCTCCGAAGAAAGTCATCATCGACACTGATCCCGGCATTGGTAAAAATTCTCCATCCCTACCCAGTTCCATCGCTGACCAAATTGATGTCCTCCGCTCTTCGTGCCCTGCATTCTTTTTGCTCCTCTCTGTTGCCGATCCCTCGCTATTATCTCTCGAGTAAATTTTTTGGCGTTTAATTAGAGTCTAAACACGGTGATAATTGAGGGTTTGAAGCCTTTACTTGCATGTTTTTGGTGTCGACATGGTGGTGATTTTTGGAATGTAGCCAGTATGTATTTGTGTGATGGCAGGCTCCTCTGTATTTTCGTGACGTTTCTCATCGTTTAATTTCCTCGAGAGTCTCGTTTTTGTTCGAGAGTCTTTCATTAGCTGACGAGGCTCCTATCTGGTAGACTAATTTTTAAAGGTCATATTACATTGATCCTAAGAAATGCTCGACCATGTGTGTAGATGATGCGATGGCTATATTTTTCGCCTTGAAGTCTCCGGAGCTGGATGTCATCGGCCTCACCACAATCTTCGGCAACGTGCAAACAGTCACAGCCACTGTCAATGCACTCCATCTGGTAACAATGATCACACATTCTTCGTTTAATCAACAAAATGGAATGTCCATGTCCTACATCTTCTCGAAGCTTTTTGATTGCTCTTCCTCTGGATCTGCGGACATGGAACACCTCCATCAATTGAAAAGGTCATGTCCCGATTCTAAAAGATTCATCACAGTATGTGCTGGATTACCTCTAAACGATGATCACCACACATACGAGTATGATTTTGTTTTCTTACAAAACATGTATTCGAAGGGAAGCTTGCATTGAAAGTGACAATGCTTAACCTTGGTTCTCTGCAGTTGGAATTTGCTGGTCGAGAAGACATCCCCGTTTCCGAAGGATTCAGAACATCTCTAAGGGTACGAACTTACTCACAAGAGATTGTATTCATGGATAGCACTGTCTTTGATACGATTAGTGGCAGGGGTTTGATTATTATTATTTTTGCTATTGTTTTATGGCAGGGGGCTGTGAAGGAACATATCGCTGATTTCGTGCACGGCTCCGATGGGCTGGGCAACACGCATCCCACTTTATCAGACAGGAAACCTATCGATACATTTGCCCCCGATTTTTTGATACAAAAGGTCAATGAATTTCCGGGTGAAGTTACCATCGTGGCTCTGGGCCCACTCACGAACCTTGCAAAGGTACATGTCCTTTCTGTATTCTCTGTATTGAAAATTTGTACCTAAACTCCAGAAATCTTAATCTTAACCAGAGTCAGGCTTAATTTCACCCTTCAATTATGAGTATTGCTTTCACGAGAGCGTGATTGATTGGTGATATTTTGCCCTTTCGCGTTTCTGTGATGGTGAACCTTCCTTTTTCGCTCAAGAATGAATGGACGTGATCGCAGGCAGTGGAGCAAGATCCAACTTTCGCCAAGAAGGTGGGCCAGATTATCATCTTGGGAGGTGCTTTTCAAGTGAATGGCAACGTAAACCCGGCCGCTGAAGCAAACGTAAGTACTGAATCCTCGACTTTCTGCGGAAGGATTCATACCAGTTTCTGATAGAGGTGTAGAAGCTCAATTAGCTAAGAACTGGAGTTTCTGTGCAGATATACGGTGACCCCGAAGCAGCAGATATTGTGTTCACATGTGGAGCTGACATACTGGTTGTCGGAATTAATATCACCCATCAAGTGTACTGGACAGGTATTAATACTGAAAGCGGCAACCCTCAATCTTCCTACTTTTTCTTTCTTTGGCTACGGAAGTTCATAATTGTAAGCATATGTTAATGAAAAGGGGGCCGTGGATGAATTCCTGTAAAAAGTTTGGATATGCTCTACAATTCTTCGTCGTGATGCAGGGCAAGACCTGGCAGACCTGGGCGAATCGAGTAGCAAGTTTGGCAAGTACTTGTATGCGGCATCGCACTTCTATGCCAAATATCATCGTGAAGCATATGATATCGATGGTATGCAATCTCTCTAGCCCCTGGCCTGCTAGATTCACGAACTTATTAGTTCTAGATCATTGCTAATCTAATGGAACAATAAGCCGTTCATTAAAGTCAATGGGTTGTCATTTTATTATGCAAAGGACACTACTACCAGAATGTGAGATTGTCTTGATCGAAGGCATTGGCTAATAATGACTTTTGAATTCTCGGTTGGCAGCTATCTACTTGCATGATCCAGCAACAATGGTGGCAGCTGTTGACCCTTCACTGATGACATACGCCAAGGGGGCTGTCAGAGTCCAGCAAGAGGGAATTTGCCGGGGCCTCACACTCTTCAACAACTCGAATAAACTGTATTGTTCTCCTCCTCTCATGCTCTTTTAACTCAGAAACTCACTCCCTCTTCATCTCAAATATGAACAGCCAGATAAGAATCCTCTTCGAATGTCCACCATTGTCGATTGCGGACAATAAAAGGCTATCTAAATTCATCCCTTTTCAGCTGTAAATAACGTCACAACCATGCATGAATTTGAACCATATCAGTCTAAAATGTACACCATAGGATTGAGTGATGATCGACTACATGCTCCAAAGTCATTGTAGTATGACTATTTTATGACATCCTGTTCTCAATTTTCCGACGAGACCAAACAAATCATCCCAGATGCTCTATTTTGTCACACCTCGAAAATTCTAAGCCCCGTTTCTATTGAGCCCCGTTTCTATTGCATACATGGACTAACAGGGCACTGATTTTGCAGGTGGCACGACCCAACAGATTGGTGCGGGATCCCACCAGTGAAAGTAGCAGTGGCAGTCGAGAGTGAACGAGTAGCTGCGCTTCTAAAAGAACGCCTTACAGCTCCGTGAACCTCTCACTCTGTTGTTGTTGTTGATTCTCTTGAGAGTTGCGACGGAGCCTTTTCAAGGTATCCTGAATAAAAATCATTCGGGTAGGTGGAAAGATAGATAGATAGGTAGGTAGAAGATGCAGCCTACTGTACTGTACTCTGACTACACCTATGCAAACGAGATTGGGATCTTAGCGATCTTAGCCATGAAAATTGGTCTGTCACTGAGATTCTGAGTTGGAGTTCTGGTGTATTGATGGAGGAGGGACTTGCAGTTCCTTCCATTCGAAAGGATTCTATACGATTCATGTGACAGCTCTTCAGGAAGCTTATTATTATCATGCCAATATTTGAGCTCAGTCACCCTCCTCCTATTTCTCTTTGTCCGTGAAATCATAATTGACTGGATAGTGCTCATTTGTGCTTCACTCTATGCTTGTCCTGTGAGGAGTGCTCCCATTCATTTTGAGGGAGCTTTATATTCTATAATAACCTTCTCTTAGGGCAATGTGGAACATATAGCACTCTCACATGTCTTTACACCGGGTCTTCAACCGCGTTGGTAAACCCGTTGGTAGAACTTGCAAACTTGGTGAGTGTTTTCTAAAATACTGTTCGAGGCTATCTCTGTGAGCTTGATTTTAGAAATTGTATTGCACCTAAAAAACCCTATTTGAGTGTTGAACATAGGACAAATAAGCTTACATTTGCACTTGTTCATGAGAGTTTAATTATTGGTGTAACATTATTTAGGTGAATGAGTCATCATTTGAAATTGGCAAAAGTCTGCGGTAAATGAGAGTGTGGCAAAAGTTTGCGGCAAATTAGAGTGTGGCAAAAGGCATATAATTGGGATTGTATAGCACCAAGTTTTAAGTTTGGACGTAGTTCAATAATGGTTTGGAGTCTCCATTCCTTCATAAAAGAGACCAAGCAAGTGATTTTGTGAGTACTAAGCGGGAGCATTTTTTACATGATCACCCTAAGCAATTGAGAATGATGGAAGATGGCGATCTAGTCCACCGTAGCCTATTGCAATGTGCCATCACATCCAGATACTGTACCATTTCATCATTTGATAAATCATCCTGACTTTCATCTTCTCTTCCTATTTATATCCTGCTATTTTTCCTGAGAAAGTAATCAGCATGGGTAAACATAGACACATGCCTACATTTCGAAAGTCCTCATTTGAATCGTATCAGGATCTTCAACCCGTTTGACATGTACCACCGGCAGTGAGCGTCTGTGCACTCAGTTGACTTTGAGAGATCCTGGCCCACTTGTCGAAGTGCCTTGAAGTTACCTGGAGCTCAGATTTGTGGAGCACGACCATCGCATTTGTAAGTGAGAGAGAGAGACGAGCTCCGGCAAGAGATCGAGCATTCCATTCTTCGACAACTCGGCATATATAGCGCATGCTTTTGACATCCTCGATCGCGATCGATCGATGAGGTTAGGATTTCGGGTGTCAGGGTTGCAATGCACTTATACATGTTCATCTCTACAAGAGCAGGAGCTTGAGAAGGCAGGGCTTCGACGGAAGTTCGTACGATTCACGCTCTTTTCTCATGCATGCTCGTGTCTGAGCTTTAAACTAGATCCGACGGAGCTTTTGAAGTACGGTTAACAATGTTACTGTGTTAGGGATTCTATGATGACAGTTTCAACCTCTGAATTCTAATGTACACAAGCTTGCCTCGCTCTGTCAGTTGACGTGTTGGAAGAGGCAACATTTAAGATGTCTAGAAGTTGGGAGAATTTCGGAACGTCGGAAAATTGGGGACCGGATGCTTGGCGTGATCATGTTCCGATGCCAGCTCGGCAAAAACTAGTGTTAAAAATGTAAGCCTGAAGATTCTCGGCCTCCATTCTTAGACTCGTTACCAGATGAATGCACAATACAATTCGATACGGGCTATCTGATCACTTTCTGAGACGAGATTAGTATGTCATTTCTTAGTATTACTTTAAATTGGATCCGTAATTATACTTGAAAAAATGTGTAGTTGGAAAAAAATGACTATTCCTCTAGATAGCATGGGTGTAGTCTCACCCGAACATTCATGTGAATCTTCTTTCCTCTAGATAGCATGGGTGTAGTCTCACCCGAACATTCATGTGAATCTTCTGCTGTTGTATGCTACAGGTTGTCCCAGTTGCAGCTAAACAATCCCGAGGTAGGACAGGATGAGCTTCTCAAGATTGCGACGTCGATGGAAGAACAAATCTTCAAGGATGCACTCGATCGAGTAAGTGTATTAATAGATCTTTGCTTTCCAACAAGCCATTCAATGCAAGTGCTGAGATTGATACCGTTGCAGTAGCTCAGAAGTTCCTATTTTCCATCAGCGATTGGCATCATTCTCTGTGTTGTACAGGACTACTACAAACGGAAGATGGAAAGTAAGATGACGGAGCTGGAGAGGGGCGGCAAATTGAGTGAGAGTGAATTGAAGGGCAACGAGAATGTGACGGAGGGTGCCGAGAATGTGACGGAGGGCAACGAGAATGAGACGGAGGGTGGTGAAGAGATCGAGCCAGAGGGCAACGAGGTTGAGACATAGACCACTTAGAATGAGTTTGAGGAGCTGAGGATCTAGTTTTTGACTTGTGTGTGCGCATATGCATTTGAAATTTTTCAGCCACAATCACTTTCATGTATTTTGTAGTGCTTTTATGAAGTGAGTACACCAAGTGGTTATGAATAGAAATTACAGTTAACCACCCCAGCAAAAATCAAGCAATTTCGAATTGAGCTCTTGCTTCCAATTGCCTCGCTCTGCATAGGAGCGTCATTGCCCTAATTCTTCTTCAGAAATTAGTGCTTCATCAGAAAAATATGGTACCAAGTGTGCAATTCAAATAAAAAGCAAGAGACAAGGTGAGGAGGTAACAAAAACTTAAAGAACTAAAAAGAAAAGGTGATATCACCTTGGGACACCAAAGGTTTTTTCTACAAAGCATACTCATCCAAAAGGCAATAATATTTTTTGCTGGTAGTGAAAACGTCTCTTAAATTTTTAAACTAAAATCTCGTTTTTCTTTTTTGACATAGAGAGTGAAATTTTGAGAAGCAAGGATTAGATTATGTTCATATAAAAGAAGATATTCAACTCTTTTATACAGTTGAATGAGAACTCAATCTGTGCAAAAGTTGAACAATTTGAACATTTACACCTTTAGAAACTGAACATTCAGACCTGCAGAGATGGAACAAATTAGAATGGGAAGAATCGAACGATCCCAGATAGAAACCTCCCTGTGACAATTTTTTCATGAAATTTGTTGGAAGTGGAAATCAAAATATGTTGCACGCGATGCACATAATGAGCATAGGAATCGAACAGACGTCTCTCACATGCCTGAAACTCAAAAGTCTCACATCCGAATTTGATTCAGATTCTTCAACCCATGTGCATCAGACTCTCTGCGTGTCTGTGCAGACATTTGTACAGACATTAACAAGCAGAGATCGTGCTTCACTTGCTTGCAGCCCATTTTTTGTGCCGGAGAAGACGATTGCATTTAGATTTTGAAAGTGGGACAACTCGGCAGGTAGCCTAAGTATGATTTTCATGTCTTTTAACATCCTTAGGATTAGGGAAGTCACCATTGCGATCGGCACTTCGATGATCATAAATGGAAGTCAGAGAGGAAAACAGGAGGCTCGTGACAAAGGAAGTTCGTGCATCCATATGTGTTGAGAGCTTTTGGCTGCTGTCATGTTTTGATCATTCATGTTTTCGATCAAGCTTGTGATCTTACCTTCCGCTTTTTTTTGGGTCTGTCTTGAGCATCGGTGATTTTTGTGATGCGATTTCAGAACAGTTTCAACCTTTTTCGATATTCTGCCACTGCAGGAGTTTGGCTGTGCAATGGAATCTAACATAACCTTGAATGTCTTGCTCAGCTGACTGTGGACAGAGAAGCCACGCTTTTATTGACAATTTTATTGAAATACGAGCTCCAACATGGAGAAATCTTGGCGTGAGTCGGTGCCGCAGGAAGATCGGCAAGACATGGTGAAAAGAATGTAAGTATGGCCTCCATTCTTACATGTTGCTTTCTGCTAGGTTTCTGCGATCCTTATAAACATCATTACACAAGAGTTTGTTTATTAGTTTTAGAAACATTAGTTGCGAACCATGACACTAAATGTTACATGTCAGTGTAGGGCTTGTACAACATTCACCTTCAAAATATAACACTAAATGTGAGAGGACTCTGCATGTTTATTTTCATGATTTCGCTTTCAGTTGGATGCACTTGGAAAAGTTGTCGGCGGCCATGGTCTTGATTGTGGGCATGTGTGCTGCAGCCATGGTGTGTTGGTACTTTTTATGGATCCAAATGCAGGAGAGGATGGTAGTGTTGAGTTTCTAAAGCTCGCACGGATGTTCGAAGACAAAGTCTTTCTAGATGCTCATGATCACGTAAGTCTGCTTTCCAACACCCCTATGCAAGTGTTGTGTCTCATAGCGGTAAAATTCTTACTATTTCTTTTGAAGAGCTCAACTTGCACCACATTACTTTGTAATTTGTGAGTTCTACAAGAAGTTGACCCTATCAAGTTTGGCATGTCTCTACAGCAAGATTATCTTCGACAAATCTCAATGAAAATGTTAGGGCTAGGCAAGGAGAATGGTATTGTGATTGAAGAGAATGACGAGGAGGTTGATAAGAACGAGGAGGTTGAGGAGTATAAGAGAGAAGTTAATGCGAATGAGGAGGAGGTTGACGAATATGATAATGAGGAGGAGGTTGACGAATATGATAATGAGGAGGAGGTTGACGAATATGATAATGAGGAGGAGGTTGAAAAATATGAGGATGAGGAGGAGGTTAATGAATATGATAATGAGGAGGAGGTTGACAAATATGAGAATGAGGAGGAGGTTGACGAATATGAGAATGGGGAGGAGGTTGACAAATTTGAGAATGAGGAGGAGGCTGTCGAATATGAGAATGGGGAGGAGGTTGACAAATATGAGAATGAGTGTGAGGTGAATAAGAATGATAAGGAGGAATATGAGAATAAAGGCAGGGTGGATAAGAATGATGAAGAGGTGTATGAGAATATTAAGGAATGCCTTGTGATTGAGGTAGAGGTCAAGGAAATTGAGAGAGTAGTTGATGCAAATTTGACCGCATTGATAGAGGCTGACAAGAATAAAAATAAGACAAAAGTGGACAAAAATTCAATGATATACTTCTCTCATTATGGCTAGATTGAAAATTTTCTACCAAGTTATTATTTTTGTACAAATTTAAATTAATACAAAGTTTGAGTAATATTTTTTAAACAAATCAAACAAATTGAATAGAAGAATCTTGTATTACTAATACGCACTTATTTTTATGAAATATAAAGATGAAATGAAATCATACTATCTTTTATATTTTATAAAGATCAATTGAAATTTTGTTTTTATTATACAAAATGGGAACGCCTCTACAACTTTGATGTTCTATTTGTTTATTGGTGGTCATCATCTGAGGAGGTCGTGGGTTCTATTCCCCATGCCGGCGTGGTGCTCACCACTATAGTCCACCCAACTATTGTGGGGGGTCTTTGGGCCTTGTTGTATGGGTACCTCAAAGCCCTTTGGGGGGATACTATGTCAAGTATCTTCAAGGCATTAGTAACTAGGCTAGAAACTAGCGTAGTTATAGTGTCCACCCTCGAGAGGGGGAAGTAGTATTGTTCCAATTTCCCCTTGTCCGGTGGCCATCGGGATATTAGCATTACGAACGGACACTTCATTCACGCCGGCCCCTTAGAGAGGGACCGGAGTTTCTAACTAACTAACTAACTAAGTGGTCATCATCTTTTTTATGTCTTTAGAATGAATTTGATTGTGAGTAAATATTGGTGTTGCATGTGATGAAAGAATTGCGTTATCACAAATTGAAATTGATGATACAACTTCTCAAAAACCGTTGTATTTGATCCTCAAATGTAATTGCCATAATTTTTATAAGTAAAAACTCAAATTTCACTTTAGCCTTAGTCACAAACACGTACCAAAGTCTCTTGATAGTAAAGAGTCATTTTGGAACATCTCTACCGATATAATGTGAAGGGACCCTACAAGATGAATAACCCACACACGCCCAGGTCCTAAGAAGTCACCAAAAACCTTAAGTAATCAGGTAAACCGGGAATCCCTAAAGTGACCTGCTACTACAAGGCTGAGATGGCCAAAAAGTTGAGGGTAGTTGCAAGGGAAGAACCTAACCGGGAGGAAGGAGAGATAAGTTTGGGTCACATTTCTGGGCACGTGAATGAAAGGAAAAAGTGTTCTCATCCAACACTTCCTAAATAACTCAAATATTCCTCTGAAGTACCAACATTCTAGGATGCCCATCGATATGATTCTTGTCATGCTCACTACCTTACTCTAGTATCAAATGCCTGCCTTAATACTCTTCTTACTTTACCTTTCTTTTGATGTCAGCTGCCCGCCAATATGAGTCTCGTCCGGACTTTGTTATCGTCGTATTCTTTTTAACTTCCTTCTTTGATATTATTTGTATTTGGTTTCTTGTTTGTTCAAGGACATGTCTACGTGGATTCAATGTTTGCTTAACTCCATGCCATCAAGAAATGTATCAATTGTTCTATGTGTTTTGGAATTGCTCTGCTTCATCAATCCTAATGTTGTCCTAGAGTGTTGGAATGCTCATCGAAATGTTGTAAGGAGACCAGGTCTCAAGAAGTTGTTCCAAGTGTTGTTGGAACAATTCAATGATGGTCTCTAGTTGAAAATGCCTTTGCAGGACTTGAAGCCCCTCATCACTTTAATTCTTCCTGAGGGCGTTTCTAGTATGTTATTCTTTGTGATTGTGAACGTCTTGAGAATTATCCTCGGTGTTACAAGCTTCTCAAAACTCTTTATTTCAAGCGCCAATCTCCGGATGTGTGTCAACCTGACCAAGTACTGGTTGGTCAACGTTAATCTTATCTCTCTTCGTAGAACTTTGGATGCTGCTTGCTACATGCTTTGGCCTTTTCAAGGAGATTTCAACCCATCAAGCATGAATATTCATAATATATTTACAGATATTCTTCCCTTCATTTATCCCTTACATAAGTTTAAGTCTACGTCGGATTATATAAAGCATTCTCGTAGGCCACGACAAATACACTATGAAGTTGCACATGCCTTGATTCCTTGAATTACTAGAAAGCCCTTTCTTGAGAACTTTCCTCCTTTTAGGTTGTCAGCTGCAGGCCGACTCTCTTCAAAACTTGTAAGTAAACTCTTTTCTAATTTAAATATAGAAATATATCCACACTATGGTTGACCAATTCTTTGCAAATTGGCATTTGTTGGTCGAGGGCCAACTTAATTATAGACTATAGAATTTTTCCATAAATAGTTAAATATGAGTTCAAATGACCTCAGCCAAAAAGTTTACCAAATCAACAAGGGGATGCCTAGAAAGGTTACAGACACAATCATCAAGCTTTTTGGTAATTTTCAAATCATTTAATTCAAAATTGTCAAAATTTGAGATTCTCGATGTTTTTGGAAAAAAGCTCAAAATAAAAAAACTCATAAAGGTAACTACTCACAATTCCCTTTTTCTTAAAATAAAGTACAATAAATGTCATGCTTGCTTTTCCAAATCACTCATTTATGCCTATTTTCAAAGAAAATTGCACAAATGTTTAAAAGCGGAATGAGTCTTCAAAATTTTGCTTATGCATTTTCAACTTATATATCTACATGGAGAAAAATATGAGATTTTATTTTTGGGCCACAAATCTTAAGTCTCGCTTTGCTCAAATTAGACTAGGTCTCCCACACAGTGCCAAAAAAACGGTTTGCATCAATTTTGAATGCTATAATCCCACAATTGGTGCAGATCCAATGGTTGAATTTAGAAATGGTAATTTTGTTAGTAGTTTCCTTTGAGACCTTACAATTGAGAATCCTATCAATTTGAAAATATTTCAACCTTACCTCAATCTCCACAAGGTGACAAGAAATCGCAATTTCTGAGTTGGAGATAAAAAACATTTGGACCTTTAGTGGTTTTATTGAAGGGTTGAGTCTTTAACACATGAAAATGAGAAAACTTAATATATAAAAACTGTGTTTATATCTTGTTAGTTAATCACCTCTTTTTTCAAGAGGTAAGAAGACAAATTGAGATATCATTATTTCACGGAGCGTTTGGCAACCAACCAATATTATGATGTTTCACTCTTTTACCCAAACTCAAGATATCAGCGATATCACAATATTTGTTAGTGACCATCGGTTTGGCAACCCTTCATTTATACAAATTAATACCATGATATTTCCAAACTCATGATTTTTCAGTAGAAAAAAAATCAAGATATTCCCAAAATCACAAGTCTCCTCAACCATCCGTTTGGCAGCCCTTCATTTTCATCATACAAAAGGATCATGATATTTCCAAAGATCATAATCTTTCATGGAAAATCCACCTTTTCCCAAAATCGCAATTTCCATTAGTAACCACCCGTTTGGCAACCTATCAATATCATGATATTCCAAAGGAATTGAAATGGAGGTCTCGACGTCAATCTTTCAACCCTTCCCTCCTCTCAATGATCGACTGATTGCCCTTCCGTGCCGTTTGCCCTTTGTATCTACTAAGAATATAATTAAAGTTACTAAATTTGCTCAAAATGTACTTAAAATACTAAAAAATAATAATATTGAAAGCTTGTAATTAAAAATACAGACAATGAAGATCGTATAACTATGACGATATTTTATTATTGAGTTAGGAACCAACAACCAAGCAACCCTTTATATTCTCATTATCATGCTTTGCATTGAGTTAGGTACCAACTACCAAGCGGCCCTTCATATTCTCATTATCAATTTATCATGCTTTGTGAAAATCCTGCCATCCTGGTAATCAATTAAAATGGTAGTCCTATAAATACCATGATATTTTATTATGGGGTTACCAAATGTAACACTAGTTTTAGAATATTTGAGGTGAATTCCAATCCTTTGTAACTTCTACTAAGCTTTTGGCAATCTTTGGTTTACCTATTTTTGTAAAACCTCAATTTTCTTATAATTTTCACTTTGTAAACTTACCTGTGATGAAAAGGTAGGTTTATTTTATGGTGAAGAGGTTCACTGGTCAAGAAATTAAGGAGAAACCTGAAATGTGTTCGACTTGAAATTCAAACTCTTGAGATATGATTGGTTGAAAATGAAACTCTTCATAGACTGATGGCTTACTCTACTCTAGTGTAAACTACCCTAAAACTAATATAAATATGCATCGCATCACATTACCACCAAAGCACTTGCTTCTTCACTCTGTCGCCACAGGGTACGTCTGTACGTTGCAGACTTGCCACACCCGCTTTCGGTGGCAATTTCGGAGAGGGAGGTTGTGGAGCGAAGCCCGGACAAGGAGGAGGAAGTGGACAGGAGGATTGTCTTGTGCACAGGATTTCATCCCACAGATCCTATTTCTTTCGCAGGTACAGTTGTTTGCACCTGTCTATCTCGATTTCCATTTCATTTCGACCCTCGACCCAACCTTTCGTTTATCTAGATTTGCTGTGACATGGACGCTCTTGCTTCGGGACGAGCGTGTTTCTAGGGTCAGGAGTTTGAGATCTTGGACGGACGACAGTGAGGTTAGGCAGAGCTGATCGGATGCGAGGCCGGGGTCAAGCCATCATTCGAACCGAGAAAGTCTGATTCACCTTGTTCCGTTTTTGTGCAGCTGGCTGCGGCTACGGGAGGCTCATCCTTTGCAGCAATTGTAGAGGTTGGTGTTACTTTACAACTATCAACATGGATAATTCATGGCGGACTTCGTTGAGGCACGACAGTCGGACAAGGATTGTGACAAGAATGTAAGTCTGTCAGAGGTTTCTGGTCTCTACTTTCGCATAGTACTCAATAACCCACTGTTCGTTTATAAGGATACCGACAGGTATCACGTCTCCTGTGAACTATGTTGCGGGTGGTGATCAATTGTTTAAGCTGTGTATCGGGGATTTCCAAAGCTCTGCAAAAGCGATGGCATCCTGACCTGGTCGGAGGAACATGATCACAACCAAAGAGGCGAAGTGGAATATGAGTTTAGTCTGTATGTGAAATGAATGTCGGTGTGCTGCAGCTTGGTCACGTTGCAGCGCCACATGCCAGTTGGTGGGCAGGACGGCGTGGATGAGCTTTTAGAGATCGCATGGCGATTCGAAGAGAAAATCTTTCAGGCTGCAACTGATCACGTAAGTCTTTCGCATCGCACACAACTCAATTCCTGCGTATGAGAAGTACGAGTGCAGCAGTTTTCAAAGCTCATGGTGTAAGTTGGAAATCTATGTTTTGCATTCGATCCTTGTTGAGCTTAGTTTTTGTGACATGTCTTCACAGGAAGATTATTTTCGAAAGATCTCGCTGAAGATGTTGTCATTGGAGACCGAGGCCAATGAGCCCCAAAACAGCTATCCGCCTGGAGCTCAAGTTGCAGAGCAGGTTGATTATTCTTACCAAGACTAACATGTAACAATATGTGGGGACATGGCAGACGTGTGTCAGTGCGTTTATGTTGAATATCTTGAGACTTAGTCAATCAATTCGAGTTGAAGAGAGAAGTAGGTGTGTCATTCATTGTATGGTGGACATTTCTGTGGCCTTATTAGTAGCAGTTGATATGTTAGGTTCTTCAGCTGCTGCTAAGGCGAAACCTCGCTCAAGCTCAAACCGCCGTAAACGGAGTTCTGTCGAGCCAGGCTCAACAGCAGCAGCTTCAGGAGGGGCAGCAACTCCAGCGTTGTCAGCTACGGCGGTTATCGGCCCTGTCTCTGCAGGAGAGTCGGAAAGCTTAGTTTTAGGTCGCAGTTGACACATGAAATGTCACATGTCTAGATGGTTGAGATTATTTTTCGAAGGTCTTGTTGAGGCTGTTGTCACTGTAGACCAAGGGCAACCAGGTTAGCAGGATGCTGGACTTGAATTAGGCCGCGAATGGTTTACAAGTGACATGAGAGTCGGGTAAAGAAAGAAGAATTGGGTGAAGTGAATGGGGGAAGTGATCAGCCAGTGGAGATGAGGGGATGCCGACAAACTTGTATCAATGCTTAGCATGAATGCATAGGGATGAACGCCAATGTAAGGGATTCAATATAAATGTATTGTGTGCTTATGCACTTAATGAAGGACGAAAATGCTTGTAAAGAAGTTCTGTATAAGGTAAAGCACATCATGTCAACCATTATGGGTTGGAAGGAGCCTTTGCGTGTGAGGGGTTGGGCTCTGCCCAACCACGAAGCTCCAGTGAGTAGGTGTTTGTTACTCGTTGTAAAGAACTGTGGTCAGAATATCTTGCGGGTGTTCAAAGTGACCTCAATCCAAAATACCTTGCTGGTTGCTACTACAATTAGTTGTTTTGGCCAGATTCTGTAAAGTCTCCAATTTGAGGGTGCAGTTTAGCTCGACTCGAGCTAAACTGTCATTAAATTTGGAGACTAAAAATCTCCCAAAATAACGAATATTGAGATCTTACCTCAATCTCTACAAAGTAATGAGAAATCCTTGTTCTTGGGATTGGAGATAATAAAACTTTTGGATCTCCGGGGGTTCAATTGAAGGCTTCGGTCTTTTATATATGAAAATGAGAAAACTTATGTAACAACTTTCTTTATTAGTTTGTTACTTAATCACCTTTTTTCTAAAAGCTAAGATGACTAATTAAGATTTCTTGACTTAGGGTGTGTTTGGCAGCCACCCAAATATCATGATATTTCACCCTAACTCGAGATGTTAGGAATACCACAATATTTGTTGTAACCATCGGTTTGGCAACCCTTCATTTTCGTAAAAAGATTATCATGATTTTTCATGAAAAATCAAGATATTCCCAAAATCACAATATTGTCGTTCACCATCCGTTTAGCAAACATTCATTTTTATGATAAAAACAATATTGCCAAAAGATCATGATCTTTCATGGAAATTTGAGATATACCCAAAATTGCAATATGTACCAGTGACCACCCGTTTGGCAACGCATCAATATCATCATAATGACAATCATGATATTCCAAAGGAAATGTAATAAAAGGTCTTGACCTCAATCTTTTAGCTCATGCCTTTCATTGATCACCCTTATGCCCTTTTTATCTACTAAAAATATAATCCAAGTTACTAAGATGTATTTAAAATTATTGAAAGCTTGTAATTCAAAAAACTCAAAATGGAGGTGGTGTTAATATCACAATATTTTATTATTGCGATGCCAAATAGCTCTTCATATTCTTATTATCATGGTATGTGAAAAAAATATTATAACGACCGAAAATAGCAATCTTGTAAATATTACGATCTTATAATATTGGGTTGCCAAATGTAGCCTTAGTTTTATAGCTTTTGGGCAAAATTCAAATCCTCTATAACTTTGATTAGCTTTTAACAATCTTTGGTTTACCTGTTTTTCTACAAATAATTTGGAATCAACCTCAAATAATCATGTGTGTCTAAAGTGATATTTTTCATAGTATAAATTCAAAAATAAGACCAAAGATCTTAGGTATCCCAAACTCAAAACCTAACATACAAAAACTCAACCACAAAACCAAACCACAAAATTTCTTTTTCTAACCTGAACAAACTCACCTGCTATAAGTGTCATGAGACCTTGGCGATTGTGAATGGTCCGAAAGCCCGCCCATGGCCGGCTGGGAGCTCCTATTTAGAATTCCCTGCATTCATTTTCGATCAAATTAAAAGGTTGGTTTACAGTATGATGAAGAGGTTCATTGGTCAAGAAATTTAGGAGAAATCTAAAATGTGTTTAAATGAGATTGAGACTCTTGAAAACTAAGTGGTTAAAAATGAGATTCTTGATAGACTGACAGCTTATACTATTATAGTGTAAACCAACCCCAAAACCAATATAAACTTGTATCTCATCGAACTACCTCCACACAGGTGAGCTTAAAGCCGGCCAGCGAGCTGGTCACAGAGCCCCTCGACCCTACCTGCCCGCCGGATCCCCTGCCCGGATAGAAAATCCATTATTCTTGTGTTTTGCGTTTTGGAATACCCTCTCATGTTGTTTTTTTTTTTTAAAATTGAGTTTCAAAATGCGGTCTACGACCGCGTTTTACTCTATTGGGTGCCTCTTGGAGCTATGGGCGACATCAACCATTAAAAATTAGGGGGCAAATATACCCCATTATTTATTTGGCGGGCAGGGATTATTTGCCCCCATGAGAGGCTCCATGACGAGCTCGCTCGCCGGCTTTAAGCCGATCCCCCCACACCACTTGCCTCTTCACTATGTTGACAACCCGAAGTATATGTCACTACGTCGCACAGAGTTTGCCAAACCCACTTTCGGTGACAATTTCGGACATGAAGGTTGAAGAGCGTGCCTAGTTGGGAAAAATCGTGCTTGAGCTTGAGGTTTCGTAATTTAATTACACCTTTTCTTTCTCGGTTTCAGCTCTCTGTAGTCTTTGATCACATCCTTCATCTTGCTTTGCTCTGTAGGAGTTGCTCTTGCGTTCTCTTGGAGTTTTTATTCGGAAGACATGCTTTAGATTGATGCCGGACGTAAAAGAATGAGGTTGCCGGTATTAGGTTTGAATGGATGCAAGGGTTCTCGCTGTCTGCTACTCTGCTAGAAAGGAGTTTGGACTTTTCTCTAATCCATCGTTATTGGTTTTCTCTTAGTTGGATGCAGAAGGAGCCCAACTCAAAAATTTGTGGAGGATTTTGTTTTCTCACGACACTCGGTCAAAGATAGTGAAAAGAATGTAAGTCTCAAATACTTCTTTTTCTTGATTACATCGTTCATCTCGATCTGGTGTGTCTGAGTAGCTCTTGCGTTTTCTTGGAGTTTTTATTTGTAAGACAAGCTTTAGATTGGTGTGAGACGTGGAACAGTGAGGTTGCTGACACTAAGTTTGAATGGATGTAGGGTTCAAGCCATCTTTTCGCCAAGAAAGGAGTTTGGATTTTTCTAATCTATTGTTATTGGTTTTTTGCTAGTTGGATGTAGAAGGAGCCGAGCTCGAGAATTTGTCGCGGAATTTGTTTGCGCAGGACACTCTTGTCAAAAATAGTGAGAAGAATGTAAGTTTCAAATATTTCTTTTTTTCCAACACAACGTTCATCCCAATTGGTGTGTCTGAGTTGTTCTTGCGTTCTCTTGAAGTTTATATTCAGAAAACCAGCTTTAGATTGATGTGTGACGTAGAACAGTGGGGTTGCGCATTTAGTCCGAATAGATGCAAGCGTTGAAGCCATCTTTTCGGTGTCTGTAAGGAAGGAGTTGAGATTTTTTTCTAATTCATCGTCATTGGTTTTTCTGTAGTTGAATGCAGAAGGAGCCTTGCTCAAATATTTGTGGCGGAGTTTGTTTGCGCATGACACTTGGTCAAAAGTAGTGAAAAGAATGTAAGTCTCAAGTATTTCCTTTTCTCCAGCACATCGTTCATCTCGATTGGTGTGTCCGAGTTGCTCTTGCGTTCTCTTGAAGTTTTCAATTAAAAGACAAACTTTAGATTGATGTGGGACATAGAACAGTGAAGTTGCGTATTGGGTTTGAATGGATGCCAGGGTTCCAGCCATCTTCTTGGTGTCTGCAAGAGAAGAGTTTCAAGTTTTTAACCTCAATTCCGTTAAAATGGCACAATTCCTTGTGCCATATTGCCAAAGCCATGTTGTGCCAATTTGGTCGCGTTTCTGAAACGTGCCATTTTACCGGCATATTTTTGAACTCAAAATCTCAAAGATTTATGCTTGCAAAATGGCACGTTTTTTAATATCACCCACATCTTCCATTATATCAACAAATTTCTGTAATATCATCAAAAATTCCATAATATCACACTATTTGATGAATTTTGACCTTCAAATTTTGTCGAAGGGCAGTTTTTTCTCAACAGCCGCTCAGAAATATCTCTGGTTTTGAGCGGCCGCTCGGAAAAATTTGCTCTATTATGTCAAAAAATGACAAAAACGAGTGTTGTTTTTTTCATTTTTTCCACCTTAAATTGTGCCATTTTACCAGAATATTGCCAAATTAACGGAATTGAGGTTTTTTCTAATGGATCGTCATTGGTATTCTTTAAGTTGGATGTAGAAGGAGCCTTGCTCAAAAATTTGTGGCGGAGTTTGTTTGCGCTGACACTTGGTCAAAGGTAGTGAAAAGAATGTAAGTCTCAAATATTTCTTTTTCTCAATTACATTGTTCATCTCGATTTGTTGCATCAGAGTTGCTCTTGCGTTCTCTTGGAGTTTTATTTGGAAGACAAGCTTTAGATTGATGTGGGACATAGAACAGTGAGGTTGCCGGTATCAGGTGCAAATGGGTTTAAAGGTTAAATCTATCTTTTTGCTTTGTGCAAGAAAGGAGTTGGATTTTGTCTAATCCATCGCTATTGGTTATTTCTAAGTTGGATACACGACACTCCGACAAAGATAGTAAAGAGATTGTAAGTCTTAAATATTTCTCGTCTCTTTCTGCATGTGGTGCTAAGGGAGCCCCTAGTTTTGGGAGGATACTGACATGTTTCAAGTCTCGTACAAATTGCATTGCTAGTAATGCATACTTTTGCCGGTTTGAAATTTTGTGATTGTCGCTTAGCAGGTTTTCGCCGCACAAATTGTCGCTCCATAGGTTTTCGCGCCTGAGGTCGTAGCGCTAGAGGTCGTTGCGCGAGAGGTTGTTGCGCTAGAGTTTGTCCGGCGTGAGGTTGTCTTGCTGGTCAACATCGTGTACAATGTTGCGCTCCTTGGAGGCCGGTCAAGAGGAGTTCGCACCGAAGGTTGTCGCTTCGCAAGTCGTAGATCTAGAGGTTGTAGCGCCTAAGGTCATTGTGCCGGAGGTTGTTGCTCTACGCAGCGTCGCGCAAAAGGTTGTAGTACAAGAGGTCGATGTGCTTAATGAGGGTGCATCAAAGGAGGTTGCTGAGACCGAGGAGACGATGTCAAAAGAGAAACTGAAGCTTACAATGATGTATCTAGAGAATGGAAAAGTTTCCAACCTAGTGGATGCAAACCCAACTAATTCCAGCATGATGTCTAGACAAACTGAAGAATCTCAGGGTTTGCTGCAACTACCAACACTGAGGAGGCCAAACTCCTCGCAGACGCCGAGGCAAAAGAGATTGCAAAAAAGAAAGGTAAAGAGAACGTGGTTTTTGTTAATGTGAGCACCGATGAGCCGCCATGCATTGGTGCTGCAGGTTCGAGTGTGGAAAGTAATGAAGGCTATTTGGACGAAGAGTTTGAAGGAGAATCCCAAGTCTCTCATGTTGCAGAGCCCAGCGTTACATGGAACATCACATCATCAACCATTGACCTCAATTGGGGCAACAACAAATACACCTTTCCTCCTGGAACCATGTAAGCATTCTTTTCACCATTCCTGATGTGTTACGATGGACTGTTGTTGTCAAATGGATTTTCATGTTGAATAATTGGGCCTGCAGATTCCAGATTGACACAAAGCTAGGAACCGCCAAGGCCTGGACCATGGTATATCATGGAAGTGCCCACTCGTACCAATTGGCAGCTCTTCCACCTTCATCAAAAGTTGGAGTACGCATCCGGACTCTAACTACAATGGGATGGACTTTTGAAAGTAAGCAAATCATTCCACTCTTGTTAATCGATACGTTTTTTTAGAAGATGAGTTGCAAGCAAGCTTAGCTTCATTATGTTGATTGATTGGCAGCTACCTTTGTTACGGAATCCGGTCCACCATCAAAGCCATCAAAGCTAGTGGTTCTGGAACATGGCACCGATTGGATCGAATTGGCATGGCGTCCTCATGTGCATGACGGCGGGAGATCTATTGAATTTTACTGCGTGGAGGTAAGAGTTCATATGAATGTTCAACCGTGTGTTCAACCAGGCATGTTGATTGCAACGAATGATTAGTATTATTAATTTTCTTCTGCACAAAATCTAATGTAATGCTTCAATGCAGATGTACGTACAAACACAATCCAGTCCTAAGAATTCCCAAAGTCACATTTTCAGCACAACCTACTACAATAAGTTTGTGGCCAAAGAGTTGGAGCCCGGCACCAACTACGTCATCTGTGTTTATGCACATAACGAGCTAGGGGATAGCGCTCACTCTGGTATGTACATACACATGAAAAATTGAGGTTTTTTATTAGACTCCCTTGATGTATTGATGTTGATGTTCATTTGCAATTTGTACAGTTTCGTTGGTGATGACCAACCCTGCCCCACCAGCAGTACCAAAGGCTCCACATATCAAGGATTTAACTTCCAAAGCCATTTCTCTCCGGTACATTTCTACGAAGCTCCCTTTTTCTTGCACAGAAAAGATAAGAATTTGGGTACTCACATTTCTATTTTTCTATGCAGTTGGCCTTCTCCTCGCTGTAATGGTGAACCTGTGAAAACCTTCGCCTCGAGATGCTAGATCTCGGGTATGGAGAGAAAAGCCTCCCAAAAGAGACTATTGCGGCTCCAGCACTTGTATCTGAGGTTTATAGCGGTCCAAAGAACGAGTTTGTTGTGAGGAAGTTGCATCCTTTGACAACATATGCATTCCGGGTGCAGGTATGTAACTAATGCAATACAGATGATTTTGTTCAATAGGCAACAATTTTTAATGTTATGGTATGTTAATTGGTGCAGGCAATTAATGCAATTGGATCAAGTGAGTTCAGCAAATTTTCTGTTTGCAAGACTTCTGTAGCGGCCCCAAGTCCTCCTGAGCATCCTAGAGTAATTGAGACAAAATCAACGGCTGCCAAACTAATATGGATGGTTAGTCTCTCTCACACTACATTGTATTGGATGGTTGGTCTTTCTCACACTGCATTGCATTGCTACTTTGACAATCGTGTAGCAATGGTACTAATTGAAAACCTAACTTGTTGGTGTTTTTAGGCTCCAGAGCGAGACAATGGCGCCCCTGTGTTCAAGTACACACTTGAAATGCAAGAAGTGAGAGTACCCATACCGTCCGAGCTACAAAGACTCCAAGGCAAGAAAAAAGTGGCTGTAAAGTCAGATGTGCTTCTAACGTCTTCATCTACTCGAGCCTGGATCGTGGTTTATGATGGCCAAGAACTTTGGTAATGCACGCTCTCGTTCATTCTGTAGCATGAGAACTTGGATAATTCGATTTGGCTTTAGGGTTCACAATTGTAATGATTTGCTTGTTCGTAGTTAGAGTGACAAATTTTCATGGATGCAACACGTCTGAGATCACAGGTCTCTCTCCGGGGCGTGAGTACAGGTTCCGAGTGAAAGCGCATAATGTTTATGGCTCATCCTCTCCGAGCTCCGTTTCTGTGGCGAATTTACTTGCTACTACACCACGAGTGCCTCCACCACCCACATTCGATAAAGTCTCGCCTACAACAATGCAAATTAAGTGGACAGCTCCACAATCTGATAATGGCATGACAATTTCAAGGTAATGAAAGGCAAACCGGCAAAGGGAAGCAAAACTGGGTGCTTCGATATACATGCATATGAATCTAAACCTTTGGAACTAGGTACATCAACTCAACTTAGATGTCTGAGAAACTGCTCTGTTTTGGAGTTGTGCAGGTATGCGCTTCACTTGGACAATGGCCGAGGAGGGCCGCTGAGAAAGATTTACAAAGGGGAGACTAGACTATACAACTTGTCAAACCTCATCAGAGCATCAAATTACAGAGCAGCAGTGCAGGTTCGTACTTTTAACAAAGCTAGAGTTGTTTCAATAAAGAATTTTCTACCCTTGCCACAGTGAACCGAATGTTTTTATTAAAGTTGCAGGCTATCAATGCTTGCGGAGCCAGTGAACTTAGCGAAGTGGCGGTGATCGAGCTGCCGGTGTTCAAAGCTCCACCAACACCGCCGTTTGCAGAGAGAAAAGCACCAAAAAAGGTTGCGGTTCTTGCCGCTCGATCCAAGCTTGCAGCATTGGAGGTGCCAAAATTGGAGAATCCAGCACCTCAGAGTCCTTCGAAAGGGGCACATTTGCTTGTAGTGGAGGTGCCAAAGACATTGAAAAATGTTCGTGTGAAGGTGGAATCCTCAAAAGCACCTACACACCCAAACATCAAGCTCGAACGGGCACTTGGGAAGTTCGGAGAGGCATCACAACCAAAGAAGGAGAAGCAAGAACCTGCTACACTCGAAGCCAAAGGTGAGATTTCCAAACGTAAGAAGCTTGCATTGGCACCACCACCACAAGAGCAGGAGAAGTTAAGACCTGCTAAGCTTTTGCTTGTGGCTGCGAAAGCTGAAATAGTGTCGGTTCAAAAGAAGGAGAAGGCTGCACTTGCAAAGTCTTTAGGATCATTGTCGAAGAAGCAGAAACCCGTGGCACCTGTAATTGTGGTGGATTCAGCAGCTCCAAAGCCAACATCGCCTTCACGAGCACTAGAAGAGACTGCACTTGCCGCACTAGCATTAGCATCTTCTTCTGTTGAGAGCATCAAGTCGAAGAAGGAGATGAAGTTGCTCGTGAAGAAAGCTCACCAATCGTGGTTGGAGAGGGGAGTTGATTTCATCAAGAGGTTTAAGGGGTTCTGGCCTCTGTGGATCGTGCAAATATGCGTTGTTTCCTTTTTTTTATTCAGGTTCTTCCAAGACTATTTTAATCTGGCGTCCGATAGTTCATTGGATCCTATTGATTAGATGGTCTTAGTTTCGGGCAGAATAAACAAGTGTGCACAGAGTGCAAAGTCAAAGTTTGTGTCTCAATAGCTTTGTACTTTCCTCTCTTCAATAATCAACAATAATGTGTTGATCATTCTCAATTTTGTTTATGGCAGGGTTGTGAAAGGTTTCAAGATTGTTTGTCGCAAAAGGTTGATTTGAATATATATGTTTGGTACTATTCAAAGCAAGGCACTCAAGTTAGTCTTTTGCTTCACACACAACTCAATTCGTGCGTATGACAACAACAAGTGCAACGACTTTCAAAAGAATCAAAGTTCATAGTGGAAGTTGGAAATCTATGTTTTGCATCCGATACTTGTTGAGCTTAGTTTTGGGATGCACTTGACACCTGAAATGTGACATGTCTTCACAGCAAGATTATCTTCAAAAGATCTCGCTTAAGATGTTGTCATAGAGACCGGGATCTGGTCTAATCCTCTTCTGAAGAGACTTCCGCTTCGAACTCAAGTTGGAGCGTCGGGAGCAAGTTTATCAATTCATATGTTATCAATGCTTCAAGTAGGTAAGCATGTAAGACTTTCGTGGTCTCATTAGTAGTTGTTGATCCATATGGTTGTTGAGCTGATATGGGAATGCAGGACTGTGCTCAAACCTTCGGTACCCGCTTCAGTAGTGACAACAAATTTTTGTCCGACAATTATTGGCTCAATCTCTCATGTCTAGGTAAGTGAGTGCTCTTGACTTAAATGTGGTCGCCGTTGAGTGAGGAGTTCCACAAGAATGGGGCGGAGGGGATTGGGTGGTCATCCCCAAGTACAAGGTGAAGGTCCAACAAGAATGATACAGAGGTCAGAGATTAACATAAATGTGCAAGATTGTGCATTCAAAGGAGGATAGATGTGTGTAAATGAGATACAAGTATAGAAATTTTAGTTTTAGAAGTTTTAAGTATACCCAACTTGTTGGTCAAGTCGTAGATCTTAAGTTTTGAGGATATCTAGTTTCTCGTCCAAGTGAGATTGCTTATATAGACTTTAAGCTCTTCTTGTCCCTCTGTGCGGAGGTGCCTCTAGGGCTTTAGGTGTGTGTAGAAAGCATTATTACTGAAATAATTGTTCAAGGAGAAGCACAAAGATTAGTGTTTAAGGGAAATAATGTGATTGTTTGACATACTTTTGATTATATTCATCATGCCTAGGATGATATAAACACATGAGGAAGGTGAGGCGAAAGCTTCTTCAATTTAGACAATCTATATGGAAGTTTTAGAAGCTTCTAGAATTGTGTAGAAAATTCTGTAAACTAGTGGTAGATTCTGGAACTTCCTTGAAAGTTACACCGGTCAATAAATTATATTGAATAAATAAATTTTGGAGGATTTTTGAGGAATATATTTTATGACAATATGTTTATGGGTGCTGATGAAGGTATAGTATCATAAGTAAGGCACGTCCATGACATTATCTAAAATAATGGTCAAGATGATTATTGTAACAAATGTAGTTGGAAAGCCTTCAAATCATAATTATAGTGGTTTGAGGCACCACAAGCCTTCGCTTGGTGGTTGGGGCTCATGGCCCCCAATGAGGAGGTCGTGGGTTCCATTCCCCATGCCGGCGTGGTGCTCACCACTATAGTCCACCCAACTATTGTGAGGGGTCCTTGGACCTTGTTATATGGGTACCTCAAAGCCCTTTGGGAGGATACTATGTCAAGTATCTTCAAGGCACTAGTAACTAGGCTAAAAACTAGCGTAGTTATAGTGTCCGCCCTCGAGAGGGAAAGTAGTATTGTTCTAATTTCCCCTTGTCCGGTAGCCATCGGGATATGAGCATTACGAACAGACATTTCATTCACGCCGGCCCGTTAAAAAGAGACCGGAGTTTCTATCTATCTATCTATAGTAGTTTGTATTTCATCTATCATTAATATTTTTTAATATAGATTTTTTATTATATATATATTTATTACCGAAGCACTACTCAAATTCGGAAGTAACATAAGTCAAAAAGTTAACTTGTTTTACAAGGGCGGCCACTAAACGTTATGGAAACAATCTTCAAGATTTTTCGTAACTTTTGAATTATTTAATTCAAAATTTGTCAAAATTAGATATTTTGAATTTTTTTGGAAAAGGTTACGGTAAAATAAAAAACTTACGAAGGTACCTAATTGCATTTCGCTTTTTTGAAGTAGAATTGACAATAATGTTATCTTTGCGTTTATTGCTTTACCTTCTCCTAAAAACCATTGCATGAAGGTTTAAAAAGCCGAAGGAGTACTCAAAATGTTGCAAAGGTATTCTCAACATAGTTATCTACATGGAAAAAAATATGAGCAAAAATCTATGGAGTAACAATCATCACTATTCTCCCTTTGCTCAGCGTAGACTAAGTCTTGTACACAATGCCCAAATTTTTTTTCATTGATTCTCAATGCTATAATCTTACAATTGGTGCAGATCCAACAGTTGAAATTAGACATGATAATCTTGATAGTAGTTTCCTTTGAGACCTTAGAGTTGAAAATCCAATAAAATCTTAAAAATTTCAGCCTTACCTCAATCTCCACAAGGTAAAGAGAAATCCGAGATTGGAGATAATAAAATGTTTGGATTTTTTAAGGGGTATAGTTGAAGGCTTCAGTTTTTTATACATCAAAATAAGAAAACTTATGTAACAACTTTGTTCATGAGCTAGTTATGTAATCACCTCTTTCTCAAAAGCTAAGACGACTAATTAAGATATCTTTCTTTTTAATGATAAAAAAGATCATCAAATTCCCAAAGATGATGAATTTTCATGGAGAATTGAAATGTTTCCAAAATCACAATTTTCACTAGTAACCACACTTTGGCAACCTATCCATATCATGATAATGGCAATCATGATATTCCAAAGGAAATGTAAATGGAGGTCTCGACCTTAATCTTTCAGCCCTTGCCTCTCAATGATTGCCTTTCGTGCCCTTTGCCCTTTGTATATACAGAAATTTTAATTCAAGTTACCAAATAATAGTTAGAATTATTGAAAGTTTGTAATTCAAAAAACTGAAAGTAGAGGTAAGGTAATTATCACAATATTTTATTGTTGAGTTGTCAAACAACTCTTTTTATTCTTATTATCATGGTATATGAAATTCATAATTATGAGTCAAAATGGCCGTCGTGTATCTATCAAGATCTTTTAATATTGGGTTCCCAAACGTAGCCTTACTTTTGAAACCTTCGGCGTGAACTTTAATCCTCTATAAACTCTAATTAGCTTTTAGCAATTTTTTGTTTACCTATTTTGTACAAATAATTTCGAATCAACTTTGAGGGGGTAAACTATATTTTTTCGTAATATGAATTCAAAAATAAGACCAAAGATCCTAGATATCCCAAACTCAAAACCTAAAACAAAAAAACTCAACCTCAAAACCAAACCTAAACATTATATTTTGTTCACTTAACCCTTAATTGACATCCTTGTTTTCCACAAATTGGAGAGAAATGCAACCTCATTGTCTTCTGGCCTTATTTCTGCACTAAAGATAAATCAATTTTGAGAATCGGAAACGGTGGTTACCAAGGTAACTTGGTGATGTGACCAATGCAAAAAAGATCGATCACATCGGGTAAAATCTCAAAAAATGGCAGCGTTGAGAAAAAAATGTTTATGTTGATGATCATGAGTGAGAAATATCATATTGCTTTTTTGGTTTTTCTCCCCTTGGGTCATTTTTTCTAAAAATTGGCATCATAGAGCATGGTATAGGGATAAAGATCAAGATTCTTTATTATTTTGAAAAAAAAAAACGTCAAAAAAATAAAAAGAAAGGCCAAGTCAAAGAGCATTGACCATGGGATCATGTGGCCCTTACAATTTTGTGCGGATCACACAAACCTCAAGAAGGCGATCGGGAAGGAGCATTGGATTTGGAAAAACAAAAGAATAGGGGTGCCTTTGCACAAGATTTGCACCCTACCACTGTGTCGGACCCCAAAAGCAAAATCAATGACCTTGGTGACCAGTTTGGTTACCGGTGACAATTAAGGGTTAACAAACTTACCTGCGATGAGACTTTGGCCATTGTGAATGGTCTCAGGCCCGCTCATGGCCGGCTCGGAGCTCCTATTCAAAAATTCCCTGCATTCATTCTCGATCAAATTAAAAGGTAGGTTAACAATATGGTGAAGCGGTTCATCGGTCAAGAAATAAGGGAGAAACCTGAAATGTTTTTCATTGAACTTGAGACTCTTAAAATCTGAGAAGTTGAAAATGAAATTCTTCAATGGCTTATTCTACCATAGTGTAAACCGACCCCAAAACCAATATAAAATTGAATCGCATCTGACTACCACCACACCACTTGCCTCTTCACTCTGTCGACAGCCCGAAGTATATGTCTGTACGTCGCACAGAGTTTGCCAATTTCGGACACGGAGGTTGTGGAGCGTGCCTGGTTGGGAAAATGGGGCTTGAGTTTGAGGTTTTGTTGTCTAATTACACCCCTCTTTTTCTTTCGCCGTTTCAGCTCCATCGCCATCCTTGATCAGATCGTTCATCTCGATTTGTTGTGTCACAGTAGCTCTTGCGTTCTCTTCGAGTTCTTATTTGGAGGAAAAGCTGATGTGGGACCGTAGAACAGTGAGATTGAGATATTAGGGCGGGATGGATGCAAGGGTTCAAGCCATGTTTTGGATGTCTGCAAGATACAAGTTTGGATTTTTTTCTAATCCATCGTGTATTTGGTTTCTCTTAGTTGAATGCAGAAGGAGACGAGCTCGAGAAGCTCGAGAATTCGTGGCGGAGTTCACTTGCTCACGACTCTCGGACAAAGATAGTGAAAAGGATGTAAGTCTTGAAGATTTCTGATCTCTACGTGCAGGTGGTGCTCAGGAACCCACTCGTTTTACAAGGATTTCACGTCTCCTTTGAATTGCGTTACCGGTGTTGCATGCTTTTGCCGATTTGAAATCCGGAATATTTTACAAAGAAACAGCACCAAGACCTAGTCGGACGTACAAAAATCATGTTAAGAGATGCTTCTGTGTGGTATGTTTTACACAAGCCACAGAGCAGCTAGATGATAGTGTCCGCAGGAGTGTCTGGTTAGGAGCCAGAACCAGGGTACCTTGCTTTGTTTGAAACATCGGGGGGATGGTAGATGCGTGTAACATACATGATGATGGATCCCCGTCGAATTAGTGAACGATGGAGTGTGGTAATGGTTGGGCTGTATGTGTGTATGTGAAACGAGTGTCGGTGTGGTGCAGCATGGACACGTTGAAGCGCCATATGCCAGTTGCTGGGCAGGACGGCGAGGATGAGCTTCTGAAGATCGCATGGCAATTCGAAGAGAAAATCTTTCAGGTTGCAACTGATCAAGTAAGTCTTTTGCTTCACACACAACCCAATTCCTGCGTATGACAACTAGGAGTGCAGCAACTTTTTCGGAAGACTCAAAGCTCATAGTGTGAGTTGGAATTTTGGAAATCTATGTTTTGCATTTGATACTTGTTGAGTTTAGTTCTGGGATGCACCTGAAATGTTACATGTCTTACACAGCAAGATTATCTTCGAAAGATCTCGCTTAAGATGTTGTCATTGGAGACCGAGGCTAATCCTCTCCAAAACAGATATCCGCCTGGAGCTCAAGAAGTTGCAGCGCCAGGTTGTTTATTATCACCTTGGCTTACATGTAACGATAAGTGGGGACACACCAGACGTGTGTCAGTGCGTTTATGTTAAATATTGTGAGATTTTATCAATTGATTCGAGTTGAAGAGAAAAGTGGGTGTGTCTTTCACTGTCTGTATTGTGGGCATTTCAGTGGTCTTATGGACATTTCAGGGGCCTTATTAGTAGCGGTTGATATTTCAGGTTCTTCAGCTGGTGCTGTGGCGATGCGAAACCCTGCTCACACCACAGAAAACGGAGTTCTCTCGAGCGAGGCTCAATAGCACCTTCAGTGACAACAATGATTGGTTCTGTCTAGATTCGGAAAGCTTAATTCTGGGACGCAGTTGACACATGAAATGTGATATGCCTAGATGGTTTAGATTAGTTTTGAAAAGTCTCCTTGAGGTTGTTGTCAACGGAGATCAAGGAAAACCACGTTGGCACGATGCTCGACTTGAATGAGGCAGGGGCTGATTTAAGTGTTACATGAGAATCGGTTGAAAAAACAAGAATTGGGTGAAATGAATGAGGAGGTGATTGGCGAGGGGACTCCGACAAACCTCTTTCAATGCTTAGAATCGATGTATAAGGATGTATGTAAGGGGTTTAATATGAATGTATATTATATTAATATATTGTATGCTTATACTCTCAATCAAGGGCAATAAATGTGAGTGAAGAAGTTATGTATAAGCCGGGTAAAGCACACCCACTCAAGCATTATGGGTTTAAAGGAGCCTTGCTCCGTGAGGGGCCGGGTTCTAACAACTACGAAGGTGCAGGCTCCTCAAAACACATTAATGCATGAGTGGGTGTCCTTTACTCGTCATAAAACACCGAGGCCAAAATTTCTTGCTCTCGTTTGTTGACGTAGATGAGAATTCAAAATTTCTTCTCGTTGCTCGTTCAAATGGGCCAAATTATGCTTGCCGAGATGATAGTTGTCCATTTGGAAAATTGGATTAAGAGTGTAAAGCTTCGTCAAATTGAAGAGCGATTCTGCAACTAGGGCTTTATAGAGGTACAATTCAAGTTACGAAGGAACCCAACCTGATGTCAACCAAAGTGAAGGAACCCAACCTGATGTCAACCAAAGCATGCATCCGACCAACGGTTGCCCACATCATAATGATCCTTATAAAACAAACTACCTACCTTGAATAATAGATTTTCATTATCACATGCCATGTACTAATCAAATTCATAGACACAACTCCTAAACAAAACAAGAAGTAAGGAACTTCTTTATAAGATTAAAATAAGATAATTTTGTCAGATAAAAGAATAGATAGAACTTGTGTTACGAGAGTGAAGAATAACGACCTAAAGCTCATTATATATGCTAGTGTAGAGGAAAGCTTTCGGCGTACGATCTTGGAGGCAATCATAACATCTTCTAGTAGTTTGAGGCGGGTATTTGAAATTCTAGGAAGGTGAAGCAAAAACTTCTTGAATCTAGGAGGAGGAAATGGAAGTCTTTAAAGTAAGGTCTTGGAAGTAACCATGAAATCTTCCGGAAACTTGAGAGACTTCTAAAATCTAGGAAGGTGAGGTGAAAGCTTTCTGAATCTAAACAACTATATGTAAGCTTTGGAAGTTTGAGAATTTCGTAGAAAGTTCTAGGAGATAACGGAAGACCCAGAACCTTCAGGAAACTTAGACCAACAAAATATTTTTTTAGTAAATAAATTTAGAAAAGTTCTTGAGGGGCATCATTTTCACAGTAAGTTTAGGAATGCACAAGAAGCTAAACTATGACACGTCCATGACATTTTCTAAAATTACCCTCATCTTGATTATTAGATAAGTGTAAGGAGTGTAGTTGAAAAGCCTTCGTATTTTTATTGTTGTCATTTGTATTTCATCTATCATTCATAACAATTAGTTTCAAAGTTTTATTCATAGTTAGATATCAAATGTGTAAGAATTAAATCAAATATAGGTTAAACCCCTACACGTCAATAAAACCCAAATATCAAGTTTTCGCAATATGGGGCAACCTAGATGAAAGGGTTAGAAGTGATACTTTTGCCTAAGATTTTTACTGGATGTTCCTTACACCATAACGTATATGTGGTTAACTCTGCAAAGTCAATTTCTAAGTCCAAAAAGGGCAGTTAGAATTTAGTCTTTTTTTAAATATTTCCTTCTAACATATGTTCATAACCAAATCACTACTCAAGTTCCAAAGTAACCTAAGTCAAAAAAATTACCAAATTTACAAGGGCGGTGTCCAAAAGTTAGAGAAACACTCTTCAAGCTTTTTGGTAATTTTTTATTTATGTAACTCAAAAATTGTCAAAATTCGAGATTCCAGATTATTTTGGAAAAAATTGCTTAAAATAAAAAACTTATAAAGATACCTACTCACTGTTCACTCCTTCTAAAAATAAAATACAATAGATGTCATGCTTGCTTTTCCAAATCACTCATTCTATACCTTGTTCAAAAATAAAATGGAATGAAGGTTTAAAAAGCAGAATAAGTCTCCAAAAAATTTTGCAGGCATTCTCAACTTAGTTGTCTACATGGAAAAAGACATGAGCAAAGTTTTTGGAGCAACAATCATTAAGTCTCCCTTTGCTCAAAGTAGACTAGGTACTCGACAATACCTAAGAAAAGTTTGCATCACTATTTAATGCTATAAGTCTCACAATTGTTAGAGATCCAACGTTTGACTTTGAACATGGTAATTTTAATAGTAGTTTCCTTTGAGATCTTATAGTCAAAAATCCTATAAAATCATTAAATTTCTTTTGAGTTTGGAGATAAATTTTTTTTTTGGATCTTTGGGGTTAAATTGAAGGGTTGAGACTCTCACACATGAAAATGGAAAAACTCATGTAACAACTTTGTTTCTTTAGTTTGTAAGTTAACCACCTCTTTTAAAAAAAAGCTAAGACAATCAATTAAGGTTTTTTTCTTTTGGGATGCGTTTTGGAGCCACCCTAATATTATGATATTTCACTCAAAATCACAATATTTTTTAGTGACCACCGGTTTGGCAACCCTTTATTTTCATACAAATAAATACCATGATATCCCCAAAATCATGATTTTTCATTAGAAAAATAATCAAGATATTCCCACAATCACAATATTGTCGTGGACCATCCATTTGGCAACCCTTCATTTTATGATAAAAAGGATTATGATATTTCCAAAGCTCATAATCTTTCAGAGAAATTTGAGATATTCTCATTATTCCACTTTTCACTAGTGCCCACTCGTGTAGCAACCCATCAATATCAGGATAATGATAATCATGATATTCCAACGGAAATGAAAGTAGAGGTCTCGACCTCAATGTTTGAACCCTTGCCTCTCATTGATCGCCCTTCCGTGCCCTTGGCCCTTTGTGTCCACTAAAAATATAATAGAAGTTACTAAAATTACTGAAAATGTACTTAAAATTACTGGAAAATACTCCAAGCTTGTCATTAAAATTATTGAAAATTATAGAGTTCGTGTAATTATCACGATATTTTACTATTGAGTTGCCAAATGACCCTTCAAATTCTCAGCATCATGGTTTGTGAAAATCATAATAATGAGTGAAAATGGCAATCATGTAAATATCACAATATTTTATTATTGAGTTGCCAAATGTACCCCTTAGTTTTAGAACATTCGGGGTGAATTTTAATCCTCACTAAATTCTTATTAGCTTTTGGCAGTCTTTGGATCACCTATTTCGAATCAACCATGTGTGTTTCAGGGATAAAGTGATCTTTTTTGACAATTTAAATTCAAAAATAAGACCACAGATCCTAGAAATAAAAACTCCAATAAATAAAAATTCCAAACTCAAGACCTAAAATACAAAAAATCAACCCAAAAACTAAACTTAAAATTACTTTTTTTTTCGCGACACAAACTTATCCGTGATAAATTGGTAGGTTTACACAACCATGAAGAGGTTCATCGGTCAATAAATTAAGAATAAATTTAAAATATGTTTAATTGAAATTTAGACTCTTGAAATATGATTGGTTGAAAAAGAAACTCTTCATGTACTGATGGCTTAAGGCCCCTTCCCACTTGGCCTTTGATAAGAGCATACATTAAAACTTAAGACCTCCACAATTTTGGGGAAATTCCTTATTCTTAGGGAAGGCCTCATCAATGAGGCTTGGAAAAGTGTTTTGAAAAGTAGCCTCAATTACATAATGGCTCCTCAAAGGCCCCATTAACTAAGGCCCAGTTTATACAGAGGCCAGGGCCGGATGGAGGCTGGGCCGAATTCGACAGCTAGGGCTTGGGCCCAAGTTGGGGAGTTCGGGACTTGGTAAACCTTGTCCCAATTGCATCACTTGGGCCCGAACATTTTGGCGCCAAAACAGTGCCACGTGGGATGCCACATAGGATAAAGTGAAGTTTTGGTCGGGCCCTAGTCGGGTCCTAGTATAAAGCCCTTGGGCCCGATTTGAAAGAATCGAGCCATCCTATTGGTTGAAATTTGAAGAATTCGGGCCGGCCCTCAATCCGGCCCCAAGTATAAAGTGGCCCTTAAGACCACTCTTAAGTCTTCAAAACTTGAGAATATTTCTAATTGTGGTGCTTCCCTAACACTTGCCTACTAATGCTCAACTATCTTTTGTCCACCCAAATACTAGCTAATATTTTTTTTGTCCTCCAAGTTTTAGAGTGTGCCATGTGGGCATCCATGTAGGATTGGTAATTACTAAAGAGTGTAGGTGTGGACACACACTCTTTTAACCCCTAAAAATCCAGGATAACCGATTCGGTTTTCTGAGATTTCAGGCAGCTCATTTTAAGCATTTAAATCGATATTTTTGCCTAAGATTTTTATTGGGTGCTCCCCATACAGTAATGTGTATGTGGTAAAATTTTCAAAGTCAAATTTTAATTTTATAACCTTCACCTAGAAATTTTAGGTTTCAAGTCCTAAACGGGCAGTTTAAAAAATATATATATATATATATTTTTTTTTTTTTAGAAATATGTTCATTACCAAATTACTATTCAAATTCCAAAGTATCCGAAGTCAAAAAGTTTACCAATTTTACAAGGGCAGCCTCCAAAACTTTCAAAAACAATCTTCACAATTTCTAGTAATTTTACAATTTTTTCTTTCAAAAATTGCCAACATTCGAGATTTTGGATTTTTTCCAAGATTTTTTTTAAAAAAATTCACATTATCATAAATGCACCTTCTCACCGTCGAGATTTTTCTCAAACTAAATATATCAAACGTGGTGCTTGTTTTACTATATGGTTATTTTTAGACCTTCTTTCATAAAATATTTTACGTTAAGGTCAAAAAGTGGAATTGGTCTCCAAAATTTTGCATGAGCACACCCAACTTGATTACCTACATGAAAAAAAATGAGGGAAAAATATTTGGAATAACAATCATCAAGTTGCCCTTGGCACCATTTAGACAATGCCTCTCACGCAGCGGCAAAAAAAAGTGTTGGTCAAACTTTGATTGTTATGATCTCACAAATGACAAACATCCAACGGTTGAAATTTTGACCAGTCCTTTGTATACAAGTTAGGTACAAGATCTTACGGTTCAAAGTCTAAAACCGGAAAAAAAAGTTTCTCCATTTCCCCATTTCCCAACGAAGGTGAAAAATGGCAGTTTTTGGTTCTGGAGGTCGAGGAAACCCCTGGATTTTTAGGGGTTAAGGGGATAAGACCACCTTCTAACACCACCTCTAAGGCCAAGTGGGAACGTACCTTTACTCCACCGTAGTAGAAACCGACCCTAAAACTAATATAAAAATGAATCGCATCAAACCCCCCACTAAACCACTTGCCTCGTCGCTCTGTCGGCAACCCGGAGTATATATCTGTAGGACGCAGACATTTTGCCACACCCGCTTTCGGTGGCAATTTCGGAGAGGGAGGTTGTGGAGCGAAGCCTGGACAAGGAGGAGGAATTGGACAAGAGGATTGTCTTGGGCACAGGATTTCATTGCCAATTGATCCTTTTTCTTTCGCAGGTACAGTTGTTTGCACCTGTCTATCTCGATTTCAATTTCATTGCGACCCTCGATGAGATCCAACCTTTCGTTTATCGAGATTTGCTGTTTCGAAGACGCTCTTGCTTCGGGACGAGTGTCTTTCTAGGGTCAGGAGTTTGAGATCTTGGACGGAGGACGGTGGGGTTAGGCAGAGCTGATTGGATGCGAGGCCGGGGTCAAGCCACCTTCCGAACCAAGAGCGTCTGATTCAGCGTGTTCTGTTTTTGTGCAGCTGGCTGCGGCTACGGAAGGTTCATCCTTTGCAGCAATTGTAGAGGTTGGTGTTACGTTACAACTATCAACATGGATAATTCATGGCGGGCTTCGTTGGGGCACGACAGTCGGACAAGGATCGTGAAAAGAATGTAAGTCTGTCAGAGGCTTCTGGTCTCTACTCTCACATAGTACTCCATAACCCACTGCTCGTTTATAAGGATACCTTCAGGTATCACGTCTCCTGTGAATTATGTTACTTGTGGTGCTTGCTTTAGCGGTATCTGGGGTTTTGAAAGTTTTAGAAAAGAAATGGCAATCTGACCTAGTCGGAGGAGCATGATCAGAATTAAAGAGGCACAAATGGCGAAGTGGGATATGAGTTAGTCTGAATGTGAAATGAGTGTCGGTGTGGTGCAGCATTGTCACGTTGGAGCGCCACATGCCAGTTGCTGGGCAGGACGGCGTGGATGAGCTTCTGAAGATCGCATGGCGATTCGAAGAGAAAATCTTCCAGGCTGCAACTGATCAAGTAAGTCTTTTGCTTCGCACACAATCCAATTCCTGCGTATGACAACGACGAGTGCAGCAGTTTTCAGACGAATCAAAGCTCATAGTTGGAAATCTATGTTTTGCATTCGATCCTTGTTGAGCTTAGTTTTGGGATGCCGCAGTTGACACCTGAAATGTGACATGTCTTTACAGCAAGATTATCTTCGAAAGATCGCGTCTAAGATGTTGTCACTGGACACACGGAGTGGACGGAATGAAGAGAATGAAATTGGGGTGGTGATCAACCAGCAGGAGACGGAGGTCGACGAACGTTCATCGAAGCTTGACATCGCCATTAAGATGTGGTCACTGGAGGTACAGAGTGAAGAGAACGAGAATGGGGTGGTGATCAACGAGGATGAGATGGAGGTGGAGGCTTAATACACTCAAATGATAGTGAAATGGACTTGAACAATGCATACGGGGAGCTTGAGTTTCAAAGCCATTTTGGCGAGTGGGAGTGTACAGACGTTGAGCTCTTTTGGTGTGCATTGCCCATTCGGAGTATACGAATGTTAAGGTTTTTAGGTCTGCATTTCCCATTGGGTTGTACAGATGCTAAGCTCTGTAGGTGCGCATTGCCCATTGGGAGTGTACGGACGTATAGCTCTTTAGGTTTGTAATGCCGACGTTTAGCTCTTAGGTGTGTGTATTGCCCATTGGGAGTGTACAGATGTTGAGCTTTTTAGGTGTGCATAAGAGAGTTTAAGGTGTGCACAAGAGAGTTTAAGGTGTGCATAATAGGCTCCTCGTGTGTAGGAGAACATTCGTTCAATGTATACGCTACACGTATGCTTGCTTTGGAGTTTAAATGGTTTTTAAATTAGTGTACAAAGTGTCGAACATTGGATAGCCTTTGGATCATGATTATAGTGGTTTGTTTTTCAACTATTGTAAATAACAATAAACTTCAAAGTTCTCTTTTTAGTATATTCTTATATTTGATGATATATTATTTGATTATGGGCTACATTAAAGACTTTGCTCTTCCACACATATGAAATTTGAGAAACCTTAAATATTAATTGTGTCGTTTCTTTGTTGGTTTGTTTGAACATCACCCTTTCCCAAAATTTAAAACTGCAAGGTCTTAGTCATGAACAACTTGGGTAATCACCCTTTTGAATTGAATTCAAATAACTTTGACTACATTCTTAATCCCTATGCGTCCCTAATTGTCACCTAAAAATTTGAAATCAATTTTTATAATGAAAAATTTCATTGATATTATCTCTATCATCCTAGATAATGTGATTATTTTTTTTTCAAAAGCTGTAATTTAAGTGTGATAATATCAAGTATGGATGGATTTTCATGGACCACCCTTGCATTAAATGCAATGTTATTCATGCAACTTGGTCGTTCACCAACCCTTCATGGGCAAAAAGGACTTTTTATTTCCATTGCATTGAAAGGGGCGGCACATGACCCTCACCACCGTCAAGACTTGGCCTCTATGCATCCCAGACACTTGTATTCACCTATTTTGATTTTCCACCTATTTTTCAATAATACCACATTTACGACATTATCAGATATGACACACCTTATCTATAACACACTTTTTGGTGAAACGGATGGTGTGATATTATCAAGGTTATACCGTACCAGTATGTCGTAAGCTTTTACTTCTTACTATGATATATATACAAGTAATGTGGTTCACGATAAAGAATATAAATTTGGACACATTAAAAGACGGAGATGTGACTCAAAAACATGGTAAGACGGAAGCACTCGGTAAGTCATGGTGTACTCGTAAAAATTAATCAAAGATAGAGATATGATACAATCACTTGATAAGATAGCAATTTTGTAAACGCTAAGTTGTAATTATAGAAATATATCAATGTAATAAAATAACCTAATGATCAACAATTGTCTCATGTTGGTCATAGCAAGAAGTCATAAATATGACACGACTGCTAGATGAGACAGAAGCCTTGTATGCAACACACTAATCTCTACTCGCAAGAGAATACAAGTCTCATACATTGAACCGATGAGACAGAACCATTATCTATATTTATAGGAATTACCCATAAAGTGTTACTCAATCTTATTCTCTACTTTTTAGAACAATTCTAATCTTGCATAATACCAAGTAGAGTCAAAATGTTACTATCAAGTATTTTTCTAACTAAAGTTTGAACAAGCACAAAATTGTAACTATCTAGCAGTCAAAATGTTACTATCAAGTATTTTTCTAACTAAAGTTTGAACAAGCATAAAATTGTAACTATCTAGCACACAGTCTCTCAAGCCAATCCATAATACAACCCACCCTGAACTAAATCTTGATTTTACATACATTATAACATAATTGAGCCAAAATGCGAGTCCAACAACAAAAACCGGACACAACTATCACATAAGTACACTTTGCCCAAATTTCAACATAGAGCCCATGGCCCAATCAAACAATTGGAGCAATTTGTACAACCAAGGGATCCTACTAGAAAGTGCAATAGAATGGTCGCAGGGGCGCCAGGGGACCCATCGGGATTTGCTTTACGGGATTCCTGGCGCTCAGCAATAAAAAATCCTTTAATAAAATGGTCGAAATACGGGTGCTCTTTGTTTTCTGGCACGCAGGGTTGTTGATGTTGCGGGCGATCCTCGAGCAGTGACCGGCGCTCCACGCTCGGTAGTCGGTGTCTGACCCAGGAGCAAGTAAGGCGCCTTATAAGTCGTCTTCTCCCTCCCAACTTAACGCGCCTTCTCTTCGCCTGTTGTTCTTTTCTTTTCTCTCACTCTGGCTCTGGCTGGTGGGGGAGCAAGCGCCTGCACCATCCCCATACCTCCACCTTCCCTCTCTTCCGTGTCTGTACGCAGACATTTGGCTAGACGCTACCTGTAAAAGCATTCTCCCGTGTCAAATTTCGAACCGGGACTGGTTAGGGTTAGCTTGTGAATGTGGAAGGGCGCTCGCTGGGGAATTCTGTTTCTGTTGGAGTAGGGCGAGAATCGCTTGTCAGGTATCGTCTGCTTTTTCTATTTCTTAGAATTTGTCGGTGCGCTTACTTGTGAGACGAAGGACGAGAGCGACAGGTGATTTGTGGGCCGGACGAGGAGATTCATTTTGTTGAGAGTCTGTGCTAGGAGGTTGCTTTAGGTTTCATTGTGCTCGTGATTCTTGAGATTTTCTGAAGCTTGTAGGTAGCGGTTTGCGTATTGTTCGGTTGCTGCGGTAATTTGATGACAGGATGCTCGCGTTTTTGTTTTCTGCTGAGGCTCTCGATCCAACGTTGAATTATAAGCCGTCAGAATTGGTTATAGTTGTGGCTACCGCCCTTTGCGTGGAAACGAGCGGCTGCATAGCTCTTTCCTGTGTGAACGTCGAAAAGCGCCCTGTTGGCGAAGGGAGCTCGAGATGGGACAAGTAGGCCTGGGTGTTTTCGTTAGTGCAGATTTGTTGGGCGGTTTGATTGCGTAGAGAGCAAGATTTCTTTGGTTATGAGCAAATAGTTTTTACTCTTTTGGTTTATTCCTCCAGTTTCAATTTCATCGCGATCCTTGACTAGATCCAACCTTTTGTAGATATGCTGTGGTAGGCAGGCTCTCGGTTCGGGAGGAGTGTCTTTTTAGAGTTTTCATTTCGGACAGGAGCTTGAGAGCTGATGAGTGGGAGGGACAGTGCGCTTGATGAGAGCAGACAGGAATGTCTGCAAAGGCTCAAGCCATCTTTTGAACCTTTGCAAGTTTTGCTTTTGGAGTATTGTCTAATTCAGCGTGTTTTGTTTTTCTTAGCTGACTGCTGGCTCTGAAGTTGTGCGGGAGGAGCAACCCTTGCTGTGATAGAATTTGAAGTGTTTCACTCCCACTCAACATGGATAATTCTTGGCGGAATTCGTTGGCGCACGACTCGCGGACAAAGATAGTGAAAAGAATGTAAGTCTGAAGATTTTGTTCTTTACTCTCATATAGAGCTTGGTAACCACGAGGCCTAAGTTCATTATGCCACTCACGTGTTTCACAAGCATACCGTCAGGTTTCACGGCTCTCCTGAACTGTGTTACTGATGGTGGATGCTTTAGCGGTATTTTAATTTATTTGGGGTTAAAAAAGCTATACAAAGAAATGGCATTATGACCTCGTCGGAAGAACAAGTTCATGATCAGAGTGGTCATGCATGCCTTAGTGTGGCATAGTTTACGTAAGTAATATCGCAGTTAGAATAGCTTCGGCAGCAGTATCTAGTTGGGAGCCAGAAAGTATTTCAGTGGTCGGCAGTGGTGCGATTTCTGTATGGTCGTGCTTGGGATGAAGCGTGAGTGCACAGCTTAAGTTGCTATTGCTTCACTGGGTTACCTTGCTCCGTTCTAAATGTAGGGGGGATGCTAGGAGGGACGGACATGCGTGTAATTACATGATGGTTCCTGTCGAATTAGTGAATGGCGGAGTGGGGTATGGGTTGGGCTGTATGTGTATGTGAAATTATTGTCGGTGTGCTGCAGCATGGACACGTTGCAGCGCCACATGCCAGTTGCTGGGCAGGACGGCGTGGATGAGCTTCTGAAGATCGCATGGCGATTCGAAGAGAAAATCTTTCAGGCTGCAACTGATCAAGTAAGTCTTTTGCTTCGCACACAACCCAATTCCTGCGTATGACAACGACGAGTGCAGCAACTTTCCGAAGAATCAAAGCTCATAGTTTGAATTGGAAATCTATGTTTTGCATCTGATCCTTGTTGAGATTCAGTGAGCTTAGTTTTGGGACGCAGTTGACACCGGAAATGTGACATGTCTTTACAGCAAGATTATCTTCGAAAGATCTCGCTTAAGATGCTGTCATTGGAGAACAAAGCTAATCCTCTCCAAAACAGACATCCGCCTGGATCTCAAGTTCCAGCGCCGGGAGCTCAAGTTGCACCGCCAGGTTGATTATTCTTACCTGGACTTACATGTAACGATATGAGGGACATGGCAGATGTGTGTCAATGCTTTAATGTCGAATAACTTGAATCTTCATTCATCGATTCGAGTTAAAGAGAAAAGTAGGTGTCTCTTTCATTGTACTGTGGACATTGCAGTGGCCTTATTAGCTGTTGATATTTTCGGTTCTTCAGCTGCTGCTATGGCGATGCGAAACCCTACTCAAGCCATGGGAAACGGAGTTCTGTCGAGCCAGGCTCAACAGCAGCTTCAGCAACAGCAGCTCCAGCATCGTCAGCAACAACAATTATTGGCTCAGTCTCTGCAGGCTACTGGAACTGGTGGCATTCAAACCCCAGCGACTGGGTTGGGCACTAATTTGTCGTCAATCGCTGGTGTGCCTCAAAACCTAGGAGCCATGTCTGGTCAGGTCATGAATCCAGCCATGAACCCAGCAATGATGAACAACCGCTTACAGCAGATGCAGCAGCAGCAGCGCCAACAACAGCAAGCAGTGCAGCAACAGCAGCAGCAGCAACAACAGCAGGTAATTACGTTGCGGATCTCTCTCTCTTGCTGAAGGTTCCATTCTGGCATATATTTGGTCGTTTAGCAAGTGAGGTACTTATTTGTTATATAACAGATTTCGTCAAACGTTGATTATATTAGCTGATGCGCATGACTTACTCGTAGCCACTTTCTGTAACATGTGGTTCTATGATGGTTGACTGAAGCAGAATAGTCAACAACAGCAGCAGCAATTATACCAGCACCAACAGAGGTTGCAGTTACAACAGCAACAAGCAATGTTGAAGCAGAAACTGCAGCAGCAACAGCAGCAGCAACAGCAACAATCACTTCTCCAACATCAACAGCAACAGTCTTTGCAACAACAGCAGGTGGGAACGCACAATATCATGACTCACCTTACTACCTTCGGATTGCAGTTGATCAGGATGTTACACTCACTTTGTGAGACCGTCTGGAGAACCTTTGCTTAACAGGATGAAGCAGATTTTACGGTGTCTAGTTGTATCCGACTGTCGATTAATTATCTGTGCTTATTCGTGTCGGAATTTCTTCTTGGACCAGGTTGCTGCGTTGCAACAACAGCAACCTGTCAACCAGCTTATGGGCCAAAGCAACGGCATGGGCCAAAGCAACGGCATGAGCCAAAGCAACGGAATGAGCCAAAGCAACGGAATGAGTCAAAGCAATGGAATGAGCCAAAGCAATGTCATGGGTCAAAGCAATGTCATGGGTCAAAGCAATGTTATGGGCCAAAGCAACGGAATGGGCCAAAGTAATGTTATGGGCCAAAGTAATGTCATGGGCCAAAATAACGGAATGGGCCAGAGTAACGGGATGGGCCAAAGCAACGCAATGGGGCAAAGCAATTCGATGGGGCAGAGCAACGGTATGGGACAGAGCAATGCAGCACTACAGCAGCAGCAGCTCCTGCAGCAGCAGCAGCAAGCCAAACAACAGCAGCAGCAAGTGAGTGATGTTGTACAGTGATGCTTGGGTTGCGAAGGGTAGTGGAGAACTTTGGTTGTGGAGAACTTCAGCATTATACTAAATCTAATGTTCCAATTTTGTCCTGTTCCTTCTTCAGCAACAACAACAGCAGCAGCAACAACAGCAACAGAATCAACAGCAGCAGCAGCAGCAGCCTACAGCTACACCTACCCAATCGCAACAATCGCAGCAATCCCAGCCTATTGTGCAGCAGCCTGGTCAACCTGCTCAGCAGCAGTCTGTCTCGAACCAGCAATCCCAGCAGCAGCGTATTGGACAGCCAGGTAATGTTATAACTTTGTGAACTTGTTGTAGGCTACTTCAAGTACCAGGATTTTTGAAAGTATTGGTGGCTTTTGTGATTGAACAGATAATCTCATTTTTTTAACAAGACTCATATAATTTTTGTTCGATAAAATGTAAAGTAATAGAGTTTCCACGTCGTACTATGCACACTTTTTTCCTATGTCTTTCAGAATTTGGAAAACATTCGTACTTGATCTCGAAGGGAAATTTAATCAACCATGTAATTGGACGTAAAGCAGTTATATGAAGCATTAGGTGTCTAGCTTAACCAGGAAAGTGGTGATGCTACCATGTTTCTTGAACATAGTTTTGCTTGTTTATATCAACTTCTACTGAGAGTTGCGTTACACTTCAGCAATAAATGCAGGAGGTCTGATGCAGCAACAGCAACAGAACCAGCAGCAGCAGCAAAATATACTTCTTCAGGCTCAACAACAGCGGCCCATGCCTGAGCCCTCAACAGGTACTTCTCCATCTCTGTTGTTAGGTGTCAATATATGTGGAATGTAGTTATGTAAATATGTAGATTCTCCTGTTTATGTTCTTATGTATAATTACGCTGACTAGCATTTGGTTATGTTACTACAGCTTCTGTAGAGTCATCAGCTCATTCTGGACCTACCGGAGCCCCAGCAGGCAATGTGGACCAACGCGAACTCGTGTGGACCAAGGTGCGTATTGGTTGATCGAATTTGTACGGGGCTTTGCATTCTTCAATTGGACGTTGCAATTGCGCTATGTATTCATTACTTGGTGGTAATGTTTTTGTAGCTTCAACTCTTGAAAGACAAGTACTTGCAAGACATGAACGAGCTGTATGGAATGCTTTCAACCCGCAGTACTCAGGTATGCTCATTATAATCATATTTGATTGGTGCTATTAAAGTGGTATTCTTTGAATTGGAAGGGTGAAATAAAAAGGCCAATACCGCCTTTAGAGAGTGGAGGAAGTTTGCTGGCATGTTCATATCAATGTCCTTTGTTGACATGATCTTTTTTGGAAATAGCTAATGCAGTTCCGCTTCATGATGAGATTTAGGTCAAATTCATGGTTTGGTTATACGAAACTAGTCTGTAAATGGTTATCAATCTTCTTATTTTCACGTTTCTTAAGATTTCTATTGATTTTTTTTAGTTATCTTTGTTGCAGCCTATGCCTGCAGAGCAATTGCAGAAATTGAAACACTACAAGGATGTTCTGCAGCGAATGATTCCATACTTGCGTGTCCCCAAGGATAGAGTACCAAAAGAGTTTAATCAAGATAAAGTGGATGCTTTTGAGAAGCAGATTGTGAACATCATGGAGACTTTCAAAAAAAGGCGGCAGCCACATGCAGCTCCTGGAGGCCCTCCTGCCCCTGGAGGACATCCTGCACCTGGACAGCCTCCTCCAGCACCACAGGCCCCTGCGCAGCCAGCACAGCCAGCACCTGTCCAACAACCTGACCAAGTCAATATGGCTAACGGTTTAGGACAAGCACCACAGCAACTACCAGCTCAAATGGTATGTATAAATCTGGGCATGTTGTTGGATCACTTTTTTCAGCTTAATCCCCTTCGTATGCATCTGGAGAATGCTTAGACAAGTCCATAAGCAGGTGTTTAATCGAACTTTTGCAAAGAAGTGTCTGAAGTCCTATGCTCTCGACTCACTTTAAATCCGCCTGGCAATCTTCGTGTGCTTGTCTGATTTTTATTCCGGTTCTATTTGTCAGGCGCAGAATGGCCAATTACTTCAACAAGTTCCGAATAATAACCAGGCAGCGCAGCAGCAGAACCAGCAGCAATTACAACAGCAGCAGAACCAGCAGCAGTTACAGCAGCAGCAGAATCAGCAGCAGCTACAGCAGCAGCAACAACAGCAGCAACAGCAACAGCAGCAGCAACTTCAGCAGCAGCAGCAGCATAACCAACAACAGCAGCAACAGCAGCTGCTCTCGCAGATGCAACGAGAAAAACAGCTGAATGGGGGAGTCTCACAAGCTGCAGGAAGCATGTTGCAGACCACTAATAACGCGTTGACACCACTACAGCACAACACAGGAAATGTGCAGCAGACGCTTCCAGGAGCCACAATGCAATCAAATGTGGTGCCCACCTCACAAGCCTTAGGAGCTGCAATGCCCACTAGCAGCACAGGGTCAATGGGTCAAAATGGAATTCCTACTCTGCAACCGAATTCTGTAAGAAATTTTCTCCATTGTGGTTTTCGTTTCACTCTCACACATACTGCTGATTCCGGTTGAGTCTGGTAGTTACAAAAATGAAATGAATTATTGCTCCTTTAATGAACTGATAATCTCCAAACCCTCTAGTTATTGGACCCAAACCTTGCAAAGAAGTACTGATAATGAACTCTGTATCGCAGAATGTACCTGTCAATGCTCTACAGTCTAGTATGAATCTGCCACAGTCGAATGGACTCAGTTCGCAGACCGGGGTAAATACTTATCAACAAAGTCCAAGCAACTCATTGCAGCAGGGTAGTCTCGGGGTTCAGAATGGAAACAGTGTAACGTCGTTGCCAAACCAGAGTAACGCAATACAGCAGCAGATGCTGAAGCAACAACAAGAACAACAGCAGCAGCAGCTTTTGCAAGTCCAGCAGGCTCAACAACATCGGTTACTGCAGCAGCAGGTTGGTTTGTATCCACTCATGTGGGCATCATCCTATTGATTGGTAGTTGCCTCGTCACAAGTGGTCTGTTTGAATTAGTTTCTGAAGAAAGTAAGGTTGCTTTTCGAAATGAACGATTTTCTCCTGACTAGAGCCAGTTGAGACTTATCATCTCTATCATGTGGAAACAATACAGGAGCAGCAGCGACAAATGCAGCAACGACAGCAGCTATTGCAGCAACAGCAGATTCAGAAGAGTCAGCAAGCTCAGCTGCAACAGTATCACGCACAGCAGGTCTGTCTACATTGCAGCATATGACTTCTGCTCTTGTTGTTCAAATTTCAAACTTAAGACCCACAAATGCACCTCTTTAGTGACTGAGGTTGTAAGCTTGTGCCGTGTGTTTGTCTGCAGCAACAGCAATTGTTAGACCCATATAATACAGACCTGAAGATGGATTCTACCCTGAAAGCTAAGCAAGCGGCCGTCAAGCAGGTGCTACGTCCAGACAATCATTATTGTGACTAATGTTTATACATATTATATTGGATATAATTATAGTTGAAAGAAAAGGAGCTAGTAGCTGGAACCAATATGGTCGTCCGATCTTGCACCTGAAGTCATCTCGTGGATGTTGGCTTTGGCATGTGTGCCGCACCGTTTCTCAGCATACTGCAGTGATTTCACTTATAACTGTCACTTTACATATTAGTTGTATTTCGTTTACATTTTTGTACTTCCTAAAACTTTATGAGGCTATCATTTAGTCACTTCATCTCTCCCTCTTCCTTCGTGTTTAGTGTTCCTTGATAGTAGTCGAATTCTTTTTTACTGGTCGCGGATACTGCAATTAGGTTGTCTAAATGAGGATAAATACCAATTAGGCTATATAAGCGAGGGTTTTACAATTCAAGGTCTAGGGTTTAGGGTTTAATAAAACAAGCAATACTATGTTCCAAGCAACACTATGTTACCAAGCAATACTATGTTCCAAGCAACACTATGTTACCAAGCAATACTATGTTCCAAGCAACACTATGTTACCAAGCAATACTATGTTACTAGCAATACTTTCAATTTTATTTGTAATAGTTAAGTGCATTGGATTAAGGTATGTGAACAAGACCATGGTTGCTTGTAAAGTTACTCCTTTTGAATTTTTTCATAAGTTGTACCTCACTACTTGTTAGATAGTGGTACTAACGTCCAAGGTATCATGTTGTGCAGGCAATGCTGCAGCAGCATAATCTCAAGCAGCGACAGTTGTTTGAACAACAATTTCACCAACAGCAGCAACAGAAACTTGGATCCCCGCAGATGGTCTCTTCTCCCCAGCTAATGCAGGCCCCATCCCCACAGCTGTCGCAGCAGATGTCGCCTCAAACAGATCAAACCTTTACGGCCATGCAGAACCTACAGAAGGTAATCCTTTCACCTATGGTAACACACATAACGTCTCTGAAAGATTCCTTATTTGCACCAGTACTTGCACCAACTAGACTAGTCTTAAGCGGCATGGAGCCTCAGTCTACATCAAAGCTTGGGTGGGTAATCTCTTTATTAGGTCAGGATGTTCACTCGAGGGAGGACGTACTTTGATCAATACCTCTTCTCTTAAAGGCCCAAATATGTATCGTTAGGTTACATTCTTATTCTAGATATAGTATTCTGGCCAAGTCCAGTTTGCTGTCCTTTCAAGGTGCAGCTACGCGAGTCTGATCAACAGGGAGTAGTGGGCAAAGTGATGCATTGTGATTGAAGATGTAGCTGACGGGGTTGTGTGCTTCATTGTTTTGTGGATACTCAGACGAGCACACCACCATTTCGAACACCGTCCCCGTCAACGCTTCCGGCCACCCCTCCTACTCAAGACGAGCCAGAACACAAAGGCCCGACTCCTCCCACGAACTTCATTCCAACACCCAGTCCTATGCAGACTTTGCAAGCGCAGTTGGGTGTAACATCAGCGCGGGCAATCAATACTCCAGGCATGCCGGTGTCGCCGCTCATGGAGGCTGGCTTCTCGCCAAGTCCTGCCCAGTTGGCTGGAGTAGCACATGATGCTGTTCAAGCCTTTTCCCCCGGGACACCACTTCTGGACAAGACCAATTCGACCGAAACTCCTCTTGAGAGATTAAAGAGAAAGGTCCGTCCTCATGGGATTGTTCGGTTCCTGTCTTTTTTCTCGAGAGTTTTCATGATATATAGCCGCTGCATCGAAATTTCTAAGGTTTTTACCATTTTACGTGCAGGTGGATTCAATGAACCCTGAATTATGCAGAGCAGCTGTGTATGATATGTTCGACATGGTCAGCTGTGCAGAGAAACTAGGAGCTTCTGCTCCTGGTACCGGCTCTCGCGCTGCAATTGGAGAAGATCTGCCGGCGAAGACCCGAGCATTGCTGCAAGCCCGAGCCAATTCACAGGAGAACAATAACGTTGCAAAGAGGAGGCGGCGTGTGGAGTCGATACCTTTAACCATGATCTCTGCAGATGGGACCGTTACCAACACCCTGCACAGGCCTTACCATAACCCAGTTGAATACTCCATGGTCTCACATATCAACAGCCCCCGAATTCCGGTACGATCTCTCACTTCCGATCTTTCACACAGTTTAGGGTTTTTCCTCTGTTTTCAATTCAGTGCTATTGTAGGCTTACCTGAAGTTCGTTCGCTCAGATCCCAACCAGTTTGGAGGAGGAGATCAGGGATATCAATAGACGTCTGATTGATACCACTGTCGAAGTCAGCCCTGAGGCCACAGAGGAGGTCGCGGCACGCGGCCAGAGTGGCATCGTGCTGTCTTGCTGTTACAAGGGCAATGCTACGAGCCCAAATCTGCTCTTTCTTCAAGAGAAAGAGTATTCTCTGGTACGACTCTAACAGGGTTCCAATCATTTAGGTCGATGTCAGCAGTGTGCTAACAATAGCCGTAGACAGTAATCTGTTTTTGGTAACTGATTTTGCATCTGTCTCAATCGATGCTATCGGTCTGCTACTTATCCCTTTCATAGCCACTTGTAGTATATTCCGTCGTCTCATCTTATCTTGGATGATGACATTCATCTCTTTGATTGTTAAGTTCTATCAAATGCTTGAAACACTTAGAGTAATTGTTCCTGTCTGCACTTACTTTTCTTATTTACGTAATCTTTCAACCAATAGGATTTTGTACGAATCTGCATATGTACCCATTTTCTACTTGCTCATCGACTCAATTCGTTGAATCTACCGATTGCGTTGAATTCCTGAATTAATCTTTCAACTTGTGCGTATTGGCAGGTATCTAGAGCAGTTCTGTATTTGACTGTGCCACCTACCTACCCTGAAAGCGCTCCAGTTGTCTGGTTTGATGAATCAGCTCCTCAAGCCAAGTAAGCACCGACTTCAAAGTTCATCCCACATGAATGGTTTCAAGCCTATCGTATGACAGTGTATGTCTGTTTGAATGTCTGATGTCTGTTTATGAGTACTGCGCTGATCAATTGCTCTGGTGTCTGGCAGTCACCATTGTTTCAAAGGAGCACGGGAAGAATTTGAAGGGAACGTCCGTCGCTTGCAAACACCCTTGTCTGTGAGCAACATCGCAACAACTTGGGACGAATGTGCTCGTAATTCTCTGAACGAGTATGCCCACCAGCAAGGCGGTGGCAATTTCGCCACAACATTTGGTGTGTGGGAGTCAATCTTGACTATCTGATTCCCATGTATTTCCTCCTCGTAAGGCATTTGCTACGAGGATTCTCTCTCCAGGTATTTTTAGTATTGGAAAACCCTTTCTCCGTTTTGAGCTCCTGTGGGAGCGAATGAGAAAGCGATTGCAAGAATGTAGAACCTTCGTAAGGATGCTTTTGGTTTTAGTTTTGTGCTGCGAAGGTTGTGGTTGTGTAGTATATATTATTCAAGTGTAGATACTCTGTTGCAATGGTCACCGCTTTCATTTCACACTAGCTGTACATAGTGAGTGTAAAAATAGTCCCGAAATCAAAAAACCATTTGTTCTCAGGAAATTTGTGTGCTTTCATTTTATCACATTAATTTTACGCAGATTGTTCCTTGGCACGGTTATAAAGATATATTCCATACCAGTGTATTTTCAACCATATTTACATGCATGTTATCCAATCAGGAAGTTGCCTTTTCAACCATTCAATGTGAAATGATTCAAGGTGGTTTGCACACTTGTTTGTCACTTTGAACTTTAATAGCGCTGTGGATTGATTATAATATATTATCTTTCGTGTGGTGGCCCTTTTTAGTGTTATGAAAACCCCTTCAGTGAAATGAAGGTAACATGCTCAATAACAGCTCGAAGTCCAGATTGGCAAGCTCGTTGGAAGAGGGCCAAAAATTTAATTTCGGAATATGTGCAAAGTACTTTATGTAGGAGATTGGATGTAATGATGTAAGTGAACAAACCTTGAAACATTTAGAGTCTCTTCATCCTTGATGTGAGGTTGGCATGTTAGGCTGCTATTTGGCTATGCCACTAGTATGCTCATTAGGGTGTTGAAAGTCCACCCCAATCGCTAAATTGCAAACTACAACCAAGTAGCATTGATAGTCCACCAAAATCAAGTAGCATTGCAAACTACAACCAAGTAGCATTGTTAGTCCACCAAAATCAAGTAACATTGTTAGTCAACCAAATATTGGAAACTTGGTAGTTGCATGTATACACATAAAAACTAGATGCCAACATGGATTGCAATCACATTGGAGAATATTACAATATCATAGAACACATATATTAGTGAAGTTAAAAGTTACAAATATTTTAGTCACTATCTACGAGTGTTCCCACCTTTACACTATTCAAGCTACACTCCACCTTTCCTCCATTCAAGCAAAGCATGTCCAGAATAAACTTTTGGAGGTTTTCTTAATACTTGAGCCTATACTTGCTGAATGATCTGTTTCATTTCCTTTTTGTTTTAGTGGCTTGCATTGTAAACAATATAAGAACAACGTTCTCAATTAATCCACCTTTTCATAAATGTTAATAAGCAGAAAGGGATATACTGCGTATTGTGATCTAACAAGTCAATATGTTATGAGGAAATCTATCCAACTGCTAAAGTGGTAAAAAGCTCAATTTGGGTTGTGATTTCACAAACTATGAAACTTTGACTAAACATATCTCAAGATTCCTATGAAATACCTAGTATAACTTTGTAAGCAGACTAATTGGAGAGTTTTAAACACAATACTATAGTTGAAATTTTCAAAACATGCACATCAATTCCAAAAAGATCATTTGAAGATCATTTTGGTATTAATAAAAAAAAGTTGGTGAAAATCAATCGTAGAGTTCTAACAAAAAAAACTAGGGGAATATTCGTACAAAGAAATACTTCTATAAAATATTTTCGGATAGGGAAACAATCTTAAACTATTTGCAAAAAAACAAAAACAAGTCCTTTCCCGTGTCCTCCGTGAGAAAAACATTATATCCTATTGAGAATCCTCCAACTTCGTATTTTTCTTATGTACCTAGGTTTGGATTTTTTACATGTTTTTTTAAAATTTCAATCTAACCTCTTTGATGTCTGTGTATGGAGAACACATGTAAAGACTTGTACTTCTGTAAAACATTTTCGGATAGGGGAACAATCTCAAATTATTTGCAATAAGAGAAAGGAACAATGTCCTTATTGTTGTTCTAAAAGGAGGAAAAAGAAGCTACCCGTTAGCTTCAATATGCTAAGATGCCAATCTTTTTTCATATTGACTTCAATAAGTTCACTAGCCCCTAAAAATCCAGGAAAACCAATTTGGTTTTTTGAGATTTCTGGCCGCTCCTTTTAAGGAGTTAAATTGATATTTTTGCCTAAGATTTGTATTGGGTGCTCCCCATACTGTAATGTGTATGTGGTAAAATTTGCTAAGCTAAATTTTAATTTTATAACCTTCATTGAGAAATTTTAGGTTTCAAGTCCAAAACGGGCAGTTTAATTTTTTTTTATTTGAAGTATTCTTTTTTGGAAATTTGGTCATTACCAAATTACTATTCAAATTCCAAAGTGTCCAAAGTCAAAAAGTTTACCAATTTTACAAGGGCAGCCTCCAAAACTTTCAAAAACAATCTTCACAATTTCTAGTATTTTTACAATTTTTTTCTTTCAAAAATTGCCAAAATTTGAGATCTTAGATATTTTCCAAGATTTCTTTTTTCAAAATTCACATTCTCATAAATGCACCTACTCACCGTCCAAATTTTTCTCAAACTAAATATATCATATGTGGTGCTTGTTTTACTATATTGTTGTTTTTAGACCTTCTTTCATAAAATAATTTACATTAACCCCTAAACGTCCCTAGTGTCGAAAAGCGACATTTTGGATGTAGGGAAGAAACTTTGAAGAGTCATAACTTTGTTGTCCAAACTCCGTTTTTGACGAAATCACTTGAGCTAGGTCACAAATCAAGTCTAGTTTATGTGGTAAAATTTGCAGACTCATAAAATAAATTATGAATAAATGGCATGGATTTTAGTGAAGGCAACTTTTGTTTTTGGGTTTTCAAACATTTGGCATGTTTTACCATTGCAAGCCAATTATGTGAAATCTAAAATAGTGTTTCATGAATTTTTTTTCATAGGTTTGATATTTAGATGCATCCCAACAAATTTGTAGTTGGAAGTTTTTTGATCTAGATAACTTTGATATTGGCTTTGCAATGATGTTCCTACAATGAAAAAAGTGAAAAAATGGATGATTTTTGAAGAGCTAGATCTCCTTCATCCACCGTTAGATTTTGACTTTATTTTTTGGGATGGATTCCAATTATAGTCTATTTTTAGTGGTAGAAACCTTGACCCAATTGAGGATATATTGAAGAAAAGGCATGGATTTGAGTGCGAGGGGTCTAATTTTGGACTATTTTTCCTTTGTAAAATTTTGGCAGTTTTGGTCCACATGATCTACTACAAGTCTATTACAAGTTTGTAAGGTTGAGATATGAATAGCTTATCTTTATTTTCATCTACATCACTTTTTTTGAAAATGAGTTTTTGGCTAAAAATACCCCAAGTACGTTTAGGGGTTAAGGTCAAAAAGTGGAATTGGTCTCTAAAATTTTGCATGAGCATACCCAACTTGATTACCTACATGGAAAAAAATGAGGGAAAAATGTTTGGAGTAACAATCATCAAGTTGCCCTTGGCACCATTTAGACAATGCCTCTCACGCAGCGGCAAAAAAAAGTGTTGGACAAACTTTGATTGTTATGATCTCACAAATGACAAACATCCAACGGTTGAAATTTTGACGAGTCTTTGTATACAAGTTAGGTACAAGATCTTACGGTTCAAAGTCTAAAATCAGAAAAAAAAAAAGTTCCTTTATTTCCCCATTTCCCAACGAAGGTGAAAAATGGCAGTTTTTGGTTTTGGAGGTCGAGGAAACGCTTGGATTTTTAGGGGCTAGTGATGGGAATATAAAAATTAAAGAAATAAATTTATTTCCCTCTTTGCAAGTATTTTGCAATCCTTCCCCTATTTACAAAAGCCTTTCCTTACATGAAAATTCCCCAAAAAACAACGTGCTAAGTGACTAGTGTACTTCCATCTTCCCCAGTCAAAGAAAGCATGACCCACAAAGCTTGTTGCCGCCCTGACTCAAGATGGACATGAGAAAGTCCACCTGCACTAAAAACTTCCAAAATGATTGGTAATTAAATAGAGGCAATAAAATAAATTAAAGGGTGCCTCGTTTGCATCATGATAGGGCTCTTTAATTTATCGTCTGCAAGGTCAACTATGAACATGAGTTTATTGCATCAACTAATCAATGGCACACGAGGCTCACTACCCCTTGATGAATTTTTGTGATAATGTTGCATCTGCTCAATTTCTTTTGAAACAATCAATGTATTATTGATTGAGGACAATTATACATCTAGTCCATAGTACACTTGCCTGGAAATTCTTCAAGTTTTTATCATTTAAGGAAAAAAAGGTTATGTTTGGAGAGGGAGGGAGAGAATTGAGTCTAAGCTGCAAAGAATAAATCTCAAGAGCGAGGAGAAGGTGGAGGGCTAATCCACTCTAGAGTAAGCTCAACCCTTCTACAAGATGTAGTGATTCGCACCTAATAAGAATCAAATTTGTATAAGTAAATGAAAGAGTGTTGAGGATGAATATGGATGAGAGATGTAGTGTGAAGCCATGTTGCCTTGATGGTGTCCATGAATACCTCCAATATCTTAACCCTCAAACGCCCATCCCCTCTGAAAATACACTAAAAAGCATGCCCGAGGGGCAATCCATGCTTGGGCATTTAAGGGTTAAGCACACTAAAGTGGGGCGTGGAGTGGTCGTTAGAGAAGTAAGCGGGGTTCCTCTCCAAACAAATGAGCCAGAGTATTGAGCCCCTAAAAATTGTCCAGAGCTTGGAGGCATTTGTCACTGTGAAAGGTAAAGCACAGGCAAACAAACATTGCTGCCATAAGAAGGAGTCTCAAGAGCCAGGAGGAGATATCCTTTCTTAGTTGTATAGCCAAGTAAGGCACCACAAGCCTTGGCTTGGTGGTTAGGGCTCATGGCCCCCAATGAGGAGGTCGTGGGTTCTGTTCCTCATGCCGGCATGGTGCTCACCACCATAATTCACCCAACTATGGTGAGGGGTTCTTGGACCTCGTTGTATGGGTACCTTAAAGCCCTTTGGGGGGGATACGATGTCGGGTATCTTTAAGGCACTAGTGGCTAGCTAGGAATTAGCATAGTGCTCACTCGGGTTAGTAGTCCCGGCAATTGTCCTGTTGACGTCTGGCATACATCCAAGGATAGATCGAACAAACACTCTATTCAAGTCGGCCTCTTAATTGGTTGGAGTTTCTCTTCTTCTTTAGCCAAGTAATCAAGGGGCGTGATCAAACTTCAATCCAGCGGTTACACCTTCAAACAAAAGAGAAAAAGACAGATCCCTTCCATGAAGGGTTTTTCAAACTATTTGCTACAACTGAAATTAAAAATTAATATTTTTTCTTAAACCAATAAAATTTATCCATATGTGGGGTAGGGCAAAATGAAAGCAAGGGACAGTACCACCAATCAAACAATCCTTCCGCCAATTAAGTCACAAACTAAAAGGCCAAAACAGCACTTGGAATGCGTGCACCTTTGTGGCATGTGGCTGCCATGCATGTGTACTCTATTAATTGGTCCTTCACACTCTTTCTTTAGCATGCACAAAAAAGCAAAGGACATGTTTCTCATTTAAATATGAACATTGATAGTTAGAAAAGTGTGTGCTATACCACCCTCAAATGGACTTCAAAAAGAAGAGTGTGCTATTGCTCCAAATCCGGAGACACGGACTGTTTACCTTCCTAGTAATCAATATGATTTTTTGCATGATTATTATGTTATTTACTCACATATTTATTAAGCAAGACAAGTATGAAGTTTGACCAAACACACCAACGTAAGCAATTTGCTTAGAGCACCACCACCCATGGCCCTAGAGACTTTTGGGTTCTGGGGTAAGGGCATGATATGGGTACCTCCAAAATAGTGTGATTTTTTTTAAACTACTTTTTTGGTAAAAAAATTATACTAAAAATTTATTCTTACCAAATAGTATTATAGTTAATATGACTATAGTTGTATACATGGGGTTAAAAGAGGAATTTTTGGCACATATGTAATGAATTACACATAGGTCACACATAATGAGACGCATCTTAGTGGTACTCATATCATGCCTTTGCCCTCTACTGTCTATTTAACCCCTAAAGTCAACTAGCCTCAAAATTGTAAGAAAATTGCAAAACTCCCAAAGGCTGCTCTCTTTTGACGCAATGTGAAAGTTTTATCATTTTGACATTATTTTTAGGTATGTAACCTTAGGATCTATTAATTGACTTGTATGTGTACAGTGGTACCTGGATAAGATCAACCTTGTTGAGATCAACGTTTAATTAAGAACGCTATCCCTGTCCCTTTACAATGCAAAGAGGCATTGTTTCGTTATGGTCAACTCTTGGATAAGATCAACGTTTTTGACTGTCCAAAAACGATTATTTCATCCAAGCACCACTGTATATTTATATGAAATCGTGAGATCATAATGTTCAAAGTTGGAGAAAATGTTTTTTTTTTTTTTTTTTTTTTTTTTTTTTTGTTGTAAAAAGACTAATTACATGCTTGTTCCTTGGTGAGTTAGGAACATGTCTATGCAATTTTATTACCATCGTACGACCTATTAAACCTAAAGGGATGCTCGATTATGCACAAATTTGACGTATGCTGAAATTGAAGTACAAAGCTTGGTCTTTGACAATAAAATTGGAATGGAATTATTGGATTGGAAATCTATACGGTGCGATCATGCCTTGTCACAACTCTTGTGAAGTTTTACCCCATGCACAAAAATTGCTTGCACTAGTTAGGGCGCAGTCACATGTGAGACCCGACCCCGTAAAATGGATCGGGTCTCAGAAAAGTAAGCCACTCACATGCTCCCCAACCCAACATTATAATCACGGGCTCCCGTATTATAATTCGGGCTTGCCAAGGGAAGGTGGCAAGCCCTTGAAATTAATATAGAACCCGTATTATAAAATTAGTGTGTTCTTTTGTCATATTCCCTGACAAAATGACAAAATGAGGCTAATTGTCAATGAATATGAGAAAAGAGCACACTCAACTTGCTATTTCAATTAATCATGAATGAACATGGGAAGTGACCCGTAATGTTCACCCTGAAAAGTGACCCTTAAAAAAATATGGGTAGCTACAGTGAAATTATGGGGTCGGGTCTCACATGTGAGTGCGCCCTTACATCAAAATTATAGATTGCAAAAACTTCAAAGATTCACCAAAAATTGAAATTTTACTCCTTTTCAAGTTTGTTTCTTGTACATGGGAATGAGCCCTATATTAAAATTACTAGAGCTCCACTTTGGGACCTGCTCCATATTAAACCACTCTATAACTCTACTATAGACAACAGACAACTTCCCCAAATATTGCAAAATAGAATCACTTTACACAAAACCCACGCCGTGAGCTCATGTGAATAAAAAAATTACAAAATCAAACACTGCATGGAAGTTGCTTGATTCCCATGAAAATTCACCTGCCTCATATAAATGGAAACTGGCTTTTATTAGGGCAATGAAGAAGGAGCTAGTTCAACCCTGCATCCACTCCATAGTGTACTATTATCGCAAACTATCAGTTTAAGATATATTACAGTTTTTCCCTCCTTATTGAGGAATATCACTAGGATATAGTCTATCACAGGCTGCAAAAAGAAAGGGAATCATCACATAGGCGCCTTTAAAACTGCAAACCCAATATTTTTATTTGCATTTATAGTGTGACATGGCATCACGTTTAAGTCACAAGTGGAAAATATTAGAAAATATCATAGTGTAGAACCAAAGCACATTCTATCCTATAAACTTAGAATTGTTGCCTTATTTTAGGATTCTGCTACCCTGTAGATGCTCACGGCCCCTTCAGTATGATCGCTGCAGTAGTAGGCATATTGCCAAGAGTACATTCATCCACGACATGGATGAAAAGGATCTCCATTCGTGTACCATCGCTAGCAAATTTTCACTTGATTGTGACCGGTCATCCCTCTATTCATCCATTTTCCACAATATACTAATTCAAACATCAATATTTCATCCATCCATCTCATCCCACTAAGAGTGATTCATCCATCCAGGTGACCCGCGAAGAGTGCTTCATCCATCCAAGTGGCCCGCCAAGTGCCGCCAAGACCGACTGAGACGGGGCATTCAAATGAAGCGGGGCGCATCCCATCCAAGACGTTGAAGGCGTGGGGGGGGGGTGGGGGATCCCAAGGCTGGAATCAGCACTGCAACTAGGTACTCTTTATGCGCCAGCGGAAGTCACGAATGGGCCATGCAGTGCGGCGCCTGTTTTGCGCGTGACCGCTTTGCCTGGGAGGAAGCGAGACTTGATCTGTGAAGGAAAATTCATCCAGGGGATGCTCGTGTCGAGCGAGCCTAGCCTTCTTTTGGAAATTCGAAAGGCTAACTTTCTCTTGCTTTCCTTTTGGTGCGCTTCAGGATTCACTACTGTACCAAACGAAGCTTCGGCGGATTGCATTCCTGGGAGAGACTCTTTCTGATTGCTTATTGATGTCACTTTTACGTGATAGTATTCTGTCAACTTGGGAGGCAAGCTTCGTAGGTAGCAGTCTGTGCGAAGTGGCAGTGACAGAGACGCTAGTTGTGTGCTATCGGCGATAGAACGTAAATCAATAACGTCTGGGAGGTTACAGTTGAAGAAATACAGGATCTTGAATAGCAGGTGGATTCGAACGACTTACCGAAAACGGACCATTCGTTTTTCTTGTGAACGTATTGTGGTCGAGGATGTGAATCAGAATGAACGGATCGTGAAGAGAGTGATGCTACTTCTTCACAGAGAACGACGTTAGAGAGCATTCTCGCTTTCTTGAGTTTAACATCACTTCAACGTTGTTCAGTTGCATCTGAGGAGGTTGCTGTTTGGAGATACAAGAATTCAGAAAACTTAGACTCGTACGTCCTTAGCGAAGTTACGATAGTCTAGTAATCGTCTTAGTGCGTCGCTCAAGCAATTTATGTCATACTTGGAAAGCAAGCAATGTAGGGATCGATGAGCGTTGAAGCGAGAGATGCTTGCTTCAAGTCTTGTTTCTGAGCTACATTCGGTGGAGCTTGTAGATTTTGAGGCGGTTGATGCACTTCGTGGTTGTTGCCGTCTTCAGTAGCAGTTGGAGCTTATGTTTTTCGACAACAGAGGAGATGATATTGTTATAGAGATGAGAGCGCTGGCTCGGTTAGTAAGTCACGATGGGGGAGCACCTCAATATCAAAATCTTTGGTGAAAAGCTGATCACGGAAGATACAGGGAATTCATTGAAACCTCCACAGTTGGCACAGGTAGTCGCTGATTCAAATGTTGAGGATACTGCGGATGCTCGGAGCTGCCTGCCCTGCATTGCTGTTGAGCGGCAGGCAGTTGTAGATGGGAACTTGGCAAGCGCTCAGAAGAGTGAAGATGTTGAGCCTAGCAGGCCGTTCGCGGACGATAGTTTTCGGTCGGAAGACAACGAGGCGCTTGCGCTGTGGGAGGAAAAAGAGAAGTCTCCAAAGGCGGTTTCGACTGAGTCCAGTCGGCTCAAGCCAGCCGGAGGTGCACAGTTGCCATGGCTAGGATCTGTAAGCAATGCCATGAAGAAGATGGAGATGCTATCTCATGCTTGGGCGCGAAGCTCAGCAGTTGATCCCAATCCTGCTTCCCTAGATGGCGCGACACAGTCACTGGAATATTTGAATAGAGGAAACGGTCGATCAACTTGGAAAGATCGCAAGATCGTTTCTACGACAGTGAGGTCCTCTGAGACGGCTCTGCATTTGTCGTCGAGAGTGAGTTATACTAGTGTTTCGGCCTACCGGAGGCCAGATGGAACCGAATTGCCGTTTTCAGGTCCTATTTCAGCGACTCCTGTAGATTATACCAGTGTTTCGGCCTACCGGCGGCCGAATGGAACCGAGTTGCCGTTCTCAGGTCCTATTTCAGCAACTCCTGTAGACTTCGAAAGTCCCAGTAAGCTCCGCCATTCCGTTAGTTGTCAGAACATGAGTGGTTCTTCAAGAGCAGTGGCTTTAAACAGGATTTTGCAGTCGAAAGATGAAATCAAACCCTCACTCCGGAGTGGCTCGAATCGAGAGGAGTTTGTTGATGCACCGCGAACCATTGCTGCTGCGGTTGAAAGAGCAGTTTCGCGGAGAATACAAGCGGAAGCTGTGTCTTCATCGAGGGAGAGGTATTCCGCATCTAGACGCTCACACTCCATGAATGAGGCCATGCTCATTGATTGCGGGGTCGAACAAGCTCTGGAAGGAAACTCGAATATGCAAGAAACTCGTGAGCCAAAGACTAGCCTGAAATATTACGACAAGGTAGCGTCGAGAAGGAAGAAGAGTTCGTGCTGGAGTTCCTTCGATAACACGCATCTGGACCTTAGAGCTGATTCTCTTGCATCATCTGCGGCAAGTTTAATGGAAGACGAAGGAAGTGAATTACCCGTTAGGAAACCTGGCGCAGTCCCGTTCAAGTGGGAGAAGGAGCCTGGGAAGCCGAAGGAGACTGAATCACATACGACGTCAAGTCAGTTAAACAATGCCCTTTCGCTTCCTCCTCGTCTCACAGGTGGACATTGCTCTTCCGTTTCGAGCACGTCTTTTTCGCACAATCAATGCTCCTCGCCATCGCCGAGCTCTTGTGGTTATGCGACGATAAGTGGTTCGCTTCGGGAGCACTACGCCCTTCCAAGCCCCAAGAACCCGTCTTCAGAAAGTCATAGGGTGTTGCTGCCGTGGTTTTCAACATCGTTCGGGAACAGCTCGTCTTCTTTACGGACGGCTTTTGCAGAAAGGTCCGAGCGGGGTTCATGCACGACCCCTTCTGCAGAGCTGCCCATCCGAAAGTCAAATTCTGTTGGGGAGGTCAGGAATTTCCCTCAGAGTTATTCCCGTGGCAATGTGGGAGACGAAGGAAATGCTCAGAAGCTTTGTGCCGGCGTCGCCAAGCAACCAGATCAGCAGAAGCCCGTACTTCCATCTGGCATTGTCAGGCCTTCGTCTCCGACGAGCATTTTATGTGGTCCGGATGCTGGAAGGCGGTCATCATGTAGTGATCCGTCTGTTTCCTCTGAACATGAAGTTCCTCGGATTTCCGCTTCAGCATCATCAACGCTGTCTCAATCTGGCTTACCTGCTCTCATATCTCTTGACTCGAGTGAGTGCCACAGGATTGACAATAGCTCTGAACTTGTGCTCCCTGGCTCTAGTCTCAGTTCACCGATTCGTTCGACCTTTCGTAGCACCAGTGGCGCGTCAGGCTACAATCCAGATTTCGAGGACATGCACAAGTACTTAAACAACACGGAGTACCAAAGAGGAGCAGAACACAACGAGAGCTCATTTGTGAAATTCTGCAAGGTTGGGAGACGATGGATGAGGACGAAGTCACAAGCCAAGCTAGGAACAAATCCGAGTCCCGAGATTTGGACGCCGAGCATTGTGAGACAACAGGATACATATTCGGACTTCTCTGCTCGTCTGGGGGAAGGAAGCTCCCGTAGCCAAACAGAGAGCTACTTTCCCCGTGTCGCCTCAGCACGTGCACAGGACTTGGGAAATGGGTCTACGAGTTGGGAAGCCACCGCTGCTTCGCTAGGACTATTGTCAACTGTTCAGAAGCCGAAGAATCGCCAAACAAGGGCACCATCTCGGACGGCATGGAAATCGGCCCGAATTCTGCAAACAAGAGCACGTTTGCGAGCTCAATTTATCGTATGTACTTTTCACCTGTTGTTTAGGATTGCGTTTCATGTTAGAGTGCATATTTAACTAGGGCTGCCTCACTTGTTTAAGAATCTCAACATCTTCATGTTGATGCTACCGGCACTCGATTAACACTCGTTCAATTGTTGTCAGATTCCTGTGCGCAGAACTCTCAAGACTCTCTTGACAAGTTGCACACTTCGCCATGGAAACAAGAACGTGAAAGTAGTAGATCCAAAACTGGCGTACCAGTACCAAATACAGCACCGATCATACTAGCCGAAGCAATTTCCAGATTTGCAGTGTAAGAACGATAGTACGATTTGCGCCACTATATATAGGAGTGGAACTGGAGAGAAATTCACTTGTTTATATTCATTCATTAATTCCTTCTTATTAAATTTTCAAAGTGGAAAGTTGAGAGATCACTGTGACACAGTACACAACTTCACTTTTGTTCAAAGTTCATGGACATAACTTATGGGCCAATTCATCTGTAAACGAGTTGCTAACTCGTTGAACCTAGTAAATGAACAGATGAGTCATTGAAGGGGAGGCATTAAACCTGCACTTTCATGTGAGGTTGCCAACTCTTGTTTTATCTGAATAACACTTTGCTCTGCTTTGAATTCAAGTATTGAAGGTCTATGCCTTGAAGGCTGGGATAGTCACTTAATGCATTGTATGGCAGCTGCTTTCCTCTTCAATTTCGATAATTTGAGTGGGGTTCAGCAAGGATCTCGAGGAGTAATTGAGCACTTATCCTGCACGAATGGTCAACCAGATGACATCACTTTTTGCATGGGACAATCTTTCTTTGATCGGGTTATAAACTCGTCAGTCATAAACTCCTGCCACGGCCACACGGCCATAGCAGCCTGACTCACTGAAATTGGTTCTGACCGTTCTACAGTTAAGAAAACTTCTCTTTTGCTCAAAACATTGCAGGATTACGAACAGAGTTCAAAGGACAGGTTTCCAATCGATCAGGACGCTCGAAGTCAACGCAGTGCCAATCATGGCTCACTGAGCATTTGCTCAAAACGCAGAGCTACATTATAGCTTGATTGTAATGTGTCATTTTTGAGCACCATTGTGGAAACACCTATAATCCAGCTTTAAAATTCATAATGAATATCAGGGAAGTCTGAACTTGATAACTCCACTTGAGCTAGTCGTCCACTCACTTTTCACATGCACAAAGAAATGCTTACAGTTAACTCCATTACAAATCTCCTAAACTGAAATTCGCACCATTATTGATCGAGCAGTCCACCTTAAAACGAACACTGCTCTCCTCAATCTCCATGAGAGGAACGTTTCCAGCAACTAACTTCTACTGTACTGTACTGTCAACCCTGTTCTTGAATGAAAAACTAATCGCCACACCAGGCGAACACTCTTGGTGCAGAAGAAACTAGATTGGGGTAAGTGCTTGTATGTACACTGATTGATAAAAGTAGCTGACGGCCATCCCAACTCTCAAGCTCCAACGCTTTGCAATCGAAGCTTCAGCCAACATGGGTGTAGACAGCAGAGATCCGTTCAATCTTAGCATGAAGATGACCTAAGTTGGCCTCTATTGGAGCCTGCCCACTGCCACTTTGCCCGTGAAGCTCAGGAAGTTCATACTGAGCATTCCAGTTGACGTTGATATCGAAGCCAGGGAAGATCGGCAGCTTGGTCTTCTGACGAACTTCAGGCATTCCAGGCAATCCCAAAGAAGATGTGACCCTCCACTTCCAGCCAGTCGATTTCCTGGCGTAGTCATACCCAACCCCACACTGCAAATTCCACAAGATAGGATCGACAATGCTGTAAGTGTTAATCCACCACATAAGGAAGAGTACATAATCTGCTTTTTCCAGGCAGAGGTACACAATCACATTTTTCATGTCCTCACAGTGTATATTATGAAGTGCCGTCTTAGGGCACCATTTTAGAAACACCTACAAATCCAGCTCCAGAATTTTATAGAAGAGTACAAATATCATGCTGAAATTTGAGCTACTATTGAGCAGGTTACCTTGAGATTCAAGAATAGTGTTAATCAGTACCTGAAAATGCAAGAATCCACCAAATGGAATTTTCTTCGTAAGTAGCTGGATATCCTTTTGCTTTGGCTCACAGATTACTTTCCAGTAGCCTTCTCCAGAGTAAGGCTTGATCACGAACTTTGTCTGACAATCGTTAGGTTTACACCCCGAAAGGTGCATTCCATCGACCTGCACACCATCAAACTGTCGGCAATTTCAAACCCTGACTGTCCGCGAATACACATTTACTCGAATGAGAAATCAACCGTGTTGCCACACGATTGAGGGACCGAATTGAAGAATGGATCTACAAACAAGATTCCGGCAAATAAGATGGATAGGGGTTTTGGATTTTACATACATCAAAATTGGCGCCAAGTTGGAGCCCTTCGACGCGCTGTCGGAATTTGACAGTGAACGTCTTCGGCATCAACTCGAAGGTATAAAACTGGCGAACCTTGTGCTGCACATCGTCGCACACAGCTCGAAAGCCACGGGCCCGAATTGGCGAGGAGTTTCGATGGCGCTGAGGGAGAGGGCGAGAAGAGGCCATGTCTCGATGACTACTGTTATTCTCGACCTTCAATCTAGAGCCTAAATTGTTACCGTAACCCCAATCACATCTTTCGAATCGCCACGGCGCCAATTCACCATAAGCCGAGAAGAGAATTTCGATCATGGAAACTGTGGAGCTTTACATCACTGCGGAATCTAATGAGAAAGTGTTGAGATCGTTGCTGCAAAGATGAAATGTGAGGGAATTAGTCATCGGAGCTTGTTAACCTAGAAATTCAGCAAGAAAATCGTGTGGGAAATCAATAACGTTCTATATGTTCATTCTGTGGAGATTGGGTGCAATGTAAAGGGGAGGCCCCACCGGAGGCTCCGGACCTCGGAGAGAGGGACCCGAGAGGGTTGGACCCGACCCGACACGAGGAGGGTTGGACCTGACCCGACCCGACCCGACCCGACCCGACCCGACCCGACCCGACCCGAGGAGGTTTGGACCCGACCCGAAGAGGGTTGGACCCGACCCGACCGGGTAACATCCATCTTCCTCAAAATCACGGAGGCCACTACAATAAATTTGATAATTTGTGTTGGATGCTCTAATTGTCAACCATAACACTAATTTTATTTTTTGAAGTTGATGTTTAATCTGTAAATGACAACTCTAACACTATATTAGTTCTATGGTAAAATTTGGCACTTCAACATTTTACAAGAGTACATTTAATCTTAGATGGAACCAAAATGTAGAAATTGAATAAAATATTGAAATTAATTGTTGTGCATGTGCATATGGGAATTAAAGAAGAAGAGAATATTTGTGGAGGGCTAAATATAAAAATAGTCAAAATATGGAAGTAGTATAAATGTACATGAATTTATAATTAACATATTATTAAAATATGAATATTATATTATAATAGTAATATTATATTAATATAAAAATTTAATTTGAATATTATATCAATATGACATCTTATACTGATATTATATGCATCAATCAATTATGTAGCATTAAATCTACACCTAAATAATGAAAATTGGAGTTGGAAGGTAAGTTCAAGGAACAAGATTAAATATCATCTAGCAATAACTATCAAACTTAGTGTACTTTGATTCATGATTGTATACTTTTTCATTGATTATTACATTGATTGGTTATTATGAAAAAAAATAAATTATTATGAAAGCAACCTTGAGTAGGTTTAGATAAAGAATGTCATATAAGGCGCATTTATTCAAGACAAATATTGATTCCGTGAGGGAAAAAATAATTTAGGACATTATTTTTGGAACACGTATAAGTTCAATGTCAAAGTTTGAAAGCAAATTGCACAGTAATCCACACATGATGATTCCACTTGGTCTAACTATCCTTCTACTATCCTATGCACAATTGCTTACAGTGTTAAGTTCACTACAAATTTCCCATTATGAAATGTTGGCGATTATTGACCATGTTACTTTATGTATCGGTTTTGAAATTTGACATTTGCATCATCTTACAAAAGGTTTATGTCATCTTTAGTCTAAGGTATCCCCTCGATGATTGTGGAGTACCAAAAATTACCCAGTCAGATTGCTCACATTCTAAAACACCCCATTTTAGGAACGCCTGTAAGTCCATTTTAAGAATTCATACATTTCATTAAATGGTATAAAATTGATTTCATCATTTTCATTTTGAAGTTTAAATGCTAACACAATAATCAAACTCAACTAGAAATATATTTGCCTTCATTACAGAAACACCCAAGTACCAATATGTAGCCTAATAATTATTTTTCTACTCAAATAATAACCTTGAAGTTTTAAAATGTCCCAAATTTTTTAAAGGAGAAAATATTTTCAAAAAGAACTTGCATTGTAATGCATGGCATAACATCTTGGGTTGATCTAAGATTTCTACCTCAAGTACCAATTTTATAAGGGCAACCTCCAAAATTTACAATTCCAAGCTCATGGATTTTCGTACTTTTGCATCTATACCTTTCAATATATGACAAAATTTGAGAATTTGGAATTTCCTGAAATTTTGGTATTGCCTGAAGAAAAAAACTTTAAAAACTTGTAGTGGTACCTACTTACCATTCATTTCCCTCCTATACCAAATACAAAGTTCTAACATATTGCATGCTTTACCATATCATTGTTTTAGACTTTCTTCTAATAAAGATGAGTCACTAACCGCACTAGGGTCAATATACAAGATGAGTCTCTCAATTTTTGCATGTGGGTACTCAACTTAGTAATTCACATGGAAAAAGATAGAGCAAAGTGTTTGAGGTAACAATCATCAAGTCCTACCTTTGCACAAAGTAGACTATGTCTCTCAACAAATAACCAGAAAAAGTTTTGCACCAACTTTGAACATTATAATCTCACAAATGGTGCACATCCACCAAATTAAATTTTACATAGTCATTGCAATTGTAGCTAGATTTGAGATGCTATGGTTGAGAACTTGAGATACTACAAAAAAGGTAAATAATTTGACCATAATTTGAAATTCAAACTGAAAAAAAGTATTTTACCGTGTTGTAGAATGGCAAAGTAAATTTTTTGAGGGCCAAGAATACCATTTTTGAAAGGAGATTTGACATGAGGCTCTTCATATTCTTGATCCTAGGTGAGTAAGGAAGATATCCGTAAGTTTTTTACCCTCATAGGACCTACGGAACTTAATCCTTAAACGCCCAAGCAAGCCCGAGGGGCTTGATTCCAACATAATCTTCTCTGTAGCTCTCACTGTAATCAACTTTTCACTTATATTTAATGTCAAACTGGTCAACGTTTTATGATGCATTCAAAAAGTGAAATTTTACAATTCAAATCACAATTTGTATGTATGATTTTATGGTTTGAAAGGATTGTGGTAGGTAGGTTGGGGCTGTACATAACCTTGTAAGAGGTTGCAAGCTAATCATTGATTGGTTCATTCATGGTGCCAAGTTCAAAAAGTGCACTGTTCATGATGCCTAAGTCCAAAAGATGCTGTGATCCAATTTTGGGCTGCCCGTTTTAGACCCCATGGGCGTTTAAGGGTTAAAGAAATGCTTAATCTTTCACGTGAAGGTATGCTGAAATTCAAATACAAAGGCCCCTTTTTTTCATGAAAGATGCATGTGAAAAATTATTGGACTCAAAATTTGAACGATTAAAGCATGCCTTGGTACCTTTTCTTGGTGTACAAAAAAAAACTTGAAAAAGTAAAATCTCAATTTTTGGTGAATTTTTGAAGTTTTTGCGTTTTAATAAAGTTTGGGTAGATTTTGAGAATAAACGAGCATTAACCGCAGTTCGGGCAAATTTCAAATAGTGTTTTCAAACTTTGACAGTGGATATCTACTAAAGTAAGAGGAATTTTGGAGCATGAGATGACATTTCGGAAAGCTATGGAAAAACTCTACAATCTAGTAAAATTTTCAACTATAAGCAATCTGAAAACTATAAATTAGAGATTGACCAAAGTCCAACAAATCCAATTTGAGCCTCACTCACCTTTAGGAACTAATCCTTAAAGGTCCTTGGGGTTTGAAACGGGCAGCTCAAAATTGAATCACAACATCTTTTGGACTTGGGCATCATGAATAGTGCACTTTTAACCCCTAAAAATCCAGGAAAACCGATTCGGTTTTCTGAGATTTCGGGCAGCTCATTTTAAGCATTTAAATTGATATTTTTGCCTAAGATTTTTATTGGGTGCTCCCCATACAATAATGTGAATGTGGTAAAATTTTCAAAGTCAAATTTTAATTTTATAACCTTCACCTAGAAATTTTAGGTTTCAAGTCCAAAACGGGCAGTTTAAAATATTTTTTTTAATTTTTTTTTTAGAAATATGCTCATTACCAAATTACTATTCAAATTCCAAAGTATCCGAAGTCAAAAAGTTTACCAATTTTACAAGGGCAGCCTCCAGAACTTTCAAAAACAATCTTCACAATTTCTAGTAATTTTACAATTTTTTCTTTAAAAAATTGCCAAAATTCGAGATTTTGGATTTTTTCCAAGATTTTTTTTTTCAAAATTCACATTATCATAAATGCACCTTCTCACCGTCGAGATTTTTCTCAAACTAAATATATCATACGTGGTGCTTATTTTACTATATGATTGTTTTTAGTCCTTCTTTCATAAAATATTTTACATTAAGGTCAAAAAGTGGAATTGGTCTCTAAAATTTTGCATGAGCATACCCAACTTGATTACCTACATGAAAAAAAATGAGGGAAAAATATTTGGAATAACAATCATCAAGTTGCCCTTGGCACCATTTAGACAATGCCTCTCACGCAACGGCAAAAAAAAGTGTTGGTCGAACATTGATTGTTATGATCTCAAGAATGACAAACATCCAACGGTTGAAATTTTGACCAGTCCTTTGTATACAAGTTAGGTACAAGATCTTACGGTTCAAAGTCTAAAACCGGGAAAAAAAGTTTCTCCATTTCCCCATTTCCCAACGAAGGTGAAAAATGGTAGTTTTTGGTTCTGGAGGTCGAGCAAACCCCTGGTTTTTAGGGGTTAAAACTTGGGCATCGTGAATGGACCAATCAATGATGAGCTTGCAACCTTCTACAAGTTTATGTACAACCCTACCTACCTACCGCAATCCTTTCAAAGCACTTCTTGAATGCATCATAAGAAGGTGACTAGTTTGACATCAAAATATACGTGAAAAGTTAAGTACAGTGAGAGCTACAAGGCATATTCTGTTGGAAAAAAGCCCCTCGGGCTTACGAGGACCTTTAAGGGTTATACTTGAATAACAAGAACAAGTGATTGTGCTCAATATGGACTAGTTCAAAGCTAAGCGGAAAAGAAAAAATGTTTGATTGCAGCGAAGCAAACATTCTATCATATATTCAACAAAGTGTGGTAACAAGTATTACAGCAAAAGCTACAACTTTGTAGCAGGTGGCTTTGTAAGATGCCATTCATCTGTAAAACCCTATAAACCCCGGACCAGCTGAACGCAACCCTTCATTATCAGAATCAAGCTCTTTCTGTACGTTTCGAGCTTCACTATCAGAAAAGCTCTTTCTGTACATGTCGAGGTAAATAATGTACAACCCTTTTGAAAGGGCAATTCTCCAAGTATCATTTTGACACACCAGAACCTGCTGTTTTATCACAAAGTGTCACCTCCCATGCCATTTCCGAGCACTGTAATGTCACCCTCTCTTGCTACTGGACGCTAATCCCCCCCTCAAATGAGGCAATCCTGCTCAATATCAGAATCCGTAGTTGGATTGAAGCATGTGATCCTGGTCGGCACGAGGAGGGTACTCTGCATGTTCCGGCGGAGGGTATGGAGCGGCGGAGGAGTGCACCGGGGGATAGACAGCGCCAGGATCGGATGGAGCAGGAGGAGGGTACGGAAGAGGGTAAACTTGTGGCGATGGCGATCGAGGGGACATGAGTCTCTGCCCAAGCATGTGCGCCTCATGAGCAAGATGGCGAGCGGACTGACGAAAATGGTGGCCGTGCCCATCGAGCAAACGCGCCGCGACGCGCTCTAACATTTTCGGTTGCATCTCCAACTCCTGATACTTGTGCCACTGCTTCAAGCTATGCGCCTTCAGCGGATTGTTGTGATACATTTTGCTGATATGTAACTCCGCAGACGGCACCACGTTGCTGATGTACTTGGCATCCTTTCCGAACAGGCGCGTGATGATCCCTTGCGGCTCCACCACATTCAAGATGTTCGCCTTCCCCTGCCGCTTCTTGTAGTAGTTGATGTACTGCAGACACACCAGATCGCTCGGGTTCAGGTACATGTTCGGGCTCCAATGCTTGAGAGCAACGAACTCCTGCCACTCTTGGTTCAGCGCCTCGGGACCAAATGTCCGCACCCACGTGCTCGCGAGAATCCCCAGTTCAGAACCCGTCGTCTGTTGCACCGCCAATTGAAACTTCGGGCTCGGAGTCGCTCCGTTTCCCATCAGAGACGTCCAGAGGGTGCCGAGATCCGAACTTGGAGTGATGGCCTGCTGGTTCGAGCCGTGTGCAAGTCTCTTCCGCTCGGAGATTTCGAAAATGTTGTTGGGGATAGCCTGGCCGGACACTATGCTAGTGTACGTGACTAACGGAGGGTTGAAGCAATGGGTGTCGAAGTAGAGCCCCCGTTTCTGATCGGTGGCGAAGTGCTTACCGATCAGAAACGCAAGACCGGCACCGAGCGAGTGACCAGCAATTGAAATCTGATCGGCTGTAGCTCCGGGTCGCTCCTCGAGAAACCTGCGAATGACTTCGTCACAAAGTTCAAGGCACCGTCGGACTCGGTGGGTTTTCCGCTGGAGCTCCGCGGCGATTCGGAGATCTTCGATGATGTCAGCAGCGATGTAGGGGATGGTGCCGCGCAGGACGATGGCCAAGCGGGGCGCGAACAAGGTGGGGTGCGGGTCGCGGCGCTCGAGGAATGCCAACCCCAGTTCGAAGAGCTCCTCAGAGCTCGCGTTGCAGGGGTACGGGTCCCAGTGGTCTCTGCCGTAGCCCTCCGCGCTCTCGTTCTTGTAGCCCGTCAGCCAGGCCACGTCCCTGCCGCCGTCGCTTAGGTCCCGGAAGTAGACGTAGTGCACCAGCATCGACATCACCCTCCGAATACTCGCATCGTACAAGTGGTCCGCCGTGAATCGCCCCACATGCTCACTGTAATGATCATCTACCTTCGCTTTGAAGCTCTCGATCTTCTCCCGCAATTGGTTTTTCAACTCCGCCAGCTTATCGCGCGTCCTCCCCATTGCTAACCCCGGCCCTCGATCTCACCGCTTCCAGCAACCAGCCACTCCTGATCGCTGCAACCAGCCACTCTCGATCACTGCAACCAGCAACGCTCGATCAAAGCTCTCGATCACTGCAACCAGCAACCTGCAAGCAGCTGACGATTCCGTGATCATACTCGATCGCTGATGGCTTTTCAAAGACCATGCATGGAATTGTCGTTGTGGGACCATCGATGGGGATTCGTCGGTAGGTATCACCGCCCCCGCAATAGATCAATGGACTGATATATTTTATTATGGGAAACAAGGAATCGTCGGTATGAAGCGCCAACCTATGAATCTGTTGGCCTCGAGGCTAGTATCCGCAAGATCCTCAAACAACAGTATGGGTTCGGCGAGAAAGTCAAGGAATATAGTTCAACTTGACTTCAACGAGGCGGTGTATCATAAAGTTTCAAATTATGCATTTCTAGAAGTGGTTTAAAAACTGCTGTCCATGCTACTATTTAATGGTTTAGGATGGGATGTGTCTTGCCTATTTCAAATAGATGGGATACATTTTCATTCAAATATATAAAGCAAAGTGACAGTGTGATCATGAAGGTACAAGTTGCAACAAAGAATAAGTTGGGCTCGATCAACAATATCCGGTCTTATATGCTAGTAGAATGTTGGAATAGGGTCTTGATGGTTGAACAAGCCTTATGAAAATATCAATTGATGCAAATATCCTTGATTTATTCAATAAATTTCCAAAAAATATGAATTAAGTCAAATACAACGATGAAATATCGTATCAAAGAAGCGGGCAAATTCACCTTGTTTTGTAGTGCATGTGAATTTTCATGACTTGGTCTTCTATACATATATTCTATATCTTACTTTCAATATAGAAATTTGACTTCAAGTTTAATTCTGAAAATTTGATAGGGCATTTTTCTACCTTTGATTTGAAAAATGGTAACAAGAATTAGTCAAAATGCTTGTAAAAGGTGTGGAAAAATATTGCCATTAGCTTGAAGCAATGATTCTGGATGGGAACAACAAGAAGATTTCCCAAAATTTAAATTAGGATAATATCTGCCAAATTTTGGCTAAGGTCCAAGTAGTATTTTGAGGTTAAGGTGACGAGTCGATCCCAATGCTTTGGCAAACTTTGGCAAGAGAAATTGTTGACTTTTGAGAATCAACACCTTTCTCATAACATTTGCTTGTTTTCTCTATATTCAAGCATCACAACCTCTCTTGTAGCCATTATTAGTTAACTTGTAGCAAATTGAAATTAATGAAAATGCATTCTTAAAGGTGATGTCTGAATACCTCCTTACGTCCTTACTGATTCAGAACTCTTTGCAGAAAAATATGCTCGCTTTTGGATTATTAAAATTGACCATTTTCCAACAATGAGGACTTTGATTGTGCTTTATCGCTTAATCAAATCTACACTAGGGCGGCTCTCAAGCGTTGGCGCAAAGCGGCACAAAGGCGCATAGGGGTACTAACACATGGAGGGCGTAAAAGTTTCAAAGAGATTTTTCTTCTATAAATTGGGAAAACTAAAAGTTAATGTCAAGTATCACATATAAATACCATGTTCGCAGTAATATTTTTTTCTCAAAACATAAAATACTAAAACCAAAGTTTAATCTAATGAAGAAGTTTCTTACACTATGGATTACAAAGATTGACAAAGAAAAATCATATAACTTCATATTTACAACTCTTGGTTTAGAGTTGTAATCTTGAAATTAGAATAACATTTATTGCGTGTCTTGGTTCAACACCATGTCACTAGTAGAAAATGGCACTAAAAGTGATGTCTGTAGTGACTTGTCCCTAATGACGCAAAGTTCGTGTTTTAGTTGTGCTTTTATAACATCAAAATAAATGATCATGTTCATCACTTTTCCTAGAATGTTTTTTTGGTGTATAAGCATTCTATAGCCTACTAGATTAGTAAAAATTTAAGGAAAGAGACAAATGTAACAATTTATTTTGATGCCACTGAAAGCACAATTAAAACAAGCACTCTACGTCACTAGGGACAAGTCACTATAGACGTCAGCCATTTTCTATAGATGTGTGAGGTAACTTGCTCATTAATGGCATGGTGCCAAAAATGTCCCATTAGGGTGAACTTTATAGATACATAATAACAACTTTGAAGGTTGATTTTGAATGCACTCACTAAGAACATTCTAACTTAATATGCCATTTCAAGAACATTCACAAGTCCTACTTTAGAAATTCATAACAAAATTTAAAAAGAATTCAAAAACAATGGTTCCACTAAATCTAGACTTCTACTTCCCTGCCCATGTGCAGAAATTCCTTGCATGGCTAACTTCACTATACAAGAGTTCTTAATAAGGATTACATGGAGATCAATGTAAGGGGTAACTTTTGGTAGAGAGCACTATAATTTCTCAACTCCCCTAAGATTAGTGTTCACCTTGGGCTGCCATTGCAATCAATGTCCCTAGTCTTCTCTTGAAGGCACCAATTGCACCACTTCCAATAAATTCTCCGACTTACAAAAAATGTGCATGCTCTCACATTTAGTGTTGAGGTTTAAGAAGTAGTGTTATAACACTATGGGGCATATGACTTTTAGTATTATGGTTTGCAATTAACGTTTGTAACACTAATTAACAACTCTTGTGTAGAGATTTGGGAGGTTGGAATTTGTGCGAGTTTTACCATGCTATCTAGATAGATAGAAACTCATGTCCATTTTTAAGGGAGCCCTAGCATGAATGAAGTGTCCGTTTGTAATGGTAATAATCCAATGCCCACTAGACAAGGGGAAATAGGGACAGTACTACTTCCCTTTTCAAGAGTGACACCAATTTCTAGTGCCTTAAAGATAATTGACAGCAGGGTTCTCTAAACCCCACCATAGTTGGGTGGACTATGGTGGTGACCACCACATCTTTATGGGAGATAGAACCTAGGACCTCCTCACTGGGGACCATGAGCCCCAACCACCAAGCCAAGGCCTTTGATGCCTTACCATTTTATCTTCGTAGAAGTACTCTCAGATTTATGAGGTTTCAAGTGAAGCTGGCAAGAGTGCCAATGATCTTCTTATGACCCATGTCAAAGACGAACGTCTTAGGTCTTCGTGACGCCATGGGTCCCGTATCATAGAAGGATACGGCTGTAGCAAAAATTCGTCTGTCCTAGAGAAAGCAGTCCGGGAAGAAATTTAATCCGACTGCATGCACGGGAGGAATTTTTCCTTCAATGGACCACGAGAGGAATTTTTCCTTCAATGGAACACGAGAGGAATTTTTCCTTCAATGGACCAATCACACATGAGGAATTTTTACTTCCTTTTGCCTCATGAGCGGCTTGACTCCCCGTGCAAAGCGTCCCAAATTCAACCCTTTAACAACTTTTGATTGCCTACAAATACTTCTTTCATGTAGTCAATGGAGAGATTTAATATTGAAATCCTATGGTTGGCTACATGCGGAATTTTTTTGTGTAGACAACCAAACTTTTGTCAACCTAGTTGGTAAATCGTTAAGCTAACATTGTTCACATCCAATTGTGATAATTAGTGTACCAACACCACATTGAGGAAAATGTGCTCATAGAAAACTGTTCATGATGTAAGGGACCACCGTTTTTCTTCAACTTTGCTTTCACCTTTTTGAAATCATGTCATAAAAACTCGAATTGTCAAGAGCATGGTACAATCTCCTTGTTCACAAGTCCATGACTTAGAGTAAACACACACAATGACCTCGGTCTTTGAATCGAAGGTGTTGCTTTGTAAGTGGCCATTCCTCTAAAGTTTCACGCAAATTTCACATCCTACCAAACCGGCGAGTACATGATTTGATGCTATGATGGGCATCCTCCAGCCTTTTTGGGGGCATGGTGCCATGTTTGATGTACCTTGGTTGACCTAAGTGCGCAACCCATCCATGCACCATGCGGTTATGGAAAAAGAGTTCCCAAACGAAAGGTGCATGGAAATTTCGATGTGATTGTTACTTCCAAGAAGGAAGCAAATCTCCCATTTGAAGCTTCCTTCTATAATCCGATTGGAGGAACCTGACATTTGTACCTTGCAATATCGTTTGAAAAACATGTCCAAGTTCGCTCAAATTTCGTCTAACTAGGTCCACACCTATTTGTCGTGTTTCAACGTAACATTCTTTGAGTTGGTGAGGGCAGGAATCCAAATTCTTATCCACATTTGTCGCAAAAGTATTCATGGACCTTGGTAATCCCGAAGTAGCAAGGTCAGCTCAGTACTGTGAGGTTTTGATTTAAGCAGCCACTAATCCGTGCGCATTGTCTATTTACTGAAAAATAATGAAGCTCCTGAAGTTGCTTGCTACGATTGTTTGCTTACATAAACTCCTGAGGCTGGAATCCCCATACGGATTTGGCGGGTCGATTATTTACCATAACCCTTACTTAGCTTGGAAGAATTGTATAACCAGAGTTTATGCACACGCGTTGCAGATGATATCCAACATCATGCATCCATGGGTTATATTGAACAATCCCGCACACGCGTTGCAGATGATATCCCCTAAAAATCCAGGAAAGCCGATTCGGTTTTCTGAGATTTCGGGCAGCTCATTTTAAGCATTTAAACTGATATTTTTGCCTAAGATTTTTATTGGGTGCTCCACATGCAGTAATGTGTATGTGGTAAAATTTTCAAAGTCAAATTTTAATTTTATAACCTTCATCTAGAAATTTTAGGTTTCAAGTCCAAATCGGGCAGTTTAAAATAATTTTTTTTTTTTTTTTTTTTTTTTTAGAAATATGTTCATTACCAAATTACTATTCAAATTCCAATGTGTCCGAAGTCAAAAAGTTTACCAATTTTACAAGGGCAGCCTCCAAAACTTTCAAAAACAATCTTCACAATTTCTAGTAATTTTACAATTTTTTCTTTCAAAAATTGCCAAAATTCGAGATTTTGGATTTTTTCCAAGATTTTTTTTTCCAAAATTCACATTATCATAAATGCACCTTCTCACCGTCGAGATTTTTCTCAAACTAAATATATCATACGTGGTGCTTGTTTTACTATATGGTTGTTTTTAGACCTTCTTTCATAAAATATTTTACATTAAGGTCAAAAAGTGGAATTGGTCTCTAAAATTTTGCATGAGCATAACCAACTTGAATACCTACATGAAAAAAAATGAGGGAAAAATATTTGGAATAACAATCATCAAGTTGCCCTTGGCACCATTTAGACAATGCCTCTCACGCAGTGGCAAAAAAAAAGTGTTGGTCAAACTTTGATTGTTATGATCTCACAAATGAAAAACATCCAACGGTTGAAATTTTGACCAGTCCTTTGTATACAAGTTAGGTACAAGATCTTACGGTTCAAAGTCTAAAACCAGAAAAAAAAGTTTCTCCATTTCCCCATCTCCCAACGAAGGTGAAAAATGGCAGTTTTTGGTTCTGGAGGTCGAGGAAACCCCTGGATTTTTAGGGGATATCCAACATCATGCATCCATGGGTTATATTGAACAATCCCGCACACGTGTTGCAGATGATATCCAACATCATGCATCCATGGGTTATGTTGAACAATCCCTCCTTGTTGGGACCTATATTTTTGTAATCCTATCATGGTTTAGTCGAATGTACATTGCTCTTGACACATTTCTTGCACATTGCTTGTGCCTTGAACAACACCCTAGAAACAGATTCTGCCAGGAATCTATGTCATGATCTTGATTGGTGCAATACTATATGTAATGAATAGCACAAATAAACGAGCAACAAGAGACATAAGATGGGAAGAAACATAAGGTTGTCTTTCTATGATAAGCATTGCTCAAGACTGCTCCTCATAAGTGTCACTAAGGTAATTGATTCAAAATAGAGAAGAAATAACTCAAACAACATTTCAGCTCAAGGTCATGATATGATACACTTCCAACAATGTCTCTGGTTGTTGGAGCACAGCTGCACAGAAAGACAAACCAGAGAGGGTGCTCAGCAGAACACTTAACATTGAAAACCTTGTGGAGATGGAAACTCATGAATTGCAACGACAATTTGCATTGAAAAAAGCAGGGACACAAATACAGTCATGCATATGGGAAGCTTTCATGGTATCAGATTAAACAGCATGAACTTCCATGCGATTTATGTGCACAAATGCGTTCTCGTACTGCAATTTCTGAAATCTGTGCTACAAGATCGACAGAAGAGATGGAGCATTCATGCACAGAGGCTGGCGCAATCACAATGCGGCTAGCTATGGTTGCCGACGAGCTCGCCATCTTCGACTTCTGTTGCGCCTTGCCAATGAAATAGAAGCTTGATCGCGGTGAGGAAGAAGAGTGTTAGAATAAGTAGAATGGGACGGGGCTCGGCAATGGCGAGTTCGGAGTCTTGATGGCGGGGGACAGAGCAGGCAGGGAGAAGGAGAGCGGAGAACAGTTCATCTGCGGCCAGCTCCATGCCGTCGGTCCCTGCGGCGACTTCAGCAATACTTCAAGAAGGCTATTGATTTTCGTATCCTCCGTCGCAGGGACCGACGGAGCAGCAGGAACTTGCGTGTAACTGTCTGAAAATTCGACACTCGAGGTGGCGGAGGTTGTAGAGCGGGCTTGCTTGCTTTCGGAATCTGCCTTGATCTCCAGCGGCCTCTTCTTGCGAGTGTTTGAGGTCTCGGTTTGTGGCGGTTTCGGTGCCTTCGCTTTCGGCCGGCTCGTGGTGAGCAGCTGCACGTTGCGGCCGCTCGCAGCTCGTAGCGGAAAGTTGAGGAGTGCGCGTGAGCCGCGCAATCGAAGCGCGGCGTCGTCGTACGCCAAGGCTGCTTCCTCCGCGGTGTCGAACGTTCCGAGCCACAGTCGAGAGCCATGGCGGCTGGAGTCTCGAATTTCGGCAGCAAACTTCCCCCAGGGTCGTTGTCGCACCCCGCGGTAATGCAAATGTGTCTGCCTCGTTGCTTTGCGGGAGCTTCCGGTTGATTTCTGTGACTTCAGAGGCGCTGACGGAGCGTCTGTGACGGTTGGCAGAGTTCCTGTCGACGCTGAGACGGCATCCGACACCATCGGCTCCTCCTTCACTGCTATGTCGTTTGATTTGGACATTGGCACACCGGTCTTGCACGGCGAGGGAAGCGGCCACCCGTTCTTCAAGAAGCTGAGAAGAAACATGTCGTCAACGTCGTTCTCATGCAAAGATGGCGCGCTCCCGTCGCTGCCATGTTGTGGAAGATCTTGACTGTTTATTCCCTGTACGTTGTTGCAGTGGACACGCTTTGATCCCCAGGGACTCGCTGGACGGGAAAAGAATTGGCTCGGCGTTGTCGACTCCTGCAGCATGCTTGCAAGATCGCCGAGCATGATCGTCTTGGCATCACACCCTGGGAGCGCCAATGTCGACAGAGGCCGGCTAGACCGGCATCCTGGTGAGTTTCGGTTAACGTAACACTCCTGTACTGGCAGGGCTTCCTGGTGAGTATTTTGATTTGCCATATAGTGATGCCCCTCCAAAAAATGTTGATTGTCTCCAAGAATCGGCCATCCTGCATCACAATCCCAGCTGTTTACGTTTCCTTCGTCAAAACAAAAGCTCTGCATCTCGAACCGTGCAGCTTGAGGTGTTTTCAGCGTCAAATTGAGATTTTCTGCCCAATTTGAATCCTCAATCTCTCCCGGCCAAGCCGAGTCGATCGTCAGTTTGTGAGGCGTTGCTCTTCCAAGAAACTGCATATCTGCCTCCTCTTTCAGAATGATTCCTCAAGAACGCTAATGCGATCTTCACTCAAGCTTGGACAAGTGTAAGTGTTAATCGCAGTGGGTGAAGCGATTTATGGACCAAGTATCAATCCTCGCACCTCGAGTAGAAGGACTTGTTTGTCTCCAAACGTACAGTGCATTACAAACTTCGCATCCTCCATGAATTTCTGCATAAGACGTGCTGATCCTTCGCAGTCGCAAAATTCAAACGGAGGTGCAAGATCTAAGACGACACCGTCGCTGTTCCGGCAGACCTGGAGCGCTAAAGTATAGACAGGGGCAATTGTAAGCTTTAGTTTGGTCGTTGATGTAACTCCTCCTCTTATAGGTTTCATGCGACAGCCAGGGTCTAGCTTGTTGCAAGACAAGTCAAAACATAGGTACGTCAAACTACATTTCCAAAATTATCGTTGAATCCCATGAGTGCCAGTCAATTCCATTTTGGGAAACACTAAACCTCAGTAATTTCGGTAACCAGACGAAAAGCTTGAATGCACGTCCATGGTCAGTAGTAACTTTTACGTTTGGTTCGATCGAAATTGTGCATTTGAAGGATCTTGTAAACAGAATATATTGGAGCTCCGAAGGTTTAGGGTCTGATTTGGAGAGTATTATAATGTCAATGCTCCAGAAGTTGCGACACGCACCTGAGAGCGTGTCCTCCCCGCACGAGTTTGAATTGGATTGTAGTACCAACACGGTAATCTTTCATGGCAGGTGCAAGGATTTTCGGAAAAAAAAATTATTTCCTTTTTGCACGAAGACAGCATCATTGAAGGTTCCGCTGTGCGTACAGACCAGTACAGACGCACTAATTCTTGCGTGGAATTTAGCTGCGTCGCTTCGTTCGGTAATTCCTCAGTGGGGTCCGTGTGAGTGACAGTTCTGGTAGCTCTGTCTTATTTTTCGTGTACTGTTTCAGTGCTCCATGCAGACAGTTGAAGTTGGTCCCTCTATACGGGCATCAGCCATGTAAAATGCCAACCTGCCTTCAACCTCATGATTGTAACCAGCGTTAGGGTCATGTGAGGACTATTTGGTGGTGCAATTATAACTTTGTTGCGATACCAAAATTGGACTTGAAGGAGAATGGATTATGATCATTATATCAAATGATAGAAACAATCCAAAGCACTAATTTCTGGAGAAAGAAATGGGGAGTTACTCACACGTAGTAGGAGCAACGTGGGCATGTTGTATGTGGATCGATGCTATCGGAGCAACTAGTAACTGCACTAAGGAGTAATTAATTATCCTTACGCAGGTACCGGGGTTCCGCTTTGTTTTATTGGCACTGTTCGTGTCCATGTCAGTCTTGAGGTTCCACTTTCAGAAGAACTCACTTATCTGCTAAGTTGCGGTTTCTGAAGTAGTAGTTTCAGTTTTGTGAAGATGGCATCATCTTTTGTGCCATCTTAACTTGGAATGAGAGTGAAAGTGAATTTGCATTATACTTCTTAATCTCAATCATTCAGCTTCATTGTCGAACCCGTCATTTATTCTTCCCCGCGAGGGCAACACCTAAGTCGTGGCAATAATATAGCACATGATTTTTGAAGCTTTCGGCACAATTCGGTTCAGCTTATGTCAACAATGTAGGTGCTCCGAATTGGGTCATCTTGACTACATCGATCGAGGGACATGAGCTTTACAACATTTGAATTCGTACACAAATCTTGTTAAGATTTTCATGTACTTGAAATTGTTATTTTAATCAAACACCATCTTGATGAAGAACACGGTACATATATGAAAGCGACGATGAAACCTCGGAAGTCATCTGCAGTTATTTGCCGTGTCTTGTCTCCACGCTGAAACAGTGATTTGACTTTGCTATGAGGAACATGATCCATTGTTATTCAACATGTCGTCCTGACCATTCACTTTCTTTTGAACACACAGGTATTTCTCACTCCGCTTTCCGATGACCAATGGCAATGTTTCCACCAGCTCCTCCACTTCATATCGACATGATCACTCACTAGTGAACAAGCTCTCTACCGGTAAGTTACATACCAAGCCTTGTATCTTTGCAACGAAAGTAAGAAAAAGGTTCGGTAATATTGAAAAAACACAGCATTTTAACAGAAATATCGCACAAGGAGGAGTTTCTTGACTAGAAACTAGAAACTATCATGCAAGTTTTTGTGTGGCGTACCTGAAAAGGAGCAGGGGTTATAATTGCCTCCAAAAAAACCGACAGATAGTACCTCACTTGGTGGATCAGCTTACCTCATCTGTTTTCGTCATAACTGAAACGTCGGAGTTGTGCTGATGTCAATGGGCATCACTCTCTGCATAATAAATAAGTAATATTTCTTTCATGGCATGAACGTCATAGAATGATAACGAGTCAAAGATTCTGGAATGGGGTCATGAGCTGGAGCTTCTTTTTAATTTACTCTCTAGAGACGTGCTTGCCCGCTTGCTTTCCGTTTGAGAGCTCTTACTACTAAGCTTATACAAGTGCTCAGGACTAAATTGGCTCATCTGACGTAAGTTTTGCAACTTGACATGATTCTATATTCCTAGGATCGTTTTTCATATTAAATGGTTGTTTGCATCGAAATGTATTGAATTGTATGATTCCATGCAAACACAATGTGGTTGTTGCAGACAAATTCATCAACTAATTGCGAAGAAGAGCAACTTATTCATAATTGAGCTTCGTAAGCAGGTACGTCCTCCTCAAAACAAGAAGATGAATTAATATGCTACTTTAGCACCAGATTGCATGATGTGTTAAGGCTGCTGTTATGACAGCATGCTTACGTTCAAGTGATTGAGTCTACCTCAAGTTGTGGTAACTGATAATTGAAGAATTTGGATGATGCAAACTCTAGTACTTAAAGTATTAAACACTCCGTTATGTATGCATATTCCATAATTGCACGGATTTAAAATTTTAAGCTTCGTGCAGAATGCATTGTATGTAGTCCTTTTGCTATCATGATCAAGTATACAAAATTACCGAGCTTTATGTAACTTACACCTCCAAGAGTATGAGGTCAATATCAAACAAGTGTCTCTTCAAAACTATGCTGAGGATTCTCTTTTGCCGACATTACAAGCCGCCTTAGGATTTCAAATACTTTTTATGGCTACTAATTGATATTATGGATATGTCTGCAATAATGACAAACTTTTTATAAGCTTGCTAATTGGTTGGAGCATTTGTATTCCACTTCCTTCACATGCTCTTGTCAGAGAGTATTTAACGAGGTGATAAGTGACATAATAAGTGACGCAATCGCAGGAGCTCTACCCTTAGAAGGAGACTACCTCAATGTGGCGAGTTGGGAATGGGAGTGTTTGTGAGATTTCACGGCAAGTAGCATGATGTCTAAGCATGGGTGTGGAACTCTTGGAAAATTATGACCATGGGCCACAACAATTTCATCTTTGACATTCATAATTTTTGTAATAAGCATGTCAGCTTATAGTGAAGGATCAAAGTGTAAGTGACTGGAAGTAGTTTGCATTAGAAATGGTGATTGCCGTAAATTTTACCGTGCACATTGAGGTCTTGAAGCACATTGAGGTACACATTGAGGTCTTGAAGCACATTGAGGTACACATTGAGGTCTTGAAGCACATTGAGGTACACATTGAGGTCTTGAAGCACATTGAGGTACACATTGAGGTCTTGAAGCACATTGAGGTACACATTGAGGTCTTGAAGCACATTGAGGTACACATTGAGGTCTTGAAGCACATTGAGGTCTTGAAGCACATTGAGGTCTTGAATGGTTGCCAAGAGAGTGCACTACTAATGCTCAGATGCTTTTGTTATACAAGATAGGTATATTTGAAGAATGTGGAATTTAGAAAACTTCAATCTTACTTAAACACTTTCATAAATTTAAAATAATTACTTCTTACTGTAAGTATTTGTTTGTTAATGTTGCATGTTTATATATGCTAATGGTATGAGAATCAAAACTTAGGTTGTGCATCCTTTCACAACTATTGAATACATTAAATTCTAAATAGTCTTTAGTTGAAAAATTAATTGCTATGAAATAAACTCAAAACGCCATGCATAAACTTGTAGACTATGGTATGAGTAGAAAAGATCTAGTACAACAAAAAAAGATCTAGTAGAAAAAAACTAAAAAACCTATTTTTATGCAATATAAATTGAATTTGTTCACATTATCCTCGCATGTTGATCTTAAAGGCCACATAATTAGGCATAACATCAATGATGGGACAACCTCACCGCAACACAAATAAGTTATCACAAGCTTCCGGGAATTACTCATATTTGAGAAGTGATCATAGTGGAGATTGGAAACCTTCACTAGATGTTGCCTATTAGATATTCTTTACATAGCTCAAGAGCAATCAGAAATAAATTGTTCCAATTTATATGCATGCCATGATATATACATATTTGAGAATCTAAATCGAGACGTCTCACATAATCAGACAATGTAGAATGAAGATATAAATAATATTCCTTGCATAGCATGTTCCTCATATATACATATAATATGGTGAACGACTATAGTTATACTCACATTAGTCAATCCTAAAATTTGTAGTAAATATGTAAGTTTCTAAAAATATTTTTAATATAGGAAAATCTTATCCTTTCTACTTGTTGATTCTTGAGTAATACTAGTGAGTCATCCTTTTTGTTATGAGAGTTGGATGTGATAAGAACATTCATCCGAGATCCTTCGAGGATTATGGCGGCTATTGCCGCCTTCCAAACTGTTCCCTCCTTCTCCAATAAAAGGCTGGCTCCTCCCAAGCCACTCTCTCTCTTGTCAAATTCTGTTTTGTGCTTCGCTATTATAATACGTTATCAGCACGCTCTTCGAGCTTTGAGCTTTCCCATTATTCTTCCTCTTTTTCTCTGCACGTTTTCTCTGAAAAGTAGGCAGCAGTGAAAAAGCAAAAACTTAGAAGCTGAAAGGAAGAGAGATTGATCGAGTAGGACCTGAAGTGCATTTTGCTTGGTGAACTTCCTAGGTTTTGATCTTTTAATGCTGATCGTCAGTGTATTCGATATTGAGCTTTTCTTCCGGGGAAGTTGGTTTACATTCTGAACCTTGCCGTGAGTAAGTGAAGCCAGTGCAAATTTGCAGCCTGGCCCCACGTGCTCTTTCTTCCCCTCTTCTTTCAGGTCAAGCAACATCGAACAACGGTGATGTCGTCGATTGCAAAACCGATGAAGGAGTCACGCACCGCACCGTTGATTTTCGATCAGTTGGAGGAAGATGGCACAAACTACACCGATTGGAACTTCAACATACGTGCGACCTTGGCTGCAGATGAGATCGACCCGACGCTGAACCTGCACCCACAAGAAGAAATACCGACATCGCACCGTTGGCAAGCAATGATGATCATGCGCAGGCACATGGCGCCAAAGACTCCGCATGCGATGCTCGCGCCGAAAAAACCCCGCAGACTGGGCGGACCTTGAAGCGCGTTTTAAACATGAAGAAACAATTTTTCTTCCGCGCGCTCAGGCCGATTGGAGTGCACTGCGAGTTCTCGACTTTCCAAACTTCTCGACATACGACTCTGAGCTTCACCGCATCACTGCCCAGCTCAAGCTTTGCGGCATCACGATCACGGACGCCGAGCTGATCAATAAGACACTCAACTCTTTTCCTCCCGCATGTGCTATTTTATCTCAACAATACCGAAACATGAAATTCACACGTTACTCAGAGCTTATGAAGTATCTGCAGGTTGGAGAACAACAACAACAAATTCTCCTCCAAAATGCAGAGAAACGACCGGCTCGTGAAATTCACTCTACTGAGAAGACATCAGCTACCACCAGAACTACAACAACACCAACCTCGGCATCAAAAGCTAGCAATTCGGGACGGGAAGCTCACACTTCCGAAGCACCTACGCGACCCCCGAGAGGCGGTTCTGTGAAGCCGAAAAACCATTGGAGCAAGCCTTACAAGAACACGCGCTATTCACCAGGTCAGAAATCTGGAACTTCAAGCAATCCTCCTGCACGTCAAGTCAAGGGGAATTGCCACAAATGTGGTAGACCCGGGCATTACGCCCGGGAGTGCAGAGCATCCGAATACATTGTAAATATGTACAAGGAGCTCCAAGCACTCAAAGGTTCGAAAAGAGAGGCTCACACGTTAGATGCCCCCTCTTTATCGGACCTCGATCCAGAGAACTACATGGTGGGTTCCGGATCCACTACCGTTGAGGCCAACATTGCCTTACTCGATAGTGCATCCACCCACACCATACTCCAAGACCAAGCATTCTTTGAGTTCAAAACTCAGAATGAGCCTTGGCAAACTTGTGATCTAATCACAATCGCAGGGAAACAAAGTTTCCGCTTCCGTGAGGGCCGGGCACACATAGTGTTACCCGGAGGAGCCCCCCTCATCTGCGAACGAGCCATGTATGCTCCTGGCGCCCCCCGTAGCCTGATCAGCTACAGGGACCTAAGGGCCAGTAATATTCACATCTCCACAGCCCATGGGAAGGGAGGAGAAGTGTTGGAATTGCGGAGCGGGCATAGCCTGTTGGCCACAGCACGAGCGGGTGCTAGCGGTCTTTATGAGCTCCCAATCCGAGGAGGAGTTCTAACTCCTTGCAACCTGAGTCCCAGCACTGCCAAAGGCAATGGACAGGCCTCATTTCTTACGACAGTCAGAAGGGCGGATCTCTGGCACCATCGATTGGGACATCCTGGCACAACGATGATGAGGAGGATAATACCAATCCTAAGCGGCCACGAGTTGAGCACCCGAGACGCGGAGCACACCTCGGAGTGCGTGGCATGCGCCCAAGGCAAGCTTATTCGGCAGCCTGCAAAGTGGAAGCTTCCGAACGAGATGCCAGCACCCCTCTTTCGCCTCCAAGGCGATTGGTGCGGCCCCATCTCCCCTGAATCAGGTCAGTTTAAATACTTCTTTGTGTTAGCTGATGCGTCGGGGAGACATACGGAAGTATCACTTCTCACCACCCGAAACATGGTATTTCCCAAAACCTTAGCCATGCTCATTAGATACAAAAACCACTACCCAGAATTCCCTATATGTCATCTTAGAATGGACAACGCTTCAGAATTCAAATCCCATGCATTTGAGGATTTTTGTGTAGCTTCAGGGATCGAGCTTTCCTATTCTGTGCCATATGAACATGTACAGAATGGCCTTGCAGAAGCTGTGATAAAGAAAATTCAGTTGATAGTTCGACCATTGCTATTTCATGCCAACCTCCCCTCCCAGTTTTGGGGTCATGCGGTGCTACATGCCGCAACTCTCCTAAAACTGAGACCGACTCTTCTACATACTCAAACCCCGTTAGAACTAGCATCAGGAAGAACACCTCACATAGCTCACCTCAGAACGTTTGGTTGCGAGGTTTGGGTACCAGTCTCGGAACCAAAACAAAAGACTATGGAACCTCATCGAGTCAAAGGTGTGTACTTAGGATTCGACTCGCCGAGTATTATACGATATAAACTTCCCAACCGGGACGATGTATACAAAGCTAGATTTCAGAATTGCAAGTTCGTAGAATCTCGCTTCCCCGAAACTCAAAGCCTCAACAAACCTGTTGTTACACTAAACTTTCGTGATTCAGAAACCCTTACTCTCAATCCAGATCCTAGAACCTCACTCACAGATAGTGAATGCCAGAAACTCCTCAATCTTCAGCAGCTAGCTGAAAAGATTCCGGACGGATTCCATTCCGGCCCCAGAATCATACGCAGTCCAGTACCAGGCTCAGGGAACCCCGTTCCGGTAGCAATTCCAAGTAAGAAACGCAAAGTCCGAACCACTCTCCTAGCTGACCAGTCTCTCGAGGTTGACAGCCCATCATGGGACGACCCCGAAGCTTTTGTGTCTAGTTTATCCAACATTGATTCTGATCCCCAAACTCTAGAACAGGCAAAGAAACGAGTAGATTGGCCTCAGTGGCACGAAGCTTTACAAGCAGAATATAACTCGTTACGCAAACGCGAAGTTTTTGGAGAATTGGTCCACAATCTTAGCTCACCGCCTATTGGACACAAAATTATGTTTACTAGGAAAAGGGATGAACAAGGAAAAATCCTACGCTATAAAATTCGCCTTGTAGCCCAGGGATATGCTCAGAAACCCGGGATAGATTTTGAGCAAACATACTCTCCCGTGATGGATAGTACATCCTTTCGCTACTTACTTAGCTTGGCAACTCAGCATGCACTAGAAACCAGACTAATGGATGTAGTAACAGCGTATCTATACGGAAACTTAGATACCGAGCTGTACATAAAACCTCCCCCAGACTTCTTGCCTCCTTCACGCCCACCTCCAGCTGGGAAATTCTCTGGATTGCATATCCGAAAAGCCTTATACGGACTTAAGCAGGCAGGAAGAGCATGGTATCACCATCTCAAAACCTACCTTATGGCTCATGGTTTTTCAAACCACCCTGCCTTGCCTTGTGTCTTTGTGCTTAAAGAAGCCAGTGCATTTGTCATCCTTGCTGTATATGTTGATGACTTGAATTCAATTGGCACCCCGGAGTTATCCAGAAAAGTCAAATCGATATTGACAAAACAGTTTGAAATGAAACTACTAGGACGCACAACCTCGGGGGGGGCACTACATGTGTAAGTTAGGTACCACCTGCGTTCAGAGGGTATTTTATGGGGAGTTACTTAGCACCTAATTTTGAATTTATCAGACCATTAACTTAGAAAAAAAACGGTTTGAAGAGCATATTTCAGACCTTATCTTACTTGTAAAAACTGAGGCTGACTTATTTTTTGCACCATATATTACTTATATGAATCTTAGAAAAACAACCATACCAGTAGAAGATAAAGATCACTGTTAACACACAGAAATTTATCATTCATTCGTATGGACAGAAATCATTCACAAAAAACGTACACAATGGCAGCAAAGGCAAATTGGAAGTAAAGACCTTTAATTGGCCTTAATTACTTCCCAAACAAGGGTTCTCTTGGAACCTCTGAAATTCAAAATGCATTGCACGTTAAAGGTTTATAGTGGCATTTACAAATGCAATGTTCTGAAAGGTCACACCAAGAGAAATTGTTCCTCATGAATCCGCTACAGTTTATAGTGGCATTTACAAATGCAATGTTCTGAAAGGTCACACCAAGAGAAATTGTTCCTCATGAATTTGCTACAGTAAATCAGCTTCTCCTAACAACTCCTACGCAAAACTTGTCCTCCAAAAGGACAAGTTAGAACTATCCCCGGAGCTCTAATCCTGAAGAGTCAATCAGTTTTTGTTGGAAACGAAGGTATCAAAGGAACTTGCATCTTCAGAATCCAGGTTGTACATTTTCGTAGCAGAATTATACGTCAACGCTACACTTGATATAATGGACTCAACGTCCACCCAATTAGAGTCACTAACATCATACCTGAATTTGAGCCGACCTGGGCCCCTCGAATAATAGTTCAAGTAAATCTGGATGCCAGACTCCGAAGCTCCTTTCTTCCCGGTTGACGATAGCAGATTCATCAAGTCAATTGGATGTTTGAGAATACCATAACCTCGTCCTTTGCGTCTTCTGATCCTTTGCACCCGGCCTATCCACCAGGATCCCTCCTCCACCGCTTGGGATACTCTGACTGCTGCAACACCTCGCGACTGTTTTCCCCTGGTTCGTTTTTGAGCAGTGGTCACAGTGGAGGAACGTTGTGGTAATCCTGCACCTAAGAAGTAGATGCCACAGTCGCTACCACACCCTATCAGCATCTTCGAATTCGATGAGGCGGCACTTAGGTAGTCGTCAGCGTTGTTGAAAAATATTGAATTCTTCACTCGTGTCAATCGGTCCTTCGAAAGGAATGGGTTCGCATTCAACTGAGACACTAAAGTGGATTTGTAGATGGTTTTGCCAGCGTACATGACATAGGGCAGTATCTTCACACTCACTGCAGGTGTTCTGATCTGCTCCTCAAACTCGTTTAGGAGCTCAGTGATCACATCTCGGGTCTCCTGCTCAACAGTACAGGGCAATCCGTCTTGCTCATCGTCTTGATCATTCTCCGGCGCTATTTCCTTATCGCCTTCCTCGTCAGATTCCACTTCTTCACGGTCGGGCAGGGTTGTTATCTCACGCATTACCTCCGAGTCGCCATCCTCACCTTCAACTGGTTTCTTGTTCGGCACAAAAGCAAAGTGCTTCGGGTCTGCCAACTCACAGGTCCAAGGACTGCTGAACCACCTTGAACTTTGAGCATTTGCACCAGGACGAGGACCCATATTGAGAGCCCTGAGAAGACATTGAGCCTCTTTCAACCCTTCTTTAAGTGCTGCAATGACATCATCATTAGTAGAAATGAGGGAATAGTTCCCCAAGTCGCATGGAGACTCCTCTGGTGCCAACGGATGCAAATCAGCCCAGACGTTCGTCATTTTGTTATGGACCCTATTAAATTTCAGACCATTAGCCCCATACTCAACCGCTGCTAATCTGTTTACTGTATTAGTTGTATTTACAAGCTCGTGAAAATCATACGCACGTTCTAAGCCAACCATTCCCCCTATCTTACTGAAAAAGATCTCGCATGAATCGCTGCCTGTAAGATGCAACGGCACAGGGAGGTGAGAGTATTTATCACGAAAATGACAGATTAGTAACACTACAAAATTACAGGACAATTGCACATCAATAAATGACTGCTGACTAATGAAGTTCTCCTTCACAGAGAAAGAAGTTGTATTGCCAAGTACTGAATGATCTCCGTATTTAAACCACAACTTCCATAATCTAAAGAAGAAAGAGACTTTCGATGCTAATACTAATCTAGAACGGAGATCCAATGACGGGGATGCAAAAATATCTATGTAATCTCCCACAACAGAGAGGTAGTACTCTGTACCAATAGTCCGCTCTCGTTGCACATCACGTGCCAGCCGCACCTTCGCCAAACAGTCCGTCACTTTTTTCTGGCAAAGTCTTTGAGCAGACGCCCAGTTCTGGCGATCGGTGCGGTCAATGTCACCTTGTCGCAGCCCATGCTCATCTTGAGTAAACTTATTGTAAATCGCTCCGACATGCTCCAGCATACAAACATCACCACCAAGCATCAGTGTTCGCCCTCCTTGATCAATCGGGTTTATGAGTTTTTTGCCGTTGTGGATGTAATCCTGGTCATGCAGACCAAATGCATCTCCATTATTGTTGACGCCAGCAGAGAATAGCCATCCCTCCCAGTCCAGTTTCAGTCTCGCTCCCCCGGTCTCCTTGTAATCTGCCAACATCAACTGCCGCCTGCGACTGTCTCCGTCGCTTGCATGTCCAACGATGGGGCCAACTTCCCCTTTGCAATCTTTCTCCCATAGCCGCTCAATTATAGACCACTGGGCCCGCACCCACGCTGCATTGAAACAATTGCACGTACACGAAACGACGAGGACTAGACGGGGCAATTTGTTGTGTAGAGGATTAACCACTACCACCCTGGCAAAACCGCCAACTTTGTTAGAACGGAACCCTTCGACTACTCGGCTATAGCCTTCGTCTCCAGATCCGACAAGTAGCTTATAGTCAGAAACACACACATGATTCTCCTTGGGCCCGCAGAATCCGGCCAGAGAGTCCCACTTCTGCTCATACGCGACTCTGGATTTCACTTTTGTTTCATCTTCCGCTAGAATCACAGGGACTGGCCCTGTAATCCCGTGGACTCTCTTCGCATCCGCATAAATCTGAGCAACGGCCTTAAAAATCTGAGAGTGCTCACCGGGGACAAACTGAACCCCTTTTCTACAATCTCGTTTCACTGTGCTGTATCCAGGTCCAGCATAATTCAGCGCAAATAAGTCACACATTCGTTTCCCTCCGTACATCTTCATGGCCTGTGCAAAAGCCTTACTGTTATCACTAAATCGGTGAGCAGAATTCTTTCGATTAAGATTCGCTGCAGAGTCCTTCATGAAGTCCCATAACGCTGGCTTACCTCCGAAGACCCCAGACCGGTGAGCAGCAAGAATGTTACTGCAAAATTTCATTAGATCGTGTTCATCAGATGCTAATTTTTCCGACTCTTTCAACGTCGGCCTCTTTACTTTAAGCTGCAGGGCAATGGTAAGCTTGGGGTATCACTTTTTGGACACACTAATTAGGTTATTTTTATTGAAAACCTCCAAAGTTTGTCTAATTTAGTCATTTTAATCAAGTAAAAAGACCCTAAAATATAAAATAAAATATCATGCACCTCACTGAAATCAAAGTATATATGCCTATAGATTTTCTTTTAGATTTTTTATTTTTTTTGGATCCATTCATAGATGAGGGAAAAAGTGTTGAATTTGGGGATTTGCAGGCATTATAGTGCACAATGAATTAATTTTTTTATTATTAAATAAATTATTTTGTATTCTATACAAGAAGATGTAGGTCATATTCAAAAATTATATTAAAATAAAAATGGTTGATATTCCATTTGCTTGATTCTATGGATTTTAGGTTATTGGGACATGACTTACTTTTTCAACTAAAAAATCAAATAAAATTACTTCAAAATATTTTTTTTAATTTTTAATTTTTTTTCTTGATACATTATAAGTATAGACAACTAAAACCACATCTAATGTAGTCTTATTGTATTACAATTTAAAAATGGATATGTTCGTCACACCAGTATAGAGTGCAATTGTTCATGGGACAACCTTTTTGGGTACCCCAACCAGACCATCACCCTGCACTATCCGAGCCTTTGCTGCCCAATGCAGCGACCTCTCTCTCCTGAATTTCTTCGACAGCTGACGACTATGCGAATTCACCTCTAGCAGGTGAAGGTACCCTACTCGGCGACCTGACCCTGTCGATCTCGTGCCCCTCTTCTCAACTGCTCGATCCTCACGAAGTACCCGCATCCTAAAGTCATCCTCTGAGGGAATAGACGCGCACTTCGTACATGTTAGATTCTCAAATCCATCATCAGAAGCAGAGATCCGCAAACAATTTCTATGCCTAAAAGCACCCTCAATACTCAACAAACCCCCTTCCAGCATTACATCACCACGCAAACAAGGTTCAGCAAACCAATTCTTTCCTGGGTGAGTGTCATTGATAAGTGCACGGATATTGTAGGGCTTACCTCCATACGAACACGATGGACCTCTAAATCCCCAGCAAATGTATCTAAGCCCAGCCCCTCTATCCCATGAAGTAAAGTCACCTACCTGAGATCCTTCACCGCTGTGAGGGAACCAGGAATGTAGACTGGTTTGACTCCGGCTCCCTGAAAATCCAGCAGTGCGACTCGGTCTCCCTCGCTTCCCTGTGGACAGTGGCACTCCTAGTGTCTTTCTTTGGGCTTTCTCAAGCAGCTCCTTGTGCTTCGAACCGGCAGCATGGGCAGTCAACGTATGTTCAAGATTTCTCTTCGGCGGACACAATTGCAAGAACTGGTTGCAGCTTACGCACTTCACCTTCGTCCAAAAACACTTCACCTGAGTCGCCAACGGATTCCCCACCACTTCGAAACAGGGCTGATCCATCCCCTCCAAAGCATTCACTTTCTTCACTATCTCGACGCCATCTGCTATCAGCTTCGCATGATCTTCAAGAGTCATAATCACTCCTTTTCCAAGTCTACCCGCTTCTGATCGAGGATGGTGTTCGAATGGAACATTGTGTCTCTTGCACCAATTCCTATCATGTGCCGTGCTCCCTAGATGGCTGCCCTTGAAATTGTTGAAGAGATTCTGGATAGCATGACTTGTGTGATCCCCACTAATTCCTCCGTGATGCTTGTTACATTCGAGGCAGTAGATCTTCACGACCCCCACGTCATTGTGATCAAAAGATTTTAGCTTCCAATCGTGGTCTTCCAGTGAAATTCCCTTCAACTTCCATCTCAGGTTCTCCTCCTCCAAGATGTACTTGTCCATTATCTCCGCAGAAATTAAGGTGGATTGCAACCAAATCTCCGCACAACGGGCGGTGCCTCTCTCGCACTCGATCCAAGAACCCTAGACGTCGATGCAGAATAACGCCAACAAATCCCTCGACCGGTTCGGTCATCCCTCCAACTCCACACTGCTCAAGGCGGCCCCTACACTCTCAATGTCGTCATTGTCGATGCGTTGGCGCTGAAACCTGCACCGCCTTCACCTTCACCGGGATAACATGAACAATCGCTGCAATCGTTTCAAACTCTCCAACTTCACGTTGATACGGCAAATCGTCTTCAATATCCTGCACTGGAACTTCCACGGCGAGAATCCCCACGGACTCCAACCTCTCCCGAAGACTGGCCAAGAAGACGCACCATCGTCACCCGAACAGCCCAATAAACCTTGGTTCCGCGTCTTCGTAGTCAAGAGCGTAAATCTTGATCCTTAACGCCATGCGAAACAATAAACCAAAGAGGAACTCTTCAACCCTAACACACGAACACAAGCTTGTACATTTAGAAACCCAATTCAACCCGAAACTCAATTCAACTCAGAACCCAACATTGAGAAACACCATTGAGAAACCACGCACACGCACAACAATGAACAAAAGCACTAGTAGGCATTGCTTGTGGACCGTGACCGAGGAAGGCTTTTTCAGGGAGAATATGGGGTCTGGCATAAAAGAGTTCATGCACACTTGGAAGTGATCGGACTGTAAAGGTATTAGTCCAATCGCTATATCCTCTCATTCAACATGCATGATTGTGAACTATCTTACAGATAGAGTATTCTACTGTACCGTCGCTTGATTGTGTAAATGGATTCCATTTAAATAGCAAACTTACCTCTCTAGTTTTGCAGGAACCTCGCGAAAGGAAACATGCTGTGAGAATTGATCAATGACTTCCTACACATCCAATGAGCAAAGACTATACCCAACAATGAAACCCTTTGGTCGCAAAAACTAAGAATCATGCACAGCCAAACCACGCACACACACAACAATGAACAACAGCACCAGCAACAATGAAACCCTTTGGTCGCAAAAACTCAAAATCACACACAGCCAAACCACGCACACCCACAACAATGAACAAAAGCACCAGCAACAATGAAACCCTTTGGTCGCAAAAACTGAGAATCACGCATGTGCAACCAAACCACGCACACGCACAACAATGAACTAAAAGCACCAAAGAATAATGAAACCCTTTGGTCGCAAAAACTTACCAACAATGTCTTCTTTAATCGTGAAACCCAACACCGCAATCGACCCAAAGCTCGCAATCACACTCAATGAATCGCTAAATTGCAACCACAAATCGTGTCTCTCCACCACCGCAACACGCGCACAAGCACCGCCGCAACGCAGAGTTCCAAAATTACTCTCTGAGTTCAAGCAAACCCTAACCGAGCTCCAAAATCTAAACAATGGGGAAAGAAGAGGAAAGATTCGAGAAAATGAAGAAGCTCAACAGTAAACCCCAATCATCAATACCCCCGCCATCTGGATCTCATCCAAGAGTTTTGGACAGATTCTTCACTCTTTTCATCCATCACAGGATCTCAAGATCATCAACGTTGATCCATTAATATTTTCATTTTCTTAATTTTTTTTGCCTGCCATATATTATTTCTAAAAAAAAACAAAGTGGAGGTATTTTACGCTACCATTATTTTCTTCTAAGATGTAAACTTCCAATTAATTCATGTTATCTTACAATAAAAAAAAATATAAATTTTACCTCGAAAGAATTAAAACCCCCATATCTTTGAACTCAGGTACTTTCTAAGTTGACGCATTGTGCCCCCCCCGGGCGCACAACCTTTTGCCTTGGCCTCCAGATCAAGCATTGTGCAGATGGAAGCTTGCTACTTCACCAACAAACGTACACCAAGAAGCTCCTTCGCACCTTCAACATGGAGACTGCCAATGCGCTCACTGCGCCCATGATCGGGAAGTCCAAGAACGAAGACGACCCCTACCGCCCAGCCGATGAAAATGAGGAGGAGATTGAGAAGCGCCAATACCTTGCAGCAGTTGGAGGGCTACTCTATTTAGCCACCAACACCCGCCCCGACATCAGCTTTGCAGTTAGTGTACTGGCACGCCACAGCCAACGACCTACCACACGTCACTGGCAAGGTATCAAACATCTGATGCGGTACCTACGTGGTACCGAGGACCTCGGCCTTCACTTCAAGCCGGGCCACAGCGAGATCATTGGCTACGCCGACGCTGGTTACAAAACCGATCCCACTTCCGGTAAGTCCCAAACCGGTTGGATTTTTCTGAAAAATCGAGCCCCGATCTCATGGCGATCGTCCAAGCAAACAACAACAGCTACATCAACAAATCATGCCGAACTACTTGCGTTCCATGAGGCAGCACGGGAGTCTGTGTGGTTGCGGACCATGCAATCTGCAATCGGCGACATGACCGGCCTTCCCAGCGCCACGAAGCCCACGCTTATTTTGGAGGACAACGCCGCCTGCATCGAACAAGTCTCGTCCGGATTCATCAAGTCCGACAGGGTTAAGCATATTAGCCCGCAGTTGTTCGGCTACACCCAAGAACTCACGAGCACAGGCCAGATCGAAATACGGAAAGTTGCCTCAGCGGAGAACATCGCGGATCTCCTCACAAAGGCACTTCCAGCTCCGCAGCATCGCAAGCTCATACAACTGGCAGGCATGTGTAGCTTATCCGAACTGTAAGCTCCGAGGGCGTCATCACTCTTTTCTCCACTGGAGTTTTTAACGAGGATGACACCCTTGAGGAGGAGTGTTATGAGAGTTGGATGTGATAAGAACATTCATCCGAGATCCTCCGAGGATTATGGCGGCTATTGCCGCCTTCCAAACTGTTCCCTCCTTCTCCAATAAAAGGCTGGCTCCTCCCAAGCCACTCTCTCTCTTGTCAAATTCTGTTTTGTGCTTTGCTATTATAATACTTTTCATCTCTCCAAGTATCACAAACCCCTAAAATGCACAAAAATAGGTGCTTCAACATCAAACCAACTATTACAGCTATTGTTCCACTCCACTTGCTACTAGGGTCCCCTTACACTATGGACAAAGAGCCACATCCAAGAAGGAAAAAAAAAAATGGATTTCTGAGTAGCTTGGTCACTCTTGTAGAATAGAGTGGATTTAGACTAAGACAACTTTGAGCTAGAATTTCTAATAGAAATCCTTTTTTTTACCCTCCCCTTTCTCTCACCAATTATTTAACACTAGCCAATCAATGATTTTTAAGCCTCATGGTCTCCTTCAATATAATAAAGTCAAGTCTTCAAGTCATTTGCTTCAACTCGACTATAATCAAGTAAATCATGAAAAATATGAAAAATTCAGCCTATTTCGCAGACCTCAAAGTTAGTGATCATTCTCCTTTTTTCAAGGTAATGTAAAACCAAATGGGATCAATAGTACTCCTACTCTACAATCACAAATTTAGAAGGCTCTGGTCAATCTCCATGGTCCCATAGTGTAAAGCAACCCTTAGGCCTACCTGCCTTCAGCAAGTAGAATCCCACATTTTCTATATTAGAAAACAAATACCCACAAACATTTGGTGACCCACAACAAACATCATCCTTCTGAAAAAACAGAAGCAATCGAGCAAACAGACAAGAATGTCATGCATGAAGTGGCGGCTCAGCATCTTCAGCCAGGAATAGAATAGAGAGAGAGACTAATGTAGAGTACATTGAAAAATCAGGTAGACAGCCCGATTCTTATGCCAATTAAACAATAAGAAAAGAAAGCATAGTGGTGATCATGAGTCCCCCACTAAGTCATCAATAGATATAATACATGGGGTTGGGCAACTTGAAGGTGCGGTTGCCCGCCGTACCCCCTTCCAGATCGCTCCACTGGTCTCCCAGGGAGCTTCTGATGCGGTAGCCCTGCTTCTCCAGCATCCTCCGATGCTTCGATTTGTACTCCACCGCTGTCATTCCTTGCTCCTCGTCCGCCCTGCATCACCATCACCAATCAAGACTCTCTCTCAACAATAGCTCAAGCGATGCAAGAGAAAGGATTCCACTGCACTAAAGGAGGTCTGATTTGGGTATTGCATGCAAAAGTTATGAAGAGTCAATGCCCCATTTGAGTATATTAGTATATCTTAAGATTCTCATGATCCGCCCTGCGTCACCATTACCAATTAACTCTCTTCTTAACAATAGCTCAAGCGATGCAAGAGGATTCCACTGCACTAAAGAATGTCTGATTTGGGTATTGCATGCAAAAGTTATCAAGAGTCAATGCCCCATTCGAGATTCTCATGTTAGGACACCAAATCATAGACAAAAACAAAATTAGGAAGGCCACCGAATTAGGTTAGTGGCAACACTTGATCGTAGTAAAGTGGAAGGCAATGATAACCGCACTTCTGTTATCTTCCGAAATTGTATAATGTAGTACAGTAACTTGATTTCGTGATGTAGAGATGACTTAACGGACTGACACTTCTTTCGATACATTGAATATGATAGTATGAGTGCTATCTGTTGAGGATCATAAGAATAGTGAATGATTTTGAAAACAAAGAGACATTCATACTTGAAAGTGAAGAGTACTTGTTGAAGAGAACATTCAGCGTAGAAGGTCTCAAGTTCACAGCATCCGTGAGAGAGACACAACGCTTGCTACTGAAGTGGTGAGATATGACTGACCTTAAGACAAGAGCAGCCCAGTCTGAATAACCAGCAGCGGCAAGATTTTGGCGAGTCTTCTCACGCTGTGACTCGGGCCTTCCGGTGATGAATGCAAAGCTCCAATTCTGAGCTCGCAAGTCTGTGTACATGGACAACATGGCGTCCAGTGGTGGAGCACTCGCATTGTTCACCCACTCATTCCATTTCTCTTCATCCCATGCATCCACCCTGCCAACCATCCTTACGTCAATCCCTCTGATTCTGTGAACATTCTAAGGACAATGCGTGAGTGGAGCTTACCCGTAGTTGTTGGCCTGGTAGTAGGGCACGTTCGATAACGAGGTTTCATCGATATCCAACACAATGAGGTCCATGCCATCGTCGCCATTGTCGATGGCATTCAAATAAGTGCGGGCAGATTCTACAGCCACTGCGAAGTCTGTCAAGTACTGACCAGAGTCGACGTAAGTGGCGACGAAGGATTTGCATTCCGGAGGAACAAGGTAGCCTTGCAGGTTGTTCATCTCGGAGTTCAGCACGAAGCTTGCGCATGCATTCGGCTGCGGTGCCTTTTGGCATTTGCCCAACATGACGGCCAGAGTGACGACGAGAGTGAAGAGGATGATACCGATCGTGGCTATCACGCCCATCAGTACTGTCACTGCCACTGATGAGAGGTATACTCCGAGATCGTCCACTTCGAAGTACGCTGTTCCGAAGCCATATCTGCTCCCATACGCTGCAGAGCAGAAAACCATAGATGAGAATCTACTGTAAAGCTTGAAAGTACTCCTACAGGGCGTTTGGCAATGTCTCTTTCTTCAATTGGCAGTTTCAGTAACAATCCTTGCATTCTCATCTTCTAGATTCAAAGCCTGGATATGGGATGGAATGATGCTTGGACCATACCGGAGCTTCTTCGGCTGCCGAGGAGTGATTGACTGGAATTCATGCGGCTGCCTGGGTTGAGGAGCGATTCTTGAGCAGGATTTGAGTTTCTCCCTGCCTCCAGACCGTCATCTGTGCCATAGCTGAACGACCTCGGCAACGATGACGATGATCGCAAGTCTGACGATGAGCTGCCCCCCTCTGCTGCCGATCCTCCTTCCGCCATCTCTAATCGTTACCCCTCTGCACCACTGACTGGATCAACCCTCCATCGCCAACCCTATTTGCAAATGCCGGAGGTTACTGTAAACAAAATCAGCGAATAACAGTGTTAACGTCAATGCGATCCACCATCCAGTCGCGAAAATGAAAATGCTACAGATTATTGTAATCTGTACTATCTCCTCTTTAACCAAACCTTAATCTGTAATCGATTAAACATCAATGGTTACAAAGGAAAAACGTACAATTCCAGTGAATCAATCTGGAAACGAGAGAGGAAGATCGTACAGTAACGGAAGCTCATACACAGAAAGCGATTAATCATTTCAATACCTCGACATACTTGCGAAGAAATGTGGGTTCATTGCTCTTAAATCAAAGTAACAAATAAAACGTATATAAATGGTTGAAGAAGAATCTTGTCACGAGAAATGGAAATGGAGGTAAGACAACCCACCGACGCCAAAACTAATTGCTCTAAGACCCAGCATTTCAAGGTGAAAATGGAGTAACAGAAAACAGAGAGTGACAAAATTCATGGAAGCAGAGAAATTCATTGTCCAAAGAAGCACAAAGAAGTGGAAGAATCGCACACATGAATGGAAGTTAAAAGTGTCCTTTCTCAAGATGCGGATCGACCAAGCAATCTGAGTCTCCGGATCAGCAGCAGCAGCTAGCTGATGATACAAATGCCAAACCTAACAACCAGGGGCGCCAGAACCAAAGATTCCTTACCCGACAACAGCAAGGATGCAGAGAATGGCAGGGATGGAGACGTACCCTAGCGGATTGTGAGGTGCAACAATGTTAGTAGTGTAGTGTAAGCCGAAGTAGAGTAGAGTGAGATTGAAGTGTTTTGTGTGTGAGGAGAAACGTACCTCACCGGCGCAAAGTGCAGCTTCCAGTGGAGCAAAGAAAGCGCATACCCTCCTCCTCCGGGCGCACGCAGATGTGTGGCGCAGATGACGCTGTTTGTGGCCCAGTTTCTCATTCCTGTGTCCCGTTCCGCTTTGGATGGCTATGGATGTGTACCATCATGCACTCCACTGGCACCTGCAATTGGCGTGACGAAGAGCTGTCTCTCTTTGTCTTTCTTTGTTTGGACGATCGTATTTCGCCGTTTTCGGAGCCCACCAGCCCAACCCAATGGGGTTTTTCCTTGGAAATCCCATTTACCATTTTGGAAAAACCATTTTTTATTATTTTGAATTCGAAAATGGAAACTCTGGCCCCAAATTACTCTAGGGACTAATTTAGATCCATACATCAAAAACTAGGGGGGTTTTTGCCCCTCCTTTCTCCATTCTCCAGGAGGGGTATTTTACGCTATAAAGTACGAGCGTAAGATACCTTCATAGGCAAACAAAGTACCCCTATAGGAGCTTTGTCTATGAAGGACCTATTGCTATTTGGGTTTTTTGTAAAGTCACGGGGAGTTTGCAAATGAAGGAATAATTCAAGATTATAATAAAAAGTTTGGATTTTAGATGTTTATGAACTAGGTGAGAGTACGTGAGTTCTTGTGTCATGTTCAATTTAAGATATCCTTGTAGAGCAATCATTTGCATTCACTTGGATTCCTAAAATTAACTAAACAGTCAAGGCAAATTTATGATAGTAGAGTTGATGATGCTTTACATAGGTTACTTTGTAGGAAGGGGAAAAAAATTTAAAAATAAAATAAAATAATAAAAAAAAGACAAACATGGGACCTATTTGTGATTTTAGCTACACTACTCTCCACTTACAAACCTTCAATTGGGTAGGGTTTTTGAGATACATCCATTTGAAGGTAGTCTATCCGTGCCTTGAAGTCACTTAAAACACAACAATGCATGTGTGACCTTTTTGTATATGTGTTTGAAATAAATAGCACCTCTATGCATCTCCTCATACAACTTTTGTGTTGCATCTTTCTTGTGTTGCACATATACTTTCATAGTTGACTATTCAATACTAAAAATCAAATTTTGATATTGAATAGTCCAAAGTTCTACAAAAAAACGCATGCCCATATGGGTCCTCAAGTTTGAGCTCCCACTTCTCGAGGTCTAATACAATTTTTAAAGTGCTTATAATGTTGTTCACCTTCTCACATCTCATAGAATAGCCTTATGTTCAAGTTGGATACAATTTGCAGAAGGTGGATTCACTCATTCTGAAATTCCGTCAAAAGTGGAGTACATTCAACTACTTGCTCGAGTATTGGTTGTTAATATACGTGAAGCTACTCTCACGTATGGTCACACTTTTGTGACAAAATCAAGCTAAGATTCTGAGGCCATGACTTCTCTTTCTATTTTTGTTGCTCCCAATTTTATAAGTGCAATTGGTGTCATATCTTGTACCCCTCACATTGAGAAATAAATTCAACAAATTGGCCTTGACTCTCCATACAAGGTCTTTGGCCAATTTCAAGACAAAACCAATCTCGTAAAAAAATAAAAAAATAAAAAAATATCCTTCCTTTGGCCTTCTAAATGGCTTGGCCCTTCACGTGGAATAGCCCTTATAGTTGAAGTCTCAATAAAATCTTTAGTTTTACACTCAAAGGGAAACAAAGTATCTAACTTTCCAAACAATCAAAGAGAAGCAACCAATGAGTGAAAAATTCACACCCCAAGAATCTAGCCACCATTGTCCCTCTACCCAAGGTGAGGTTCCAACTACGATTAATGTGTGTCAAACTTGCTAATAAAATAAGGTTACCAAAGTTAAAATCAAAATCATGAAAAGTACCCAACATTTTACGTATGAGTCTAATGTGGCCAAAGATTAGTTATCTAACGCGATCAAAGATTATGGGCTCGAGAAAGCTCTAGAGAACTCCATGGGTATCTTGGGGGAGCTTGAGCTTGATATGAACAAGCTCAAACAAGGTTAACTTGGCTTCACTTTCAGAAATCTTACTTCACTTTAATGCCAAAGTCAAGCAAATCTCCTTATGACTCCCAGTCCACACACATCAAGAGTTTTGCATTGAGATTCCTCTTCCAAAAGGTTTTTCTTGACTCAACAAATAGCTATATATTGTAACTACCCAATGAGAAATATCAGTGATCTAGAAAGGAATATAACTATTCCTCACCCAAATAATTTTCAATGGATTTGGCTTGCCTTGTACACACACTATTTTTTCCTGAGAAGTAACCCTTGTATAAGGGGCATTCCTCCTTTCTTGTGAAACACATTTGTTAACCCCTAAACGCCTAAGAACTTTCAACTTTCTCTAAGGTGAGTAAGTCAATGAATGATTTATAAGATTTTCTATGAGACGGTCTAAACACTTGTAACCATATGATCTCCTAGAGTACTAGTAACTTGACAAAAAGACTCAAATTTTCACCGCATAGATTAGGAGACCCATAATCATGATAGAGAACAAGCAGTTAAAAATTTGTGAGGAGCAAACTAAGCATCACAACTTTCACCAAGCATTACGACTTCATACAAAAACAAAACGAAACATCTCTTAAGAATGCAATGCATTGCAGAATAGAGTTACCTACATTCTTTGTTCATCTTCAAAGGTTTACAAAATTTAGAAACTGTCTCCGAAATTGATCAGTATCTTCTGTCGGTGGAGCTCAAAGATATCGCAACAAACTCATTCTCATTGCTTGCTCTGTGCTCCAAATCAATAATATGGCGAAACCTTCAATCGATTGTGATTTGAAAATGCGATTCTATTGCACGGTTACACATACATAATCGGTTTCTGAGGTTGCTAGCTTTTAGGGTTTTAGAATGTGAGTGTTCAAGACCTCAATTGCTCGCTTTCTTTTAAAGATCCTGGAACCCTAAAAAAAGTCAGGCTCTGCTTGTTGCTGCGATAGATTACAAGCCGAGGTTTTACACTTCATATGATGAGGACTAATTTTGTTACGAACTACTAAAACTGTCGTTGGCACTCACGATTCTTCATTAGCTTACAAAGGTAGAAAATCTTACGAACTAGTGAAGAAATGTGGTATTTCACCACACTGAACGACTCATTACACCAAAAAACTTGCGGGATGAGACATTCGTGATAAAAAGATAGCAGGAGAATCTGGTGGAGATACCACAATCTCGCGAGAGTGCACATGCTAATGTGAATTGAGAGATCTTCTTGAATCTATAAGTCTTTAGAATTTACTTGACTAATAATGTTGGCTTACTCGAGTTATTGAAGCTATCAAACGTGCACGGTAATCAAAATTGAAAGAGCAGATCACATACAAGTGTTTGCACTCTTGAATGAGATTTCGATCAGACATGTGAATCAGCTTCATCCTTGAAAAAGAAAATAAGCAGAGAAACTAAGCAGAAGCTTCATAACGCCATATTCGTTAAATTGGCCAATCCCTATTATTTTGGCCGCTTGAAATAGTGCATGTAGCACAAATGAAAACAATGCCATGTAGATAATTACATTAAAATCAACTTGCATTGAGAGGACTAAAATAAATTATTAATATATTTTCCCATCTTAAAACTTTTTTGTTTCACTTTACTCTATTTATTTGAATAGTGTGCGGCCAAATATAAAGGGGATTGGGCCAATTTAACGAATATGGGGTTTCATGTTAATATGCATCTGTGATAGAGCCTTTTACATGAGCAGAAATCGATCCAAAGAAAAATCTATCCGGAAATCGATCAATCCGGCCCGATCCAAAAAAATCTATCCAGAATCGATCAATCCAAAACTCGATCCAAAGAAAATCTATCCAGAACCGATCAATCCAAAAACGATCCAAAGAAAATCTATCCAGAATCGATCAATCCGGCCCGATCCAAAGAAAATCTATCCAGAATCGATCAATCCCGAAACTGATCCAACAACTTCTTTCACCCTTCAAATAAAAACGTTAACAGTCATTCTTCCCCAAAAGCTGTGGAACTAGACGTCATTCAGTATATTTGTGCCTAATAACACGTATTTTGTTATAATGGGAATATCAAATACTTTTGGGAAAATACAGTTTAGCTTGAGTCGAGCTAAATGTGCATATAGATTGGGTACTTCACTGAAACAGGCCAAAACAACCAATCGTTGATATTTTCAAATGGGCATACCTTACTCATATTTTGTTAAAATTGGGCATATGAGGTGTTTTTTGACATCTACTCTTTTCTTTTTTTTTTTTTTTTTTTTTTTTTTTTTTGAGTCAAATGGTGGATTTCCATTGCAAGAAAGAAAATGAACACCGATGCAGAACCTAGCCCGGATTTCTAGACTGGCGAGTGACAAATTTAGGGATTTTAAAATAGTTCCTAACCTGGAGCTTGTACCTAACCTGAAACTTGAAACTAAAACCTGAGCGAGCTACTGAAGAGAGATCGGGGCAGAGAGGTCGGGCTGATGGTCAGGACAAGTGCCTGCGATGGGCTTGAAGTCCAATACCTGGGAAGCTATAGGAAGTCGCCACAAGGTGGGCGGGTATATTGCCGCGAGGAATGTCATGCCGTATTGGCTGAAAAGTGTCGTTGCGGCACCATTGGCGTTGGAAAGCCTGATTCGATGTCGTCCCTGCCACCGGTAGACTCCGTTCGAGGGTGCGGACTCTGAGCCAGGCGGACCTGGCTAAATCGAGGAATGCATCCCAGAGGGCCCTCTCTAATTGTTCCCGTGGCCAGCGTATTCCGTTGAAGACATTGTTGTTTCTCCTGATCCATATCAGCCACAAGGTTGAACCTCGTAGGAGCGACCATATGCTTTGCCCTTGAATGAGGTTTGACGGGAGGTCGAAGCCTAAAAGGCATTGCTGCCATGTGAGTCTCGCTTGCGGGGTTGTATCATAAGGAATTTCTAGCATCTTGAAAAGGACCGAGGTGGTGAAATCCCAGGCATAAGTGGCAGCTGAACAGTCGTAGAAGGCATGTACCAGCGTCTCAGGCATGTCGTGAGAGCAGCAAGTACATATATCTGAAAGAGTGGGATGAGCCACTCGCCTCCACTTGTTGACTGCGATTGCGCAATGAAAGAAACTCCAAATAAAAGCCGCTTCCTTACGAGGCCGTCCAGGTCGCCACACCTCCTTCCAATTGGGGACAAATGGTTGTGGAACTAAATCTCTCCACTTGAAGTGAATCGAGAGGCTGAGGGATTCCCTGGGAGACCGCCATTGACGACCAGCACGAGCCGTGTAAGCATAGAAAGCTTCGCCTGGTCTCCAGAGCCACCGGCCTGGATCAAAAGTGAGGTGAGCTGTGGGAGCAAGGTACTTCGAGAGAGCTTTGGTACGTAATCCTGGCTTCTTCTCAGCTGAGACTACCCGTACTCGGAGAAGGAGGCCTCGGAGCGTGTTGGGTCGAGCTCGATCCTGGAGGAGGAGGAGGGAGCGCGACTGACTGCTAACTATGAAAAGTGGCACCTGGTGAGGTGGCTCAACCAGGCGGGACTCCCAATGAAGTGGAGGGCAAAAGCCAGTTTGCGTGAAAAAGAGTACCTGAGGCAGTGGAGAAGTGGCAGTTTCGAAGACCCCAAGCCATTCGTCTGGACGAGATTGAGTGCGAGTGGCAGTCTCCAGTGTGATCCACTCCCGCGGTAGGCGGACAAAGAATTGCTCAATGGCAGCCCTTTCGGTGTCCTGCAATCCAAAACTGGCTTGTAGTTGCGTCCATGGTTGCTGTGAGAGAGTGTTCGGAATGCACAGGTCCCAAAGATGATTGAGTCCACGCCGAGCCAATTGGCGAGCCCTGCGGACTTCGAATCCAAAGTTTGCTCCGATGTAGGTGGATAACCACCATAGGTTGGTATTCTGCACTTCTTCGAAGGAAGTTGGCGGGACTGCATCGATCAGAGGAGTCAATCTGTGCCATGAGGAGATGAGCCTGTTCCAGAAAGGTGAGCCGAGTGGGGCAGAGAATCTGTGGAGGAAGGCATAATGCAGGCTGCGTGGCCAGGCTCCAGAGGCCGGTGGTTGGATCGCTGAGAGTTTGTGGCGTAGCAAGAGGTGTAGTGGGGATTGATCAGGCACCAATGCCTTGATCACCCACTTTCCCATCAAGGCTATCAGGGCTTCTTCGGGATCGATGATACCTAGGCCTCCCACTTATTTGGATGCACAACAATCGCTCCATCGTACTCTCGCTCGCGCTTTTTCTTCATTCCCTGCCCAAAGATAGTTGCGAAGAGAGGCCTTGATTTGTCGAATGATTTTGGTGGAGCCGCCCCAAATGCTGATGAAGTACCAGAGAGTTGACAGAAGGACCGAATTCACGACAACAGCACGGGCTGCAAGTGATAAATGAACCGACGACCAGTATCGCAGCTTCGAGTGAATCTTAGCAGCGAGGAAGTTGTCAATGTCTGGTGTGTTGAGAGAGACACCGAAAGGTGTGCCTAGGAGCCGTGAGAGGGCTCCAACTGGAGCAATGGAACAGCCAAAGGAGGATAGCCATGGTGGAGGAGGAGTCGGAGCAAACCAATACAAGCTGCATTTGTGTCGATTGAGCTTTAGTCCTGTAGCCATGCCAAATTTCTCGAGCAGGTTCAAGGCTGATGTGAGAAACCGAGGAGCGCCGTAGAGAGAGTACGTAGCGTCATCGGCAAATTGAGCAAGAACTTGTTGAGATTGCCCATCTGGCAGTTGTATGCCACGGAGATGCCCTTGCGCTAGTGCATGGCTCGAGACTGTGGCCAATGCTTCGGCTACCAAGAGAAAGAGATAAGGTGATATGGGACAACCTTGTCTCACGCCGCGACCTATCGGAAATGGAGCGGTGATGCGACCGTTCAGGGACACTGCTGCTTTTGCGTCAAAGAGTAGGAGTTTGACCATGGATATGAAGCGTTGGGGAAGGCCCATCCGGTTCATAACTGAAAACATGAAACTCCATTTAACAGAGTCAAATGCTTTTTTGAAGTCTAGTTTCAGCATTAGCAGGGGCTGATCAGTCTCCCTTGCCCATGAGATGGTCTCATGTTGAAGCATGATGGTGTCTAGTATGTGACGGGAAGGTAGAAATGCCGATTGGCCGGGAGTGATGACGTCGGGAAGAAGTTTCTTGATCCGCAGCTGGAGGACCTTTGCTAGAATCTTATAGAAAGAATTCAACAGTGTAATAGGACGCCAGTTGGGAATTAGCTCGAGGTCTCCCTCTTTGGGAAGTAAAATGACAAGACCTTGGTTCATCCCGGAAGGTAAAGAGCCAACAGCAATCGCGTCGCGGATCATGGATGTGAAATCCGTCCCGATTAGGTCCCAAAACCTCTTGTAAAATTCTGTAACTACCCCGTCAGGGCCTGGACTTCGGCCATTCGCCATCAGCTTCAGAGCTTGGTATAATTCGGTGGCATCTGGGAGAATGCCGAGAGTGTCCAGCACATCGGAAGAGAATTGAGCAGGGAAGGAAGCTGGAATTAGGCTGAGAAGAGTTTCTTCAGCTTAAGTTGCTTCCGGAGAGGATGCTGGAGCTGCAAAGAGGTGGGTATAATAATTGAGGACCAGGGTCTCAATGGCGCCGCTATCTGTCACGCGTTGGCTAGTGATGTCTTTCAGAGCGTGGACCTGAGTGGAAGTGCCGATCGGGCGTACTGCACGAAAGAATTCCCGGGTGACAGCGTCCCCAATGAGTTTACAGCGCGTTCTGGAACGGATACGACGCCCTTCTACTTGTCTGTCCCGATACTCCTCAAGCCGTGCCCTGCTGGCTCCCCGATCTTGGAAGGCTTGGTGATCCGATGGGGAATCCTGTGCGCGTCGTGTAAGGGCCTCTAGTTCTTCAACTAGGCTGGTTTCATCCAATCGGTACTGTTGGGCTTTGAGTTTGCACATGCCTCGATAGTACCTTAGTATGCGTCTGAGTCTAGAGAAGAAGGTGTCCGTGGGCGGTGCCGAGGACCAGAGGCGTTCAATCTCTGGAGCGGCTTCCTCAAACCAGCAGGTATTCATCTTCCAATGAGAGTGGCGACGTGGCTGCGTAGCTAGCTGCAGGGTCACCGTAAGGGGATGATGATCGGAGCGGGTCATGTCTCCTCTGATTCGATATTCAAGCAGGTCTCGGGCCGCAGTACTTGAAGAGGCAGTGAACAAGTAGAAGCGGTCAAGGCGCGCTAGTGTGCGTGCCTCATTGGGACGGTTGTTGTCCCAGGAGAATGGAAGGCTTGGGACAGATCGGGGCTGATCCTCGACGTGCATGGCGGCTTTCATTGCTTCGAAGGTGAGGCGTTCTCGATGCGGGACAAGCAGGGGGCATTGGCGAGTTTTATCAGCTCGTTGTTCTATCATGTTAAAATCGCCAATGAGAGTCCATCGGCATGTTCGTGGTAGTTCGTTAACTATTGCTTCCCATAGTGCGCATCTTGGTGATGATTCGTTGGGGGCATAGAGGTTTACAATGCCAACGTCCCCTCCTGGGAGACCTTGAAGGATCAGCCAGTGGCCTCGGTTGGCTAGAAGAGAGCCTGTTGCTCCGATGCGGTCCTTCCAGCGAGGGTGGAGAAGAGTTAAAACGCCGCCACAACCAGCGCCTGGATCAGCTGGGTCATGCCTGTATCCCACGGATGCCTCAAGGCCAAAAGCAATCGCTAATTTCCAAAGTCGGTCGCAGGTGCGTTTTACTCCTTCACCTCTGAGCTTATGTTCTTGTATGGCAACCACGTCCGGTTGGGGAGTGCGTTGCCTGATGTACGACTGTAAGCTTGACACTGCGGCCTCGTCGTTCAGACCGCGAGCGTTAAATGAGAGTAAATGGATTTTCATGATTCCCGTGAGGGGATACTGGCGTCCCCGCCGCTCGAGTTTGGTTGTCGCCGAAGACCCCATACGTCATACGCTGATTGGCCTTCCGGAGGAGGGGAGATTATTTGACGAGCAGCTGCCCTTAAGCCACGCATTGAGGAGAGACTGGGTGTCAAAGCTGTACGTTCTGAAGTCGGAGGAGAATCACCCTCGAGGAAGCCAAGAGAGGATTCGGCTGGCCAAACCGTTTGTTGCTCGTCGGGCACGGGCAGCCCCAGCTGCGCTTGTTTCACCTTCATCCGTCGGTAGAGATAGGTGGTGCTGAGGCGCTGAGGCTGGTGATGCTGGAGCCACAGGGAGTGGGGCGAGGTGGTGGTGAGCATCTTGAAAGTGTTCGTCATCTTCAGTCACTGAAGGGGCTACCGTTTTGCCTTTGTCAGGCGTCTGGACAGAAGCCAAGATGAGACGGTCAATCGGTTGAATGAGTGTGGGGGACGCATTGACCACTGTGGAGTTGTGTTGACCAGCTGTTTGTGTATCATCCATGAGACCGTTTGGGGAAGGAAGCACAGGATCTGAGTGGATCTCGGGCTGGGCCTCGGGGGAGATCCGGTCCGGGTGCACTGTTGCATCGATCTGTGGATCACCTGGTGGGGTTGGCATCGAGAGTTCAGAGTCCGTATCGGGGATCGGTGGATCCCAGATCACCTTGGAGGGATCGGAGTCAATCGGCCCATCTGGTAGAGGAGGTTGGGATTCGACCTGTGGATTGGGACTTTCTGAATCGATTTCCATGGCCGTGGAGTCTGAGTTGATGAGTGGAAGCGTCAGCTCTTCGGAATGAGCTCTTGGGCTGCAAGTGCGGTCCAGGCTAGGGCGGTAGTTGTATGATTTCTTGGTGCGGTATACCTTTTCCCAACCATTCCATTCATAAAGTGGTGTCATCCTCGAAACGCCATTCGAATAGTGGTTGCCACTCCTGCTTGTGTCGTTGTAAGAGTCGTAGGGATTGTAGCGTGGCTCACTCGACACATTAGGGGCAACTGTTCGTGGTGGTGCTGGAAAGGGGCCGTCATACAGAAGTGGTGGTAGATGTGCAGTGGACGCCGGTACGGGTGCAGGAGCTTCTTGTGGCGCTTCCATCGTCGCAGGTGCTGGACGAAGTTGGTGCGGACCGACATCCCATCCGGATGGTCGATTGCGTCTACGGGGGGAGTGCTGCAGCGAGACTGCGAGGACCTGAGTCTGGGCCACGCCTTCTGGGTGAGGGTTGGGTCGGGGCTGTGGAGCAGTACCTGAGTGACCGCTGGGGTCTTGTGCTGTGGATGTTGCTGGTGGGAGTTGCATAGGAAGTACGTCGAAGAGGGAAGCGCGGCGGCTACGACGTCAGACTGGTTGGAAACCATCAGCATCCTTGGGGGGTGTTTGGTACGGCTGTGGCCGTCTGGCGGGTTCGTGGTGCCTAGAGCGCCAGCGGAACCGCGAGGGTGATGATCGGTCATGATCTTGGCGGGATGGCTGGGTGTTGGTGGCCTGGCCTTGATGAGGAAATGGAGATGATACTCCTCGGTGATTGCGTTTTGGTCCGTCTTGCTGGGGCGCAGGTGTCGTGGTATTACGCCAGCTTCGCGTGACGCCGTGAGCTGGTAAACAACATGCAGATGAGGGGTGTTGGTGGTGCCCACACCGGTGGCATTGAAGCTCTAGCGCATCATAGTGAACAGTAATTGTAGCCCTCCCTCCAGCTTCACTAGTGCATATGACTGTAGACACCCAACCCGTGCTAATGTCGATTCCGACACAGAAGCGGGGAGGGGAATCGAAGCTCCCGGTGTTGTCTTCGGCTATGACCGGGCCGACTTGTTCCGCCACTCGGCGTGCCAGCTTATGAAACTCGAGTGGGAGGTCTGGAAAGGAGATCCAGGTGGGCCAGGAGATGTTGAGTGGGCGGCGATGGTTGAACCCTGGGCTCCAGCGTTGGTAGAAGACTGTTCCTCCTGCAAAGCGATGCTCGGCAAATGTTAAGATTCGGTTGGTGGTGGTTGGGCCATCCGTGCGGACGTATGCGAACGCGGGTCCAACCCTTCGATGAAAGCTCACGAGACCGGGGTGGGCTAAATCCTGTAGCGCTGACCACCAAGCCGCGCCTGCGTCTCCTTCGAGACTCCCTTCCACAATGCATGTCAGGACGACGTGTTCCTTGAGGAAGGGGATTTCTGCAGCTACAGTAGCCTGGTCCTCCGGTTGCAAGGAGAAAGATGTTGTTTCTCTGACAAGAAGCCCTTGGAAATTCCTAAAGGTTCCTCGGGGTAGAGTTTCGCATATCACTCGTTGAGTGGGGTCGGCCGGTCCAGCTTCGTACTGTCCACTGTCTAGGGCTGCGCGGAGGAATGACAGGCTTCGGTCCGGTTCCATGAACGCTTGGGCACGCAAACGTGACTTGCCGTATATGGCAGCTTTGTAACTTTGTTTTGGTGCCGCCATGGTGAACCTTATCTTGTGATAGAACTTCGTATTTCTCTGTCACAATGTTCTCAAAAACCTTTCATGTCAGAATGCTCTCAAAAACCTTTCAGTCTAACGAGCTCAGAGAAGAGAGCTCGAATCCACTGTGTGTGTGGTGAAGTTGCGAAGGGTGATGCGAGTTCGGGGTCACGCCGCCCTAGCGGCAGCTCCTCGGAGCTCCTGCGCCATTGCCATCATCTCAAGCAGCAGAATTCTTACATCTACTCTTTTTGTAGATGTCCAAAAACACCCCATATGATCAATTTGAATCGAATATGAGTAAGTTATGACCATTTGAAAATATCAACGATCGATTGTTTTGTTCAGTAAGTTTCAGTGCAGTACCCAATCTGAAGGTACATTTAGCTCGACTCAAACTCAATTGTCATAAAATTTGAATATTCCCTTTCCGACAAAATACGTGTTTGATGAATAATGTACATATCCTCCTACACGGAGGAGTTGTGCAGGTCCATCCAGACCTAGAATATACTAGTGTCTAACTTCATGCAACATGGATGAATACCTGATACTGAACATTGTTGTAATTCACAAGTTGAGTACATTGAAATCAACTCGACGAAGCTCTGGATGCTCTTGCTCTTTAAAATCACGCAAAATCCTTTCTCATCATCATGCTTATCATGCTCAAAACAGTCGTGTATTCTAATGTCTAGACAATATCAATGGTTTGGAACTCTGCTTCTGTGAGCGTATACGCAACAACTTATCAACCCACAATCATGGTTGTCATATCAGACAAATTACTATTCATTTCATGTCCTACATGACGAGTTACTATTCATCACATGTACTTGAAAGGTACATTTGATAAATGGTAACTCGTCCTATAGGACATGAAATGAATAGTAATTTGTCCAATATGACAACCATGCCCACAATCTTGCACTGCAAAATTGATACTTTCATGCCTTAGTGACCTCTCCTGGGTGCTTTTTCAAAGAAACATGCACATTTTCTGTTCTCGAAGTACGTATCTTCAAAAATTACTTAACCCCTAAACGCCCAAGCCTATTTTTAGCAGAAAAGCACATTTCCATAGAAATCGTCATAGATGAAAATCAAGAGAAGCTATTAAGATCTCAACCGTACAAACTTGTGATAGACTTATCAAAGATTATGTGGACCAAAATTTGAGTCATGAGGCCTTATAGATCGGGAGATCGTAACATATTAATATCAAAAACAAACTGCAAAATTTCATCATTTTCACTTTGAGGTGGAAATGCTACCAATATACCTATTGCAATGAAAAAATCACCAACTAGAAAGATGTTCACCTTCATCTTAATAAGACCTTTACCCAACAAAAATTCATCAAAAAAATTTCTTGGCTCAGATAAAAGCCATGCAATGGTAAAAACTACCGAACATTTTACAAAGGAAAAATAGTCCAAAACTAGACCCTTTGCATTCAATTTCATGCCTTATCTTCAAAACATCTTTGATCTTGTTAAGGTTTCTACCACTTAGACTAGACTCTAATTGGAGGCCATCCCAAAAAATTGAGTTGAAATCCAACGGTGGATGAGAGAGATATAGCTCCTCAAATATCATCCATTTTCTCACTTTTTCTGTTGACAAAACATCATTGCAAATCCAATAGCAAAATCATTTGGATCAAAAAACTTCTCACTACAAAGTTGTTAAGAGTCACCTTAAGATTATGACCATGAAAAAAAAAAATCATGAAAAACTATGTTCAATTTCACATAATTGGCTTGCAATGGTAATACATGCCCCATGCTTGGAATCCCAAAAACAAGAGTTGTCTTCACTAAAGTGCATTCCATTAATTCATACTTTATTGTATGGGCTTGCAAATTTTACAACACAAACTAGACTTGATTTGGAACCTAACCCAAGTGATTTCATCCAAAACGGACCTCGGATGAAGAAAATATGGCTCTTCAAAGTTTATGGATGTACATCCAAAATGTCGTTTTTCGACATCGTGGGCGTTTAAGGGTTAATATACATCATTGCATTCATTTAAGCTTCATAACAACTAAGGGTTAAGCTACTAAATTGAACTAAGACGCGTCTCATTATGCATGACCTATGTGTAATTAAGAATATATGTGCTAAAAATTCCTTTTTAACCCCATGTATACAACTGTAGTCATGTCACTTATAATACCATCTGCTAAGAAAAAGTTGTCAATATTATTTTTTTACCCAAAAAGTAATTTTTAAAAATCACACTATTTTTGGAAAGGGTACCCATATCATGCCCTTACCCCTTACATATTAAGTTATTATTACTTACAATGGTGAATTTGAAAACATTGTTATCTATCTACCTTACTACATGAATTATATGGATTGCAGTTTGGTGAGCATAGCTTGGTTCCTCGTTTGAGAGCTCGATTGCTTACAAACACCACATTCGTTATGATGGGAGATTGAGGATCTCCCAAAATAATTTTGGAACTATATGATAATGACTTGTGTCGATTTCACTCAATTGAGTCTTAAACATTGTTTTAGTATAAGTTTAGTGACTGTTGGCTACTGTGACTCATTTACTATCAGGGAACTTATTACATAACTACAAAAACAAGGCAATTGTCTTTATGTCAAGTTTAGGGTTATAACTCGTGAAATTCTCCCATTTTAACGAATATGGTGTTTAAAGAAGAAAGTGATAGGGTACCGCTTGCATCACTAATTGTATGAGTTGCAAGCTTTTGTGATACTTTCTACTATTTTTTTGCGACCTTGTTGAACCTTTTGGCTACATATTTCTAGGTGTTACATGAGTAGCTTCATGGTTGCTCAAGATTGTCCTTTTAAATAACCACACAATTTTCAGTATGGGAAATTTGTCGTGAAGTTAACATTGTCAGTGATTTGTGTGCATGGGCAGAGAGAAGTGTATATGTGTGGTATTTCCACCAAGTTGAATATATGATTCTAGACACCAAGATTTTCATCAAGTTTGGCAGAATGAGACATTCATGGTAGAGTGCACTATGGGAATACTACAGTTTTCCTACAGTAAGAGTAAGTAGAAGATTGGAGCTTACTTATGGAGTCATCATCATTTATGGACCCTTCTAAGATTTGTTATGAAGCTTTCAAGCTAGACTTGTAGGTGTTTCTAACATGTTATCATCTAGAATGTTGAAAGTAAGTATGCTAAAAATTAATTTTCAATATTATTCAATACCTCTAGCAAATTGGTGTTTTTAAAATTTAAAAAAAAAAAATTGCCATTATCGAACAGGCTACCTTACATAATTTGAGGACTCTTAAGTCTTTATACTCAAAAATTGGATGGGGGCTTTAAGGATTTTTAAGGATTAAGAATTTCTAAAAGATGGAATAATCATAACTTTCAGGAAAACGTATAATTTGTATACAGATAATTTATCTTCATTTTCATATAGGATACTTTTTTGTTTGGGTAAAATTAAGTTGGAACATTTACGGGTTAAATTGTGCTTGGTTTCATAGTTGAGCCAAGTGCTATTGTAGAAGGTGGATTTTCCTTCACCGACTCGGCAAGTAAACATTTTGATGACAAAAACCCATAGTTGTGGCTATATACCTAGTGGAGTCAATTTACATTTAGGGTAAGAGAATCTAAATCCAGACCGCCCCTATAATTGGACAACCAAGAATAAAGATTTCCTTGAGATGGGATGAAAATTCCTTTGTTCCTCACGTATACATCCAATAGGGTGAACGACTATAGGTGTACCTATATTAGTCACTTTTAAAATTTGTAATCAAATATGCAAAGTGTCTAAAAATACCACAAATTTAGGAAAATTTTGTCTTTTCAATGTGTTAATCACAGAAATTAGTAAATCACACGTGTCATCACTTCAAGTATGATGAATGGCTCAAAAATAGGTTTACTTACCCTATTTTTGGTATCATGTTGCATGGAGCACGACCAATCAATATGGGATACATATTACTTGGAAAAAATAAACACCTCCAAGTCCTTCTCCATCTACTCATTCGTTGCTAATATTTTCATCATGTTCCACACAACTACAATGATCATGTTGCCACACTATATGATCAGAGTTTGCAATAACTATTTACTCTAAACACCATATTCATTACAACGGGAAAAATTGCATGATTATAAGAAAATATATTTTAGCTCAAGTCCAACTAAATTGTACACACAAATTGGGTACTTCATTGATATTGAACAAAACAATAAATTGTGGTAGCATTTTCAAATGGCCATAACTAAGTCACATTTTGTCCAAATTGGGCATGTGAGGTGTTTTCTGACATTTACAAAAAGAGTAGATGTCAAAAACACCTCATACGTCCAATTTGGAAAAAATTGAATAATTTATAACCATTTGAAAATGTCAACGATTAGTAGTTTATGTCGAGTTTCAAGTGAAGTACCCAATCTATCCGTACAGTTTAGCTCGACTCGAGTTTAACTATCATTGTATTGGGAGCTTAGAAATCCCAAAATATTGAATGATTTTTTCAACGAAGACCACAAGAATAGTAACCTACTACTTACATACAAGCATCCATATATACATAGTTAGTAAATGATTTTATGAGGAACAAAAATGTTATAGCATTTAGTGTGGTTAACACTATTAGTAGAGTAGTGTAAGGACTTGTATGGTTATTGCAGTGCAACAATTTTATCTCCTTGTGGGAGGATTGTTTTTTTTAAGAGCCCGAGCATGATTTTATTATGAACCCTCCGTTCAGATATTAGTTGAAAGGGATATGAAGACGAATTCCAAAAAGGTTGAGTGTGGGAATGAAACTCTCGGATGGAATGATGGTATACCAAGTCATTTGTGGATGTACCTTTGGTCCCATGATGCAATGATACAACGGTACTAGGCCCGCACCACACCATGCATGGAGTATGGAGCAAGGTGTTTCATATCCGCTTGGCCGGCTCGGTAAAATATGCCGACAACAGTTGTTTATGAGCCGAAACGATGGCCATATTTTTTTTTATCATGTCGTACAATTTTATGTCGCCAAAGAAAGAGTATAGTACTTTATGTGATAATTACACATTAAAATCTCAATTGTGTGATGCAAATATTAATGCATACCATGTCATCCTACAAAATATTAAGATTTTTATCTCCATTAGAAGACTTGATTTGGGACGCAAATCAACAAAAATAGATTGAGCTTTATTTTTTGGTCAAAATTGTACATTGATGAAGCTACGGCTCCTCATAGTTCAAGCTTGTTGTCAAATACTTCTAGCATTTGGCAAATTGGAAAGAAACCACTGCTGAAAAAAACATGCTTAAGCCCAAACTCTAACTAAAATTTGGGTCCAACACATTGAAGTTATTAAAAGGCCTCATCCCCCAAGGGCATACATTACCCTCTATCTCAAGAAGAAAGAAGAAGAGAAACTTCAACCTATTTAGTGGCGAGCGTGAATAGAGTGTTCGTTCGGCCTATTCTTGGATGTATGCCCATAGGTCATCACACCAATGACGGGACTACTTACCTCTCTCAGGTGAACACTATGCTAATTTCTACCTAATCACTAGTGCCTTAGAGGTACCCGACATGGTATCCCCCCAAAGGGACCTCTATCTCAACATCTCATCGAGCCAGTGAACACCAAATGTTTTTACATCTTTTAAAGAAAATAAAAATAAAAATTTAAAAAAATAAAAAAATAAAAATCATAATGAATCATAGAAGCCAATTTTGACATCAAAAGTTTTACACAAATGAGAAAATGGGGAAAAAATGGGTATCCTAGTTTGTTGAGTGGTAACCAAAGGATCCAAATTCAGTTATTACATTCCATCAAGAGGGGGTGGGAGAAAGGTGTAGGTCAACAGTTTATGTACCTAAGGATTTGGCCTCTCCGCAAAACCCAACTGGACATGTCCAATCTCACGCTGCTGTATCATTCCCACCGGGACCCCCTTGCTAGAGGTACATTCCCTGACGTGGAAGTAGTTGCTTGCTTGCACCTTTGTAAGGTTCGATTCCATAGAGATACATAGAATGTCCCGGGGCCCTGTGCCGCGAGCGGTTGAACCTCCCTTTTTCTGTTGACCTTGTCCTTTGTTTGTGTCCCCTCCACGATTCAGGTACCTAAGTTACTTCGCATGAGAGCAATCTAATTTTTTTAATCACATGATTATGTGCCCTTCATCCAAAATGTCGCTTTTCTGTACTAAGGACGTTTAGGGGTTAATGATATTGCACCTACTTTACTCTTATTGAAATTATCACTCATAAACTCAATAAATCAAACTCACAAAATGTTACAGCATATCCCTTAAGCACACCTTGCAAAACCTTATCTACTCACAGAAACAAGCAAATCCTTATCATACTCCTACAAAGTTGGACCCTTTCTATTTGGACAAGATAAGGACCAAGTTTCAAAGTGCCATCATATCATCAACCCTACGGTCAATATATTACAGTATATAGAACTGGAAGATGGCTCTAAAAAAAATGCTTTCAAAGAGCTGCTTATCCTGGAGTCCAAGCTGTGAAAAGATCGCTGATTTTGGGAAGGGCGACCTGCTACGCATTAGAACTGATTTCAATTAAAAATTAGGTTCAGTAGTGATCATGAACAAGTTTGACTTCAGATTGCTCAGTATTGTACACTGAGCATATTAGTGTCATGCTAACTAAAAGGACTGACTAAGTTAATTACATGATAAGAACTCTATGTACTGTACAGTGTCCTGCCTTATTTGCTGTTCTGCGAGTGCACAATGCAATGCCTTTCAGTGCAATCTAAGAATATTGATTACTGACCTAGGGAATCAAATCGCTCATATGATGTTGAAATTGAAATCTCTGACAAGAGGACTAAAGGTACTGAGTTATTCATGCTCACTGTTTTGGAGTTACTGTGTGGATGCCGGTGATCCACATTCTTTTTATGTTGCACAATGATTCACGTATCTTTCTTGTCTGTTTTTGCTCGTCCTGACTCACTCTTAACTGGAATTAGTGGTCCACAAGATAATGAATCGTGCAACAAGTTAAAACTTGGACAACCATGTGCAAAAAACTCTACTTATATCACTTGGTGCTACTGACATAGCACAATCCGTGAGGCGGTTACAATTACCACCGTTGAGATAGCATTACGGTGGTAAGTGTGTTCTCGGCTGAAGTTCTGGCACGAAAAGATCATTCACAAGAGTGCTGAAATCCTTACTGTACTGTACAAGCACCGATGTAGCTATCTCAGAAAAACAAAAAAACTGAACATGATTCTGGAGCTCTCCTCTTAAAACAGACCCTGCTAAAGGGAGGTAAATCACCGCTTCAATGAGGAATTGCAGCACGACTGCAGGTAAGATGGGAGCTGAAAACCACTTCTTCAAGGAGATTATCAGAAGAACCTGGGGATCCATTGTAATGAAGCTCAATGAAGGGGAGATAGCGATGGGAAGTCGTTGTTTGAACTGGGATGGAGGTTGTGTAGCCATCATCCTCCCGCCATCACACATTTCGGCATCTGCATGCAAGAGGGACGGAAGTATTGCACACCGTTGGAGAAATACTGCGAGGACTTGATGAGCATCTTCTCCTTTATGACACGAGCTCGAAGCGGGAGACGGTATTTACATGCGACAACGGCCCATGCCGCGGCTTTCAAGCGAGTCAGAGATTTCTTCACCTTCTCGGGAGCCATCGGAGTCTTCGGCGACGCTCTTGTGAAGGTGTAGGTGCGCAAATATGCCTGCCGGCGTCCGTAGTCGCGAGGGGCGATGTAAAGCTCATCGAAGTCGTCTGTGTCGGAGTAGTGCTTGCCTAACGGCGAGAACGGAATCAGATTAATTCCCTCGCCTCTGTCTGCGTCTGAAGTACGCCTGCTGATTGCGCTGGAAATATTACTAAATGGAGAGCGCCGTCCTGGAGAAATTCCGTATGAACTCATTGTCGCTCGATCGCAAAAGGTCGCAACCAATCACGCTATGTTGAAATTCGGCCGCCTCAGAGTATCTACAATCAATATCACGATCTCAACAAAATATGATTTGCACAAAAAGCGTTGACGAGCTTGAGGCCGACCTCACGTGCAATCCATAAACTCAGAATCGTCGTCCCCTCCACTTCATGACTATTGCAGCGCAATCACCACGGCCGCGGGCATCTCGCTTTTTATCGATTCCGCATATCCTGAAAATCATCAATTCAAGAAAACTCTCAAACACACGTCTCCTCACAATCACACAAACAACGACCTTATACGACTACTCGATAGCGCCGTCACAGCTCAACCTAACATTCATCATACTGATACACACTCCTCTGCAAGATCTACAAGAAACACATAGCTTCTACAGACGAAATTAATTACTCTCCATAGCCAAACAATCAATCAAGAAACTCTTTCCAATACGCAAGACCGATCAGATCATGCTTCCACATAAAGTCAAATACGACACGGAGCTCCTAGCTCCAAAACACAAAGCCTGCCGAATCATACTTATCAGACAAGCGCGGTTCAAGAATCATGAATTCGGTCAAAGAAAAGAAAGATACTGACCATCACACAACAATGGCTATGTACAACAGACTACTCAATTGCAATTGAAACTCCAATCGCAGCTAGTCTAATACACGCTTCTTCGCTGCAACGCCTACTGAGCCTTGAGAAACGAAAGTACCATGTACATACACTCCAGAAAGCACGACAACATACAAATCTCACCTCAGCTGGCAGGCAGGCAGGCAAACGAGCGCAGGCAAACTTCATCAGCTCTCGCTCAAGCAAAAACACAAGAGAGACAGAAAAAGTAATATTACTCTAGTATTATCGATCGGTAGCTGTTTCTAGTTTAAAACTTACCGAGCGAAGCTCCGACAGCGTTACTGCTTCCATTAAGCCGACGCTTCGTGGACTACTGTAGTGGTCTCGGCCACCTAAAAGTGGAGCCGTGATCTCACCATAGCCGTGAAATAGTGGCAAAGTTTAAGAAGGTTCGAAAAGCAAAGGGAGAGATGCGTAATTTGAAGTGACAATTGGGATCCGAGGGTGATTAAGTGCTATTTATTACCACCTGGTCTCCTTAATGTCACAGTCTTGGCGGCCTTATTGCACAGTGATATTATGGTGTTTCGCTAGATTGTGTTAAGCATATGAATCATATGGCAGGGCCTTGCGGTCGCAAAGATTTCTAAGAGCAATTTCAAAATCATGTTGCACCTTTCCATAAAATTTTGTGAGAGAAAATAATTACTTTTTTGTATTTTGGAATGCATCTCAACAAAGATATTTTGAAAAGCAATTTAATTTTTAATTATTTTTTAAAAAAAAATTAAAAAAATTAAAAAACATTAAAAAAATAAATCTTCCACTCTAAAGCCTTCAAATAGTGATGAAGAAATAATGTTTTCCAGATTGGAGTATCCGTATGCGAACATGGGGTCTTGCCAACATGTTCATACATCACAGTAACATTATCGAATGATAGAAAGTAAAAATTTGAATTCAATATGCATGAGTTTGAGCAGGAGCTTGAGGATTTTCAATGGAATGTGTGATTTGAGAGAGGGCTGCCATTGGTTATCTAAATAGCTCTTGAAACGCAATAGTTGTGTGCCTTCCGCTTAAAAGGAGGGCCACGAATTGCCCCCGCAAAGCAAGAACTCTTTCAAGCTCGTTCAAATATCCCTATTGAACTTACGAAGTTTTGCCAAGCACGCAATCACTTGTCTTGTGTATTGATGTTTTTCATTCTAGCTACACGTTTGTCACTCACTATGAGGTTTGGAGCTCGCGAGGTAATAGGGGCGCAACAACAATGATTTTGCTCGAGTGGGCATCCAAAAGCAATAATTGAAATTAGGGTCGCTCTACACTATGGACCATGACGATTGAACATGACCCTCTAAATTTTTCTGATTGAAGAGTAAAGTGCTCTTGGTCCCATTTGGCTCTACACTACCTTGAGAAAAGGAGAATTACCACTAACTTTGGGGTCCCCAGTATGCTAAATCTCCCATAATGGATAATTATGTTCACAATCTCCTTGATTAGAGTTGAGTCGAAGCAAATACCTTGACTCAACTACAATCAAGGAGACCATGTGACTCAAAAATCATTCATTGGCTAATTTTCATTTATTTTAAAAAAAGAAGGAAAAAGGGGAGGGTAAGAGAGTATAGTGATGAGGATTTATATTAGAAAATTGAGTTGAATCTCCTCCTAGTCCAATTCCACTTTACACTACAAGAGTGACCAAGCCACTCAAAAATCCAGTTTTGATTTATCATGGTCATAGCTCTTGGTCCACATTGTTCGTGGCGAGCAATTCCGGATACGGGGGGTGGCGCTCTTAGTTCCCGAGGACAAACTTGGTTGGAGGGAGTGGTCCCGAACCTGAAACAACAGAAGCTGGGCAAGTAGGTGACATACATTGAGGATGGGGATCTTATATCCCACATGAAATGGGTCTTTCTATAAAGATGAAAATAAAGTGATTACAACTACACCTTTGTTGGCCTATCCAAGATACCGCTGTTACATTCAACCTTTTCATAAAGAAAAATTCTTTTCATATATAAATTTCACACTTATTTTGAAACATTTTCAAACTCTTGTGTAATCAATATAAGATTTAACCCCTAAAGGTCCTTGATACAAAATTGTTTAAATTATCAAAAAAAAAAAAAAAAAAAAAAAAAAAAAACTTCTTCTACTTCACGTGCAAAGAAACTCAATCTAAGCATTGATTAGAAGATCCAACCGTAGGATCTTGAAGTTAACTCGACCCTTTTCTCGAATGTCAAATTGGAACCGTTCATTATTCTCCAATTTTGAGATTATAATGGTCAAAGTTGGCTGAAATTTCTCTCTGCCAAAATTCCAAAAAGCGATTTCCGCTTTCTTGGACCTTTAGGGGTTAACATTACTCCTATGCATATATTTCCACATGCTAGTTTCTATTTTATTTTATTTTTCATAATTTTTCATGTGTTGATTCATGTTCAAATCACATTGTTCCAATTCGTTTCAGATCTTCATTAGTAATTATATTTTGAAGTAGAATCCAAACCTCTAAAATTGAGCCAAGGTAGGGAATTTAACCCCTAAATTTTCTTGTTGCAAAAAGGTTTAAGTCATAAAGATTGACCTTCCTTTAGATTACGCTCAAAAAATCTCGATCTAAGCATTATTCAAAAGATTCAACCGTAAGATCTCAAAGTTCACTTGATATTCTTCTCTCATACCAAATTTGAACCGTTCATTCTTCCTCATTTGTGAGATTATAATGGTCAAAGTTGGCTGAGTTTTTCTCCTGCGGGAACCTCCGAAACCCATTTCGGGTTTTAAGGAAAGTTAGGGGTTAATGAAAACTTTGAATTTTGGGTGGGGGGGGGGGGGGAACTGGAATCATATGAAATGGACTTTATGGACTGTAAAAAATTCTGTCCATTGTACACAGCTGGAGGCATAATATTGAGGTTTTACTGACTAGAACTACCTTACCAGGCACCAGCTATTGCTCTTTTAATGCTCTGATTCCATTTGCTTAAATATGTCTGTCCTTATAAAGTATACAGCCTTCCAATTGCTGCAGGGTCATTAAGATTAAAATTCAAACTGGCGTTTATATTTTTGAAAATATGCTTATTATTAAAAATAAAATATAAAAAAATCCTTGAAAACATGCTTTAATTAAGATAATTTTGAAATCACTTATTTGGTTGGTTTCTTTCCTTACATGTGTTCAGGAGGTCATACTCTTTCTATGCTTGTCATTTTTTGAATGTATGTAAGGAGAATGTCAAAATTTAGACGAGCCATGTATAACATTGACAAGGCCCTTTACGCTTTTGGAATGGATCAATACCTTCAAAGCGGACGTGAAATTGAGAGCCACAAAAGTATGCAAGATGAGGTGTATCATTATCTTCCATTACATATACGGACATGGGTGTCGATATCAATGGTACCTCCTTCGCCCATGTGCACTTTGACATCATCGAAATTCGAGTAACTTAAGGGCCAGTTTACACTTTGTCATTGGTCGGTCAAGAATTTCATTTTCAACCAATCACATCTCAATTTCAACCAATCAGATTTGAGAATTCTTGTTGATTTTTTGACTTAGTGGACTTTTGGAGCGTAGTGTAGATTGGCCCTTAGGTAAGACCGTTACTTTGTGCCTTGAAAGGGAAGCGCAAGCCTATGATAAGGTATAGGATTTGGCACTAGTTTGAGGGTTAAATAGAGAACTACAGTCAAGGGCGCCCTCGAGTGTAAGTCTGCATTTGACCCTCAAACTAGTACCAAAGTTTACCTTGTGAAAATTTCTCACACAAAAGTTCCTTGAGAGATCATTCTTTGTTTCTCTAGAAGAGGTTTGACCCTTAACCCATTAAACGTCAAGCCCCTCTGAAAATACACTGGAAACCAAGCCCGAGGGGCATGCTCTGACGTTTAAGGGTTAAAGTATCTTGAGGCCCGATTTGTATTTGAATTCTTGTGTACCTCCATGTGGGAAATCAAGCTTTGGTTTAGGTTTTTTAGGTCCAATGAGGGTCCAATTTGCATCGACATATTCCTAAGTCACTAAAGAACAAGAACTTGAAGAGCTTCAATTCAAATTCAATTCTTAAAATGATTATTTTGGCCCTCATAATATTGCTTCCCTTTTCACAACAAGAACCAAAAAATAAGAAAAAAAAGGACTTTTTTAAAAATTTTAAACGCTACAATCGGTGAAGAGTTATTTCTAGGATTTGGCGTACATAATCTTGTATGCATCAAGTACTAGATCTTACTGTTACATACTTCAAAATACACCATCAAATGAAAAGTCTTTAGAGGTTAATATCCAATGGGAGTCCTTCACGACCAAAAGCCTACAAAGCTTTTCACAATCACCATGACCATGTATAAACACAATTGCAAACCTCCTTTGCAAAACAAAGATAAAAAAAAAAAAAAAACTTTACTTTTCTTTTTACTTTACTTTTGATTTTAACAATCAATACATATAATCGATAATATGAGGGAAAATGCAATCATGAAGCAAAGAGGAAGTTTCTTGTATTATTATGATCCAAAGAATACACTTTTGGGTTAGTGGGTACTATGACCAATGTATACTTACATTATTTTGAAACTTTAAATTGTGGCAAGAGGCATCATAGAAACAAATATTGTAGAAAAAAAGCCTATAAAAATAGAAGCTACAAACGAAAAAAAAGGGGTATGATCCAAACAAATTGATATATAAATTCCATAAACAAATACTAAAAAAATCTAGTCCATAATTAACTAGATTAAGAAAAAATAGACTTAAAAACAAAGATTTTTTTAAAGGGTTTTTATCCTATCTACCAAAAAAACTAATTAAAATTACTATACAATTTTATTTTTTTTCAAATTTTTCAAGGAAGAAGACTTTTTTTTTATTTTATTTTTAATTGCATGTTATATTAAACTCTGCCCATTCTGACATAATCAGCCTGTCCTCCCACAAATTGAATATTAAACATGAGTTGTAAACAATAAGTTTGACATTGTAAGTTGCTGGCATGCCATGAAAGAAAGCAAATTCCATGTTTAATTGCAGAGACCATTTTGTCAGACTGAGGTTGTAAATACTAATATGTGTGTAATCAGGTGCCAGTTTGAGCTGTAATCTACCTTTTTAGTTTCTTAATTTTACTACTTTTAGCAGGTCTTAAATTCACATTCAGAAAAAAAAAATCTTGCATCAGAGATAATATCATTTGTAACAGGAAGGTCCTCTTTTGTAGACTAGAATTTATCTGTTGTTGTTTGATAGCCTCCAAATTGTTGTTGTTCTATGATAACCTTAGAATGGGACTGGAGTTTCTATGTCTATGTCTTGTTGTTGTACGATAAGTTGGGACAAGAAAAAGAATACATTTAAGATGGTTGAAGAAATTACAGTGCAAAAAAATCTACCTTGTGCCTGAGATTTTTTCTTAGTAACAACCCTAGTACGGAACCTTACTCATATGTAAAAAAAGCCTAGTGTTGATCCACATCAATGGTAATGAAAATCTAAGATTTGGGGGTTAACCCTTAAACGCCCATGGGGTCTGAAACGGGCAACCCAAAATTGGATTACAACATCTTTTGGACTTGGGCATCATGACTAGTGCACTTTTTAAATTTGGGCATCATGAATGAACCAATCAATGATGAGCTTGCAACCTCCTACAACGTTATGTACAAACCCAACCTACCTACAACAATCCTTTCGAAGCACAAAATCACTTATATAAATTCTGCTCTCAATTGTGAAATTTCACTTTTTGAATGCATTGTGAGAAGGTGACCAGTTTGACATCGAAATATAAGTGAATAGGTTGAGAGCTACAGAGAAGATTCTGTTGGAAGTAAGCCCCTCGGACTTTCTTGGGTGTTTAAGGATTAAGGAGGAAATTTCTAGTAATTGTGGCCTTACCGAAGCTACAACTGAGTGTGTGTGTAGGCAGAGGTTATTAATTGATTCTTGTAGTAACCGTGGTGCAACATCCTAGTGCTCACCTTACATGTGTTGTGCGGCCTTGCCCTTAGCATGATATTCAAGGCCTAGACCTTGCAAAATCTTGCATTTCAAATGCTAGTGGAAACATGGTTTGCGTTCACCCCACAAGTACATCCGTAGTGGCACACTACATCCAAGTTTGGGTGTAATGTGCCACTATGGGTGTACTTGGACCATGTTTATATTAGTGATATTAGAATATATGATGTATTTCTTTTCTCTTTTGTTCTGTTTCGTTGTAGTTGAAAACAGTAAGCGACCAAAATTATACCCTACTACACTTCCTAGTTTTTGTTTCTTGTGATTGTAGCAAAGAAGAGAATAAGAACATGCGGCTCATGTTGGGTTTCGCGTGATTAAATTTACAATTGACCTACCCTTGATGATATGCCCACAAGACATCACATAAGCAATGGAGGTTGCGTGTTTTGTGTTTGCAAACACAATTAAGTTTGGAATAAAGAAAAGAGAATTGAAAAGGAAAATTTTCAATGAAAGCATATCCAACTCCTATTTCTCAAAATTGTCCTCTCAATGGTGGTGTGATGGTTGTGAGAGTGTCTAGATAGAAAACCTTGACAACAAGGTTTTGCAACCTTAACTCCACCTATAGGGGTTTCTTATTACTAGCGTAGAATCCCTTAACTATTTCAGGTGTGCTACTATCCCTTCTCTTATTAACAAAATTACTTATTTGCTCCAAGTTTCATGAAGCAATACTTATTGAGGAGTTGCTCTGAGTGAAAGGAAGAGTGTAGAAACTAGGTTGGAACCAATCCATAGTTCACACAAACAAGAGTTATTAATCTCTAAAGTTCCTTGGTGTTTTTTGGGAGCTTGAAAAATCAAAATTGTGATTTTAGGCCTCTATGCACTCCGGTGGGTGCGAACCAAATTTTTTACCCTTTTTTAAAACTTTCAACCGTAAGATCTTGTACCTAAGACTATCTTTAGTTACTAAAATTGACCGTTGGATGTTTACCATTTGAGAGATCCTAACATCCAAAGTTTGTCCCCCAAGTTATATTTAGGCATTGTAAAGAATGGTCATGAGATTTTTAGAGGTCGCCCTTGTAGATTTGGTATATCTTTTGGCTTGGTTCACTTTGGAACTTAAGTAGTGATTTAGTAAGAAAGAAAGAAAGAAAGAAAGAAAAAAAATCCAAAAAATTACTTTTTTAAGGTGCCCCATTTGGACTTGCAACCCAAGGATTATCCTAGAAGTCTCAAAGATATTTGACTTTGCAGATTTTACCACACACACTTTATACTATAAGGGTACCAAGAAGAAATCATAGGCAAAAATATTAGTTTCAACCCCTTCATTTAAGCTACCCGAAATCTTGAAATCCCGAAATCGCCAAAACCCATTTTGGGTCTTAGGGAGCTTTAGGGGATAAGTAGTTCCATCTTAGTATAATAACCTTCATGCTTCACAGAGGATAAGGTAAGATGAATAATTTGAACATATCAACCTCAAGAAAAGGCTTAGATTTCTTTCTCTAGAGCAACATGTAAGTACAAATCAAGATACCCAACTTGGCATGGATACACGAAGTCAAAATGTTTCATTGAAGGCATTAAAACAATAACCTTCATCTAATCTTCTTTCACAAATTGAAAACGGGAACAACACAGAGCTATGAGCAAGGAAGCTTTAACTATTTAACACTTGTCCAAACAACAATGCAAGAAAACAAGAGAACAAATACTTAGAATAAGAGTGAGTAGCATGTTTGCTCATATAATGAATATCAAGAGTAAATTAGGTAAGATCAACATGCAAGTATGAACATCAACAAGTCAATAGAGCGTCAATAGGTATGCCATTACAAAAGACGCTTAGTATAGAATAGCCAACAAATATATCAAATACTAATTACATGTCTTGAAGTGACATGTAAGTCTACAAAAATTGTTCCTCTAACACATCCTTAAGAATCTCTAATCTAGAAATAACACTAGGGTTCAACATATTTTGAGCCTCTTTGATAAGCGTTCCTTTCTTATTAGAGTAGAACGCATCCAGAACAACATTGATCCACTTCAACAACTTATCAGGCTTCCTGCAATTCACCAAAAAACAACGCTTCAACAAGTTAGTCAAGCAAGACCGAAACGAAAGCTTACCAACACTATCATGTATACCATAGAGTGAAGGAAAGCTTACGTGTAAAGACCATCCATTTCCTTCCCTTCCTTATCATCACCCGGTGAAAACGCTAGTGTCATCTCCTCAAACCGTTCTCGTGGGTCCTCTATAGCAAGAAGACGACGTAGTATTTGTATCTCCTTGGGAATGCTTTTCGCCATATTTGCCCTTGCAACGTTATATAAATAGAACATAATGTCCTTGGCCTGCAAAATCAACCCAAAACAACAAGTCATTTCACCAATATCCAATTCTTTAATTAGAAACAAACACAACTTCCAATGCAAAATCATAGCAAATTTATAAATCCTCTAAACTTGTTAAATTTTCAACAAAATAGAGATGGAGTAAAAGGTATTTGTAAAAGAGAAAGGCAACCTCGTCTTTCATCAAAGTGGATTCTTTGGCGGAAGCCCAAGCCTTTGTCATCAAGAGCATGAGGGTGGAATCTAACTGCTTGCTCTTGGCCATGTTATCAATCTTGGCAGCGGCTGCTTCCAGAGATGGGGAGCTCAAAATGTCATCGAACTTCATTTGGGCCGCATTCAGAAACTGATTGTCTTCGGAAACTCGATCGTGAGCTTCGACAGCAATCAGGCACTTCGACGCAATGGTTGCCAGTTCTGTAACACATTGTTGAATTCTAACACATGAACATACCATTGAAGCTCTGAACTCTTAAGATTTTTACATGTAATATCCAGAAATTGCTTGAATGTAACATAAGAATGACGATAACAATGAGGGCAATACCTTCTCGCTTGTCCAGATCGTCTTGACAGGCCTCAGTGAGCAAGTGAAGGTGCTGGAAGAAATCGCCATTGAATTCGTCACGGTGGCGAGCAACAACACCATCTATTTCGAAGATCGATTCTCGCACCATAGCCAGCGTTTTGTTGTTCCGCTGCATGTCATCGTCCACCTGAAAGCAAAACAACCACCGCATTCAGTAACAGATGAGTAGGGGGAAGCTAGATCTTATCATGATTTTGGGTATACCTCTTTCATTAGCCTTGCAAGTTTGAGCAAGTCCGCTTTCTTCTTGGGATCATCAGCCGCCTTCGCCTGAGACTCGCAACGCTGGAAAAAGTATGGTCTGATGAGATCCCATTCCTTGCTGAAAGTGATGAGAATCCGCCAGTCTTCCGGCTTCGTCCGTTCCACCAGGAACACCTCTATCAATCTGTCGCACACTCGGCTCATCTTGAACCCTTTCTCCACTTCTATGTCCGCCATGTCCTCGAACTCCGCTTTCGGCTCAGGCTCAGGCTCAGGCTTAGCATCTTGCGGTACCTGAGCAAACACACCGCAATTAGCACTCGACACGCTTGAAACTCTTGGACCCTGAGGCTTCGCCGAAAGGCTTACACAAAATTCTGATGAAATTCTTCATCCCGAGCTTTAGAAATGCGCATACACTTGACTAAACCCTTGAACCCTAGCTCCGAACGTAGAGACAGGCAAGTCTTGACACAGAAATTCTGGACAAAATCCTCTAATCCGCGCGCAGAAATGCGAAGAGAATTTGGCTAAACCCTTAAACCCTAAACCCTTGAGGTAGACTCTGCGAATTGGTGAGCTTGCGCACCTGCTGCGGGGTTGGCTCTTCAGAAAGCGGCTGTTCTTTCTGGTCCTCGATAGCTCTGCTTGCGAAAACGCGAGTGCGGGACACGAACCCCTGGTTTAGAGTGGCTCGCCTCGGCCTCAAAGCTTTGATACTAGACCACGAGCGGGGAAGCTGCACCCTCGACAACGACGACGAACTGACTACTGGTTCTCCTCTCGCAATTGAGGGTGCGGTTAACGTGAGCTTGCTTCCACAAACGACCGCCATGTCTGCCGCAATTCCCAGTAGTCACTCACCTCCCTCCTAACACATACTTGAAAAACCCTAATGTCACACAATCATCCTCCTCAAATGGGTTGTCAAATTCAGTACTCGAAACTGCAGCACTCTTCTTCTTCGTAAACCCAAGAGCGAAATCGTTCATAATAGTGTCCACCACGGAGGACATTCAACTTTCCGGCAACAAACGATAAAGAGTCTGTACATGCAGGCTGGCGGGACCCGCGGGACAAATCTACACGACTTGGACATTTTGAGCGGATAAGGGTAGGTTTCATGTTTTTGAGCGATGAGTTTATTGCAAAGATTGAAGTGAGATAGATGGAGTCGCGAATGAGAGAAATTTCGATATATTTGCGATTTCAGATAGCAATTGTGTACAAGGGTGAGCTTCTATGCTTGTAGAGAAGCGTCTAAAATCCTCTGCTTGCTTGTACCGAATCGTTATTTCATTGTCTATACAAATTACGAGTGGAGACAATTGACCTCCATGCAGTCGATACAGAACTCGATCGATTGCAACAATAGGTAAGTATCTATCTACACAATCTAATGAGAGAGAGGAGTTAGGTCTCTCAGCATTGGGCGGGGAATGGTCCGGGACCACCAGTCCATCCTTCAATGCACTGAAAGAGCGGCGCAACGTACTTGCCCTCACAAATGGCGTTGTACACTTTCTCAATCTCTTGCCCCGGGGAAACAGTCCTCAATCCACTTAGAAGTTGAGTTCCGAGCTGCTCCCGCACGAATTTGTAGAGCGGGTACGTTCTGCATTGCTCAATTCTGTTCGGAACGGCAGAGACTCCCTTATTGTCGTAGGCCTCTCTCACGAGCGGCACCTCCGTCGTCAACCTCTCCTTGAGCTCCTCCTCGAAAGCCGAGATTCTATGGAACACGGAAGCTTCGGTCACTTTCTCGTTGTTAGGGTTCTTGAGGGCGTATTGCACCAACGCCTGTCGCAGCTTCTCCATGAGCGGATACGTCTGGCTTGCCGGATCATCAATGTAAGTGAACACTGGCTGATGATCAACGACCCGGAGAAGGTCTTTCTCGGCGAATCGAGCCGGATGGAGTGCTCCATTCGAGCCCATGAAAAGCGTTTTCTTCGCAACCTGGCTGACGATGTTCTTCACTGTGGCTTGCATTGTTTCTTCGATGTGACGAAGATCAATGGCCTGGCAGAGCCCCACGAGGAATGTTGAGCTCATGAGCTTGAGAATCTCAATCGCTTCCTCGGTCTTTCGAGCGGAGACCAAGCCGAGGGAGTTCACATCCTGGTTGTGCTGCTCGGCACTTTGGACGTGGGTGGTGACGGGATTCGCGAGGTAATTGAGCTCGCTGAGGTAAGACGCCATCGCAATCTCAGCACCTTTCATTCCGTAGTCGAGGCTGGGGTTCGGTCCGCCGCTCAGATTGCTCGGCAAGCCGTTGTTGTAGAAGTCGTTCACGAGCTCGCTGAACTGCGCGAACATGAGCTTGCCGATCGCGGCAATGGCAAGCCGCATGTTGTCCATGGAAACACCAATTGGCGTACCTTGGAAGTTTCCTCCGTGAACAGCCCTGTCTCCTGCTGCGTCGATCAGTGGGTTGTCGTTCACAGAGTTGATCTCCCTCTGGATTGAGTGCGTTGCATTCCGGATCGATTCAATCTGCAATGCAAAGACTCTTCCCATCAGCATTGGCTCTCGAATCTCTGTAAACCATCATAGAATGTAGCGGATTTTACCTGGGGGCCGAGCCACTGAGGGGAAGTTCGGAGAGCGTAACGATCCTGCTTCGGCTTCTTCAAGGGATCGGTCTCGTGCATTTTGGCAGCAGCTTTCATGTACGAGCTACCATCCAGCACCCACTCCATGATGGCTGCGGCTTCCATCTGACCAGGGTGATGCTTCAGCTTGTGAGTGAGCGGGTCGGCAAACTCCGGCTTTCCTTGCATCACTTCGCAGAAGAGTGCGGCCAGAACCTCCGCCAGGACGGCGAGGATGTTAGCGTCGAAGCAGGCGGTGGAAGCTAAGCCAGATCCGACGGCTGTTCCGTTCACCATAGCCAAACCTTCTTTTGGCTGAAGCTCAAATGGCTTCTCCCTCCCGATCATGCGCAGCGCTTCGGCTGCTGGGATTACCTTCCCATCGCACGTCACTGCCTTCGAGTTCGGGCGTCCCGTCAGAAGACCTGGAAAGTACACAAGAACCAAATAAGCAATCCACACTTCCATTCAAAATGAACTGTTCCCATTCACAGGAAGCATCGACCTCATGCGGACACATAATATCAAAAACATAAAGTCCACCAATCGACATAATAACATGTGATAGTGCAAATGCGAGGCTTCGTTACCTGCGATGTAGGAAAGAGGGACGAGGTCACCAGAGGCGGTGATAGTGCCTCGCAATGGCAGCTGCGGCGTCAACCCAGCGTTAAGGAGCTTCTCCATGGTTTCCAGAATCTCCCATCGGATACCAGAGTAGCCTTGCAGCAGAGTGTTTGTGCGGACAAGCATTGCGGCTCTCGTGGTGGCCACAGGAAGCGTGTTTCCGGTGTTCACCACTCCAGCGTTCAGAAACCTGTCATGCATGCCGAACACACGATAAGCAATCTTCCCTGCGCATGTCCGTAACCGATTCATATATAACTCTGAAGTGTTACAGACGATCGGTGAAAGGTGCATGGGAGGGTGTGGACCTGATGAGTTCGCGTTGGAGTTCAATGCCTTGCTGAGTTCGGCGATGAGAAGTAGCACCGAAACCAGTGGTAACACCATAAATGTCCGACCCCTTCATGATCCTGGACAGCACCCAGTTGGAGCTCTCGTCCACGCGCAACTTGGCAATGGCGGCATCCAAGTGCACCAGAACCTCCGGCCGACGAGCAACGGCCGCCACATCCGCCACCGTCAAGCTCTGTCCCTCCAGACGAACTTCCTTCGTCTCATTGAATATCTTCACGAAGCCCTTCACCTCGTCGAGGTGGCTCCCCTCCATCGCTTTCTGCGTCCGAGCCCAGTTCAAGGGATCCACCGGAGCACCACCCCCGTTCGCAACTGGTGTGATGCAAAACGCATCCAACTTCTGCTCGGGTCTGTGAAACCCGTTCCCCGCATACCCATTGCCTGTCACTCCCTCCATCCTGCAGTCTCCCGCTTGCCACCGACCGAAACCTCACACCAAACTCGTAGGTCCAACCTCCCCAAGCTAACGAATCTCCTATCCACCTCTCCAAGCAGACCTTCAACAAGTTAATACCACGTCGATCAGGTTCCGATCGATGACTGCAAAGCTCCCCGGAGTCGAAGCTTTCTTATCGATCACTTCAAGAAAGACCAGGACCCTCGATAGGCGTCTTCGCCGTCACCTAGAACTGACCAGAACAAGACGAGGGAGTCTGCAGTCAGCCTGGTGGAGACGGCGAGCTGGTCAGCTGAAACTGGCAATGAAGGAATGATGAGGGCACATATATGATCTGAGCTAAGTTCTGATTAGTGCATGATTAGAGATGGACCACTGTTCAATCGGGCATGACTATGATACATTCATCCGATTGATAGTAGCAGCGGGGAAGTTCAGTTGACAACGGAGAGAGGAGCGCTCTTTGTGGGTCAGCGTTTCGATAAAGAAGCATGAGATTGCAGAAAAGCTCGACGACTGGAATTGACTGCGGAATGGGAGGAATGGTTTCTTCTCGGCCTAAAGTTGCGCTCTGTTGACGTAAAGGCGTTGAAAGTCACGGCAATTGTCGCCGCTTTTGAACCATGGAGGTTCTCGTCGGTCTAGTTCCCCCCCCCCCCCGCCCCGCCCCGCCCCTGCTTGTTTCATGTCATGCTATTTCAAATCCTGCCTCGAGCGAGGTGGCAACTCACTGTACTCATGTACTTCACTCACTGTGGTTCAGAAATAGAATGTAGTCATACTTTAATGTTTATGTTTTTGAATTGTAACACTATTTGGAAATAACATGTGTACAATGTTTAGGGACGCTTGGCATGGGGAGTGGAGGCCAACAAATCTCTAAGCCAATTCACACTTATATTTTAGCCCAATTGGTTCAGTGGACTGCTTGGTGAACAAAATGAACAAATAATAAGGTGTGGGCCAATTTCCTCATGTGTAATGTCCTTGGGGCTTATTTGTAAAAGGGAAAACAAGGTCATGAGGTCAATTTGTATTATTAGCTACATTTTCCATGTATTATTAGCTACATTTGATTTGTTCACAATAAAATATTTTGGTGAAATAATACTTTAGTAATGAAATCAAGCAACAGCCTCGAGGCCATGAATTAGCCTTCCATTTTTGTATCTTCCAATTTTTGGTGTGTCGGCCGTGTCATAACTTGTCCTCCACCCATTATGATAAAATTTCAAGAGATTGGCCGTGACTCCCCATGTAAAGCTCTTCAGGTGGATTTCAGAAAGTGGATCAATCACAAATTAAAGAGGATTTTGCCGTGAATTGGCTCCATCAATGGCTTGACTCTTGTGTAAAGCGGCCCTTATTGTTATAATATTTAGAATAGAATAGAACAACCTTCTGAAGGCACTTCTTGAAAGAATTTTTTAATTTACCTATGTATGTGAAAATGACTGGAATTGCAATTTGTAAAAGGCGTTGGAGTAACATTAGAGTGTTTCGTAATATCATCGCAAAACTTTGACACTTCTTTTTCGTGACAACATCCAAATACTACATGTACCATTTACCATCGACTACTCCCACTTTTTGCTTCAATTATTTACAATATTTGTTTTCAATTGCAAATTTAGTGAGTGCCTAAAGTTGTTTTTTTTTCCATACTTCAGCCCTGAGTTGAGTACTCAAAAGAACTTGCTTCCTCTTGAGTTAGAGTGGTACTTGCTCTAACAATATTTTCAACCTTAAAACAAAAGAATTCTTGTATAAAGTTCTTTATTAGTCAAAATGGTAGTGTTGTTAATATCTAGTATGAGGACTTTGCTTCACTTGAGTGATGTTTGGCAAAAAAAAGTTCTAATCCCCTACATTCTAGTAGTGATAAATTGACATGAACTTTACATTCAGTTCCCATAGTCTCATTTTCATCATTAAACAGATAAGAGCACCAATTCATTATTGAGGTTGGCATGAATAATGTAGCATAAGGTGCATCATAGCATTAAAATTCAATTCTAATATACTCATGGTGTACATTTTGGAGTGTGCGGTTTTAGGTGCATCTGCGTCTCTCAATTCCTATAATAAGAGGTAGTTGATAATTTAAAAAAAAAAAATCAATTCCAATTCATACAATCTCCTACATACTTTGCACATGTATTTTCAATTTTGATTGCCAATGAGTGGCCAGTTTGAAATTTGTGAAGTTTTTGATCATGTTACCACATACACCCCGATTTTGATAGTAATGCACAAGTTGAGGGTCAACCTTTGATGTTCATATCCTAAAGGCACCACAAGCCTTGGCTTGGTCGTTAGGGCTTAGCCCTCAATGAGGAGGTCGTGGGTTCTATTCCCCATGCCGGCGTCGTGCTCACCACTATAGTCCACCCAACTATTGTAGGGGGTCTTTGGACCTTGTTGTATGGGTACCTCAAAGCCCTTTGGGGGATACTATGTCAAGTATCTTTAAGGCGCTAGAAACTAGCGTAGTTATAGTGTCCACCCTTGAGAGGGGGAAGTAGTATTGTTCCAATTTCCCCTTGTCCAGTGGCCATTGGGATATTAGCATTACGAACGGACACTTCATTTACGCCAGCCCCTTAGAAAGGGACCGGAGTTTCTATCTATCTATCTTCATATCCTAACAACATTATCAACAATGAGCATAATAAATTGAATTCACAAATTATCCATGATCAGTACATCTATTATGACCCTTTAGTTAGTACACTAGATGGTGTATTTAGTGGGAGGTTATGAATAATGTGCTTAACCCTGCAACCTTTTTAACACTATTTGTTAATTTATAGGTAATTAGTGTTGGAGGCTACATGTGTTGCCACCCTAAACCCTAACCCTAATCTCAAGGTTTTAGTTCCTTACTAACACTAAATATCTCATATCTCAAAAGATCCCAATGTCAAAAAGTTACTTCTTGGTGTACTCAACTTTATATTTTGATGTCAAACCGGCCACCTTCTTATGATGCATTCAAAAAGTGAAATGTTACGATTAAAATCACAATTTGTATGAGTAATTTTGTGGTTTGAAAGGCTTGTGGTAGGTAGGTCGGAATTGTAAATAACCTTGTAGGAGGTTGCAAGCTCGTCATCGATTGGTTCATTCATGATGCCCAAGTTCAAAAAGTGCACTATTCATGATGCCCTAGCCTAAAAGATGTTGTGATCCAATTTTGGGCTGCCCGTTTTAGACCCCATAGGCGTTTAAGGGTTGAGATACAAAAAATCAATGCACCAAATTAAGTGAAATGAGGAGAAGATGCACAATGCCAAACTTGTGCATGCCTTGCATGAGGTGCCAAGAGTGTGAATATATTTCTTAGCTTGCAAATATATCCTATACAAGATTTTAAAAATTCAATAAATAAATAAATAAATAAATAAATAAATGTTTTGTGGAATCTAGCCTAACTTAAGGAAACTTCAGAAATAAAATATTTTGGCACTAAAAAAATGTGACTGGCTTGGACTATTGAGATCCTCCGATTGACTCGGCCGGTTTAATAATTATTTGAATGGACATTCTAAATTCTTTTAACCAACTTTTTAGTGTGGGCTATAGCTAGGGTTAGTGTTCATAATTTGATTCTTTAGAAGGTGGAATATTGGTCATAAAAGTCTCTCGGCCAAAATGTCAACTCAAATGAAGTTCATGTATTTTTTATTAGAGTTTAACAAAAGTCTTTAGCTTGATTTTAAACAATTGTCCATTGTGTATTATATAAATCTCGCAATAAGTAACCAAGTCTTCAAACATTGCAACACTTGTGTATAGCTTATGTTTCTATAAAAAAGTTATCCAAAAGAGATTTAATAAATATGTTGTGTTAGTAAGAATTTCGTAATATCGTAAAGAAAGTAACTTAGTTACACAAAATTAGAGCAATTCATTAAATGCAAATTTTCTTAATTACTTCAAGTTTTTTTATCACTATTAGAAAATTCCATTAACTATTTAAATAAATAAATAATTATTTTGATACAAAACTTTTAGAGTTTGGTTGCTTCATTCTAATTCACCTATCAAGCCAATGGCTTGCCACTGTAAAGACCAACCAACCCACAAAAGTGTATGCAATATTAGCAAAGCTACCACTTTGAAACGTAGGGCTTCCATATTTTCACTTATATCCGCTATAAACACTCCCATTACAACTACTAAATTGTCCACATATTTGCTATAAACACTCCCACTACATCTGCTACATTGTCCATGTGTGCACAAACTGTAAGTAATATTTTCAACATACAACCAAGTTGTGAGGTTTTAGGGTGGAAGTTGGAGTGACCCATGTTACATCATGTGGTCCGTAGTTTAACGAGGGTATAGTTTCTTGTTCACCTTGAAGGAGTATAGTAATCTCACTACCATAACACCATAGCTGGTTCGTTCTCTGCCGAACGAATATATTTTTTTTTGAAAAAATAAGGTTCGTTTCTCGCAAATCGAATTTTAAAAAATTTGTCTCTATATTTTTAGAGAAAAAAAAAATTCGGGGCAGAGAAGGGGGTTTATTTGTGGATGGAGCTTCATAATGACAAGACTAAGCAAGACTTGAAATCAGTAGATTTGGCAGCTACATCAGTGGGGCCAGTGTATAGTTTCGTCATTTACCCATTTTCGGAGGGTGGCAGATTAAGTCCACAATTCCTCCAGAATCATTATACTCTATTCTCTCAATTTTCGGTTTATATTGAGATTATTTTTCCTGAAATTCGTTCATGAAGGCATGGAATTTGCGTTTTTTTTCGTTTGTTATTTTTGGAATTATTTAAGAACGAACCAACTATGGTGTTACGGTATTGGTGTTTTGCTTGCGGAGGTTGAACAAATGAAAATGTTGGTGAGATCCTGTAGGTTTTTTGTGATTTGGTAAATGCCATATCTTCATCCCTATTTGAAGAGTTTAGAAAGCAAAAGTTGCATTTTTTTAACTCCTCGTTAAGATGCATTCAAAACCCTCTGAACTTTTTCCAATTAAGTCGATGAATAGGTCAATAATAATTTTGAAGTTGATGTTGAGTTTATTTGGAACCTCAAGCAACAGATCCAAGGGTGGTGGACAACATCATACTTAGTAGTTCACTAAGAGGATCGCATCACACTATGACCAAGATTGTCTCATCATACAAAATTCCTCTTCATTTGTCAAAACACAATTTAGATTTGTCTTAGATGTACATCTCATCTCATTTGTCTTAGATGTACATCTGTCTAAATTGTGTCTGACAAATGAATAAGAAATTTTGTTATCCTGAGTAAGACTGCCCACTAGCACAAAAACAAGGCATTAGTTAGTAAGACTAGTTACAGTGTCCCTGTCCCTTTATTATGCAAAGAGGCATTGTTTCGTTATGGTCAACGCTTGGATAAGATCAACGTTTTTGTCTGTCCGAAAACGTTTATCTAATCCAAGCATCACTGTAGCACCGTGGTTCTTCCTAATAACTAAACTTCAATCACCAAGTAGCATGCTACTTTTGTTCACAACTGTATTCTTCACAATTGATCACTACAGTGATCGCTGCAGGAAAAAGAAGAAAAAGAATTGGACTTTTTCTTCTTCTGCTAAGAGCACACAATGTGGCAATTGAATTACGAGAAAAAAATCTCCTCTTTCACACCAAAAAACTGCTACAAGTGCTGTTTCCACGGAAGCACACAAACTTCAAAAAAATGAACCTATTAAGATGCTCATGGATCCAATCTCATAATCTGCAAAGAGTCTCCGAAATGGCTGCAGAGCCAAAGCAGTCAAATCTAGAGAGTTGGAGTAAAGCAAGCAAGCAAGAGGATAAGAAAACAATGCACAAAGCAAACATTACAGTACAGTCAAAGGAAGGAAGGAACATTACTAGCGTTACCTTACATGTTGACATGAACATTTATCCACAATCCACTTTCTTCCAGATATTCATTGACTTGCACAGAATCGCCAGAGTCGGTGGTGAGGGCAGTGCACAATTCGTCAAAGTCGCAATCCGAAGCGGTGCAAGTCAAGGCCACTTTGATCTGTCGTCGGTCTACCCTGATCACTGTGCTTGCTTCATGTTGCACCTTTTGACGCACTTTAGTGGAATATCCTTGACTCCCTCGATCGAGGTTGTGGATATGGTCGATGGGTACCGGATGTGGCATGACCTCACAGGAAGACGAATAAGAAACGTGCTACAGATAGAAACATCAGTGCACACTAGTATGTGCCTTTAAAAGGGATTGAATCTGTTGAACATAAAACTTGTGCTTCGAACGCATGACCAGCAACGATTCGATTTGTCAAATCATAAAGTTTCCATGAACACTGACCTCCCTCACCAACAGTGGAAAATCTAAATTTGTGGTGTTTCCACCGAGCTGAATGATTTGGATTTCCACCTCACTCACCACTAGGAGGAGAAGAGTGTGGTATTTCCCTCAATGACTCATTCCATCAGGATTTCCACCTCACTAAAAGTGAGGTATTGACATCCCAAAAACTGAAGAATTCATTCTACCACCTTGGTGGAATGAATGAGACATTCTTGGTGGAAATATTGGTGGAGAGCTAAGTGGAAATACCACACTTTTCCAGTATTGGACTCTTTCATTACAAGGCACTAAGTATTGGACTCTTTCATTACAAGGCACTAAGTATTGGACTCTTTCATTACAAGGCACTATTGTTTAGTGTGGATTGAAACATTCTTGGTGGAAATATTGGTGGAGAGCTAAGTGGAAATACCATACTTTTCTACTAGTGGACTGTTTCGTTACGAGGCACTATTGTTTACTGTTTCATTACGAGGACATGGACATGGTCAGTAACAAATCAAAGGAGATAATTTCAACTGCTGAGACACAATCCAGTTTCCGAGGCCGCTTCTTCTTCCCTGGAGCTACTCTTCGTCTCTGTGGCTTCGTAAGTGAAAAGATTTCATACCTGCCGATGAGATTCATGCTTGCTTTAACCATAACAAATGTGCAACTTATGTCCCTGCAAGCATCTGCAAATTAGTTAGCAATACTTGAGATATGATTCATTGTTCGAGCAGCAATCGAAAGAGCTCTACAGTGAGTTCACATGACTGTCAGTGAATTCAATAGTACACAGATTGCCAGTAATTCAATGGTACACAGAAAGAAATGGAATAAGAACATCGCCAAATATGTGGCTCAATCACAGCAATTTTTAATAACAAAAGTGAAGTAGTCACCTCACGAGATAAGGCAATATGGTCCAGAAGTACAAAGTAAATTGTCTTACTCTACATGTTTGCTAGAAGTGGAGCTTCAACAACAGACATACCTGGTGCTGAATTGAGAGGAAAACACCAAACCCTAACCCTAAAAAGAATGCGCTCTCTACTCCACCTTCCTGGTCTTGGACGGTTGTGTATATGCAATAATTTGCGTACACACAGTGCCATGAGTGAGAACGCCCAACAAGCAACCAACCAACATACTAAGAGGCGCCTGTTCTTGAATGCTCGTAAAAGTGCGTACAATGCATCCCGCAAACGACATAAAACTCGTCAGGAAGCTCAGCTGTCCGGTGCTCTTGTTGCGAAAATTCTCATAGATTTGAGGTAATCTCGCACTGAAAAAAATCGCATGCTGGCAAGCGTACAACGTCTCGATCAGTGAGGCATCCACTTTCCCACCCAGAAGGATCGGTGCCAGAGCGCAATAGAGAGCGGTCTTGACCCACACGGACGTACCCAATTTCGGGGAGTAGGAGTAAATCAACCCCAAGCAGATGATGCTCTGTGCAAGAATGAAGACAATCTCTCCGTAAGCGGAGAAGGGCAGCTGCTTGAAGAGGCAATAGGCTAATGCGATTGTGAACCCGGCGACCTCGAGCTCGAAGGACGGCACGCTCAAACCCTTGATGCTCTTGTTCTTCACGATGAGTGCGATTTGTGGCACCTTGAGGAAGACTGAGGCGGCGACGATTGCGTACCCGAGGACTTTGGACAGCAAGGGGAGGACGCAATCTTTTGTGGGTACTTGGTATTTCTCAACGGATTGCATCAGACAGGAGAGATCCATGCCTGCTATGCTTGAATTGGACTTCATCGCTGAATGGAAGTCGTGACCTAAAGTGGGGATTTGGATCGAGGAAAAGGCGATTGCGATTGTTGCCCGTGTGAGATCAGTGAATGATCGCAATCCGCACTGATGCTACTGTAGCACTTTCTGGTATTGAAAGAAGGAAGTGCATCTTTGTTGTGAGAACCGAGGAGTGTAGTTGAAGCGTCCATGCTTTACGTAAATTGAAAGCTTTACGAAAGTTGAAAGGGTTAAAAACATCGCATTTGAAGAGTTTTTCAAAATGTTGAAAGGTTTTATATCATTATTTATTTATTTATTTGGAGATAGTCTGTTAGAAAATCGCACATGACTAGAAATTTCACAGTAGGATTATTCAAGCAAGGAGGTATATTAACTTTGAATGTTCACATATTTGTCGTGTACCTTTTTGGGTATGTGGTTTCGTACCACTTCCATCTCCAAAATTTACTATTAACCCAAGAGCAACAAAAAATTAATGATTTAGATTGCTCCTATCTTCTACGGGCTGAAACTCAAATTTACATTGTAGTTTGAAGTTGGAAGCTGTAATGTTCCATGTACTTGAGTGATCCTAGTGTGATATTTGCTCTTATGCAATTTTCAAGTATACTACCTGAGAGCATTTATAAGAGACTGAATATAAGAGAAAAGGTTAATATCATTATCGGACTTGCTAAATTTGACAGTTCGCCAAAGAAAGGTCATCAACTCATGAAAGGTAGCCACTTTCTAAGCGCGCTAGCCACCCTTCAAAAGAAAATTGTGCATATGTTAAGTAAGAATTTTATTTCCTAATAGCTCAATCGACCATTTTCTTATCGATGCCAAATCTTAGCCCCTAAAGTTTCAAGACACTATTTGCATGCTTTACCGTCACAATCGCCCTCCTTGAATGCAAGGTGAGAATTTTGATTTTATGATGTATTTTCAAGTTTGTAACCATACGATCTAGTACCCAACTTCTACGTGTATATGTATATAAGATCTTAGATTTGAACTCCTTACCATCTGTGAGATCATAATGTTTAAAGTTGAAAAACAAAGATTGTTTTTTAACTCCTTGTTGTAAAGAGGGTGAGCAAAGTTTTGAGGGTCAAAAAAACCATTTGGGGTAGTAAATAATTCATTGCTTGGATAAATTGACTAGAGGCTCTTCAAATTCTTGTTCTCATGTGTGTTAGGAATATGTATGTGCAATTTTTACCCTCATACGACCTATAAAACCTAAAGAAATGCTTGATTATTTCCATAGAGGTATGGTAAAATTCAAATACAAAGGCCATGATTTGACAATAATACAGGCATCCAAAAAATCATTGGATTGAAGATCCGTACATTTAGATCATGCCTTACAACCTCCTTTACAAGTAGAAAAAACAATAATTGGAAGAATAGTAAAATATCAAATTTTTGTGAAATTCTTAAGTTTATGCAAATTAATTGTTTTTGGGCAGATTTTGAGAATTAAGCAACCTATACCGCAGTTTTGGGAGTTTTGAGCAAATTTCAAATAGTGTTTTCTAACTTTGACCATGAATATCTATTAAAATATGAGGAATTTAGGAGCTCATAATGACTCTTCGGAAAGGAAAGGATGAACTCTACAACTTGCAAAAGGTTTCAAATTCATGAGAGCTAAAGATAGAAACAAAGAGGGTGACTAGAGCCAAACCGGCCCAAATCGGGCTGCATGATACTTTAGGGGTTAAGACGCAGTGCAAACTAGACTAAATAATGTATACATGATTTGTTTTTGACAAAATGCGAGTTAGAATTCACCCTTTTTCAACAACTTCAAAAAAAAACTGAGGAGTTCTTCTACTTCTTGTGCCTTTACATAACTATTTAGTCACTAGCCATAGTATCACGTATTTATAAGGCACTAGAAACTAGGTAGGAACTAGCATAATGTTCACCCCAAGAGGGATTAGTAGTCCCACCACTGGTATGATGACCTTCAGGCATACATCCAAGGATAGGTCGAACGAACACTCTATTCACACCTGCCTCTAAAGAGGTTGGAGATTCTCTACTTCTTCTAGTGTCCAGCCCAGTCAGCATGCTGGCGTGGAACTCAATAAGTCCAAGGTGGCATGGTAGAGGACAGGCAAGGCAAAAAACGGTGAGTCTTTCGTGATCGCTTGTATCAGCACTTTCCACCGTTTGTTGTCACCGTTTTTAGCAACACCTGCTTTGCTTTCAATCCTCCTCCGGATCAATCAAACAATTCAATCAGGTCGGAACAGAATTTTCTTTCACGCAATCCATCCCTCGCTCGCTGCGCAATTCCCCGATCAAAGCACACCTGGTACTTACAACTCGCTTCTTACAATTCAGCTCCCTCTCAAACCGGAGCTTCAGACCCATCTCGCAATTCGCAATTTACCCAGTTTTAGGTCGCATCTAGATTGAGGAATTCCCTCTTTTTCATTTCCAGAATCTCACAGTCCGAGAGCTAGGTCTTTGATCGCCGAATAGAATGCTTTGAGGGTTTAGGGGGCTTGACAATTAAGAAGTGGTTCGTTTGTAGGGTGGAGCTGACAGCTATGGAGGACAAGGGTCATCGGAGGCTGGCTCGCATTCATGGTCACTTGGAGCCTGCACTCACGGAATTTTCTGGTAAGAAACAAAAAATCTTCTCCTTAAATTCTTTTCGCTGATCGATTAATACACGAACTTATGAGTATCCGGATTGTGTAGCAGCTCAGCTGGAAAGTGTTCCTACGCTCGGAATCGGGCTTCCTGCATTGGATGTAAAATCTGCATTTCCACAGGCGACTCCTGCATCAATTTTCCCTGTATCAGGTGGACTTTCCATCACCCTCTCTGGCTCGTAACGCTCTCAATTCAGTAAGATTAGACTCCTGTGGTAGAAAGAATGGGAATCAATCAACATAATATCCATTTTCTTTAAGTATACTGTATGTTGATTGTAAGTAAAGACCAGATTGACATGTTAATCTGTTAGGTCATATTGATATTATTTCATTTGCCTTGGCTTAAATTCACTTATTCAGGCATTTGGTTCTTCTCATTTACTCGTTTTTGTCACATGGGGAGTTTGCAGTGTCGGATTATTTCCAGCTAGAGGACTTGTTGTCACCAGAGGATGTTGCACTTCGAAAGCGCATTCGGGATGTGATGGAGAAGCACATTGCTCCGGTCATGACCAAGGTTAACCTCTATAGCCGCCTTCACTTCAAGTTCGATGTTGAGATATGCATGATAACTAAATGACTTTTGTGTGACGCAGTATTGGGAGAAGGCGGAGTTTCCGTTTGAATGTGTGCCACATCTTGCCAGCCTCATGGTTGCTGGAGGCACAACCGAGGTTTGCCTCTTCTCTCTTGTCATACCAGGAATATTCCTTTCCATTTTCAGTGCGCCCTCCACGAACTGCAAAGCTCAAACAAGTTTTGACCTGAACTTTAAACTGAATATTGAAATAGAGTTACTTATCTTTGCGAGTTGATGATTGTAATCCGAAACGGTGTGATTAGCCTCTCAATGAGGTTCCTTAGTGCTGTTATAGTCTAGCATTGACAGGATTTCTCGAAGATTGGACCAGGGAAAGAGCATAACAGGGCATGCGTATTAGAACCATATGCTTTGGTGGGTCTATGAAGTGTGCTTACAAAGGCTTGTCGTTACCACCCCCTTCTCGTCTCTTCGGAGACATCTGATAAAATTGGAACGATACAGAGAAGATTAGCATGGCCCCTGCGCAAGGATGACACGCACAAATCGAGAAATGGTCCAAATTTTTTTGCTCTTTTGAGCAATTCCAGAAAGATCTCGTACTTAGAAATGCTCGCTGAGACTGAGTTAAGAACCTTATGAGTCGCGTCTAAGCTCCATTATGGTGTAACATCAGCTTGAAACTCTGCTCTTCAAAATTATGTTAACATGCACATGCAAGCATCACCTTCTTGTAAACTGGTCTTCTATATTGTCAAATGTTATTTGAATCTTTGTTCACAATCGGAGATTAAAGAGAGGATTTCCTGTTAGAAGTGGCCCTGTGTGATTGAGGGCACTGGTGTAATGTGGTATTTTATTGCTTGTGGCAGGGGTATGGATGTCCTGGGCTGTCCGTGATGAGCAACGCACTTGTGGCGGCGGAAATAGCACGAGTGGATGCGAGCTGCTCTACTTTTGTACTGGTGCACTCCAGCTTGTGCATGGCTACTATTTGTAAGCAATTCATCACAATCTTGTTGATAATCGATTGTGTAAAATACACACTATTGACATCATTTTTTTCATTTTTTTGTACAGCCATGTTGGGAAGTGAGGAACAGAAAAACAAGTACCTGCCCGGTCTTGCTCGCTTCGACCTTGTTGGATGCTGGGTATGACTATACTACACTCCCATCACATACCTCAGTTAACTCAAGACCATCAATGGGGTGGTCAGTTTGATAAAATTTGGTCTTGAAAGAGTTCAAATACAGATGTTCGTTTGTTTTTTTAACGTTTTTAAGAGGACTGAGTCGTCTTTTACTAGAACTTAAAGAATTGAGCAGTTCTGGAGGTACATGATTTCTACATTCTGGTTTGGTTACTAATAGTTGGAACTTTTGTCAGGCATTGACAGAGCCTGGATATGGAAGTGATGCAAGCTCTCTTAATACTACTGCTAAGAAGGTAACTATCAACTATCCGTCCGTTCATGGTTTGATTCTAGGCGCCTGATCGTCTCTCCTAATTTCCTGATTTTCTGCATTCTACTTTGGAGTTAGTTGCAATAAGGTAACCCTCTCGTGAATATTGAGCAGGTTGAAGGTGGTTGGCTTTTGAATGGGCAAAAAAGGTGGATCGGCAATGCAACTTTTGCAGATGTCGCTGTTATATTCGCTCGAAACACTCAAACCAATCAGATAAATGGGTAACTACACATCCTTTCGCGGTTCATAAAGTTCATTCGTGGTTTTACTGAGCACTAAATTCTGATCTTTATGTTTGTTCATTGTGTAGGTTTATTGTGAAAAAGGGTACCCCTGGGTACAGAGCCACAAAGATCGAGAACAAAATCGGATTGAGGATGGTGCAAAATGGTGACATTGTCATGAAGGATGTGTACGTTCCTGACGAGGATCGTATTCCCGGAATCAATTCTTTCGGTGATACCAACAAGGTACTCTGAGTTCTCCGATCTTCAGTTTCAGATTCTTAGACAATATTTCATATCGAAACTTAGTCTTGTGTTAATGATGATGCTATATAGGCCTCTTTATGCTCTCTCCGGTACAGACCTCCTCATTAACTATGAGGACGCTACGAATCAGCCAATGAATCATGAAATACAGTAGGATTTCATAGACTCGTAAAAAGATAGGAATATTCTATTAATCATGGTTTTCATCAAATAAACATCAATATAAACATCCCTTCTAAGAGTTACGTGTTCTGGTTTGTTGTAGGTGTTGGCCGTCTCTCGCATCATGGTTGCATGGCAACCAATTGGAATCGCCATGGGTGTATACGACATCTGTCATAGGTTTGTTCAACTTCCCATCTCTCGTCGAAAAGCCATCGTTCTTCTCTAGTTTGTGAAAACGTTTTTTATAAGTGCTATTTTGGCTCATTTACATTCTTTTCCAGTCAAGGATTATGATGGATGGCGCAAGATTATGCTTTCTGCAGGTACTTATTGGAGCGGAAGCAATTCGGAGCTTCCTTGGCTGCCCTGCAAATCAATCAAGAAAAGCTGGTGCGCATGTTGGGTAACATTCAGGCGATGTTCCTACTGGGGTGGCGTCTCTGCAAAATCTACGAAGCTGGCAAGATGACTCCTGGCCAAGCCAGTCTTTGCAAGGTTGGTTGATGTACTCCCACCAGATACTTACTGTTTAAAAAAATGATGCTCTTGGTCATATGAATGTCCAACATGTTCATGATTTCTGTTGCAATGAAAATGTCAGGCTTGGAATACGAAGCGAGCTCGGGAGACGGTGGCATTGGGGAGGGAGCTTCTAGGCGGAAATGGAATACTGGCCGATTTCCTCGTTGCAAAGGTCAGCTAAACTTCTTCAATTCGAACACCGCTTTTTGCTACAGAATCCCAAAAAGCGTTCGAACTCGTAGTTTCTTTCATTTCATCTCATAGCTCTTCATAAGGTTTGGGACACCACAAGTAAAACAATGTGTTTTTGAATCTGGATATAGTCATATTGTCTGAAGCTATTGGCCTGCTGAAGAATATGTTCATTGTTAGTCATCGAATTGAAGTTCTATGACTGTCAATAGTCACAAGACTACCAATAGGCATATTCTATTCCTCATTTCAAACCAGTCGCATTCATAGTCAAAAGAACCTGTTTTTTCTTGTGTGTACGGGTATGATTCTGTTTCTTTCCACAGGACAGCGAAATGAGTTGACCTTGAGTTTCGTTTGTGTGCAGGCGTTTTGTGACCTGGAGCCAATTTACACATACGAGGGAACGTATGAAATCAACGCTTTGGTGACAGGCCGTGAAATCACCGGAATTGCAAGTATCAAGCCACCCAGTGCTCGAGGAAAAAAGTCTAACAACACTCTTGCTACCTCAGAAGGAATGGTGCACAACAGCAGCAGCCAAAAGTAATACAAAACTCATCTGATTATACATTACAATGTAAAGGTTAGACTATTGCCCTGGTTACGGTTATGTGCAGTAAGGGTTTTGTGCATGAGAACATAATATCTTCTGACCAAGCATTTTATCTCGTCATCTGTACCTGTTTGGATCTACGAAGTTGTCAATTTAGTTCCAAGTTTGTGTTGTGGAATCAGCTGTGGTGAATACAACTTTAGAGAGGAAATTGATCTAGTGTGTAGGATTTTAGTGTGTTTGAGGGTACTTGAGAAGAGAAATGAAAACACGAACTTTCGTTTTTTTTGATGAACTTTGAATTGGAATCAGCGAAGTTGGTACTAAATGGAGCAGATTTCGGTTGAAATGGCAATGTCACATGAAGTTGTATTGATGGTAACCTCACAAATACCAAATAGCAACAAAAGAATATGGACGATTATGAATGCTTCAGATGTGTATATATCTCAAGAACATGGCATCCATCGTGCTTCGTTATCATCCATTGTGCTTCGTTATCATCCATCATGCTTCGTTATCATCCACCCTCATGCATTGTGCCTGCATTCTTCATGATCTAGTAGTACGGCCTGTGACGTCGTCACGGACACATTGGCTAGTCATTTTTGGTGATTTGGAGGCTATAAATACTTCAAAATTCAATATTTCAGAACCCGTCAACTCGATTGTTTTCAAAAAAAAAAAAACATGTTTCCAACAACATCTCATGCGGCTTGATCCAACCAGCACTTACCAAGATCAAATGTTACTCGCAAAACAAATCAAACTACTTGCCTTAAATAATAGATATATTGTCTTGGTCTTGGGTTGTCATGAATGGAGTGACAATTTTACTCTTCACTCTAAACATTACAATCACAGGTGATAGGAAAGAACATAAGAGGATACTTCACCCTTGTCAAAGAGAAGATTTTTTTCTTATCCATAATCAAGATGAGAAAAAGAGAAAGAAAGAATCTCTACATCATACATTACTCACATTTTTTATACAATAACATTAATAGAATGTGGTCCCCTAAACAATTTCTAATCGTAAAAAAAGCTATTTTAGCTAGACAAATGCTTTGGCAAGACACACTTCTCCTTCCCTTTAACCTAATTAGAGTCGCTTTATACTATGAACCATGAAGATTGACTAGGACCTTCTAAAACCTGCGATTGGAGAGTAAAGTGCTCTTGGTCCCATTTGGCTTTGAAAAGAGGAGAATGACCACTGACTTTGAGGTCCCCAAAGTATGCATAATAGATACTGTTTTCATGGTCTCCTTGATTATAGTTGAGTCGAAGCAAATGCCTCTGACTCAACTACAATCAAGGAGACCATGAGGCTCAAAAATCATTGATTGGAATGTGTTCAATTACTTCAGGAAAACGGAGAGAAGGAGTAGACTGAGGAGAAAGAGAGAATGATGAGGATCCTTATTAAAAGATTGAGCTTGAATTTGTTTCAGTCCAAATCCACTTTACACTACAAGAGTGACCAAGCCACTCAAAAATTCATTTTTGAATTATCATGGTCACGGCTCTTGCCAATACTCTTGGTCCATAGTGTAAAGGGACCCTAAAACATGAAACTCCCCCATTTACTCCTAAACTCCAAATATAGAATCCAGCATGACAAAAAGTTGCATGAATTTCAAGATTCCATGGTTCCACACGGCAATTTCCTTGGCCCATGAAAAAGGCCATTTTAATGGGTAAGCGTTCGTAGCAGTTACCAAGGAGGATGGAGGAGGGGTAATGAGCCCCCTAATTTTTTGATGTTTAGACATTAAATGCCTAGGAGTAGGCTTTCAAGGGTAACTTGGGGTCGCAGACCTCAAATTTGAATTCAAAATTATCAAAAACGGCCTTGGAAGGTCCCACAGATTCTAGGGTGCCTCCTTGGTAGCTGCCACGAACCATTGCCCCATTTTGATGAGCCTTATTTATCCATATTTTCTGCACTCTTCTCCAGAATCAGTCAGATGCTAGGGCAGAGATATTTGAATATTTAATAAAATTGCTATTTGGCCCCATCCCTACAGAAGATAGCAATTCACTAGGCTTGGGGGCATGATGGTACCACATGGACAGGATGCTTGGGGCCCAATTTCCAACACTTCTCATTACCACCAACTTTTTCTGATACATAACAATACTTGCATCCATTTAAGTTTGAGTATATACGTTGGGAACATGGATGAGAATCATCCAAATATTTGAAGTTGATTTTTGAGGACCAAATTGTTGAAAATTGTACTTGAATTGCAAAGTCAAATTCCAATTTTTGAGTAATCTGCGACGATTCTTGGTTTGCGAGCAGAACCGGGGCAGTTTGAGTTTAGATTGTTTTAATTTGTATTTTTTTTGGGAATATGTTCATAACCAAATCACTACTCGAGTTCCAAAGGGCCCCAAGTCAAAGAAGAGAACTAGTTTTGTAAGAGCAACCTCCAAATGTTACAAAAAACAATCTTGACTGTGCCGAAAAAAAATTTGGGAGACAAGCTTTGGATGTTGCAATTTCTCAAATGGTAAACATCCAACCGTCAATCTTCGGAGAAGTAACTAAAAATAGTCTTAGATACTTAATAATTGGAAGTTTTAAAATAGAAAAAGAAATTGTTTCACATCCCGGGGAGTGTATAGTGGTAGAGGATCGCAGTTTTGAGGCTTCAAGCTCCCCAAAAACACACAAAGATCTCTAAGTCGGAATTGAAAAAGTTCTCTTGTAAAGTGTACAAGGGAATAGTATTTCAAAGATATGCAAATTTTGTGGAAGAACAGCCCAAATGGAATAATATTTTGTGGAAGAACAACCCAAATGGAATAATATTTTGTGGACGAACAGCCTATTAAATGGAATAATATTTTGTGGAAGAACAACCCAGATGAATGGGTTGAAAGTAATAGTTGTTTTTAAATAATAGGTCTAAACAATGCACTCTAGAATCTAACTTGTGAGTACATTGGAAATTTGAGTTCAATAGCTAAAATGTACTCCTTGTGTTCTTGAATGAACGTGTTTTGGTTATATATTTACTTCATTGAGATTCTCTTGAGGTTTGGGGAGCTCCATTAAAGTATTGAGATTCTCTTTGAATTCTCTTAAATATTCTCCCTGCTTTAATGGACAACCAAATGTTAAGTATTTTTCTTCTTCCTGAAAATTCTTGTGGAGGTATTGTAAAAGTATGTGCATCATGAATTGGATGCTAATCATAATGCATAACACCATAGTTCTCTCAGACATCGTGGTATTACAGACCCACAGAGGAGCTGCCAGGCACACAAAATACTAATGTCATTGCACGTAATCAGTACAGTGAAGCTCTAAAAATGATAACACGATTGAAAGATCAGTCTAATTATTAGTACAATTATGTACACAGTTTACAGAGCTCTTCAAGGAATGAGAAAGAGAAGCCCAAATTATCACGGTACAACCCTTTCATCAAAACAGAGGTGAACTTCTCTGGATCTAGCAACGAGCTTTACTATGCTACTTCTGACTTATATGAAGATGTTGCCATCGAACTAGCTTTCGAAGAGCTGCAGGAACCAGGACTAGTGGAGTGTTTTATGGGGAGAGACTGGAAGGTTTGAAAAGTTTTGAAACAAGGAGGGCGGGAGTTGCTGGAGATGAGCTACCTCGAACAGAATGATCGAGGCAAGCTTGCAATTTGAGAGTATGGGAATTGCGGTTTAAGCGTTTAGACTAGTTCTTGTCTTAGTTCTTCTCCTTGTCGCCACCACCACCTTCCTTCTTGTCGCCGCCGCCGCCCTTCTTCTGCTCACCCTCCTTCTTCGGCGGCACTATCATCATGGCGTCTTTCTTCACTTTCTGTGCCTGCTTCAGCACTGTCTCCGGCTTTGTGTCTGCTGCCGTTGTCACTATCACTTTCTTGTCGTACAAATCGCAATGCACGGACTCCACCCCTGTGTGTACAAACACCATTAATTGCAAACACGAACTGTGTAAGTATTGCTTCGAAATGAATGATACTGTTGCAAGGAAGAATTTGAAAGAGGTCGTCTAGCTCACCGTCCAATTTCTCGATCTTCCGCTTCATTTTGCGCGCGCACGAGTCACAGCAGATCGACGCCTTGATTTCAACGACCTGCAAACACCAAGGATGTGTAAGCTCGGGTAAGAATTACAACTATCGACACGATGAGCAGATTTTGACGTGACGCGATCTTGAGACTCGCTGTGATCAAGAAACGCTTAGCAAGATTCTGCATCCTCACACTATCCAAGATAACAAATATCGATGCAGTAAGAATATGCTCAGCTTGAAAGAAGGATTGTGTTGGATCAAAAATCGATTTCCAACACAGATAGCACAGCAATTAGCTTCATTCTGACTACCTTTGGCTGCTTCTTGCCTCCACCTCCTCCTCCCCCTCCTCCTCCCCCTCCCCCTCCCCCTCCTCCTCCCTTCTCGTTTCCTTCCCCCTTTCCTCCTTCATTCTTCTCCCCGCCTTTGCCTCCACCCCCTCCACCACCGCCTCCACCACCACCTCCACCACCGCCGCCTTTCTTTTCCTTTTCCTTCTTTTCTCTTTCCTTCTTAATCTCCTCCTCCTGCTGGTGTGCTTCTTTCCTCACCTCGATGAGGTAATTAACGTCGGGATAGAACCACTGCGAACAACAGCACGAGGTATTTCTCATCACCCGATTCCAAACGATGAACTTACCGACGAGATAATCTCACAACAAAAGCGTCAAACGTTTTTCCATCGCAATGAAAAGAAAATAGAAGAGAGCACGCACATAATCGTGCATTGGGTAGCCTAGATTCATTCTGGGATCGCCGTAATACGCCATTGTCGCTATCCCTCTGAACAAAGTTCTGTTCGGGACCCTCTAAACACCAGAATTTCAGCTTTGGACCAGAGCATGTAACAGAATTTGCTAGTGAGCTTGGAGCTGACACAGCAGATAGAGAATCGTTCCAAAGACATACCATAATGGGAGTGACGATGGATTAATATATGGATTGATATATATTAATATATGGAGTGACGAGTTGCTGGTTGTCGGTACCGCGCACCATTATCGATGCCCAGTTGTTTGGTCCTCAACTTTGACTATCCGATTCTCTGCAAGCGGTGACCGTCTTGGAGGAGTATCCACTTTACCATTTATTGTACTTTCAGAGGTATACACACATGCAATTATTCTAATCATTTTGGTTCAAAATATCATTTTCCCTCAGGATAACAGGATTCCGTCGTAGTAACAGAGTTGGAGGTGTACCTTGCGGTAGGATCTGACGGTGATGAATCTGTCTGTAGGCACAGATCCCATCATGTCAAAGCTGAACCTAATATCCGAATACAGAATCATGGACTCCAGATTGAAGGTTCTGTGAACTTTCGTTCGGAGCTTCCTCCTGTCCGCATTTCAGAAACCAATTTTCTTCCATGAAAATTCAATTATCGATTCTAATTTGGAATTTGTAGGTACCCATACGATGAAGTCTTGAGATTTTTCTTTATAAACAGTCGCCGATGTTTTCATTACCCCATCTCCGATATACTTGAAGTGTGAGAAGCTAGAAAAGCCGAAGAAGATAGACATGATGTAATATTATATAACAACTAAACGATGGAAATGATTCTCAAGTAGAGAGCATGTTTGCGTACCAGATTTGTTGTGGCAGGGTTCGGACAGTCATTCATTGCACTGTACAACTGAAACTTATAGCCTGAAGATGAATGCATATCACTAAGTAAGAATTTTTGATACATACAATTTATGCTCAAAATTTCAAGGATTAGTTTTTGGCCATCAGGAATTTGAGAGTAGGCCTAATATTTGTGTGGCATTTAACACTCTAATAAGTGAGTAAGCAGTCACGCTTGATTGTATCTGGCGCAAAGACTAGTTTTTGTAGGAAGTGATAGTAAGTACAATGGGGTACAGAAATAATTTGAACTGCATTTGAAGGCAGTTTTTGAAAAAAGTTTGAAATGTGCATGTGTACTCAAAAATGATCGGAATTGCAATCTGTAAAAGGCGTTAGAACCACATCTAAAGAACAACTTCAGGCACTCATATCAGTTTTGCAAGTGAAAATGAACATTGTAATTGAAGCACAAAGTGACAGTGGTCAATTGTGGATGGAGCATGTAGAGTTGTAGTTCTTTGAACAATTTTACAAAAAAGAAGCAATTTATTGCAATGATAGTATAAAACACTCCGATGTGGTTCTAATGCCTTTTACGGATTGCAATTCCGATCATTTTTGAGTATATAGGCACATTTCAAACTTTTTTCAAAAACTACCTTCAAATGCAGTTCGAATTATTTCTGTACTCGACTGTACAGTACAGTATGAATAAGTTCTAAAGTGCTTTCTCTTTTTTGTCTCTAAACTTTCTCTTAACTGGTGACGAATGGACGGTTGAATGGGCAAACATAGTCTCCGCAACATTCTTTCTGAATTGAAAATGTACATAGGATCAAATGAGTAATGGTACCAAAAATTATCACAGGGCAAAAACTGAGAAATTTTCCCATACTACTTTGAAATCCTTGTTTTCAAATTGTACAGAATGATTTTGGATTGGACAAATTGAAGGTTTCGAGCTCAACCAGGATAGCCAATTTTCTTGTCAGTTGTAGGACATGAATCCGTTGAAAGGACAAGATTATCGAGTATATGTATGAGGTAAATGCCGAATGAATTCAATAAAAGGGCACGAGTAAAAGACAGAGAACTTGAACGTTTAATGTTGAACAACATGGTGTTAAAAATAAAGATTCAAGTCTTTGTGGTCTTGAAGCACCTGACAAGACGATGGAGTACTTCGATTGTACTTAATCCAAAGATGTTTTGTGGAGAATTTGGAACACCGATAAGTGTGTCATACGACAATAAGAAAGATTCTGCTGTGTAATCGACAATATCTGCACAAAGTTCCACAGTTTTAGCTTAGATAAAGAATCATCACTCATCTTAGAAGGAATGATACGCACAATTGATTAGTATCGAAAGTATACACGACATGGGGAACCTGGTGAGACAATGATCCCACTCCCGAGGTATTGTAAGAGAATGTCCAGTTCATTTCTCGAAGCCAGTTCAGTCTGGCTCTGGACACGATATGCCCAACATATTAAACAAGTTACAAAACGCTAGTCAAAACCAGATTGTGTGTAATAAACTACGTACTGTACACTCTTTGAGACAGCTCTCATATAGAATCCTCATCAAGGGACTTGGAGCTGACTATTTTCGTGAAAGCGGGTGCCTGCCTGTGCAGATTTATAAGATAAATACTCAACCAGATATGCCACTTCTGACTTGGATAAGCGCTCATCAGACTCGCTTGTTTGAGCAGACAGAGCAGGGAAGGAGCGTAATGCCGCGGTGAGCTGACAAGCATGTTTCGTGTAAGTACTATTTGACTGCGGTGCAATCAATAGTAACGATCGCTTCAGTCTTTGTCTTAATTCTTCTTCTTGTTGCCACCTTCCTTCTTGTCGCCCCCCTCCTTCTTCTCAGCCTCCTTCTTCGTCACCATCACAGTATCTTTCTTCACTTTCTGTGCCTGCTTCAGCACTGCCTCCGGCTTCGTGTCTGCCGCAGCTGTCACAGTCACCGTCTTTGTGTAGACGTCGCAATCCACGGACTCCACCCCTGAGTGCACAAGATGCCGTTCAGCACATTGCAAACTGAAGCTTCTCTCTAAGACTGACAATGACTCTGTTGCAGGAAACAAGAAACCGGTAGTGTACCCGCGCGCTAACTCACCGTCCAATTTCTCGATCTTCCGCCTCATTTTGCGCGCGCACGAGTCACAACAGAGGTTCGCCTTCAATTCGAAGACCTGCACCAAAAAGTGTGAGCTCGGGGAAAAGAACTACAAAACATCGACACACTAAGCTCAACTCAAAACGAACTGATTGTGAGAAGTCCTGTCGGCGTGCTAAAGTTTAAACCTCTCAGAAAACAGCCTCACACTTTCACTGTACAAATGAAGTCCAAGATAACAAAGATCGACAAACAAGAAGATGCACAATTCGAAAAACTAACGATCAGACAGATTCCTACACTCTTGAACCCTCAGACACCAATTCAGTGTGAGCGCCGCTCTACCTTCGGCTGCTTCTTGCCTCCGCCTCCTTCCTTGTTTTCGCCATCTTTTTTCTCCCCGCCGCCATCACCGCCGCCTCCACTCTTCTTGCCTCCCCCTCCCCCGCCCCCGCCCCCGCCCCCTCCTCCTCCGCCACCGCCACCGCCACCTCCGCCCTTGCCCTTCCCCTCACCATCCTTCTTCTTTTTCGCTTCCGCTTCCGCCAGTCTTTCATGTTCCCTACTCACGTCGTCCATAAGATGCCTCTCAGGATAGAACCACTGCAAAGCAGCAAAAGAATCGTTTCAAAATTCAGCAACAACTTCACCTTAATATTCCATTCTTGAACTGCGTTGACGATCACTAAAACGATCACATTATGTTTTCCAGTAATCAAAGTACAAGACAAGAGACAAGATGAGACGCACATAATCAAGCAATGAGTGGTCATCGGGACGAGCGGAGGAGTAGCCTCGAAACATGCGCGGATCGCCATAGTAATACGTGACCGCCATTTCAAATGGAAGCTGCAAACTAACTAGCACCCTACCACTACACAAGCACACTAATCCACTAGTAAGTGAGAGCTTGAATCAAACGCAACAACGAGAAAGAAGCACAATTCGAGAGTGACGATGAACAGGCTTATAATGGGGCTCTACGGAGGTATCGGAGAAGAAGAGTTGGCTGTCGGTAGTAGTAGTGATACCCGGGTGGGGGTAGTATCAGTCCAGTCCTCAACTAGTGAGTTCGTGAGTCCGTGTTGGGGGAGTCCCTAGACACGCTTTGTTTCTAATGGAGCGGGATTCGTGACTCCACTTTCTTTGCATGGCCCAAATTCCAAAGCATTTTTGTTTGTTTCTAGTGATTAGCGTATTTGATAAGCAAGTTGCTTTTGATTTATGCCCTCCTCCATTTCGTCTATATATGCATATATACAATAAGGTTTTCATTTACTACACTAAATTAATCTTATACTATTTCTATCATCTAAGGCAGTTAGCAATTTGTCTGCATATTGACTTCAACTAGTATATGAAGTAATACCTGCAGTTGGCTTTCCTCTAAGAGCATGGCCACTTGTTAACTTAAATAGCACGGAACATTAATTAATACATTAGTTGGTTGACTTAAAAAATAAATATTGATCTGACCTTTCCTCGATGTAGATGTCAGAAAAATCTAGTTCGTGCACATGAGCAGTGGAATTATCTTGTTGGTGGTAAAATGGATGAAGGAATCAGATAGTCTAGCAGTTCTGTATCCTTGAACAATGAGCCCAGGACTCATGCATGTCAAATTAGGCACCTGTAAACTGAGAACATAATTAGTTAATTAAAAAACAAGGATGAATTTTTTTTTTTAAAAAGTGCTTCAGAAGTTGGGGCATCCATATTCAAGGCGTCGCCAGACTACTGGTAGTGAGTAGGCAGCGGCCGCAACGATTGGCGAAAAGGAGAGGGCAGTACCACACCAGAGGCAGTTTCGGTAGAGGCAACGTGACATGTGCTGCCAGCTGGTAGAAGAAAACTACCGGGCGGAAGAGCTTGGAAATCCTGCATTTCCGGTCCATGTCATCGGCCAAGTCAGCACCGGGCCCTCAATTTACGACTGACGCTCGAAGCTCGTAGCTGGCTCGAAGATGGCTCGAAGCTCGAAGCTCTGAAGCCCACAAACTGCCGCTCCCTGGGAGTGTGGTACCTCGCTCCGGCAGTTGCTGACTTGGCCGAGCCTTCGTAGCCATACACCTAGCCACCAGAGGTCAGCGAGCTCCCGATAGTCTGGCAAGGCTCTAAGTTAGTGTTTCTTCTATTAGAATGGTAAATCTGCCTTGAGAAATAAGCTTCAATTTAAGGGTCTCTTCACTTGAGACCGGTGATACTGATGTATAGGAGTTGGGGCCTATGTAAAGCACTGATACAAGCCCTTCTTATGATTTGTCTATTTGTCCTTGGCGATCCATACATACATGGTCATGATCATGGTTATCATCATTTGGGCAAGGGCATGGTACACATAGTGAGACGCGTCATCATGTGTGACCTATGTGTAATTCATATATAGTACTACTAAGACGCGTCTCATTATGTGTGACCTATGTGTAATTCATTATATATGTGCCAGAAATTCTTTTCTTAACCCCATGTATACACCACACAACCACAGTCATGTCACCTACAATACCATCTAGTTGGAATAATTTTTCAATAGAGAGAGAGAGAGAGAGAGAGAGAGAGAGAGAGAGAAAAACTGGGAACGAGGGACATGCTATAAATATCAAAAAACACAATGAACCAAGAAGAAGAGAAGATAGGACATGCTATGATTATTAAAAAGTACAGAGACCATCAAAGAGGGAATCGGAGATAGGGGATAATTTTTGAAGAGCACCAAATAAAGAGCTCACCCATCAGGTCAAGGGGAACCTTACTCACAAATTCATCAATTATTATTTTTTAATTTTTTTTTAATTTTTTTAATTTTATTTTATTATTTATTATTTATTATTTTTATTTTTTTGACACGGGTATATACTAGTCTACCATAAAAGAATTTCCATGATAAAAATGCCATCACTATAAAATTTATCTTCCTTTTTTGAAATGGGGAAAGGCATACTCCTCATGGCAAATATGGCTCTCCTCATATAGATGCAACAAGGTCCTTGCTACCTTACTGGGTCACGAATCACCCAAGTGTGTGAGAATCGAATAGATTCAGCAAGTATCAATACTCAGATAGGTGAAATATGTATATAGAATCAGCTTACTTTTAAAATCAAGGGCTGCTGTATGCAAAAAAAATACTTCTAGGTGCAAAAAAAGTTCTTGCAAGGGCTGGTTGTAGAGTTAGATTTCGTCCATAGTTTTTATATAAGCAGTAATTGTCTAAGCTCTCAGAGGTATGTTTGGACAGTCTGCACGGAGAGGGAAGGGAGGAGATTTGATTCACCCGCTCATGTGCAACTTCATACACAATCCATCTTTTTCTCTTGCAGATCATCAGCTCTGTACAACTTCTGTCATCAATAATACAACCCAATCCTGCAAGCAAGCTTTGTTTGCGTGCAATCTTGCTTGACAAGTATCGTGACCCTGTCTGCCTGAAAGCAAATTCTACCTGTGGAGCTATTACAATCTTCATCACGAACGCACTGCATGGTGTTTTATCAATAACTGGTTGAGCAATATGTGACTAACATGACTTTCTATATTGCTGATGCACTTGTTTGTTTGTTTTCTTAACTCTAATTTGTCAGCTCGGTCCCAAGTCGCGTCCATTTGATTACAAATCTCGTTCCTGCTTTGATGCACTCGCTCCCCGCTAGATGTTCACAAATACGGAATCAAACAAAAAGGAACAACAGATTGCGTACAGACCCCGGTCCAGAGAGGAGATTACTTGGCAGATTTCGCCGAAGTCCCTATTTCAATAGAACCACTGCTTCACTTTCTTTCTCAACGCAAGATATCCACTCACTCTCTCCCAAATACACACCATTCCACCGACAGATTATGCTGTGGATCTCATCGTTTTCATCTCTACAAGGACCAAATGCTTCCAAAGAGCCTATCTGGAGTTTATTCTTGAGGCCTGGGTCCTAAAAGGGTTAACAATATGTTACATCTGCACAGAAACACAGACTTTGCAAACAGAATCCATAAAAAAAAATAGACGACCAAGCTGGGGAGGCTGCACCAGAAAAAATTCTGGGGTGTGTAGGTAACTTGTTTGATGTATTGGGCAGTATATGACCCATCAAACCAAAGCAATCTTGTAATGTAATGTAACAACTTACAGGTCACACAATTCAGCATGCTGTATGTGCGGTAAGGTAAGGTAACAACAATATCATGAGGGCCATCGCTGCAAAAAACTTCATCGTCTCGTCCTACACAGAGCCCCGTTAATCACTACAGTATTGGGATACACGTACAATGATATACAATTGAATGTACAACAGAGGAAAAGGGAGTATGAATAACTAACTAACTAAGCTAGCACCAGTCTACAGCATATGTCTACAGTATGTAATAAGGGTAATATCGACAATGGTATACTACAAACAGAGGGAGGGGAGGGGATAGGGAGGGGATCAGCTCTTTCGAAGCTCAAGAGCGTCGGCGATGCGGGCCACGCTGGTGAGCAACTTGTCGAGCATGGTCATGAGGCCCTTGCCCTCTTCGATGCGAAGCTCCCGGTCGTGGCGGAGTTGGAGCTGCAAGTTCCGGCTGGTGCTCTCCAACGCTGACAACAATCTCTCCTCGATCGTGTCGGGCCGCCTCTTCCGCTTCTTCCTCTTCGTTGGACTTCCTCCTTCTTCCTGCTTTGGGCACCCTGCAAGCAACAGCCACTTCGTCACTGTGGAGTTCACCGCAATTATTCAAAATGGCTGCAACCCTTGTGGTCTCCTTGCTACACTGCATTTCCATTTACCATTTTGCCTAAGTGATTACAGGAGCCCTGCTCACTTGTTTTTACGATACTCGAGGTATTCAAAGAGGTTCTGGCATTGAGAAAAGAAGCCTGTGTATAAGATTACAGGTCCTCTATTCTGAGCAACTTAATCCAAATCCGCATAGGAATTTGTGTAAGAGAGAAGGAAGCATATAAACTTGTCCACTTGAGCTGACGACTATCACGTGATTTCTTAAACAATATGGAAGGTGCCACATGATCAACTTTTTATATAATTATAAATCTTGAACCTTTGCGCTTCAATGACTGAATTTTTGATGTTACCAACGCTGCTGTACCAACAAGAGAACAAACTTGGTCTCTGAAAACATCGACAGAAGAGCCAAGAAAACTTTGGGGGTATGCTGACAACACCACCATCACTCTCTTATAAATCAACCACAATCTAGCACCAGCAGAATAAGTGCAAATTGATGTGAAGAATGTCCACCACCTCAACATCAGGACACTTGCATTCCAACTTTTGTATCCAAATGAAGCATGTTCTGGTGCATTTTGAATTTTCTGACAAGAGTGTGAGGGGGAGGTACCTGTGACATCCGTGGAGCCTCCAAGGCCATACTCCTCGGAGGAAGCGGCGTTATCACGGCCTTCATCATCATCCACAGGCAAGTCGATCTCGTCCTTGGCGCCGGCGCGGGGAGTGTCAGCAGTGAGTTTGGCGGAAGTAGGCGGCAGCTTTTTACAGTAATTGTCAAGGACGTCGAACACTTCCTGCTCGAAACTGGACGCCAGCTTCTGCTCCCGCCGTTGCTCGGCAGTCATGGTCCAGTAGGAGCCGCCGTGCAGCTTCTCGTAGTCCATGATCTTCTTGTAGTCTTTGTACAACGAGTGCCACCGCTTGCGGCACTGGCTGGCGTCGCGCTCCACGCCTCGGTCCTTGCAGTACTGGAAGATGGTCACCCATTTCACGTCCGACGCGTCCACTCCCCTAGCGGTGCTGTCCAGCGACTTGTCCAGCTCCTTGCTCTTGGCTGCTACAAGGATGAGAGACTCGTGCTTGGTCCAGCGTAACCCCCTCTGCCCCTTGTCAGCCCCTTCCATCTTGGGCGATACGTTGCCGTTCTTCGGCGGCATCATCGACGATGGCGCCACCACATGGAGCGGACCAACCCCCGTGGTGCTCGGTCCACCCCCCGTTATTTCTTGCATGATTTCTCCTCTGTCCCAAAATCATACACCTGCCATCCATCCAAAACCCACATATTCTTTTGAGAAATCGTTCATCATCGATCACCATTGAACCTCAAAACAGCAATTCCTTCAATCTCCAACTGAAAATCTCTTATAAACAAGCGTGCTGTGTGCAATGATCGGGGAGATCCGGCAGTTAGTTGTAAATTAGAAGTTGTCGAGGCACAGATTCGATTTAGGAGAGTTAGGATTAGATCCGACTTATTTGCTAAGTACCACACGAGTATCTACCGACTTATTAGCTAAGCATCACATGAGGATCACCCAAGTATCATATGGGTATCATACAGAGATTACCAAATGCTCTCATCAAGAGGGTAATAATTGCTGGATACTGTCAGAAACTTGATCGAATGTCTATAACTCTCCCATCGGTCTACTATCCCTTGAATGAGGATCAACAATTAATCATACATAGTGAGAAGATTGAGAGTAATCAAAACCCTCGAATGAACAATTATGATCAAAGGACGGCAAACTACAAAGACATGATCCCACTTAGATAGATAGAAGCTCAAACAAACAGCAATTCCTTCGATCTCCTGAAAGTTTGCAGGCTGTCGATCACACTCTTTTAAGTGTCTATGACTCTCCGATATTTCAACAATTATCATACTCAGTGAAAAGGTTGAGACTATCGAACAATTGCGAAATTGCATAACACTACAGCTAAGAAAAATCAGACGTGGCTACTGTAAACCTACTGCGAAAACCCCAGAGCTTCCTACAACAAAAACTCTGGGACGGCACACTACAAAGAAACGATCCCACTAAAACGAACACCAACTCCTTCAATTTCGTGAAATAAATCTCTTCAATTAGCATACTGGCTGTCAACTGCTCTCCCAAATTTTATGATCATACTTAATTGGACAATTGCGCAACACTAGAGCTAATTGCGAAAACCCCAGAGATTGCTAATACCAAATCGAGACCTAAACGATGGGTCCGGTTCAGCTGACAGTTCATAATGCATCAAACTCAATTCGATGACCCTATGAGCAAAAAACCCATGAGCTTGTGGAAAATTGTTTACCAGCGGGCGACAACCATAATTGATTGAATTTACACCTGAACCCCAATAGAATAAATTGAATCATGAGCATGGAAAGAAAGAGGGAGGGAGGAGGAGGAGCTGGAATTGACGATCCAGGTACGGGAGTGACTGACTGACCTGAGGAGGGGGAATTGAGGGTGCGGACCGAGTCCATTAGGGGTGTCGATGGATCGATGGACGAAGCAATTGAGCAGCGAAAAAGGTGGGTGGAGTGATGGCAACGAAATCCCTGTCCGCTCGTGAAGAGCATAGTAGAGCAGTGTACAAGGGAAGGAGGTGGGTGAACCCTAAAGAGACGGGAGTACCGTAGTCTGGTCGCTGTCGCGTTGCTGTTTCTGTGCAAGTGAGAGAGAAAGCGGGCGAGAATCAGAAAGTGCCATACTTAATTCCTTATATCTACAAATTTAGCACTACTGTAGAGTGGTCTAAAATGGAGCAGGTCTCACAATGGAGCTTTAGTAATCTTCACTCATGGGTACAGAATAGCTTCTAATACAGACATCAGTATCATGTACTAGTTGCAGACATTACAACATTCTCCTTCTAACATAATATCATAGAAATAAGGAATACATTAAGGTATCCATTATGGTTCCTTTTGGTTCACCATCAGTAAAGCGTCATTTTGCTAAATTTATACAAGATTGATAGAATTTAATTTCCTTATTGTCACATCTCATGTAGCACGACTTCTATAATATGCACATTCAGAGTGTGACTATGTGGACAGTTAGAGATGCCTGCCCTGATAGTAATGCTTGGAATATGCCCAAGATGTGACATTATGAAATATTATAATATGCACCTTCAGAGTGTGACACGTGGGTAGCTCAAAATGTAAAATTAAAAGATGTGACTTCAAAGGGGTTGGAGTGTAATTGGAGGAAAATAAAATCTCATTTGATGTTATGCTACCTATGGAGTTAGTCTAAATACGGTTGATTAAAAACCTAAAAATTGTCGTAATGTCTTGAAGTACAAATCATGATAAGATTTGTATCTAATTGTGTTTAAATGAGCAATTAGTGTTAATCTAAAACTTGTGGCGTGTAGTATCTTGTCATATGGCCCATCAATCTTATGTCCAAACATGGCTTAACTAAAGTAATTATCTCTTAGTTTCTTAAAAATGTTGTGATTGTTATTGTGAACATTTAATGTTGTGTTTGTACATGGCTTGCGTAATAGGTGATACTCTCTTAGTGCAATTGCTTATGTCACTTCATTTCTTCATTGAATCATTATGAGGTATTTTTTACCCTTTTTATCCTCTTACGCACATAAAGTCCATATCATTTCTTTATCAAGTAGAAGTGCACTTGTGCCATTGTGTTGTGAGGCATTTAGGATTATAACAGTTTTGACCTAATTAGATCAACCTCCTATGGTTGACCTTTGAAGATTTAATATACTACTATGCATGTGCAATGTTGACACGCTCATACAAATAATATTTCCAATATTTCCAATATTGTTGGGCCATAAATACTTGATAATTCAATTTCTCAAGATTTTTCAGCCAAAGTCCGACCCAATTATTGAATGCACCTCAACAAAATACCCACTTTTAACAACACCTTATGCACCTGCTTTGACAAATCACGTGCCTAAGATTATAATGTTACTCACTCACACTCTCACACACACCGACAGAGAAAACAAACTATCTGCTCTAAAATAATGGATCATGTCAAATATTTCCTTGTCCTATGTTACATTACATTACCCAAAAGCTTAGTTTGGATTATTAATTTTTCTATGGTTATAATTTGTATAGAATAGGTAATGTCAATCTAAATGCAATTTATTTATTATTCTTCTTTAATTGCAGAGAGAAGCTAAAGCTAAAAGTGTATTACGTGGTGAATATGTATATATTAAGGGGGGTTGAATTTGACATGTTTTATGCTATAGATACTTAGGCCAAAATACCTTGTGTACAAGGGGTTTGTGACTTGAGGCTTATACATGATCTAGGTCCTTTTTATAAGTTCTTTTAATATTGATAAAATCTATAAAAGGATATAAAAGGTTCTCAATCATTTGAAACGGAACATATACAACACTCAATTAAGCAATTGTGCACTTGGCCAAGTGCGCTAATTGGCGCTCAATAACAATAAGATTTGGAGCAATTTTTTGTTTTTTTTTAACTAATAAAACAAAATTCCAATATTTTTTTTGCTATATTTTTGTAATAATTTCATTAAATATTGGTTTGTTGATGTCTACGTAGGTGAATACTTTTCACTATTTCCTTGAAATTGTGCATAATATATATATATATATATTACAATATTATATTATTATATAATATATTATTATATTATTATATATATATTACAATATTTCATTCTTATTCCATTTACAGAATGACATTGACCATATACTTACAAGAACCTAATCCTATACATTTTGTTTCATGTAATGACTTTATAATGTCGTTCTACAAATACAATTTCTAAGAGATGTAATGATAAAACCCCAAATACAATGATAAAGTATAAGGTATAAAACTCTATATTTATTATATATATATTATATAATTCAATTTCACATACTATAATAAAACATACCATTTCAAAAGCAAACATATCAATCACACTATACTAGTCACCTAAACATCATATATGCTAAGTTATGGTATGACTACAAAGTCTCCATCATATTATGGTGATGCGACTCCCGTAGCGTATTCTATGGCTGTATTGACCATTTCAGCCAACACATCCTCTGGCACCGGAGTATCTGCAAGACTGATTGATGTAGACTGTTCATATCTAAAGCTACCGTGGTCGCCATGCCGCGTGTGCCTTTACGCCATCTCGCATCATAATAGAAGCCATCTCTAAATGTCATCGGTGTAGTGAAGGTCCTCCTAAATTCAAAGAACGCCCCGATTCGCTATGTCTTGTAACAGATGGCAATATTGGTCCAATGCTTCCTCCAAAGATCTTCTTACGTACTTCTTTGTGTCCCAAATCCAGATCACGATTGAGTAGGCACCAATGGTTGCCTACTTCTACTCACAACCGAGAAAAAAATCTGAGAGAATCGAGGCGTATCCATCCGATTCCGGCCATTGAGAAATAGATATGTTCATTCCCTCCACTGGGTGTCTCGAATGAACGTTCACCGCATTTGTATCATCCGCCATCTCCATGGGTGTCTCCTCTACACAAACTTCCACATGCGGCGGCGACGTTGGAGTAACCACATCTCTCATAGGTGCTCCCTCCTCTTCACCTTCATCTTCGTCTTCGTCTTCATCTTCCCCGTCCATCTTCCTCCTCATCTTCTCCTTCTTCTCGCTTCATCGCTTTGGCCAACGTGTGTCGGGTGAACGATCACAAAAAGTGGATTTGTCCGTCCCCATATTCACGTGGCAATCTCTCATTGAACCGAGTGTAGAAATCCACATCATCGCCACCATCCTCGATAATGGAATCGCATCTTGATAGCATGCACATCACCAGGAGCACTATCCGTTCCACCTATGTTGTCGACATCAACAATCGCCGTGAAATTATTGGACAACTCATTGTACAAGAACGAAAGTCTCTCGTTACAATTGTCAATGACAATGATATCGGATCCCCGAAATTCGAACGCAAGATAGTCGGAATCGCATTGACATGCTACATGCCACCAAACCCCAACCTCGAGGCAAGACGAATCCACAAGTCTTGATAACTCGGATGGAGATCTCTCGAGAGCATCAACAATAGAAAGCTCTTGTCTTCACCACGGTTATCGTCAAATAAAAGAGGAAGTCGGCGGCGCCCAGTAACAAAGTTTGGCCCAGCAGATGCTCCAATTGGGTGTTGCAGACAAATAATGATATCACCTATTGGTTCAACTGCCTGCTGTAAGCGCCCTCCATTTGTAAAATTTAGAGGATGATTAACCGAGGTCTGACCAAATGCCCAACATCCACGTCGATGAGAGCAACCCTCCGGAAGCTTGAGCTTCGTAATCAATTCCTCGGTGGCGAACACGGCCGGTGGTAACAGGAAAATGACATTCCATCGTTCGACGGCTGTCATCCATAACGCCAGCTGTGCAAATACTCTAGTGAATTGTTCATCTTCCCAATGACCATTGCCATGTCTTCCACCGCCACGCCGACAATCAATAATCCACAAATACGGCTGTCTCAACTCTGCATACTCTGAACCAAATAATCTTCTTCTAGATCGAATCAAAAGTGGTTCCTCTCCATTGCTTTGGTCTGGCCTTTGAACGTGCAACTGCCACTCCCAATTGGCCCTGTTTGCAACTCCTCTACGTAGAGATGGTGCATTGTGGCCTTGCCCTCCTGCTCCAACAACTTCATAATGTACCTTGATGAAAGGAGGGATGAGGTCGCATATGTCTTTCAGCTTCGACACTTTCTCTCGCTGCGGTGTACTCCATTTGGTTCTGTTTTGCTATCCAACAACTCGGCAAATTTGTCAAGTTGTTCCTTGCCTCCTGGTAAATACTTCCGTACAGATATACGAAAGAAATCTTCCATGGAATTTGGGAAAGATTCCTTGTTGTCTACCATCAACCAACGGATGGTATTTATCACCGCTTCTCGTCTCATAATGCGCTCACATACACCAGCAACGGTACGAGTCCTTGGATTCTGCTCTTTGACGCCGTTGAAATAAAAAGCTTGACGAGGTCTTCGTCCATCCTCGCCAACTGGCTTAGCTAAACAGGCTTTTGCAACCTCTAGATAGTACGAACTTGGAATTCTACCCAACGGCCTCAACCAATGTCCGGTCATCCGCTTCCGCCTTGGTCGTACATCTACATTTGGGTCTAGACTCTTCTTTAGTGCCAACGCCTTCCACCTCTTCTCCTCATCCTTGCTGTAAAACAAAAAGCCGTTCTCGTAGTCCTTGGTAACTTGAAGGACAACTTCAAAGCATTCATCGTTGGGATTCCAGGCATGCTTAGTTAGGTCTTCCATGTTCTTCCCCAAGCTCGACGTCGTAATCTTGTTGTCACCTCCGTAGGGCAGTTTCCGCACGGCACTTGCTGCGCTCACCAATGCAATAGCCCTGCGTTCATCATCTGAACGAACTGAGTTATCAGGCCTACCATACAGATTCCATATCTGTCGGAGCTTCACCAAATCCTCACTCATGGTGGATAGTTGTTTTCTTTGCCACTCCGCATTGTTGACTTGTACCGACTTGTTAATGTAAAGTCGTGGATTATCATACACAACAAAGGTAGCTTCCCGTTGCTCAAACGTCTTCTGAAACTCGGAATGAGTGATCTTGCCGCTCATCCACTGCTCCTTCGCATACTTGCAAGCAGCTACAACGTGTTGCCCGTCCACAGGCTCCCAAATGATATGGTCTTGAAGCCAAGATAACTGAGAGCCCATAGTACCGTCTCTGAAAGCATCTCCATTGCTTAAAAACATCCGCTCAAACTCTCGAAATGCTCCATTAACCGGAAATCGACTCCTTCACGTTCAACCATACCAAATGTTCGAAACGATATCCACAAGGTACTTGATAGGACGAAGTACCAATTTACTCACTCCAATCCTATTTTGAGGATCTCATAAGAAGGTATATATCTCTGATACCCTCTTCTGCGACAAAATTCGATGGTTTGTCTCCGGATTCTCTACTTCGATAATGCGGTCAATGTGTGCCTTGAATACAATGTCGCCCCATATTGAACCTCTCGCAACTTCTTCTTTTTTGTAGGCACGGCGCGCTTTGAGAATCTTAGAAGTTTAATGTATATTGAGATGTCCGCCTCTTCCTCCGATTCCCCGATGGGTGGTCGGAAATGTCGTCTGTCGTCATCCACGGCCGACAAAGTCACAGAACATCCGCCGAGATGTTGATGATCTACGATGGGTAATGATTGGTCCAAATATCGATCCACGGCCTCGCCATGCATTGGCGATGCTCTGTCCTGTGATGTCGAGGCCCTGCCACGCGATGGTCGTCGAACAGAACCTGAAGCTATGTTGCCTTCGTCATGTCGTGGCCGCTTAGATGGACGACCAATTGTTGATGTACGAACATTCGATGCTCGCAATGTAGTGGATGGCCGCCAATCCAATTGTGTCGGCCTTGCTAACGCACGATAAATAGGTTCGGTCTCCTCTGGATCACCCGTAAACTTGCATGTTCAACTCTTGCACGCTCGCTCCGACCCATTGTAATGCCTCATACGAGATATGAGCACGCATAAATCTTCTAGCTCGTGCCACATCCTCTTCAGATAACGCTAAACATGCCGACACATGCTCATGTCTAGCAGTACGCACCGCAAGATCTGTGTTGAGCCAAAACGTCTGCAACGAGGTTATGTTATTCAATCGCCCTGGATTTTGAAGAAGATCTGTAGGAATAGGTGCGAGAAGCAACTTTTTTGAAAGGGAAGTCTTTGTCGGCCTCTGACCAACCCCCGGTACGCAAATTGCATAGATCATATCGCCTGGTCGGAGATTAATTGCCCGAAGTTCGGCGAAGGGCTTCCCCAATGCCGATGTGCGCTTCCCGATTTGAAATGGATGTTCTGTGAGCCATAATATTGGCCTTGATTCCGCGTCCACTGCGATCCACCATCCGTACTGCTCCCAGACCTTGTCGATTGGAAGCGTTGGTGCCATGATGTCTCCAACAAGAAACCTGACTTGAATCACACAATACATATAGAATTGTAAATACGAGTATTAAAAAAAAAAAACCTCTAGCTCTTTTGTGCTTTCTTAAAATTCATATCGTAAAATGTTCTTTGTATAAAATATCTATGCCGGTTGAAATGTCGGGTTTCATAAAATTATGAACATCATATCAGAGTTGATAACATGGTCACCAATGTTTTGCAAAATGTTAATGGTTACTAGAAGACAATTTATACGATCACTTATTTTATCCTAAACCATATAAAATTTTATTCAAATTCAGGAAAACATTGAATATTCTACGACTAATACCTTTCATTTTAGAGTAATTTCAATATATAAACTTTATCACGCTCAAATACGATGCCATACATGGCACTTTTTTTAGCTACTGAAGCATGTACTAGGAGATGCAATATTGTAATAAATCATAAGTATTACTTGTCATTACATTGGGCTTATAACAAATACGAATTCTTGTAACTATCATACATCTTGTCAAGATATGGTATCTTACATGATGTCTTCGATAAGTAAGTGCTTGGGAAGAAAGCCTAACCGTTAAGTAAGCAAGCTTGATGTGGTTCAAAATTCTTATGAGAGCAATATCCATCCTACCGAAATAAAGCAAAAAGTATCAATTTTATCAATGTGAATTAGATTATTGGAAACTCATAAAATATTTAGGGAATCTGAAAAATACTATTTTATAGAGCCTTCAAATGATCATGTTTAAATTCTAATACATTATGAACAGAAGGATAAATTGACACTCAAATACTTCCTCAAAAATCAATATCACACACAAATGTGAATGTTAAATTTAGGAGTTTATAATAGTATTTATAAAGCCATGCCTTGACAAGATAATCATCATATAAAAAAATTGAAACTCCACCACCCCCTCCGTTGAACTCTTCTATAGAGACAAACTACGAACCCTAAAAAACTAGGTGTAAAAGTATCTGCAAAGAAGCTATAGATGCTACTCGATATGATACAAATATCAAGACATAGTAGTGCTAACCTCAACAAGGTAGAGGGTGGAGTAATATAGAGCATGGTTTAATTTTTCAGGATTGAAGTGATTGTTGCCCATTCTTGCTTTGTTTAACCCCTAAATTTCCTTGTTGCAAAACGGTGTAAGTCACAAAATTTGACCTTCCTTTAGATTAAGCTCAAAAAATCTCAATCTAAGCAATATTCAAAAAATTCAACCGTAAGATCTCAAATTTCACTTGACATTCTTCTCACATACCAAATTTGAACCGTTCATTCTTCCTCATTTGTGAGATTATAATGATCAAAGTTGGCTGATTTTTTCTCCTGCGGAAACCTCCAAAACCCGTTTCGGGTCTTAAGAAAAGTTAGGGGTTAAGAAATCTTGCAAGCCTTGGAAAAATTTTCCCTCATTAAAGTCGCCATATTTGAGAGATTCCTCCCAGATAGCTTCAACCATGAGAATCAGGGCATCAAGCGGGACAGTGCTACAAACTGCACTTAAACTTATCAACTTATTATGGTTAACTTATAATGGTCTGCTCTTATTGCTACTTACGTGCAAAGTCTCACATTTCTCTTACGTAGGAATTGACCGAGGAGTGGAACACAAACTTACCAGTCTTTTTGCAGCTAGTTGGGATGCAGCTTGCAACTCATGAGTGAAATGCCCCAAACACAAGTAATTGAGCTTGCGCAATGCTGCTAGAAGAAAACAAGTCACCGCAACAAGAGTATGAGAAAGAAGACTATATTTGAAAACTCACCATAATTGGTTCTCTACATTAATTTTTAACAAAGAGTGATTTGCAGAAAGGAAGACACGGAAGGACCACTATAACGCCTACTCATTATCAACTCATAAACATATGTAGGCCACGACGATAATTAAAATGATACCACACCATTGTGTTTGAAAAATGGGGGTTCAGTGCTGAAGACTAAAGCTCTATTCAAAGCTACTGAAATTGGAATGTTCTGTTTCGTCCCATGCACAAGAGCATCCTGCAATAATTTATCTCCGACTATATCTCTCTTCGACTATTTACTGAAATACTTTATTCATGCCGCAAGTGCACATGCAATCTTGAAATTTTCTGATCAACTGATCAACTAAATCACAAACAAAGAACGTAATGGCAAGATTATAACTCCGTTATCCAATAACCTGAACTTCCTTGTGACCTAAAGCATGAACTGAAGAAACATCAGGTTACTTGATTTGTCTAGAAGACATAATGAGATAAACATTACAGTATATTTTCTTTAGAAAAAGAGATATTGAAATTTCATCACATCATCAAAAGTTTCGTCGAAATATGGCCACCAACGCCACGCATGAAATAATACAGAGATTTTGACATTTTGTATTTCGATATCATGCACCCACAGCGTACTTGCTAACTCGTTCAATTCAAGGCTCGTAATTCGTCGTTCAGACATCTTGTAACTATCTTTTCTTTTTCTTCTTTCTTTCTATCTTTCTTTCTTTTTTTTTTTTTTATTTTTTTTATTTTTTTTTATTATTTTTTTTTTATTCGCGCCGCTTGGGGGGTGCGTACGCACGGGGTGTAAGGAGGGAGGCGGAGGGAAAGATTAGGGGAAGAGGGGATGTGATTAGGGTTTAGAAAGAAAGGCAACTCACGTGCGGATCTCGTCAGGGGACGCTGCCGAGGGACTCGTGTCGGCACTCGTATCGGCACTCGTATCCGAACTTGTAGTGGAACACCGAGTAACTCCCGGCGGGACAAAGCTCGCACCCCGCGATACGAAAATCTCGGACGAAAGATCACAATATTGTCTTTGGAGACTCCCGATTCGAACGCTAGAGTGTGGGGAATCCCCAATTGTTGTCGGAGCCGCTGTTCTCTTTCCTCGGGCGTTTCTGAGCTCGGCAATGTATGCGGCTTGTTCACGCAGACCTTTGAGCTCGCTCCTCAATGACTTTGGAGCTCGACGCCGGCTTTGTAGGCCGCTTCTCGGTGCGGCTGTGTGCTCGATCCTCGGGCGACTCTGCGGCTCTCACTTTGGCTACGTATGCCCCTTCTTTGTTGCGGCCGTTGCGCCTTGGCCTCGGAGTTTCGAGTTTTCGTGACCGAGCACGATTGGGCGATTCTTCCCGCCGTCGTTGTGATGACTCTGTCTTGACTCTGCGCACGCGTGCGCTCGCTCAAGTCACCGAGACTTCGAAACCTTGTGAATGTCTACGTTCCAAAGCTGCAAAACAGGTATCTCTGCAACGTTACGACTGGGGACTCATGGCTGGACACTGAGCGACTCGTGGCGGGACACTAAGGAACGCGCTGCAGATCTCGTACCCCGTGCGTACGCACCCCGGCAGCAGCGCGCCGCTCAAGAAATGCCGAGTCTTCAGGGAAGAGGCACACATTGATTGAAAAGGTGCTAATCTCCTGTAACCCGATCGAACGTGCACAAGAACGAAGTTTGTGTACTGACCACCGAGCTACAAGTCAGGAATGGTTTTAGGCATGGTTGTGAGCATCAAGCTACAAGTCAACACCTAGAAAAAGGACTCTAATCTTTGATTATCTTCACTTCGTCCGACTCACTTAAGCAATACTAGAATCAAGAACACGCAGCTGATATTCTGCCTCTGTTGTTAATTCTGATAATTCTCTATTACTCTTACAAAAAAATTGTATAGCCTTGTCAGTTAAGGTCAGATAGAAAAAATAGTAATGGCTAGGAATACACATATAAGGCAGGGAGGAACTTGGGAAAATAGTCGGACTGAAACTCCGATGTCTGTCGCATGAACGTCCTAGTTGATATGGATGCCGCTACAAAGAGCACAATAAAAACCTTAAGAAGTATACTCCAGAACTACAAAGCTTTAAAATACTATTTGGAATTTGCCCAAAACTGCCCATACTATGGTTTATGCTGTTTATCTACCCAAAATATATAAGATCGCAGGAACTTCAAAATTCACCAAACTACGGAAATTTAACTTTTTTCCAAGTTTTGTTTTTGGTACTTGGACATAAGGTTTTAAGGCATGATCTCACCGTTTTGGATCTTTCATCCAATTATTATTCACATGCCAATTTTATCATAAAAGAAGGGCCTTTGAAGTTGAATTACTTATGTTTGACCAAGGTCTTAGGCTTGTACTAGGCCAACCATGATAAAATTTGAATTGCCTGCATGAAGTTAAGGGAAGCAATATAGTTAGCAACACGTATGAACATTCCAACATTTGATCCTAAACAACGTAAACTCTACATGGTGAATGTACCCATAAAAACGATGTAAGACCATCACTAGCACGGACAGATTAAGCTCAATCATGGCCACTTAGAACCACTTGCAGCTCAATATCAGTGTTACTAAAAGAAAAACAAAAATGTCGCGTGAATGCATCAAATCTGCCAATTGAAATTAAGAGTAAAGGAAAGTAGAACGTAATCAAATTAGCATACTTTAAGTGGTGAAAACATCACTTTAAAAACTTGGTGCTGTTGATGGTCACAAATGCTTGTCTGATTGTGAAACCACCATATCCAGCATGTGTTGTCTCATGAGACAGGCAATTGAATGTCATTCAAAGTACGCTAGACTCTCACAAGTTTTGTCTTTAAAGTGTTCATAGTCGTGTCAACAAGTCACATGTTACATTAGCCTGATAGTTAACGAGCATGTTGTTCGGAGCTTTTATCTCTTTTTTCCCCCAATTTCCTAGATTTTAGGTTGTTTTCATCATGTGTTACATATTGACACCAATGTGTTTCTTATGATTGTATAGATTTTGAAAGAAAGAGAAGACCAAATATTTTGGCAACGAAGATTGATTGGTGATATTGTCATACTACACAGTGTTGAATCCCGATACCACGCCTCTAGATACTTATACTTGAAATTGAGGTCAAGAATTACCTTCTACTCCCAATCTAATGGCTTTTAGGACGTATCTTATTTACCGTGGATTTCATCGAATCGCTTAAAATTATAATTTTCTTCAATGAGCTCTAATTGACAATCTTTAAAATAATTAATCTTCATACTTGGAAGTATAAGTATATATCTATCATTGGATAGTTTATTGGATTAATGATGCTTTTAAATTCAAAAACTGTAAATAGTTGAAGTATGATGAACAATACCAGACCAAGTGAATCCGGTATTTCCCGTATGAGGACGAGGCTTTAAGTAAACCAAATAGGGTTATAGGAGGATGGTAGCCGCTTACAAATGAAACATAGAGATCTTAATGTTTTGTGGTTTTGGTTTTTTCTATTCCAAAATGTAATACAAACTTCCTTTTTTTCCATTTAGATTTTCTTTGTAGAACATATTAGATTCACAAAAAAATAAAACATGATTTGACAACGTTTAAACCTAAAATGTTTAAACCTCCAAAGTTTGCACAAATTTTTCAATATGCTAAAAAAAACACATAATTATAGTATATTTTTTTACTACAAGATGTGGTGTCGAACTTCCATTTGGTCGTTTAGGGGCTTGGGAGAACCAATAGTATAGGTTTTGACATATAATTATAAAACCTTTGTACGAAATTCAACATCCGGTAGTGGGATAGACGTGATTTTGTTATACTCTAATAGTACGTAGAAATAAGTACATTCATATGTTTCTAATGTCCATACATTGTGACAATTATATAAATCTAATGGATCTTCAAATTAAATTTTCTATCTTAGAAGTTCAAATAAAAAAATAAATCACTAGTGCTCACTACACGTGACCAGGTAACATAAAATCTAATATATGTACAATAAAACTCGAATTGTAGCAGAAGGTGAACACTTGGTAGTTTGTCCAAAATGAAGCTTGTTACATAATTTATATACTACCACGTTGACCGATTCTTACCCTTTTATTACTATTTTCTCGAATATCGGGTTGATAGTCAAGCGATAGCAACTATGATGGAAAACAATACAATAGAAACTCATGTCCCAATCGGAGACATCCCGAGGAGGTGATATCTTGTTCAATAGTTCAATAGGTTCACGATTCTGCGGGGCGGCTCGAGCGAGACAACTACATGATGGATTAGATGAGATATGTATATCTCAACAAAATAGTAGGGTCGAATTGCTTTCTAGTACGGGAGCGGTGGTGGGCATGGCGCTAATGGACAATGCATTCAAAAGTGGCATGGAATTGAACGGAATGAGATTGTTTCCTCCGAGGTGGCGATGACGTGTCACTCAAGTAGATGATGAATTACACTGGACAAGAGATGTAGTTGGAGAACGATTAGGATTGTCTAGGGGACTAACGATTCGTTGGGACCGCTCTTTGGTACGTGTAGTGGCTTTGGATTCCAATATTCTACACGCACGAGGTGAAGAGGGATCTCAAATGCCGCATGTACCGATGATGACTCCGATATTTGATTTCCATGAGGAGTTTCACACACCAAGCTCCAATGAGACATCACGAAGAAGTAGTCAAGCTTCAAATCCCGTACATGAAAATTCACCATTTTCCCAGCCTCCTTCTAACAACATCCGAGATCTACCACATGTAGATGGGCTGGCATTTGTAAGACAAACGCGCCGACGTTATTCTATGCAGAATCGGACAAGGCGAGTCGCAAGGGAAAGAAGACCGGCCGATGGTGCAAAAGCAAAAGTTACATTGATAAGCGTGCAAGATGCAATAGCAAAAGGTGGATGCAAGAGAAATTGTTTAACAGATATTCCGGCAAGGTACATCTTGGACGTGCGGTATAATGCATGGGGGTCTAAGTATTCAATCCGGAGTACATGGGTGAGGCAAATGTTGGTTTCATTCTATACACAAACCGATGGAAATCGTAGAGATAAGTTTGTGACAAAGTTGGACGGCAAAGAGGTTTGCAATGCATGCTACGCTGTAGCGGTCGGATATTCACAACAGCGTTTCAAGGACTTGAAAAAAGATTGTTTGATATATGGTAGGGTGACAGCTGTTCACGGAAATACCCTTTCAGATCCAGTTAGAGAGAGTACTAGAATGTCCGCGCGCGAGGCATGCTTTAAGTGCTTCGTGGATGAAGCCGGTTGTCCTCAACCCCACCGATCCATTCGACGCAAGAGTGACAACGAAGTCGTGCCGCTTATTCTTCTCCCCATGAATACAGTAAAATCTGATGTATTCAATTACGTGAACGAGGAGGTGAAGAGAATTTGCAATGGCGAAACCATATCCATGAGCTCATTTCGGAGGATGTGGCGCCTAAGGTATCCTCATGTTCAAGTACCCCCATTCTCTAGGTTCTCAAAATGTTATCATTGTTGGGAGTACAAATGTGCCATGGAAGGGACAACCAATGCGGATGCCAAGATAAGGATTAAAGAGGTGTTCATGTTACATTTGCTCAATCAAATGGAGGAACGTAGACATTATTGGATATTCAAGAGGTCTTGTTATATCAATCTTGAAATGTACATGTGTATCATAGTAGATGGCATGGATCAGAATACAACCATGGTACCCCGAATACGTCAGACCGTGAAGAATATCGAGAACCGGTTCGTGAAGACCCATCTATGCGGGGCGTTGGTGCATGGGATTGGATTGTACTGTGATGTGTGGTTCGGAGCTCACCACAAGCATGATAGCAACCAAGTCGTGAGCACATTATTACATGTGATAGGGGACGTATTACGGAGGAAGGGATTCTTGCCACCAACATTACGCATTCAAGCGGACAACTGCACACGCGAGAACAAAAATATTTATATGTTCGCAATGTGTGCAACTTTGGTTGGATTGGGATTTTTTCAGGAAGTGGAACTATCCCTCCTCATCGTGGGTCATACGCACGAAGATATCGATCAACGGTTTAGTTGTATCTCAAACACTCAAGAGGTCGGGGCGTGAACTCTTTAAAGGAAATGTTTACTCTCATTGAACGAGGAACGCCCCCACCGAGGCATTTGTAAGCGTACGACTATTAGAGAATGTATGGGATTGGAAGAAGTTCGTAACTCCGCACCTATTGACGGGATCGATTCATTGATTGGCATTACATTTCCACACCACATGAGATTCTATTCTAGCAATCGCGAGGGTGCTTGTAAGGTCAGGGTCCAACATAAGCACTATTGCAAGGATGCTTGGGGACCGGAGAGAGGGGATCAAACTTTGAGATCCATCCCAAATAGGGTCGAACGACCGGATTTTGCGACTGTATATGCAGCGGATGAGCGGGAGCTCAAGGCGTTAGACGATTTTATTGCGTACAAGGATAGGTGTATTCAAAGATTGCAACACGTGGAAGTCAACCGTGATGCAAAACATGAGGCACAGAGGTTGAAACAATATTTAGCAAGAGTTTCCAAGAAAGGACCGCAACGCCGATCACGAGTCATCACCGTTTTGGCCATCCTATGAGTCCAACGCCCAACCTTCAGGGTGCTTCTCTTCGATACCGAGAGAGAATACTATTGCTGAAACTCGCGAGATAACCGTTGTTGATCAGATTGTGGGCATGCTCCCGAGTGCAGAGGCTCGTGGATACTTTGGACCACGAAGGGAGAGACCATCAAATCAAGGAGTGCATACTGCACGACGAACTAGTCGACATTGCGTCTACGAAGAAATCTCAGTACGAGACCAAGAAGGAGGTAGCAACGATCCGTTTCCAACATTTAATCCCGAAACGGACATTAATACTGATCAATTTGTTGCACTGAGTGTTGTTCGAGATGAGGTAGAAGCATGCATACCCTTTTACCTAGGAAAGGTGATTGAAGAGGGGAAAAACTCATGGAGGTTAAAGATTAAAGTATGTTGGTATTGCCCCATTATGAGAGAAGGGGTCGTTGAAGAAACGGGGTCCAACAGACAACGCTATGTAAATTGCATGGAGTCGTTGTGGGAGCCATCTGGTGAGAGGCACAGTTGGGTACCGAAGGAGGCGTGTATCTTTTCATGGTTTGACGAACAACCCGTATCGGAGAATGTCGTTCAACCGTCGGAGAAGCGCATTGTACACGGAGTGCAGGTAGAGAAGAGAGTTCGTATTCCTCAATCCACAAAGGCACACATTCTGGAATATATAGCCATGCAAACGGAAGCTATTGATGACGAACGCTTACAGGCAGCCTTAAATACCAAGGAGTAGGTTATTATCATAGTACATTGACCGTGGTTTGTATGGTAATTGATATGAAGTGTTCATGTATGAACAAGTTAAATTTATCCGGTGAAGGTATAGTGGTAGACGTAGAGTGAGAAATGATTAAAAGGATTGGGAAAATACCAATATTTATATCTACAAATATACTTACAAATGTATCATGTTTATTATTTTCCGGGTACTATGTATGCTTACAAATGTATCATGTTTATTATTTTCCGTGTATTATGTCTCTTGTTGCAAGTAGGGCTTCACCATATTATTAAGTGACAAATATTACAAATGATTCTTGAGGACATTGGGTAAAACTATTTATTATCTTACATGTATCATTGTACAAAAACTATATGGTTTTTAAATTTTAACTAGTGGAATTTTTTACCAAAGAACCCATTCTCCAAACCATATATTTGGGTGTTAAAGTGCACATTGAAGACTACTTACAGAAGTGCACTTTTATACATACAAGTGCACAATTGCTTAATTGAGTGTTATACATGTGCCATTCATATATATCAAGATTAGCGTACATTAAGTTCTAAGATGGTTATGGAGGAAGAGTAAGAGTTGCCCCTCCTTGTAAATTTTAGAGTTTAAAATCCTAATACGAAGACACTCTTTGTTGTTGGATAGGGACGTAGGCCCCATTATTGATTGAAAATCTCCAAAGCAACCTTTAGGGGCTACAAAATGAAAACCCCCACATTTCTACCAAAAACTTTCATTGGCTTTGTGACCAACCTCTCCGTGAATCTATTTACAATATTTTAATGTAAACATGAACATGTAGTAAGACAACTTAATTGCTTGTGTAACAAAAGGCAATGTGTTTGGTACACTTGAAATCAATTCAAGCCACTCATGGATGATCCAATCATAATAATTGTTCAATTTCAAGGCTTACCACACCCGGCAGCTCCGAGTCGTGCAAAGGCGGTGGGAATTACACAAAGAAGTTGCGCCACTTTGGATCAAGGCAGGCACATCCACCACACGCACAGGGATAAAATAAATCACTAACTTGGCTGCACCTTACAGCATATAGTAGAGAAGAAGGCTTCAATAAAAAACTAATTTACAAACATCTCTAGCTATAAGAACAATGCAATGTATCAAAAGGTGGACCTCAATCTAAGTTTTGAAAGCTTGGTAGTGGTCAAGCATTTTTATTTCTAACAAAGTTGGACTCCACTCCATTCGAGGCTAATCTTACTTCATGAGAAATCACAATAATTTGTCCTTAGATAATTCAAAATCAACTATCAAACTTCACTCTATTTGAGGCTTGACGTCGAGGCCGGATGGCAGAAAATCGCAAAGCAAAGCTTAAACTTCATTTTATTCGAGGCTAGAACAATAACAAGGTTGCACTCCACTCCTTCCGAGGGTCTTACTTCATGAGAATCATGATGACCTATGTGAAAAATTCAAAATCATCTACTCAACTCCACTACATTCAAGGCTCGATGTCAAGGTTCCACGTTATTAAATAATTGCAAAGCTCAACTCTACTCTACTCGAGGTTGAATAATGACTATAGCAAAGCTAACTACACTCAATTGAGGCTAAATCAATAACATCAACAAACGAAACTTCACTCTATTAAAAACTCGATAGATGTCAACAACAAAGCTCAACCCCGCTCCATTCATCGTTGGATATCACGGGTCCTCCTGTGAAAGAAGTGTTTGTTTGTAATGCTAATAACTCTATGCCCACCCGACAAGGGGAAATTGAAACAATACTACTTCCTCTTTCAAGGGTGAACACCATAAGTAACATAGTACTAGAAGTTTCTTGAAATTCTCACAATCTCTCGAATACTCGCAAAAGCGTTGAAATAATCTGCCAATGCCTGATGAGCGGTTCATCTTTGTTAACTCATCAAATCATGTACATAAGGCATCTATATGCAATATGCAAAATCAAACTAACACCTAAACTGCAACTACTGCTTATAACACGTAATTCGTTATAATGGGAATATTCAAATTATCAAATCGATGACAGTCGAACTTGAGTTGAGCCAAATGTACTCTGTAGGTACATTTAGCTCGACTCGAGCTAAACCCCCATTTCTCAAAATCAGTGAATAGTGAATGTTACCATTATAACAAATTACGTGTTTTATGTACAAACTTCAACCTACTTAATTATTCCCTCATTGTCAGCACGGATTATAGTCAAAACAATCCAATTCTAGCAACAGCTTACATCCTAAATAGTTCCATGTATGAGTTCTTACTCATTAGAAAGTCCTGGAAGAAATTTTCGCCGCATCCTCACATCCACTGGCTCATCCTTCGAATTATTTCATACCAAAGTTAACCTCACAACTTTTTAAAGCATTACGACGCTGTAAGCTCCTGTCAGACATTATTTATCAACAATGAAAAAACTCATAGTTACGTGCAGTAGTAGCTTTGTGGACATAGCCAGGAAAAACATTCATCAAGAATAGAAATACCATAGGTAGTGAATGAAGTCACAGAACTATGAAGAGACAATGCGCGGATGGTCACATGAATCATCCGCGTTTCTGGAGGAATGATACGAGAAAGAGACAAGATTTCACCGATTGAACGAGGTTGTGTAGGATTCTGACCCAAGCTTGCTCTGAATCCAGCCCTTGCCCCCATCGTATTCATCAGTTGACAACTACCCAAGTGTACTTGAAGCCCGATTTAGATAACGACCTTGCGCTATGGTCTTCGCAAGATTCCCAGTTCTGAAGGCAATCATGGAAAAGGTGATCGAAGACTCGCGTAATCCTCAGAAGCAACACGGTTTTGATTGGCAAGCATGGTTCTGATAGAATCCAGCTCGAGTTCAGGACGTTACGAGTCAATGCGGACAAACTTAGCTTTGAGCCCCTGTTAATTTATTCTCTTGAGCGCAGGAATTTTCAAAGCAGCAATCTCTGCCTCCACATTACGGACGTCTCGTGATTGAATGTCCTTGCACTTTGCTTGGTAGCTCTTCCACTCTGCTGGTGCTAATGAGGATGTAAGAGATTTTAGGATGAAGAAAGGAGAATGCTTTTTGTGCACATAACATGATACAAAAAACTATCATTTTCACTTTGAATTTTATAGTCACAAAATCATCAACTCTTGAAAGTAATTCATCTTCATCTCAAAGACTCTATTGCGCTAGAAAAATTCATTAAAAAAAAATCTTCCAAGCTCAAATAGTAGGCAGCCTTGCAATTGTGAGTATTGCCAAACATATTACAAAGGAAAAAAAGTCCAGAACTAGACCCTTTGCACTTACCTTCAATACATTTTTGATTGGGTGAACGTATCAACCACTAAAATATAGACCATAATTTGAATCCTTCCCAAAAAAAAAAAAAAATTAAAAATTCACGGTGGATGAAGGAGATATAGCTCCTCAAAAATCATTCATTTTTTCATTTTTTTGCATTGTAGAAACATCATCGCAAATCCAATACCAAAGTTATCCAAATCAACTAGAAAGGTGTTCAGATGCATGTAAAGATCAAACTTGTGTAAGCGAAATTCTAAAAACCATTTTTTAATTTAACATAATTGGCATGCAATGGTAAAATTGGTCAATTGTTTGAAATCCCAAATACAAAACCTGCACTCACTAAAATGCAAACCATTGTATCAAACTTCATCTCATGGGTTTAAAAAATCTAACCACACAAACTAGACTTGATTTGGAACCCAACCCAAATAATTACATCCAAAACAGAGTTCAGATGAAGAACTTATGACTATTCAAAAATTTACACTTCATCCAAAATGTCGTTTTTTCGACACTAGGAACATATAAGAGCTAGAGTGCAATTATCCTTCACTCGTACGTCTAACGCTTGAGGGGTAGTCAAATCGCCTGCAAGCAAAAATCAGCTGATAAATTAGCCAAATCTACTAACTCAGGTCTCCTCACTCTTGATTCTAAGAACAATGATTGCAACAAGCGCAAAAGCTCATCACATGTGCGCATGCTTTTTTACAAGACTAATCAACATCAAAATTTGATTTTAGTGTAGAATAGTCATTTGTGAGATCATACGATGCGATTGTCACGATTATACTAGAAAACTGCACTCGTAAAGCTCGAATGAATGTTGGTGCCCTAAACCCTAAACGCTCAGGCAGCAAAATATCAATACAACATCCTCAAGACTAAAAGCTCGTCACAACCAGACTAGTATTCGTACCTTGGCAGCATCGACAACGGGTTTTGGGTCAACACCGACACCTTGAAGCGCCTTCTCGGTTTGTTGCTCAAGTCCTGTAACAACAGGCAGCGCAGCTTTGTAGGCTGAGTAGGCCGTCTGCTGGATGTGAGGAGTAGCAGCATCCACTCCAGGCTTTACGATGCTAAACAATTGCTGGAGGGCGTCTCTCACCACGCCTATTGCATTCCCTGCTGTCTGTGTCACTTGGGGAATCACCGATTGCACCTGCCATCAACATGTTATCAAAATCGATACCTAATGGTGTACAATTGAGAATGTCCCAGGGTTGCTTATTCAGTGCCAGAAAGTCTATTGAATCGATACCTCCTATGGTGCAATTCCTGGGTATCTTGCTAAGTACTTAGTTGAAAGCTACGCTGATATCTTCACCAGTGCGAGCATTAACCATGATGAACCATCCAGAAATCTTTACAATATGTAGTAGAGGCATAAACACGTTGTAAAGCAGCGCTCGATAACATTCTGAGGTGTAGGAGATGTCCGCACCTCGTTCCATTGCTTTCCAAGTGCCAGTCTTGGCCATTGAGGAGCCTTGGGGTTCTGGAAATCGCCTCAAGAACGGGCTGCACATGAGAATCCATGGAGCCACTGCGCATTCGGGTCGTTTGTGGCGAATGACGTCCACGCGGGCGTCGAGTACTCGTACTTGCTGTGCGTGATGCGACGGAACTTCTTCACATCCTTGTTCTTCGTGATGTCCGTCGGGTCGATGTCTATCATGAAGATGTCGCCGTATGGTCGCACCGAGTGCAGGAACTTCGGTAGGGAGATCGGCTCACATGTCACCGCGGCCAAGTCCGAAGTCACCGCGATGCTCAAGCCGTCAGGGGAGAATATTGGGTGGTTCACGTGACCGCGTACGTCGTCACCGCTCTGGAGCACCCGGATGACCACCGTGGGGTCGCTCGCCTTGACCAAGAAAACGGCGTAGTAACCTGGGTCCAGACCATTGTCAGACTCCGGTGCGTTAGCGGGCTTGTCGCGTGTCGAGGAGAATACGATCCAGTCCCCGTTCGGTGACCACTGGCAGTGAGTATCAACCCATGGGCCGTTCGTTAGGCGCGTCACCGTGCCGTCCCCGTACTCCCCGACCTCCTGATCCTCCATGATGTACAGATTCTTGTAGTTCTTGTCGCCCCCGTCTCTCGTCGACCGGAAGACAAATTTCTTCCCGTCAGGAGAGCTCGACGGGAATGAGTTGTTGAACTTGCCTTTCGTGAGCTGCCGGCGCTGGCGCGCGCCGGACGAGACATTCGGAATGGCGCAGATTTCTAATGGTTTGCTGGCGCTGAAAGAGGGGCCCATACTGATATAGAGGATGTCCATCTCAGCGTTCTGGTTCCACATCGGCCCGAAGAGGCTGTCGGCGCCCTTGGTCTCGTACACGACTCGGAGCCCCTGGCTGTCGGCAAGCCACACCTCCTTGAACTCGTTGTCGACGAACGCCAGCTTCGACCCGTCCTTGGAGATCGTCGGAAACACGCCGGAGACGCGGAACAGCCCAACTTCCTTCACGGGCGACGCAAGCTTGTGGAAGTCGTCGTCGCCGTGCTTCAGGAGGTCGCCCCTGGCGCGCTGATAGCCGATGCGGCCATCGTCCAGAACGAAGGGGTTGAAATGATCTACCTTGGGCCTCATCTTCTGAGTGATCTGCACCGACGCCGACCCGATCTCGGCCGCGTCGAAAATCTCGATGTGGCGGTACTGGGCCTCAACTTTGACATCAGAGAACTTCGACTTCTGCCGGATTGTGACCACCGCCACTTTGGTCTCGCTGATGGCCACCGGAGTCACCGCGTCGATCGCTTCCGGTGTCACACGGACCTCCGCCTTGGTGTCGATGGTGTACTTGAAAACGCCCCACGTCTCACCCACCTTCCTATGGAAGAAGAGGACGTTCTCGCTGCCCCACGTTGGCCACCCGCCATTCTTGACCATCAGCTTGCGACCCAACGGCGGCTTCTCCACGTTCATGGTGTAGATGTTGGTCTTCAGGTCCTCGATCTCGCCTTCCCAATCCTTCCCTTGGAACGACGCCACCGCCACCCGCCTCCCCGAGGGCGACACAGCTGGGCTCAAATCAAAATTCCCTGCACACACACAATCAATCATCCGAAAGCCAATAATTCAATCACTCAAAAAAATATCAAAGCAAAGAGACTTACCATCGGGAGTGAGGCGCTCCGTCTTGCCGGTTCTTAGATTGGTCTTGTAAACGACGGTCCATGGACTACGACGCTCCGTCACTGGCGTCTTGGTGGAGACGTAGATAAGCGAGAAGTCTTTAGTGACAGAACCCACCTTGTAGCCCCCAGCGATGCAACCATGATCCTCCAATCGCACTCCACTAAAATTTGCAGGGCCGAAGATTTCAGCCAAGCTGAACACCTTCGCCCTGTTTTCAGCAGTAGCCCGGAGGGCAATGCGGAGGGTCTCAAGGCCGTCGTCTCGTTCGGAGACAAAGACCATGGCAGAAACGAGGCCGGCATCGACATCAGCGTCGGTAATCCACTCAGGTACAAATACGGGACGCTTCAGAAGCACCTTCAACGCCGCGGGAGGGATCATCCGGCAATTGTAATTGCACGAGAATCCATCGCTCATGAGTATCTCATCGCTCTTGGAGGAGGGCGGGATCGGGCACGAGAAGATGTCGAGCGGGTCGGACGACAAGTAGGTCGCGAAGCATGCAATACTTCCACGGCTCTCACCCCCCATCCTCGCTACTTTCGCAAAACTATTGGGGTTCAAATCGCTCGTGAACTTGCTTCTTGCATTCCAAGATGGCAGTTTTGCACTCATTCACCTGAGTCTTCGATCGAACCAGGGAGTGAAGCTCCGAATAGAATCTTGACCGTCCGTGTCTTGTAGCCGTCCGATGCACGAGAATCTTCACAGGCAAGAAACGTGACATTACAAGTGACTGCAAGTTCGGCATACGCGCCGACAGCCCACGTGCCGACCTATGAACGGGAAGTGCCTGGCGGCCAGTAGAAAGTCAGCCTATTGATTTCGCTTTTAGTTTCTAAGTTCAGGCTTTTTGCCAGCAGGGTTCGGGGAATTTTTTGGCTTTTACTGGCTAATAACCGGCATTTCCCACACCTAATCGGTTTTTCAGAGATTTCTTCCGGCAATTTTCTCATTTTATACTGAGAATAGAAATTTATTTCTAATTTTCATCGGTTTTTAGCCGGTGGTTTCAAAAATGGACCGGCCAATGAGCTAAATCCATCGGCTGATAATACACTAGCCGTCGGTTTTTCCCGATCATTGTTTGCCAGTCAAAAATACTTGAAAAACACCCAAGTATCCCTTGGTCATCTTCCCGGTGCCGACTGCCGCTCAGATCTTAGAGAATTTTGTTAACGAAAAGTAATCGGACAAAAGGGAATTCCAAACACTTTACAGCACGATACCGCAACTTGGGGTGTCGACCCTGTGACTAAATGAGAGAATGTTCGCAGCATCAGCATGGCGATCACGTCAAATCGTTCCTGCACGAGCTGTCTTCGACGGGAATCGTGCATCTTCTCGTAACATAATTTGTTCGATAATTGAGCGAATTTTGCGAAGCAGGTGTTTCGAGAAGTGGTCAAAGGAAATTTGTTGTTTTTTTAGGAAATCGTGATTACTACGGTACATAGGATACCCCACAGTCGTGTCAGGTGTCAGAAATCTTCCACATAAATACTTTGTGTACTTTCGCAACAACTCGAGTTTTGGGACGGTGGATGCAACCAACTCCAGTTTGGATGTTGTTGCTCGTTCCTTACGAACGACGATCGGGAAACTTCGACGGCTAGTTCGTTATTTGAAGTTAAGATTTGGTACACAAGTTAGGTACAAGATCTTACAGTTACATAAGTTACATAATTGAGATTATGTCAAGAGTTTAAAAAAAAATCATCTTGCATTGAAAGAGGGTGGTTTTGAGGCCCAATGGCAGTTTTGGGGCCTTTCGACTTTAGGGGTTAATAATCCAACGAATATATGGTCACCATCATAATGCAAGTGCAAATTCTTTAGCTTCTACATGGACTTGCGTACTCATAGCTGAGTTCTGACATTTTTGGATGGGCAGCTGTTGGAGATCACTGAAATGAAGCTCGAGTCCCTTGCGATACTTATCAGTCTTAGAACGATTTGAGCACTTGTTTGGAAATCAACTCCACATTGACAAAGTAAGATTCTGTTCTTGCCACAATGGTCATGAAATGTCTCCCTTAGCGCGGTCAGCTTCTCGATTTGCTTACTTCAAAATTCCGGCAACGAGTTTTGTCTTATCAGAAAAAAATTCTATTCATTTTTCAAAAATAATTTAGATGTGAACATAACATTGATACATTGAAGACGTCTTAAATGGACTACTCATATAAATTGTTTCTGACAAACGAATAGGAATTTAGTCTGATAAGATAACCTTGTCCGGTTAGAGGCCCCTCAGTAGAAAAGTGTTATACTTAGGAAGAAACAAATCTCTCTACACTATTAATAGTAGAATTTGTTTTGGTGAATTTGCAATGTCGATAGCCAATTAGAGAGCCCCTTGCCCTCTGTAGAAGCCGAAATTTATTGAAAGAGTAAAACAAAAAGGGTAAGAAAAAGTTAACAATCGCTACATCTAGTTTTTTCTTCACCAATTTTTTCTTAAATCACTCGTTACTTTACACCTTGTTAGTTTTCAAATTGATTTCTTAGATCCCGACGGTTTTCTAGTTTTTCTTCTTCTATAAAAAAAAATAAATTCAACGATTGGATAGGTCTTCTCTTCTTAGAACACAAAATGATAGGAGAAAAGCATGAGGAGCTCAAAGTATTTGACGGAACTAAGTCTCCGGTATGGAAATTTCATATGCAACTATGTTTCAAGGAGAAGGAGCTATGGAGTATCGTTAGAACTTGCTGCATCAGCAACACAAGAAGCGAGAGATGCTTGAGGCAATCTGTCAACATGAAGCGTACTATTTGGTATGTTGATTCAAGAACGACTGAACATATGTCACAATGACGTGATTGATTTTCGAGGTTCACTTCAACATTAGGAGGTGAATGGTTCACTTCAACATTTAGGAGGTGAATGGTTCACTTCAAAATCAGGAGGTGAATGGTCTGTAGGAGTTGCAGATGATTCAAGCCTTCGGGTATTGTGCATTGGTGACATTGACATCACTCGAACAGTGGATGAAAGACAAAAGAAAGGCATTGTGAAGAATGTTTTATACATTCCAAATTTTCGAAGAAATTTGTTCTCCGTAGGTGTCGCTGCGAAAGTGGGTATATCTTTATGTACAATTGGTGAATACCGTGAGCTATATGACAATTCTGGAAAAGGGACCAAGCTATGGAAGGCAAATTGGTAGGAACCCTATATAAGCTCCACATTCAACCGGTGATACATAATGAGCATTCATCATCATTGGAGCAAGATTTACATCCGAAGATATTCCAAGTTGTGTGATGTCAACCACAAGTAACCAAGGACCTCATTCTTTGGCATCACCGAATGGCTCACGTTAACATGATGTCATCAGACGCATGAGTAACCATGGAGATTTCAAGATCAATACCTCTGCACTTGTACCTAATGTATGTACTCGATGCGCTTTTAGAAAAGAACACAAAGCTTCTTTATTAAGTGGACCCTGACAAACAACAAACAAGCATTCGAGGTGAATTTACTTCATGCAGATTTATGTGGCAAAATGATGATTGCACCTTGTATAGGTTTATATATTTTCTTGAGCACAAGGATGAAACAGTTGACTTCTATGAGAAGACAATAAACACTGTGACACGAGTCAACAAGATTTGTTGCATCCGAATTGATCAAGGTACTCAGTACTGCAATACTCATTGTAATTTTTTACTGGATAAACATGTTATTGAGAGGCAATTGAGTTCGAACTATACTCAACAAAATGGGTTTATGGAATGTGATAATCGAACAATACCAGAAAATGCACGAAGTATGATCCATGCAACTCGTGTACCTCTTTTTTAGTGGGCTGAAGCGATCAATAAAGCAACGTATGTTCTCAACCTAATAAGTAATACTCAAGATTATAACAGTACTCCATACGAGTTGCGGCATGGAATCAAGCAAACAATTCCATCCATTCATTGGTTGTCCCTCCAACAAATTCATTGCATTAGGTTATTAAGGGTAACATGCTCAAAAATGAAGTGACACCGGAAATGGCCGAGTAGGTGCCCATTCATATAATAACTTTTAAGTCAAATTAAGACGTACTTACTATCAACATTCAAGACGTAGCTATTTTAGAAACACCTACATGTCCAACTCCAACGATTCATAAAAAATTCTTGAAGAGTCCAAAAATGATGATTCCAAGTAGTTCTGTAGTCTACTTGCTTTGCCCATGCACACAAATGGAAGTTGCTTCCATGACTAACTTCAGTAAAGATTTGCCGTGCTGAAATTTGAGCCCTTACTGAGCAGGTTACCTTACATTCGAACTGAAGTGCTTGCTTCCCTTTACTAAATTTCGATTGCTGTTCAAAGCATTTCTCGAACAATCACTGAAGTGCACTCAATAGAAGCTGATTCTAACTTGCAGGATGCAATCAAAGAGGCTTGATTGTAAACCTCCGAATGAACACGTTCATGGTGTAGTCCTTCCATACGATCAGAGATATTCAGGTTCAAAGCCAACCAACTCAAGATAATCTCTTGCTTTGGCCCTTGGTCGGAGCATTCCACTCAAAGTAGTCACACCTAGCTTCAGGATTCGAAGCCGGCCCCTGTAAAAGCAAGCACAACAAGTGAGCAGAGACGATAGATATCCAGCGTTAATAGCACCAATGGAAGTGAAAGATGAAGAGGAATGTGCGGACCTGAGCTCGAGCACAACAATGGAATGTTCTTCCGAAGTTGGGACCTGGCTTCTTCACGATCCGTGCCACACATGGCTCACCATGACCCGAGCACAACGGGACCTTCTTCATCATGGATTGAATCCTTTGCCACTCTGATTTAGCTGCTAAGTTGGTGCTCGTCTCGAAACAGTTCCTCTCCACTTTGCTCGGGGACCAGGGGTCCTCGTTCGCAGCTTGGCTCGTTGACAATGGCGTGACCTCAATCTGAGAATTGCTGTTGTTGTCGTCTTCATCCGGAGTTCTGTTCTGTTCTGTACTGGTTTGAGATTGGACTATGGCGTTCTCCTTCCCTTTGGCTACTGCTGCTGGGGCCATGAAGAACGATCGAAGGTTCTTCTGTTGAGTAACTACTACCTTCTTTTTCTTCGTCCCAAGAGCGGCTGTGGGTGGCGACGTTTTGAGTTGCGTTTCGCATGATTCAAGGTATTGACTCCCTGCAGGTCTTTTCTGTAACAAGGATACTGCACGACGAGCCCTTCGAAAAGTTAAGATACAGTTACGAAGACGTGCTATCGTCTTCTTTGAGCGGGACAAGCAATTCCAAGGACTCTTGCTAAAGTGGAAGTGTAGAAGTTTGGAAGTATACCAATGCTTTGCTGGCGTCCTCGAAGCTCGGGCATGAAACGAGCAGCAAGAGGAGGAACATCATGTTGCTCTAAGGGTGGCTGCGGTCTCAGTTGCACAAAAACAGGAGCATGGTCTGAGCCCTCCAACTTTTCAACCTTTTCCCCTCCCCTCCTGCGACAGACAAGTTCCAAAGTTGTCCTTAAGAAAACAGAAAAGCATTCACAAGTGTCTTAAAGCCCAGCACCTCCTTCACCCTGCAAGATTCAGAGAAAAAAAAGCTTAAATCTTGAAAAGGATTCTCGGTCTGGGCCCAAACCGTGGAAGGGAGTCGGCTTTGAAGCGTTTGAACTGCTGAAGAATGTCACAGTCTTCGACTTCGCAGGTTCCAAAGTGGTGGTTGATCTCCTCAGCAGCGTTCGAATTGATGTCCTCCTCAGACTGAGTAGTAGCTTGATGGAAACAAGTGCCCGCTGCTATAATCAGATCGATTCTTGATCCGTAATTGAACTCCTCTGCTCCTGACTTCTGGTTCCAACATGTGTACGCCTCCTCCCTGCAAACAAAAACGGGCAAAACAACCTCAATCGCCTGCTAATACAGTAGTTGCTCTAACCTGAAAATCAAGAGATTTCTTAAGAAAGTAGAGTTTGCAAATAATTTCTGCACAAACAAACTTGTTCGGATGAATGACTCGGAAGACGTCTACGAAAGGACCACCACCATCTCGCAGCTGTGATTGAAACCATTGACGTATTCTGCACCCAAGAAGCTCACCCACTGTTTATCCTTTGCGTACAAACACTAGTAATGAACTGATTTTTTCTCTGAAAACATCGAATTCAGAGAAACATTATAGTTGGCCAGTCTTTGTTCTAGTGACTTCGTCTTCGAAGCGGCACACAGGAATTCAATGCAGGACCATCAAGATTGAGGATGAGAACGTACGAGCTTTTATCGAAATCAGGCCCAGGGTTGCAGTAATCAACAGGGAATGGCGATATATTGAAGTCACCAACTGCTATTACTCTCCGCCCAGCTTTAAGTAGACCTTCCCACCTGTCCTGCACGCACAGAACAAAGAAACGAAATGAAATTTCTACAAACATATCATAATACTTACCATGAATCTGAAAATCAGGAGATAACAAACCTGTAAAGCTTGGTAAAATTTCAGCTTGAAGTCATATCGCTCTTCATCGTCGGGACCAACGTTAGGACCGTAAAGATTAAATAGAACTGCATCAACCAGAAATCATCAGTCTCCAGTGAACAAAATATAGTATCAGTAAACATACCACAAACTTACTTACCGAAAGATCCATGGTCGGTAACAAGACATCGACCTTCTCTATCTAGCTGTAATAACTCCTGCTTGCTCAAGTTCCCCGTGTTTAAAACCTCCTCGTAACAACCAACCCGTGCCTTGCCACCTTCAATTTCTCCGAGCCGATTCGTGTGCAGAAGACCTGCCACATTCCAAACTCAAAATGTTGTGTAAAGTCCAAAATAGATTAGCCCTAAAAATTGAATCTGTATCCAACAACTTACAGTGAAAAGGAATCACTGGATTTCGTAGCTTCAAAACACATGATCTCAATTTTGAAGCATATTCACAGAGTAGTTGGAAGTCACAGAGCAGAGTTCTTCATTACCTGTGAAGCCTTCATCTGCGGCTAAAGGCACAGCAGTGCTCGCACGACAGAATGTTGCCACTCCTGCATGCAGAAAAGCGACATCAAATCCACATTCTTCGAGATGGATGGCAAGGAAGATGATGAGCTATGGGCTCACCAGAGTAACCAACTCGTCCTTTTGACACAGTTCGGGTACAAGAGAAGAATGACTCGTATCCTTCCGCAATGGCGATGTCTCCCGTCAGCTCTTGCCTTGTAATCTTGGTCTCCTGTAAGCCAATTCAATCCGTAAAACCCTAAACCCTAGACTAGCTCGCTCAAAGGCTTTGATGATCAAGGGCATTAGCAGTAAGGGAAGGTTTGAATGAGGGAGGTGAGCACCTGTAAGCAGATGATGTCGGAGTTGAGGGAGTCGAGGAACGAGAGCAAGGTGCGAGGCGGCACCAGGCGAGCCCGCAATCCATTTACATTGTACGTCACGATGCGCATTGTCTCAATTGCTGTGAAACTCCTTGCTTGCTCTCGCCGGTGATGACTATGGAGCTCTTTGATTTCGCCGAATCATGATGGTGCTAGCTCAGGAATGAGCACCTCAGAGCATGTAATTCACCGTCCATTGGATTGATGATCCTCAGCAAGCTTGTTCTGCACTACTACACTGACTAGAGCGGGAGGAGAATGTCTGCGAAAGTGGCGGAGTTGGAATGAAGAGCCGCTCTTGAGCAATGCGACGGCGCTCTGCCAGCGTGCCTCCACTTGGACGGACTGCAGAGGCCAATACGTTAACAGGAGTGCTCGCTTTTGCCGCAATTCCACGAAAGCTTTACTGTGACCTCAAGGTAGATGAAACAATGAATGGATGAGAAGTTCTCTTCATCCGAAGTGAAAGATTCACTGCCGGGCATCAATCTCCTCATTGAGAAACAACAACAGACAACAGCAGAGGAGCCCAATCCACTCGCTATCCACTTCCCCTTCACTTCTCCTGCAATCCTCGCACCGCTCGTTAATACCCACCCTAATTTTCGGACAATTGCTCAACTCCCTTCGGATCATTCGTTGTGTTGGGGTTTCCGGGGTTTCTCCTGCTTCCAATCGTAATCGGATTTGTCGGATATGGTGCTTTGGAGGTGAGAGCGGGGTCAAGAGCGATGGCGCAATCGTTGAGAGTGATGCAGGTGGTAGCAATCTGCGGAAGCAAGGCGGCCATTCTGCAGGGTTTAGACGTGCACATTGCTTCCAAGAAATTTTTTCACTCCAACAATTCCTCCATTCGCTCCTCGCAGTTGAAGGACCGAGCTGAGCCGTTGTCTGTGGTGGCAGCCCCTGCCACCATCGCCTCCACGTTACTGGTGAATGCCAGTGCCGCTAATGCTCTCACTGGTGAAGATGTCACCGGGGCTTTCAACAAAGTAAGCAAGATACCCTGGAATTTTACCAATTGTGCACCATAGGAGGTATCGATTCAATAGACTTTCTGGCACTGAATAAGCAACCCTGGGACATTCTCAATTGTGCACCATTAGGTCTCGATTTTGATGACATGTTGATGGCAGGTGCAATCGGTGATTCCCCAAGTGACACAGACAGCAGGGAATGCAATAGGCGTGGTGAGAGACGCCCTCCAGCAATTGTTTAGCATCGTAAAGCCTGGGGTGGATGCTGCTACTCCGTACATCCAGCAGACGGCCGAGTCGGCCTACAAAGCTGCGCTGCCTGTTGTTACAGGACTCGAGCAACAAACCGAGAAGGCGCTTCAAGGTGTCGGTGTTGACCCAAAACCAGTTGTGGATGCTGCCAAGGTACGAATACTTTCCAGCTTTTTGTTGCATGCATTTCTCGTGTCTAGTCTGGTTGTGACGAGCTTTTAGTCTTGAGGATGTTGTACTGAGATTACGCTGCTGAGAAGGTAATATACCATCAATCATTCGAGCTCTTGGTGCTTATACACTGCATATTGCCATTATAATGTGATAGTCGCATCATATGATCTTTTAGTTCTGAGGATGTTGTCTCAAGATTTCGCTGCTTGAAATGGGAATACACCATTTTGAGCTTTTGATGCTTGTACATGCTAGTTGCATGCATTCCTCATGTTTAGTTTAGTTGTGGCAGTCGCATTGAAATGTGCTTACATTAAGCTTCTGCTGCTTGTGACCATGGCTTTCAGACAGTGGTGTCGGTAGCAGGAGAGGCAGCAGGTCAGGCCGAGAAGTATGTGGAAGCGGTGCAGCCTTATGCTCTTAGCACGTTCGAGAGTATACTGGCCTCGGATCCACTGGTGTTGGCCACTGGAGCTGGCGCCTTGCTACTTGTTTATTTTTTGGCACCTCCTTTAGCTTCAACTTTGTCATACGCAGCTCGGGGTTACAAAGGTGCTCAACAAAGATCTCTTTTCTTGTAATTTCTGTGTTCCCCTTAGCTTCAATACGGTTCGGTGAATCATCAGTGTGAGAATACCAGAAGTAGCCAATGCATCAGCTGATGATTGACTTGCAGGTGATTTGACTGCGCCTCAAGCGTTGGACGTGCTAGTGAAGGAAAATTCCACACTAGTTGATGTGAGAACAGACCGAGAAAAGGCCAAATCAGGTGTGCCTAGTTTGCCCAGGAATGCGAAGAAGAAGATCCTGACTGTCCCGTAAGCATCACCACATGCTTTGTCTTCTCGTTTCCTCATTCTAGAAAGCTTCGAATCTCTCAAACGTGAGTTTGCACCGACAGATTGGAAGAGCTCCCAAGCAAAGTGAAAGGACAACTACGAGATGTGCGTAAAGTGGAGGCGGAGATTGCGGCTTTGAAGATTTCTGCGCTCAAGAGACTAAACAGGGGCTCAAAGATTGTCCTCATCGACTCGTGACGTCCTGAACCTGATCACCAATATGCTTATTTCGCTTCTGAGGTTTATGCCAGTCTTTAATCACCTTTCTCATGATCGTAGGACTGGTAATATTGCGAAGATGATAGCGAGGTCGTTATCGGAATTGGGCTTCAAGAACACTTGGGTAGTTGTTGATGGATACGACGGTGGCAAGGGCTGGATTCAAAGCAGGCTTGGGTCTGAATCCTACACATCCTCGTTCGGCGAACTCTTGTCTCCTTCTCGTATCATCCCTCCAGGTACGTTGATAATTCAAGTCAGCCTCTCTTCATAGTCATTTCTAATCGCTTCGCTTGGTATCACCATTCTTGATGAATGCTCGTAGTCTACAGAGGTACTGCAAGTATGAATTTCTTCCGTGCTGATAAAAAATGTTTGAGACGAGATTACCAGTAGTGTCGGAATTGTAATGCTTTTGAGGTCAGCTTTGGTATGAAATACTACTTGCTCTGCAGGGACCAAGAAATTCTTCGCAAATGACTCGAAGGATGAGCCAGAGAATGTGAGGACGGGGACGTTGCGGCAAAAATTTCTTCCAGGACCTTCTAATGAGTGAGATGAACTATAATTAGGGCTGTAAGCCGGCCCTGAAATGGGTTGTTTTGACTACAATCCCTTGAAGTAGGAATTGATAATGACGAAGAAAATAGGTAGGGAGAAGTTACATAATTTGTAGTTGCAGTGTAGGTGTTCATTGGATTTTGCATACAGCTGAATTCTGTACATGATTTACATACTCAAGATAACAATGATATGCCGCTTATCAGGCAATTGCAGATTCTTTTCATGTTTTTTGTGGGTACAGATGGGAGAATTTGACGATCTTGAGTATAATCTTAGTTTTCTTCCATTTCATTTGTTCGATATTATTTGCAAGTTGTTGGTTGGGGCTCCTCGGTAAATAAGTATGTTCAAATAAGTATGTTCACAAGTGTGCTTCCACACTTCTCTACGTTACTTGAGATGATTGCTCTTTATTATCGACACAACCTCTCAATCTTTGCAGGTATCAATGTTGTAAGTGCAGTGATTCTGACACAAGGCTTGTGTGCTTCTTAAGGAAAAATAAATTCAAAAATTATAGATATATCCACACTTCTCTACGTTACTTGAGATGATTGCTCTTTATTACCGACACAACCTCTCAATCTTTGCACGTATCAATGTTGTAAGCATCTCAATCTATGACCCTAGCAAAGGCAATTCCTATAGTGCATCCAAACAACACGAAATCAATTGGTTTGAAGTACAAGGGTGTAACAATTCAAAGTTGGTGCTGTAACAACAAAATTGGACACATTATCAATATGTTGATGTAGAATTACTAATTATTTTTTTGCATTCATGCCATATTCATGAATTATATATGACTCTTACAATGACAAATTAGCACTAATTTGTGCATTTGAGATTGTAACAATTACAACGGGTATTTAACTAATTCTGGACAATTTGACAGTCCAGAAATCAATCGGCTTCCATCCGACACACCTCGAAGGAGCAAAACAAGGCAAGGTAGAGAATGAGAATGATTGACATTATTAGCAAGTCGGAGAAATTATAGATGAACACACTCTTAGAGTTAGGAAACAAATCCGTTTCATTAAAAGAATAAGCGAATATTCCAAACAAAGCTCGTCCCACTAGCATGTGGTATCGGCGCGCAGCCGACTGCACTAACTTCGTATCAATAAATATTACAACACCCTATACAATATACAGCAACACTAGGTATCGAAGCAGACAGAAGTTTAACATAGGTGAACTGCAGCGGTGTCGGCTCGCAGCCGATAAGCAGCAACGCGACTCCATCATCGACTTCCTCCTTTCTAGCGCTCCATATTCAACAATCCAGGATATTAATCCCGGGCAAATCTCGATTTGAAGACCGACAGCGACAAGTCGACGAGTGCGAGTGCTGACCGGCTCATCGCAGGTTGTGCTGCACCGGCTGATCGCCTGAAGTGTCGGCTCGCAGCCGATAGGCATGCAGACTAAGTAAAACCTAGGAACACTGCGATCTGAGAGGAACACCGTACTTGAGGGAATGAGCAACTTCATAATGAAGTTGACCGGGTCTATTAGAAAGACTCATATATTGACTAACAGATTCGAACTGGTATAAGGGGTAGATGAACGGAAGAATATCTGTAGCTACATTGGGAATAGTAGTACTTGAAGACGTCAAATCACCTCGAAAAGGATAAGGCATGTAGCAGGCAGCATCCGGCGCCAACCTTAATGCCAGTGGAGAAACATCAACGAGGAGAAGCTGGTCGGGCCTGCACACCTCACGGGACCGACGCTTGCAATAGAGAGTCTTCAAGAGCTTGTAACACCACGGAAAATTCATAGGACGATCACAAAATTCTCTACCATAAACAAAGGATAGCCTGTCGATGACGCCAGAAGGTAGAATGTAAGATAGGAGAGGCCTCAAGTCACGCATCGGCATCGTACACCAGAGACCAACATGGAAGCGCTCCAACAACATGGCAAATAACTTTGTTACACCTGGCCGCTTGATTACATTACGGTGAGCATTCCAACGATCCGTCAGAATATTAGGGCTGATGTAGCATAGCAATCCAGATACGGATAGAATGATACATTTCTTGGAGCTAGAAGTATCAGCAATGTCATAATCCAAACGGCAGTCACCCTGAACAATACAAGCCTGAAATAAGTCAGAACGATGATTAGAAACGCAATAGACAGCAATAAAATGATAAAGGCAGACATATCGGCCGGCAGCCGACAAGAAGACAAAACCAATATAAACATAGAAGTGTCGGCTGACAGCTGACAAAAGAAGAAAACAAACTAGAGAGTCCATGAGTAAAGACGACAAGGAGACAATGACAAGAAGAAGCCATGGATCCTAAAGCTAAAAGGAAAACAAAAGAAAACACCATACATAAGAACCGATACCAAGAAAGGGAATATGATAGAAAACTCTCCACCTTAAGATTAAGAGAGTCTTCACAAATTAAACATCCTCGAAATATACAGTTAAGAAAAAGTCTCGAGTGGAACCCTAGAAAATTTACAGAACTAGAAGAAAATCTAAGTGATCTATAAATTCTAGCTCGCTAGATCATCGAATTGGATGACTGAAAAATCTATACACTCATGCTAAGGACATGTATTCATATGGTAATCTATGTAGGGTAACAAGAGGTGTATCGGCCGGCAGCCGACAACTGGAGCATCTTGAACTTGCTCCACCATCTTGAACAACTCGAACGCCAAGGTCGAGAAGTAATCAATCCATGATCACTCCCTCCTACCAAAATCAAGCATCATGTACTTCTCGTACAGCGGATTTCCCGGGAGCATATGGCGCTTCCCTAACCTTGCGTGCTCTAGCATAAACTCAGGAATATTTTTCTGAGAATTATAGAGCTCGAATAACAGAGGCTGCAGAATCCTCTGAAAGTAAGGCAGGCCACTCACATTCTGCTCCGAGGTCAAAGTACAGGTGTGAGGGTGGAACGCATTGTAAGGATTGTTCAAAACGTTCTTGTAGGGGGAGTCGTCGATGAGAAGCATGTTATCGGGATTAGCACCACGAGCCCTGAGGTTAGGACTCATTTCCAGGAGATGCTCAATCGACTTAATAAAGAAGGGCCGGTCAGGATTATCAGGCTCCCGGTAGCAACTCCGGAAGCAATATCCCTGATCAAACTCCAAGGAGTTCCTAGGGAGCCTTGGAAAAACGGAGCGAATAAATTCGATCCTCGGAGTAAGGTTCTTCGCAGTGACCGAGGACCAGAAACAAATTTGCCAGTCTGCATCGACGCAGAACTGAAGTACTGATTGAAGGCCAGGTCTTGCCCTTGCCTCCTACTTCTGCCACCGGGGACGATCCCCACCAGAAATGATCCTACGAGGAACGTAGTGAATGAGAGTGTCATTCACGTCGAACAGAATAAAATATTTACGACGGGCTACCTGCCCTCCAGTTAAGTGTCGTCGTCGATATGGAGGTGCCCTGCCGCAATCCATGAGACGCGGAGTCCACGAACTCCTCGTTCTCAGATTCACCTGACTCTGCAAGAGATTAGGGCATTTGTACAATAAGCAAAAGAGCAGCAAGAATTACGCAACAAAGTGAGAAACGAGCGATACAGAGGTGGCAGTGGATACAAATAACATCAATCACCATGACAGAAGGGAGAAGAATAGTGCAAAGAAAGGACATGATGACTTGTCGGCTGGCAGCCGATAAGCCGAAAAACATTGTTGAGAGAAATCGACATCGGAGACAAGGGATACATGCGGAAACGTGAAACGATAATAGGGAGTCGGCTGGCAGCCGATACAGTCTTACAGGGGAAGGAACTGGCCGAGCACGTTGCAACCAAGAAATTCTAATAACAAATCCATTCTAGAACCTAAAATGCTTATGCAATGGTGAGAAGAGACTATATACAAGAAACGCCGTCGTCTAGGACAAACCTTCAGGTAATTGTTGTTGCTGCGGGGAAACATGATCCGCCGCAGGTGGAGACAGAGCCTCGTTCGGGGCGTCGATGGCGAACTCATTGTCGTCTACGAGGGCCGCCTCGGTTGGGGCGCTCATGCCGTACACATCGTCCTCCTGATGAGCCTCCTCATTTGTTGCGCTGATGTCGTTTGCGTCGTCCTCTAGGAGGGCCGCCGAATCAACAGCAACTTCCCTTCGAGTATAGAACGCCTGCAATGCCGATTGAGCCCTCTGAACTTCCCTACATGAAGGAGCGGGAGATGTCGGCTGCCGGCCGATAAGGGCAGGAAAGGATTGCGAAGGACTCTGAGGGGCACGAGACGGAGGAACCTGCTCCACTATGATCACCTCTTCCTCCGAGGCGTTTTGCAAATCAACCTGCATCGTGGTCGCAGCACATGCAGGCAGATCTGCTGTAGTATGAGGAGGCGGTGCTGACATGGTGACAATGTGTCGGCCGGCAGCCGATACAGGAGGAGGGATAAGTGTGGCAGTCGATTCAGGTGGAGCCGTCGGCGTGGTTGCAGGTGTGAGTGACATAGGAGTAAGATCAATCTCATCCAGCACTTCCTGAATCCTAACACCAGAGGCGGGACGTCGTCCAGGGTTGGCAGACTCGCGAGACGAGACTGAGGGACCAGCGTCGGTCTCCATATCCTCGGAAGACGACGGTGGAAGCTCGACCCTATCCAGGTTTAGTCCCTTCGCACGTTGGACTGCCAACTTGACATGGTCCTGACTTCTGACGAACTCGATCACGGACCTCCCATTTCTCTGCAAGACCATGAACAAGAGTACGAGACAGAAGGGAATCAAACAAGTACTGGTAAACGAATAAGGTGAAATAGACAAATATTAGAAGGTGTCGGCTGGCAGCCGATACAAAGCAAAGGAGAGGATGCCTTACCAATCCAAGCTCGGTGACGTTTCCGCCACCCCAGACGTTGATGACGGTGACCTTCTTCGCGGTGAGAGTTGGCTTCAGCAACTTCTCGAGCGTGTCATGGTCGACACCGCAGAACCCCCCGTTCCAATTGACAGCACTTTCAGGAGATGCCTAGAACCAATCGACTGGCTTTGCGATTCCAGTATACTTCCTGAAAGTAGTCCAACGATCATTATCCACGCGTACCTTTGGGTACGTCATGTTGAGTGTAACAAGCGGGGAAGATTCCGTCACCGTCTTCTTGAACCCTCCCCGAACACACGGCTTGTAATAGACCGTCTGAACATACCAGTCCGTATCTTCGGTTGTCCAGACAACACAAAGAAGATCCCGTTGCTTCGCGCTCGTGATGAACAACATCGGGATTGGATAGAGAGGCCGAGTCGGAGTGTCGTCGTCAGCGTCCATCGTGAGGTCCTGATCCGTGAGTGGCACCTTCGACCGTTCCGCGAGCGCACGAAGCTCCGATCTACTGGTTGGAACCGAGACTCCGCCATAACTGTACCCAAAGTAGACGATTAGGAGTGGGTCCTTTGCAATGCCTGCATGGCCAACAGCTGCGTCGATCTCGTGCAAGACATCTGCAACTGTGTCCGCGAATTTGCACTCGAAATGCGCCTTCTCGGAATCGACCTCCTCCGTCGTAACCTCGACCTGAGAATACGCTTGCAGGATGGTGCTGAAAATGGGCGGCGCAACACCGTTCTTCGACTTGTCAGTTGTCGGATTCATTGCGCTGGCGCGTCCATTGAGCCATTCATTTCCATCCGTAAATTTCTTCAGGTCCGTCCAGATGTTGCGAACGACACTCGGGGTGAAATGGTGCTCCTTCGCCAACTTGTCCCAGTCTAAATCTAGGTATGGTGACCAGTTCGCATCCTTGCAGGGAAGCGGATACTTATTGAGCTGATACATAAGCTCGTTCATAATCACCCGGTCGAGCTTCTTGTCGCGGCACCAATCCGGCAATGTGAGTCTGTCCTTCTTCTTGCTGTTGGCCTTGATGCAGACACGATTCGCGATCACCTCCGCTGCAAGCTCTTCAAGGTCGCAGTCACGGAGACCGAGTGTGGGGACAAGGTCAGTCTTCGTGATGTTTGAGATTGGCGTCCGCTTGATAAGTCGCGGCTCTTTGCCGTCGTCGCCAATGAGTTCACCTGCTTCCCAGGCATTGAAGACCTCAATCCAAGTATTCCAGGCCTTGTCACCGATGAATACTAAGGGGAGCTTTGTGGACACCTTCTCGTTCACGAAGTGCGCCATGACTTGCGCCTTCGCAGCCTGAAGAACAACCAAAAAGATTCAGTTGTATGAAGGCAAGAAGAAGAGCTGTCGGCTGGCAGCCGATAGCTCTAGATTAAAGAAATGTGTCGGCTGCCGGCCGATAGAAAAAGCAGAGGGTAACGATACCTCAAAGGCCGGTGACGGCTTCCCGCCTCCCTTGTGTGGCACGGGGCACCCGAGACGCTTCCATGCCGCCCTCCCGAGTTCCGCGCACGATCGGAAGTTCTCTTTGGCGACCTTCTATGCGATATTGAGATTGAGGGCGTTCGACACCCTCACAAGATCGATGGGGTCCCTTGAGAACACTGGGATGATCTCGAATTCGAGAAGCTCCTTCTTGGCATCCGATCCCTCGGGGTACTCGTCCGCCAACTCGCGGCAGGCTGTCACTGTATGCTGACCACCGATGATATACCAGTGGACGGTAGGATGTTGCCACCAGGGGATTTTCGGGGCGGTGTCGGGGTCTGTGTCGTTTAGCTTCCACATATCTAACTCCCCTGGCATGGAATCCATCACAGCCATCATCCCGGTATCGGTTTCAAGTGGTTCCCGTTTAAGCGGAATACCATGGATCTCAGGTTTCTTCCGGATCGCCCCGTAGCCCTTGTAGATGGCCTTCATCTGCGAAGAACATAACAAATGAACAATCATGAATCAGAGATGATCAGAGGATGTATCGGCTGCCAGCCGATACATAGAGCAGAACCTCATAAGAGCAGAAGAGAAAATCAATATACCTGGCCCAGACGATCTTTCGCGATGCGTCTGTACTTGAGCTCGTCCGGAGCGATGTGTAGCTTCTCGCTAGGAATAACCCCCGGCAGCCTCCGCTTCTTGTAGGGGAACAGGTGACCAAGACCAGTCTCCAATGCCTTGTAGATTGCGTCGATCTCGACGTCCTTCATCTTCGAGGTCATTTGGTTGCCCTTAGACAGGGCCTCGTCTAAGGAATACTCGATGGCATCCTTAGTCGATTTCGCCCGTCTCTTGGGCTTGCTGGGATCTTGTGACCCCTGGACGTTTTCATCGCCGTCATCGCCAAGATCAACCATCTCTGCTGCAGGTCGCTTCTTCTTTGAAGGAGTTGGCTTCCTCTTCGACGACGCCGGAGCCACAGCCGCAGCTGCATCGATGGCGTTGTTAATAGCCAACCTTGCGTAATCGGCAGCCGACAGCTCACAAGCTATCGGCTGGCAGCCGACACACAAGGCACGAGAATCTGACGAAATGATGTAAATGAAACGACGCCAATCGAAACGGCGCATACTGAAACGTCACAAAAGAGCTAAATCGGCTTACCTCTTCGACGACGCCATCGGAGATGTATCAGCTTGCGAGTGCTCGATGTCGGCTGGTGCGTAAGGAGTGCTCCGCTCTCCCGCAAAGCTGTCGGCTGGTGCGTAAGGTGTGTCGGCTGCTGCCTCCGCTCCCGCGCAAAGCTGTCGGCTGGACCTTAAAAAATATCGGCCGCTGCTAAAAACCCTAAACCCTAAAACTGAATACTATCGGCTGCCAGCACAGAAACGGCTAAGGCAAGAAAGCATGCAAGCAGAGAGGAGAGGAGAGAAGACAGCAAGAAAGCATGAAAGCAGAGAGGAGGGAAGACAGCAAGAAAGGAGAGATGAGATAGCAAGTAGCAAATGAGAGGAGAGAGCAAGTGCAAATGAGAGAGGAGAGAAAGTGTGGAGAGAGCAAAAGTGAGAGGAGAGCGCAAAAGTGAGAGAGGAGAGCAAATTACAAATGAGAGCAAATGAGGGAGGGTGAACGGTTTACCCCCTCCGCGATTTTCGTAATGATGGCTATCGGCTGCCCGCCGATTTGCGCCTTGCCCGCTTTTCAATCGGCTTGCCCGCTCTCGCATCCGCTTGCCCGCCCGCCAAAATTTTCTGAAACTCGCGCTGCCAAAACGTCAATTTAAATTTTTCATCCGTTTCATCATGCTTTTCATCCTGCCTAGCAATTAGCCCTCCAAAAATTCAAAATCATTTGAAATTTGAGTTTGAAATCTTCTTGATTTGAGCGCCATCCACGCTCTGTCATTTCAGATGGCTATCCATTCCCAACTGTTTCTGACATTTTATTTCATTTCTCGCGTGTTTCCTGACGCTCTGAGCGATTTGCTTTGCTGTTTTTGTGGTTTTCCCTGGCCAGAAATAGTCAAGAATTGCGTCATTGTGTTCCCCGTGTTAGTGCGCTTCTTTCTATATAAAGAGCGGTAGATAGCAGCCTTTTATTACTTCAATTTGCACGATTTAATAGCTAGAGGCTCAATACCCTGGTATTAGACGCCAGCTGACATAGTGAATGTCACCAGCCGATACGATTCCTTAGGACTCATTCGGATCTCCTTATATCGGCTGCCAGCCGATATAGAACTATCACGTGTCCGTCATTGTCCTGTCTCCCGGGATCTTCAGGTCAAGGTATCGGCCGGCAGCCGATACCTCAGGTGGTTGTGTCTACTGCAGCTCTCTCAATATTTCCTACGTCTCCTCAACCTTTTAGATTCGCAATTGTGTCGGCCGGCAGCCGATAGATCAATGAAGAGATCATGCTCCATCATGCTTGAAACCGAACCGATTGACAGCTTTCTCAAGAACGGCGGTTCCGTGAGATGGCGTATAGAAAAGGGCGCAGTTGTCGCTCTGTCATTCGCAAAATTTTATTATGCTGGTACTGCTTCTATCAACCGAATTATCTCGCGAAAGCTATTTCTTTTAGACGTCCACGTTATTGACGTCGCTCCAAATATTGAGATGATCATTCCGTTTCCCACTCCTAGCGTTAAGTTTCTTAGTCAGTGTCTTGGTAACAACATTACATGGGACGTGAATGACGTGAGATCCTTCGTTGATAACCTCGATGAATCATCCGAGCCTATCGGCTGCCAGCCGACACCGGGCCCATTAGATGAGAAGCCCATAAATCAGTTCCTCACTCTCTCTGTTAACATGGAGGTTGCTCTATTGCATGTTGACGGGACCGATCATCACTGTGTCGGAGTGGGCGTCATCGTTGAGTGCTCGCCTAAGGGCACCTGGGAGGGTTTTCGCGTCCCGCATAGCTTCTTTGCAGTTGTCAAGCTCACTACGGTGTATAAGGACTTTGTTGGTCTAGTTGCGTATTGTGAGAATCCTTCTCTCACTCTACTTGGCGAGTGCCTTGGGTACGAAATCCTTTGGAGCGGTTACAAACTTCGTCCCCTCGACGCTACGCCGCTGAATGGCAACTCTATCGGCCGGCAGCCGATACACCCCACGCTGAGGAGTGTCAAGGTTGAACCACCCGGCGATGACGGTGTCAAGGACTCACCCTCTACTGACTGCTGTGGTAGTTCAGGTAACCCGCATCATTCAACCGGTCTCTCTCATTTTGAGGGCAGCGATGACTGTCGGTCCGGGACGAATCCGCCAACCCGTGTCGATGTCCTCTCCTCTCAAGGAAATGAATCTGCTAATGATCTTCATGCTACGCCGTTTGACAACGGTATCTTCTCGCAGCCCTCTTCGGATAGTTCTGGCGCCGATAGCGCTGTCAACTTTCGCCCCTCTGTCTCACGCGACACTGAACATTTGCGACCGGAACCTCAGGCGGTCCTGGATCGACCCGACTGGAGGAACAAGTGCTGCGACCCAGGGTTGTCTTGCTAGACACAGACGGACGTTAGACAGACACGACATGTCGGACAGACATTGAGCCTCAGAATGTCTAATAGAATCTACAGAATCTTTTTTTTACCCTGGATTTACCCTGTCCACGTTGCATCCTACGTGGCTGCCACGTAGTGTGTAGAGCTCAGCAATACGGTTCGCGACTGCGCCACGTAGGACTGGACCGGCGGTCGCGTCCTCTAGACCGGCGGTCGCCTTGGCCGGACCGGCAGTCGCCTTCTCTGTACCGGCGGTCGCCTTAGCGACCGACGATCGCCCAAGTCGACCGACGATCGCCCAAGTCGACCGACGATCGCCCAAGTCGACCGACGATCGCCCAAGTCGACCGACGATCGCCCAAGTCGACCGACGATCGCCCATAAGCGACCGACGTTCGCCCCTAGGCGACCGCCGATACAGCCGATGGGCAAACGTCGCTCAGTAGGGCGACCGCCGATCCAGGTGATGGGCGAACGTAGCTCATAGGGCGACCGGCGGTCTACCCTCTTCGAACGAAGGACATGAACTTTGAAGAGCCATAACTTTTTCATTCGGACTCTGTTTTTGACGAAATCACTTGGGTTGGGTCCCAAATTAAGTCTAGTTTATGTCGTAAAAATTGCAGACCCATACAATTAAGTAAAAGAAAATAGCATGCATTTTAGTGAAGGGAGTATTTGTTTATTGGGTTTTTAAACATTTGGCATGTTTTACCATTGCAAGCCTATTATGTGACATCAAAAAGGTTTTTGCATGATTTGTTTTAGACAAGTGTGATCTTTAGATGCATCCCACAATCTTTGTAGTTGGAAGTATTTTGATCCAGATAGTTTTAGTATTGGCTTTGCAATGATATTTCTACGATGAAAAAAGTGAAAAAGTGGATGATTTTTGAAGAGATAGATCTCCTTCAACTATTGTTAGATTTTGAATTTTTATTTTAGAATGGATTCCAATTAGAGTGTTGTATTGGTGATAGAAACCTCGATTCATTCGAAGATATATTGAAGATAACGTATAATTTGAGTGCTAGGGATCTAGGTTTGGACTATATTAATAACTTTGTAAAATATTTGGCGGTTTTTATCATTATTGAATCATCTCTTCTCTCCTTTTATACACACACCCCATTTGAACAAATTTAATTAATCCTAGGTATTTAATAGAAACTACTTACCTTCATCTTATAGGCCAAAACTTTTAATCATGTTTCATATAAAATACATAGGAAAAGTATAAATACTACTCTCCCTCTCTATTTCCCTATACACCTTACACTTCCCTATGGCTCGAATAGTAGTCTTGCAATGATAAAAACTGCCAAATAGTTTACAAAACAATTAATATAGTCCAGTTATAGACCCCTTACACTCAAATTATACCTTATCTTCAATATATCTTCCAATGGATCGAGGTTCCTATCACCAATACAGCACTGTAATTGGAACCCATTCTAAAAAATAAATTCAAAATCTAACAATGGTTGAAGGAGATCTATCTCTTCAAAAATCATCCACTTTTTCACTTTTTTCATCGTAGAAATATCATTGCAAAGCCAATCCTAAAACTATCTGGATCAAAATACTTCCAACTACAAAGATTGTGGGATGCATCTAAAGATCACACTTGTCTAAAACACATCATGCAAAAACCTTTTTGATGTCACATAATAGGCTTGCAATGGTAAAACATGCCAAATGTTTAAAAACCCAATAAACAAATACTCCCTTCACTAAAATGCATGCCAATTTTTTATACTTAACTTTATGAATCTGCAATTTTTACCACATAAACTAGACTTAATTTGGGACCCAACCCAAGTGATTTCGTCAAAAACAGAGTCCGAATGAAAAAGTTATGGCTCTTCAAAGTTCATGTGCTTCGTTCGAAAAGGGTAGACCGCCGGTCGCCCTATGAGCTACATTCGCCCATCACCTGGATCGGCGGTCACCCTACCAACCGACATTCGCCCATCCGCTGTATCGGCGGTCGCCCCGTCAGGAGGGGTGCGCGGAGGCTCGCGGACACTTTCTCCTTGGGTGCTTGCCCATCACGTAGACCGCCGGTCGCCCTGTCAGCGTTGTTCGCCCATCGACTGGATCGGCGGTCGCCTAGCGACCGACGTTCGCCCAAGCGACCGACGTTCGCCCATCGGCTGAATCGACGCTCGCCCCATCAGGAGGGGGTGCGCGGAGGCTCGCGGACACTTTCTCCTTGGGTGCTTGCCCATCACGGAGACCGCCGGTCGCCCTGTCAGCGTCGTTCGCCCATCGACTGGATCGGCGGTCGCCCTAGCGATCGACGTTCGCCCAAGCGACCGACATTAGCCCATCGGCTAGATCGGCGGTCGCCCCATCAGGAGGGGGTGCGCGGAGGCTCGCGGACACTTTCTCCTTGGGTGCTTGCCCATCACGTAGACCGCCGGTCGCCCGCCGGCGTCGTTCGCCCATCAATCGGATCGGCGGTCGCCCTAGCGACCGACGTTCGCATCATCCGGGATTTGTATTGGCGGTCGCGCGATTTGGAGGTTTTGAATGAAGTTAACACCAAGTATCCTATACCATGCCAAGGTTGAATCAAATTAACACCAAGTATTTCCTTCCATGTAAATCCAAGTTCCATGTGGCTTCTTTCATGATTTAATATATTTAATACGGTTAGAGAAAATAATAAAACCACCTCCTCCCCCCTTTAGTATAACTTCCTTTATTACTTAGCATCCTACAAAGTCAAAGTAAATCATAACATGTAGATACGTTTCTCTTACGGGAAATTTTGTTCTTCCATAATTTTTATAAGGTATTTTTTAGTCAACACAAGTTTTAAAATCGTTATCCCTTTCCACAAATCTATTTTCCGTATATCATTCAATATTCTACTCATTCAAATGACTTACAAGTAAATGATGACCTATAGATGACATATCCCCACGATTTTCTAAATAACACCATCATTTCCATAGGGTCATCATTAGGTAGTGTAAGGGTTTAAATTGTCCCCTTACCCCCTTTATCTATTTTTTCTTATTTTTTGAAGTTTTGGTGTTGTAAGTGCTTGTAACCAAAATCCACCCTATAGATCCTTTACTCCAACGATTTTTTTTATAGCTCCATCATGTTCATAAGGTAGTTATTACATAGTCCAATTCTTTTTAAAATATTTTTTCTCTCCATTTAACTATATTTTATCTATTATTTAAAGCTCTACTTACTTCGAAAATTCTATATTAAATTGGGAAAAATAGTACAGGTTGTCCTATAATATTTTTGATGGTTCCATCATTTTTATATGATCCATATTACCTACACTAAATAGGTAGATTAGTGTTAGATATACTAATTTACATAAATAGGCAATAAGTTTTTACTATTAGTCAATATTTGTACCCTCTACAATGGTGAAGATGGGGATCCTTACATAGTATTGGAATCGATACTCTTGGTAAAAAATTTATCCCAAAAGTAAAAACTTGTAGCATTTTCAAATCTTATAAAAATCTAACACTAATGTACCTATTTAGTGTAGTCCAAATGTTCAAATTACATTCCCCACTTTGTTTTCGTATGCATGTGCGCACACCGCCTACTTTCACATGACTATTTAATTTTTAGAAATTCGGGAAAAATACTTTCGTTCGTCCTGTGCCCCTAAGATTTATAACATATTTTTTACACAATATGAATCACCTACGAAAGTTATCAACACCCCTTCCACTCCCTTTTTGCTTATATATTTACATATGCCCCCGTGCTTCAAACCCCGCAATTCAAATATCCCCATATAAATTCAACCACATAGGCGATCGTCGGTTGCTCAGCGACGATCACGGTCCAAGCAAAGTATAAATACTACTCTCCCTCTCTATTTCCCTATACATCTTGGACTTCCCTATGGCTCAAATAGTAGCCTTGCAATAATAAGAACTGCCAAATATTCTATAAAGTAATTAATATAGTCCAAACCTAGATCCCTAGCACTCAAATTATACGTTATCTTCAATATATCTTCGAATGAATCGAGGTTTCTATCACCAATACAACACTCTAATTGGAATCCATTCTAAAATGAAAATTCAAAATCTAACGATGGTTGAAATAGATCTATCTCTTCAAAAATCATCCACTTTTTCACTTTTTTCATCGTAGAAATATCATTGCAAAGCCAATACTAAAACTATCTGGATCAAAATACTTCCAACTACAAAGATTGTGGGATGCATCTAAAGATCACACTTGTCTAAAACACATCATGCAAAAACCTTTTTGATGTCACATAATAGGCTTGCAATGGTAAAACATGCCAAATGTTTAAAAACCCAATAAACAAATACTCCCTTCACTAAAATGCATGCCATTTTTTCATACTTAACTGTATGAGTCTGCAATTTCTACCACCTAAACTAGACTTAATTTGGGACCCAACCCAAGTGATTTCGTCAAAAACAGAGTCCGAATGAAAAAGTTATGACTCTTCAAAGTTCATGTACTTCATTTCTAGAGGGTAGACCGCCGGTCGCCCTATGAGCTACGTTCACCCATCACCTGGATCGGCGGTCGCCCCAACAGGAGGGGTCCAGATTGGCTCGCGGACACTTTGTCCTTGCCCCTAAGGTCGCCTACAAGCGGTTGCCAGGGCGACCGCCGGTCTCCATACTGGACCGCCGGTCGCCTTCTCGCGGCAGCCAGGGCGATCGGCGATCGCAGTAGACGACAGACGTTCGCTCCGGTGCGACCGTCAGTTGCCTAGCGAGGTCGCCCACCCGCGGTCGCCCACTGTGACGTGTATTTTGATTTTCCACGTCATTATCAACCCTACGCCACGTAGGAAAATAGCTTTTTACCTCAAGGTAAATTTCAGCAAGTTTTTTACTATGTAATTTTTGGTACGGTCGACATTTTCGTCGACTCGACGTCTAACAGACATGTCCAATACGACAAATCAGACAGACATTTCGAAAATTGTGTCTAATAAGACAACCCTGCTGCGACCTACTGAATGAGGATCTTACTTTTTTTGGGCAGGCAATCATTCAAGTCTGTCTTCCGGATGAAGCCTGCGATGAGGATCTTCTTGGCGATACAGATGTGGGAGTAATGTTCATATCAGAGCACGATACCCTACAGCTCACGACAATGAGATGGCCTCTTTCGCGGACTCGACTTGAAGGCGGTCAACTCCTGTCAGACATTGTCATGCTCTGCTCTGAGGCCGCTCAAAATTCCACCTTCGAACATCCGGGACTTCAGGGCGTGCCTCGGAATCCCTACAGGTCCGTTCGTCGTAGACTCTTGTCAAAGGAGCAGCCCGCTGGGTCTAGGCTTAAATCGAAGACCTCGGATGATGAAATTCGCAAGGTTAGTTCACAGCTGTGCTGCAAGAATAGGTGCTGTCAGACGTTTCCGTGGGAGTCTACTCGAATCCTTCGTCGTAAGTACTATGCTTGTTCTTTTGAAATTAGAAGAGAGACAGCGTATGCCGTTCAAAGTCAACTTCATGTCCATAAACCGGGAGGCAGGAAATTCATCACGCTTGAGAATGTTGAGGTCTGCGAGAACGCTTGGTATATCATTCACGGTGTCTCCAGATCAGCTTACCACGTCTACAAGGCTGCAGCAATGGGTGGATCAGTGAGCGGATCGCATGGCAATTCTGGAGCTGTTCGTCCATGCCCGCATCCGATTCAGGCCAGAGCAACCCTGCAGAAGATTATTGACGAGAATGCGGACCAGATGCCTAACGAGTTCAGGCGTGTTGGAAATAAGCGAGTTGACAACCTGAAGGTTGTTCCATCTGCGCTCAACTGGGACACCATGCGCGAGCAAGTGAATCAAGTAAGTCCCAATCATTCTTATTTCCTCTTTGTCCTCGATGTCGGCTGCCGGCCGATACACTAGGTTGTTATGTTTCGGTTGTTTCCAATTAGACCTTTCAGCTTTATCTTCTTCTGTCAATTCCGTCGTGCCTTATCTAGTCAATGCTGTGCTACTTGTCCGCTGGCAGCCGATACTCCGTTAGCGATTAGTTCTTGCTTATGTCAGTGCACTCCTGTCGGCTGCCGGCCGATAGGACGCGTCGACCTGGATGTTAACATCCTTCCTTATCTCCTCCTTCCAGGTGAATGTCAAATGCCACCATAAGCCGGTCTCTCAGTCCACCATCAGTCAGCTTCGGAAGAACCACTTCAAGAATGTCGAGGTTAAAGCTGTTGGGAGCAGCTTCTCGAAGTGTACTGAGTGTGACTTCCTTGTGGAGTGCATATCCAAGTACCCAAGGGGCTGTGATGAATGGCAGGCATTAGTCGATGACCGGAATCGCCATCTCAATTATCAGCGTGCCTGCCGCCATATATATGGTGGCTGGAGTTCCCAGTCCTGCGAGAACCCCTCTGAGTTTCTATGTATAATCCATGACAAGATGGATACCACGAAGACGGCCATTCCCAGAATGCAGAGGATTATAAAAGCCACTGCTAGCCTTGGACAGATTCCGGTTTCTGTTACCGGCATGTTGACACACGGCCAATGTGATGGTGCGTACGCACACTACTCCACTGCGCTCTGCACTAGAGGAAAACAGGGTCCTCGGACACTATTTTTAACGCTGTTTTTAACGCGGTTTAACGTGGTTTAACGCGGACAGAAAAAGTGACGCAAATAAATCGAAAATGTCACGGACGTCTTTTGAGTTTAACGTGTAGTGTTAAAAAATGTTAACGGGGACAAATGATTTATAACGCAGTGTTAAAATGACATTTTTTCAGTTGGGTAAGTTATCGAGGGTCAATAACTTGGTAAGTAAATTACTTTCCACGTCAGCTTTTCCCGCGTTTGTACATGCCACGTAGGACAAGTTTTCATCCTTGTGATGGATGAAATCTGATCTGATGTGGCATCGGAAATCTGACGTGGCATTTAAATTTTGGTGGCTAAGATCGTGACACGTGGCCACATCCTGGAATGTGAAAGAAGTTCGGAGTTTGTGTCAAAAGAAACAGGAGATAGTGTCCACATTGACGTTGAGGAACACTTGTGTCGTCTGTTTTAACGCGATTTCCAAAACATCCTTAGACGTTGTTTAATATTGTTAAACGCAAATGTCGTTTGTTTTAACGCGTTTTGGATTTGTCTTTAGACGTAGGGTGACATTCACGTTATCGTGTGAAAAGAAACAGGGCCTCGTGTCAAAGTTGACGCACTTATACACGAATGTCACGTGTTTTAGCGTGTTTCGAGTAAAGAGACAAGATGTAGGATGACGTTCGCCACGTCATCCATTCGACGCAATTTGATGGAAGGCATGTGTCAAAAGAAACACAACATGACACAATATGACGGAAATAAAAACGTTAAAAGTGACGTTACATGACACATTCGATAACGTAAATGCAACGTCAAACATAACACACTCTGACGAAAACATACACGAAATGGAGTGCAACATAAAGCCGGTCAGTGCTTTCGGTGTATTAGATGGAAAATTAGCCACTAGTACAAAGTTGCAAGTATTGAGTAGCATAAAGCATAAAGGCTACATATATGTACTATGTGCTAGGGTACTCCTTGCATTACACTACGTTAAAAGTGACGCGCTAGCGTTAAACCTGCTTCAATAGTGACGCATTCAAGTACTTTATATGATGACGTCTCTAAAAAGAGTATTTAACACAACCTATGTCACTTTTGACGGGCGCGTCACTTTTGATGCAGAAACCCTAGCCGCCGTAGAGTGACTTTCTGGGTTTCCTCATGCTCGATTTTTCTTGATCTGCACAGCACACATTACCACGGACACGCTGAGTTTAATAAGGCACATCATGCAATCAAACTGTGATGGAGATCATCACGATGCAACTCTTGAACAACCTAAGAATTGCAAAAAAAGAAGACAAACTTGTAAAACTCCAACACCTCTACAACTCATACTTTAACAATCTAACATGTTACTCTCTAAAATTGTAGAACTCTAACACAAAATGTGAAAAAGAGAAATTGCAAAGAAAGAAGGAAAACTTGTAAAACTCCAACACCTCTACAACTCATACTTTAACAATCTAACATGTTAATCTCTAAAACTGTAGAACTCCAACACAAAATGTGTAGAAATGAAAGCAAGAGTGAGATTCTAGCTTATATCTTCCCTAAAAGTACCATGACCTAACTATGGCGGCTAACCCTAGCCGCCTCTGTTCATCCACCCCGATGAAAGTCATCCCTCTGGATGGACTAAAGTACGTTATTTTAGACGTCATAGTAGAAGTCCTTCTTCACATGCTTGTGTTGATGTGATCATGTCACTAGTGACACGTTCACGTTATACAAGTAACACGACGCCGAATGAATGACTGTTGCGTTAACCATGCGTCAATAGAAACGCATGCATGATAACATCTTTAGGATCAGTGTTTAACACATCCTATGTCTTTTTAGACACGTGCGTCAATTTTGACGCAAGTCAAACCCTAGCCGCCGTAGGTCAAACCCTAACCCTAAAGCACAGTTTAAAATGATATATGTTACTTTTGACATTTACGTCACCATTGACACTCTCTAGGATCATTGACCAAGTCAAACCCGAACTACCACGTCACCCTACCATAAATGCACTTGATACGTCAGCTATATCATTACGTTTCCTTAAACACACGGTGACACAATTGTGTGTCAAAATAAACGCCAACGCCACTATTGACATCCACGCCGGACAAACACCAATTTGTCCTAGTCACTCCTATCCTCCACATAAGCCTTCCACATCACCAGGGCATTCCACGTAGGATTTATGAATATGTCAAAAGTAACACACCAACGCCGCCCATGTCACTTTAAACGCCATCAATGTTAAAAGAAACGTCTTTGACGTGGATCATGAATATATTTAATCATTTAAATATTACTAGAGGGTAAAAATGAAGTGCTAAAGTTTACCCCCGGCGCGCATGTCAACGTTGACGTGGTTCTCGCTTCGCTTTTAACGCGGTTCTCGTTTCTTCCAAAATCCATGAGTGTTACTATGACACTCGATGTTAAACCATAGTCAATAGTGACGGAAATATGTTAAATTGATTAACATGCAAAAAGTCATTGTGGTCAAGTTACCCACACTAATTTCGACTAGTCTGGGTAAACGTCACTTTTGACGCGAAATAACGCGGGACAAATCACTGTTTTCCTCTAGTGCTGGCCGGGGGATTCCAACTTCACCATCTCTTCTTTGTGTCGTGTACTGCGAGCGCTTGAGAAGCCACCGGTACGTGAATCCCGGGAGCTCTTTCCCACACCTCCACAGAACAGCTTCTTCCAAGCTTTGCTACATGGAAAGTCCAGGTGTTTCGCATCGATCCCACCCGCCACCGGGACTCAATTCGGTCCTTCACAACCTGGACGTCCGCTCGTTCCGCTTCGCGTAAGCTATTCCCGCAACTTGATAATTCCGCGAAGGACAATAAGAACAGATTTGTGATGGCCTTCGCTCTTTCTTTGACGACCGCTCGCGCATTTTTAAGGAGGTCACTGTTGGGTTCCTCATTGTTGGCCACACTCACGAGGATATTGATGCCCATTTCAGTTACCTTTCCAAGCTCATCAAGCGGAAGAACACGTACGTTCTAGGCGATCTCATGAAGGCCTTTGGGTGATAGTCTGGTTGGGGTACCCAAAAAGGTTGTCCCATGAACAATTGCACTCTATGTTGGTGTGACAAACATATCCATTTTTAAACTGTAATACAATAAGACTTCATTAGATGTGGTTTTAGTTGTCTATACTTATAATGTATCAAGAAAAAAAATTAAAAATTAAAAAAAAAAAAATGAAGTAATTTTATTTGATTTTTAAGTTGAAAAAGTAAGTCATGTCCCAATAATCTAAAATCCATTGAATCAAGCAAATGGAATATCAACCATTTTTATTTTAATATAATTTTTGAATATGACCTACATCTTCTTGTATAGAATACAAAATAATTTATTTAATAATAAAAAAATTAATTCATTGTGCACTATAATGCCTGCAAATCCCCAAATTCAGCACTTTTCCCTCATCTATGAATGGATCCAAAAAAAATAAAAAATCTAAAAGAAAATCTATAGGCATATATACTTTGATTTCAGTGTGGTGCATGATATTTTATTTTCTATTTTAGGGTCTTTTTACTTGATTAAAATGACTAAATTAGACAAACTTTGGAGGCTTTCAATAAAAATAACCTAATTAATGTGTCCAAAAAGTGATACCCCAAGCTTACCATTGCCCATTTATGGACTCACAGAAGACAGTCGCCTTCATTCCTGAATTCGTTCAAGAGGTTGCGGATTTCAAATCCTACGTCGAGGACCTTCATCACGACGGTGTCAACAAAATTGTTGGACTTGGTGATATGCATCTTTTCAAGTTCTGGGTCGAAGAGGACGGTGACGATCGCGGCTGGCCTGTCATGAGGTATAAGCGGAAATCCACTGATTCTTCATGGCTCCCACCCGGTCCCCCCGTCAAGATGTGGACTTCTGACGAGCAAGGAAGACCTAGAATTCCATCTGGCGACCCACGTCCTGTTCCATTTAAGCCGTTATGGGGCGTCACGGAGGTGAACCCCAACAAGTTGAACTCTGTGAAGGAGCAAACTCGTGCCTTGGAGTGCAATGACAAACAGGGTTTCATCAAGCACGGTATATCTAAGTTCATTGAAATCTGGAAGTCCGGTATGGCGTGTAACAGACGTTACTGCGAGGAGATGGCTGGACCTGTTGGCTACTGGGAGCGAATTAACCGAGAGATCAATTCACCAATACCGTCTACCCCTGACGTTCTTGTGGAAGGATTTTGGCCTATTTCAGACTGGACTCGTGATCATTCTCGTGCCTCCCAAGATTCTAGATCTAGCTCCTCTTTCTCACAGGACATTACGCCTGAGGATGATGCAGATGCTTATCCTTACTGTGGTCCTGCTAAAGACCAACCGAGGCTTAACTTTAATCCATTCCGTGATGTTCTTCTTGGCGACTTCGTCTTATGCCACCCCAGCGACGACCATTTCCTTCCTGTCTGGCTGGGGCGTGTCCTTGAGTGTGTTGATCTGACGCCTGATCCTACCTATGGCAATTTCAAGATCGAATGGTGGACCCCTATGCGAGCTAAGAAGGAAGGAAAATCGATCATCGCTAGGGAGTGCTGGACTCGCCGCTGGCATAAGGAGCCTTGTCTTCCTCAGATTGTGAATGTCAACATTGTTCTGTTCTCTCATAGGATGCCGTCACATGCAAAGAAAGGTCCACCAGCTACACATATCATTCCCGAGCAGGCCGCTGCAGCTGCAATGTCTAACCTTGAGGCCGCTGGAGCTGTTCTCGAAGCTGTTCATCATACATTTGTATCGGCTTCCGGCCGACACGCTTCATGTGAGCCTCCCTCGCATCCTCCCACTCTATGACGGACCTGCTCTGCACTTGTCGGCTGCCGGCCGATACTGATCTCATATGCTTTCCCACCAGCAACTCCGACCTCCTATCGGCTGCCGGCCGACACCACGCTCTACCCGCTGGTTCTTATCCGACTCACCTCACTACTGCGATTAGTGTCTATAATCCGTGCATACCCGTTGTGTTTTTGCTTCGGCATACTCATCATTATCAATATGCTACAGCTCATTCCATTACTCTTGTTTTCGGTCTTCCCTATCCATGACAGTTGATTGGAGTATATTCATCGTTTTCACGATTGTAGCGTTCATTGGTTGCTTTGTTGTACTTCCTCCTTCTCTATAGTTTACTGTTTCTCGGCTGGCGGCCGATAAGTGACTTAGCTACCTATGGCTTTCCGATACACTTTATCCTACTCTCTCTTTAATGTAGCGATCATTGTATCGTACACTTTTAATGTACTCCGCTTTTCTCGGCTGGCGGCCGATATTGGACTTTTCTGTTCATGGCATTGTATCCATGTATCCCTCTCAATCATATTGAATTGATCTGTGTATGAATGAGTGTGCAACCTTTTGGATTCCTTTTCTGAGCTGAGTTCTGAAATTGTTACTACTACTTCGTCATATTCCTTGGGCTTCTATCGGCGGCCGTCCGATACAGAATTTCAGCTAATGTGGGTTGGAGACGGGAACTGTAGTCTACGGTCTAAGGTTCAGGGTTTAGGGTCTAGGGTTCAGAGTCTTTAGGGTTTAGGGTTTAGGGTTTAGGGTTTGGGGTTTAGGGTTCAGGGTTTAGCGGTTTTAGTTGTATTGGCCTTCGGCCGATATAATTTAGATAGTTTTTTGTTTTACATGCACTTTTCAATATATAATGCTTGAATTTCAATATATCTTGCTTGGTTTTCTATTATTTATTAATCTGCCATACATTTTGATACTTATGTTTTTAGTGAAAATATCCATAAGTTCGGAATTTGTCCATAATTAGTTAAATATCCGTTTTACACAAAGCTTAGTTACATCTATTTTACAAAGTGCCATATTCATTTGTACAATACTTGACAATGATTGGCTCTCACTTAAAGAATGGATTCAACCAAAAGAATGGATTCAAAAGTGCCTACCATTTAGCATCACAAAAATGGTATCACAAAAAGTAGCATTTGCCTTGGTAGGATGATATGCTATAGACTACATTCCAGCACTAAGTCATATCTCTTTAATCCACTACCATGGGTTATATGCCACTAGATTCACTATTGGAGTCACTACCATGATCTTGTGACACACTTGTAGGAAGATCAATTATCTTCAAACGCTTCATATGAAGAACACGCTCTATCAAATGCTCTTGTACTTTCTTCATTTCGGCTTCATGCTCCCTATAGTCACCTTCTCTTAGATTTCGATCAGCCATTGCCAACTCCATGTGCAAAACAAAAGAGGAGAAAAGAAATACCAATGTGAGAATATTCGATAAAAATATTAAAAGCCGATACAAATGTAATAGATGATATAATTGCGAACTTACGGTATACACCAAAAATGATGCTCGATTCATGAGAAGTTTCACCAATCCATTCTTGGGGTACTTGGAGCCTATTAACACTTTTGATATTGCTCCATATAGAGCATCTGATTCGTATGGATCTTGAATATACACACTATAGCGCCACGTTTCTTCTACAATATTATAACAAATAAGAACTGTAAGTACTAATAATTTCAAGGAATATGCTACTTTCGTGTAATCCTAAAGACTCTTCAAACTCAATTCATATAATACTTGAAGTGATTTGATATAAATATAATTGAAATAAGATATATCTACATATCTTCTTGCATTGTTGCAAGTTTGACCCTCCATACTTCTTTTACTTCGAAGGTGTCATTGGCGGGGGGTTTTGGAAAGTGTAAGAGGCGATAAAACTCCTCCTTCATCACTCTTATCATATGACCTCTAGCATCTTGAAATTTTCGAGAGACTCTGCTTTGGAGGCGAGGCTCCATGCTTGCTTGTGGTCCCATACTTGATTGAATTGCTTGCAGACATTAATGTCATCAAGAACACCAAAGTCTTCTAAGATAGCTATCTTGATACTCTCCTGGCTTGGATGAATGACACTTCTTGAGGGATACTTTCCAGATAGGAAAGAACGAATGATTGCAGCCAATCTCCGCTGTCAAGTGAACATTCCAAATCAACTTATCTCAACATAAACCATCATTGATCCAAAGCATGTTAAGCAGCTAACATACAAGTGATAAATTCTAAATTATGTTCCTTAAAAAATAAAGGCATTGATTATCAAATCACAAACCTTCACATACTCCCATTGAGTATAAGGAGGAGGTGAAGTGTTCTCTCGAACAGCAGCAACAGCTAACAAGTCAGTTAGCTTTGAAATTTGGTTGGATTGTCCTTTGGTGTCCTTTTTTAGTTTGTGAAGAAGAATCCGCTCTGAAGCGGAAATTCCATAAGCCAAATCTGTAAAACAAAGAATTATGACAATTTCACTTCAATCACAGTTTTTAAAACTCAAACAAGTAAAACAAGTGCGCAAGACTATAGACTAAACTATATAAACTAATGGCACATTGATCCACAATGAGATACAAAATTTTGACATACATAGGCATAGAGTTATAGAAAAAAGGACCAATGTGATTACGGTGCGAGCGGTGAGCGGTGAGCGGTGAGCAGTGAGCAGATTTTTACGCTCATTGAGCAGATTTCGAGGGAATATTCTGGTCCAAAAGTGAATATAAAATGATTTTATTCGAACAAAATTTGTATGAGTGTACCCCTATAACCGTGGGAATGGTGCCGGTACATAACAATTTAGACCCTACAACCGTGGAGAATTGGAATTGGAATTTAGACCAATTGTCAAAACGCCACAGTTTTAAGGTTTAAATTCCAATCCAGACCCTACAACCGTGGTAAATTGCCTCCATGAGGGCCGATTTACACCTAGGGGACGGGCCAATTCAGCCCGTTTGAGGGCTGAAATCCTCACTCGTGATTGGCCGAAAGGCAAAAATTAGGCTCAACCCCCTTACACCTAAAGGCCGGGCCAATTTGGTGGCAGAATTTTTTTAATCAAGAAATGCAAGTTCTGACATGGCCTGAGCTCGGTGAATTGGGTGCATCGAGAATGGAAAGCCAATGTCAGATTTGTCTAAAAAAAACCTTTTATTGTTTTTAACAATTTTTTTTCACCAAATCAAATCCGTCCATTTTTTGAGAAGTGCTGAATTTTTTTGGACTTTATTGAATTGGCCCGGCTTCTTGGCCCGAAGGCCATTACATATGGGAAAATCAGCCCCCATTCTAATCATATTATAATGAGGACTTGAGGCCGGCCCCAACCCAAAAACGGGCTGAAATTTCAAGCAATTGGCCCCAAGAAAACTTGGCCCGGCCCCTAGGTGTGAATCGGCCCTAAATCAGCTGTTTGCCTATCGACCCTTTAAGGCCGAGCCTGATTTTGAGGGCTGCATGACAGTGGATGGCACTGCGTGAATTTTTCAAGTTATACAGTCTACCGACAAGCTCACACTTCGGCACCCCTAAAATGCTGAATTGGAGCTGAAACAAATTTCTTATTTTCCGTGTGGAGGCCGGTCCCAGCATCATCGTGTCTAAAAAATCAATCTCGATTATAAAACCGGCCGGCCAGTGAACACGCCCCATGTACCGTGACGTTGGTGAAGTAAAGAGCATGGTCTTGGTACAAGATGTCGGTGCTCATTGTAATGTTGAACTTCATGAGAGGGGATGGGTCAAGTGATAAGGAGTGTCGGAGTGTCGGTGAATACGTCCCACTTAGTTGTCCCGTGTTGGTGCTCATTGTGATTGCGGGTACAGATGGAAGGAAAGGATGCTCGAGTGATTTGAGTCCCTGCCGACCTCGTGAAAATGTAAGAGAATGCAGTGTTGCTCTGAGATTTTATGTCCATTGTCATGCGAAATTGTGTCGGTGCTGTGAAGTGTCGGATTCCAATTCGTTGTGATGTTGAACTTCATGAGAGGGGATGGGTCAAGTGATAAGGAGTGTCGGAGTGTCGGTGAATACGTCCCACTTAACTATGCCATGTTGGTGCTCATTGTGATTGCGGGTACAGATGGAAGGAAAGGATGCTCGAGTGATTTGAGTCCCTGCCGACCTCGTGAAAATGTAAGAGAATGCGATGTTGCTCTGAGATTTTATGTCCATTGTCATGCGAAATTGTGTCGGTGCTGTGAAGTGTCGGATTCCAATTCGTTGGAATGTCGGTGCCTTCGAGGGTACAGTTTTGCAAAAGCTGCCGGTGCTGCCGGTCCGGTCGGCGCTGCCGGTGATGTGAAGATGGGTTGGTGAGGTTGGATGGGACTCCGAAGTGAGATCAATGAAATCCGGTGTGCTCTTGGTATATACAAGAATGGAAGAGCAGGTTTGCAAGCATCTCAAAGCAAGTCGTTGGCCATCTCTCATTCGAAAATTCTTACTCTTGCTGTTGTGGATCAAATGGCGGGGCATTCGGCCGATTTCGATCCCTTGTATTTGTATTCTTGCATTGCCTGTGGGGAGAAAAAAATCCGTGCTTGTTTGTTGGAGCATCCTCGTCTCGGTGTTGGCATATGCATTTCGTGCAAACTTGTGTTGGACGACGTTGTATTCACGAAGAACGCTCAGTACGATGATGAGCAATGCAATTGGTGTGGGGGAATTCAGTTTGTGATCCCGTGTGATTATTGTAACAAGGTGTGGTGTGCAGCGTGTATCGCACGGAACAAGGGAGACGACTACCTGAAGGACATGACGGGCAAAAATTGGGGGTGCTTCAGCTACAACAAGTATGAGATAGTGCCTCTGCAGACGATTTGGGAGGATTTCGTGGAATTCACTTCAGAAGCTGGTGATCGCAGCAGCAGTGATTTTGACAGTGATTCCAACTACGACTAGCTGTTTGATATTTATAGCAGTTGCATTGCCACGACTCACATTTGAAATGAGAGTTGGCTGTGAATGTGCTCGGATTTCTAAATACAAGTTTCAGTCTTCAGCATTGCTGAGGACTCCTCCTTGACTGCTTGACCCGATGCTGTGAAGTTCAAGTCCACCGCGGCTTTTCTGTTTGATAGTAATAGTAGTTGTAAGGTCACGGCTTACATTTGGAATGTGTGTTGGCTTTGAATGTGCTAGAATTTTGAAATACATATTACAGACTTCGGCACTGCGAGGACCCTTGCGTGACTGCTTAAGAATCCACAGAAGAAGAATGACGGTACCTGGAGGATAGTGAATGGGGATGGTAAGTATTTCGGAAAATCGAGATGATTTTCAAGAGGCTTGTATTTCAAGAAGGCAGGGAGGAAGTTAGCAACTCCTTCCTAGTAGAAGAATTCGGGATACTGTGAAGGTCTGATAACGCCGCTTATGAACTTGGGAATGCTAGCCTCATTGGGTACGATAAGTCCCAATGCTCTCATGTCATGATACAGCTGCTCAAACTGTATTGCCACAGCACCACACTTTGTGTTACCATATTTTCAATTGCGTGTAAATTACGGACACAATGAAAGCATTTTTGGACGCACATGTTTCTGCCTTGGCACGCGCCTACCCGGCCAATATTAGCATGTGCTGGACGTCAGTAGAGTTTGGCATTTAAGCAAGACCGAGCACATCATAAGTCCCGGCATCCATAAGGTGGTGTTGCTTAAGTCTCGGCAATGGTCGGCTGCGCAGCAAAGTGCCGGCAGTGGCCGTGAAAGGGGGGCCGAGCATGCACCGCCGGCACCTCCATGTGTCTACTGCCACCAGCCCAGCACCCGCCGCGAGTGGTCATGGGCCGGCAAAGTACGGGGAGCACCCAAATGTGGATCCCACCAGCGCCGGCTCACCATCTATGACACCGGCGGACCCTGAGCTTGCTCCGGCGAAGCCCATCGTGGGACCGGCGCACAAGGCGATGGACGTAGCGCCTGTTGGTGGGGCCAGCGCACAACGTGATGGATGTAGCGCTTGTTGGTGGGGCCGGCGCGGTGGACCTAGCGCGTGTTGGTGGGGCCGGCACACAAGGCTTTGGACGTAGCGCACTTGAAAATTCTAGAAATCTTCGTGGGAGATTATGATCTACTGACAAATAGATATTGTCTGACAAAGGAGTGGTTGACAAAGGAGTGGTTGAGAGATCATATTATATAAGTATATAGAGTGGCCACGGAATGTTCATTTTTGTGTGCTCTTGGTGCTAGAACGCTGGGATTCTTTAGTATGGCTTCGGTCACCCTCAGTGGTCCAACCTACGATTGTTCCGCTTGTGGGGATACTAGGTTTCAGATTTCCTTTCAGCAGCACCCCCGTCTTGCAGTTGGTCTCTGTTGTGAATGCCGTGCAGACTACGCAAAGAAGAAGTGGACTAAGGTAGGAATGTCACAGAATGGAATGTGTAGTAGACGTCTTGTTGTCTGATGTTACAATTTCTGTTCAATATAATGATCCCTCACAATTGGTGCCATTCGTGATCTACTTGTGTATGGCAGAATGTGGTTGGGAAGGAAGAGTACTGCAGTTGGTGCTTAGACCATCACTACAGTACTGCCGGATTCCAAACGACCATCACTACAGTACGGCCGGATTCCAAACGACCACAATATCCGACCGGGAGGACTCGTACTGTTGTATGACAACCGCCATAAAGAATTTCCGGGCAAGCTTCACACAAGGTGGATGGGTCCTTATCGAGTGCAGGACGTCTACGCAAACGGCTCGTTGCAGTTAGCCAACCTGGCCGGAAACCAGCTGGATACACGGGTGAACGGATCAAGGGTCAAGAAGTACAACTCAGAAAGTTTTTCGGACGAAAGTTCGGAATACGACTAAGTGTTCGCGAGGGCGCTTCACAATTGAAAAGGGGGTAATGTCGGACCCCGTTTTTTCGATTTTTGGCCATTATGTTCTAATGCGCATTAAGAATAAGTATAGTGTCTAGAATCCGACCTATGTATTTGCTAAGCCGTATAGTATAAGGCAATTACGTTTTTACAAATAAAGGAATTAGTTAAACTCTAGTTTATGTTAAGTAGGACGGATTTGCCAATCCGTACTCTGTCCCCGTACGGCTAGGATGTGCTGTCAGAGGACGGATTAGGAGTTATGATGGTAGGTGAAGGACGGAGTGGCGAAGAATTTAATAATGGCGAGAAATCTAGAAGGCGACTCCGTACGGGGAGGACAATTATGGCGGCGGACCATGTCATGATGGTCGGACTTAACTCCGCCCCCTCGATATAAGGCAACCCGTCCGCCCTTGTCGCCACCGCCTCCTCGTTTTCTCGCCCCTTGTCGTCTTGCGCTCCCGCTCCGTCTTTCTCGCTTCCGTCCTTAGCCGCGATCCGCCCATCGGCCGACCTCGGCCAGGCGACTCTCTATTTCCTTGCGCACTTCTTTCCGATGGCGAGAACGGCGTCCCACTTCCGCTCGGGAGCAAGAGGAGTCAAGATTTCCATCAAGCTCGTGTCGCCGTGTATTCCGATCGAGGAGAATGAGAAGAAGTCCTTGACGGAAGACCTCGAGAGGATGGGGTTAGCCGGCCTGCTGGATACGCCCGGGATTGCGCGACGCGAGATGGTGCGCGAGATCAAGGTCGGCGCGCCAAACCGATTCGAGGGGACGGTTAGAGGGAAGCCGCTTCCGGACGGCCGAGCACTGAGAGTCATTTCGGCGGCCGACCGTAAACAACAGAGTAGGGTTGTGCGGCCGGAAACACAAGTGGGCGAAGAAGGCGTTCCACGGGGATCCGCACAAGAACAATGGCTACTCGATCGAGGATTGCGGGAATCGAGGGAGCGCGCCGTCATCAAGTTTTTGGCGCCGATTATTCACGGAGAGAAGCCGCACCGGATCACCGTCACGGTACCGCCAACACCGTCCTGGGCTCCTTGCGCGCGAACGGGAGACGGATCGGGGATGATCATCCGCGACTTGGTCGCCCGGCTTGGAAAACGTAGGTAAAACCCGTCCTAGCCCTATTACTCCTTTTCTTTACCACCGCATGCTGAAGGAGGAGGTGCGACGGATGAGGAGGAGTCGAACTATGAGATCGCTACCGCCGCCGCAAAACAACGGCGTGTTCGAGTCGGAGGAGAGTACGGATAGCAAGGCCGTGTACTCGGAAGAGGAGGAGGACGAGGTCGGATCAGACGAAGGGGACGTTCCACCCGACGCACCAGAGGAGCCGGCTCCGGAGGCAACCCCACCGCGGACGCGTCCAGAGGTAATCATCCTTCCGTCCCCGTCCCCTCCCATAAATCCGACCGAGGCCGGAACTCAGACTGAGGGAGGACAGCCTTCGAGGCCGGTGGATGAAGGGGAAGTTACGGCCGATTGGGAGAACCCCATGAATCCGAACGACCCCCGACTCCCCCCACCTAACAGTCCGTCCGCCAATCACCCGGATCCCATGAAGCGAGCATGGCACCACTTCACGGAAGCCAGGTGCCAGTACTTCTTCTACCAAGGATTGATGGCAAAGCTATGCCAAGAGTTTGGGGTGAAGACATTGCTGGAGGTGAAACAGAAGTGGGACTCCAAGCCGGACGAGGAGCAGTTCCGACAGATGGAGAAGCAAGTGACCAAGCTAATCCTAGAGAATAGACGTCTTCGCGAGACGGTCAGGAGAAGGGAGGAGGAACTCCTGGTCGGAAGGCAGGCCGTAATCACGGCAAACGAGCAGGTCGTAAAGCTCGTGGAAATCTGCGAGGTTCCGGCCGAGGTGCTGCAGAGGGCGAACCTGTTCGAGGCCGGAATCCTGGAGTCGGAGGTTTTCAAGGCGGAGACATTCAAGAAATTCCTCTTGGCGGCGAAGACGTACGCCACGAAAGTAGAGAAGAGCAACGCCGAGGTCAAGGTGCTGCTCGACGCCGTCCGGGAGCAGATGAAGGAGGTAGTGATGCCGGCCTTCACTTCTACTCCGACCAAGACTCCACGGCCGGATACAACGAGGACGGATGCTGGGCCCTCAAGTCCGACCGACACGAAGGGCAAGGCGAAGGTGAAGACGGAGCCGGACGCACCCTCCCCAGCAGACTCGCCGGCCAAGAACACGCGCACCGCGAAGAGGAAGCTCACGGCCGAAGAATACGAGAAGTCTCCCGGGGCGCAGAAGCTTCATGACATCGGCCTCGAGCACTCCGAAGAGGAAGAGTTGAAGAGCGGAGACGAGACCAACTCCAGCGAGGACGAGTACGTGATAACCGATACGGGCAAGAGAGTGAAGGCAGGACGTATCGCAGCGACGCCACTGAAGCGGCCGAAGCACGGAGTTAGTTCAAGGAGGAAGAGGTAGGACGTCTTAGAGGCCGGCAGTCACAGGACGGCCAGGGTTAGGAGGTCGGATTGGTATCCGTCCTAGGCCAGTATAGTGTTTTCTTTTTGAAGGCGTGCCGCTTTTTGAGGAGTAGGCCTGGTAGGCCGGCGCCGCAATCCAGTTAGGTATCTAAGTCGTTGACTTAGAAGTACTTATAGGTGGGGGTTTTGGCCACTAAAACATTCCTTGCTTGAGTGTTAATCAAACCTTCTTACGCGCATATTCGGTGTGATCATTTCCCTGTTTCCTTTTCAGTTGAGTGCTTGGAAAGCCGGATCTACTTTGTGTGTTGTGAGTTGGGAGTTAGAAATCCGGATTCTTTGTTAGATCGTTTCTGTGGAGTTGAAGTCGGGTTGGGCGTATTCTTGAGTGCCTTGTGTCTTGAACTGATCCAGGTGTCTGAGAGAGGAAAACTGCTGTGGTAAACACTTACGGTCTGGGAGAGTCTGGGAGTATAGTGTGTGAGGACGGATTCCAATCCGGCCCCCAGCTGCCACAGACTTGGGTTCTTCTGTAGTCTCAGAGGACGGATTAAGCGCAGTACGTGACCAGAATACGTGTAGACGTCTTCTAGCCGGATTCGGAGCTCTTGGAGTCTGTCATTGTAGTAAGGGTGATAGGGTAACCAGGACGGCCTGCGTGACCTGCTAGTTCGGACGGATAGGACGGATTAGTTGTGAGGACGTAATGTGTGCCTTAGTATGTGTGTGTGTGTGTAGAGTCTAAGTGTGGAAGTTTCCGCCACGATAAACATAAGGGAAAGAGTCTTTGTGCATCCCCTCTTACAAAGGGATACCCTTGCCCTGCAAGGCCAAAACATAAGTTGGGACTAGAAACGTTTGTGGGTTTGGTTGTTTTAGCACTACTTGTCTTGGTCACTTCACAGAATCCCTGGAACGATACACGAGTCACCTGAACACGGGTTTTACACCAATAAACGTGTAAGGGAAGATAAAGTGAATACATGGCATCCGACAGGACCAGTACCTGATCCTCGACCTTTGTCGTAGGCATTGTACCGGGTGCACTGAACAAAGGCACGGCAATAGTCTTCAATAGTAGCTTCAAAAATGTTATCACAAGCTTTGCCAGATTGCTTGCTCCATGAGGCATGCACAGTCTCTGACAAGTTGCACATCGGCATCTCCGCCCTTTGTTCCTCTGTAAGATTCTGCAACATCAAATCGAAGATGACAATATGGAGTAAGTGAACAGGAAACACGGGACGGTAATTTAAAGTCACGTTGAAATGACAGAATATTAAAAAAGAAATGATGAAACGTGATAGAACATACCATGTTCATGTATCCGCCCCACTGCCAATATCGAAAGTGCCACCATGCCAACCAGTTGTCTAGCGCACGAATGTCAGAGTCACTTGCTGCTCCACTCGTAGACCACCATGAGTGAATCGCCATGAATCGGGACTCCCTTCATCACCGTCGCGTGGCGTCCTTATCTTGTATGCATTCGCTTGTGCTCGTCTCGAAGTTCGGGCTTAATGTAAGAGTTTGTTGCTCTTTGCATGCAAGTAGTCCAATGTAGTAGACATGAGCGTTCCTTATTAGGCATTGGAACGGTTTTATCACCTGAACCGTAGATCTCTCGACAAGATTCCGCTTAGCTCTCGCTACCGTCGACCATGAATCCCGAAATTAACGTTGTGAACCCCGTGCTCGGCCATGACAAAGATTGATCCCTCTCCACAGGTATGATTGAGCATCTTGGGTTTCGGACATCATATCGCAGATTGCAATCGTCATCACCTTGCGATACGCTGAGTCATAAACGTGGCAGACAAAAGTTGTGTACCGTTTGATGCGCTTGACGTGATCGAACATCACCCATGCATGCTCCAGATCCCCTCCAGGTTGCATTCTCTTAACGAGATCAACGCCAGATCCCGGTCCAATCTCCGACATTTTGAAGACGAACACCTTGTCGGTCTTACTACCTTGGCCAGGAAATCTGTTCTCCTGCACATAGGGCCACCGAGAGGTGCCTCTCAATTCGCACACTCCATCGATTATGCCCTTCTTTCCCATCCTTCTGAAGTGAGACACATTGTGTCGAATAGTGGGACTTGTGAAGCTCTCGAACTTGAACATAACATCCTGCATTTCAGATTCCGTTAAGAATGATTGGGACTCGCCATCCTTCTTCAATAGGTAATCTCCAAGGAACTCAGTGCTTGCAGACAGTGCAATCGCAGAGGGTGAGGCCTTCGGTGATCTTTCAAGCGCACCCTTTAACAATTGGTCACGGAGCTCTAAGGACTTCCTACATGTACCTTCTCCTACCGGGTGAGTGTGGTATCCAACGTGGATACATGCTCTGGTTGTATTGGTATCACCTGTGACATAATACATGATAGCAGAGCATTGCAGAATACAAGTCGGTTTTGCCTTGCATATAGCGCACATCAGTGTCGACTCTGAGTCTCGGCATTTCCCAAGGAACGGCTTCTTTGCAAAGCCATCCCACAACTTCTCATTTATCTCGTCCGCTCGTCCGGGCCTATGAAGGAATCCGCACTCTGGATTCTCACATCGCAAATGACCAGCACAAGAAGCTGTGCGGAACGTAAGACCATGGTCGTTTTGAATGTTTCGAGTCTGCAAATGGCACCATGTGTGACCGTCGTATTGCTTGTCCATCCCCAACAGTCTCTTCGCAGAGTTTGTCTTGGCTTCCAGAGGTGGGGGCGGAAACTCGAAAATTACATTGCCGTCATACTGGGGCGGCAAGAACTGAACAAATGAGTACTGATACATACTTAGATCTAACCTACAGAGTTCGCTTTTGGCCCCCTTCCTGAACTGCAGATTCCGAATGCATGTGACAGCACTGACAGATTCCTTGATTGATGGTGGACGCGGAGGCTTCTTGCTTAAACTCTCGGACTTAGAAGGAGAATGTGTTACCGACATAGTCTGATTAGACTTTAGTAGGTGAGAATCGTGGGAAGCTGGAACAACCGTCTCTTTTGAAGACTCAACATCACTATCATCTAGCTTGATAATAGGGGTCATCGTTGCACATGACAGGACGACCTCGCACTCCGACACGGACGTTGCAACTACCGGATGAGATTGGATGACAACACCCTGAACACGATACTGCGAGGATTGTAATATCCAGTATACATCTTTCTCGACGAAGGGCTCCAGGTGCACACTATAAGACAACTTGCCTACATCATCCATGACTTCTTCCTCTAGGAAGATCGAATCTAATCCCAAATTGAACTTTGCAGACAACATTCTAGCAGTCACGACAATGCGACCATCAAATTGCGGAAGTACACGTAAAGGGGCTCGCCCAGCATCTACTCGAATCGTTGCCATTTGTGAGAAACACAAAAAACAAACAAGGCTTGCAACAAGCACTACGTAGACAAGTATGCAGTTCATTCGAAACCGGTTCAAATTTAGAATAATAGTAGCTGACGAGGATAATAAGTGCTGTAAGTGGTATTACTATGAACAATCAAAGTGGAGTCTCCACTGACATTGATGGCCTTGGAAGCATACTCAATGGACGTCATTCTAGTAAACTGACAGATCACAGAAATAAGCATGGGCCGGCAAAGGTATTAAAGGGTCTACGGAAAAAATAGAGGGTGTGGGATACTATGGCTCAATAAATCCCATGGGCGGTTTCATGTCCTATCCAGCCATTGATGGCCCGGTATGCAGAGAATAAAATATTGAGGACACCTCCTAGAGTTAAGAAACCGAGCATCTGCCGGGCTTTACAGATCAGGAGGTATGTCTTAGTGATGCCGCGAAATACAGCTGAGTATGATCAAAGTAGCAAGAGTGCTAGAAGTAAGAAGCGGAAAAAAAGAGTACCTGGGGGACGCTTGTATTTCTCTAGAAAGCGATCGAGTGCAAGGCAGATGAAGAACAAAGATAGTCGGGGCAGCACAGTCGATATAGGCGATACAGCGAAAGCTTTACTTCCGATTTTAGAGAACTTGGGCTCGGATTCACAGATGGGGCGCGCTCGAACTACGTACACCAGGCGCAAGAATCAGGCATGACTGCTCATATTCTCTAATATCTGAGATTTAATGTTTGAAAAGGTATGCTAATTTTATAATACATATGCAGGATAGTGAGGGTGAGCTTGAAAAGAGTCTCAACATGGAGAATCACAAAGATGAAACGAGCAGCAGCAAGGACGATGATGAAGGTAAGCAGTATTCTAAGCTAACATAGACAGGAACAATTACGCGATAAATTGTTAGTTGAGGATTATTGCTCTTGGTAAATGTCCTTCTCGATATACGTGATTACGATGGACAACAAAATCACTCGGCACGGAACATGGAGCTTGATGTCGAGTTGTACCCGTTGAGTCGATTGCAATCTTCCCTGTTAATGACCACAGCGGCCCTTCTTCATCGACATCGCACGAGGGAAAAGCAGCGCAATCGTCCTCTCCATTACCGGCGGCACATTAGGGAGCGCGAAATTCTTGCGGCAGCCTTCCGGCAGTGAACGTTGCTCGAGGCCAATCGTACCTTGGGCTGCCCTTTGCACAAAGGATTCTAGCAACTACTTTTCTCACAACCTCGATTTTATCACCGTTTCGAAGTACGCTGTGGGGTTTAGGGTTTCGGGGGTCCTGAATCTGGTGATAGTGCGGTAGTGCTCTATCGACGCGGCTACAATGAGGCACCTGCTTCATCGAGGCACCTGCTTCATCGAGACACCTGCTTCATCGAGGCACCTGCTTCATCGAGGTGGCGGCCGTCGCGGAGGCGGCAACTGCTTCATCGAGGCAGCGCCGGAGTGCTCTTGTCAGAGCTTCGGTAGCGGAACTCCTCTGCCCCCCAGCATCATTATCTCATCGAAGAGGCTCCTGAGTGGCGGCACAGGCCCTACACATCATCCCGACGGCGCAGTTGGAGTTTCGTAGGATTGGTGCGATAATCCCCTCGCCGGCACCTGCTGCAGCTCGCAGCCACGTATTTCATCTCGCCGGCGCAGACGGCATCTCCTCGCCTTGGTCGGCTACTCGCCCCGCCGGAATCTGGAGGCACCTGAGTCATCTTGACGGTGCAGTTGGAGACACGGCGATTGCTGTTTGAGAGGAACAGCGAAAACAGCTTGCCGGCAAGTGCTGCTTCATCTCGTACTCATAGCCGTTGCGGCACATCCGCCAGTCACTGCCACATAGGTCTGAGCAAACGAGTCACCGTTCTAGACAAACCCTAGGTTGCAGGATCCTTTGGCAGATGATTAAATTGCAGCCTTGATTTCAGACCTGGTATTTATACCGAGCTTGGCCTCTAAGATTTTACTCTGATAAGTTTTATCCTCGTGGCTTTGCAGGTTCAAGGCGAGCAAGAAGTTTAGTGACCGTGTTTTCGTGTTTATGGGCGACTTAGAAAGTACCGTTGACTTCTCTGCAGGTCAAGCCATGACGCAAGGGTCGCCAGTCGATATGGACCATGCCACGTCGAATAATGCATCTGATGGATCGCCAGATCTTTCGGGAGAGGACGCCGAAGAAATGGCCTCACCTGGACCAAGTTCACCTGTCCCAGCTGGAGTCATTTGTATTCATGACACGCCAGATACTACTCCTGGTAAGAGCATTGAACTCTATCATTTCATTTATTCTGTTGTAAATTTAGAAGGGCGGGTAATATGCCGGAACTAGAGAGATAGCCGGACTCGGGACAGTACGCCAATCAAGTCCATTTTCGGTTATCGGGACACTGCGAGGTCAACATTCTATCGCGAACGGCTCCCTACGACCAGTGTGGGTTGGGGTGACATTCGAGCCTGCGACCAGTGTGGGGTGGGGTGACATACGAGCCTGTGACTATAGGCGTCACCAGTATCCAGAGCTCGAGGGTACGTATCACCTACACGTGAATGTTCACATTTGTTTGATGACAGTAGGATGCGTATGTGGAATTTCAATAGTTGGTAAGGGAGTGATGGGTATTTCATGGTTGGGTGTGGGCTGAGAGCTTGCGGAGAGAAGGGATGTGGATGTGTCACGAGAATGCAGCACCGATTTCATGGGAATGATCTGGTGCGTGGATTGAAGTCGCAGATATCTTTGGACTTTCTGAACAAGTACCTAATGCTTCGACGTGCACGGGACATTTGCACGAAAATAGATGGGAGTGGCGGCACAGGCATTCGACAGCATCCACAAGCTACGCTCAATTTTCACGGGGTTCAAGGGTACATGGAGTATTACGACGTAAGTGGCGGCACGGGCTCGCAGCTGCAAGAGTATGAGAGGAGGATGTGAGCAAGCCGCTGTGATATTGAAGGCGGTGATTGCCGAGACGCTTACTCGGAGACACTGGCGCTTTAGTCCTGAGTGGCGGCACAGGCCCTACACACCATGCAGAGGCTATGTGATATGTGCATTTGGGTAATCGGATACATGGTGTCCAAAGCCTTGGGTCGCGGCGTAGGTTCCAAGCTATGCTCAAAGCTCCTAAACGTTGTAACTGGACTATGCTTAGATTCTCGCGATGGCAGGAAGGCGAAGCTGTGTAGCACCCCTGCCCAGCATGACTTCGAGAGCTCCAAGGTTCGCTCGTGGAAAGATAAGAGTCGCGGCACAGACATTTGACAGCAGCCACTCGATACGCTAAATTTGCACGGGGCTTCGGGGGTACATGGAGCATGACGACGAAAGTGGCGGCACGGGCTCGTAGCTACAAGATGATGAGACAGGATTTGTCGAAGGCGCTGTGAAAAGTGTGAGCGGGGGACTACAGACGCTTGGTCGTGGACACTCGCGCAAGAGTCCTGAATGGCGGCAGAGATTCTACACAGCCTACACAGGCTAGCCAATATGAGCATTCGGGTAAAAGGGAACATGGTGTACGAAGCCTAAGGTCGCGGCACAGGCTCAGAGCTGAGCTCAAAGCACCTAGACGTTGTCAGGGCTGATCACGGCAAGATGGCGAAGATGTCGAGCACCACGAGAATTGATGGAGTGGCGGCACAGGCATCTGATAGCATCCACGAGCTACACTCAATTTTCACGGGGCTTCAGTAGTACATGGAGTGTTTCGACGTAAGTGGCGGCACTTAGGGGATGAGAGGAGGATGTGTGCAAGCCGCTGTGAAGTTCTGGGTGGAGGTTGCCGACACGCTTACTCGGAGACACTGGCGCTTGAGTCTTGAGTGGCAGCACAGGCCGAAGACAGCATGCACAGGCAAGCCGATATGTCAATTTGGTACACGAATACATGGTGCTCAAAGCCGTCGGTCGTGGTATAGACTTCAAGCCTCGCTCAAAGCTGCTAGACGATGGTTACTTGACGATGGTATGATTCTTGCACTGGCAAGAAGGCGAAGATGTCGAGCACCCCTGTCCAGCATATCTGCGAGGGCTCCAAGGTACGGTTGAGCTACCTGGGGTCGTGCATCGGTTAAATCATGATAACATTATGTTCGCAAGTTGTTGGCCGGGAGGGTTATGAGTGGCGGCACATGCCCTCGACCGCGTTTGCTTGCAGCCACTTGGATGCCTCATCTGGTACCCCTCATCGAGTGCCGGCAGCGGCAGATGCCTCGATGCCTCCGGCAGACCCACCTCAGCCCCGGCATTCACATTACCAGCCCCGGAGGACACCCCCTTGGCTCCGAAAGACACTCATGTGGCTCCGGAGGGACTCTTCCAACGGCGGCTTGCCACGAATTTTACTGAAAGAGTACCACCATGGGAATCGAAGATGCCGGCAGTGGCTTCATCGGTAGCGGCAGAGGCTCATACGGTGGCGGCAGTGGCTTCGTAGGTGGCGGCAGTGTCCTCGATCCTTCAATAGATTCGTCGCGGCGCAGGATCCGTGGGTTGATGCTCAGGCGTCGTCCGTGGCGGCAGAGGTTCCGTGGGTGGCTGCTCAAGGGTCGGGTGTGGCGGCACGGGCTTCCTGCGCAACGTCATTTGCTTCAGTGGTCGCACCACTGGCGTCCTTGCTGCAAGAGGCCTCGTTGCGGCACTGGCATCGAGGGTGGCTGTTCATAAGTCGTAAGTGGCGGCAGAGGCTTCGTGGCTGGCTACTAATACGTCGTGTGTAGCGATACGGGCACCAATGGCGACGTCACCTGCTTCATTGGTCCACGCACCCGCGTCCTTGCTGGAGACGGGTTCGTCGCGGCACAGGCTTCGTTAGAGGCTGCTCAGATGTCGTTCGTGGGGGCAGAGGCATCGTGGCTTGCTGCTCAAACTTTGTGTGTGTCGGCACGGGCTTCCATAGCAACGTTACATGCTTCGTTTGTCGCGGCAATGTCGTTGTTGCTGGAATGGACTTCGTCGCGGCACCTGCTTCGAGGGTGGGTGCTCAGGAGTCGCCCGTGGCGGTACAGGTTCCAATGTGGGCTACTCATTGGTCGTTTGTCGCGTTACGGGCATCCTCCACAACGACACCTGCTTTGTTGGTCAAGGCACGGACGCCCTTCTCGAACCAAACTCGTCGCGCAATCACCGCCGTGGTGGTCACAAGATAGGTCGTGTCAGCGATCCCTGCCAATGTGACCAACATCCTCCATCAATGTGCCAGCAGCTAATAGGTTCATCGAACACGCAAGTCCAGATCTGTCGGAAGGTAATTTACTTCGTTTTCAATTCTCATTCTGGCTCTGAAACCTTCTCGCATTTCTCTTAAGCTTTTCACATAGGGAATTGTCCCGCTTCCAAATCCATTACGTGGAAGTGACAAGTGAATACAAGATTCATTATTTTCGAACCTTTGAAGTTCATACTTGTTCCAGCAAATATGTTGGATTTTGACCTCAGTGATCAAACTGGCTGGCAATCATACAAACTCGCAAGCTTACCCTTAATCATGAAACGTCGTGTGCTCAGACAGCACATATCTCTTGATGATAGGATCATGTTTGTACATGTTCCGGCAAGGATGACCTCAATTTTCAGTTTAGTAATCAAATTAGGCGGAATGGATCCCCATCTTACATTTTCGATAGCTTGAAAGTGAAGTAACGGCACGGGCTATCTTGGTGGCATCACAGGCTTCGTTTGGCGCGGCACTGGCATCGAGAGTCGCATAGGGTCGCGGCACTGTCATCGAGAGTGGCACAGGCTTGCGCTAGAGTTGTCCTGAGTGGCGGCATTGTCCCTCGACAGCATCCGGATTTTGAGTGGCTTCACGGGTACATGGTGTACCAAGCCGTAAGCTCGCAGCTGCTAGACGCTGTCGCTGCATTATTGCAAGAAGGCGAGACTGTCGAGCACCCCCGTTGAGCAAGATTGCAGCTGCTACAAGGTACGGTTTAGATACCGTGGTCGTGCCTCAATTTCTTGATGAGAACAGGTTGTGTCCGTTGTGCTTGGAAAGTGCGGGGCGGCCGGGGCTCTTGCACCTAGACGCTTGCGCATTGAGAGCCCTGAGTGGCGGTACAGGCTCCAGAGTGCATCCAAAATAGTCTAAAATGGGTTAGTATCTGGTAATGAACCATTCCATGATAAGTGGTAATATTCTCCGCACTGATTGTGTCGTGATGTTGGGACGCAGATCGTGATCTTGCCCTTCGTCAGCATGCCGAGATGTGCACAGAGCTTCACATGTACTTTGTGATCCGTTGCCTGAATGAAGGCACAAGTGCAATAGGTGGTGCTTGCTAGATGCAGGCGATGAGAGTTTCAACACCCCGCACGTGGCAACGTCATTCCAATTTCTCGTAGAGCTACGAATCCCGGCACACCTCTTTGGAAGACCAGCTGCACGTCTCGGAGGAGCTTGATTGCGATGTCCCGGCAAAGGGGCTGTTGGGTATTGCAATTACACAATCTCATTGTGTACCAACCTGAATGTATGTGTTGTTTTGCAGATGGAGGTGGTGATGACGCCATGGAGGAGGCGGAGGGCAACGTCTCAAAGGAGTCCGACGTTGCGAATGAAGGATGTCCACCTAACGAGTTCCCTGCTCTCGAGATCGAGGAAGAAGAGCAAGCGGATGCTGACATTCTATCGGAGGCCGATGTGAACAAGGAGGTGAATAACCTTGTTAGTTCGGAAGCTGCAAAGAGTGTCTCAAAAATTCAGCACTTGCGCTTCCAACCCGTTCGCAAATCAAGGATGTGCATCCCGCTTTGTCGAATGTTGGGGCTGCCAGTTGTGAGGCCAGCGATGACATCCGACATAGCCAGGCTCCAGGATCACTTTCGAGATGTCGGCTACGTTGAAGGTCAAGGAGTCTTTTACGTTGCGATCGAGAACGACAACAAAGAGCCAGGCAAGGTGAACACTGTGGACGTGACGGCTGAGATCGTCGCCTCGTGGAGCCCTAATTGGGTGAAGGTAAATGCCGAATTTGAAGAGTTCTTGCAAGCCGATCCTGATCTTCAGAAGTTTTCAGGGAAAATGTTTCACGTTTGGGACGGAAACCACCGGTTGGAGGCTTGGTACCCATACATCAACGCAGAGAAATCCCATGATCCATCATGGCATTTCAGAGTCGATTGCATCTTGCTAGACCTCAAAGGTGACAACATGACGGCGTTGACGGCGCTCCACGAAATAAACTGGTAAGTGCTAATTCCAACTTGTTCGTGCTATTTATCTTGCGTGTGTATTCGGCCTCGTGTTGGAAGCAGGATGTTTCAGGTGACTTTCAATAACAACATTTTGTTCTAATTTGTTCCATGTGCAGGCGAGTGGAGAACAGTCATGTGCAGTTGAACCTTGTGCACAAGCTATACCGGGTGCAGAGGATTGGGCGGCAAGAAGTGTCGTACTTCAAAGGGATAATTACACCGGAGGAAGAAGCAGCATCCAACCTCAAAAACCTTACGAAGTCCACCTGGTTTAAGCTAACCGCCAGTCCACTTTGCAACGTTTTGTATCAGGTACAATTCTCTTACTTAATTGACACCAAATTTTAATTGAATGCTCAACTTACATGGGAATGTTTTTGCAGACGGAGTTCGCTCAAGAAGCAGCGAAGGCTGCCTCAGATTTTCGGCGTGATTGTCAAGCAGGCAAGTTTACTGCAGCAAGTATCCACGATGCTGTCAACAAACGTGTGCAAGAGAAGAAAACTTCGCTGTTGAGCGAGTTGAGGAAGCAGTTACCGATTTGCCACCCCGATAATACTCCCAGGTTCCTCGAACTCATCAAGGAGCATTACGAGACGTTCCGGGAGATTGAGATGTCCCAAGAGAAACTGTGGTATTTTGCGATCTCAGCGATGGACATCGACACGAAGCTGCTTTGGTTGGAATGGTGGAACAAGCCGCCCAAGTTCCGCGAGAATCAGCGGTTTCCCAAGGTTGGGTTCAGTGAGCAGACATACCTCAATTTCCTGAACAAGGCGACGTGGTGGTCTCAGGTATCCAGTCCATCAACTTTGCAATTCTATTTGGTCTCATGTTGCTGCCATATTTTTTTCTAACGATTCTTTGTGATGTGACCTACGCAGTTATCCATTGTTGTTGCAAAGGATTTCGAGGACGAGATGGACATGGGAAAGCAAGAGGTAAACTACAACCCACCGGGTGTAGATGAGCCAATCGACACAGTGAGCGAGTATGTCGAGAGGATGAGAATTGCGTTATGGGAAAACGCATTTTTCAGGGAATTCTCGATCAAAGACAAGGAGCTGAACAAGGAAGGGGGAGGGAAGGGCGTTCACAAGAACAACCCTCCCGAGAAGCAGCCGAATTTCGAGAAGGCATCCTCTATAGTACTTTACCGGTATGTGAAGCATGTTCTTCTCCCGGCGAAGGCAATTTCAAAGTCTCCTACGAGCTTCGTGAACTATACGAACACGAGCGATGAGAAGTGTATGTATACTGCTGCGCAGCTTAAGGAGTACAAGAAGCAGCACTATGTACCATGCGGTTGGTACATGGACATGCCGAAGGGTATGTTTCCTGAGTTTGAAGAAGACCTTCTTTCCAAGCTTGAGCCTGAGCTTATGAAGTTGAAGGCAGTCATAGACCTTGACGACAGTCAGGCCACCACGAGTCGGCGTAAGCGCAAACCCCGTCCTCCCGTGGTGTCCCCACCTGCTGCAGCCCCTCTGGATGCGAAGCTTGACAACGATACTCAAGTGATTCCGAAGGACGGTGCTCTCAAATTTGATAGACGGGCCAACCCTCCCATCGACGCCGATCTGTTCATTGAGGACCACTTTGAGAGCAGTCCTGCTAAAAATGAACGTGGTCCGCTACAGAAGAAAGCCCGCCTCGGTCATGTTTCGGGAAAGTCTTCTTCAATCGCTACCGATACCATGATTGCAGCCGAAAGTTCCATGCTTCCGTCTGCAATTCGTGGGATGATGCTTGATATTCACCCAATCGGGGCGCCTACTGGCGCTCGTGTCAAAATAATCAACGACACGTTAGTGCGATGGTGGGATCTGAAGAAGATGACAGGCTCCTTTCCTGACGAGTTTGAGGTTGCGAAGAGCTTCCTTTCCGAGGTAAACAACTTCTTTCTTGTTGAGTTCCATTTCATGTATTCAAATGAAGTCTTGCTGTAAACTGATATCTTTGAATGGCAGGTTTCCGTAGGTCGCCGCTTGTACTTCGAAGGCGTCCCCGAAGTCGGTCGGCCTGGCATAGATTTGATGCTAGCGGAGTACCCAGATGGTCTACGTGTTCCAGGAGTCTCCGATCCCGAGCACCAGATTCCCCATTGGAATTCTGATCAAGAAACATTTTTGAAGACAATTGCCGAATTTGCGTACAGGTACCTGCATGACGACGGGGCGATTGTAATCTTTTATCCGGATTCGTATGCCGTGCGTAAGAAGATCGAGGCGTTCACATCGAACTTCAACCTCAAGATTACGCTCGAGTGGAACATCCTCAACTCGTTTCCTCTATGCAGCCCATTGAACCCTGCACGATCGGTAAGTTCCTCAAAGAGTTAGCTTTTTATTTCTGTGATGAATGTGTTAGTCATTGTACTGAAACAATATGCAAGAATTGGTGGAACCTGGGCTCCTATTGGAATTTGTTGGGTCTCGTCTTAGAACTTGCCGGGAATTCCTTGAACCTTCGCCAGCTCCGGCAGCCCTGAAGCCCCGACAACCTGCCCTCGTTTGTGGTGACTGAGAACCACCTCGCTGCAGCCCTATGCCGGTGGCGGCGTTGTCGTTGTAGTGCCAGTATTCCCTCTGGAAGATCCGGCAGTGCCTGGACAGAGAATAGGTTTCCCGATGCACCTCCAGTCCAACGGAGGTTTACTCCCGTCAGCATTCAGTCCCGGCAGCCGCAGCAGCCTTGAAGCCCCGGCAGCCTCAGCAACCTTGAAGCCCCGGCAGCCTTTACGATCCGGCAGCCCGTGCATTGTTTGGGATGAACATCCGCACTATGACCCTCTGCGGGTGGCGTTGTTGGCATGGCAGTACCGAAAATCCTCGCTGAAGCCTTGCAATGTTTCGAGGAGAATCCGCAGGCTGAAGCTCCACCATTCCATCGGGGGTGCAGCACCGCCAGCCCTTCGTCCCGCCAGCCCCGGCAGGTCTTGGAGGACAGGCAGCCTTGGAGCCCCGGCAGCCCCGGCAGCTCTGAAGACCCAACTGCCCGTTAGCGTAATTGTTGCCCGACGCACCACCTTGGTCTGCCCCCCTGCCGGCGTCGGCGTTGCTGTGGCTTGGCCGGCAGTGCCTGCTGAAGCCCCGGTACTGCTGTCTGTGAATCAGTTGGTGTTCTCCACCCCCTTCAGTTCGTCGGAGTTGAAGCTTCGGCAGCTTAAGTCCCGTCAGCTGACGCCCCGGCAGCCATGGCAGCATGAAAATCCCGATAGCCTTGAATGATATCAACAGGCCGTTTTGAACGTTGATGCCCCGGCCGTGCCTTGAATGTTATCAAGAGGCCTGATTGTAGCCCCTCCAATTCGTGATAACCGATACTCCACCTCGCTGTGTCCCTCTGCCGGTGGCGGCGGTGAAGTAGCTCTGTCGGCCGTCCTTTATAAAACCCCAGCCGTGCCTTGAAAGGTATGAGCATACCTTTTTGAAGCCTCTCCAGTCCGTCGCTGGTGTAGCTCCGCCAGCCCTGAAGCCCCGGCAGCCCTTGTCGCCCGTGCAGCCCCGGCAGTTCTCCAGAAGTTTTTCCGATGCTTACGCAAGGAGCGCATGATTGTCGTCGTCGAAGGCGCCGTGGGCTGCGGTGTGGGCTGCGGTGTCGGCAGCGGTGTGAGCTGCGGTGTAGGCTGCGGTGTAGGTTGCGGTGTGGGTTGCGGTGTGCGCTGCGGTGTGGTCACCCGGTTCCATCAACAGCTTTGGGTGCGGCATCACGTGGTTCAGCCTTGGCTGTTGAAAGGGGAAGTGTCGGCTCTCCTGAGAACTCTCGAGTCCCACCTTCGGCTGACCAGTTCAGCGCTGTTTGTGGCAATGAGCAGTCGCGGCACCAAGACTTCCGTTCTCTTGCCGGCTTTGACACTTCATTTGGCACTGCCAGCCCTATTGCACATTTGCGAGCAATAGGAATTCTTGTTGCAAGTTTGTATTAAAGAGATGATTGACTTTTTATTATTAATTGCTATCGGTTTGTCAGTACTAAATCATATCTTTTGATTTTATATGATGTGCAGACCTATATCTCCAAAGCCGTCGTTATGGTGCGGGCGCTGCCATCTACTTGTCGTCGTCAGCCTATCCAGCTCGACATCAAACTCAATCCATTCACACCAGCCCTTGACCTGAACAAGCAAGACATGCTCTTCAACGCCATCGACGAGCAGAGTATTCTTCGGAGGAAGTCGGATGGCAAGCCATGGCGGGGTCCGAAACAACGCACTGAGCTTTTCTTCAAGCCCCTGATTTATGGAATGTGTCCTGAGCGTGGCTTAGTACTGGACTTTGCAGCTTCGACGGGTTAGTGATCGGTTGCTAATTCTAATGTAAATTTGCTTCTTTCTTATTCGGAATTAGTCATTGAATTTATTGAATGAAACTAACTTTGACTCTTATCTGACCGCAGGCGCATCAGTACAGGCAGCGCGGTCTCTCAACCGCAACATTCTCGCTCTGGAGGGGGACCGCGAGATTTATACTGAGGTTCTATTACCACTCACCGTCCAAGCGCTGCCACCACCAAACACACCGATTGCATCAAACGCAGGCAATGGCGACGACTCTCCAATCCGGGCTGAACATCGCGATGGATTTTGTGAGTGCGACTCAACTGCGTGATTGATTTTTGGAATTTGATAAGTGCTTCTTTCATTAATCTAATCATCTTGTGTGTTTTTTTGTGCAGTTTAGTGAGTGTCTTTGATAGACTCTCCTCGCTTCAAATCAGTCCTCCAGTATCTTTTAATCTTCCCTCGTACGCAGAAGGCTTAGCAGAGGCTTACGCCATAGTTTCCTCAGACTCCTCCCCGGATATTGTTCCGCGGTGGCCTTGTTATCATCCGGGGGTGAAGCGTTACTTGGACTTGAGCGCCTCGGAGTCTGACTCCTGAGCATGTTTTTTTTGAGTTTACTATTCAGTATTATGTGTTTTTTCTTATCTTATACAGCAGTTCATACTACATTGCTTGAGACTAAAGAATCCGAATGTATCAAGTTTTAGTGTTATTAAACTCACCTTTTTCGTGTGACAGCGCACTACTACCACTGCTGCGAAGAAGGTCTAAACTCTCTATTTCTACAAGAAAGGCACTGCACAAGGAAGTTGAGAAGCATGCACTCGATGTCATAAATCGTATCATTCTAGCATTGTCAAACGAGGCAGCGCTGGAAGTAATTTAGACATCAGCACTAGACATGTAATTTTAACATCATCACCATATAAAAAACAAGCATTCATGTGTTAATGTCTCATTGCATTCCAAATTTCCAACAAGTTCCCGATCATGTTTTAACCGCCCTCTATACACGAATCACAAAACATTTAGATCATCTAATTCGTACTCAAGCATTACCAGTCATTTTCATTGCTTAGAGTCGTCAACCACATTGTCTACATTCAATTCACATAGCTTTATCACCTTCTTTCAAAGCTTCATGACGTACTAATATCTGTTTGTTCAAGCGCAATATATCCCTTCTGAAATGCCGCCTCATCTAGCAAACCATGCATATGTTCAGGAAAGCATACGAAACAAGTCCAGCAGATGTCTCCGGCCGCTATCACTTCTTCGATTAGGTCGTCACCATAATTACGAACGATGCACGTCGCTCACCAACATAATTCGCAGCAACTGCACGCGATGAGATCGTCTGTCTTTCCACACCAATAGCACGTATCGACATCCTTTGCCTACACAGAACCAATTCCAAATCAGAAGCACCTCACAATTAATCGAACTCGAACCTTACCACCTTACATGCTTCTAAACGTCGTTGCTCCTCTCAATCCGATGCTCCAGAAATGCCACGCATATCGCACACATTACAACGTCGAGTTCCGCATGAAAATCCAAGTCGTCCAAACTTTCTATTTCTTCCCCGCAAGCTGTGCATGTCAATGTCCTCTCCGCCATTGTCAGCATAAGTACCTGCAAATACAAACCGAGCTTCTAAGTGAACCGGACTGCTACAAACACATCGTCAATTAACCATCCGGTATCTCAAGTGCGAGAAAAAAGGTTCTACGACCTACGTCGACAACCGACTGTCCATCACAAGATCCTTACTGCGCTCACTTCAGTTCTAACATGTTCTATGTCGAGCAGCAAATGCGCTTGCGAATACACACCTCTCTCAAATTTCGATTAACTAAGTACACGAGAAATGTGATGAAGTCCAGTACAAAATCGAGCACAACTAGTAATGCTGGATTCCCAACATAAACAATGCAGACCGATGAGTCCCGCAAATCGTGCTGACTGTAATCCAGAGTCAAGTTTTCAGCCTTGACCAGATAATGAGAGCCGCGACAACCGCTCCATTATACTGAAAGCCGACGCATGCTATTGACCTGCCTTTGGTACGCCATATGTGCGACATTGACATGTCGGAGATTAGCATGGGAGAGGTGGCTGTCACCTCGGTGCATGCTTCGAGGGCGACTGACAGGAATGTGGCTGACAGCTAACTTACCATAGCATTTATTCTTGAGTACCATAAATAATTCCTTACATCGATCCTCCCATCTTATGCATGTACATCAGATTTCTACCTCTATTTTTTAGATTACTCTCCCCAAACAATACTCGTTCACATTTCAATTGATTGTGAGGTGACAATGAATCTTCTCGACAATTCAGCTATTTCTATCTACGTCCGATTGCTTACATGGATCAAGCCGACTTGTTGTAAGCCCACGATACGGACTCCATAACTTGCATCCATTGCGGACCTGTCCACCGGACAAAATTCCAAGTAAACAAACTCGGAACTCAAATCAACATTCACAAATGAGCAGAAAGCAAAATATTTCACTTACCTTTGTCCAAATCGCCTCATCCCAGAACTCCACATAAAGTTCACACATTCCCAATCTTACACCACAACCCACGCCCTCACTGTTCTTGATCATCGTTACATTCTACCACATCCAACACTAGATACCAGGTGCTAAACACGGCAAAACAAACACTTGATTGTCTCCGTGTTCATATTTCAGTCTGGTGTCCTCTCCAAGAAAATATGCCCTCAGTCAGCGTATTGATGGCACAAAGTAGCAGCAGCACACAATGTCGGAGATACACCTCCGGCAACGTGGCCAATACAAGAGAGCACGCCTCGCAACCCTAGACCCTAAACTAAAAATCTCGGCTGATTGATGACGTCAGCCCTAATTTGGTCCTTCCATTACAATTTCCAAATGACGTGAACTATTAGCCGGTGCCACGAGGTACTAAATTTCTGTATGCAACACTATTATCAAGATGATTTTGAACTCCATTTCCACGGGTTTAGGACATTCCACGGAATTGCACACCACTTCTTTATCTTTTTTTTCAAAATTTGGATACACTTTGATGACTTCCAAATGTTAAAATAGTCATTAAAAATCTGCTCAATGAGCAGAAAAGTCTGCTCACTGCTCATCGGTTTCTGCTCACTGCTCGCACAGCTGCAATCCTGCCACTTGTGGCGGCACACGCACAAGAACAACTCGCCCTCGCCGGGACACTCGCACTCGCTCTCTTACAAGGACCCTTAGATAGGCACAGTCGTGGCGGCAACGCTCCGGGCAAACCAGTAGTGTCGCGCACCCATAAAAAGTCACTCGCAATCGCCGGGACATACGCAGTCCCACTCGTACTATGGCAATCGAACTGGGAACTTCACACAGGCACAGCCATGCCATGGTCATGGTATCCAGGTGGCGGCATACCAACAAAGAGACAATCGCACTTGCAACAGACAGTCACTCTCATCACAACCATCTCCGATTTCGCGCTATCTGGTCTGAACGCAAGTGCTACGGTTGCTTGGCTTTTCCACCTCTCAATTTTGCAATTTGCTTTCAGTGTAGCTTATTGATCCTGTTTATCCAAGTTGCTAAACCTTCATTATCGATCTGTGCAGGACGAGAATTGGGTCATCAAACGGGACACACGCCGCGGAACGGTCGCTCTCGCACTGGCTCACTTGTCTTGGTGGGACGCTCGTGGCAGGTGGCTCGTGGCGGCACACCCGCACGGGGCCACTTGCAATTACACCGAGACACTCTTACTTGCATCGCACTGTCAATCGAACTGGGACCGTGGCAATGAAACAGACGTGGTGGGACGCTCGTGATGGGCCAGTAGTGGCGGCACACCTGCAAGGGACCATTCGCATTCGCCGTGACACTCGCACTCCCACTCGTATTATGTCACATGAATTAAGACCTTTCCACACGCAAAGTCGTGGTGGGACGCTTGAGACCGGTTACAAGTCGCGGCACACCAGCTCCGGACACTCGCACTTGCAGTGGGGCAGTCGAACTGCAATGGGACAGTCGAACACGACTTTCTTTTGTTTACGCTAAGGTTGTTTGGCTTTTCATTCTTTCGACAGTGTGATGAGCTTTCACTTTTGATAGTCTGTTACTTCGAAATGCTAATCCAGGATATATGATCCTTGCAGGAAGGGAACTTGGGTGACCCGGACACTCGTCGTGGGAAAGACGCTAACGCACTGGGACACGCGCAGACACGCGCAGTGGGTGACTCGCACTTCGTATCTCGTGGAGGGACGCTTGTAGCGTGTTGATTGTGGCGGCACAATGGCATTGGGAAACTCGTACTCGATTTGAGACACTACAGGCGGGGCATTCATCGAGTCGTCGTACATGCTGAAATTTGGCAAATTGCAAGCTGGAAGCAGGCTAGTTGCCATGTCTTGAATGAGCTCAGGTTGTCGTGGACTCACCATGAGAGAGTCCGTGTTTATTCCTGCGGATCAAGCACGAATTTTAGTAGGCCTCGACCTGGGAGATGTCTTGCTGGGAGCTGTTCTGCCTTGATTATGGTACCCAGGTGTGTATTAAGAGTACCTTATGTCTTGGCTCTTGCTTCCGAAGTTTGTGCGTGTGTATGTGAATGTGAGTACGTACATGAGGTGAGCATGTTGACAATCGCGGAAATGGCAATAAGTTTTATAACAGTCTTGTGTGATGATCCTGCAGCCAGATGCACGAATATGCAAAGTGACATGTCGGTGGAAGAAGGTCATGAGGCTTTCCACAAGATTCTCGACGAGACAGGAGCCGGCCACCACTATGATCAACGAGGTGCGCACGGGCACGTACCGCTGGCTCTTGCTCCATTTGCAGCTCATGTAACGTGAGCTCATCGTTATCAGCTCTACCGTTCCAAGATTAGTGCTGATATTGCCCGCTTTGATTGTGCTGTGAAGTTTGGAAGGAGTTCGTAGACCTGGCCCTCGACAGCTATAGCCCCGCATCCGAGCACACACCATCGAGAACCACCTTCACGACACGGCGGACGCTGATTCCAATGTCCCGCTGAAACGGCTTTTGGGAAATGCTTAAACGTTGTTCTAACAATCTGATGTTGTAATTTTGCAGATGGAGGTAGAGCTGGTGATGACGCCATGGAGGATGCTGACGGCAACGTCCCAAAGGAGTCAGATGTTGCAGATGAAGGATGTGCACATGACGAATTCCCTGCTCTCGAAGTAGAAGAAGAAGAGCAAGCGGATGCTGACGTGCTATCGGAGGCCGATGTGAATAAGGAGGTCAACAATCTTGTCAGTTCGGAAGCTGCCAAGAGTGTCTCTAAAATTCAGCAATTGCGCTTCCAACCAGTTCACAAATCGCGAATGTGTATCCCGCTTTGTCGAATGTTGGGACTGCCAGTTGTAAGGCCAGCGATGAAATCCGACATAGCCAGACTCCATGATCACTTTCGTGATGTTGGCTACGTGGAAGGTCAAGGAGTCTTCTATGTTGTGATCGAGAACGACAACAAGGAACCAGGCAAGGTGAAGACGGTGGACGTGACGCCAGAAACCATTGCCTCGTGGAGCCCTAATTGGGTGAAGGTAAATGCCGAATTTGAGGATTTCTTGCAAGCTGATCCTGACCTTCAGAAGTTTTCAGGGAAAATGTTTTACGTTTGAGACGGAAACCACCGGTTGGAGGCCTGGTTGCCATACATCAATGCAGAGAAATCCCACGATCCATCATGGCATTTCAGGGTCGATTGCATCTTGCTTGACCTTAAAGGTGACAACATGACCGCGTTGACGGCGCTCCACGAAATAAACTGGTAAGTCACGTACCGTATTTTGTATTTTAACTTGCTCAAGCTATTTATCTTGCGTGTGTGTTGGACTTTGAGCTGAAAGCTGGTTGTGAGAGTTGACTCGTACAAACCTTAAATTTTAATCTAATTTGTTCCATGTGCAGGCGAGTGGAGAATAGTCATGTTCAGTTGAACCTTGTGCACAAACTCTACCGGGTGCAGAGGATTGGGCGGCAAGACGTGTCGTACTTCAAAGGGATAATTACAGCGGAGGAAGAAGCAGCATCCAACCTCAAAAACCTTACGAAGTCCACATGGTTTAAGCTTACCGCCAGTGCACTTTGCAATGTCTTGTACCAGGTATGCATCATTGAATTTGATTGACAACGATGATAAGCGGAATTCTCGACTTACTTGGATGGCTTTTGCAGACGGAGTTTGCTCAAGAAGCGGCAAAGGCGGCCTCGGATTTTAGGCTTGATTGTCAAGCAGGCAAGTTTACTGCAGCAAGTATCCACGATGCTGTCAACAAACGTGTGCAAGAGAAGAAAACTTCGCTATTGAGCGAGTTAAGGAAGCAGTTACCGATTTGCCACCCCGATAATACTCCCAGGTTCCTCGAACTCGTCAAGGAGCATTACGAGACGTTCCGGGAGATTGAGATGTCTCAAGAGAAACTGTGGTATTTCGCGATCTCTGCAATGGACATCGACACGAAGCTCCTTTGGTTGGAACGGTGGAACAAGCCGCCCAAGTTCCGTGAGAATCAGCGCTTTCCCAAGGTTGGGTTCAGTGAGCAAACCTACTTGAACTTCCTGAACAAGGCGACGTGGTGGTCTCAGGTATACATTCCAACCACTTTCCTATTCTGTTTGGTCTCATGTTGTTGCCATATTTACTCTAACATTTTTGGTGATGTGGCCTACGCAGCTATCCATTGCTGTTGCAAAGGATTTTGAAGACGAGATGAACATGGGTAGACAGGAGATTAACTACAACCCACCGGGTGCAGAGGAGCCGATCGACACCGTAACCGAGTATGTCGAGAGGATGCGAATCGCGTTATGGGAGAACGCATTTTTCAGGGAATTCTCCATCAAAGACAAGAAGCTGAACAAGGAAGGAGGAGGGAAGGGAGTTCACAAGAACAACCCTCCTGAGAAGCAGCCAAATTTCGAGAAGGCTTCTTCGAGAGTCCTTTACCGGTATGTGAAGCACGTTCTTCTCCCGGCGAAGGCTATTTCGAAGTCTCCTACGAGCTTCGTCAACTACACGAATACGAGCGATGAGAAGTGTATGTATACTGCTGCACAGCTTAAGGAGTACAAGAAGCACCACTATGTACCATGTGGTTGGTACATGGACATGCCTAAGGGTATGTTCCCGGAGTTCGAAGAGGACCTGATTTCCAAGCTTGAGCCCGAGCTAATGAAGTTGAAGGCAGTCATCAACCTAGACGACAGTCAGGCCACCACGAGTAGGCGTAAGCGCAAACTCCGTCCTCCCGTGGTGTCCCCACCTGCTGCCGCCCCTCTGGATGCGAAGGTTGATGACGATATCAAGCGATTCCGAAGGAGGCTGCTTTTGGAGACGTTAGACGGGCTATGCCCCCCGTCGACGCCGATATGACCATTGAGGATCACTTTGAGAGCAGTCCTGCTCACAATGAACGTGGTCCGCCGCAGAAGAAAGCTCGCCTCGGTCATGTTTCGGGAAAGTCTTCTGCAAACGCCACCGACACCATGATTGCAGCCGAAAGCTCCATGCTTCCTTCTGCAATTCGTGGGATGATGCTTGATATTCACCCAATAGGGGCTCCAACTGGCGCTCGTGTCAAAATAATCAACGACACGTTAGTGCGTTGGTGGGATCTGAAGAAGATGACAGGCTCCTTTCCTGAGGAGTTCGAGGATGCAAAGAGCTTCCTTTCTGAGGTAAACCACTTCTTCCTTGTTGAGTTCCATTACTTGTAATTAAATGAAGTCTTGATGTTACCTGATATCTACGCATGACAGGTTTCCGTAGGTCGCCGCTTGTATTTCGAAGGCGTACCCGAAGTCGGTCGGCCTGGCATCGATTTGATGCTGGCGGAGTACCCAGATGGACTGCGTGTTCCAGGAGTATCCGATCCCGAGCACCAGATTCCACGCTGGAATTCCGATCAAGAAACATTTCTGAAGACAATCGCCGAATTTGCGTACAGGTACCTGCATGAAGACGGGGCGATTGTAATCTTTTACCCGGATTCATATGCCGTGCGTAAGAAGATCGAGGCGTTCACATCGAACTTCAACCTCAAGATTGCGCTCGAGTGGAACATCCTCAACTCGCTTCCACTATGCAGCCTATTGAACCCTGCACGATCGGTAAGTTCTTCAATTTGTTAGTTTTTTTGTTTGTGGTATGATGGTTATAGCCCAGGGCACAAGCTGTAGGACAGTCGCACTCGCACTCGCACTGGGTCACTTGCACAAGGTCAGACGTAATTGGACACTCCTGGTGGGACGTGGGACACTCCTCGTGGGACGCTGGCGATGGGTTACTCGTGGCGGCACTCATCTTGCGACTCACTTGCAAGCGAACCAGGACTGTATCTCGCCCAAGCTAAGACCCTCAGACGCCCTGCCGACACCGACGTAGTCCACTCCTGGATTCATCGCCAGCTTCGGGCGCGTCAGTCCCGAGCATGTTTCTCATTGTGAGGCCGTGTTGGAGCGCTCTGCGGTGGTGATGGTTGCACACGATGTGTCTTGTGGAGTCGCGGTAGTCTTCAGCGCGGATTTCATGGCGGCCGTGCTCCAATTGTGGTGGACGGAATTCAGCAGAGCCGCGAGTCCAGTGGTGTGTAGGCACGCCATTGAAGTTCTGGACACGAAGGCAAACTACTTGACTCAGATCCCTGCCCCGAGAATGTCAACTCCCGACGCCACTCAGCCATGATACGGAGCGGACCACGGGCGAAGAATGTCGCCACTCAGCCACTGCTTCTCGGACATGATACGGAGCGGACCACGGGCGAAGAATGTCGCCACTCAGCCACTGCTTCTCGGACATGATACGGAGCGGACCACGGGCGAAGAATGTCGCCACTCAGCCACTGCTTCTCGGACATGATACGGAGCGGACCACGGGCGAAGAATGTCGCATCCATGGTGGTGCTGCTTTATCGTGAGCCTCTGCTAATTTATTGTGGAGCTCATTTATCGTGACCAGCATTTCCCGCCGCGGCTGACAACCCCTTGCCGCCGGCTCACGCATAGAGCACCAGTATTTCTTCGAGTGTCGGGGCTGGCAGCTCACCCTTGGAGTCGGCAGACCTCCCCAATTGATGGCGGCTTCAGGCCAAGAGGGCGAAGGCGTCCTGGGGTTGGCGAGGGCCTCCCGAACGGCACCAATGGCAGCATCCAGAATCCCTGAGAGCAGGGTCTCGGCTGACACCCCCTTCGCAACGGCCACCCTCCTTGCGCGCCGGAGTCGGCAGACACCTGTAAGGCGCCGACACACGCTCAGTGAGTCGTTACATCACTGTGCCTGCCGGGACCGGCAGCTCCGCCTTGGGGCCGGCAGACCTCCTCGCAAGCCGGCAGCTCCGCCTTGGGGCCGGCAGACCACCTCGCAAGCCGGCAGATCACCCCATCCCTCCGACTGCTGGGAGCTGTGCCGACACATCTACACTCGCAGTGCGACACTCGCATTGGGACACCACCACTGGAACTCTCCTGGAGGAACGCTCGTTGCAGGTCACCTGTGGCGGCACACTCGCATTGGGACACGCCAACTGGGATCCGCTTACTTGCAAACTCATGATCTGGCGATTGTGGCGGTTCACTTGTGCCGGCACACCCGCACGAGGTCACTCGCACTTGCAATGGGTCACTGGGACTCGCACTCGAACTCTAGTACTCGAACTGGTTGGAGATCGACCGGCTGGAGGTAGACCTGCAATGGGACCCTTGCACTAACAGAGTCGTGGTGGGATCGTGGCAGGTCTCTAGTAACGGCACACCCTCACAGTCACAATCTTAATCCAGGGTTTCCGGTGCGTAACAGGTGCTACGGTTCCCAGTCGTTTCATTCTCTCGATTTCTGTCATGAGCTTTCAGTAATGCGCTTCCAGTGTTGCTTCGAGATGTTTAACCTGGATTTTTGATCTTCGCAGGAGGAAACGTTGGTGACCGAGACAGGTGTCATTGAAAATTCGAACTCGCACTCAAAAACTCGATCTGGGAAACTCTTCGTGTGTCGAACGTGTCGAGTCACTTGTAGCGGCACACCCGCACTTCCATTCTCTCGCTGGCGTTGGCACTTCCTTTGCCAATGCCGGCCCTAATGCTCTTTTGCCGAGCTATTGGCATTCTCGTTTGTAATTTAGAGATGATAGACTTTATTATCTTTAACAGCTTTCTGTGTGTCAGTACTAAATCATATCGTCTGAATTTATGTTTTGTGCAGACCTATATCTCCAAGGCCATCGTTATGGTGCGGGCGCTGCCATCTACTTGTCGACGTCAGCCTATCCAGCTCGACATCAAGCTCAATCTGTTCACACCAGCCCTTGACCTGAACAAGCAAGACATGCTCTTCAATGCCATCGACGAGCACAGTATTCTTCGGAAGAAGTCAGATGGCAAGCCATGGCGAGGTCCAAAACAGCGTACAGAGCTTTTCTTCAAGCCTCTGATTTACGGAATGTGTCCTGAGCGGGGCTTAGTAATGGACTTCGCAGCTTCAACGGGTAAGTGTTCAGTTGCAATTTCTCATGTAAATTGCATTTTTCTTTCCTAGAATGAGTCATTGAAATTGAACTGTGAAACTAACTTTGACTCGTATCTGACCGCAGGGGCATCTGTACAGGCAGCGCTGTCTCTAAACCGCAACATTCTCGCTCTCGAGGGGGACCGCGAGATTTACAGTGAGGTTCTATTACCACTCACCGTCCTAGCGCTGCCACCACCAAGCACACCGATAGCATCAAGCGCAGGCGATGGCGACAACGACTCTCCAGTCCGTGCTGCACATCGCGATGGATTTTGTGAGTGCCACTCAACTGTTTAATTTTATTTTGAATTTGATAAATCCTTCTTTCATTATTCTAATCATCTTGTGTGCTTTTTTGTGCAGTTTAGTGAGTGTCTTTGATAGACTCTCGTCGCTTCAAATTAGTCCTCCGGTATCTTTTAGTCTTCCCTCGTACGCTGAAGGCCTAGCAGAGGCTTACGCCATAGTTTCCTCAGACTCCTCCCCGGATATTGTTCCGCAGTGGCCTCGGTATCATCCGGGGGTGAAGCGCTACTTGGACTTGAGCGCCTCGGAGACTGACTCCTGAGCATGTTCTTTTTGAGTTTACTATTAAGTACTATGTGCTATTTCTTATCTTATAACTACATTACTTGAGACTCAAGAATCCGAATGTATTCAATTCCAGTGTTATTAAACTCACCTCTTTCGTGTGACAGCGCACTACTACCCCTGCTGCGAAGAAGGTCTAAACTCTCAATTTCTACAAGAAAGGCACTGCACAAGGAAGTTGAGAAGCATGCTCTCGATGTCATAAATCGTATCATTTTAGCATTGTCGAACGAGGCAGCGCTGGATGTAATTTAGACATCAGCACTAGACATGTAATTTAAACATCATCACCATATTAAAAACAAGCTTTCTTGTGTTCAAATACGCCATGTCCCATTGCATTCCAACAAGTTTCCGATCAAGTTTTAACCGCACTTAATAACCAAACCACAAAACATTCAGATCCTCTTATTCGTACAAGGCCGTACTCAATCATTACCAGTCATTTTCATTGCTTAGAGTCGTCAACCACATTGTCTACATTCAATTCACAGAGCTCTACCACCTTCTTTCAAAGCTTCATGACGTACTACCATCTGTTTGTTCAAGGGCAATATATCCCTTCTGGAATGCCGCCTCATCTAAGAGGCCATGCATATGTTCGGGAAAGCATACAAAACAAGTCCAGCAGATGTCTCCGGCCGCTATTACTTCTTCGATTAGGTCGTCACCATAATTACGAATGATGCACGTCGCGCACCAACATAATTCACAGCAACTGCACACGATGAGATCGTCTGTCTTTCCACACCAATAGCACGTATCGACATCCTTTGCCTACACATAACCAATTCCAAATCATGAGCACCTCACAATTAATCGAACTCGAACCTCACCACCTTTTTATGTGAACCACAAGTCGTACTTACATGCTTCTGAACGTCGTTGCTCCTCTCAATCCGATGCTCCTGAAATGCCACGCATACCACACACATTACAACGTCAAGTTCCGCATGAAAATCTAGGTCGTCCAAACTTTCTATTTCTTCCCCGCAAGCTGTGCATGTCAGTGACCGCTCCGCCATTGTCAGCATAAGTACCTGCAAACACAAACCGAGCTTCTAAGTGAACCGGAGTGCTACAAACACATCGTCAATTAACCATCCGGTATCTCAAGTGCGAGAAAAAAGTTTTTACGACCTACGACGACAATTGACCATCCATCACAAGATCCTTACTGCGCTCGCTACAGTTCTAACAAATTCTATGTCGAGCACCAAATGCGCTTGCGACTACACACCTCTCCCAAATTTCGACCAACTAAGTACACGAAGAATGTGATGAAGTCCAGTTCAAATTCGCGCACAACTAGTAATGTTGGATTCCCAACATAAACAATGCAGACCGATGAGTCCCGCAAATCGTGCTGACTGTAATCCAGAGTCAAGTTTTCAGCCTTGACCAGAGAATGAGAGCCGCGACAACCGCTCCATTAAACTGAAAGCCGGCACATGCTATTGACCAGCCTACGGTACGCCATATGTGCGTCATTGACATGTCGGAGATGAGCATGGGAGAGAGGGCTGTCACCTCGATGCATGCTTCGAGGGCGACTGACAGCAATATGGCTGACGGCTATCTTAGCATAGCATTTATTCTTGAGTACCATAAATAATTCCTTACATCGATCCTCCCATCTTATGCATGTACATCAGATTTCTACCACAATTTTTTAGATTACTCTCCCCAAACAATACTCGATCAGATTTCAATTGATAGTGAGGTGACAATGCATCTTCTCGACATTTAAGCTATTTCTATCTACGTGCGATAGCTTACATGGAACAAGCCGACATGTTGTAAGCCCACGATACGGACTCCATAACTTGCATCCATTGCGGACCTGTCCACCGGACAAAATTCCAAGTAAACAAACTCGGAACTCAAATCAACATTCACAAATGAGCAGAATATTTGACTTACCTTTGTCCAAATCGCCTCATCCCTGAACTCCACATAAAGTTCACACACTCCCAATCTTACACTACAACCCACGCCCTCACTGTTCTTGATCATCGTTACATTCTACCACATCCAACACTAGATACCAGGTGCTAAACACGGCAAAACAAACACTTGATTGTCTCCGTGTTCATATTTCAGTCTGGTGTCCTCTCCAAGAAAATATGCCCTCAGTCAGCGTATTGATGGCACAAAGTAGCAGCAGCACACAATGTCGGAGATACACCTCCGGCAGCGTGGCCAATACAATAGAGCACGCCTCGCAACCCTGGACCCTAAACTAAAAATCTCGACTAATTGATGACGTCAGCCCTAATTTGGTCCTTCCATTACAATTTCCAAATGACGTGAACTATTAGCCGGTGCCATGAGGTACTAAATTTCTGTATGCAACACTATTATCAAGATGATATTGACCTCCATTACCACGGGTTTAGGACATTCCACGGAATTGCACACCACTTCTTTATCTTTTTTTTCAAAATTTGGATACACTTTGATGACTTCCAAATGTTAAAATAGTCATTAAAAATCTGCTCAATGAGCAGAAAAGTCTGCTCACTGCTCATCGGTTTCTGCTCACTGCTCGCACAGCTGCAATCCTGAAAAAAGGACCGGTAGAGATTTGTAATGGCATCGAATGGAGAAAGGAAATGAAGCTTACATCGATGCAAACCACAAAGAGACGAACGATGATAACTAAAGAATGGAGAGTAATATATAAATATAAAGATGTGAGTGGCAATAAAGAAACCTATCACTATACTTCTAAGAAGAACAACACTCTCATCTCAAAACAACAACGTCAAGAAAAATTATATCTAATCAGGAATAAGAAATTGCCTTAATTCATGAAAAGGTGCATACAATATCAATCCAACTTCCTGGATAAAGAAACAAATACAATGAGTATAACCTCGTCATAAAAAAGAACATCCGATTAAGGCACATAGAAAATGAAACTCGTTACCTCGTGTTTTGGGAGTAGGTCCATAAGGTGGCACTGCACCGAAGGCAACTTGACATATGGTCCTTGCGACACGATTGTTTTCAGGACTTGTAGCACGAACGTTGTTTACAGCACTAGTTTCACCAACCACAAGATCCACAAGGTTAGTAGAAGGTGTTTGAAAATTGATTGACCTTCCAATACGACGGGTACACCCAGATACGCGAGGACTTGAATACAGCGAGCGCACAGCCATGAGTGCACATGAGCGCCTCCGAGGTAATGTGGACCTAGAGTCCATTCGACGAATATGTAAATGAAGCATGAAAACCAATGATAAAAAAATCGAGATCAACTTGTACAAGATCTAAAATACAGGAAGATTAGTGTGAGGATGGAGCTTACAGATTTTTGCTTGCTCTTCATTGCGTAGCCTGTCACTATCCGACCTGATACTTGGCGCCACAAGCAATTTTTTGAAAATGTACTAGTGCACTGAGCTTTCTCCTGCAATTAGGAGAAGCATTCATTTAGAGATGCTGAAACATTAAAAAACACTAGCATAAGCATTTAAAGCTAAAAAAACATTTGCCAACAATCGTAAACAAATCGATTGAGAGATAGAAGAAACAGAAAGAGTGAGTGCACATGGTTCTAGAAGGAGCTTCACATGAAGATGTCATCCAATCTCAGTTGTGTATGGACATAAACTCATCCATTACATAGTATTTATCTCTTGCCAAGTGTTCATCCAATGGATAAGAAGTAAATATTGTATGAGAAGTAAAACATCAAATCACTTAGATGTCTCATCAACACCACCTCACCACATGTTTCCTTAGTTGAGAAACCCTAATTGTTTCAATGTACAGAAATGGCTGCAAAGAATGGATAGCATTTGGTGTGCAGAGAAGTGTAGGAGGCGTCTGGACAAGAGCATGGAGCGCACTAGGTGCGGTGTATGTAAAATTTGCATGGAGCGTACCACCTGGCGTTTCTTTCAAGCTTGAGCTCTCAAAAAATGCGTTATTGTAAACAACTTTTACCTGTATGTTTTCCTTGTCTTATAGTTCAAAGTTCTAACTGGCAATTTGTGCGCTCTTGTGCATCAGATCATGTTTTTGTAATGACTGCGTTTCACTTCTTCCATTTGAACCGATGAAGTAACGTGGCCTTCAGTCTTCTAGGAAGCTATTTTCCTGGTACTAATGGTTCTATAACACTTTCAGATGAAGCAAAGGAGCTTATATGTTTGGGCAGAGCGATCGATGTGACTTTATGTAGGAGCATCCCACAGTAAACCGCTACCATGGAGGTATTGCCTGATGGATCATGATTCTCTCCCGACGCATTCTTGGTTGTTGTAATGAAGTTTTGCAATTTGTGGCATTCATAAAGTCCTAGAAATATATATTTTTTGTACTCTCTTCTCTGAAATGGTTATGGAGGAAAATGATAACATGTTTGTCCTTTCTGTACTCATAAAAATCACTTTTTTTTTCTTCCATCATGCACAAAATTGCTTAAAGTTCATTCTTAAAATTGTACTTGAAGAGGTGTATTTGCTCGTTATGTTGATAGTCCATGCAATGAGCCACTTTAGTGATGTGATTCAAAGGTCCCGTACACCATTTGAATACAACTCGAACCTTTATGAGCACTTGCACATTGCCTTAATGAAAGCAACTTATAGATGCAGCAATCGGAAAGACTATGTCAATTATATATTAGTCAAGCACAACAGACGATTACAAGCACTTCGGAAAAATGCCCAAGAAAGAGAAGGTTTTGCACCTCCTACCAAGAAAACAACAGCTTTGGACTTGGTAAGCTCTCAAACTTGGAAGGTTAACATTAGTATTTGGGCACGCGGTCTTCAAAATTCTCAAAGGTCTTTTCCGTTCTAAAATCTGAAAGTTGTTACTTATGTAAAGCATTCTTTATTCATTTTAATTGAATGCTACTCAAACATGTACGTGAAATCTTCATTGTATTCAATCAATTGAGAGTTTCATTTGTTTGACCATACAATGATTTTTTTGTGTTAATCACAAGTTGTGGAAGTGGGACTAAATGTCTTAGTTGGATATCAAACCATCCTACGCTTACGAAGCTTGGGGCTTGACAATATTGCTACATCTCATACGTCAAATCCAACTAAGTTGCAATACATACTTGGTGCACAACCAGAGATTATTTCCGAATTGGCAAGAGCCTTGAGAGCCTACACCAATGACAACAATTTGAGAGGTGCTGATGTAAGTAAACAATGTCGACTATTTTGACATTTTTATTGAATGTGGCTTATTTACAATTGTTAACATGGAGTTCTCTTTGGTTGTTTATAGGTTTTACAGATTTATGGATCATTGGCTATACGTGCGGGTGATGGTACTCGATTTGGTGATTGGCCTATGTACGCTCGAGCATCTTTTGAGTTCCATGGCAAAGAATGAGCATCTTCTGAGTTCCACGGCAAAGAATGGTACAGTTCAATTGCCATTCAAATGGAAGATGCTGGTGAAGAAGATAGAACTTTGTATGGTCAACTTCGTTTGCTTTTTTGATGTATCTTATTAGATGCGGAAATGAACAGGGTTACAAAAGATTTGGCATTCTTACGAGTATACCAATATGTGCGGTTCAACACTCTACTTGAGTGTGGAGAATTGAAGTGGCCACAATCTCAAGGAAGAGCTTATATAGTCATAGAGATAGCTTCTATCCTTAAGGCCATTCAAGTAGTTCCTCATTTTGAGAAAGTGGGCAATTTCTTCGTGAACTCATTCGAGTTTTTGACTTCTGAATTGTTGAGAGTATTAATGGTAGTATCAATTCTTGCTTACAAAGCATTGTGTCTGTCTACAAAATTTTAGTATCGATTTGGAGATGGAAGAAAAGTCACACTACTTTGATGTTGCGACAATGCCAATTGTTTGATAAGTACATATTTGGTATGGAAGCAATTGTTGTTGATATATTATTGCTTCAATGAACATTGGCCGAATATTGACACATTATTAAATAATACATTAAATTAGTATTGAACTTTAATATAGTTGAATCAACAATTAAAAAGTGTTGAACCCATGGAAGACCAAAATCCAGATGAGTGCAGTAATTCACACAGGGCTTGTGTGCTTCTAAAGGAAAAATAAATTCAAAAATTATAGATATATAGACTATCTTTTCTACACAAATTATTACTATACTAGTACGTAAGACCCGTGTCCTCCAGACACATGAAAAAAAAGAGGTATGTTAAAAAGGAGATAAGAAAGACTTTTTAATCATGGAAGTAGAATACAGAAACCCCATTACCACTTGACCCAACGACGTGCTAAGTATGTACACTTGCTTTTGATTAGTTAATCAATGTGCCATTATGATGAGTTACAAATAATCTACAAAGCAAGATTCTTCAATTTGCCGTTATTATGAGTTGTCGGGTGATCCCTCCCGCGGCGATGAGTTATCAGGGATGTAAGCTCAGTTGATCAATGTGCCATTATGATGAGTTGCAAGGTATCTACAAAGCAAGATTCAACAATTGTATATTATCGGGTTTCGATTGGTGACATGATGTTTCACAATGCCTTGAATTTATAGGTTTTTTAAGACTTCAAGACATAAAAACCCACCATTTTTCTCGTGCCTTTCATTCAACAAGATTTTGGTTCGTCATGTTAAAGCGTACATTATGTCTCCCAATTGCCAAGAGCGTGGGACATTTCAAGCAATGGAATATATGCTGACAGAATAAGACTTTCCAATCCTTTGCATTGTATCCTTATATCTTGATCGAAATGGACCAAGAAAAAGATTGGAACAAAAGCGAAGTGAGTGTGAGATGTAAGGCTGCAGTGAGCACCTTGCCGTCCTAATTGGATACGATATGATCTACAAGGATACAAATTGAGCATGAAACCCTAACTTGCTCGCTTCCCTAAGACAAACGCAATAGGATTTGGAGAAAAATGCATTCACTTGACAAGAGAAAACGAAGCGGGAGTGCGTAGCAGGCATGCATGCCTTGAGAAAAACACTTTAGCGACGGAGGAGAGCGCGGTGAGCTTGAGGCTATAGCCCGTTAACTTTTTCATAACCTTTTTGGTTTACTTTTCAATAAATTTCGGCTTCTAGAGAAGACAAGGGGCTCTCTAGTCGGTTGTTGACATTGGAAACTGCACCAGAACAAATTCTACTATAGTGTAGAGAGATTTTTTTCCCCTAAGTATAACCCTTTTACACCGAGGGCCTCTAAGAGACGTGTACGGATGTTGATGCATTTGTACACTGTATTAGGGCCTTCCTCATGGTAAAGGGCTTTACTCTTGCAAATGTGATTGTAAAAGTATTCTTGGAGATCTAAGTAAAGTTCCAATAAGATGGTATTTATTACAATTTTCTAACCACTAAATGCATGAGGGAGTAGGAGACTTAATTTTTCCCCTAAATATACATATTCAAATCTTCTATATATATATATATGGAAAATGCAACAATATTTATATATAAATATAATCGTACACTAGTACTATTACTTGATTTGGATGAATATGTTTACTGAACATTTAGATTGATTGGGTTCAACAGCTTAGAAGATCTAATCATTAGATAGCAACAAGTTGTTGGAGAGGAATTCAAACCACAAACACTTTGTAATAGATATGGAAAATGCATCAATGAGTTTAGCACCTCGAAAAGAAAGGGGTATCATTAGGTAGACCCTTCATTCGTTTCCAAAATTACACGTCTTCATCGACTTTGTCATCATGAAAATGTTGGAAGTGGTTAAGGAATTGAGAAGTAAGCCTCAACCTTATCCTACCCCTACCTTTTAAAATGAGATGACCTTATCCTACCTTTACGTTTAGAAGTTTGCAAGTTTGATAAGATTGACAAGTTTGAGTTGCATCAACATACAACACATGTAAGTCTTGGTTTATATAATAAACATGGTCTACATGGTCTTATGTACTCATAGCTGAGTTCTGACATTTTTCGGATAAAGAATTTGTACTTGCTTTCTTGATGGTATTATTCGGAACATATATTGTACCACCATAGCATGTCCGGTCATAAATAAATCTATTCTTAAAAAACAATTTTTTTTTAGAAATTACGAGCCAAGAGGAACGAAAAGTTGGGAAATTATATTATTTTCAAAGACCGCTTTATTGTGACAAAAAGGTGTCCAAAAGTTGGGAAATTATATCCAAAAAACCAAAAGAACGAATTTCAAAAAAATCTATTTTTGGGAGACAAACCTTATTTTTTCAATAATAAATAGATGCTTCTACTAGAAAGATTTCTTTGACGATTTTGAATATTTCTTGTGAATGAATTCTTGATCACCAATATATAACTTTTTTAATTCGAATTCTAACCATATACTATCAAGTATGGAATATGGACTATATTATTTTAAGCCATGTTCTAAACAATGCTATCCAAAATTTTATACATTATTTCGAGGAATTTTTATATTTACAATGTCTAGTTAGTTAAACTAAGATAGGGATGTACAATAACCACACTAGATTAGAAACTACATATTATGGGCATCCAAGCATGGCGTATTAGCTTCCAACTTCAAATTTTGATGTACCAATGGTGTACATTTTTGAGTATACAATTACAACATTCACTTCCAAATTTTTTGAGTAATTTAGAATAAAGTCAAAATTATATGATTCTAGCGAGTACAATTTCCTTCATACTTTTGCACATTTTCAAAAATTGATTTAATCAACAAACCCTCAATGAGCTTGACAATCTTAAAATTGTTCAATTTTGAGCATGTAATGTTAGATTGGATGACCTACGTGCTTGAACACACTAGTCACACCAACCTCAAAATAGGTTGGAAGTTCATCTTTTACATGCTTTGAATTTCAAATTATTTAATGGTCGTTGGGGTCTAAGAGGTCCGACTGAAGGACGTAGTTGCCAACTGAAGGTCGGGGCATCTGATGACCCACCAAAAGTAAGGGTCCTCCGACGTTCGATGATCGAGACGACGTGGATGAAGGGGTTTTCCGACGGTCGTCCGCCGATTATTGAGTTTCCGTCCAGTGGTCGGTGAGGCGATTCAAATTTCGCTCATTCCAAGTCCGTTTCCCTCCTGTTCTCGTTGCGGCACGGTTTTGCAATTGCGGCTAGCCATGGCCGCTTGCTGGCGCACGGAGCGTGAAATTTAACCGATCTCTTTGTAGAAATTGGAGTAAGTGGACCTCTAAATTGAGATAATCAGATTAGAGAGGCGAGGATGGGGAGCATGTCGCCCGCAATGAATGGCGTGGCGAAGCAAAATGGCCATGGCCAGAGCTGGAAGGCGGCGCCGGGGGATCAGAAGGCAGCAGCTATGAAGCAAGCGGAATCAATTTATCAGAACGAAGCGTCCAAATCGCGGTATGAGGCTTACAGCCGGCTGCAAGCGAGTGCAGTAGCATTTGGTGAGAAGTTGCCCATTCCGGAGATTGTTGCTGTTGGAGGACAGTCCGATGGCAAAAGCTCCCTGCTCGAGGCGCTTCTGGGATTTCGCTTCAATATTCGCGAGGTGGAAATGGGAACGCGCCGACCTCTCATGCTGCAGATGATCCACGATCCTGATGCTTTGGAGCCTCGCTGTCGCCTCCAGGTCAGTGGAACGTGTTCGATTCCGCATTGTCATAAAATTTACAGGTCTCACTTGCATTTGAGCATCTAAGCATGCCATAGTCATTATGATGTAACAGGAACTCTCTCAGTAAAATTTGATGCAATGAAATTGAAGGCATTTCATCACCGGTTACTTTCGGGGGGAATTTAGGCAGCAGGATCGTATCCTACATCTGAAGCATCGATCATAGAGGATTGCACCGAAGCTCAGAATCGGTAAATTGAAATAATTATGCAAAGGAGATGATAGAGATCAACTTGTTTCTGTGTTGCGCGCATCGTAGGATGAAGAATCTGATGAATACGGACCAGTTGTCTCACCCGTCACAGCTGTGGCGGAGAAAATCCGCGTGAGGACGGAGGATTATTTGAAGAAACTAGGAACGGCCGTCAGTGCGAAACCGATTGTGATGCGAGCAGAGTATGCATTCTGTCCCAACCTTACGATCATTGATACGCCGGGCTTTGTACTCAAGGTAAAATTACACTCACGTCTTAATTATGTTGAAATGAGTTTCTAGTCTTGTCTCCATTGAGCACTAGCTCTTGGCATGATCTTCAGCGTGGTAATCAAATTGCATTTGTCATACACGAGTTTGTTTGTTATGCTGATTTCATGCAAAGTAATTTGTAGGCATGTTTAACCTGGTTGGACAAATGCAATGCTTATTTCTCTTGCCTGGTTTTTGCTGTCATCGTTGACCATGGCTGTAAAACCCTACTGAAAACCATGTAGTTGAGAGAAATCGGGTTGATGTGTCGCAGGCTAAGCAAGGTGAACCGGACAGTACTCCTGACGATATTCTTGACATGGTGAAACAATTAGCTGCTCCTCAGCATAGGTTGTTGCTTTTTCTGCAACAAAGCAGTGTGGAGTGGTGTTCGTCTCTTTGGCTAGATGTTGTAAAATCCATCGATCCTGCCTTGCAGCGTACCATAGTCGTGGTATCCAAGTTTGATAATCGTCTGAAGGTACGTTTGCTTCTTCCTGTATATGTCGAGAAATCAAAATGCAGTCCGTTAAGTTTTCAGTAGTATGTTTTGAGATCACGCCTGTGTGTTACCAGTTATGAGCTCATTTGGTATCTCACCTTATTTACTTGTCCGGTTGTAGGAATTTGCGGAGCGATGGGAAGTAGACCGTTACCTTAGCACTGGAGGTTATCTAGGTGACAATGCGCGCCCTTTCTTTGTGGCTCTGCCCAAAGATAGAGCGACATCGTCCAACGAAGACTATCGGCGCCAAATCGCACTAGTGGATACGGATGTTCTTAGACAACTTCGTGAGAATATTTCCGGGGGATTTGACGAAGAGAGGTTTGGAAACCATGTCGGATTCGGTAACCTCAGGCTCTACCTGGAGGCGGAACTTCAGCGAAGGTAGCTGTTACCTGATTCTAGTTACTTGGTCTTCATCAAGTACTTCATGAGCTTTTCGTCTGCAGATTAGTGTTGTCTAGTCTGTGCACTTCCAGGATTCGAAATACGTATTTCAGGAAGTCAGCACATTCGAAGTGTGTATCCTGTAAATCTTGCGTGTTCTGGCTTTCACTTTTAAGAGCGCTGCTCTGGAACGTAATTGACAGGAGAGGGCATTTCGTTTCAGGTACAGGGATGCTGCTCCAGAAACAATGCTATTGTTGAATCAACGGTGCACGGAGGTGCAGTCTGAGCTTGCTGCTGCATTGGAAAAGATGCAATCTTCAGCTGACGTGAAGTCTCTGCGAAAACTTGCGATGAAGCATGCGTGGTCGATGGCAAGTAACATTGTAAGGATTTTGATTGGACATTGAAGATATATATAGGGTTTTCATGTTTGTCTTGCTTGTTTTGGAGAGGTATGCTCTAACATTAGTGCTGCCTTCTTTTTCAATAGTAACAAGTGCAGGGCTCGCGTCATCATCTATCTGCTATAACATCATATATTTAATAATCCCCGTTTCCTTTCAGGTTGAACTGCTTGATGGTGTATACATTCCTTCAAAGTGGGGCTGGACGTCCGAGGAGGAGAGGTATGAGAGTGGAATAATGAGATGGCCAGGTCAGGCCAAGGAGATCGTGCCTTGTAATGCGAACCAGAAGCTCTATGGGCGGGCTGCTTTCAATCGAGTGCTGCATGAATATAAATGCATGGCTTGCTCCATAGAGTGGCCTCTTGTCTCGGAGGAATGTGTAAGATCGTCAACCTTGAGTCCTTCACTCAACTCAATGAAGGGCAGTTCTCAATGGATGACTTTATATCGTACTGATTCTGTGAGATGCTTCATGGTAAATACTCTATTTTAAACCTTGGGAACTGTTGTGGCACCATCCTAATGGTGGAGTTGTTCACATTGGCAGGTTGCGAATATCTTACAGGCGCGAGGTGGTCCCGTGTTTGTATTGGCTGAGGCATCAGCAAAATCGTTATTGGGCCCTTTGCTTGATACGGTCTGTGATCGCCTCGTTTTCATACTTCGTAATCTGTACAAGCTTGCAGCTGAGCGAATGCGGATGCAGCAGTCTTCGAGGGGCAAGTGTTTTTGCTACTTATCATGTCTTGATCACATGACAACATTCTACATAATGTGTAGCTCTCTGGAGTGCAAATTAACTTGGAAATGATTGTTTCTGTCAACAGAGAGTACTAATAAGGACGGACAAGACCTTTCTGCGTACGTCGCATTCCATCTTACTTTACGAAGTGCTCACGAACGCTTCATTCGACAAGTAGCCGCACGGTCGAAGGACTTGCTCAATCAGCATCTGTCGACTATCATCAACTCTTTCTATGATGCCTGCAGCAGCGATCCCCACATGTATACGTCATGGAAATACGGAATGTCAGGTTTGCAACTTGTCTTGACGATGCAACTTGACTTGGTTGTCAAATACTCCGATAACATACTATTGTTCCTCGTTCACATCTTCTTTCGTTCCACACTTTAATTGACGCTCAATGTCTCTGTTGCGCGCAGCAGGCGGCATGCAAAAAATGGTTGTTAGCTTCCCTCAGGATGAGGTTGACAATCAGACGGTTTCCAAAAGAGAGGTTGGGGATGATGATGATGTCCCTGTGACGAAGGAACCAAAAAAAGCTCGTAGAGTAATTGAAGGGAAGAGCGGCATCCAAGACAGTCAAATTACTGTTCCTGAAACTCCTACTCCCGAGCAAATAGCTGCTGAAGCCAAAAGAAAAGAATTCGCTATTGCAAGTGGGCGTCTCAGTGCAATCGAAGATGCTGCAGATTCTTCATTACCTGACGGAGGTGTGGCTGGAAAGAGGAAGAGGAACAGGCGAAGACTCTCAATAGGGAAGGATCTAAAAATGGTTGCCATGCAAATGACTGGAAATGGGACCTCAACAGTTCACATGGAGATCTGTATGATGGCGGCAGAGCTATTTGGCAAAATCCGTCGGATGCTAGTGGAGCGAACTGTCGACACGTTGAATGAGGCTTTCCTGGTCCCACTGTAAGTTCCATGATTCTATTTGCGTTTAAAAGCTCATCATTGCAGATCATATGCTAGGAGGTCAGGAATCGATTGAAGAACATGATTTTCTGCTCTGTTGACAGCCGTACCCAGCAAGCTATTGACGTGCAAGTGGAGGTCTTTGGGATCAACGACGATGAGTTTCTGGAGATGTTTGTTGCTCCTGGAGCTATTCAAAAACTGGAGCAAGAATACGAATCCCTCAAGAAAAGAAATGATACCCTTCTGACATGCTTGCACGAGTTTCGCACTCTTGCCCACTCGCTATGAGTATCTTTCGATCTGGAGACAGAACTTAAGCTCTTGGTGGCAGTGCACCACAAGAGGCAATTACAAGTGCATCAGGTTTCACAATCCAACCTCTGGCTGGTCTGAGATCGATGCTAATGAATCTGGGTTTAGAGTCCTGTACTCAGGACACACTAATGTTTATAATTCTGCTAACTCTGAAATTATCGAAGTTTCTGTTACGTTGTACAGTTTTACCAATATTATAATGGCTCAGACGCCTGCCTAACAACACTACACGTGCAGTGGGATCTAGTTTTGAGCCCATGATTCATCAAAGTGCCTTTTACTTGCGTATAACGAGTGTTTTTTGATTTCGTTGTTTCTACAATTTGTAGCTTTATCTTCCTTGTTTTCATTCATCCATTCAGTACTTATTGGTTCAGAACTTCTCAGCTCATTCATCCATATAGTCATTTTACGTTATTAGATTAGCTTTTACTTTGTGCTGAGACGATCTTTGCATGGACATTAAACGTAAAAGGTTACAGTGAAGTAAAATAAAAGAAAACGTAAAAGTCAAATGTAAAAGTCTCCCGTGGTGGTATATAAGGAGGAAGACCCAACCAGGGGTCTCATCTCTCCTCTCCCCTCCCGTTTTCTTAGTCTCTCCTCCTATCTATTCTACTTGATTCTTTCTATTCGCTCTTGTTTCTTATCCTCATCTTCTCACATCTCCAGTTTCTATTCAATTTGTTTAGCATGGCCTTATTCCGGAGGAAAGAATTTGCGGTGTGTGCAATAATGATGCTTTTCAATCTCATGGTGTTAGCTCAAGCTGCCGCCCCAGCACCTTTCTACTCAAGAAAGGTTGGTCCATTAGGAAACCTTCCGCCTATGGCAAATCTGAGCCCCTCTGATGCTGCTAGTCCAGCCCCATCATCAAATGACAACGTAGCCATTGTAGCTTCTCCTCCGCTTGCTTCTGACAAGCATCACCCCAAGCCATTCCCATTCCCGTTCCCATTTCCCGACCCGGCGGCTTTGCCTGATCCTGCTGATCTGCCTGATCCAAGCACATTCCCGGATCCCTTCGCTTCAAGCGATTGTGATCCAACGACGGATGACAACTGCCCATGCAACAAATTTCAACCATGTGTTCAAGGTTGATCAAGTGTACCAGGAAAAAACAACAAATTAGTAAACAAAAAGAGCCTGGAGGATCATGTACTCATGTAATTATGTACCACTATTCATCTCTCTGAAATGGCAACTCCGGAAGCCACCTCCAAGTTCTTATTATACAGCTGAGCTGCGAACCCAAAGAAAGTTCACTACAAGTGCATATGTGCAGATAACAAATACTGTATATCCATCATAGACATAAATATGAAGATGAAAAGTCGATCTGAATGTAGAAAGAATGGTAAATGTTTGATTTATGGTTTTAGTTTTGGGAGTTTGATAAGGTTGAGTGATTTTCGTCACTGACTGAACTGGATATACTTCCATTTGTAATAAGAATCTCAAAGAAACTTGATCATTGTTATGAAAAATCATGCATACGATTGGTATTTGAAATTGTGGTGATGCTTCAATAAAACAAAGAGTACCTTTTTTGTCTCCAAAACAATGCATGAAAATTATTTTGCATCAATTTTGAACATTGTGATTTTATGCATGAGTGCTTGGTAATTGTATAGTATTTTTGTATTTTTGTATTTTTGAATTCGGCAAGCCTACTTTTCTCTAAATTCTGAATTCTTTGAGTACAAATATGTCTTTTCTATTGCTTAAATATTCTCGCATTTTTTGGCACCTACAAAAAGGATTTAATATCTTGCTGAAATAACCATGCTAGTACAAGTAGTCTCATTTAAATGCTCCACGTATCCCACATAATTATGTAGACATACTATACATCGACCAAAGAGTGTACAGATGACTCTCAAGTCTCAAATACTTTGTAAAGTATTTTTACAATATAAACCTTGACACTACATATGTTTCTTCAGCAAACTTTCCACGGTAAACATTTCACGGGAAACAATGTTCTGTCCGTAGTACGATCTCACTTATTGAGGTCAGCGGTGCAGATGGCGGCAAACGCTTTTGCATTCCCGCGGATGTGTCTGCTCACTTCACATTCTCTCTCATTTGACATTTTCACTGACCACTGCTCACAATGGTGAGAGCTTTACTATGGTGGAGATTCAAACAGTTTTTAGCGTCGTTCCACAAAACCTTCGCTTCTACTTGCTAAAACTGTTATTTATAATCAAGGTGGGCTAACCGAAACCACCTTCGTCAACAGCAGTGGACAGCATAGGATGTTCTCGAACAAGAAACAATCTCCCTCATTTTCAGTTTCTTGTTCGAGATGAAAGCCGTTCATAGATCAGCAGCAAATCAGCATTCACGATTGTGTCAGCACAAGAAATCACAAGGTGTAGATTCGCAAGGAAGCCAGAAAGTTGATCGTATGGGGAATAGTTTTATTCCATAATTTCATTATAACATGCCAGGGTAGTCTTACTCTGTACATACAACCAATATGACACAGTGACATTGCTACAGCACACCTTTGGTGTGGTGCCCCATCATTCTCACGAGATGGTGAGTAGCTAATGAGCTGCAATAAGCGAGCATTGGCTCTAGAACGAATTAAATAGTCACGAAGTACTAGGGAGCTCTTTGAAAAATTGTCTAAGTAGATGCACATACCATGCACCTCGGAAGAAACTAAATAGGTGTTTCTGAAACAAAAAGAGAGGCGAGTCGATGAGGACATCACCTCACAAGCGAAGTACTCGAAGGCGTAATGTTAATACAGAGATAGCTGGTCTGGAGGGACTGGTCGAGGGCGTAGATGCCAACATACTCACTGGTGTACCCGAACATGATCACGACCATCGATTTGAGCTTCGTCACCTTCACGGACCCAAAAATTTGGGAAGTGTCCTCAACAGAAGCACCAGTCACAAACTCTCATGCCATTCTTTGCTGGCCTCCCGCATGACTCGCACAAAAATTCATCATCGTCAATGTCGCACTCAAAATCCTCGCAGTCCTCATTTTGAAGGTACTGGTATCCTTTTATGCTGATCGTCCGCATCTCAATTCCACCATCTTCATCCATTTCTAGATGGCTTTCGCATTCGTCGTTCCCACTACTCCAGGTGTCTAATACACTTGTCTTGTCCTCGTACAACGACCCCCTCTGAATCTCGACCGCAACGGTGACCATACTGTCGGAATCGCTTACAGTGTCATTCGACGTACTGCAGCAGCTTTCTGACACTGCCTTGTTCGCTTTCACATTCTCATCACCGGCACCCCTCGCTTTCTCAGGCTGACTGTCATTGTCCTCAGGAGCCGTGCTTGCCCCACATCGAGAGCAAATTTGGGAACCAAATTCCCGTAAGCATTGCTGCAATGTAGATAGCTCCTCAACGTGATCTTGTTGTACAACGCCAAGCTGTTTCCGGAGAGCACGCGCTTTCTGCTCTGCTGCAGCCTTTTCGTCTTTGGCCTTCACAGCAGCTTGCTCGGCATCCTTCAATCGCACCACAAGCTCTCCAGCTGCTTGGACAGCATCAGCCGTATCACGCAGCTGAGATCGCAATCCATTAATCTCCTCTTTGTACTGTTTTTGCTCAGCTCTCATACACACGATCTGTTTCGCTTGGACATCGAACCAACGTTCTTCGGCACAGCTTAAGCCTGCCATCTTTGCTATTGTCTTAACTTTGTCCACACCATCGCGTATTTCACGCATTTTGGAGATCAGAATAATGTGCTTCTCTTGTAACTCAGCGTACTGATCCAGAAGCCGAGCATGGCCAGTCATAGCCATTTGAAGTGCATCGTGCATTTCTTGAGAACATCTGAGAAACACATTAAGATCGAGGTGGAGTTAGATGTTTGCCTTACATTGCATCCCGGAGTTATGCAGTGAAATCAAATTGGCTGTTCGAGAGTAATGTCTGAAAATCTCTAATCTAAATAAAAAACACATCGTAGATGTACTAGGCATCTTGTTCGAGATAATAGAGATCATCAATATATTCTACGAACCTCTTTTCGCCGTCGAGTTCTTTCTGCCTTCTCTCAGCAAGTTGGATGTAGAAGTCACGTTCCTCCTTTAGTTCTTGAACGAGCAGATGCAAGTCCTCGTCATCACTACCTCTATCATTCCTATCTAGATCCAAAACTTCGCTACCGGTGGCAGACTCTGGATTGCCAGCATCATAAGAAGTGGTCGCAGACTCTGGTGCACCGTCAACAGATAGGATCTGGGTGGACTCAGCAGAAGCAGGAATGTCCTTACTGAACAGTGAGGACCGACGCTGCCTCAAGGACCTGGATGTCTCAGACTCAAGATAAACATTCAGTTGATTTCGTAGGATCATGATCTCATTCTCAAGGTTCGCACGTTCTCCAAGATCACAGAATGACTTGTATCGTTCAAGCTCAAGGCGTAGTGATTCCAGCTGGATTTTTGCTTCGGCCAATTCAGGATTTTGACTGAATTTTTCTTGGATCATCTGTACAGCGCAGTTGAGGAATTGGGTCGGTCATTCTGAACGGTCTGAGGGTTGATTGATATTGAAAGACGGAAGCGGAAGATGTTGCGGAACACTGGCAGGGTAATTCGACAGGTACCTGATGTTCAAGCTTGAGGGCAGCCCGTTCCTCCTTCTGGAACTCTTCAGAAGGGAGTACACTGTCTATCAGACTTTCCATCCGGGCGATTTTCTCCTCGCGACTTTGTTGGATGACAGCATTGCACTCCCTCTCAAGTTTGTATTGACACATCTGCGAGTAAGACCTTGTAAAATAAGTTCTCAATGCTGGGTGAAATGCTAAATAAAAGAATCAAAGGGAAGTACATAAGATTAACCGGGAATCATGAGATTTAGGAGAATTATCAGAGAACATACTGATACTGGGCATATCTTGAAGGCAATTACTGATGAATTGTACGGAAGAGCTACTGATTGCACTATTGCCTTACCAGACGGTTAAGCTGCTCAATTTCTGCAGCTTGTTGAGCGATTCGGTCTTCAGCGACTTTCTCCCGTCTCGTAGCAGCTACAATCAAAGCCTCCAACTCCTACAAGATCGCAGTTGATGAAATTGAATAAGCTAAAAACTCAATCGAGCCATAAACAGAGTCCATGATACCTCTGAATCCATTCCATTCCACAAGGAGTCCACGATTGCAGATGGTCAGACAACGGATGCGGGGCCGAAGTGAGGATGCTCCCATATCATACGTAGCAATGATACCAATATAGATCAATATACCTGAGTACGTTGCTTCACGGCAGGGGGTGTTGCGACAATTTTGCACGAGTCTTCAAGTGTAATTTGAGGCCAGGGGGACAACTCCCCGTTGGAAGGTGACTCGGCTTGTGGGGACAACGCTCTGCTTTTCCTGTCAGGTGTGCATTCGTTATCTCGCTCTTGCGTTGGTGGAGGAGTCGAAAGTCTTAGAAGCATTGACTCCCTTCTTGAGGTCGGAAAGTCGCCGCCCTGGAAGTTGAACTGCACCCCAGCAGACCTGCAAACGCAAAATCTCAGTCTTGCGACAATCGACATACTATACGGAGGTTCACATCATACAGGTATAGAAAAGAATCTAGTCTTTAGGATCCAGTTTCCCATGGGAGTAGTTTATAGCTTCACCTTCGAAGAAGAGACACCGAAGTCCTGGGATGGTTGTCTAGAATCTCTATTCCCCGAGTCAAGCTCGCAGCCAGCTGGTCAGTAGTGGATGCGAACGCCTTACTAATACGCAAGGCGCCACTAAGGGGTGACTTCGGCAAACCCGAAGCAGGTGCAATGGATGTTTCGTTCTTCCTGCCCTCTTTCACGTTAGGAGAAATGCTAAAACCAGGAGTTGTGAGGCAAAGAGTCGTATCAGCTGTTTCGGCCGCACTCACTACGTCTTCATCGCAGTGATCTGATTCTTCAGACACCCCGTCAAGTATCTTTCCATCGGTGAACGAGATAATGTTTACTTCCTCCTCGGTTATGGATTTATCACCGACTTCTATGCCCTCTTCATTGGCATCCGGTTTCATGAGGAGCTCCTCGTCAATTTCTTTGATCTCACTGGGTGGAATCGTCATAGGCTGTCCAAGACTAAGCTTGAGAAGGTTATAACTGCGTCGGGCATTCCATCCTGGATTGGATCCTAAAGCAGCAGCTCCTTCAGGCTGGTTGTTGTTTTCCTTCATCCTCAACAATTCATCCTGCATAGCAAGATCTTAGAAATTCACAGGCACAGAGAAGTTCAGATTGAAGGATACAACTTGAAGTATTTCTTGAAGTTACAGCGGGCATCAGAGTAAACTATGAACTCCAGATACCTTCAATTGTCGGATTTGTTCGCGGAGTAGGTTCACATCGTTCGCAGTTTCTTCGTTGACAACTGCCTTATTCTGCATTGCCTTTGCCCTCTGAGCGAATCGGAGCGTACTAAGTGTTTCGGTCTTGCAGCTGCAAAAAAACCAAAAGTCATGTTAGAACATGATCTTAACCCTCTTGAAATAAGAAATCCCTTTGATGAGGTAAGAGACAATGGTATCCTCAGTATCCTTACCTGCTAGCTGGAGAGACTGCACATATCATGGCTAACTTAGCATTGCCCCCAAGGGATTCTTGCAACAAGAAAGTCAGGCGAGAATCACGATATGGGATGTGTCGGTGCTTGCCGCTTTGAGCGACTTCAGCAAGAATGTTGATCACATTTCTGAGAACAAACAGGTGCTGTTAGAGAAACACGGCAGGCCACGCGGCTATATACACATACCTTTCGATCCAACGTAGACGAAGATCATTAGGTGCAACTTATGAGTTCAGAGATTAGAGTTCAACTTACCCGAGCTGTGAGAGGGATTTATTTATGTTTCCAGCCTCTTTAAGGCGCTCGCCAGCAGCACCCGTCTGTTTCTGTCTTTCAGAACCCGCTAGATCTACAAGATTCATTCTGCTGGTTCGAACGCTACTCGCACCTTCTGCTGCACTCTGCACAGGTATTACGGAATGGCATCACACAAGATGTCCATCAAGAGTAGTGTATCAAGGATGGATCATGAGGTTAATGAACCAACCTTCGAGCGAGATTCAATGACAAATGTGAAGACGCTGTGCGAACGGGAACTCTCACTGTTCATAGCTGTGGAGCTAACTCTTCTGTTCGCAAGACCCTGTTGATGAGAGAACAATGTCAGGACCACCACGTTCCTTTAACTTTCAGGGACATCTCCACAATCCCTTGATATTTTCCTGGCGCACCACATGATAAGAAATTTGAAGCAGAAGGGGGAAATTTGAAGGGTACACGAAACCATACTCGAACAAGGAGGCGTGTAACATCGTCCAAATTGGAGACATACTCCTCAGTAAGACCTTCCACATAGACTCCAGTCTTCGAGTCCTCCCTTATCTGTTGACCAGATGCCACAACTTTTAAGAAGACTGAATAAGAATCAGAAAACCCAAAAAATTGAACTTTCGACGTGAGAATGAGTAGGCACTTCTCAAGCATACCATTAGATTCTTTTGGGAGGGCTCCAGCAAATCAGTAATTTGCTCATTGTATATCTGTAGGAATACACAACAGGGGCATCAGCTCAATAATATATGGACTGACACGTCAAAGAAGATGCAGGAAATACACCCACTATCTTGCCAACGACCTCCAGCGTGAAGAGTGCAATACCTCAAGGAAGGAGCACCGACATTGGTAACGCAGCTGCTTATCGATGTTATTGCGCTCCTCCTACAATCAAGTACTAATCAAGTTACAGGGGGATCCCAGCACGTGGAGAGAAAGCTACATGGCAGTGCAGGTTCGAAATAAGATGGTAGAGAAAGGCATGTATGATTGAGGAAAGCACCTGTTGAATACGAGCAAATAGCTGCTCGAACACACGTGGGGTTACCCCGCGTTCCTCGGTTGCCATTATTTCGGAGCCAGAATCAGGCATTGGTCCCCACATGGTATGTGTTTTGCCACTCCCAGTCTATTTCCAGACATCACAGCCTACTCATCAGCATTTCAAACTAGACAGTGGTCAATCTTTATGGTAGTCCTTCAAAACATTTACACGATTATCCAGAAGATTTAATCAATCCTGTTCATGATGGAAGATATCAATTTTCAAACACGTAGGAATACCTGGCCGTAAGCAAAAATGGAGCTGTTGAAACCGGCTAGGCAATTTTCCACCATTGGTAGTCCCACTGTGTCGAACAGAGCTTTCTGTGGAACCAGGGAAAGGAAGTAGAATTCATATAAAGCGGTCGGAGGCCATTTGGAAATACAAGGAGCACTTGTACTCAGAGCTTCAAACATACCTGAGATTCGTTTTCGCCAGCTACGGCGTCATATGTGAATTGCTGGTCAGCTAATGATAGAGTATTCGGGGACAGTTTTTGGACCACCTGAGTGGCCTCCTCTGCAATCTCTTTCTTGTTCAATGGACGCATTCTAACAATAACCTGGCACAGCTCGACGTCAACGCATCAGATGCATGGCAGAGTGGTAAATCAGGTTTCTATATTGTAGTGAGTCATACGTGGAGTCTCACTGCAACATTAACTGCATTTATCGCTGAAGACTCTGTTTTCTTGCAAGAATGCCAGCCCAGATGTCTATCCTCCTCTTACACTCAGCGAGGATCAGTGACAGTACAATTTTTCGCTTACCTTAACTCCAGTGTCCGTAGAGTCAGTTGCGGCTGCATTCATAAGGCTCTCAACAACCCCCCCAGATTGCACATCTAGGATGAGTTTTCTCTTAATTCCATTCCCCTGATCCTGGCCCGGACCCTGGGAGTGCACTTGATTTGAAGCCACATGGTTCTGGCTCGCTGGTTGAATGTTGCGGGCAGGAGAGGGTTTGGGAACCTTCGGCAATAAAGCCGGGCTGCTGATTACAGTGCTTTCTCTCAATGCTGCTGAAACTTTCGCACCCTTGGCAGTCGGCTTGCACGGCGCAGGTGACAAGCACTCCTGCATCTGCCCACACACCGATTGCACACTGTCACTAACTCTTGGTGAATATTTCAGTCCAAAACTTCATATAATGACTTCTCGATTTTCAGGCAGACGATACAAATGCATTAGTGCACTGCCACTCGAGGACATGAAAATTACGGCATGGTTTTAAAATTTGAAGGAAGTGCTGTCTGCAAGTCCCTGCACTGCAGACAGACCAGTAGACGCTGGTATCGTAGAGAGAGATTCTGTAATCTACGGTACCAAATGAGTGTAAACCCCGTCCAACACTGGCAGCAAGAACTGTCCTGAAAGCAGCACTGGTAGAGTCGGCAAAGGAGGATTACATTGTCTACAGGTGGGACGTTCTCTGCATTGGTGCGACCTCTTCGTCTCGAAGGCTCCACAACCGCGGACGACTTCTGGCGAACCGCAAGGCCAGACGGGTCCCGTTCACGCTGTGGTGACTCCGCACCACGCAAGGAGCGGGTTCTCCCTAGCGTCCCTTTCATCGTGAATGCTACCTCCTTCAGAGGTTCACGATTTGCCCCGATCTACAACACTAGTTTCGTCAACCTCGTGGTTCGCTTCGGCAACCGCGGAAATTTGAAGATCACTGCTCTTCATAGACTATGATCCTTTCACAAACTGTCCAAATCAACACGGACCTGCTACTCCTGCTCTGTACAATCCACACATCACCATCATCATCACTGACACCAAAACGTGCGTTCACAGCAACACACAACGCAGATCTCAATTCTAATACCGAACCCACTCCCCAACTAGCTGCTCTTCTAGAAACCCCTTGCTAGTACTCACATTCCTCCTCAGAATCGGTATCACAATGAAGCTACTCAAATGCTTACTACGAACACAATTCGGAAGATTCCGCCACGACAACCACATTCCCTCACACTGGAATTACCATCACACGCATGAACCGGGTCTTCTACGATCACTCCTACCGAAACATCAAAGATCGCACAGAAAGCTCGAGATTGCACTAGAAACAGCTACCAGATCCATCACACGCAAGTACGGGTACATTCTCACTAGAATTCTCACCAGGAGTTCAAAAACATGGGACACCAAGGACAAAACTGGCGCTCAAGCTGAGCTCTCAATCAGATTGGTACGGGCGAATTCCCGGGAGTAACAACATGAGTGCAAAGGATCGCATGGAGGTCGAAGGGTGGTAGCACGATTCGAGAGACCGTTGAGTTCCATTCAAAAAACGGGGCCCGCCAAACATGGGAACCGTGCCGAGTATGGCCGCCGGGTGGACAGTGACGGGACCCGGGGGAAGCGCGGGTGCGAGAAAGCGGGCGGCTGTGAGTTTATGTCTGCTGGTTGACGGGTTGGGTTGGCCGGGTCTTGGTGGCCTCGGGTTCAGTGCCAGTGGCGGCGGTATCACTTCGTGGAATAGGGTGCCGAATTTCGGGAACGAATTAACGAAAGTGTTCCAGAAGTTCGCCTCCGTTTGTCGTCACGGAATTCTTGTTTCCCGTCCGTGAGGAACGACTGCGTGATCGCGAGTCGTTCTCGGCTAGTGGGGAACATTTTATTCATCGTGACTGGATGGATGCAATTTTGTGTTCATTTTCTGTTCGTTCATCTGTCCATAGCAACGACGTGTATATAGATAGAAACTCCGGTCCTTTTCTAAGGGTCTGGGGTGAGTGAAGTGTCCGCTCGTAATGCTAAAATCCCGATGGCCACCGAAGCAGGAAAATTGGAACAATACTACTTCCCCCTCTTGAGGATGGACACTTCTAGTTAATTACTACTTCCCCCTCTTGAGGGTGGACACTACGACAAAGCTAGTTTCTAGTTAGTTACTAGTGCCTTGAAGATACTTGACATAATATCCTCCAAAGAGCTTTGAGGTACCCACCCAACAAGGTCCAAGGACCCTCACAATAGTTGGGTGGACTATAGTGGTGAGCACCACACCGGCACGGGGAATAGAACCCATGACCTTCTCATTGGGGGCCATGAGCCCTATCCACCAAGCCAAGGTTTGTGGTGCCTTGGCGTGTTCATATACTCTAAGGGCTAGTTTACGCAAGGAGTGGAGGCTGATTTTTGAGTTGGGGACACTGAAATAGAGCTCCTATTGGTGTAACATTTGAAGCTAGCCCCAAAAAGTTTTCACTTGGGCGGAGCAGTAATTTTTTAAATTTTTGTCGTGCACCAAAAAAATTTCTTATTGACACATGAATGACAGGGACATGGCTCCAAGTGAAGGAAAATAAAGCTCCTTAGGATAGGTTTACACTAAAGCCAAGGCCATTGAAGAATGGAGGCCAATTTGTCCCATATGGCATGCAAATAGGCTCTTTGTGCCATGGATCAAAAAGTAACTCAAGTGCATTCATCCTCAAGAAAATTGAAGGAGCCCACTATTTGGGAGCTTGCTTTCGAGAGGCTTGGGGCCATGTTTGTGGCATTTATTTGTAAGTTGAATATCTTTAATTGTTATTAGTCCTCACTCTTAATTTGAACTCCTTAGGGTTAGCCTCAACTCTTACATCAACGAGGGATCTCTACTTCTATGGCCCCAACTCAAAAGTTAGCCTCCACTCCATATGTAACCTAGCCCTTAACCCTTAAAGGTCCTTCTACTCCTCAATGGGCAGCCCAAAATTGGATCTCAGAATCTTTTGGACTTGGCCAACATGAATAGTGCACTTTTTGAACTTAGGCAGCATGAATGAACCAATCAATGATGAGTTTGCAACCTCCTACAAGGTTTTGTGCAATCCCAACCTACCTACCACAATCCTTTCAAAGTACAAATCACTCATACAAATTGCGATTTGAATTGTAGGATTTCACTTTGTAGATGCATCACAAAAAGGTGACCATAATGATATAAAAAAATAAGTGAAAAATTGAGAATAAAAAGAGCTACATGCAAGATTTCGTTGGAAAACAACCCGAGGGACTGACATGCGCCTTTAAGGGTTAATAGTGCGTTCTCTTCATCTCCTTGGAAGTAGGGTTGTCTTATTTGACAAAGTTCCTATTCCTTTGTCAGACACAATTTAAATGAGGCGTACATCTAAGACGTTTTCAATGTATCAAATGTACATCTCATCTAAATTTTGTGTGACAAATGAATAGGAATTTTGTCTGATAAGACAAACACTGCTTGAAAGCCATGTCAAAAAATGCACTTGAGTCACATTTTTTATTCATGACCCCAAGGGCCCATTTGCTTGCCACATGGGATGGATTAGTCTCCATTCTCCAATGGCCCTGCCCCGAGTGTAAACTCACCCTATCTCTCTTTCCTTGCGGACAAAGGTCAGTTGACAGTTGTGGATAGTTGGTTGAAGGTTGGATGATATTTTTCTTGTCTAGAAGGAATCAGAGTTGCTGGACCAGTAGGCATCCATCACAAACAATGTAAGGGAAGAACTAGGCTTAGTATAATGGCGGCAAGTTGATATTCACAAAAAATTGGTTGAAGAGTCCAATGTGACTTGAAACTCGCTTCTTAAAAGGATGATATAGGGGCAATGGTTTGTGGCTCCTACCAAGGAGGCACCCTAGAATCCGTGGAGACCCCCCCAAGACCATTTGTGCTGATTTTGAATTCAAAAATGAGGTTTGCTGCCCCAAATTACCCTCGGAGCATACTCCTTGGCAATTTGAACCAAAATAGGGGGCTCCTTTATCCCTCCCCCATCCTCCTTGGTAACTGCCACGAACGCTTAGCCATGATATAGAAATTTCCTAGCAAATATTTCATAAAAACTGTGATTCAAAACTGGCTGAGATTTTTATAATGGAGAATTTTGGCTGGTTCTTATCAGGAAGGGACCGGCAAAGGGTCTGTTGTAAGACCCCAAATTTAGGGACTTCAAAAGGTCCACGATCAAGCATTTGCATGCGCATGTTATGATATGTATTTTGTCATTTCAAAAAGTGTGTGGTCCAGATTATGATAATAATTGAAAAGCAGAAAAATGCCATAGTTGATGTTTGATCTGCAATCGCTTTTAGCATGTTCCAAAGGATACTTAAATCCTGTTCGTTCGGAAGATGATTCAAACTTTGCAACAAAAAATAACTTGAATTGGCTCCGAGTGAGTTGATTGTGTCAAACATCTTACACCTAAATTAGTGCTTAATTCAGAATCACACTGTTATCTTCTAGAATCCCAACAGTAATTAGACTCACAAATTGGCATAAAGAACAGTAATAAAGACGACGAAGAAGGAGCTGTTGGGCGAATGCCAATGAATGCCAAAGGGTGGTAATTTCAAACAACGTAAACTATGGCTTGCTTATTCCGTAGTCCAATGCTTGGATACCTCCTCCCTCCTCCCTGGTTACCACGTTATCACTTGTGACAGAATTGCTGTTGTAATTTTAGCTTGCACCGAATATAGTTGTGGCTTTTTGTTGAGGAATTTTTTTTGAAAAATATTTAAAATAGTGTAGTGTGCATGACGAGCTAACAATACCAATACTTATTAACCTAATTTTATCATAACCAGTGAGTGTCCAACACATGTGTGCTGTCTGTTTTTGGTGCTGAGCTGTGTAATGTGTAGTTTTCACAATCAAGGATACAATTGTAACGAGAGACTTGGGGAGGGGGGTGGGGACTTGGGAGCTCTTGACCTGGGGTCTTGAAATAGATAGACTTGTGGGGTTTGGGGACATGATGCTTTGTGGACTTGGGGACATGATGCCTTGTGAACTTGGGGACTTGATGCTTTGGGGACTTGGGGACTTGATGCTTTGGGGACTTGGGGACTTGATGCTTTGTGGACTTGGGGACTTGATGCTTTGTGGACTTGGGAATTTTATACATTATGGACTTGGGGATTTGATACATTGTGGACTTGGGGACTTGATGCTTTGGGGACTTGGGTACTTGATGCTTTGTAGACTTGGGAATTTTATACATTATGGACTTGGGGATTTGATACATTGTGGACTTGGGGACTTGATGCTTTGTGGATGCTTTGTGGACTTGAGGACTTGGTGCTTTGTGGACTTGAGGACTTGATGCTTTGTGGACTTGAGGACTTGATGCTTTGTGGACTTGAGGACTTGATGCTTTGAAGACTTGGGGAGTTGATACATTACGGACTCGGGGACTTGATGCTTTGGGGACTTGGGGACTTGAGGACTTGATGCTTTGTGGACTTGAGGACTTGATGCTTTGAAGACTTGGGGAGTTGATACATTACGGACTTGGGGACTTGATGCTTTGGGGACTTGGGGACTTGATGCTTTGTGGACTTGAGGACTTGATGCTTTGTGGACTTGAGGACTTGATGCTTTGTGGACTTGAGGACTTGATGCTTTGTGGACTTGAGGACTTGATGCTTTGTGGACTTGAGGACTTGAGAGTGGGGGACCCGTAGGACTTGAGAGTGGGGGACCCGTAGGACTTGAGAGGGGGGATCCGAGGGACTTAACACTATGTACCAAGAGCCGTGACCAAGATACTGAATCATTTGCATGGTTATGGCTCTTGGTCAAGAGCTGTAACCATAAAAATTAAAAAACATAACTCTCTCCTACATCCTCCTTTCTATTAAAAATTATTCAACACTAGTTTCACAATGAGCCTCATGGTCTCCCTTCCCTGTATTTGACGCAAGGCATTTGCTTTGACTCAACTATAATCTAAGAGACCATAAAAACATTACCTACTTGGTAAAATTTAGCATTTTTGGGTATCTCAAAGTCAGTGGTCTTTATTCTTTTTCAAGGCACTGGGACCAAATGCACTTTACTCTCCAATCACAAGTTTTAGAATCTCATGGTCATAGCTCTTGGTTCATAGTGTAAAGTGCCCACAAGAGAATTGCCACTAGCTAAGTCGCGTGCGAAGGACCATTGCTAGCTCCGACAACAAAAAACTTTCCTTGCAGTTTTTGGTTTTGATTGAGGTCCAAGAAAAGCTTGGACCTGTACGAGTTAAAAAGTAACCCTTAAGGTCCCTTATTATTTCAAGCCCAGAGCACCCCCCCCCCAACGTTTTAACCCTTAATTGACATCCTTGTTTTCCACAAATTGGAGAGAAATGCAACCTCATTGTCTTTTGGCCTTATTTCTGCACTAAGGTAAAACAATTTTGAGAATCGGAAACGGTGGTTATCAAGGTAACTTGGTGATGTGACCAATGCAAAAAAGATTGATCACATCGGGTAAAATCTCAAAAAATGGCACCGTTGAGAAAAAAATGTTTTGGTTGTTGATCATGAGTGAGAAATATCATATTGCTTTTTTGGTTTTTCCCTCCTTGGGTCATTTTTTCAGAAAATTGGCATCATAGAGCATGGTATAGGGATAAAGATCAAGATTTTTTATTATTTTGAAAAAAAATCGTCAAAAAAATAAAAAGGAAGGCCAAGTCAAAGAGCATTGACCATGGGATCACGTGGCCCCTACAATTGCGCGCGAATCACACAAACCTCAAGAAGGCGATCGGGAAGGAGCATTGGATTCAGAAAAACAAAAGAATAGGGGTGCCTTTGGACAAGATTTGCACCCTACCACTGTGTCGGACCCCAAAAGCAAAAACAATGACCTTGGTGACCAGTTTGGTCACCGGTGACGATTAAAGGTTAATTCCAACACATCAATGTTCACTGGAATTTGAGGGTTTTGTGGGCACTGTGGCTGACAGCACAGACTTGGAGGAAAAGCTATAGTACACCTTGTAACTTAAATTAAAGTTATGTTATTGGTGACTGAACTATTATCTTCAGAAGCCCGCAATCAGTCTGCATTACAGAGTTTGCAAAATAAGCTTCCTGGCTCATCACAAAGGCTGGAGATTCTTCCTCAAGCCAAGAGCAATTGCCCTTCAAATCCATTCACATCCATTCACATCCATTCACATCCATTCACATCCATTCACATCCATTCACATCCATTCACATCCATTCACATCCATTCACATCCATTCACATCCATTCACATCCATTCACATCCATTCACATCCATTCACATCCATTCACATCCATTCACATCCATTCACATCCATTCACATCCATTCACATCCATTCACATCCATTCACATCCATTCACATCCATTCACATCCATTCACATTCAATCCTAAACGTTAAGGCATCCATATTTGACTTCTGCCGCAAATTAAGCTCTTCAACCAAGTTTTAGATCTCTTCTTTCGGATGCCCTATTTGAGAAAGTGGAAGCATTTAGAAAGAATGAAAACATTGATGTACGATTCATACGTCGATACTGGGGTTTGCCTCAAATAATCTTCATGCAGTTACTCATGCAAGCCATCGAGATACTCATCTATATGAAACTATATTTGGTGTTCATTATATGCTTGAAGATGTTGTGACATTCCTTAGAAAAGTTGCCTGTTAAAAAACGGCAACATATCAATAAAGATTCATGAGCAACCATGGTACACGAAGTTACCTTTCTGCAAACACAAACACACAAGTTATGTTTTTATACTCTAAACTCATGATTTCTTGAAGAGTAACAAGCAATTATGAGGAGAAAATTGAAACCAGAAGGCAGGAGGATCATAACTCAATGTGACTTTATGATGGAAGCTTCAGTTCTTGAGTACAATTGCAAGTCCTGTGACTCTGAGTGTAAGGCACTGGCGATGATTACACTGATCACGTCCAATGTACCGTGTGTATAATTCTGGACTGTAGTACTTGCACTGCACTGTACATTCCGAAAGAGACAGAGAGATATCAATCAGCTTCTGCCTGTGACAGAGTTTCATCAGCCATCAACTCATCAGCCCTTCTAGAAGGTTATGAATCAGACATTAGAATCAATTGAGTAGGTTTTGAAGGTAATTATTAGGTTAACCCCTGAAGTCGAAAGCCCCCAAAACTGTCACAACTCCTCAAAACCACCCTCTTTCAATGCAACATGAAAATTTTAAAGGTTTGACGTAATCTCAAGTATGTAACCGTAAGATCTTGTACCTAACTTGTCCATGTATGTGTGTATCAAAACTTAGTTTGAAATTCCTTACTGATTGTGAGATCATTACATTCAAAGTTGAAAAAAAAATTTAAAAAAATCCCTTGTTGCAAAATGGGTTCGAAGTTTTTTGTGAGCCCAAAAAACCAACTTCAAGAGTAAACTTGAAATGAGGCTCTTCATTTTCTTGTTCCTAAGTGAGTTAGGAACATGCCTATGCAATTTTTACCCTCATGTGATCCATAAAACCTATAGAAATGCTTTATTATTCACATGGAGGTATGCTGAAATTCAACTTCGAAGGCCCCTCTTTCATGATAAAAATGGCATGTGAAGAATAATTGGATGAAAGATCCAAATGGTGAAACTATTCCTTGAAACCTTATTTCCAAGTACAAAAAAACAAAACTTGAAAAAAAGTGAAAATTCAATTTTTGGTTAATTTTTGAAGTTCCTGCGATCTTATTTATTTTTGGGCTGATTTTGAGAATAAACGAGCATATACCTCTGTTTGGGCAGTTTGGGGCACATTTCAAATAGTGTTCTCAAACTTTGACCGTGAATATCTCCGAAAGTATGAGGATTTTGGAGCATGAAATGACTCGTCGGAAAGCTATGGGAAAACTCTTCAACCAGCAAAAGGTTTCAATTTCATACAAGCTAAATATAGTAAACATGGGCCTGACCAGACCCGAACGACCTAATTTGGGCTCCTTTCGACTTTAGGGTTAACTTTTAAACACCAATGGGGTCTGAAATGGGCAGCCCAAAATTGGATCAAGGCCTCTTATGGACTTGGCCATTATTAATAGTGCACTTTTTGAACTTGGGCATCATGAATGAACAAATTGATGATGAGCTTGCAACCTCCTACAAGGTTATGTACAACCCCAACCTACCTACTACCAATCCTTTCAAAGCAGAAAATTACTCATACAAATTGTGGTTTGAATTGTAAAATTTCACTTCTTGAATGCATCATAAGAAGGTGACAAGTTTGACATCAAAATATGAGCGAAAAGATTAGTACAATAAGAGCTACAAAGGAGATTTCGTTGAAAACAAGCCCCTTAGGCTTGCTTGGGCGTTTAAGGGTTAAGTGAAAATTTGATTAATCAATTTGTGTATTCAATAATATACTAATTTACACCACTTTATAATATTTAATAGTAAACTTCATGTTTGACTAATTTATAGTATTTTATGTTGCTTTAAAGTATATTGTATCATTTTATAATATCTAATACCACTTTTTATAATATTATGCTAATTTAAGCTACTTTGTACCACTCTATAATAACACTAAGTTGTACTACTTTAAATTACTTTAAACTACTCTATACCATTTTAGAGTACTTTACACAACTTAATACCAATTTATATCCTTGATATTTTTTTCTGGAGTGATTATTGTAGTGAATTCTATTCATTATTCAAGAATTTTCTATAAATATTTAATAGATCTTGATAAATATTTCAATGTATAAACTCCAATAATCTTCATTAAATGAAGAGCAAATTTCACAAATCTCAAAATTATAATAGCACCATTGAAATTTAAGAAAATTGGAAAGTTAGTAATAGCATCATTGAAGTTAATTCAGTCCTACTTTGACTAACTATGTTGCATTCTTTCATCCACATCTCATTTTGATTTTATTGTTACCTTCTTGCTTTGTTTGACACCGATTTTATGACTAGGAAGTGAGTTCCACTTTCTTGTTAAGCTCTCAACATGTAGGAGGCGATCTTTACACTTTTACAAGCACATCAACATGGATGATCTTATCCTTATTTTTTTACCTTTGTCTCTTCGACCATGGAATAAAGAATGGATAATCATTTTTGCATGAGCCTATTGCACTGAAAGAATAAAACTTAATTGAAGATAACATCAAATTCTTTCTATGAAGATTTATTAACTTCTTGAAGTCACTAATTTCATTTATGAGTGACATATAATGTATTAAATTTGAGTCTTTATATAAATCAAGTGGAGAATTAGACTGCGCAAGCTTTCTCCCTCTCCTCAAACTTTAATACAAAAATGATATTTTGCAAAGTAGAATGAGGTGAGGTATATACAACCTCGTTGCACTTTGTCTTAATTTTACCACTTTGTATTGCATTGTACTACTTTTTCTTAAACTAAATTCTTTTAAACTACTATATATTAATTTGCACAATAGTCGAACACTTTATATTTTTTTAATCAACTTCATATTGTGTTATAATATATCATAGTACTTCGTATTACTGTATATAGATATATATTGCTTTAAATCAATCAATATTACTTTATCTATTACTTTATACCCTTTTTTGCTTCTTTATACTCTCATTTGTCTTTACATTACATAATATGTAGACTAGATCATACCACTTTATGTCACTTTAAACCATTATTTACAACTCTATACTAAGTATACCACTTTAATTTACTTCACACTACTTAATAGTATTGTATGCAATTTCATACTATTTTATGTTGTACAACTTTACACTACTTTCTACTATATTACATTACTAAATTTAAATTTAAACGGGCTATAGTACTTACACTACTTGATAATTTTTACATTGATTTATACACGTATAAACTAATTATACTACTTTGCACTACTCTGCACTACTTTGCACTAGTTTAAGCTGCTTCAATGTACTTCATCCTACTATTTATTAATACATAGAATAAATAAGTCATGAATCTATTTGAATTAATTGGATAAAATTCAAGTGTTAAACATTTCAATAAGTTTGAGGGATCTACTGAAAGTCTAAAAATTAAGCAAAATCTACTCAGAGATCTAAGTTTTACTGAAGATGAAAAAATTATAAAAAATAATTATAGAAAAACTGTGGATCATGGTTACATCAGGTTCTTCATAGGCAAGTTGAAATGTGACATATGCAAAGCAGCGGATCTCAAGTATGCGCGAGCTCTTGCAATTCACAAGAAGACTAAATGAACTAATATTTAAAAAATCAAGAAGCACTTCCACTCAACAAATGGAATCAACTTCACAACAAACATCAAGTATTGATGGATCTCTATATGAAATAGTAAATGATGAAATTATTGATCAAATGGAATATGGAGGGGACCATATTCCTCACCTTCCCCAAACTCAACCATTTGATTCTACATTTAGTTTGGTGCATCGAATCAAAACATGTAATAATGATGGGGTTTATCAACAAAAGACATAACTTCATTGTTTAAAAATGTATTGTTTCATCAATACTTTAAATTAGAAGATGTTTCCGTTAAATCATCTGATGACGTAGAAAATTATAGAAAGTCCTTGTATGCTAAAGATGATGGTTGGAAAGAGCACATTATAAGAGGAGAAGTTTTTGATCTCGTGACCCAATCGATGCATCGTGTACTTGTACTCATCATCAGCAGTAGGGGAAGTAAAACCTATAGACGAGAATATCAATGAATGAACGTGTATATTCAACTCTTACAAATCGAACCTCGTGACATGATATGCAAGTAAGTTATTAATCACATGTAGATGAATGATTTGTCAACATGTTTACAAAATACTTCAATTGTACAATTCTTATATGCATTAAGTTCAAATAACACATTGATTTTTTTGAAAATCTAAGAAAAACAAATATTGTGCACAATTATGTGGATTCAAAGTACTAAAGCAGTGTTTTTGCATGAATTTTATTGTTCAAAGGTCAAACATCATTGTTTAACAATATGAAAATGAGTGAGCATCCTTTGGTTATGAGTATTGTAAACATTTCATGCGAGAATACATACCTTAATGAGGGCCACCGCTTGTTAGCAATTTTTCTGGAATATTCCCTCAACTTCGACAAATTTATACAACGTTTGACATTATTTCAAGAGTGACTTCACCATATATTACAACCATTAAAAGAAGCAAGTGAAAAGTACGTACTTATCATATGTAGATGATTATTTAATAGGTACCTGTAAGAGTCTAGCTGTCAAAACAAGCAAAAACTACAAAAGAAATATATTGATCCAAGACTTAGGTTTACAATGAATAAGAGTCCCTTATATACTAATCTCTTGGCTCAACTGCCGAGGCTATACTTTAGCTCTACTGCCGAGGCTATACTTTAGCTCTACTGCCGAGGCTATACTTTAGCTCTACTGCCGAGGCTATACTTTAGCTCTACTGCCGAAGTTCTATTTATAAAATTAATAGCGAGTGAACATCCGAGCTTATCAACAAGGCCTTGGCCCATGACAAATGCCTCCACCTCCTCCTCATGTGCTGATGAATTAACAAGTGTCATACAAGAGAATGTGCCCAAGGAATATCAGTACCAGACGCGCGCAACAAGCGCTCGTAATCGTCTAAGGCCATGACATTTTGTAATTGGCAAACCTTCCTAAGAGGCTCCGCCATCCCGTCCACTTTACAAGTAGTTGCCAACCGCGCCCACGACGTCGATGTTGCAACACTCTTTCAACAGCATACTCGTCCTCGCTAGTGGATGCCTCGAAAGCGGAATTGCTCAAAACAACACCGGGCTCATTATCATGAGGTAGTTGGGAAGGCAACGGATCCTCAGCTGCCTTATTCACTAAACTCACATGAAAAAGCAGGATGAATACCTGACGTGTATTCAAACGAACCGCATGTGTACCTCACGCACTCCAATACACGATAAGGAAGAGCAATCCAATCAAGCTTCTTGATTGGCGGGAGGTGTTGATGTTCTTCAACTTCAACCACATACGATCACCCGGACGAAAATCCTCGCCACCGAGTCGTGTATTTGACTGACGTTCTTGAGTCTCTTGCGCAATGGCCATTGCCGTTGTTGCCGATTCACTTGAATTACGCCAAATCTCAACAAGCTTGCGTCCTTTTTCCGCCGGTGACAACGAAGAACCCGCCTCCTCGGGTATAGTAATATTCATGACCGAATGATGATAACCGTGAGTCATAAAAAATGCGACATACCTATAGATCGCGACACACGATTATTCAACGCCATCATCGCGATCGGCAAATCGAAAAGCCCAATCTTCTTGCTCAAATGTCGTGAAAATACGAAGATATGTTTCAAGCTCTTGATTCGCCCTCTCTCATTGCACCATCTCGCTCCGGATGGAAAGTCATCGACAACCGACGCGTAATCTTCATCAATCTGCATACTTCTGTCCAAAGCAGACTAACAAATTGACTACCACGATCCGACACAATTGCTGCAGGCAATCCGTGATGCTGAAAAACTTGCTCTAAAAGTTTGTGAGCCACATCAAGTGCACGAATTGTCTTCATAGGCACAGCAATGATAGATTTGGACAAACGGTCTGTCACAACCATGATATTTGTACAGTGGCTGCTTGGTGCCAATCCGGTAATAAAATCAATGGAGAGCTCAGTCCAAATCCGTGCCGGAATTGGCAAAGGTTTTAGCAACCCTTGCTTCTGCTCCCGCCAAATCTTCGATTTTCCACACACGTTGCAATTCCGTACAAATCTCCGAACATCTTGTGTCAACCCAGGCCACGTATATTCACGTGCAATCAAGTCACGCGTACCCTCACGACCTGGATGTCCTGCTAGTTGTCGCGCACCTCTCCTTGAGGAGTGACCGCAACACCAAGGGCCCAAGGGGGACACCGGAGTGACGCCCGGGCCTTGGGGTGCCAAGGTGAAGGGAACCTAAGTGGGCCTAGTGTGGGAGAGGACCCCGGGCGTTGGAGACGCCTCTCACCCACGGAGACTAGGAGCCACGACGGAATGGACATGAGATTATGGAAGCTCATGTTGCCACGATTCCGGGATGCTAAGGAGCACCTCATTTGGAGGTGTGAGCTAAAAGTTATGGGAGTTGGAAGATTGTGGGACTAAAGGGAGTGCTGTCCAGGGACAGTGCTGGACTGGGAAGCTGGCCCGGGACTCCCGAATCTTCAGAGGGGCATAACTCCCTCAATACTTGTCGGAATGAGGCAAGTAAGGTGTCTACCGGCATCTACTTGACGAGTAGATGTCGATAGAGTGGTCGCTCGTCGCGTTTGGATGCGGGAAGAGGTAGATACGAGCCCTGGAAGGTTCGGGAAGTCTCCCGGGGCCTTCCAGCGGCTAAGGCATTGGGAGATTGGGTGGTCTTCCAAAACTAAGAGGTGTGAGGGTCCAGCCCTTCACCTAGGACCAGGGGGCTGCCGAATCCCACAGAGTATACTATGGGAGGGCTGGTCTCCTCCCCACTCCCATGGTGCCTTGGTGGTGACCAAGGTGGGAGTCCCGAGTGGTGTGGCTAGTGTTGGGGCCTCACCATGGGGACTCCCAAGCCAAGGTGAGTCCCAATGGGTGGAGCTAGTGTTGGGGCTCCACCATGGGGACTCAAAGTGCAAAATGAGGCACGGTGGGTGGAGCTAGTGTTGGGGCTTCACCACGGTGGCTCATAAGGACAAGGTGAGTCCCGGTGGGGAGCTAGTGTTGGGGCTTCACCACGGGGACTCATATAGGCAAAATGAGGACCATGAGTGCTACCGATGTGGGGTGGTGTCTCACCGCCGGCGTTGTGATTACTTGGTGGCCTTGGGGTCACCATGGTGGTCATGGGCGGTGGTGAGGAGACACCACCAAGTGCGGTTAGGCCGCGTGGTATGGGAGTGCCACCAAGTTGGGCCTTGGACATAAGTGGAAGTCCGCACCTAACCATTGGCTACCTACGAAGGGGTTGAGTCCCGGTTGCATGAGTAGGAGGGATTGATAACCAAGCGGTGAGCTTGGTGGTTGGTATGGGGAGCTAACTTTGTGCATGTGGGGGATGTGCAGAGTTAGCGCTCGTGACACTTGCTAGAGTTGGGAAAGAGTTGGTGTAAGCTAAGGTGAGCTTGCAAGGGTTGCGACACTTGGTATCAGAGCGGGGTTTTTAGTACCCAAGTGCAAAGTTGTGAGGGAGCAATGGGCAAGAAGAAGACCATCGAGGGTGATGAGCCTGGAGCTTCCAAGCGGCTACGCACGAGGGGGAACAAAGACCCCGATCCTACAAGTGAGGCTCATTCTCATGACTCCAATGAGCAAGCTGCCACTAGTGAGGGCAATGAGCAAATGGAATTGTCACTTCAAGAGGAGCCCTTGGGTGAAGAGGAGCGCTCTAGGTCGAGACGCCTAGAGTCTTCCCAAGGGGTGGAAAGACAAGATCCTCAATTGGCTTTTCAAATGAAAATGCTTGAGTTCATGGACTCCGTGAATCAAGAGCTCAAGCGTGGGAAGGAAGAAAGGGATCGCCAAGAGAGGTTGATTGAACACCTCATGATGCAAGGGTCCCGACCTTCATCTTCCACCAAAAAGTTGGCTAAGGTAAACATGCCAAGCACCTTCTCGGGACTTGGTAAGGCAAGGAAGGTGAAGGAATTCCTTCTTGAGATGGATAACTACTATGATGTCCAAAAGCCGGATGAGAGGAGGACAAGGTTTCCATTGCGGTGACATTTCTCAAGGATCATGCTCTTCAATGGTGGACAAGCAAAAAGGAGCAAGAGCCGGAGTTGGTGGCAAACTTGACTTGGGGTGGCTTCAAAGACTTGTTGAGTGAACGCTTCACACCGTAGTATCGGGAGTTGAGGGAAGGCATGAACTTGGTGCAAATGAGGCACACTGGGTCTCTCAAGGCCTATGTGCGTGACTTCAATGCCCAAATGAATGCCACACCCAAGATGGATGAGTTCTCTAAGAAGTGCATCTTTTTGGGTGGGCTTCAAAAGTGGGTGGTGGATGCCTTGTTCAAGTTCCCAAACTTCCGAGGATGTGGCGGGCATCATCAAGATTGTTGAAAGGATTGAGGCTGATGGACCCGAGAGGAAGTCAAGTGGCCCCTCTCAACAAAGTGGATCAAATAGGAATGCGGCTCGAGGCAAAGAGCGCAAGAAGTTTGGCTTTGGCAACAAACACAAGGGACAAGTGGATGGTGGAGCCTCTAACAAAAGGGAACACCAAGGGGAAAGCCATCTAAAGGGGGAGACAAAGGTGATGACACCAAGGCCAAGAGGTGCCATGGTTGTGGCAAGATTGGCCACTTCATTGCGGAGTGCCCCGACAAGAAGGTGAGTACCATTGCAAGTCTTGCTTGTGTTGAAGACCGCATACTAGAAGGAGGTTTTGTGGCCAAGGCAAGTAGCCTCAAGCCAAGGCCGGGCCTCTTGTTTCTTGAGGCCCAAGTGAAGGACAAAGATGTCTCATGTTTGGTTGATACGGGGGCAACGCACTCCTTCATGAGTCCCAAACTAGCAAGGGAGTTGGGCTTGCCACCGCAAAAAAGCAAGCAAGCCCATCAATGTGCGTTTTGCAAAGGACGAACCGCACAAGACGGAGGAAGTGGCGTTGCAAGTGACCTTGAAGTGTGGGACATTGGAGTTTGTTGAGAATTTCACATTATGTGAGATGGATGAGGTAGACCTCATCTTAGGGGATCTTACCTTCTTTGAGGCGCACACAAAGGATGTGAGGCGCAAGCCAACACGGTTAGTGGTGCGCCGTGATGGCAAGGAGTTAGTGTTGAAGTTAACTCGTGGCCCTTCAATAGCGGGGCAAATTAAACTTGGTCTCTTTAGACCAAATGTTGGAACATCAATTTGTGGTGATGGCTCGTGAAGAGCAACTTGGGCATGAGGGGAAGGGGTGCAACAACCACTTCTCAAAGAAATTCAAGAGGTGTTGGCCAAGTACAAGGATGTGCTTACCAATGAGTTACCCAAAGAGCTACCCCCAAGAAGAGAAGTGGATCACAAGATCGAGGTGCTACACCGGAGCCGAGCCACCTTCTAAGGCACCTTATCGGTTAAACCAAAAAGAGTTGATGGAGCTAAAGAAGCAACTAAACGACTTGTTGGAAAGGGGTTATGTGAGACCAAGCAAGTCACCATATGGTGCACCGGTCCTCTTTGTGGACAAGAAGGATGGCAAGCTTAGGATGTGCATTGATTATAGGGCCTTGAATAAGGTGACCATCAAGAACAACTACCCTTTGCCTCGAATTGATGATCTCTTTGATAGATTGGCGGGAGCTAAGTACTTTAGTCGCATAGACTTAAAGTCGGATTACTACCAAATCCGCATTGCGGATGCGGATGTAGAAAAGACCGCGTGCCGCACAAGGTATGGGTCTTATGAGTTCCTTGTGATGCCCTTTGGGTTGTGCAATGCACCCTCAACATTCACAACCCTTATGAACACCATCTTTCGAGAGGAAATGGATGACTTTGTGATTGTCTACATCGATGACATCTTGGTGTTTTCCAAGACGGCCGAGGAACATGCAAGGCACCTTGAGGCAGTACTCATGAAGCTTAGAGACAACAAGCTTTATGCTAATGGGGAAAAGAGTGAGTTTGCACAACTTGAGATGGAGTTCTTGGGCCATGTGGTTACCGGAGATGGAATCAAGCCGGACATGAAGAAGGTGAAGGCAATTCAAGAGTGGAAGCGGCCTTCTACACAAAAGGGACTTAGGTCATTCCTTGGCCTAGCAAACTACTATCGCCGCTTCATACGCAACTTCTCTAAGATTGCCAAGCCTTTGTCCGACTTGTTGAAAAAAAGGGTGAACCAAGTATGGGATGAATTTTGCTACCAAGCCTTTGAGGAACTCAAGAACAAGTTGTCATCTTCACCAGTGTTGAAGTTCCCTGAGTTTGATAAGCCCTTTGAGGTCCACACAGATGCAAGTGACTTTGCCATTGGAGGCGTCTTGATGCAAGATGGTAGGCCAATTGCCTCTGAGAGCAAGAAGTTGGATGGGTGTCAAAGGAGATGGCCAACTCACGAGAAGGAGCTCTTTGCGGTGGTGCATTGTTTGAAGACATGGCAACATTACTTGGGGTTGCACAAGACTAAGGTCTACACCGATAATGTGTCTTTGAAGTATTTTGAGACACAAGCACAAATGAGTGCCAAACAATTGAGGTGGCATGATACCTTGGCGCTCATGAATGTGGACTTGATCCACAAACCGGGCCGTGACAATGTGGTGCGGATGCGCTAAGTAGAAAGGAAGAGTTTCATGCCATGAGCACCACCCAAGTCTTGCGGCTCATGTATAAGGGTGAAGGCAATTGGGAACGGCGGATAAGAGAGGGGTACATGAAGGACCCCGAGGGACAACAAATGCTTGGTGATCTTAGGAAGGGCAAGAAGCTCAAGGAGATCAAGTTGGTGAATGGATTGCTCAAGTATAAGCAAAGTAGGGTGTATGTTCCTCAAGGCAAGCTTAGATTGTTGGTTTTGAAGGAGGAACATGATAGTCCCATAGCCGCCATAGGGGAGAAAAGGCTACCATTGCAACGGTGTCAAGGAGGTACTATTGGCCGGGGATGAAAGATGACATAACCCACTTTGTGAAGACTTGTGTGAAGTGCCAACTTAACCGGGCTTCATATCAAAAGCAAGCGGGCTTGTTGCAACCATTGCCAATTCCGCCGGGTCCTTGGCATAGTGTGTCTATGGACTTCATCACAAGCCTTCCCGAGTCGCAAGGGTATGATGCCATCTTAGTGATGGTGGATCGGTTTAGCAAGTTGGCTCATATGGTGCCAACTAGAGGAATCTAGAATCGCGCTTGAGACCGCCAAGATCTTTCTCGATGCATGGTGGAAGCATCACGGGTTGCCAAGAGTGATTGTGTCGGATCGAGACCCAAAGTTCACAAGTGCATTTTGGAGACACTTCTTTAGGAAGGTGGGAACCAAGTTGACATTTAGCACCGCCTTTCATCCCCAAAAACAGACGGGCAAACCGAAAGGGTGAATGGGGTCTTGAACCAATACTTGAGGAACTTTGTGAGTGCGGACCAACGTGATTGGGTAGACTATGTGGGGTTGGCGGAGTTCGATTACAATGCGGCCACACACTCGGCGACTAAGGAGTCACCTTTCAAAGTGGCCTATGGAGTGGAGCCACTCCAACCTCGCCGACTTAGCTCTCGAGGGGGCACATTCAACACCGAGTTCAACCAAGATGGTGAAGACTTGGCCAAGAAGCGGGAACATATGTTGGAAAAAACCAAGTTGTTGTTGGAGAAGGCAAGAAGGCGCTATGAGAAGCAAGTCAATGCCGGAAGACGTGAAGTGGAGTATGAGGTGGGACAAAAGGTGTTGTTGAATGTGAAGAACTTCACCATGCCCGAAGGCCTCACTCCAAAGTTCATGTCCAAGTTTGCGGGTCCGTTTCCCATTGTGGAACGGGTGTTCAAAGATGTGTATAAGTTGGAGCTACCACCCGAGATCAAAGTGCATCCAACATTCCATGTTTCATTGTTAAAGCCATTCAAGGAGGATACCTTGTGGCCGGATCGCAAGCAAGTGATTCGGCCACCACCAAAGTTGGTTGGACAACATTTTGAATATGAGGTAGATGCCATCCTCAAGAGTAGGAACCTCAAAAACAAGAGCAAAGAATACCTTGTGAAGTGGCGAGGATACCACGAGAAAGAAGCAACGTGGGTGGCGGCAAAGGACATGGTGAATGCTAAGGAGGTGGTGGAGAACTTTGAGAAGAATAGGAGCTCCAACAAGAAGCAACGTAGGCATTGATGAGGACATCAACCTCCGTAGTGGGGGAGGATGACTTGTAGCTTGGGCGTAGATCCACAACACTTGTACTTGTTCTTTGGATTTGGCAATAAAGTTTGGCTTTGGTGTGTGCAAAGAGAAGAGTATGAGATGGAGTCCTAGTCTTGTACTTGTGCTAAGTTGGTGGAAGAGGGGAATAGAGATGTGAAACCGAGTTGGGAAGGCCGAGTAATGGGGACCAAGGCTAGGAGAAAGAGTGGATAAAACCATGAAGTCCCTTGGCCTTGGGCTTGTCCGGGCGGGGACAAGGTAATGGCGCGTGCTCATAAAAGCGCCACTCCCACAAACTAGTGCAAGCTAGTGCATGGGAGTCATGAACCCATGCCTTGAAAGAGATAGTGGGATCCGAGAGTTGGGCGGAACTTGGCATTACCCCGTGCGATCGAGTCGTGGTGTAAAAAGCCATCTTGGGTTTGCAACCAAGACAACTTGGTGGAAGCATTGAGGTCCACCCTAGTAGTCAAGGAAGAAGTGTTAGGCTAGTGGAGCCTAACTTGGAGAGCCAAGGTAAGGGCAATCCAAGAGGGTCTCAAAGTAGGTGGGTCTAGAGTAATTTAGTTGCCTTGGAAGAGGTCCAGGGTACTAAACGGACCACCTAGTGACGACACCTTTGAGACTTTGCCAAAGTTTGAGAGTGCATTGTGGGGGTCGCGCCCTGGTGAAACACAATGCTGCACCAATGGGGATGGCGACCCAAGAGTTGGTGTGACCGACTACAAGTATAGTCGATGAGGGCATCGACTCCATTAGGTGGGGGTGAGTGTCGCGCACCTCTCCTTGAGGAGTGACCGCAACACCAAGGGCCCAAGGGGGACACCGGAGTGACGCCCGGGCCTTGGGGTGCCAAGGTGAAGGGAACCTAAGTGGGCCTAGTGTGGGAGAGGACCCCGGGCGTTGGAGACGCCTCTCACCCACGGAGACTAGGAGCCACGACGGAATGGACATGAGATTATGGAAGCTCATGTTGCCACGATTCCGGGATGCTAAGGAGCACCTCATTTGGAGGTGTGAGCTAAAAGTTATGGGAGTTGGAAGATTGTGGGACTAAAGGGAGTGCTGTCCAGGGACAGTGCTGGACTGGGAAGCTGGCCCGGGACTCCCGAATCTTCAGAGGGGCATAACTCCCTCAATACTTGTCGGAATGAGGCAAGTAAGGTGTCTACCGGCATCTACTTGACGAGTAGATGTCGATAGAGTGGTCGCTCGTCGCGTTTGGATGCGGGAAGAGGTAGATACGAGCCCTGGAAGGTTCGGGAAGTCTCCCGGGGCCTTCCAGCGGCTAAGGCATTGGGAGATTGGGTGGTCTTCCAAAACTAAGAGGTGTGAGGGTCCAGCCCTTCACCTAGGACCAGGGGGCTGCCGAATCCCACAGAGTATACTATGGGGAGGGCTGGTCTCCCTCCCCACTCCCATGGTGCCTTGGTGGTGACCAAGGTGGGAGTCCCGAGTGGTGTGGCTAGTGTTGGGGCCTCACCATGGGGACTCCCAAGCCAAGGTGAGTCCCAATGGGTGGAGCTAGTGTTGGGGCTCCACCATGGGGACTCAAAGTGCAAAATGAGGCACGGTGGGTGGAGCTAGTGTTGGGGCTTCACCACGGTGGCTCATAAGGACAAGGTGAGTCCCGGTGGGGAGCTAGTGTTGGGGCTTCACCACGGGGGGACTCATATAGGCAAAATGAGGACCATGAGTGCTACCGATGTGGGGTGGTGTCTCACCGCCGGCGTTGTGATTACTTGGTGGCCTTGGGGTCACCATGGTGGTCATGGGCGGTGGTGAGGAGACACCACCAAGTGCGGTTAGGCCGCGTGGTATGGGAGTGCCACCAAGTTGGGCCTTGGACATAAGTGGAAGTCCGCACCTAACCATTGGCTACCTACGAAGGGGTTGAGTCCCGGTTGCATGAGTAGGAGGGATTGATAACCAAGCGGTGAGCTTGGTGGTTGGTATGGGGAGCTAACTTTGTGCATGTGGGGGATGTGCAGAGTTAGCGCTCGTGACACTTGCTAGAGTTGGGAAAGAGTTGGTGTAAGCTAAGGTGAGCTTGCAAGGGTTGCGACACTAGTGGTGAATCATGAGTAGATTGGATCAAACGCGTCCGAAGAGGTTCGTGCGCCGGAATCCATATTCGTCCACGCCAACGCAATCGATGACGTGAATCTACATAACACTCACTAATCGTGATAGGTAAGCCCCATTCTTTAGGTAGTCGGCGCTCACCATCCATAACCGCCTTTCGCATCTTCCAATAACGATGATTTGTTTGCAGGGCAACATCCCATAACGCAATCATCTCTCGCGTCAATAAATGGACATATGGGGCGCGGGGTCATTATCGACTCAGAAGCGAGAGCCTCTTTTCTCCGAATCGCATCACCATCCGCGATCCATGCGGATTTAGCGACAACCTTCAAAGCGCCATCATCTCCGTCCAAAAAGTCGATGATATCGATTCATGATTCGATCATCATCTGCGTGTTGGGAAAGATCCTGCTCCCGACGAAAGTGCATCCGATTGAACTTGATCCTTGCCAGGCTTGTCGACGATCTCAAAGTCAAAATCATTCAACTCAGAGGCCCAACGCATTTGCCTCTCGCTCAAATGATGCTTCTTTTGAAAATAAGCCAAATTGCGATGATCTCAACTCACTTCAAAATGTTGGCCAACAAGAATGTACGCCACTCGCGGGATGCAATGTACAAATCGCTAGATTTCCTTGTCATGAATCGGATAATTGGACTCACGATCGTGTTTCTTCGAGAAATAAGCAACCGCATGCCAAAGTCCGTCCACCTTTTGCATTAAGGTGCCACCAACAAAGATAACCAGGAGGAATCACATTCAATGGTTGTTTCAAACCTGGAGTCCATTTAACGAAAGACGGCGCATGAATTAATGCCTCCTTCAATCGATCAAAGGCATGTTGACATTTCGATGTCCAATGGAAAGGTTGATCTTTCCGCGTTAGTCGAGTAAGAGCTTCGCAATGTTAGAATATCCATCTATGAATTGTCGATAATAATTGCGAAAACTTAAAAATCCACGAACTCCTTTCACTTTTGTTGGCGGCTCCCATTGTGAATTGCCTCAAGTTTTCTTTGGATCGGCCGCAAACCCCAACCGTCTTCACCAAATATCCAAGATACTTAATAGTGCCCGCTTAAACTCGCTCTTATCAAAATCAAGTTGAAGCCTGCGTTAGCAAGCTTACGATGATCCTCGAGAATCGCATCACGATGTTCTTTTTGAGTATCACTATAGATCACCACGTCATCAATATACGCGGAGCAAGATATATCCAATTAAATCGCAAGATCCAATTGATATATCGGCGAAAAGTTGCGAGTGCTACCGTCGGTCAAACGGTGTGAACCAACCACTCATATAACTCATATAAGCCAAAGCGTGTTTTGAACGCCGTCTTCCACTCGTCACCTTCTTTCACACGTATCCGATGAAACGCAGAGATTACATCAACCTCGGAGATATATTTGGTCACAAAGAATGGATCTTAACGCCTTATCAATGCGCGGAATCGGATAGTTGTCCTTCCGAGTCATCTCGTTCAATCGCCGATAGTCAACACGTAATCACAATCCTCCGCCAGGTTTCTTCACAAATATGACCGGAGGCTGCTGCGGTGAATTACTTACGCGAATAAATCCATTATCCAACAACTCCGTAAGGGTCTTGCGCAAAACTAATAATTGATCATTGGACATCTGATACAACGGCATTTACAGGGGATGTCATCATTAGTCTTCCTTCAATAAGATTGATCTCGTGATCAACCCCTTTCCTATGCGGGGGAAACGACTTTGCATCTTGTCGATTAAAAGCGTCAATAACTGGCATGAGCCAGTCAGGAGCATGTTGTGTCGGGTCCCTATACACCTTCTGTTGTAGTGCCTTCTGGATGTCAACCACGCTGGCACTAAAAACCTCTACTGGTTCACCGCTTCTCCGCAAAGTTTGAATCACCGATGACGTATCTCTTGCATTGGCTCCAACGTAATCGGTCGAGTCTTCACAATCATCTTGAAAGGTTTTGAACGCAAACCTCTTCTTTAGCAGTCGAACACTTGCATCATGTCGCTCCATCCAACCTTTTCCCAAGATTATATCATCTATCCGTCACCGGATTAACATAGGCAACGATCTTCTCCTCCATACCATCAATATCGGCCATAAAATTTGCAATTTGGCAAATCATAGGCCGCTTCTTCATTGTCGTAACTTGCTCCAAAGATCTAGGTTGAATAGATGACGATCCAACCCTCTTCGTCGAACAAATTGCTCGCATACGATTCTGCAAAGCATTGGCATCCGAATCACACAAAGACGAGTAGATATAGTTGAGTTTATTAAAACATCAACATACATACCACCCGTGTCTAAGTTGTCTCCTAGATTCTTCAACTTTGACAACCCGCTCCACGCCCGACCGAGTCTTATGCGGAAGTCGCTCGTTTTCCGACTCTACATCGTAGTCACAACTCTCCATCTCTTTGACCTTCTCTATCTTGACATTGCTCTTCTTTCTCACTCGCGCACTATCAAAGTTTTGTCCGCGCTCTCTTTCTTCTTCTTCTTCTCATTGCCTTCACCTTGTTTGGATGAAACAAATCATTTGCACGGTGGCCTCGCTTCAAACATAAAAAACAGCGTCCCTCTTGGCGACACCGTTGTTGTTCCTCCAAACTCAGACGTCTCCGAAGCTTGCTTATTTGGACTGTAGGCATCCAATCCATCTCATCTCCATCTGGCCATACGCGATTTGATGTCGCGATCGGAGCTGCACGACCCTTCTGATATTGCAAGCAATCAAGTTGAGAGCCAACCGCCAACAAAGCTTGGACAAACATACCATAATCGATGTACGTCACAGGTCCAATCATCGCGCGTTGCATCTCTGAGTTGAGAGCACCGCGAAAATATCCTATCTTCACCATATCCGGAACCATGGTAAGTTGACTCTCACCAAGCTCCTTCTCAAACTTGGGCAAGAATGTTGCGAATGACTCCCTACCCTGCTTTATTGTTTGAAGCCGATTCAATGCCCGCGCTGCTGCATTCGGGTCGATGTAAACGTTGTCAAGATGTTGAATAAAAGTCGCCGCATTGCAACCACGTTGATTTTGGTAGAAAGATACTACCATCATCTCGCGCTTCGCGTCCATCCTCGAAAAACAAGTATGCGGCTTGATCTTGAGGTGTACCAAATCTGACTCCATCAATTCAAGCTTGTTATCCGCTTCGACCTTCCATATCGGGTAGCCCTTGCGACTCCGTCAAACTTTGAAATATCGGCAATCGCTTGCGCAATGCGACGGCGATTCCTCCATATTGTTCTTTGCATCGATTGCGGCATCATCTCACGATGAAGACGGACCTCCTAAACTCGTGAATTGTCCAAACGGCGGAGCCACTGCGACTATTGTGCAACCAATCGCGATAGCCAACTTCTCACTGGAGAAGCTTGAAGTGTGTGCGCAACCTCACGATCTCTGTTGATATAGTCTTCCGCCGTAATTTCTCCTTGCGCTGCTGCTGCTTTGCTGCAAGATCTCATCATCGATCATCTGGGCGTTCTCCATCTCAAAAAGCAACACCTCTCAATCAACTCTTCAGGCTTCGCAATGCCTTCAAATGCGTCCCGGTTCTGTGGCTATCTTCAATCACTACCGCGAGGGTGGATAAGTTCCTCAATCTAATCAATGTCCTACTTTTGTCGTTTGAAAAAACAAGGGAGGATGAAGCCCTTCAGAAAATCAAGAGAAGTCTTGGATGATGTAAGAGTCTAGCTGTCAAAACAAGCAAAAACTACAAAAGAAATATATTGATCAAAGACTTAGGTTTACAATGAATAAGAGTCCCTTATATACTAATCTCTTGGCTCAACTGCCGAGGCTATACTTTAGCTCTACTGCCGAAGTTCTATTTATAAAATTAATAGCGAGTGAACATCCGAGCTTATCAACGAGGCCTTGGCCCATGACAGTACCTAGAATTTATTAATTTTTCTTATTTATTTGATAAATTTCTAGTGTATTTGTTGCAGTTTTTATTTTATATTTTGCAGTGGCTTAGCTTTGATTGACCCATTTTGTGAAGAAAGCTTGATTTATCCCAATTTAATTGCATATGTTTGCTATTGTTCTGAATGCAAGGTGAGAAACTATTTTTTAAATTTAAAACTCATATTCAAATAGTGAATTAGCTCATACTTGTTAGAGTAATTCATGATTTTAATGAATTTTTTGTAATCATTTGGTAGTTTCTTTTTACGCTTTAGCAAACAAGTTTATAACCATGGTTTCACTAAAAATATACAGTAATTCCACTTGTTATAAATATTTGTTTGTTACAAAAATATAAAAAATTAATGATTTTATTGTAAATTTAAGATCTCCGGATTCATAATAATTTAATTAGAAGTTTTTATTCAATAATAACAATGATAATTATGAAATTTATTTTTAAACTTGTATCACGTATTATTAAGATTTTAATTAACCAAACTAAATGGAATGTGCAAGTAATTTATATTTATGGTTCTCACAAAAGTCGTTTTCTATGTAATATGTGCATGTGCCCATCTAATAATTTAAGCGATGTTGATATAAATTTCCCAAATCGGACAGAGAGAACTATGAAGGCTAAATTGATTAAAATTTGTTCTAGTACACGAAAACAATGTGTTAAGAAATTCAAAAAATCCAAAAGTCATTCTTTACATCCAATAGAAGTAAGTATATGTTTAAATTGAATATCGCATATATTTTTATATGTGTTTATAAGAAAATGCATATAACATTATATTACTTATGTATATTTATTTGTTGCGTTATTTGTTGATTTAAATCAGTACATTGTTGTTATATGTTAACTGCATTTATAGTTTGTTTAAACTCTTTGGGATAGTGTGCTTTGTGGGGATTTGATGGTGGTGACACATATTTTGGAAATTCATATTTAGCTATCAATGTGGACATGTTATACCAAGGAGACCTTGGAGTTTTTAAAACACTTGTGCACATTTTTCGAAGTATCGCAAAAGAAATAAATCTTTTCAGATTCTTATGGAGTTGGACGATAGGCTTTATTTGATTTAAGATTTTAGAACATTCCATTAATTTCAGTTGCCGGGCATCAATTCATGTGGATATCTTTGCTCGAATGCAAATTTTGCCGCATTTGAGTATCGTTCGATTATGCAAATGAGTTGTATAATATATGTACTACTTTTTTTTATGATTTATTGAGAATTGTAATTTTCAATTGAGAATCTTTACATTACGATAAGGGAACATTTTCAATTGTGAATATAAGGAAACAATGTTCTTTGAAAAAAGAAAAATACATATTTGTATTTACATGTAATAGGTAATTGTATTTTGTATGATGAATTTGTTTGATCAAGAAATTACAACAGCTGTTGTTTAATTTTTAACATAGTATCAAATGGCATGTCGTTTGAGAGAACATACAGTTGAATTCTTAACAAGAATGAACTATCTTATGAAAAAGTATGTATACTAGATTACCCTGATCATTAAATTATGGAGAACACGCCAAGTTTGAACAATAAAATTAATTGTAAATTATCATTGTTTTAGAATTTTGACTTCATTTATATATTAATTTATTCTTTGTTTCTAATCTTGTATTTTTTTCTTATGGTTCATGATATAATGGTTATAATTATAAGGCAATGGATATTTTAATGCTCAAATTATCGGATTTGCAAATGTCTGATTTTCATCTACTGAAAATTTATGCTATAAGTCATTAGAATAAAGCTATTCAAAGATTCGGAGTTGTATTTGAATATAGCTCAAATATGTATGAACATCTCCACATTGCATTGATGAAGACAAAATTCAGATCAAGCAATGGAAAAGATTACTTAAGCTTTATTGCTAAACATAATAGGAGGCACTGAGAGAGAAAGTAATAGTAAGGGAGGAATTTTGACCTCTGGAGAGAAAGTACACACCATTGATTTAGGTACATATTGACACTAAAACATTTTATGAACTTTTCTTCAACAATAAATTATTAGTCAAAATATATTTGAATATCATAATAGTATAATATAGCATAGTTAAAAAGAAAAAAATAATGAAGAATTATATATATATATATATATATATATATGAGATTTTGTTACATTCATCCAAAGAATAAGAATATACATATAACTGTTGTAAATTGGTTAATGGGAAGCATGTTTATTTTTCTTAAATGAACAACATACTAAAAAGATTGATTTTGATAATTCGATAGGCAACAAAGACAGGGAACAAGTATTGGGTGGATTTTGGAGAATTTGCATGTGTTGGACTAAAATACAAACCTAAGTGTGGCACATGGGGATATCCTGACTACAAAATTAATGAAGTTGCAAAAAATCTTGTGGTTGTCAATCATGGATTGCCTCAGAGTAAATATTTCATTTTAATGCATTTTGCATGAAGTATGATTTGAACACGGTCCAGGTAAATATAACATTTTATTCATTTCATGTCTCTTAGTTGTTAGCATGTATGAACCAACAACTTATAATTTAATAAATGATTCGATATATATTTTTATTTTTTCTTTAAATTTATTTTATTGTATCTTCTGCAGAGTATGTTTATTATTGTACGGAGGGAGTATCTCACTATCAATATTATCGTATAATATTATGTGCAAGTTTTACAACTCCATAATTCATTCGTACTAGAATTGACTTCACAGTTTGCAGGTTGAGCTATGTACGCGCGTGCATTTTCAAACTTTCATGGTAGAGAATCGTTTAGTAGTGTGATTTTCAGCACAAAAGAAAACAATAAAAGTATAGGCAACTCCAATTGATGTTTAAATCTTTAATTTTAATGTTGAAATTCTTACAATTTGCATTTCTAGCATCAACAAACCTTTCTCTTCTTACTGAACATGTATGCACCAAAATTGCAAATAACAAGTATTTTTAACATTAAAATTAAAGAAGGAGAAAAATGAAGCATTAGAATTTTTATGAAATGACTTCACCAAAATGCAAGTAAGTGAAATCAGTGTAGTAGATGGAAAGCTTTCATCAATCATCATTGGAACAGCAATATGGTTGAATAAGAAAATCATCACATCATCCCAATATAAACAATCAAGTTATAAAAGATTTTATTCAAGATTGAAAACATTTCAAATAAAAAATGAAATACATGCAATAATGGCCAATATTGATTTGTATAGGTCATTTGTAAAGCCCACTGACATTGCGTGCTATCAATTCCATAAAGGATTGTTATGTGCCATATTTACAGTAATCATCTGTTTTTCATAATTTGAATATTATTTTAAGCACACAAATGTTGATTTTTGTTGATGAAAGGCATATACATGTTCAAAGTGATGTTTGGCATTACCTTACAAGCAATGCACAAGAAAGTTGGCTTCATTCTAAATTGTGCAAATTTTGAAAGCTTTCTAAGCAACTTCGAACAAAACTGAGTCAATGGCTAGTCTACTTTGACATTTGATATCTTCCAAACCTCAATTCAACTCTAATTCAAACTTTTTTACATCGTGTGATACATTATGCACTACAATTTTTGTTTAGACACATTTGAATTTGGCTCACTTATGATTATGATATGATTTTTTGAATGGAGGTGAGTCATAATTGTACTCGGTTTTGTTTGTCATTGTATATCTCCTTTATCTACCGTTAGATTTTAACTTTCTTTATTTTGAATGGATTCAAATTTAAATAGCTCACTTTTATTTTCAGTAACGACACTTCTAACACAATGATTTTTTAGAGTCAAAGGCCTCTGAGCGTTTAGGGGTTAAATACCAGAGGGTCATGCTCCGCCCCTACAATAAATGCAATGCTATTCTTCTTAAGTAAAACTTGAATTTCTTTCTTTGTTATTTTCTCTTTTACATCATAATTTTATTTTTATCTAATACATATTCTTTTGAGAATATCACATTATACAAAAATCTTCGAAATGTATCATTATCAAATATGCTTCTTCTTGTTCATATCACCCTTTAAGGTGAAATTGATGGTATGACATTCTCGAGGTTAGAGTGTATGCCGTCAAAATAAAATATTGATGAAAGGAGAAGCCCAAATTTTTGGGACATTATGTTTTAATATAATAAATAAATTTTGATAGTGAAAAAGAGAATCTCAAAGAATATCCACACATTTTACAGAAATTTCTCATCATTGTGAAAAACAACTTCAGTATTAGGCAGAAGGTTTTATTTGTGATTATCGAGTACAATATTGCTTAAAACCAAATACACTCAAAATTTAGATATATGAGTATGCATTCATTCCAAAAATTTAAATTAGTAAGTGTGAGAGGAAAATATAATGAGAATAAAAAGGAACAAAGACTAAGTACGGCTGACAAAAACAATCAATATGCATTCTTTATAAACTTTGTCTAAGGTTCAATATAGGTTCCATATAGGAGCAATATAAGAACTATATGATAATTGTACTACTTTTTATATGAATATAGCTTTTGTATAGAAACGACTATGTGTAAAATTTCTGTAAAATCGAAGACATATTGAATTAAACTTGTACAGAATTAATAAAAACTTGGCAATGATACAGTTTCAGTATAGTTATGCTACAAGGGATACTTCCGATACAACCCTCACTAAAAAAGATACCATATGAATTCGATTGGGTTGATTCTTGTTCCACCAACGTTGGACAAATGCATGGTTACCATACAAGTTCAGATGGCCACATGAATGAGAATGGGAAATATATGACTCTTCTGTGATGTAGATAGAGAGATAGAAACTCCGGTCCCTTTTCAAGGGGTTTCCTGATGTACTCTTTGTCCCTCCTCTGTCCCTGATCGCGGTCCCTGGACCCTATTCATGGTCCCCACTCACGGTCCCAGCTCACGGTCTGTGAATCAATTGTCATTCCTCATCTGTGGAGGTGGTGCGTTCCGTAAGCCTTGGAAGTCACAATTCAATCGTACGAAAGCAATTTATATGTACAACTCAATATCTTTCTGAGGGAGGTAGACCGCATCTTCGAAACTGGGAAAAACTCAGTATATCAAATTGCCCGCTGCTGGAGCTTCGGTTTCATCGCCTCTGGTATCATATTTTCGTGCTTCGTTCTGAAGCACATCTTTCAACATTCGCATTTTCCCATTCCGTCCTCGTACGTGTATGATCACTTTCTGTGGTGGCTTCTTACAACGTCATTTGGCTTAAACCCTAATTGCATGTGGAAGCTGCATTGTTTAGAAATTCACACGCTGCGAAATTCAATTGCTTGCCGTTCCGGTCAATTATCCTTTTTTGCATTGTTTTTTCCGTTCTAGGTTTTCAATCTTGAAGGTTCATGCGCGTATTTTTGCAGAGTACACCTTGTAGGCGAAACAATTGCATGGCGTGCTGTAACGAAGCTCGGTGATCCTCAATCGTACTTGTCAGGTGCGTGGTTTTCTGGTTGCTGAATAATAGCACACATTTATTGTTTCTTAAACTTGAAGGGGGAATTGGTCACATTTTGACTAAGCAACCGATTCAGGAACAAACTGCGGAACAGTAGAAAAGAAAGCCACGAAAAACTCATTGGAAATGCGCATTGAAGTATGAATGACATTGAGTGTCGGTATAAATTCACGGCTCACTCAAAATTATTCAACTCTGTTTTCGTCGACATCAGCTATGTACATGTTGGACATTCCGCCGCCCAGGGGAAGGATTTATGCAGTTTGGAAGTGAAGAGAGCCGATAATTTTCTCTTCTTACATTTCTTCTTCCAAATCCCTTCGTAAGACCTAAAGTCTGACTTTTGCTACAACTGGTATGACAGTTGAAACCTTTTTTTGATTTAGGAAGTGAATCAAACTCAGAGCTTGATTTTCTGCTTGTTTGTTGTATTAACTGCTGTTGTGTTATGCATGTGCTGGCTATTTTCAGAGCTCAAAAATGCTATTCATAGTGCTGTTGCTGCTGCCAGTGCTACTACTGGGATTGCACTTCATCATAAGGGCGGATGGGGACTTCACGCTGACGCTCAAGGGACCGACTCCTCGAAGAGCCATAGAGGACAAGGTGGTGTGGATAGTGGGAGCGAGCCAGAACATCGGAGAAGAGCTGGCCAAGGAGTACGCACGCCTGGGAGCCAAGCTGATACTGACATCTCGAAGAGAGAACGAGCTGGAGCGAGTGAAAGCGTCACTGAAAGGCCGCCACGCACCTGAGAATGTGGTGGTGCTACCTGGTGATATCTCAGCTGGTGTGGAGCAACTGAAAGCCCTGGTTCAGAAAGCTGAAGCAGCGTTCAAAGGGATCGACATTGTGGTGCACAATGCCGCATGTCCACGGCCCAAGTTTGCAGCTCTAGACTTTCCAGATGATATGCTTCTGAAAATGTTCGATGTGAACGTGGTGGGCGTGATTCGCCTCACACAGCTTCTGCTTCCTGGCATGCTCACGAGAGGGAAGGGCCAGTTTGTGGTGGTGAGCAGTTCCGCTGCGAAAGTACCCTCCCCTGGTCAGACAGTGTACTCGGCATCCAAGCACGCTGTGAATGGCTACTTTAACTCCCTCCGCTCGGAGGTTTCGCAGAGTGGGGTGAAAGTCACGCTGGTTTGTCCTGGCCCCATTGAGGTGGCTGGCACCAGTGAGCAGGCGAAATCGGTGGACAAGCGTCTTCCAGCTCGGAGGTGCGCCGAGCTGATTGTTCAAGCAGGCGCTCATGACTTGATGGAAGCTTGGATTAGCTACCAGCCCATTCTCCTGCTTCTGTATGTGATGCAGTATCTGCCTGCCCTTGCTTTCTACGTGATCAACAAGGTCGGACCCAAGCGTGTGAAATCCTACAGCGAGGGCTCCAGTGTGTACAGCATGGGCTTGATATTCAAGAAGTCTTCCTGATAGTGTTCGCTGAACTCATCGTAGTGGACATCTTTATCATCTACTCGAACCTGTGCAGGAAGTTTTGTTTATTTCCGGGAAAGCAGTTCACTTATAGGGCAGTACGGTACCAGAAAATCGTTGTAATTTGTGTCATCCGTAAAGTTGATGTTGTGGTTCAAGATCTCTGTTCCCTTACGTTCCGTAGCCACACAACTTCATGAGTCCGCACTCTCTTCCATATTTGCACTGTCTTCCATATTTGCGCTGGAGAACTTCGCATACTTGATTGCTGAGTTTCATTCAGTTCCGACAAATCTTCAAACTCCATCATGTAGACTGTTTCAACAAATTGTTTGAAGCTACATATCCAAATACAATTCTGGAAATGATAACGTAGGCCGGTAATAGCAGCTGCGAGATTTTCATGGCTCAAAGATGGAGTGGCTTCAACTGAATAGTTTTAAATGCTATGGCTTCATTTTGTTCATAGCTTTTAAACATTCATCGCTTGTGGTATTATGATTTCTGAGTCTCGCTACGTAGTCTTTGGCCAAAATATCCTTACATTTCTATCATAAATCTCTCGAGCAACAGGGATGAATATTATGCCTCCTCATTTTTGATTTTGACTCTATGAATTGAGTTCGTGTACATACAAAAGTTAAAAGAATAGTTGTACATACTAAATTTGGGCATGTCTGAATGAAATAGGTTCTATGTTCATGTTCAGATTTCATATACACTGAGACACTAATCCATGCAAAGAGATTTGTACAGACATTTCAATGAAGTAAGGAGTGGTCATCAGATTTAGAGTGGAGAATGAAAATAGTGCGGTAAAAAGTGCACTGTAGTAGTCCCCGCCACTTTTTGAAAGGGGAGAGTGCCGCGTCTCCGTCGATGAGAGTGTGCAGCGACGATCTCGCAAGCGAAGGAAGCGTCGCCAGCCCTCGATCATCCTCATCCTCCGATTGTCGCACCTCAATTCTGCTCCACTGGTCCCCGCCCTGCTCCCATTTGACCAACAAATTCAGCTCCTCTAAGAAATCTTCAAAGAAGCGGCGAACTAATCTACCCACTTTTGTACATCCAGCTCCAATCAATGCAATGGAGTGAATCAACGCAATTATATTCACAAGCCCCAAATTCGCTATTTGTCTCTGGCAGTAGAAATAGCTGCCAATTGTACACTTCCTGGGCAATATTGTAGAGACGGGGCGTTTCAGGATTCTGCATTTTACGTGGGGATCATTTTTGTCATGTGCGTGTGAGCGTTCTTGCTCGTCATGGCTGCTGCTGCTGCTACGATAGCGTGCTCCTTGCAAGGAGCACTCGGTGGCGCTATTCTACACTCTCGCGGAGTTGAGGAGGCAAAATGTTTGAATGCAAAGCTGTTTTTGAGTAAGAAAAATTTGAGTTCTTTCGAGCGTGCGAAATTGTTTCATCAATGTCGCAAGGAATTGGGATTAAGTGCGCTTGCATCCAAGCGATTGGTGAAGGCAGCTGCTGCTGTAGCTGGAAGCGCGACGGAAACGAAGGGAACAGCTCTCTTGTGGTTTAAGCACGACTTGCGCCTTGACGATCATCCGGGCGTGGCGGCAGCTTCGGCATTTAAGCAAGTGTTGCCCGTATATGTTTTTGATCCGCACGTCTGCGTCGGTGAGATATCACATTTCTTAAATTCAGCTCTAGCCAGTATAGAATTTGAATTGGAGCTGCAATTTCAGTTGAGTATTGTCATCATTTGCAGGTTGGTCGAAGGAGCTACTAGAGAGCTTATTTGATGCGGTTGCGGATCTTCGGAAGGAGCTTCGGCTGCTCGGCTCAGACCTAATTGTGTTGACTGGGCGAACTGCCGAGGTGCTGAGCTCTCTCGCTCAGAAGGTAAGAAAGTTCTTGAATCTGGTCACATTTTTTAGCAAACAGACATTTCACCTGCCGAATGCATTTGTCTATGAAGTGATGCAATGTTCTGTGCTGTTACGAACATTGACCACTAATCAAACATCTACACATTCAGGCAGGTGCAACTAGTATCATCACGGAGGAGGAAGTGGAATCTAGCTGGAAGCTTACACTCGACTCCGTCGTAGAATCTCTAGAAGAAGAGCCTTCGTCTTCCGGCACCAGATTCCACTTTGATCAATGGTGTGCGTCACTGTATGATATTTCGGTATGGAAACGAATTGCTTGGTTTGAGTTCCAAATTATGGCTCAAAGAATTTAGGAATGTGCAATGCTTAGCTTTGATGCGTTTTGTTCAGGACGTAGCGTCCATACCGGACAGCTACAAGGAATTTCAACGCCTGGGACTCCGAACCCTAGCCCCTCTGGAAGCACCGACCTCACTGCCTGGACTGCCAGGGAACATCGACTCAGGAGGTCTACCTGATTTCGGTGAATTTGCTGATAATGTCGACGCCGTTCGAAGAGAGAATCCATGGTGGGAAGCTCTAAGATCAGCTCAGGAACAACCAGGTGAAAGCTTGCTTCCGAAAGCAGCCAGTTCGTCACCCGGCCTGCCATCAGGACAGTATAGTCCCCTCAAAGGTGTGATGCAATGGCGAGATGAATACATTCTAGAAAGTCCACAGGCGTCACTTATGAAGAAGCAGGGGCTTGATGTGGAAGACAATGAGGTCGTTGGAGAGTATTTTATCAAAGGGGGTGCTACTGGTGCGTCTGGTGTGCTCGACGCATACTTGAGGTTTCTGGAGCCAACAAGTAGAGATGACTTCAAAGCGTGAGTGCCATCGTTTTGCAAATCCTCGTTTTGGGCCACTTGTGTGGATTAGTATTTTGACCGAGGTTGGCTTGGCAGTGTACATGAACACATATGGGAAATGGAGAAGAAGGGCGCCGGCGCCTCCTTTCGCAAGCTGTTTGGCAACTCGTTGGCTCTAGGGACAATCTCCCGGAGAAGAGTGATGTTTGAAGCTCTGCAATATGAGAAGGACCGCAACGGTGGTCGTCTCTCTCCTTTCGGATTCTCCACTTTCACATGCGGAGCAGCGGTGGATGACGTGAAGGCCATGGAGGTGAAGCTTTGCTGTACACAGTCTTAGATTTGTTGTATCGTCAGCTCTTCACATGGAATATCGACAGGGTTCTTTTCTTTTTGCAGTGGTTCGACCTCTTGCAGGATAAGAGCGAAATGCAAGGTAGTCAGAGAGGCTTCGACGTGCGTGCATGGAGATGGAGAGGTTATCACATACAAGTAAGAATCACATCAATTTTTTCTTTCTGTTGCCCGATGTCGTGGTTGATATCCAGTTCTGCAGATTGGTTGACACGATGAGTGATCTTGTGGATGCGTAGTACTCGTCGATGGGAAACGAAGGTCCAGCGGTGCTTTTGGTGCACGGCTTTGGAGCATTTTGGGAACATTATCGTGACAATCTGCGAGGCTTAGCGGAGAAAGACTACCGCGTCTTTGCTCTCACCTTGATAGGATTCGGCCGGTCGGAGAAACCCAATGTCACCTACACTGAGCTTCTGTGGGCAGAGCTTGTGCGGGACTTCATAGTGGAGATTGTGCAAGAGCCTGTTGTATTAGCTGGAAACTCTATTGGAGGGTTCACTACCACTATCGTGTCCGGCTTATGGCCCTCTTTAGTGTCGTCCTTAATTTTATTGAATACTGCTGGGAAGGTCATCCCAGACTACAAAGGACTTACTTACAACAAGGTGATTATTCTCCCTAACAGTGACGATACCGGATCTGTCATCAAAAAGCTTGATTATGGATTAAAATTCTTGCGTTTTAATGGTGTTTTTACAGCCGAGGGAGAGCTCGCCGATTGCGAATCCGGTGTCCAAACTACTCTTGTTCTATCTACAGTTCTCAAGTGACAAATTACTGACCAGGTGTTATCCGAAGGTGAATTCCCCCAGTACTTGACTTGCTGCTAATAACCGGGAGTTGTGGATCACGTTTCTCTGCTATGTTTTCGTATTGAGCAGTTTGGAGTTATAGTGGGTCGGGTTTTGCATGAAATTCATCTAATATGGTTTGGCTGCTTGGCGAGATACAGCAACCCTCAAGAGTGGACAATTGGTTGCTGAGAGAAGTTAAGCGCGGTGTATCCTCAGTTTGTCCTTTTGCAAGACAGTGCTCTTTACAACTGCTTTTGTGTAGCACCTTAGGTTTTCAATTGCTTGTTGCACACCTTAACATGTTATAGTCCTATGATCCTGGCAACACAAAAGTGCTGGAGAGCGTCTTTCTCTTGAAAGCGCCGTTGCCTTTGAACTACTTCCTCGATCGCTACACGGGCAATGTGCTTGCCATTCAGGTATATTGTGTTCCGTTTTGCTGGGGAGAATCTACAATTTGCCGTTTCGATTAACGCACGACTCCATTGTGTATGGATGTCTCATAATTGACTTATGTGAACAGGGAAAACATGATCCTTTGCAAAGGCAATCCAAACGTCCGGAGATGTTACAATCGCTCTGCTCCAATGTCTCTGTAAAATACCTCGATGCAGGTACCTGTGCTGGCGCCGTAAAACCTCACTCTGCAAATCATTCCATTTCATGTGAATCGAACACTTCGTTTCTGGACCCCTATTTAACACACTTACCACTGTTCTGATCTTGATTTGGTGATCTACTGATGGTTTTACAGGTCACTGTCCTCACGATGAGCTTCCAGACGAAGTCAACACACTTATCCACGAATTTGTACGAAAAGGATCCGAATTTCAAACCCAGAATGGATCTTCTGATATGACCAATACTACCGACGTCGACCCTGCAACCCCAGCTGAAATCATTCAAGAGGAGATTAAACTTGTCGCTGAAGATCTCAAAACGAAGTGACACCATTTAGTGTTCATCCTAGCTGAGGGCCGCCTTAAAACCAGAGCGGATCAAGCTGCAGAAGTCCATTGTCTCAGCTTAGCTCCTCACTAATTGAATCCAGTGGCTGCCCGGGCTGACTTACTCGAACCAGCACGTTCAATTTCCTTCTGGATATGGAAGACTTCATCGAAGGATCTTTCATTCATGGAATGTTCAAATTGTATGATGAAGAAATAACAGCAATTACTACTGCACATTCGGCAACGAGTTTGTACATGTGTTTTTTTTGGTTTTCAGACTGCATACAGGTGCGCTGCCAAGCGCGGTGTAGCAATGGCGCTGAGGGACGTTGCCATCGGAGTATTTAGACCCGGCATCTCGTTTGTATCGAGCTCCGTCACTCCCTCCGGAAACGACCAATCGAACCCCTGCATCAGCGACGAGATGCCGAGCAGTACGCCAAGCCTGCCGATTTCCAACGCCGGGCAAATCCGTCGTCCAGCGCCGAAAGGGATCAGATTGAAATGCTGCCCGTGCACGTCCACCCCTTGCAGGTCCTCCTGCAAGAATCGCTCAGGACGAAATTCCAAGGGATTTTTCCACACGTTCGGGTCCCGTCCCATTGCCCAAACATTGACGAACAGACGTGTGTTAGCCGGGATGTGGTATCCCGCAACGTTGCAGGCGACGAAAGTCTCGTGCGGGAGGAGCATCGGCGTCGCAGGATGCATCCGAAAGGTTTCCTTCATGACTGCGTGGAGGTAAGTCAATTTGGGCAGATCATTTTCTGTGACTCGTCGTTCCATGCCGATCTCGCGGTCAAGCTCGGAGCGAAGGGCTTTGTAAATCTGAGGATCTGCTATGATGTGCCCCATCGCCCACTCGATAGTAGTGATCTGCGTGTCGGATCCGCCCGCGAATGCATCCCATACGACGCCACGAATGTTGCCCTCCGTGATCTCTCCTCGCTCTTGGCTCGTGAGCAGCACGTCCAGCATGTCGATGTCATCGTGCGCATCGCCTTCTTCCTTCCTCAGTGCGCGGCGTTCGTCCAGAATCTTCGTGAGAATTCCTTGAAATCGCGGCAGCAATGTTTTGGTGCGCTTCTGCAGGCCGCCGATGTCGAATGGTTTCAGAAACGGGAAGCTGTCGGCTGGGAAAATGCTACCGAGCAGGAAGAACTGCTCCAGCATCACGTACTTGAACTCGGCAGCCTCGGCACTCGTTTCTTCCAAGTCGTGGGAGAAGTAACGCTTGCTGAGGACCATTCGGGAAATGAAGTTGATTGTGAAGGTCCAGAGTAATTTGTTCACTTCCACTGGTTTCTCAGGACTCTTGTTAACACCGTTAAAGATGGAGTTCATCATGAAATCCATCTCGCTCGCTCGCAACTTGCTAGCGAATTGCATCCGTTTCGGGGATAGCATCTCTTGTGTGAAAACCTTCCGCAGGCTGCGCCATGTCGCATTAAGTGACTGGAACGCCACACCTGACCAAAGCAATTAATTATTAGGGTGCCCTAGTAGCGCGTCGAAATGGGAAAATCAACAGGCGAGTACTTCGAAACCCCACATTCTCTCCGTTCTAATACGGATCCCACCACTAGAAGCTTGCTGACGAGTATCCACTTCTGAAACCTGATGAATTTCAACGTCCACCACTGGAAGAATCGTTGAAGAATCCGCGCGAAAAACCTCCAACGACGAGATTGACTACCGTAAGAATTCAAAATTCTTAATGCCTACCTTCTCCGACTAGTACAACGAGGAACATACCTTGTTTATTGGTGATAAGGAGATCTGTTACAATCAATTGAGGCCGCTGCGCAAAAGTGGGATCGTGATTCTTGAAGATCTCCTTCGCCATGTCGGGTTTGTCGACGATGATCGCTCCTTTCAGTCCGAATTTCAAATACATAATGCCCCCGGGCGCATACTTCGCAGAGAGCGTTGCCAGGCTTTGATGCGCGTGTGTCCCAAGCAGGTGCAGGTGGCCGATCAAGGGCCAGCTCGGGGGACTCGGAGGCAGTTTCCTGCACAGCACCAAGAAGAAAGTTCACCATTAAAAAAACCTTCGAGGGCTATCTACACCGATCGCTCCGAGACAATTGCCTGTTGTCGCAAGCAACTAAACAATGACGACCATTTCTCACCTCGTGAAACGCCATCGCAAGAAGAATGCCGGGGTGAAGGAGAGCAACACTATAAGTACCAACGATTGATTCAAGCCTAGTCTTGAATTCTCCAATTCAATTCGCGTGCGAGTGAGCAGGGAGATCACGGAGTCAAAGATAGATGGCGCCATCTCAGCTACCCACTTCAGATATCCGTCTCCGGTAAGTTTTCCCGATCAAACGTCGCTCCTCAAATTCCCCCAACCGGAGTTGCTAGGATCAGAGAACACATAGTGGAGTAATGCTCAGTCAGGCTAGAGCACCACTACGAATGCTCGCTTTGCCTCGCTGACTTCCATTCTCTATCCACTTTTCACGAACTTCCGCAAGTACCAGCTAGAATGGAGTTGCAAAAACAGCTCGAAGACAAGGCGCTGAACACAAGCTCGCTGCGCGATTACACATTACAGGATTAATTAGGGAAAGCAGTGAATAGTTTCACTTTGTGGATGCTCCAGGTTGCCCGCCGCGAGAACAGCGATTGCGAATCTGCATGCATTGGGATGCCGGCCACCGCAACTCCGCATGACTTTTAGTATCATGGCATTGTATTCCCCTTGTCCTTGTAAAAAGTCAAGATTAATAATCTTTAACTTACGAGGAGGTGAGTCTAAGGAACACTTTACACGCGGTCAAGCCATGGAACAAGGAGTCGAAGGAGGGCATAATCACTCTTTATGTGATTGCTTCATTTTTGAAGTACAAGAAATGAATTAATCACATTAACTCCTAAAGAAGAAACTCTACAATGACCTCCAGTTGACCATATCAGAAATTTATAAGAATTCGTTTTGGACAATCCAATAGTTGAGCTTGTTTATAATTGCTTAACCCCTAAAAGCCCAATCGACCATATTTTGGTCGATGCCGATTTTTGAGGGGCTCCAGTGGGTAAAAAAGTAACTTTTTGCAAAGTTTTTTTTTTTTTTTTTTTTTACTAGGAGTTTGGTGAGTTGAGAACTACATCCAATTTACAAAACCTCATTTGAATTCATAGAATTTTTTCTACTAAGCTTCAAACACAAACAGGACAAAGATTTGGACTTGGGTAGCTTGTGGGCAGCATCTAGAGCCAATCAAGTGTGAGTTTGGCCATTGATTGGGCAACAGCTTGAAAATCGAAATTTTGAAATTTGACAGAGGGGCAGAAAGGGTTTGAGGGTCACCCATGATTCCTCCCCTCACTCTCCACTGTTCACATGCTTACAAAATGTTAAAAAGGGCAATGGATAAGGGGGGAAGGGGGATTGCTTTTATGGGTAAAGGGGAGGGAGACTTGCTTATGTGAGAGAGGATTTAGGTGGATGCCATATGCGACAACTCACATGCCACCTCACATGCTACTTGCTATTTTTTCATTATTATTGAATGTGTTTTATAACAATTATTCTTCTTTTCTTGGAACTGTAGTGAAGGGCCCATCCGGCACCCTTTATTTTCCACTATGCCCCAAGGTGTGTAAAGTTTTTGAGAAATTTTGCAATGTTTCAAGATTTTGTGTACCTCAGCCCATTGCAAGCCACATTATAAAATATGTATACATCCTAAAATTCTACTTTTTTTTGAAAATGGTATAGAACTACACATGACAATGTATTTCCAAGAGAGGCTGCGTTTTCAACATTGTATGAAGTCGTAATAATTGCTCAAAGTCTGCTGCCCGAAAAATCAAAACTTGCATATTTTTCATCTAATGCATATATCTCCCAATCCGTGCGGGCAAGAATTCTGAATTTTTTTGTGAAGGTTTCCATACTACTATCCTACAAGATCCTACGGTTGGATTCGTTCAGATCTAATTTCAAAAATCCTTAAAAAATGCTGATTGTCTTGCTCTTTCTAGGGTGAAGTTCAAGCTTCCTACCCCCGTGGGCTTTTAGGGGTTAATTAACCTACCCACCAATTTATATAAAAATTTCACCGTATGGATCTTGATTTATATTTAGATAAAGTTTCAATTGTTATCAGAATTTCTTTTGTTGTCAATTGTGATTAATTTTGACATTAGGGTTGAGAGAAATTTTGCCCTCCTTCGTTCCCAAGTACCATGTGTCACATATTAGAAGAGGATGCCAGGTCATCAACCAACTACCGTACGTGTGAATATGCTTCGAGATTTGAGATCGTGTGTGAAGCTTCGGAGGGTAGGATGAATAAGGCCACTTGGCTGGATTCGGGCGAGTCAACCCCGGCAAAGATTCGATTCCCCAGCGGCCTCGCTACCTGGCACGGCACTGTACATCAATCAATGGGATAGCATCTTGTATGTGATTAGAGCACCCAAGCACGATTTTTGTGGACCCGGTCTTTCAGCATCTTTCGGCTTGCTTCATGAAAGAAAGAAATAAATAAGGAACGAATAACTGAAGTCCGTTTACAAGCTTCCTAGTATTATTTTATCTTTGTAGTGAAGAGATCTCTTTATTTGTGTAAAAAAAACACAAAATGAAAGTAAAGTGGACTTCATAACAACTTTAGTACAGAAATTGGCACTTTTTGTTACCCATCAATGGCACATTCTGTATGATTCACTTCTCTCTTAAGGTAGACAATGCTAAATCCGTGCATCTCCTTAAACCACCCACTCTATATTCTTGCCTACTTTTTAGATTTCATGTAGAAGGATGTACCTCATGTGCACATGGAGCATGTGAACGGTTTTAGGTAATGCGGTTCCCTTCTGAATTTTTTATCTATTTTTATAAGTGCTTAAAAAATATCACAAAATATGTAAACTTCTTCATTTTTTCATATTTATAATTGAAAATATTGATCCACATATTCCAACTTTCAAATTGTAGTGTAGTCCTTAAATGCACAGATTTAGCATGATCTACCTTAACCCGGACAGGGATTTACCAGTGTAGGGATTGGTGGCATGCTCCACAATTTTGTAATACTATGGTGACGCGTGATATTTAGTGTTACAGTTAGCAATTAACGTTTGTAAAACTAAATAACAAATATAGTGTAATCACTTCTAAAACTTTACGATATTTTCAGTTTGTACGTGCAAGTGCGTATGGCAATGACCACTTGACAAGGTGAAGAGTACACCAAATGTAGAGTACCTAGATGCATATTAAGCAAGATAGCTCTCACGCAACCTCCATACAAGCTTATTGTTACCAAATGCGCGAAGCTTCTACTATGTTGTACACGCAATTAGAGACCTCTCTCTTCCACTCTCATCTTCTCTACCTTTGCGTTAAGAGTGGGCTTCCATCTTGACCACAAATTATTGTAATATCCTATACTTATTGCACATTGCACATTGTGAAAACTTAGCTAAACTAGAAGTTGAATATTGTAAGCTCTAAAATTGGGCCCAAAAATTTTCACTTCTCCCACGAGCTATTGAAGATCCAATTCTGAAAGTTATAAGTGCTCAACTCCGAGATGTCCTCGGTGTCAAAAAACAACGTCTAGAGATTAGAGAAAGGGCTGAAACTTTGAAGGGCTATAGCCTCTTCATCCAGAGTTTTTTTCCAACTTTTTGGTAGGGTAGAACTTGAATCAAGTCTATTTTCTATAACGAAAATTGCAAATCCATCTAAGATAGTACAAATCATGGCAATTATGCATCCTAGTAAATAAAATTTATGATATAGAGTTTTCATAAATGGGACATGCATGTTTTACAAATGCAAGCCAATTATGTGAAATCTAATTTAGTATAAGATGAATATTTTTTACTTAAGTAGGATCTTAAGAACCTTCTAGTTGAAAGCTTTTTGATCCACATTCTTTTGCTATGTATATGCAATTATGATACTACGCTGAATGATATTCGCATTCTCAGTTCATTAAAGACTGTTCGTATTCACTAGCTGTACATATTCTATGGAATGTGAGAAGAACTCTCGTGGATGTATATGAAAGTGCCAATCAGGCCAGCTCTCAAGTACTATTGCATGAAGTACTATTGCAAGATCTGATTGTGCAAAGTTGCAAAAGAAGGGGATCGAGCTTCTTACTACAATATTTTCCCATGGATGCAAGGGAAGAAAGACCTGTTTGGATCAACCTTGATCGTAAGGCAATGAATCGAATTCTCTTGCGCCTCTCAATACCTGTTTTACTACAACTGCGGTCAGTGTGTAAAACATGGAAAGAGCGTGTGGACGATCCCACTTTTCGTGACATGTTCGACAGCGATGATACTGTTGGCTTGGACATGATGTTCATGTGGAGGAAAGAATTGCAGTTACTTTCAGAAATCCGACAGGTTGTGTCGGCCGGCAAGATCTGTAGAAGTCTTCACTTTCCTCGACGTCGAATCAAGCCGATGGTACCGCATCCCTTCTACCGACCTTCGCGGAAGTTGTGACTGTGGACGTTCCACTGATGAGACACAGTTGATGGAATGCCACAACGGCATTGTTTCTGAGCTCACAACAGTCGCACACAGTGATCGAATCTCCTCCCTCATCCTTTCCGACCCAATCTCAAAGATTCGGAAGACGTTGCGAGATCTGCCTGAAATCTCCACTAGAACTAGCCCCGATCTGAATGTGGTCACCGTAGTAGACCAGCTCACGCGAAGCTACCAAGTTTTCTTGTTCGGGCACGAGCGGAGGGTTCATATACATGATTCACGTACCAGACGATGGCGATCGACTGATGTCGGAACCCTTTGGTCTGGTAAACTCGATGATGTAATCGGCTTTGAGAACACGGTGGTTGCTGTGAAAAAAATATATCAACCAGGGCACCGATCTTACCACATTCAACTTTTTAAGTATATCTTCGAATCCGATGCTTTTGAAGAGATTTGGGAGATGAAGAGAGTTGAATGGAGCTACCCATTTCTACGGCTTGTTGCAAGGGGCAATCGCTTGTTCTTCGTTGCAATCATGTACGATCCTATCTTAAAAACTGTTCCCACAAAGTTCCTTAAGCTCGAGGTTCATGAGATTCTCATTAATCAGAAGACTGGATTGAAGCCAGAAGTCAAAGTTAGAAACGTTGAACTTCCTCAGATCTGCGACATACCACCAATGTACAGTCTAGAACAAGATCTTGCGCCATGTGCTACAGACGTACATCCTTGTTTTGGTGTCAATGGAGAATGCAACTCTCTGATTTTAGTGAACAGAATCACAGGTAAGGTAGAACGATTTAACATGTTGAGGCGAGAAATGGTACCGGATCCCTTACCGCCACACCCTTTAGTTCATGACCTTCCACCTGATGCTCCTACACGGGCATATCTATCAAAGTGTACGAAATTGAAGTTCAAGAATCTCCCGGCGAGGAACCATCTTGGGTGGATACTCTCCTCCTAAAGCTTGGAAACTTTCGAAAGAAGCAATAAACAACAACAATGATGTGATATTCATTGAGTTTATTGATTTCATGGGGTTCACTCTGAGACACTAGAGAATGTTTATACAGACTATTTGTGAAGATGATGATTTAACATGCTTGTATTGAAAATGCCATACAACATGTTCAATTGATGCAAAAGAAGTTGTAGACATACAACATGTTCAATGCAAAAGAAGTTGTAGAGGAGTAAATTTGTAATTTCTTCATGCGATAGGAAAATACTACAGTATGCACTTAACCCCTGAACCCCTGAGCGCCCCTGCGGACTAAATGTGTCCGCCAGGAATTCCGCCAGTCAGAAGTCAACCATTGTTTGACCATTATAGAAACCAGATCCGTGCGGTGAAATCCATCCCAATTTTTCCTACACCTTCCCATCCCTGTTCTTCATGTTTCTCAACGGTGAAATTAAAAATAATCAATTTCTGCAGAATTGGCACCCAGGGCAATGGTAAGCTTGGAGTATCACTTTTTGGACACACTAATTAGGTTATTTTTATTGAAAGCCTCCAAAGTTTGTCTAATTTGTTCATTTTAATCAAGTAAAAAGACCCTAAAATGGAAAATAAAATATCATGCACCTCAATGAAATCAAAGTATATATGCCTATAGAGTTTATCTTAGATTTTTTATTTTTTTTGGATCCATTCATAGATGAGGGAAAAAATGCTGAATTTGGGGATTTGCAGGCATTATAGTGCACAATGAATTAATTTCTTTATAATTAATTAAATTGTTTTGTATTCTACACAAGAAGATGTAGGTCATATTCAAAAATTATATTAAAATAAAAATGGTTGATATTCCATTTGCTTGATTCTATGGATTTTAGGTTATTGGGACATTACTTACTTTTTCAACTAATAAATCAAATAAAATTACTTCAAAATATTTTTTTAATTTCTAATTTTTTTCTTGATACATTATAAGTGTAGACAACTAAAAGCACATCTAATGAAGTCTTATTGTATCACAGTGTATAAATGGATATGTTTGACACACCAGCATAGAGTGCAATTGTTCATGGGACAACCTTTTTGGGTACCCCAACCAGACCATCACCCCCCAATAAGCTTGGGCACGGTCTCCACACCTTGATTTTTGGGCTTTTTGGAGGGGGCGCTCAGGGGTTAAAGACCCTTCAGGGCTAATGTACAGTACAAACATCTTTATTCCCCAACAAATTTTTATACTCAAGAATTATTATTTTCTTTTCTCACAACCAACCTTCACCTACCATCTTGAATGACCTCTACGAGAAAGAAAGAAAAAATTTAAAAATGAATGGAGGCCCCTACTAGAAAGAGAAGAAAATAACTAAGGGGAGGCTTAAGGAGGCCAATGTAAAGAAAGTACTAATTTCACCCCTAATTCTATGACCACTAGTCACCATATTTTGCAAATGTCTCCTACCTAAACCTGAATTTTGCTCATGCCTTGATCTAGCATAGAAATTTACCAGTTTGTCTGAGATGATGAATTGTTCGAGAAAGACCATACGTAGCAACTGCTCTAGAGGCAGCCCGAAATCCGTGGCCATAGATAGGTGACGAATCCATCTCAATTTGGTGAATGAAAAACTCGCCCAAGCGCTTGTTTATTGATGATCTTGCATAGCCTCTTTTACGCTCTGATTTTAGCCACATGTGCGCTATCACTTGGCAAATACCCTCCTCTACATCATTCTCCAAATTTGGGAACCTTCCTGTGAAAATAACACACCAAATATGAATGGCATTCACATAAATAGCTAAGAACGCCAAACCCCTATGTGGGTTGGTGTGAATATGATGTTCATTAAATTACCATTGAGGAATATGTCCAAATGACATAACATCAATGGTGAAAGACTACTAACCCTTCTTGGGGTGAACACTACATAGATAGCAATTACTCACTGAACCTACATACATTGCTCATTTAATTTGTACACAAGAAAGGCTCTAATCCCATCAAGAATGAAGCATTCTACATTCTTTCTACTGGCTCGTGGTCATATAATATAGTATTAAGGGCAAATTGACACTCTATTTATGTTGGCCTCTGTTGACTTAGATAACCAAGCCCATGTTTGTTTGAGGGGCTTGCTTTTCAGTGTATTTTCCATACTACTAGGCGTTTCAAGGTTAACTAAGTAACACAATGGGAATATTCAAATGATCAAATCGGTGACAATTGAGCTTGAGTTGAGCCAAATGTACTCTGTGGGTACATTTAGCTTGACTCGAGCTAAACTCTATTTCCTCAAAATCAGTGAATGTTACCATTATAACGGAATACATGTTTAGTCACAATGGAAGGTAGGAATGTGCTTACCATCAAGACGGATCCAGGCGTGCATCAGTTCATGTGCTAAGATAGACCCAGTCAATAACCTGCACATTTTCAGAACAATTTATATTTTTTTCGAGTAAAATTAGGCTCAGCTTTTCTCCATTTCTCCTTTTAAACAAGAGTTTGCAAGGACGATGCTACTCAGATAATTAATATATTAAATTTGATGAGCACATGTTTTAGTAGAGTAGAGAGAAGCAACATACCGAGGTAAGCCGTAAAGAACAAGAATGGCTGTAACCTTATAATCCCGTGGTAATCTCCTCGTTTCTATTTCATGTTCCAAGGCCTGCTCAACAAGCACAGTAACTCAACTTTAAAAGAGATTCATAGACATGAAACATTGGTTTATATCAGATATATGGTTCCTGAGTTTCAAGAAACAACGAACTATTCCAAATTTCAGCCCTAATAATCTTAATATTACCATGCCAGACGAAGATTCGATGATGTTTGAATAAATCTTGGTTATCCAAGATTCCAGATGATTCCATAGTTGACTTACAGAAAAGATTTGCTCTTCGGATATACATAAACCTCGAGTTTCTGGAACATGAGTATGGCTCTGCGTTCATAGATATCCATGCCACTTATTAGATGCACAAAATGCATTGAAATGGGCCTGACAGTTCAACCGTTTAAATCTTTAGAATCCAATCCGTCCCAACATTCATTACAACTAGAAATATATACTCACCATGCAGTTATAAATGTCTACTGTAACTTAAAAAAATACAAACACAGTTGTAAATGTCAATTGCTACTTCGAACTCAGTTGCATAAGGCCCCATTTTCTTGAGGTGGAGAGAGAGAGAAGAGACTCGTACATGATCCTTTTCAAGTTCGGTAGCATTGTTTAGAGCCTCTCGTTCGACCAAAAGCATGGGAACTTGTTGCTTGATCGGCATGTCGAGGTTAGTGTCGTAGAAATTTAGAATTTCATGATACAATGGTTGGCAAGTTGTTGTGGTCATCACTGCAGAGTCCATGCATTCTGAACATGCCTTCCTGCCATCTCCCAAACTCTTGAATCTTTGATCTACTGCCTGCGTGATCAATCGAAATGTTCTTAGTAAAAGTAAAGCAGGTTCTATGAAATAAGGGTTCGTAATGTTATCATTTAAGAGTGTTGAAACTAAGCATTATTTTAAAGCTCATTAGAAAATATAAGCGATGATTGAGGGATGATTGGAAGTTGACCTCGATACGATCGCAACTGCAACAGCATGTACTCCCATCTCGTTCATGAGCTGGGCAGTACCTCTGGTTCCAAAATGGGTGTGAACTGTACTCGATCTGCCCGCAGGCATTCAAAGGAATCTGAAAAAATTCAAGACACCATAAGCAGGGTTGTCTTATGCGACGCTGTTGAATGACATACATACATTCGCCCTCGAAGGAGGTAGACGACATGGAAGAGGCAAATGTTCATATTTTTACTATGCATTTTCTAGTGTAGTCGAACATTCCTGTCAAAAAGTCATGTCAAAAACGACAATTTAGAGAAACATTCCTAAAAGTGTGTCATGTAATACAACCTTGACCATAAGATGTGTAGTCCATTTACCACATGATGACATGATATTATGGGTCAATAGAATGTACAGAGGTTCAATCTTTGTAATGTCATCCCTCAAACCTTTTACAATATCACCTTTCTAACCTTGTTACTGTGACTTTGTGAGACACCATTGCATTTTGGGATAGTAGCAAATTATGGAAGTACAAAACAAAAATAGTGAAAGTGGGGCGTACATAGTTATAACATATCTCACACTTTGGATGAAATAGCTTCTTGTAACAATGGCGGTGGTAGGGGTCACTTCCATGCACGGAGAACTGGAGATGCAATACATTACACAAGATTAGGATACGCTTTTTGATGGAAGTCATGAATAAAACTGTCATCTCGGACCCATGTTAGTGTCCTATGCTCTAAGCATAAGGGCCCTAAAACAACGAAGACGAAAAATTCATTATGTATTTAGAGGTTGGCAACTTGGCATGAGTAGAGTATTCGTTCAACCTATCCTTGATTGTATTCTTATGCCTATAAGTCACAATACCAAGAATGAGATTACTAATTTCTCTATCGATGAACACTATGCTTGTTCTACCTAGTGTCTAGTGCCTAATAAACAACTGACATATCACCCCTCAAAGCCACAATGGCTTTGAGGGTGTTGACGCAGCAAGATCCATGAGCCTTCAAACCCAAGAATTGAATTGATATGATTACCATTCTAATATGCTTAAAATTGTGCTACTTTGCATGTAACTCATACATAGTATTACCAATAAGTCAATGAAATTTTCTGCTTCAAAGTACTCTCTTGAGTTGCAAGCAAGAAATCTTGAAAACATTGAACTAGACTAGGGTCTAAAATAAAACCATGGTGTTTATGCCTGATTGTGCTTGCAATGATAAATAGCAACTAATTTGCATTCCAAAATCATCCATTTGACTCCAAACAATTTGCAAACAATCCTAATAATATTGCGTTCATATGACTTGTACCTCCTTGTCAACGATTGTTTGGTGGCATGATGTGCACACAAAGCAAGATGGGTGCCAATTCTGAGCAAGGCATGTCAAGAACCTTCCAAATCCAAGTGTACCATGACAACCAGCACATGTTGACATTCCAACTGATCTGCTCAACAACAACACATGCCACTTTTAGTCTTCTTCTCACCATTCAAAAGTTATAAGTTATTGGTGTTTGCAATAATTGATATATATCAAACCGCTACAACTTTTACTTTTTATCAACGAATTCACTACTTATGTTCACAACGTTGCCACACTTTAAGGTATCATTATAGGTAGTTGTTTGCTTAGTAAATATAAAGATCAAAAATATAAAGTTATAGAAAACCCTAATCATATAGTGTGGCTACACTAAATGTAGTTCCTAGTGTACCAAATTACGTCATTACCAAAAAAAGTGTATAAACCATTTGCATCCTAAGACCGAATCTTGATTTGGTACAAGTCTACAACCTTTGGTTTCACAGCATGCTATTTTCTGACATCAACTTCTTGACAAAGGAATGCTCCTATCAACTTGTCTTTCAAAGGCACTTCGATCGTTCACATTGGCATGTTATTTTTGTACCACCACTAGACCACACAAGAGGTAAATAAGGAGACGAAAATACTTCTTTGTGGTGGCAGGAGTACCGCAAGAACCTGCATGGTGATCGAGGCTAAATGATTCTCGGAAAGCCCTTGCCAAGCAATCATAATCATCCGTCTTGTACCTTCCTAAAAAAGGACCTGATTTGTTAGAACTACACGTTTGGAGCTTGATCATTTCTCTCCAATTTTGATGTTATCCAATTTTGATGTTAAAGTTGAGCTTCACTTGATGTTGGCAATCGATTCAAAAGAAAAGAAAGAATGCTTACTGGAATCGAAAGCAGAGGGTTGCAACTCAGGCTTCCTGCCATAGCCACTTGCAGGAGTGTAAATCTCTGTTGTCCCTCCATACTGGCTCACGCACTTGTTACTGTCCCTAGAGTAGCCGTCGTCCATATTGCTATGCTGAACGTCCTCATACAAGTCCCCATTTGTACCCTGTTCCAGTTCCACCGAAAGAACCATTCTTATCAAGAAGCTGAAACAGGTCACCGATACGATTCAGCAAAGAAAGGCCTCTAGATACTAAAATCATATCAACTAATCCATTGTTGTGATTGAGATGGCACCTCGAAGATCGAAGGACCTCGCCATGACCAAGAATTGTCACACTCCAGTTCCCACGACCCCGAGCCACCACTACTGCCGTATCCACCACTTCGCGGATACTCGTAATATTCATGCTCGCCATAGCGCCGGTACTCGGACACTCCCAGTACTCTCTCCAACCACTGCATGTTCGATCGCACCTGCAATCAATCCTCTCTTAGTTTACCCTCTGCAGCAGAAGACTAGAGACAACCCCACCTCGAACAGGAGTAATGAGCATGCAAAGAGGAAACCATGATTGCTGGCAAGGTTCTGACTCCCTCAATTATTGAACTGCTAGATTCCTAGGACTGTCGAATCAGTCTGATCCCAAGGCCATACCTCGCGAGAAGTGTGCTGCAGGGAATTGAAGGATTTGTCCCCTGCAGCTAGTGTTGTTCAATGAAGGCTTTTGAGGCAGTCAACTTGGAGAATGGATTTGTGATGAGTACAGTAGTTAGTTGTGCTGTTAATAGTGACGATTGACTCCGCAAACGCTCGGTGAGCACGACACTTGTCGACGATGCTTACTCCAAAGTGGTCCCATTTACTCTAAATTTAGACGGAATTGCAACACACTCATTCATTGCAGTCTCGTGATTGGGCCACTCGAGTAATCCTGATCCTTCCTAAGTTTTCTACTAGTCTACCACCAACTCTGTTTGGCACGGAATTATTGAATGCAGCAACCTTATCAAGCTACGAGGAAATTGTTGAGCAGAAGTTCGCCTTTGACCATACAAGATTTCAATGAAATTTGCGGCGCACGTTCTAGTCTTGCGAGTCTAAGCTCTTATCAACTGAACTGCGATCCGAAAACAAATAGACGAAAACATTTCAAACCCCCAACAGCAGGTAATCGATCTTTTAGCTGAACCTCAAATCTATTCTGCTAGACATTCTTGACTGAAATTGGTCCAGATCATACAATTGCCACTTTTAAGAACTTGCCGTAAACATCTACAATATCTAAAAGGACTCACGTACCGAATTAGAATGTAAACTACCGCTATCTAGTTCTACTACAATTGACAGTGTGCCGAACTCACCCAGAAGACAATCAACTAGCTCTTCGGATCGATCAATAATCTGATGATGCACCAACTTGAGGTAAATTAATTACTACTATTCAGACAGACGCAACTTGAAGACCTATCACTACTGTACCTCCTTCGCAAACAACAGGACTGAACAGAAGAGTGGAAGATGGTTACTAGGATATGTAGCTCTTTCCGGCAGCGACGACACTCGCTGTGCAGAAGAGAACTTCGACACCGACCATGGATAGATTCCCGGCCTCCAAAGCTTGCAAGCAACCGATCAAGCTCCGACAGTTCTCTCTGGCTAAAGGGTGTGCAGGAATTTAGCAGGTGCAGTCATAATTACCGGCAGTTGGGCATGAGTCTCATGTCCTCCAACGAATGCGTAAGTTAAGCTGATTGTCACATGCTGCAATTGTAGTGATGGAGCAGCAAGCAGGCAATTGCGGTTTCCTTTGTTGGAGTGCTCAGACAGGAACGGAGAAGACGACTTTCGGACGGACGAAAAAACATATTCGTTCGTCGTCGTTGTCGTCTCTCCGGTTCATAGTTACATGCGGAGCTCATCCACTTGAAAAGTCGCTTTCGTCTAGGCATTGACATGTGCCTCTTGGTCTTGGAGAAAGTAATGTTGAGTATGTTGACTAAGTTTTGGAAGATTCACTTGTCATGTCACAAAATACAAAATGAAATGATGAGGATGGAAAGGTGATAGGAGGTAGAGGAAGCAATTAACTTGAAGTTGACTAGCCCCAAGTGTCAAAAAGTCTCCGAAATGACAAAAGCTACTCTCTTTTGATGCAAGGTGAACATTTTCAAACTTTGACGAACTTTCATGTATATAATTTTAGGATCTTGTATTTAACTTGTATGTGTATATGTATGTTAAATCTCAAATTCAAATTCCTTATCTTGAGAGATTTCAAGTTTTAAAATATTCATTCATTTTCAAATTTACTTCTTAAATTGAATGGTAGATCCCTAGTAATCTATTTCAAAAAATTCACTTCTCATGCACTAAACTAAAGATGATGATGTTCAATGTTTTCATGCTTAATAATTAGAGCTAACTATGATCATGTACATCTAATGAACAAATAAGCACAAAAGTCGTTTCTAATATGACTTTTTAATCAGCAAATAACTATTTATACTACCTCAAGAGGCACAATGTTGTCTACATGGTTAATAGATATACCAATTAAAAACAGAATGGTATAGCCATTATGTGTCACTTAGAAAATTATCATGAACAACACAGATTACCATCTCTGGTGTAGTGGAAAGTAGGGTATTTTCAACAAACTCTATCATTAATATTCTTTTTAAGATCTCATTCCACTGAGCTTATTGAAATCCCAAGTGCAATAAGTCATTCAACTTGATCAAAATTATACACTTTTCTAAAACTTTAGTGATAGGAGGAATATGGCATCTTAAGTGATAAGATGACCTTGGGAAGTGAACTTGGTGTTGTAATGATGAACAAATCTTGAAATATGTGAACAAGAATGCTTACAAGGGCACACCATTTGCCACAAAGCTTAACATATGAAGTTTCTTCTCAAATCTACAAGATTGCAATATTCACTAGCTTAGCTTCTGCAGTGAAAAGAACTTTCCGGGTTAAACATCTTATCATTCCTATACAAAATCGTGTACCACAGAGTGGTGCTCCTGTTCATGAAACAAGTGTCGAATCTTTTACATTCTACACACTATTTCACCTCCTCTGCAAAAGAGGAACTCAAAAACGGAGACTCGACAACCCAAGCAATCGCACTGGCCTTCCCTTTCCCCCTTTCATTCATACTAGTCATTCTAACTCTTCTATGCCCGATCGCAGATCACATACATTACAACCTGTGAAGAATCACTAAGAGAGAAGAGAGACAGCGATGCTTTATGCAAGTTTGTACAGGAGTTGTAGTTGGGGCTTAGCTAGAAGTTGGAGGATTGCCTGTTTGATTGTTGACCATCAGAGGAGCGAGAGTAACCGCCGCCGGTACCATTGACCATGCTATGGGACCTGGAGCCGCTCTTGGGGTTCTGCAGGAGCTTGCAGAGCACGGAGCTCATTTCGTGCAAGGAGATGGGTTTGAGCACCACGTCGTCCATGCCGATCTGTATACACCGCTCCTTGGTGCTCTTGTCGGTGTTGGCCGTCAACGCCACTACCAGCGGCTCCCCGGGCCGGAACTTCTGCTTGATGATCTTAGCCACCTCGTAGCCGTCCATCTCCGGCATGCACAGGTCCAGCAGGAGCACCCGGAAGTTACTACCCGGCTGCGACAACGCATTCAGGCACTGTTGCCCCGACTCTACCACTGTGGTGTCACACCCTAGCCTATCTAATAACCTCCGGGTCACGATCCGGTTCACACTGTTGTCGTCTGTCACCAACACCTTCAGTCCCTTCAGATCCTCCTTGTTGAGCAGATCCTCCCGTGACGGTCTGTCCCTCTCCTTCGCTGATAACGACTGCTCTTGCAACCTTATTATGAAGGTCACCACTGAGCCCCTGTTTAACCCCTCGCTCTCGATCCAGATGTGCCCATTCATAAGCTGCACGCAAGCAAAAGTTAGTAGCGTGTTCTTGTGGGTGATGAGACGGAGGTGTGAAGTGGGGTGTGCTTTTACCTGAACGAACTTCTTGCAGATGGCGAGACCGAGGCCAGTGCCGCCATACTGACGAGTGGTGGTGCCATCAGCTTGGACGAATTTGTTGAAGAGACGGGGGATATCATTCTCTCGCACGCCGAGTCCAGTGTCTTTCACAACGAACCGGATGTACTTGAAGCCATCAGACGGAATGGGGCGCCAGCTGGGGTTACGTGGGTCTCTTCGAACGCCGGCATCGTACTTCTCCAGGCTCACGGAGACCGACACAAAGCCCTGTCTGGTGAACTTCACGGCGTTTCCGATGATATTTAACGCCACTTGAAGGAGCCGCTTCTCGTCGCCGATGACGTTCACCGGCACGTCAATGTTGACGTCGAAGTAAAACTCCAGGCCTTTGCCTTTCGCCATGGGCTTGGCCAGATTCTCAGCCTCTCTCAACACCGTCGGGAGCTCGAAAGGACGCATGTCCAGGGTCAGGCTTCCGTCCTCCAGACGTGAAAAGTCTAACACGTCGTTGATTAGTGTCGATAGCAGGCTGCTGCTTTTCACCACTGTGTCGATCATGCTCCTCTGCTCCTGGGAGAGTAGCTTGCCCTCTTGAAGGAGTGATGAGAGGGCGATGATGGCGTGCATTGGCGTTCGCATCTCGTGGTTCATCACCGCTAGGAAGTCATTACGAGCTCGTATCGCTGTCTCTGCTTCCTGCCTCGCCTGTTGTAGAGACTTGTTCTGCTCCACCAGCGCTTGCCTTGTCCGTTGCGAGTCCTCCAACACTGCTGCATGGGATAACGCCACCGCAACCTACACCCATACCAGAACCAATCGTTGCCAAAGCCCAATAAGCTATCTCCTCAAGATATAATCAAATCGAAAGTATCCACGCTTGTAACTACTACAAAGGCTTAAGTCGTATACGAATTTGCTAGTCTGACCTATACGTGTACCAAAATTGAACTCCAGGCTTTCAAATTCAGATGATATACATCCGATCTTCATACGATTTAACCCTTTTTTAACTGCTGCTACAGCCATTCGGTTGATAGAAATGCACATGCAGCAGGTCAATATGACACGGATTATGTAAATAAACACAGCCAAGGATGGAAAGGTACCTGATCTGCCACAACTTCCACCATTTCGATTTCATGTGCAGTCCACATGCGATTGGTTTCACCAGGTAACACCAACACCAAGATTGCATAAGAAGCACTGACGACTTCAGGCGTGCCTCCTTTAAAATTTGAGACGTAAAGCAAAGGCAGGCGAACTGCTGCCATAGCACCGGCCAGAACACGATGATTGCTAGCCTTTCCGAGAGCGCAAACCGGGGGAATGATAATCGCTTCACTCGTTTGAATGATCGTCTGCACTATCTTATCAGATGCAGGAACTGTAACTGGGATCTGCGCAGCAAGTTAGTCAAGCTCACGCTTAGCAAATGCAACAAGGGCTGAGTATACAAATATACAAATGACTGGAGTGTGAGGATTTCTTACCTGGACATAGCGTCTGTCAAGCTCGTGGGTGAGCCTGACCGCGTCACCCTCGGCATTCGGCTCCCAAATAGTGCAATTAGCGAGCTCCATAGTCTTGGCCAGCTCCACTAACGTCGTATTTAGAATGGTGTGGCGATCAAGACTGCTCCGAATCTCATTCGTCAGCATACGGACATGCCGCCCAGCCTCTTCCTGATCCTTAATAATTCCCATTTCTCTATCCAGCTCCGCTGCTTTGTGCTTGAGAAATAGCTCTCGCACCTGAAATGCCATCACCGTTAGCACATTCTTGTGTAGCTTGCACCTTAGTTCACGTTCATATCTTTTGCCAGACGAGAACAAATGCCAGAGTAGAATGCTAGTAACTTTACAAGCCTTTTCGTCGCTCATTATTCAGCGATTTAGAAGCTCCCATACGAACCGTGAACCCACAAAAGTATGAGATGACTCACTTTGACATGGAGCAAAGTGGGGATCACATGGACCAAAGTGATGGCAGTGGCGCACGAAACTAATGCAGTCGCAATCTTGAGAATAGTTTGAATAAGCATGATAAGAAATGAATGCGGGCCGTAGGTCCAAATAGCGATGAAGTGCGTAAGCCCGCACAGCACGATGAAAGCGCCGAACTGGATAATGATCCATCGAAATGGGAAAACGTGCGAGAAGCTGACAAAATACACGAGCTCCAGAGGAATGGAGAAGTAGGCCAGAGCAATTAAAAAGTCACTGGCCAATTGACACCGCGTCACCAGCTCCAGCAGACCCCAATCTTCTTCGCAATTGCACCCTGGAAGCCCTGCAGCAATAAAATTGCGCACTTTCCACTCTCAATAAAACTGCTGATTCATTCCCCTCTGATGATTGCTGCATTTTCAAAAGCACCAAAACGGTACTGACCTGGAGCACTGGTCCTCATACCCGCCATGACAGCTCTGATGATCAATAAAAGGCACGTCAGCGAAAGTGCCCATTTCCAAATATGTATCGCCATGGCTGATGCTCCCCCACAACTTCGAGCACTACGAGTTCAGTGCAAAAATAGGGCTATTGCGTTTGTCCATGCAAAATCTGCACAAATTCCCACTGCACATTCTGATCCTCCGCTCCCTCGCACCACAATCTCAGCGCGACAATCGGCAAGGTGGGCCGAAAACTAGCAGCACTTTACACCATTCGCATGTTTTTACAAACACTTCCTAATACCCCTAATTTGCAAAGAAAACATGTGATTTTTTCCTGAACCTGTACTAATAACTTCACTAATACCACTCGGTTCCTCCACACAGATATCCCATCAACAGGATTACATTTCGGTTGCAGGATTCATCAACAGTCAGTTCGCGACTGAATCATTCAACTAGAGATACGCTAACGAGCTCCAGAGAAGAAGAATCTTACGACTCCAAACACCAGTGCATGTTGGGCACATAAAGTGCAACCAAAACCTGAGAAGGAATCTAGCAATTTACAAAACCGCATGTCACACAAGTGACGAACACCACCAATCTAACTAGTGATAGAGAAAACGCACCAAGCAACAGGCCGCGTGAGCCCTCGAGCTTCAACACTTCACGAGCTGCATGAGCTCCAGCAATTGCTACCCTCGCTCACGCTCGCGCTCACTTTCTCTCTCTCACTCTCTATTCTCCGTCAAATAGCCATAGCCGCTCCAGAAATCCACATGACTCGCACCACAGCGGTAGATAGATCTAGAAGAGGCTCTCACGCCACAACCTTGCTTGCTTGCTTGAAACAGAAGAAGAAGGAGAAGTAGGGCCTGAACCGAAGAATTCAGCAAGTGGGTCGTAGAGTCGCTGGAATTGGAGAGCATCAGTGAACATGCTTGGAGCGAGCAAGGGAAAGGACGAATTGAGAGCGGTGATCTGACCATGGCCAGTTTAGGGTTACGAAATGGCACCCCCAAAACTGCAAACTTGCGCTAGGAACTAGACAGTAGGGCTGGGCACATGCCCAAGGAGGGTGAGCCAGGCGTACGCCGGCGTCCTGCCACCCGGCCACCCTCGCCACTAAGGGCGGGACAGTGGAGGGGTCGCGCCTCCACTGCCCGACCCTCCTGCTGCCCGATGTGGGGTGGCTCTGTCCGCCCAGCTCCTGCGGCTCCCTCATGCGGCCAGTTCTGCGGCTCCTGCGCCGTTTCTCGTTCCCTGCGGGCGACGACCCCGTTCCCTGCAATTCCGAAGTTCCCAGCCGCGAGCTCGTTCCCTGCGCCATTTGGGCCAGCTTCAGGGCCATTTTGCAAGCCTTTGGAGAGCATTTCGGCCCCCCAAATTTTTTCTAAGTCCTAGAGTCCTCTTTTTACCGGTTTTTTTTGTGTTCTTCACATGCATGTAGGAAATTGAGAAGTTCATCAAATGAGGTCATAATTGAGCATGTTGTTAGCATATTCATGCATTGTCCATAGAAGATAAAGCGAATTACATTCAAAGTGGAAACAAAGTGGTGAAAAAAATTCCAAACTCCAACTTTATTTCACAAAAATTTTGTGATCACAATTTTTGCAAAGTATGGAGTTTGCTCCTCCTTCCACCAAAGTTTTTGTAGCACATATGTCACAAGTCACCTTGGGAAGTTTCCGAAAAATAGCCCTCTTTTGTTTTGAGTGTGACAAAAGCATATGTGAAGATCTCTTCAAAGGTGGACGTGGAGTACTCCCTTCACCAACTTCGGAAATAGTGCGTTTTCTCCCATGTTCCATCCTTGTACGTTTGACATTCTCTTGAAGAGAAGAAATGGAACCTCGTTTGGGAAGAGAAATCATGTTTGGCCTCTCAAAACTTAAAGGCTCTTGTAAAGAAATAAGACAAGCTTGAAGAACTTCTTGAATTCGTCTTGCCTTTTCTTCATTGTGATCACTTAGAGAGATCGTACATAGTGAATTGAGTTCACTCAATGTCTTGAGCGCCTTCTCGTGCATCACACCGCTTGAAGAAACTTTCTCCATTGTTACATCCATTTGAGATGGAATCGTGATGTCAATCTCTTCCATCTCCGGGATCATACAAACCGTATCTTCCACCGCTTCATTGAATTTGGGCCCTTCAAAAAACTCCTTGACAATAGATTGCAATCCAAAAATATGCTTGCATGTAGATACTATGTCGGGGCAATTGCAATAGTATGTTTTCAAGGACACACTATACCAAAGAGTGGGGGAAGTCTCACTTTTGACATGGAATAAGAGTTGTTCCTTATCAATCACCTCCACAACGTCACTTGGAGATTGTTGGTACGCTTTGAATATCCTCTCTCCTCCTTTCAATCTATGACGGTGAGTTTTGTTATTCCCCCTTCGCAAATACCGTTCCGAATCACCTACACATTGAATAAGTAAACTTCAATTCAATATCATCAAAGAAATATGTGATAAACTTCAAGTAAGGAAAATGTCAAAAGATTTGGAACTCACTCAATCGTTGGGTCATTTTGAATTGACTCAACAATGTGGGTTGGCCCACACGAGTGCCATCCTTGGCACTACCAACAATCGCTATAATAAGCTCCCGTAGCGATCGATTCACCTTCCCTTGAAGAAGAGTGTACTTGATCAACTCCCAATGTCTTTCGACATGGTTAGTTGTATCCATTCCTCCATAAGCAAAGAGCCTCCCGAATCGAGGCCACAATCTTCTCCAAGGTACATTAATTCCGGCCCATCCGGAATTGATATATGTACTAAATGCCGGAATGTGTTCAAACTCAACACAAAAATTCCTCAAGTTTTCATCAAAATGAGACTCGTTTGGACAAAGCAATAAAACATGCAATGCTCTCCAAACACGATATTTGTCTCCATTTGGAACACGTGTTAATAAGTTTTCACTCCATGCTTTCATAACATGAAAGTGACACAACAAAACACGTCCACTTACTTGTATTTTTTCACCCGCATCATATGTCCAACACATAGCATCATTCTTAACAACACTTTGAATGGAATTCAAAGTAGTTTTGTGCTTATCTATGACTATCGCCGATGGCCTAATCTCTCCTAGTGACTCAAAGACATGGGTTAGAGCTAATTCAATAGCAATGCCCTCATGTCCTTGTTTGACATCAATACTACATAACATGTAAAAAACGGGAATACCGATCCCATCTTGATTTGGCACAATAGCCGCATAAAGAGGTAAGCCATATTGATTTGTTTTAAAGGTAGAATCCATTGCCCAAGAATTGTTACCAGAAAATCTCCGAGCCGATTCCCGCATGAATTCATCTTGAATGACAACAACAAATAGCCTCTTCCTTGGGTCCTTTTCCGCCGGTGCATAAGGTTGATAGAAAATAACTTTCCCTTGAGCTTGTAATCTCATAACCTCAATTTGTGCCGCATCCCAATCATCCTTGCGAAGTGCATCTACACACAAAAACAAACCGTTGACACCAATTCACAAACTCATAACTCAAAATTGATATTTTTTTGATGATTTCGAAAATTGATAAAGTAGAATCAATCATTATATAAGAGAGCATAGCAATAAGAATGACATTCATATACTTCAACAAATATATTTTAAGTAAAAGTAGAGGCATTACATTGTTCGAAAAAGAGTTATTAATTTTTCAATCAAAGCAAGTAATATTGATATGAATCAAATAAGAGAATAGGTTGAAACACATACCATTTACTCTCAAAGAATATGCAAGAATTTGCACTTCTTTCTTGATGATGAAGAACCTGTATGTGACACGTTCCACCTCCGGTACACATTGCGAAAAAGCCTCATGTGATTCCACCGATTTGGCTTCCAAAGCTCTTGGAGAAAGCATGAGCTTCAAGTTCTCCATAACCCAACCAATCACTAATGGGTGCACGGGTAAAAAGAATGTATCCGCATCGGACCCCGGGACATGTCCACTATGTTCACTATGAACATAGATAGTGGCTTCAAGCTTCTCTTGAGACACGGAACTTGAAGACTTCGATGGATTGGGTTCAACAATCTTGATTTGAAATCCACAGTTACACAATCTGGATGTCCTATCTCTTCTAGAATCTCTCTCCTCTTTGGGTTTTGCATCAACCGTTTTCCTATGTGGACGGTTTTTGCTACCACCTCGGTGACAACGGTAGTATGTGACAGTTTTGCTTTGCCATACACGGCGTTTAAAACGCTTTTTTAGCACAATATGTTTTGTGCAAATAGAATCTAAAGTTGCACTTAGATCATGTAATGGAACAATCACAACCTCATTCCAAAATTTTTTACTCTCTTGGCACACTTCACAAGAGAGTACACAATTTTGTATGAATGAGTTATGAATCCCTCCTACTTTGAGATCGGTACTCCATTGAGTACGAATTGTATCTTTTGTTAAAGAGAGTGACCTATGTTTCCCATTTTCATAAACATGGCCTCTATGAACAATTGATCGCCAATACTCTACGGGAGGAATTTGTCTATTCTTTTCATCATAAGAAGGAGACAAGGCAAATCCATCCAAAAGCTCTACAACTTTGAGTTTGAGTTGAAGCTTTTTCCACCTCTCAATAGTAAAGGCTTCCAATTGTGTGTGTGTCAAAAATCGCCCATGATCTTTTAAGAGAGGACAAAACAATGGATGGGCTTCTCGAATTTGGTCAAGTGATGGAAAGTATCCTCTTCTTATACAATCAACCATGAGTGTGATAGATGGAATGGTGAAGTGTACTAACGCGGGAAAAGTCTCAATCGAAATGTCTTCAAATGATGAAGAAATCGAATCATGCGAATGTGTTGGAGTTCCAAGGTTGATGTGCTCAACTCCATTGACAATCAAATCCTCCCATGGCTCCAAAATCTCATCACCTCCATCCTCCTCTTCAAATTCCGAATCTCCATTAGAAGCCAAGAAATATGTCTCTTGGAATGTTGAATCTCCAAAACTTGCTACACCACCATCACGCACTCCTTGAAGAAATTCTTGCACTCCAACCAACTCACTTGCATCATCCTCAAAATCGGAAGGATAGAAGTTATCGTCTTCGATGAAATCTCCATCTTCCTCCATTTGCAACGCTAAAGCTTCACAAACGCCTTCCAACCTCAAAATCTACTCACTCATACACAAAATCCACTTTTTAGAACAATGTGTGTCAATTGTGTAGAAACCCTAATTTGTGACAATCTTTACAATTTTGAGATTCAAGAGCATCACAATGAGTTCCAATACAATGCAAACATGATACCAATCATTGTCATACTACAAAACGTACATTCTCACACTTTCTCACTTTCTACATTTTTTGAATCAACACTCTTGTATAAACCCTAAACCTACATGCCATTCACGAATACAATGAATTCAATGTTCTACTATACACAATCTACATGATCAAGGAATGAAAAGCTTAACAACTGAGTTGAAGGAGTTAACTTACCTCTGTGAGAGGAAGTACGGTGTAAGAGAGGCTGAAAAGGGCCGAAATGCTCTCCAAAGGCTTGCTCACAGTAAACTGCAGCCACGAAATGGGAGTACAGAGTACATCACCAAGGTCGCGGCGCGCCTGGGTATCGGGGGCGGGTATCGGGCTGCAAAATGGCCCTGAAGCTGGCCCAAATGGCGCAGGGAATGAGCTCGCGGTTTTAACTTCGAATTGCGAGGAACGGGTCGTCGCCCGCAGGAACGAGAAACGGCGCAGAGCCGCAGAACTGGCCGCATGAGGGAGCCGCAGGAGCTGGGCGGACAGAGCCACCCCACATCGGGCAGCAGGAGGGTCGGGCAGTGGAGGCGCGACCCCTCCACTGTCCCGCCCTTAGTGGCGAGGCCCGGCCACCCCTCACTGGGGAGGCCCTTGTCCGTGTGAACGCGACCCAATGGGATCCTGGTTTGTTCTCCCAGTGCACGCTATTGCTTCGAGGGGTGGGTGAGGGAACATTCGATGCCATTGTGTAGCCCAAATGTTAAGGCACACTATTTGCACCTACTACACTAATATGTATGTTCATTATTGAACGGTTCTAATTAATGTATATTTTTATATAAGTTCATATTATCAATTAAAGAATTCCTTGACAAGGATGCTTTACTCTAAGTAATATAATTAGTTGTTTTCTCGGTAACAAAAAACATCAAAAGCAAAATGTTATAACAAATCTTAGTTATAGAGTGTGGCATGTTGAACTTATATTTTAGTGTATGATAATTGGCGCAATTGAGTTTTGATTTGTTTCTTAGTTGATAGATGTTTATTGTAAGTTTTGACTAGGAGTTTTGATTATACAAAAATAAAATATATTGGTTCATAGTATGAATTGAGCTTCTTGCCAAAATTGAACATGTCGTCTTGTGGTTAAATTACATAGTTGAAGTAGGTCTTCCATTTTGATGTAAGATTATTTTGGTAGTAAATGATAAAATGATTGCAATAATAAAATCGGAAAATAAATCACTATTAATTCACAGGGCTGATACTTCTCATCTAAGAAGAAAGGAGAAGAGATAAGGTGTCCTACCTTTCCTATATTATTAGAAGTGTCCTACCTAATCAAGTGTCCTACCTTTCCTATATTATTAGAAGTGTCCTACCTAATCAAGTGTCCTACCTTTCCTATATTATTAGAAGTGTCCTACCTAATCAAGTGTCCTACCTTTCCTATATTATGAGAAGATTAGGTGTTTGTATTTCTGTACGGTTCTTTTTGTGAAGGAGAGGAAAGGACAAGGATACGAAGGAACAAGATGATGAGCAGATAAGGAGTCGAGGAGACGAGAAACAAGGAAATAGGGGAAAAATATGCATGAAGAAAACATTGTTTACAGCGAAGCGCTCTACTGTGACATATATTTTTACGTGTTTGTACAACGGATGTTTACACTAAATCTAATCAAGAAAAGAATAGACACCCGTTCGTCAATGATTCCTTTTATGATAAAGAGAACAAGTAAAGAAGGGGACAAGAACACAATGAGATGGGCAAGAAGGAGACAAAGAATAAGGAGGCAAGAGGATGAAGTGTCGATAGGATAAGGAGAGCGTGCAGATTAAAAGTAGTAGAATTTTCGAGTATATATGGTCTAAAAAAAAATAATGAAAATTACAAATACTTTGCCTAACCTCTAAAGGTGAGTAAAGCCCAAATTGGGTTAATTTTGTAAACATGTACATGTATAATTAAGGTATTAGGTCCTACAATTTCATACTTCAAAGCTTGTCAATATTCAAAATTTTGCATCTTGCTTCAAAAAGAGGTAGTTTTAGGGTTTTTGGTTGTTTTTAGTATGCTCAATGTTAAGGGCTAATTTGTAAAGAGCAAGGAAATGAAATAAAACACAATCTCCAATTAAAACTTTAAGATCTCCAATTAAAACTTTAAGAAATTAAATAACTTCTAAATTAAATAAGAAAGAAGTTTGTTGACTCTAATCAAATATTTAATGAACTATGTATTTATAGGTATGTTCTACTTTTGAGATAGAAAGGAACTACATGAAAAAGGCCTTAGGGCAAAAGTCATTTTTTGATCGTGAACGTACTGGCAATCTGACTCGCCATCTACGACCTTCCTATAAATCCAACTCTCACTCAAACGAGTTGTTTTATTCAAGTTAAGTTAACTTTTGGGAGATTTCATCTCGTTTTTTTTTTTTTTAAGTCTTAAAACTTTTGAACAATTAGACTTTGGGTACTTTTTGACATTTGTCCTAATAGAAAGGTGTGGATTAAAATGTAGTCAGAAATAAGTGATTTCTAAATATAGCACCTATTTCATTTATACCCATTTCTAACGAACAAAAGGCTAGAAGCTGTAAGGCCTTCTAATAGGTGGCATAAAGCCTCTCAAGAATCAAGTTAACTAGAAATAAACGACGTGTTTGAGTAAAAGTTGGATTAGTTGCTAATTCTTGCGGGTTTGCAATGTTTCCTCGTAGGCCGCCAAAGGTGGTAGGTTGAAAAAAGAAAGACCTTAGTTTGGCTAAATGTAGTCAATGTTGTCCTTTGTCCTTTTAACGAGTTGATTGGGAATGTCCTAAATAGGAGGGGTTAATAGAGAAGGATAGGAATGAGGACAATAACATGACAAGACTGAATGAGGAACATAGGAGGATAGAAATATGGTGGGGCAAGTAAACGAAGATAAGTGTGGCGATAAAAATGTGTAAGGGTCACGGGCATGGACATTCCTGGGTTACGTAGTATGAAATATAGAGATATATGTGGAATGAAACGTAGGTACAAAGTGTTGTTGGCTAGTCAATTAGCCTTGAAGAGACACCATGTTTTTTGGCTTCACAGAAATCATAGAAGAAATAGGAGAAGTAGAAGAAGTCATCAGATTGTGTAAAAAAAGTCATGCTAAATAACACATAACATTCTTAAATATAAATAAAAAGATTGGTTTTGATGTGATAGGTAAAACTTATTTGAGATTACTTAACAATATTATTAATAAGTAATCAATAAAGAACTAAATATAAACTTCTAATCTTAATTAGTCTCCAATATTGATTAGATCAATTGAACAAAATTAAAGTTGATTACTTGTGATTAGTGTTAAATAAAATATGATCCGGATGATCCAGGTATTTAATTCTACTTACCTTTAATCTATTAATGTTCTTACCCTTTATTACCTTGACATCTATGTCCCCCTCACTCAGAATACTCTGTTTTAGTTATAAACTTAGTAAACCCTTTGTTAACAAACAATATTCGGGATAATCCTCTTACTTTGATAAAACACTACATTATCATACGGTTTTAGAAATTAACAAGTGATATGGTGTTAGAAAGCTAATACAACATAGTAAAATCATACTAAAACACAAGTATTAGAAACCAAACCACAAAAATCTATAGTGAGTAGAAGTTAGGCTTTAATTTTGAAGGTAGCAAATCTCCCTAAAATTTCTGCAGCTAGAATTAGATCCTCAATAGAATCCGATCCAAAATATAAAATTAAAATCCAACGGTTAGTATAAGATATAAAGCTCCAAAAACATGTATAATTTGAGTTTCTTCAATATAGAACCATCATTGCAGATTCAATACCAAGATTATTTGGATTAAAAATCTTCCAACTATAAAGTGTTTGGATTTCATCTTCACATTATAATCATGGCTCGCAATGGTTAAACATGATTCATGTTAAAACACTCATGTACAAAAGTTGCCTTCAGTAAGGTCGAGACAACCGTACCTGACCTAGACACCCATAACCAACTAGTAAAGTATTCTCAATCCGCTCATAGAATATTTGCCTGCCAAGTAGCCATGCTACTTATATTCATGATTATAATTCTCTTAATTGATGTAATACACTGATTGATATCAGTAGCATTTTGGGTTTCAAAATTCATTGTACTTTACATAGTGGAGTGAACATAAAAATTGAAGTTGCATTCCTCATAATATTTATTTCTCTTTGAAGGAAAAATCAGCCTCCAATGCTACACCTCCCCTTTTGGTGCACATTCTCTTAAATGGTTGGTTTAGGTGCCTCAACCTTATAATGCATGCTATAAGTTCATAATTTTTAGATAGGTCTCCAATATTTACTAATGTATACAAAATTGATTTGAGATTTAAAATTTTTTGTCACAAATGAACTATAGACGAATTAGTTATGGCTCTTCAATATTTTAGTTTGTCATTCAAAATGTTGTTTTTTTACATCAATGATGAATGAGAGTTAAATGCTTAGAATTTCAAAAAACAATTTTCTGGATAGGAAACTTTGAGGGAGCCATAACCTCTTCATCCGGAATATACTTCCGATAAGATCACTTGGGTTAAGTTTAAAATCAAGTCTAGTTTTGTGGCAAAGTTTGAACCCCTCTAAGATGTTATGGATTAGTGGAATGCATTTTGGTAAGGAAACTCCATATTTTGGGTTTTCAAATATAGAGTGTATTTCACTCTATATGAAGAGCCAATTATGTGAGACCAATACTAGTCTTTCATGAATTTCATTTACAATATTGTGATGTTGAGATGAATCTCAACAACTTTCTAATTGGGAGATATCTTATCCAAATGATTTGGTATTGAATCCATAATAATTTTCCACTCATAATGTTCTTATAAATTTTTATAAATCTTAAGGAGCTACATCTCCTTCATGAATGATTAGGTTTCAACTTTATTTGTAATGTTGAAATCTAACTTATGGTCTAGTTTTTGTGGTAAAAGAAATTTCTTGATCCAAGATGTTGCAGATATGTGAGGAAGTTATGGCATTCTTTTTGGTGCAAAAGCTCTGGCCTTTTTCTCCTCTTGTAGAATTTGGAGTGGTTTTTAATATTGCAAAGCTAAAATTTGCGCAAAGAATTTTTATTTTCATAGTTATTTCTGTACAAAGGTATTCTTGAGATGAAGGTGAAACAACTTCCTAGTTGGAAAGTTTCTAACTACAATAAGCTTGTTAGTAGCATAGCCACTTCAAATTGGAAATAATAAGATTTTGTAATTCATTAAAGTGGTAATATTTTGCAATTTTGCAATCAAGGAGGACTCATGACTCATTTTAATCCATATGACTTACAACAAGTTCAATACAAGATGGGACACTTGGGTTTCAAATAGATTGTCTTCATCTTCACCTATGATACTTTATTAGAATTGCCTTCCTAGACTAGAAATGGGCTTGTACGTGTAAGAATTTAGGTTATTGTGGACCTTTTAGAGAATTTTTTTAGTGCCTTCATACCTTTACCATAACATAATTCCTTGCCTCAAAGTACTATGTTTTGGGCTTAAGATCATATTAAAATAGCAACCTTTTACAATATGGTATAAATTAGCCTTTAATCTCTAAAGTTCTATGTGTTTTTATGGACCTCCAAAATCAAAAAGTGCGTTTTTTGATCACCTTGTACGAGTTGAGGTATAGTTCAATTTAGTTTATATTTTTGTATCTTCGACCGTAATATCTTGAACCTCACTATCTGTACAAATACCAAGCAAAATTTCTACCGTTGGATCTTTACCAAGTGTAAGATCGTAACATTCAAAGTTGACTAAAAAGTTTTCTTGAGCTCTCCTTGAAACACACAGTCTAAATGGTATCAAGGGAGACTTGATTATTGTTACTCCAAATTTTTGGCTCATATTTGGTTCCAAGTAGGTAATCAAGTAGGGTATGTTTATGCAAAAGTTTAGAGACTGATATTTCTTTTAAGACCTTCATGCAAAAAAGCAAAAATTTCTAGAAAAAGGTCTCGAAACAACAATATAGTGAAACATGCATTTCATTAGGTATATTTGCTTCAAATAAAGATTTGAAGGACAAGTAGGAGCCTGTATAAGTCCATGATTTTCAAGAGAAAAAATTTGAAAAATTTCCAAAACCTCGATTTCTGACAACTTTTGCAAGAAATAATTTGGAAATTACTAGATATTGTGAAAATTGTTTCTGTAATTTTTGGAGGATGCCCTTGTGAAATTGACAAATTATTTGACTTATGTCATTTTAGAACTTAAATAATGATTTGGTAATGAAAATATTTCTAAAACATAAAATTAAAAAATTCTAAATTTCAAATTACCCAATTTGGACTTGAAACATAAAGTTTCTAGATGAAGGTTCTCAAATTGGGATTAGGCTTTGCAAATTTTACCACACTCACTTTGCAGTTTAAGAAGCACCTAGTAAAAATCTTAGGAAAAAAACAATACTTCTAACCCCTTCATTTAGGCTGCCAAAAATTGCAAAAAGACATTTTGGCTTTCTTGCGCCGTGAGGGGTTAACCCCTAAGTCGACTATCTTTAAAGCTACGAGAAAGTTCTCAAAATAGCAAAAACTACCTTGTTTTGATGCAAGGTGAATATTATCAATTTTTGACATATTTTTAGGTCCATAACCTTAGAATCTAGCATCTAACTAGTATTTGTATATGTTTATCAAATCTGATATTCAAATTCCTGACCAATTGTGAGTTTATAATGTTCAAAGTTGGAGAAGAAGTTTTTTGTTGTAGAAGGGTACCTAGTTCTGTGAGGGCCTGAAAATCCATTTTTGATAAAAATAAATTAAAAATATTGATATGAGGCTCTTCAAATTTTTGGTCTGAGGTGAGTTAGGAACATGCCTATGCAATTTTTACCTTCATACGACCTATAAAACCAAAAAAATGCTTGATTATTCACCTGGAGGTCTGCTGAAATTCGAAGACAGAGGCCAATCTTTGACAATAAAAATTGGCATTTGAAAATCGATTGGATTAAAAATATTATCTGTGAGATCATAGCTTAAAACCTTATTCACATATAAAAACTTGAAAAAAAGTAAAATCTCAATTTTTGATGAACTTTTGAATTTCTAAGATATTAACGATTTTAATCAAATTTTGAGAGTAAATGAGCCTAGACCGCAGTTTGGGCAAATATGGGCAAATTTTGAATAGTGTTTTCAAACTTTGACCGTAAATATCTCCTAAAGTATGAGGAATTATGAATCATGAAATAACTATTCGGAAAGGTATGGAAAATTTCTATACCCTGCACAAGGATTTGACTTCATGCGAGCTAAATATAATTAATTAGAGGTTGGCCACACTTCAAATCAGACCAACTGTAGGGGTTTAAATTCTTCTTCTTTCTCCAAAGACTACCTCCAGTTACTTTGGTGTACGATACTAGTGAACAAGTGGTCTTTGAGGACGGAACAAGCTTTGGTCCTTTGTGCCACTTCTCCTTTACTCGTCCCTTCCCCAAAGACCACTTATGCACTTGTGTGACTCTAAGGGAGGGTGCTAAAAATGGCTTACATTTCCAAATTCTCAATCTGTAGTAAAGATATTAATGGAAGTTATTTCTATGCATAGGGAAAGTAAGTAGAATAACAATTATAGTCGATTCGTGATTTTATAACTCTTCAACATTATGCTGTGAATTTTTGAAGGCAATCTCATAGGTGTTTCTAGAATGGTACCCTAATTTTGCTCCCTATAATGTTTGCATTATACATGCTACTGTTGAATGAAGAAGCTATTATGTACCTAAGGGTTAAGAAGCCTGGTGGTCCATTCTTGATACCGCTCCAGTATTGAGCACTCTCCCTTATATCTCTCAATCGATTAATACATTGATTGCTTAAAAAAAAAAAAAAAATTAAAAAAAAAAAAAAGAAAAAAAAAGAAGAAGAACTTGTATACCTCCACACTTGTACTTTCATGTGTGCAGCTAGCTACCCGGCAACAAAAGGAGGGGCGTCTCTAAAAGAGTGCTACCAGCTTTTCTCAGAGCCCCCATCAACCAATGGGATTTTTCCGTCAAAATCCCTAAAATTCGATTTGGACCCACTACCGTTTTAATAACTTCGAGTTTAAAAATGGGACTTGCAGGTCCAAATTACCTCAAACATGTTAAGCCTACACAATGAAAATTTAGGAGGCTCTTTACCCCTCCCCTCCATTGCCCCCTAGAAACGCTCCTAGCACTGATTTACAGTACCGCTCACTAAATCCAATCCATGTTCCCCACTTAGGTGGGACCCTAGTTTTTTGATTTTCCATTTTTGACCCCCTCAAGGTCATTTTTTGATTTTTTTTTTTTTTTTTGAAATTTGGGGTCTGCACCCCCATTTTAACCAAGGGGGCCTCATCTTGGAATTTTAAGGCCGAAACACAAAAAAATACAGGGTAGCCTTTTATTAGCCTCCCTCCATATTTGGAAAATCCAAGGGGAACATGGGTTGGATTTAGTGTCCGGCATTTACAGTGATCCAAAAGGAGGGAGGGAGAGACAATGACAGCACGAAGGAAGAAAGCAGGCGCAAGACCCGGGAAGCAAGCAAGTGTATATAAGGTAGAATGCCCTTAAACCGCTCGAATAAGGGATTGAGCATGGTTGTGGACTTCGTGTGTATTATTTGAAATTTTTCTCTGATGCGAAAACAGGAGGGAGAGTGAATGCAAAAATTTCCAGAATTAAATAGCAAAAACTGAATTTACTACAAAATTTTGAAGTCAAAAGTGTACATGACCTTAAAGTGATCAGTAGCCTCTCTTTTTTATGTGCATGACCTCTACTAGTTGTTGGTCATGGTTGAACCTTAAACCGTGAATCAATGAGTCAGGGAATCTACCCAATTAATCCAATCAGATCTCTTTAAATAGAATAAAAATAATATTCTGTAATTCCAAATATCAGACATGACAGGAGCAATTAAAGATTCAGAGCATGGGCGGCTGAAGGGTGGTCTACTGATTGGTTTTGGGGGGGTGAGCGGTTTAAGGGCATTCTACCTTACTATGCGTCTCACATGCCGAGAGCCCTGTGCCGCAGACAACAATTGAGAAAAAGCCCCCTTTCCCCTAATCACCGTTGCAAAATACATTCTAATTCGCCCCCACATTCCTATTCTACAATACATTTTCCCACATACATAACTCTAACATCCCCCATTTCCTCATCTGCAATTAACTATTGTTTTTAAACTTCCCAATGGAATTCGGTACCCGTAAATGAGTGCTACTAGCGTTTCTCGGTGCCCCATTAGCCAATGGGATTTTTTCTTCAGAGTCCCTCGAATTTTCGATTTGGACCCCCCGACGACTGTTTTTGATAATTTTGAATCTTCAAAAATGGGTCCTAGAGGGCTCTTTACCGCTCCCCCTCCCATGCCCCCCGAGAAACGCTTGTAGCACTAATTTAAAGTGATTCAATGGAAGTGATCCTTCATTCATTTCCCCCGAAAGTGCCGAGGGAGGCTCGTGGAAAAGGAAGAGCTGAGTATTACTCTGACTGCACTTGCTGGTGTACAGATCCCCTCGATGCTTTACACATTGCTTGTTTGTTGTCTCAGTCCTCTTAGGCAGAGACTATGGGGAGACTTCCTCCATCAACACACCCAAAAGTCCAATGACCCATCTCAAACTCCTTTCACACTATCACAAAGTAGATGAATTTTAGATGAAATGTGGATGAACTTTGGATGAAATATGGGTGAAATGTGGATGGGATGTGGATGACATGTAGATGAGATTTGGATGTACAAGACCCCACACGTGAGGGGTCCCATATGACCAAAGACCCATCAGACCCCTATGACCACATAACCCCTATCATCATTGTAGTGGTACAGAAGCCCCCCTCCCGTGAGGGGTCCCCTATGACCAAAGACCTATTAGACCCTTACTACTACATAACCCCTATCATTGCCAGCTCATTAGTTACCAGTGTACATGCCTGTATTTGCATGCCTATATTTGATGCCTGTATTTGTATGCTTGTATTTGCATTGCATTTTGTATGTAATTGAGGCCCAGTTTATACTTGGGCCCCGATTGAGGGCCGGCCCAAACTCTCCAATTTTCAACCAATAGGATTGCTCGATTCTCTCAAATCGGGCCCAAGGGTTTTATACTAGGGCCAGTCCCAAGCATGAACATATCCTACATGGCAGCTTATGTGGCAATAATTTGGCGCCAAATCTTTGGGCCTATGTGGTGTAATTGGGACAAGGTTTTCCTTGACCCGAAGATGAAACTTGGGCCCGAATGTCCACCTCCGTTGGATTCTTTCAATCCCCACCGTCCATCAATTTTTCTCTCCCTGCTTCCTTGTCTCCTGTCTATTGTCTGCGAGAATTTGCTGGAGGGATTTTGCACACGGGCTTTGCAATCAGATTGTGCTCTTCACAACAACGTCATTGCCGCAGTTGTACATTGCTCTCTTCGACAGCCATCATCTTCTCCGTTTTTAAAAATTCAGGTGAGATTGAACCTCAAATGTTCCGAACCCACTTGCTGTTGCAGTAGAATTTTTAGTGCTTGCTTCGCGCCTTCTGGAGCTAGGGTTTGGAGGTGTCGACATTGCATCGGTTAAATGGTTGCAGCTTCTTCTTTGAAGCCCACAGAGAGAAGCTTCCTCCTGCCCAGGTAGATTCTTCAGGTAAAACAGGTAGAACATCTGCCCATGACCCTTACTCTCGGCAACTTTCAGCGCTCTATGTGCTACCAGTTTCAAGCACACGAGTGACTCTAGTCAATTTGCCTTCGGAGAACAGAAAGAATATATGACATCCGCTCAGACCCTTAGATGTTCTCAGATAAGTTTGTGATAGTTTCAACCAAAGGCGGTGATTATCAAATCTAATCATTGCGGAAACTCAGCTACAGGAAATTGAAAGAACTGCTCAGGATTAGATTGTGTTGGAAACGACGAATTCTCTTCAACGCCTTCACGCGGAAGGCTAAAAGCGAGCTGGAACTACCGCAGTTGTACGTTGCTCTCTTCGACAGCCATCATCTTCTCCGTTTTTAAAAATTCAGGTGAGATTGAACCTCAAATGTTCTGAACCCACTTGCTGTTGCAGTAATTTTTTTAGTGCTTGCTTCGCGCCTTCTGGAGCTAGGGTTTGGAGGTGTCGACATTGCATCGGTTAAATGGAAATTCCCCAACCAAAGAGGCGGCATGCAGTCAAAGCGTCAAGCAACTGAGTGCTTTCACGATGGACAAAACAACACGATCCTACGGGGGTCAAAGCTCTTCTACGAAGGCTAGCCCAGGTTAAAATCTGTATCAAGTTTGGGAAGCAACAACAACACGATGTAGTCTCTGTTAACCCAGCCCATAAAATGTAGGGAATTGCTGAGAAAGAGAGACGTCTCATGTTCACAGCTTGTATGATTACCGTAAGAAAAGGCACATCGACACAAAGTAGAAGGGCAAACACTACGATTGTTTATTGCAGTAGAAGGAAAGTGTAGGGGCTCGCAGACCTGGCTCTTGCAGTGTTGCCACAGACCGCACATTTCCGTTTCTTCACGCCCTTCGATACCGCTCCCGCAATATTTCCTTCCGAGTCATCACACACTGGTTGTTTCCGGAGTGCCAGAGTGGAACCATTGGGAGCAAGAGATGATCCAAAGAGGGGCCGTCTTTGGTATCAAAAACCTTGCTTGCAGATCCTTCTGCTTCCATATTCTCTAAAACCACCTGTAAACGTCGATAATATTTACTCTCTGCGTGAAGATGATTATGAAGCAAAAGTGGATGTTGGAACGGAGATATTTAGCTTGGATGGAGGTTGTGAAATGACACTGATAATTTTGTTGTTGATGGTGATTTTCAGATGATGGCGCAACTTGGTGATGAGCAGGTAATCGGTCTTTCCGAATCAATTCGGTCGACATTGCATCATTAAAATAACCATTCAATGACAATTTGGGTTCATGTGTGCAGAGTAACAAAATGGCAGAAAACATTGGCGCGTCTACTTCTTCAAAGAAGAAGCTGCCCACAGAGAGATGTGTGGTCAATGCAAACGATGACATTGAGGTAGCAGCCGCACCTCCCCCCAAGAAAGCAAAAAAACAGTCGAAGTTGAAAGAACCAAAGAGTGAAGAGGAGGATCAGAAACGGAATTGGCTTGATAGTGAAGTTGAGACATTAATTCAACTCGGGAGAGATGCAGCCGGAGTTCCTCAAGAACGCTAAAAAACAAGGTACATTCAAATTTTTGTTGATTATGTAATTGTGAGAAATTAGCCTGCTTTACTTCCAGAAATCTGTCTCACTTGCAATCAATTCTAGTATGGTCCATCGTGTAGAATCACTTGACGGGTCTTTCTGTGTTGCAATCAGCTCCATTGTGAAGCTTCCACATTATAAGTCGTTGTCAGTCTACTGGGTTGAATTATCTTTGTTCAGTTTCGTTTTTTCATTTGTATTTCCTTTTGAGTTGCAGCTGGTTTCCAAGAACCGAAATGAAATCCTACATGAAGTATCTTAACTCATTGCCATCATGTCGAGCCTCCTGTACATATTGCTCATGTGGAAGCTATGGTTTTTTTGTGTGGAAGTTCTTTCTGGTTTTGTTTTCCCTTGTATCAGTAATTAGACTGCTTCTCTGAACTAAAGAGGTCGGCGCTGATTTCATTTCTTTCTCTCTTTGGAAAGTTATGATTTTCTATGCTTTTTTTGAACAGGAGAAACCTTGTTTTCCAGGACCATTCTTGGTTTAAAGTCACAGTTAATTTTTGAAGTTTTCATTTCAATGTGTTAGAAGTGGACACATGTGGAGGATTGCCAGATGGACGTGTTTCGCTGTGCTTTACATCATGTCGCAAGAGGCCTCATACTAGTATGTTTTTAGATTCATGTCTTTCATAGTTCATTTCTAATTTCATCAATGTTCATGTGGATTAGGAGTGAACATGTGGTTGAAGCTGCACTCGAGGCTTTTATGCCTACTTCCAAACTTCAAGAAGACACCCAAGGCTTGCAAGAACAAGTTTGGTGATGTCCTCAGGACATACAAGGAAGACAAGCAAGCGAACAACATTTCTGGAGAGTCACGTCACACGTGCAAGTTCTATGAATCGATGGACACGTGGTATCATCGAACGGAGTCAGTGGTGAAACACATTTACGCTTCCATTGACGACACAGACAATCCAAATGATACTGGAGAAGAGGAGAAAGAGGAAAATGAAGAGTCAGTGCCTACTTCAACAAATACAGCAACAAAGGTGACAACAAAGATGAAATATCAAGAGAAATCTCTGGATCTTATTTCCCAGCTTGTAGACAACAGCAAAAACATGGCTCGTAGTATGGAGGTGGCCAATGGATTCATGGGGAATCTGGATAGGCACATGGAGAAGCTTATTGAGAAGCTATAGCCCCCCATGAGTATGTATTGGCAAGTTGTACGCTTACAGGAGTGAATGTTTGATCTGTGGAGCTGGAGGATGTAATTGAATGTGCATAAGGCACAACCAGTGAGAGCTACTTGTAGAGCCACATGAAGCATTAATACAGTTGGCACTTAAATATCAAATGCAGCCAAATCACAATCTTGAATGGGTAGTGACTATGCAAAAGAGAAGTTTAGTTACCATGAATCTAGTCACTACATGCAATAAATGGAGTGCAATACCTCAAGAACATTTTTGTTGAGATGGTGCTCAATCTTTCGCTTATTTCTTTTATCTTCCTCGGCGACAAGCAGGTTGAAAGCAGCACCTGTCGAAATATAAACATATCGTAGAGCCCGATTAACACATTATCAACTGCTGAACGTACTAAGGAACGAAAGTAACCGTCCAAAAGAAGCCTCAAAAATTAAAAAGCCCCATGAGCAAATCAGTATATTCACATCAATTGCTTTTGGGAAATGAATAGGTATTAAGGTGGAATTGGATTTTTGGACATTATAAAAACATCAATTTGATTTTGAGTCTACAGAGATGATGTAAGCAAACAATCCAAAAATGTTTCAAAATTATGTAAATGAATACGAAGTACAAGTGGTCATCCCATGGATGGATCTTTTTTTTAATAGAGTAATCTACTCAGATTCACTATCTACATCCATTGTCTCATCAAATGTTATATTGCTTTCAGTACTTAGGTGCAGCTTCCAAAAAATTTCCGCCATCATTTCATGCTGCGTAGTAGCCTGTTGTAACATCTTTTTAATAATCTCCTCTTTTTCCTTTTTAGATGTTGATGATTTCTCTTTAGCAGTATCTTCTAAAGTTTCAGGATCCTCCCCATCATATTGTAACAGTTCAGATTGAGGTGCCACTTGAGGAGGCAACAATATTATTCGCATTTGTTTTATGGATTCTTTAGCAATATTAAGGTCTTCAACGTCTTGAGCAGCCGTTTTCAGGTCGCCAAATTGCTTGTCAGAAGAATCTTGAATATCTCTTTTTGCTTCTCTTGCCCAACGCATATTGAAGCCATCACCATGTATAATGCACAAATTATGTAAGCAAATGCAAGCTGTGACAATATCTGGTAAGTTTTCTAAAGGCACATCAATTCGTTTTAGAAGAATCCTCTACCGTCCTTTTAAGCATCCAAAAGCTCTTTCCACCGCCATCCTCGTACTTGATTGGATGTAATTCCAATGAGCCTTCTCTTTTGATAATCCTTCCTTTTCTCCTTTGAATGGGCTATAAAACCAAGGTCTCATAGGATAAGCAACATCCCCAATTAATTTGTAAGGTAAATAATTATTCTTCATAACATTTCGTCCTAAAGTACTTCTTTGAAATACAGACCAATCATGACAGCTTCCTACCCATCCGAAATCAAAATCCCAGAACTTACATCGAGCATCCACAGCACCTTGTAAGAGTACCGAGTAATATCCTTTTCGACAATAATATTCTGGAGCTTCCTTACTTGGAGCCATAATTGGTATGTGAGAACCATCAATAGCACCCATTATATAAGGTATACCTTTCAAAGATTCAAACTCCTCAGATATTGTCTTCACCTTGCTTCGAGTCATTTTATCAATGACTATAGGTAATAAATGTTTTTTGATGGCTTTGCAACACTCTCGTACAATTACGGAAGTGGTGCTGGTTGCTATACCATACAAGTCTCCAATCATAGATAATGTATTACCAGTTGCAAGTCTTGCAAGGGTAACTGCGACTCTAGTTTCAATGTCCACACTAGATGTCATAGGAGTATCAATTTTCTTAATGCTTGGTGCCAAAAGTTCACATAAAAAATGGAAGGTCTTCTTATTGACCCTCATTCGGTCTCGAAACATTTTATCAGTATAGCTTCCCAATAGTTGATTACGCAGAAATCCTTGTTGTCTATTGTGTCTCCAAATCGTCCTTGTCCGTGGCCTTGAGTCATCTTCTAACAATAAAAAGACCATCATAAGAATTGACAAGTCATTAGAATGCATGGCTGACTGCATTTGAGTTAATATAGAGTTCAGAACGAACTTGTATGCGAGGAGCAACACAAAGGATAGCAACACTTTCTGTCTGCGTGGTCTCGCCATGATTTATAGGTTAAACAACAAATAAATAGTTATGATGTATATAGTAGAAGAAAATAATAATAACACGAATAATATAAAAATAACATTTGAAATTTTAAAAGTATATATATATATATATATATATATATATATATATATATATATATATATATATATATATATATATATACATGGAATTCTCTTTTACTTTTGAAAATTATAAAAATAGATAGTTAAAATTTTAAAAAAAAATTACCATCAGAAGGGATTTGTCTATTTTTGAGTTGGGTAACTTGAGAAACATACTTTTTAACGACATTATTCAATTTTGTATGTATATGATTTTAATATGTGAAAGTGTATCATGTAAACTTATGTGGATGTTATGTTATGTACATGTTATATATTTAGAATTTTAGATATAAAAATTTCAAAATAAAGGCTTATGATAAAAATAGTAATTCAAGTTCTAAAAGCATTAAGCACAATTTGTTTGATAATTTTATCCAAGTCTTTAATTACAGTTCAAAATTAGAAATACCTTCTATTTTGAAGGGTTATGTACAAAGAAATTCATTGTCGTCCTAATAAAAAATGTCAAATTTTTACTTCACATTGACCACTTCAATATGAAACAGAACACTAACAATTCAATATAGAAGTCCTAAGTTTGTTTAGAATTATTTTTACATCATATATTCACACAACCTAGCAAGAAAAACAACGTAATTCACAATTGTAAAGCATTAGAAATCATAAATCATTTTTAAACTGGGCCCAAGTAATGGGCCTAAGAAATGAGCCCAAGAATTGGGCCTAAGGAGTTTACATGCCCCTTGGGCTGGATCCCGAAGGTCAGGCCCGATTGGAGGCTGAAAGGTCCCCAAATCAGGACCGCCTTCGGGCCGGCCCCTGTCCGTGTATAAACTCGCCCTGAGTAACCAATGTTAGAAATCATGCCACTGAGTTTCTGCCTATGACCCATGTGAAGCCTCTACATGACAATGCTTCATTTGGCTTTTTTAACTGTAAAAAAAATAGGCCTTTGTATTTGAACTTCACCTTACTTAATTGAGTAACCAATGTTAGAAATCATGCCACTGAGTTTCTGCCTATGACCCATGTGAAGCCCCTACATGACAATGCTTCATTTGGCTTTTTTAACTGTAAAAAAAATAGGCCTTTGTATTTGAACTTCACCTTACTCCCATGTGAAGAATTGTGCTTTTCTTTAGGTTTATATGTTGCATGACTGTAAAATCTTTTTGACTTCGTAGCTAACTTGCCTAGGATATTTTTTTTAGCATTGATCAATACCATCCCACAAATGCCTAGGAATATTTGATTGAGATTTAGTATATATATTCATGTAAAACTTAGGTACTCTATTCTTTGCTTACAGTTGTCAAACTACATAAGAAAGTGAAATGTCTTGGCTTACATTGAAAGTGGGCAGTTTCGAGGGCAAAGTATTGAAATCATTCAGGAGATAGATTTATTGACAATGTGAAGTTACAAGACATACAATGCTTTTGTTTAAAACAATATATAATTTATCTCCCCATACACATACGCCATTGTAGAGCTTCTTTTTTAGAAAAGGAGCACTTTGTAAATTCCTATAAAGGATTGTAGTTACAGAATATTCTTAAACAGAGACTATGCGAAAACTTTCTCATCCATAAACCCAAAAGTCCAATGCCCTATCTCAAACCTCTTTCATACTATTACAAAGCAGATGAGATTCGGATGGCAGCTGGCCGCCGTTAGGGTTGGAGCGCCTACTCGCTCTGGTCCTCTGTCCTCTTCGAATTGCCTTTCTCCCACATGAGATTTTGCACAGACCGGGAGAGCAATTACTGATTGTTTAGCCGACGTATACGATGTTCAAAATCTAACGAAGGCATTAGCATCTTTGATGTTGGATTATTACTGGAAATGTGCCGCTGTTGGCCCGCTCCTACAACGACAAAATGTGACCGTGCAAGCTAAGGGTGGCTTCATTCGTGCTGAGTACCGCTAATTTACGAAGGCATTGAGAAAATGTACTCCGTAAGTCTCTCCCATTGCCAATTTATGTTGCGTTGCTTTTCTACACTAAAAATCACTTCAGCTCTTTGTTTGGTTTAGTTCAAAATTCATGATTAGAAGCCACTTGAGCTTTTTGTTCACTTTTGGTCAATTGGTTGCATTCTTGTGATGAAGTGCAATCGTCTTGCTAGGCACCACTTGAGCATGTGTTCAGTTTACTAAAAGATGAGAGCGAAACTAGAAGCTCTAGATAAAACTCTTAATAAGCGAGATGATTTTGATTCATCAACCATTTCCTTTGTTCAAGCTTGATGTGAGGAAGAGTTTTCTGTTCGCGTACGTCTGTTTGTGCAAACCTCTAATTTGAATATTGTAGAACTCCTTTCTCATGCTGTACTGGATCTCCTTGGTTTCTTGAACCATTTTAGTTATAATGGTAATTTTTTTGCAAGCTTGAACGAAGTTTTGGGATAGGATCGTGATGAATTGCCTCTTTTTGCTAATTAAATCCACATAATCGACGAGAACACTGATGTGAGATATATTGCAGGTTTTCTCGTGAGAGATGCTTAAATGTCACGACATGGTTGATGTTGGGTGGCACAAGCTTTGCGGATCTATGTATACATGAAAGAAAGTTGCTTGGATGTTCTTTTAACTAGAGTTGTGTTGGCGTATGGGTCGTAGAAATTCAGGTACATCTTCCCTCCTTTTGTACACGATCATACGTTTTTGTGATTTTTCCATAAAGCTTGTGAAGCGGATCAACTTCCCGCTTTGAGTTGTAACCCTGTGAGTTGTAACCCTGAATGATATTCATTTTCAGATCAACTTATACAACTACTGTTCGAGATTTGAAACGAGTTTGGGAATGTGATTTCTTAGAAGCTTAAGTTTACATGAATTGACATTTTTGACATTGAATTGCATATTTTCTGCATTAGGTGGATTGCCATCTGCTTCAGTAAGAAAATGACGTTCTTGCACGCTGGGTTTTGTAGATTCACAAATGTGTCGTTGTTGGTGGTGATTACCAAATTTTCATTTGCGAATGACGTTTAACATTTTTTTGTCATTTGCGGATGAACGCTTTACATTTTCTTCATCTGCGGATGAATGCTTTGCATTTTCTTCATCTGCGGATGAACGCTTTACATTTTCGTCATGTGCGGATGAACGTTTTACATTTTCTTCATCTACGGATGAACGCTTTACATTTTCTTTATTTGCAGATGAACGCTTTACATTTTCTTGATTTGCAGATGAACGCTTTACATTTTCTTCATTTGCGGATGAACGCTTCACATTTTCTTCATCTGCGGATGAACGCTTTATATTTTCTTCATTTGCTGATGAATGCTATTTTCATCTGCGGATGAATACTTAAAAAATTCCGCTTAAATGCTTTTGCGAAACGCCTCTACCCAAACTCCTCTACCCAAACGCTTTTGCCAAAAAATAATACCTAAACGCCTTTCTCACTACAATTTTGATTTGCTTGTTTACGGATTTGCTAAAAGTGTGTTGTGCATTTATTTTAACTCTTGTTAAAAATTTAATTATTATATTTTTATCGATTGAGCTAAAATATTGTATTTTTATCTACAAATCTCGAAAAACTTGTTGTTTAATTCTAAATGAAGTTTATTTTTCATACAAAACCAAAAAATAATGACATTTAAAAAATTGGATATAACCACATTGTAATACAATTCATACATATGTTGTCCATGACGGTCTATTTGATTCTAAAGCATATCTTTTATGTTATGATATTTCATCTGAAATATTTAAGATAAATACAATGCAAGATCTTGTTTTGTGCATGACTTTAAATACAACTAAAGCTTTAGAAACACTAGATTTTTAATCTAATGAAGATTGGTTGCATGATTTACATAAAGGAGTATATAATGCAGATCAATGCATCCGAAAAATGTCTCCAAGTGCAAGACAATGTCTTTAGGACCTTTAGTTTAAGATATTTTGAACCTATAGAAAAATTAAACCAATCTGTGCCAATAGTTTTGCCTCCAAAAATACAAAAATTGGAATGATTAACTTAAAATCACATACACTATTTGATAACTTAGATTTATAATGGACATAAACAAAAATCTAAAAATATTGAAAATAATTAAATGAAGTATTGAAATCTATAACGATTAAATAATATTTTATTTAATTTATGGTTTGTTTGTGAACAAAGGATAGAGCCTCACGATTCCACCGTTCTTGTTGTTGTTACAACTCTTTCCAGAAAAAACTGAAATAGACCCCAATACTAAAAGTGGCTCCTTTCCGCAGTTCACCATGATTTTAGGTGGACTCCTCAATTATGGAGTGAAGTTCATTATGGCAATTTCCCAGTTGTGTGAGTAATTTGTGTGCATGCGCAAAGTAAATGAAGGAGATGACAAAGTGACATTATCATTTTTTAATTCTTTTATAGTTTCTAATATACTTTTGAAGTTAAACTTACATGTGATTTATAAAAAGAACGTTTAGTTTGGGTATATTAACCCCTACTAAAAGTTCCTTGATGCAAAATTGCCTAAGTTGTCAAAAATGACCTTATTCTACTTGAAGACCAGAAAATCTCAATCTAAGTATTGTTTAAATTATCCAATCATAGGATCTTAAAGTTGATTCGACCTTCAGACTAAATATATGAACAATTATTTTTTCTTCATTTGTATGATTATAACTCTCAAAGTTGCCCGATCTTTTCTTCCTACAAAAATTCTCAAAATTCCTTTCGGGTTTTAAGAATCTTTAGGAGTTAAAATCGTTATGCAAAGCTATTGGATATCTCATGGGTAGTTAACTAAGTCCAATGAGTCGTTATTGAACGTGGGCTAGTTTCAAACAATCTAGTTAGGTTGGTAGAGATGCAAATGCAAACCCTTGCTTCAAGAGTCCCCTTTTAAGCTTGCATGTTCATTGGTAAAGTCACTCATTAAAATATCTAAATTTGCAAAGATTGAGTGACAAATTGGTTTTTTCAACTCCAAATCATGACTAAACCTCCTTAGAGTTCAAAGTTTGGACTCAATAAGATTTGAAATGATTCTTTGTTGCTTGTAAGATTCTTATTAAATCATAAGAAATTATTTTGTACATGAGATAACTTTGTTGCAGAGAATGATATGATTTTGGAAGATTGTATGATATGAGTTTTCTAAATGAGATTTCAGGGGGCTTTTACCATTGCAATATTATTATTTAAAACAATGAATAATGCTTTCTATTAAAAGAGTATTTCAAATCATGGTAAAGTTAGTCTAATTTAAGTTTTTTAATTGCAATTCATTTCATAGTAGCATCTTCACTCTGAAGTGAAAATAATGAAACTTTAAATCCTTTGTTAATCTCTAAGTGCTCTAGATGTTGAATTTGATTATACTAGATGACAACCCAAAACTGTGACAAGTCATATTTTTTCAACCAAAGTTCATTATTGGCCAAATTTGTTGGGTTGGATTTTAAATGAAGTCTATTTTATGTGATGAAAGCCTTATCTTAATCCAAGATTGTTGGAATGGATTAGTGTGTTGGTTTCAAAAATTCATACTTTAAAAAAAGGGGCATATTATGCTTCTTCAAACTTGTCTTTTGAATCAAACTTTTCTAAAAAACTTTTTACTACAATAGTGTGATTTTTGGATGATTTAACAACTGACTTTTCCAAAGTTTTTTGATTGAAATCATTTTGGTAGTAAATATCCAATGATGTGTCTATATTGAAACCAATTAAGAAACTCATTGACCTTGAGGAGCTAGATGTCCTTCCTTCTTCCTCTAATTTAGACTTTGTTGAGTTGGAAATTAATTCAAGTCTAGTTCCTGCATTAGAAAACTTATTGCTATAAAAGATGTGAGGAAATATGTCAGTTATTTTAGTGCAAGAGTCTTTTTTTCAACTCTTCCTCTTTTGTATATCTTGGGCAATTTTAACCATTGGACGATAATTACTTGAGCCAAGAAATATTTTTGATGAGTTTTTGGATACAAGATTGTTTATGAGATGAACGAGAACAACTTTTTAGTGAGACTATTTTCTTATTGCAATAGTTTATAAGTAGCATTTTCACTTAAAAACATAAATGACAAAAAATTTGTTTTTATAATTTATTTTAATAGCACTCATAAGTCATGACCTCACATTCTATGAGGTCTCATGGCTCAAATTTTGATTAAAAATTCCACATTGCCAATAATAAGTTCATAACTAGATTGTACAATCAATACCTAAAAAGCTTCATTCACTTTCATTTATGACACTTTTCGGAGATGTGTGTTTTTAGAGTGAAAGTAGCAAGGGGCATTTACAAACTAAATTCTAGTGTAAACACTTGGTGTACCAACATGCGAGGGTCTTAGTTCAAGTCAAGTGCTTTGCCATAAACACTGTTCCTTCAACAAAAAGACCAAGACATACACCAATCCATCTATTATAGGAGACTAATGCATCATGGTCTTGCAATTTATTTAGTCCCAAAACTCACAACATGATTTGACTCATTCACGATAAGTTTACGACAAAATTGTATGACGAATCTAAATAGCATTGATATTCTGTTACCACAAAAATAATTGAATAAATAAATAAATTACATTCTTTTTAAATTCTAAAGTCAAATCACACTAGCCCCTAAAGATCCAAGAGGACCAAATTGGGCTTTTGCTATTTTGGGAAGCCTAGATGAATAGGTTAAAAGTAATATTTGTGCCTAAATTTTTAAATGGATGCTCCCTATACTGCAAAGTGTATGTGGTAAAAGCCAAATTCCAATTTTTGAGTCTTCTACGACAATTCTTGGTTTGCGAGCCGAACTGGGGCGGTTTAAATTTAGTATTTTTTTGAGATTTTTTTTTGGATATATGTTCATGACCAAATCACTACTTAAGTTCCAAAGGGCTCCAAGTCACAAAGAGTACCAATTTTACTAGGGCAGCCTCCAAAAGTGTCAAAAATAATCTCAACAATGCCCAAAAAATCTTTGTAAACAAACTTTGGATGTTACGATCTCTCAAATGGTAAACATCCAACTGATCCAAGGTCAATTTTTAAATCAAATACTGAAAATTGGCTTAGCTAAAAGATCTTACGGTTGGAATTTAAAAAAGAATAAAAAAATTGTTCTGCACCCCTTGAAGTGCATAGAGGTAGAGAATTGGAGTTTTGAGGTTTTAAGCTTCCAAAAATACACAAGGATCTTAGGGGGCTAGTATGCCCATGCAGCGTTGCCACGCCCACATAAATACTCAAACCATGACCGTCTCTGCTAAAGAATAAATTCAAAAAATGAGAATTCTACACTTGTAGGCCCACAATTCTAAAGTATTTGTACTGAGGCTCCAATGATGTGATTCTTGTACAGTTGGGTTCCTCTTGTTTTTCTACTCGATCTGAAAATTAGGTCATTTTTCGTAATTTACGGTAATTTATTCCATGACGTGGATAGGAAAACACCTGGAATCAGTTGAATGCATGTCCTGAAGATGCCATTTCGATTGATGGAATAATAAAAAGAAAAAGGATGGAACTTTCTAGATTGCATCTTTATGCGGATGTTGTACAGCCACCACTGTCCTCTTCCTTTTATTTTCCTTTTTGTCTTTTTACTTTTGTCAGTCAGTAAAGATTCTCGGGCAGTCGGGCAGCCCTTCTCAAAACTGGTAACTGGCAGGGCCCCACCCACTTAGAGCGTTTTCTAGAAGTCCGAATGGAATTGAGAGCCGAAGTAAACATCCAAAAGTCAAACCATATTTGAATATATGAATTGTATACTATGAATACTTTTTCTCAAATGAACATTTCAATTTCTAAATATTTATGATCGAACCTTGTGATGTTTCATAACATGTTCTCTTCCTTTTGAATACCAACTCTAGAGTCCCACTATACTTTTTTTGGCACAACATGCTCGTTATTGATAACAACACTCACGGTGAATTCTAAGGTCAAAATATTTATACAAAAGAAAATAGAGTAATTAAAACTATTGAGAGCGTGTCAAAATTGGTAGGAGTAAAAGGGTTTCTCGGCTCTGTCATTGTTTCTTACAACTACACATATTGGTAGATTGTGGATTTTGTTTTTTAGTTTTGATATTTTGGCTTTGAAATATTTTACATATCTTATCATCATGAAGAGGTTTTTGTTCCGAAAGATACATGTCAAGGAAAAAAAAAAAAAAAATCAACCTTTGGGAGGCTGTCGAGGTGATAAAAACTCCACAATTACCACTCGTTGGTAGATTTTGAACAACTTTTTTTTGGTGAATCTTATGGCCTTGAGATTTGGCATTCATGTAATTAACTTAGATAAAAATCTTTGGTGAAAACTTTGTGGTAAAATACTAATTTATGAGCCCTCAGAAGGCTTTCAAAGTTGGCAAATCTTCCTCACTGCAAATACAAAAACGATATTTTGATTAGTACCCCACTGTACTGTACAGTAATGATCTATGTGAATTTAGGTTATATAGTCCTTTGGGATGGACCCAACAGATGAAGAAGTCGATTTAGGAGTCGATTTTCATGTTCAAAACAACTTTCTTTTATTTACCCTTTTGAGCATAAAAGAGCAAAATCCTTGAGAGAGTGTCCACTCTCAAGTCAGTTTCTTGTCGGAAGATTCTTGAACTTGAGCTTCGTACACTTTGATGCATATGTGAATACAGTAGCTGCAGGCAGTGTTGTCTTATGAGACAAAATTCCTATTCATTTGTCAGACACAATTTAGATGAGATGTACATCTGATACACATTTAAGACGTCTCAAATGTACATTTCATCTAAATTGTGTTTGACAAATGAAGAGGATATCGTGGTATCATATCGCAACACATCAAAACTGATGATGTTTTGAAGTGATAACAGCCAAGAGTATACAGATAAACGTGTCTGGGCATTTTTTGAGGAGCATGGAGTTCTACATCAATTTTCTTTACCTTATTCTCCTGACCAGAATGGTGTGGCTGAGCGAGACAACCGAACTATCATGGAGACAGTAAGTTGTATGTTTCTCGACAAGCAACTTGTCAATTGTTTTTGAGGCAAAGCAGCTTAGACACTGAACATAATTTCTTCTCTCACTATTGGTCATCGAATTTTTTTATGAAGTGCAAAGAGGAAACGATATTCAGCATTTGCTAGTTTTTGGAAGCATTGCTTATGCCGTTGCTGTCTGAAACTTGGACACTAAAACATGAGAGTGCATCATTCTTGGTTACTCTGAAACATCTAAAGCCTACCGATAAATGGATTTTAACAAAGAGTGAAGTCATTTTGAGCCTCGTAATTGTAGTTTGTCTTCCCTATCTTTTTCTCATTTTTCAAGATGAAGTAATACTCTTCCACTTGTTTATGACTTATATCTTTATCAGCTGACTCGTCCAATTCTCAACTCGATAGTGAGAGTAGTTGGAGCATACAACGCATTTCGAAGTAACTTCGTGGTACTTCGGATATTTCATTTTGCTATGCTGGATCTGGCAAGCCTCGTTCCAACAAGTCAACATTCTTGTCATTCTTGTTGCTTATGCGGATTCTGATTACGCTCGAGACTTCAATGACCGTAAGTCTAGGTCGGGACAATTACTCGCTCAACAGTGGTTTAATCACCTGGCCACATCTACTACCGAGAGCGGGTTCGTTGCAGCTTCGAGAAGTTCAATGGTCACGTCGACTTCGTTCTGATATCGGTTTTCTCCAATCACCTACTTGCCTCTATTCGGACAATCAGGCAGCCATTCGATTGACTTTGAATCCTAAATTTCATAACAAAATTCAGCACATCGAAGTGGCTTATCACTAGCTAGATTCTTGAGCTTCAACAGACGGGAGAAATTTCGTGACTGTATATCGATATGCATCACCAACTCGCTGATATTTTCAGCAAAGCACTCACTCCTGAAAGAATTTTGTGACCCTACGTGCACTACTCAACATCGTAAATACCGATCAAGTCTAAGTCGGAGTGCTCATATTACTTTCTGCTACTTCGTTTCCTTTCATTTAGCTTAAGTGTTTGTAGACTTGACTGCAGTTCATTTCAATATGCTCTTTCATGTTTCTCGAGTGGGAATGATGAATAGTTTTTGTGAATTTTTAAGCTTGTTACTTTCGGACTTGTATCGAACTTCACGAATAGGAGTGATGAACAGAGTGACTCCGTGATGTTATTCATTCATACTTGAATGAACTAAATGAATCGAACCACATGTAGCTCATGATAAGTGAAACACTCATTGCAGTGTGCTGATCTTTTGGTGTGCTCACACTTTTCCACTAGTGTCGCTTGGCGCTTTGAATCTCGGTTGTGCTTAGTAGTCTGGTAGAAGTTCTACATTTTAGCAAAGCCACCATAATTTAACCAGGCCCACGTAGGGAAAAGTAACACAAGGGCAGTGGTGGAGTACTAAATTGATTAGCACACCCTGCACTACATTAGAGTAAGTATACGTAACTTGAACTGATCCATGCTTCATGCATGCAACCGCCAGTTAATTAGCGTGACGTACGCCACCACGATCAACCGGCTGCGACATCAATCAATCGTGTGCTACTTGCTTCTCCACAGCGCTGCTTGATCTTCTCTGGTAATTACAACAAGCAGATGATTATCCCGCCGCCACTTCTTAAGAGCAGTCATTCTAGAGTTCACAATAGAATACAGTAATGGCTTCAGCACGTCAGGAGTGCGCCACTTGAACAATAATTCTATGTACCGGCTTTAATGAACTCGGGATTCCGAGGTGCATGAGCTGCATAATCTATTTTAAATCGTCAGTTACGCATGTATCAGATTGATCAAGCTTCTGGACTGTGTTTGCAGCTGGCTTGTTCGCCAACTTTTTGAATTCGAGTATCCAGTCCTCTTCTTCAGGACTGCGGCATTGATTCCTTGAATCTATATCTGTGGGCTCTCATTCGAGATCAGCTGATTAGCTCGTGTAGCGCGATCGAGCGATCTCTTTCGGTGCAATGGAGAGTGCTTTGGGGATGGTCGAGGAATCCAAGGTGGTGGTAGCGTTGGACTTCGGCACCACTTTCTCGGGTTTCGCTTATGCTCTTCGAGCGGATCCGGACAACATTTTCACCTTCTATGACTGGCCCATGCAAACGGAGGGTGGGGGGCTGCCCTACTGCAAGACTCAAACCAGCTTGTTGTATGCTCACGCCGAGAATGCTTCAAGCTACCCTTTTCAGCTGCAGGAGTGGGGCTGGCCGGCGTACGTCAAGTTCAAATCCTCGAACCCTTCCGCGTCTGATGCTTCAGTATCGTCCAGCTCTGGCGCCCTTTCGCTCTCCGGAGAGAGAAAGCAACCCGGTTCCTATTTTCTTACTCTGTTCAAGCTCCATCTCGCAGCGGAAGGATACACGGCAAGGTCGAATCTACCGCCAGGGATGACTGCAAGGAGGGCCATCACGGACTACCTCCGTCCAATCTCCAGATTCATCCTGCATGAAGTGCAAAACAAATTCGGTTCCCACGTATCCCTTGAAGACGTCGAGTGGTGTCTCACGGTGCCCGCCGTCTGGAACGAGCACGCTAAGAAAGAGATGCGACTGTGCGCAGAAATGGCAGGCCTCGTTCAAGGGCAGGATGATGATGCTGGAAGCCCGCACCCCCTCAAGCTGTTAATAGAACCAGAAGCAGCATCTGTGTACTGCCAGATGAAGCTGGTAGACCACAAGTGGAACAAGGGCGAAAAGTTCCTGGTGGTGGACTGCGGCGGTGGGACTGTCGATCTGGTGCTCCACGAGAAGCTGGGGTCGGGGTCATCCGTGTCTGTACGCGAGGTGCAGGAGAGCTCCGGCGACTTGTGTGGAGGCTTCCAGGTGGACGAGGAGTTCTTACGGTTCCTGAAACGCAGAATCAGTTGCTTCGAGAGGTTCGAGCGACATCACCCTGCTGCCGTGTTGGCTTTCTGTCAGGAATGGGAGAGAATCAAATTCGCGTACGCTGGAGAGATGAAGAATATTTATGTGGAATTACCTCCGAAGCTAGCAGAGATGTGGGAAACTTGCAGTGCCGATTCTCTGCAAGTGGACTTCATTTCATACGACGAGCTTCTGCTTACGAACGCCGACATGAAGTCCATCTTCGATCCCGTGGTGAACAGGATATTGCTTCTGATTTTCCCGAGGATAGTGGCTGATTTGAAGGCGATAATGGTGGTTGGAGGATTCTCGGCCTCGCCATATCTAATGCGGCGCATCCGAGAAACATTTGGTGACAGAGTGGAGGCCGTTGTGAATCCACCAAATCCAGGTAGTGCTGTTTGCTGTGGAGCAGTGACCATGGCGATTCGCTCAGACACTGTCGTTTCGAGAATCTCGAAGAAAACATATGGCATAGCTATTGGAATTCCATTTATTGATGGCGTACATCCTGAGACCTCTTTGGTTTATGGAGACTCGAAAGATGGAAGTTTCAGAAGGCTATGCTGTAACGGATTCGAAATGTTTGTACAGAAAGGGGCTGAGGTCTCCATCAATGAGTGTGTGAAGAGAACCTGTATCCCCGCCAGGAAGTTTCAAACGGGAGTACCTGTAAGAATCTACTCCACTGACACTGCGAACCCGAAGTTAGTGACAGATCCCGGCATGCAAGAGGAAGGCTCAATCACGGTGACATGTCCGAGCTATGAAGACCTCGGCTTCTGGCCTGAGATCGAAACGTCGATGTTCTTTGGCCGCACCGACATTCAAGTCTCGGCTAGAGGAACCAACTTTGCGAGCGTGAAGAAAGGACTTCGAGTGAAGTTCGAGCGGCATTCCATCTACTGATGTCCTGCGGTGCATGCTTCCATCATAGAGTGGATCGATCGGTGCAGAGCGATATGATTTTGAACCTCACATTCGACATCTAAGCCTCACTAGGTTGGATTTTACGTGAAGACAGCTAGCTTTCTGCTCTTGTGTGTTTGTGAGTGATTGTTTATAGTGCTTCATTGAGGATGCCTTCTGCGGGGTGGGCAAGCATAGCTGACCTTTCCGACATGTATCGATATATTTATTTGAATGTAATTACATACCGACTACGTATCAGCATTGAAAGTCACCCGCGAAACATCACCTATTGTGCGCACAATCATGAAACACTGTCATGCTTGCTTTTGAACATCTTCTGCATAAGATGTTGAAGGCTGTAAAGCTGTTCTTCATCGTCTGTTTCATTTGTGATTCTCTCGAATATAAGAATCTGTAGAAGTAAACTTTCAACCCTGATCATGTTGAGTGAAGATTAGACCCTAGCAGGGCTTGTACATTTCCTCATCAAACAGAAAAGTTTGTAAAAATCCGAAAGTTTGGGAAGTTTTGAAGTTGTAAACTCAACAAAACAAATACACAACGTGGAGAGGATCTGAATAATGAGCAAAAGACTCTACATCATTTAATTGAAACTCTCCAGCCAAGTTAGTGAAATGCTTGAAATTAGGACCTAAAACCCAATACTTGCAAGATGTCATTAAACTCCCATTAGGAGTAACTGAGACCCGAATTTAGCCAAAGCTGTCATAATTTGAGTCCTCACAACCTCATGTCTTATAAATCTTAGTACAAGAATTATTTTGTTGGGTTCAAATTGTACTTATGACATCAAAATTGAACTGGTGGTTATTCTTCAAATTAGAAATCATAATGATAAAAAATGACTGAAATGTGACCAAAGAGAAACTCAAACTGTGAAGCCTAACCTTGTAGATACAGCTCAAATTAAGTAGTATTTTGAGTAAGAATTAGTTGAGAACACATTGAAAAATTGTTTGAAAAGTAACATCTGCAAACATCTGCTTCCCCCATGTGCCCTTTCTCCCCGAAATGCAAACAAGGGCCCACAATTTGTGACCTATATATCTGATTTGGAAAACACTCAGACCCTCACAGAGCTTGTACAAAAATTCATATCATATTTTTGAAGTTAGAGAAGCTCATAGATAAATTTGACATGGTATTATCTACTCAAACTCCCATTTGTCCCCCATACAGACAACGATCCTGTAGAAGTTATACAAAGGAACTCGGTTGTGAGCACCTACTCTAACATTGAGTCGCAGCAAGAATGTACTTACTTTTTGGTACGGGAAAGTATCTATTGTGAGAAGTTGAAAAGATCCACTGACACAGACGTAATTACAGCGACTTACTGTATACACAAAGGTGATACGAGACAAGGCTTTTGTTTCATATTCCAAGAAGACACTGTTACAAGAGAGTTCTAAAACTATGAGATTCAAGTATTAATAGTGGACAGGGAGGCCGTTTAAGAGGAATCTTGCATCATGACTGCAACGGAATCAGCATCATGATCGTAACTGTATGTCCACCTGTTGTGGTGAGGTGTTAGTCTCTTGCGTAATGTGCTGAGGTGGAATATCACAAAACTCCCACTCGCAAGAGACTAACTGCTGCTACACATGACTGTCGTGAGGCCCAGAAGAGGAATGAGTCGTTGAAATTTTTCACGAGAAAGCGGCTTGGTAAGCACATCTGCAACATTGTCGGATGTGGGCACATAAATAACCATGATGAGTTCATTTTGAAGATGCTCGCGAATGATGTGGTACTTGACATCAACATGTTTGGTGCGCTTGTGGAACTCAGGGTTGCGAACCAGTCGTATTGCAGCTTGGTTGTCACTGTAAAGAATTGTTGGTGTAGTCTGCTTGTGTCCAAGATCGCTCAACAGTTGACGCAGCCAAATAATCTCCTGGGAGGCGAGATGAGCAGCTACATATTCGGCTTCAGTTGTTGACGATGCAGTACATTCTTGTTTGCGACTCCCCCAAGCAATAGGGCCTCCATTGAGAGTAAGGATGAAACCAGAGCGAGATTTGCGGTCGTCCAGATCTCCTGCATAGTCAGCGTCGCAAAATGCCCGAAGCACATTTGGTGGAGTTGTTGCAGAATACGTGATTCGCAAGTCAGGGACGCCATAAAGATACTTCAGAATTCGTTTCACTCCGTCGATGTGGCTATGCTTGGGATTCCTTGAGAACTTTGACGCATGACTAGTTGAGTAGGTGATGTCGATCCGAGTCCCCTGGCTGGCAAAATGGAGACTACCAACGATCTCACAGTAAGGAAAACTAGAATCCGTACCTTCATCTGTTGATGACATGAAATCCATTTGAGCATGGGGGTCGGCTGGAATGGACAAAGGAGCGCAATTGGTGAAGCCATATTGCTGAAGCTTGCGCGTAATATAGCGCGTCTGGTCAATCTGAAGGGTACGCTGCTCCCTGTTACGACTGATATGTAAGCCGACATATACTTCGGGGTTGCCAATAGTAATATTGAAGATTCCTTGCATGGAGAAAATCACGGTATCGATGCGATCCTGATCATGGCAAGCGATGATGCCGTCGTCCAAAAACAGAGCAAGTATAAGCTTGTGGTCATGACTCACGTACACACATGGGTCTGCCTGACTTGGAGCGAGGCTGTGAGTGACCAAAAAGTTGTTGAAACGCTTGTTCCAGACCCTCGACGCTTGCTTCAGTCCATAGAGTGATTTCTGAAGCTTGCACACCTTGTGAGGAGAGCGAGGATCGATGAAGCCTGGAAGTTGCGCCATGTATAACTCTTCAGTTATCTCCCCATACAGAAATGCTGTTTCTACATCGAACTGAACAAGATTCATGTCCTCAGCTGCAGTGATGGAGAGGATGGTGCGTATGGAGTCGAACTTCACAACGGGAGAAAATGTTTCGGAGTAATCTACGCCTTCCCGTTGTGAGAATCCCTTAGCGTGCTTTGAACCTACTGATGGTGCCATCTGCAGCAGTCTTAATACGATAAACCCACTTATTTTGTATCGCCTTCCTACCGGGCGGTAAGTCTGTGAGTATCCATGTGGCGTTGGTGAGTAGCGAGTTGTACTCTTGCTGCATGGCAGTAAGCCAAAGATGGGACTCTGGTGACCGCATGGCTTCTTGGTAAGTCTGGGGCTCAGTTGGAGAAGGTGAATCGAACAAGATCTGACGGGCCAAGCCTGCATACTTGTCAGAGATCACCCACTCGCCGAATCTTTTGGGAGGATTCCGTTGGCGTGGGGAAAGAGCTGGAACTGGAGCTTGAACCGGAGCTTGAACTGGAGCTTGAACTGGAGCTTGAACCGGAGCTTGAACTGGAGCTTGAACTGGATCTTGAACTGGAGCTTGAACTTGGCTAAGGCCACCAGAATGAGGCAATGTAGCCATGTCGATAGGATCGATGAGTAAGTGAACGAAAAGCTCACCAACGTCATGCTCAGGACTAACAGTGATGTGCTGATCATCTCCCACTGCTTCTGTCGAGGGTAGATCATCTTCCACTGCTTCTGTCGAGGGTAGATCGAAGAAGTGTGGAGCAACATATGGCGGTACAACTTCATGAGAACAGGAGGGAAGAAGTTGAAGGTTGAGATCAGGAAGGGTGATATCCTCCCACTGCGCAAGTGTTGTGTCGACTGGATGGCGAGGACCGCCAAAAATCTGCTCATGCTGGTCAGCTTCAGAATTCGACTTGGTGCCGCTTAAATTGCTAAGGTTCTTCACGAGCTGCGGTGAGGGCGAATCACTGCATGGGGTCGGTGTGAGATCTAGTTCATGAGATGAAGCACTGGCTTGAGGTAGTTGTGCCGGGTCGTCCACGACAAAAGGTGCCGGAGTCGGTGGTGGAAAATTCCGAGCTATCGGTAGTAGAGAAAAAGAGGATGTTGTGCGGACGGGAAGATGTTGGAACTGTTCGCCAGAAACGCCGTTCAACACGTTGCTCTCGTCAAATAAAACATCGCGAGATTCTACAATCTTTTGAGTGGCATTGACCCAAATTCGATAAGCTTTACTATATTGACTGTATCCCATGAAGATACCTCGGGTACTTTTCGGAGCAAGCTTTGTCCTCAATTCTTTCGGTATAAAAATGAACGCATCGGCACCAAAGATTCTGATGTGGGACACACATGGACGAACGTTGTGCCATTTCTCAAATGGTGTTGCACCGTTAAGCATGCGAGTACCGGTTCTGTTGAGACAGTAAACGGCTGTATGTAAAGCTTCACCCCAAAACTTAGTATGAACGTTTGCAGAGTAAAGCATGCTCCGTACAGCTTCCATGATGGTCCTGTTGTCACGTTCAGCGACCCCGTTCTGTTTGGGTGTGTACGGCGTTGTCAACTCCTGAGCGATGCCTTCGTGATGAAGATATTCTCGAAAGGGAAGACTGGTGAACTCATCTCCTCTATCGCTGCGCAGTCTGCTGACACGAGAGTGTGTTTGTCGTTGAAGCTGGTTGACGAACTGCCGGAAATGACGTAGGGCCTCCGATTTCTTCATCATGCAATTGACAACACGATACCTTGTAGCGTCGTCTTTGAATAGTATAAAGTAACGAGCACCACTGACGGTAAGCTGGCTCATGGGACCACAAATATCAGAGTGCACCAAATCGCCAGGTGATACAGCTTTGCGTCTCTCATCCGTGAATGGAAAACTACAGCGATGATTTTTGCCGTAAGCACATCCGGTGCAAAATGGTGGTGGACCAGGTTGTCAAAGAATTTCGAGACCGTCGACGGTATTGTGGGACGACATTGTTTTAAGCATGTCATGATGAACGTGCGCAAGGCGCATGTGCCACACGTTGAGGCTCTGAAGACTCTCTTTCTTGGATGGAACACCAAAACTTCCGACTTGGAGGGCAGCAACTGGACTTGGCAGAACTGGGTAATACAAAGCTGATACAGCTTGCTCGTAAGCACACCAGTCATGACAACTTCACCGTCTTGAGTGACAAGTCGACAGGAGTGCTTGGAGGTGATTGTGTCAACGTTCTTTTGTGCAGCACGTTGAGATGAAAAAAGACTGGTGCCGAGTCGCGGGACAAACAACACCTCCTGAAGTATAGCACACTCCTCTCGATCACCAAGGTGGACCTGTATGCTAATATCTCCTACTCCGATGACTTCAAGCGTGATGCCTCCGACCCCCTGAACGGTTCGTTTCTCATGAGAAATATCAGTATAGACATAAAAAAAGGCATCAGTGTTAGTCATGTGGTCAGTGCATCCACTGTCCACGTACCAAGAAGAGGAATCAGCAATTGTGCTAATTGTCATGTAAGCGCGATGGGATGAAGGTTTGACTATAGCAACAAGTTCTTTCGGAATGGTGGGATTTGGCTGGGTGAGAGGATCAGGTGAATCTGAACTTTCGGAAGGACATTCACGAGCCCAGTGACCAAGCAGACCACACTTCCAACATGGAGTGACTTTCTTTCTCTCGCTAATCTGACGGCGACGTTCCTGGCGCTGCTCGTAAGTGAGCGGGGGACTATTGTTAGAAAGATTGGAAGATGATGAAGCAGGAAAACGTGACGCTTGTCCGTAAGAGGTGGCATATGCTACAGCAATCTTGTCTTCCTCTCGCTCTTCGTTCTTTAAACGAGTTTCATGGCGGAGTAAACGTATGGTAAGATTGTTTAAGGTGCGAGAGGCATCCTCAACATTGTCCCACGCAGATAAGAAAGAACTGTACTGAACTGACGGTAAATTGGCTAGCACTTTTGCGATAAGACTTGCATCCGTAATAGAGTTATCACCCATATTAATGAGAGAACTTTTTATGACCTCAAGCTTGCCCAAGAAAGACGCTACAGTATCGGAGTTGTCCATCTTACATTCATAGAAACGTTGCTGAATGTGATGAACAGATTCATGAGCAGACTGATCATGGAGAAGCTTGAGCTTGTCCCAAATTGCGTTGGATGTGGTACAGTTCATCAAGATTTCGAGAATGGATTCGCCTACTGCCTTGCAAAGAAGGGAGATGCATTGGTTGTCTTTTCTGATCCACTGAGCTTGTTGAGAGAGATCTGTGGGTTTAGGAACAGAGCCATCAACGATGCCCATGAGATCTTGTCCTAATAGAATGGCACGAAGCTGAAATTTCCACAAATGAAAATTCTGGCCATTGTAACATTTGATATTCCGTAGCTCTGCATTAGCATCCATGGTAGAAAAGGACTGATGCGGAGGAGTGGAGGTTTGGTAGAAAAGGACTGATGCGGGGAAAAGGAGCTTTGCTGTCGGCACAACAACTAACAAGATTCGAGACTGCGAGGTTGCTGTAGGCACAGCACAATTTGCTGACTGTATCAATTTTCGTAACTAATAGAAGAAGGACCTTACTGTAGGCACAAGGTAGTTCGTGAATATATAACTCTTTCCTATTTCTCCTGACTGTCGTAGAGTTAATAAAAGGTAGCGATCCGGGCCCATAACCTATTGTGAGAAGTTGAAAAGATCCACTGACACAGACGTAATTACAGCGACTTACTGTATACACAAAGGTGATACGAGACAAGGCTTTTGTTTCATATTCCAAGAAGACACTGTTACAAGAGAGTTCTAAAGCTATGAGATTCAAGTATTAATAGTGGACAGGGAGGCCGTTTAAGAGGAATCTTGCATCATGACTGCAACGGAATCAGCATCATGATCGTAACTGTATGTCCACCTGTTGTGGTGAGGTGTTAGTCTCTTGCGTAATGTGCTGAGGTGGAATATCACAAAAGTATCTATGCTGTGAAAGTCCAAAGGAACATTCAAACATGTGTCATTAAAAGGCCACCCAGTCAATGTTCGACATTGATTCAAAGACGGACCACTTTCTCAACTTCGCTACTGAAGTGCACTTCGTTTGACCAAAAGCTTGCTACATGAACTAGAATATGCAACACTTGGAAGTTATGAAGTAAAGATTCGCTGCTCTAACATGCAAAGTTTGGTGAAACATACAATGTCTTCAGCACAAAATTCAAGACTTGAGCACCGTACCATATCTTTACAGTGAGTGATAGACCTACGCAGAAACACCAGAATCTCCTTAACTCAAGTTCTCGAGCCATCACTGCAAAGAAATACCGAAAGGGACAAGAAACTGGAATGGGGGCGGCTAAGTTAAGCTGACATGAGAAACGCAAAGCACAGTACACCAGGTTTGAAATTAAATAATGTGAGCGTCGTCAGCTGACGTTTGACCTCGTACCTGAGCTTAGCAGGTGCTTTCTTCTCTCAGCAAAGCATGACCAAACTTCCCACGAGCTCAAGTGTCGAAGAGCTTCTGGTGGTAAGCAAAATTTTAAACACCACAATTCAGTTTCACTACACCACCATGTACAACGATCCACAAGTAGCTTAGAGGAGAGGAGCTAGATTCTTTTGCCATGGAAGGCAAGGGTGGACGTAGCAGCGACCCCTCGAATTGGGCTCGCGCTGCAGAAGCAATGAAGGGGTGTCACCTTGAAGAGGTAAGAGGCTACGTCAAGACGTACTACGACTGTGAAGAAGTGGTGATTGAGGGTAAGGACTTAACTGTAGCACATGTCGCAGCTCTCGCTCGCCGACCTGATGTGCTGGTCAAGCTCGATGCCGAGGCTGCAAAGCAAAGAGTGGATGAGTGCTCGGAATGGCTGGTTCAGGGCGTCACTGAAGGGCGAGAGATCCAGGGTGTCACCACTGGCTTTGGCGCTGCAGGCCATCGGCGTACCAACCAAGCCTTCGAGCTGCAGAAGGAGCTCATAAGGTCAGCTTTACCACCTGAAATAGATCTACCAGAAGTCACTCAACTCTGTAAGTAGGTCGCTGAAGATGCAAACGCAGTTAGTTCAGGTGAAAGTCATTCAATATGCACTCAGTGTGCAAGATACTGTGTCCTGTTTAGGCAATCAGGTGTCGATGCCCCCATGTAAGTGGCATTGAAACTTTTTGACATGAAGCTGGGTTGACATCGGCTTAAAATACCTGTCGGCATAGGTTCTTGAATGCGGGAGTGATTGAAGTGGGCAACAAGCTCCCCGTGAACGCAACGCGAGCGGCCATTCTTGTGCGTATGAATACGCTCTTGCAGGGGTACTCCGGCATCCGATGGGAAATTCTGGAAGCCTTAGGACAGCTCCTCAATATGCACATCACCCCCGAACTGCCACTTCGGGGTGATGTGTGCGAACTCATTCCCCTGTCCTACATCGCAGGTAAGCACTCGAATTCGTTCGCAGAATTACAATTTAAAGATGTTGAAGACTCCAGTCTGCCAGTACTTGAATCCAAGTTGCAGTTGACAATCAAATGCTGGATTCTCCCAAACGTGCAAGTCTCTCTCTCTAGACTACTCGACTAATTCGACTCTCGTGAGCTGATTCAGGTCTGCTCATAGCGCGGCCCAATGTCACGGCGGTGACGAAAGAGGGTAAGATCGTCACTGCACCCGAAGCGCTGAAGCTGGCAGGCATGAGCAAGCCTTTTGAGTTGCAACCCAAGGAAGGGTTAGCACTGGTAAACGGCACCACAATAGGCTCAGCCATAGCAGCCACCGCATGCTTCGACGCCAACATCCTCATCGTCCTCGCCGAGGTTCTGGCAGCTCTTTTCAGCGAAGTTATGATCGCAAGCCCGGCATACACAGACCCGCTCACCCACAAGCTGAAACATCACCCGGGCCAAATGGAGGCCGCAGCTCTACAAGCGTGGGTGCTGGAAGGAAGCGCATTTCTCACAAAACCATCCCTGCTTGGTAAGTACGCTCTTCGTTCTTCACCCCAGTGGCTTGGTCCCCAGCTGGAAGTGATTCGCAACGCAACGCACTCCATCCAGCGAGAAATCAACTCGGTGAATGACAATCCCCTCATTGATGTTTCCCGAGATAAAGCAATCAGTGGAGGCAACTTCCAGGGCACACCCATTGGCGTCTCCATGGACAACATGCGCCTCGCCATAGCTGCTGTGGGCAAGCTCATGTTCGCTCAATATTCCGAGCTTGTCAACAGCTTCTACAACAATGGCTTGCCTGCCAATCTCAGCGGAGGGGCAGATCCAAGCCTTGACTATGGGATGAAGGGAGCCGAGATCGCCATGGCGGCCTATCTCTCCGAACTTAAGTATCTAGCAAACCCTGTGACCACGCATGCCCAAAGCGCGGAGCAAAACAACCAGGATGTGAACTCGCTGGGAATGATTTCTGCTCGCAAAACCGAGGAGGCCATAGAGCTTGTGAACCTCATGAGCGCCACTTTCTTACTGGCACTTTGTCAGGCTGTGGATCTTCGCCATCTGGAAGAGACAATGCAAGCCACGGTGAAGAGCATCGTCAGCCAAGTTGCATCGAAGACACTTCCTCACGAAATTCAGATTGATCTACTTAAGGTTGTGGAGCAGCAGAACGTTTTCACATATATCGACAGCTCGATTTCCCCCCTGATGGAGAAGCTTCGACTGTTGCTGCTCCAACACGCGCAGCAGGACGAGACCACATCACTGTTTCGTAAGATTGCCGGATTTGAGAAGGAGCTCACAACAAAGTTGATAGGTGAGGTGCCAGCGGCGAGAGAGGCGTTTCAGACGACCGGTCACGTTGACAACAAGGTCACAAAATCCAGGACGTTCCCCCTGTACCAATTCGTTCGCTCGGGGCTCGGTACCCAATTACTTTCCGGACTCCAAAGTGTCGCGCCTGGTGAGGACATTGCTAAAGTGTACAGAGCCATCCGCGAGGGCCAACATATTGCTCCCCTACTTCAGTGCTTAGAAGGCTGGAATGGCGCTCCTGCCTATTAAATTGACAACCGTTTTACAGCTCTGTTTTACACACTACGACGAGCTAAGATATTACTCCATATCAAACTCATGTAGACGACGAAACGCGCCCCCACATCCTAATGTAACAGAGCTGCGTGGTAATGTGACTTGAGAAATCTGACATTTCTAAGTAACGACCGCATAAGACGCGGGTAGACTGAAGCTTCGAATCATTTCAAAAAAGGCATTTACGATATTAAGTTCATACACCTCAACTGTGAGAACAAATGACCTGTACATTCCAACAGGTTGGCAGTGATTGATGTGCAAGTTGAGGAAAGTTCGATGACAATGAGTGTTTTGTCACTACATAGCACTTCTAAAGGGAAAGTGAAAACAGTATGCTTTTCGCAAGGAAGGCCAACACTACGTTTGCATAACTTGACTACATCCGTATAATTCACTACCTTACTGAATACTTTGACCTAAGTCTATCCTCCGCATTGCAGTAGCGACCAGCTCCTTCAATAACCTTCACAAAGACGGGGACAATTCATATTAGCAATGAGGCTACAGTATTAAGGATCTTACACAAGAACTGCTGCCATTCCCTCACCCTAAAACATCCCATCCATTCATCAACAAAAGGTGCTCATCCCACAATAATGCTGCTTACGGTGCGCTACATATGGACCATAGAGTTGTGAAAGGCTGTCACATACGTTTAGAGTCTGTCGCAAACGGTGCATGAGATGAGGTGTAGTGTGGGGCGTCCTCTCCATGTGGGAACCTTGGTTGAACCTGTAGAAAGATTGTCCGATGTCAGAAATTGCAAAATGCTGAAAATCAGAGGAGCCTGCCGAGCACAAGTAGTCTTGGACTGCAGAAGTACGTTCTAACCTTAGCGCGTGGGCGAAGAATCGTATAAAACTTACCTTGTAGTGCACATCGTCACGATCCCAAGGAGCTTGATGCACCGATGACATGTTCGGCTGCAAGTCCAACACATATGTCAGCATGATAAGACTCCAATTCAGGAATGGCATTCTTCATCATGAAATGCAATCCGGATCTTCACCTCTTCTGGTTACTCACAACCAAGAAGAGCAGTTCAGGAGCAACACATGCCTGCGTTGTGTGATGCTCATGATCATAATCGGGTATGTGCTCATGAGGGATTTGGGTGCTGTTGGTGGGGGGTGGCTGCAGTTCGACGGAAAGTCCCATTTCAACAGGACTTTCAGGCAACGGTGCGGTACTTTGCTGCAATACCTCAACCACCATATGTTGAGGACCGGAAAAGCTCATCCACATCAATTTCCAGTGCCACGATGCTACATACCAAGATTTGGTACACATACGACAATGCAGAAGTGGTCGAAAATTTAAAACACGAATTGGTAATTGGAGTCGCTACTTGAGGGGGAAAAATCGCACCTCAGAGGTTTCAGGAATGTTGTGGAAGGTGGCAAATGGAGCTGTTCTGGAGTTGCAAGCAATGTAAGGAATGGGATCATGGCCGCGGGAGCATTTCACTGCCTCCTGGTCCTTGAACCATGGCGCCCCCACCACGTCTGCTCGCTTCTCATACTTGGGGAGATCGTGCAAAGTCGCATAGGGCGCATTAATTGACGACATCTTGTGCAGAGCTACCTTAAAATCTCCCTGCAACATGCACAACCAGGGTTACCAAAAATTCCCGGCAACATCCAATGCTCTCCAGCAGGACTAGTACTCCAAGAAACTAGTCCAATGCTCTCCAGCAGGACTAGTACTCCAAGAAACTAGTCCTACACATCTTGCGAATGCCATCTGTCCTTTAACCGCGAGCAGAAAAGTGAAGCACAACGAATATAGCACCCGACGCTCCAGAAAGGCTCGAAGCACAATATAAGTGATACCTAAAGCCCCAAGAAGGCATGGACAGGGACTGATGGTAGAAAGTGCAGACCAGCATAAATGGTACACGCACGCAGAATGAACGCAGGAGGTGAATTTTTATACCTTTCCATTAACGACCGCTGATCGAACTAACAAACACCTGAAGCTCTGAAGTATGTAATGACAGGCAAGAAGACAAAAATGCAGGAGCTCAAGGCAAACCCTTCCAAACCCAAGAAAATTCCCACGGTATGGCCGCTGAGGAACCCAAAAGTAGCAAACAGACAATGCGACACACAAGAGACTAATCCCGCGAAAGAAATCTTAGGATGCAGCGATGCACGGAGGATCGGATGGAAAAGATCGCAGAAAGCGAATGAGGTTTCCCTGCAATGCGCACCTGATTCGTTTGTGGGTTGAAAGCCAAAAGAGCCGCACGAATTGAGGAAACGGAAATGCGGCGGATACAACTGCAGGAAATGTGGTGATCAGCGGGGAAGAATCAAGTTGTAACTGCAAAATGATGAAGCGCTGGCTCTCAGCTGGCTTGCAGCTCGGAGGTTGAAGAAGAGACCGCGCTCATGGACCGTATAAGGATCGTAGTCGTATTCGTATATTTGTAATTTGTACGTGGTAACGGTCTTGTGGACTGGGGTGCTTTCCTTGTCCAACGGCACAATGAACTATACCGTACCGTGCCGTGATTGGCTTAGAGGGCGACACCGAAGTACCTCACTAATGACGAATGCCCATGTAAGAGATTCAAGGTAATAAATTACTATAATTTTTTTTTGTAAGGATTGAGCTTAGGAGTTCGAATGATCTTGCGATACTTTGGGAAGTAGGGTATTAAGTGGGTTGTATGATTAACAATTAACTCAATTTTTACTAAGATTATTTCCATGGCTTCCATAAGGTATTAAATATAGAAAAGATATTTTCCCTCGGTTTTTTACCCTTACCCATGCATCAACCCTATTTTAAATTTGAAATGTGGTAGCACAAAATGGGGGAGGGCCGGGGTTTGGGATGTGGTGGCTCCAATTTTGAATGACACGGGGAATTGAAAATTTAGAATTTTGTAGCATGAAGTTTGAAAAAGAGGGGGGAATTGGGGTGTGGTAGCTCAAATTTTGAATAAGAGAGGGAATTCAGATGTGGTAGCTCAAATTTGAATAAGGCAGGGAATTGAAAGTAAGAAGATTGAGATCATTCTTCTCCTTGCATCTCTCCCTCCCCCCCCCCCTTTGCCACCTACTCCATAGGAACCTGTCATGCCCGAAGCATCCGCCTTAGAGAACCCGCCCTTTCATGGGGAATCCGCCCTGCTTTGTAGGACCCGCCCTCCAGTGGGAGACCCCCCTTTCACTATGGCACCCGCCCTTACCTTCCCAAGAGCCTTGCCAAGACTTTCCTCATCTTCCTCGCCCTACTCCTTTTTTCAAAAAGCGCCGGATAAATTTGGAGTAAGCACATCCAAACATTCTTGCATAAAAACAAGGGTTTTGTTTTTCCGGATATCGTGAAATAATGTTTGGATTAGTAGTTGCTAAACCGAGGGCCCTTGATATTTTAAAACATTATCAAGTTCACAAAGAAGGAAGGAAAAGAGGAGGGGGAGTTTGTCCACTTTTCTCTCCTCCCCTCTCTTCCATAACACCCGCATAGCCGCACCTGCCCAAGCGCCAGGGACCCCCCCCTATTCTTCCAGAAACCTGCCTTGCTGATAAGGAATTTGCCCTTCCCCAAAGGATACCTGCCCTGCATTTTTGGCACACTCCTGGACACCAGTCGCATTCGCCCAGCCCCCTTGTACCCGCCCCAATGCCACGGTATACAAACACATCACATCATACATGGTTTTTTATTGCAGAATATTTTACCCATAAAAATTACATGCCCCCTACAATCAAGGGGGACTGATACGCCTGCCCGTCCGAACAACTCGTTCACTCAGTATGCCCGCCCCCCGATTACCTGAATACGCCCGATGTGACAATACTGACATTTATACGAACTTCTTCGTATTCAGCCAACACCTACTACGCCATTTCATCCGCAATCAGACCAACAAACAGAGCGTGTGAATCACTACCTCGAACAACTGTTGCCAATGCTTACAATAAAGCGCCAAGATAGCTTGGCTGATTTACTACCATTTGTGGAATTTGCATATAACAATGCACTGCATTCAACCACTAGTTTCTCATTTTTATATGCTATCCTATAGATATCATCACACACTTTCATCTACAAAACCTACCACATTGACTGTTCATGCGGCGAAAAACTGAATTCGATTTCTACACCAAGTTCACGATGATACTAAAACAATTGTGAAGATTGCTGGCAAACAGGCAAAGCGCTATTACGATTCACGTGTGCTTCAACAACCAAGCTACAGTATTGACGACCGCGTATTACTACGTAGTGAACACATCACTACCACGTTACCATCAAATAAACTATATAGGCCTTAAGTTTTTGGGACCGTTGCCCATTATTGTCAAGATTTCGGACGTGGTATTTCGATTGAAACTACCACACACACACTTCGGATTCATAATGTTTTCCATGTAACAGTGTTAGAGCCTTATTGTTCCGACACAATTTCAAGACGACGACATCAACTTCCACCACCTTGATCACTCCTGATGGACGCGTAGAATGGGAGGTCCACAAAATTCTAGATACTCATCTAAATGGTAAAGGCTAATAGTTACATTATTTAGTATCATGGAAAGATTTTGGTCCTGAAGAGGATTCATCGGAACCAAAAAGCTACTTGAGGAATGTCTTCGAGGTGGAAGCAAAGTTTTGATCAGTTACATCCCGCTGCCCCGGGGCCACCACCAGAACCTATGAGGGGGAGTAATATTAGAATTACCATCTAAACTCTACTAGTTACCAGGCGGCTAGAGAAGTTAAGCAGCGGCTATCAAGAACTATAAATAGGAATGAGGAGGAGTGTCTCCTCACTCGACATATTATTATTTATCTGATTTCTATGATTATGTTTATGTTTGCTAGTGTTGGTCTTTACATGTCTGCAAGCCTCACAAAATGCCAATCTTGTTAAAATGACAATATCATGGGACAATGCACATTCAGTGCATTTGGAAATCATTCGACACTGGCCAAAACAGATGTGACATTAGGCCATATAGGGCCAAAAATGGGTGAGGCTACCATGTTTCAGAATTGTACCATTGAAACATTGATGACATAAGAAAGTGTGGTGATAATATTCCAAATGATACAAATATTGGTACTACAATAGAATGGCACGTGAAAATAGTGCCATTTTAATGGAACTGCCCATCAGGATTCTAATTTGTGAAGTGTACCCTGCAATTCCGGTTCTCAAAGAATAATGTGTGAGTATCAAAACAGTTGATAGTAAAGATAAGCTTCCCATTCTTCGACAACTTGTGTGTTTTACAGCGTTCTAGAGAGTTTCACAATTGAACAAACCACAGAGGTGATGTTTCAAAGATCACTTGAGATGCAAGACAGTGTAAACTTGTAATATTCATAACTGTCACAATACATACACAGCAGCTAATTAACGCTTGCAATCCTTGTGCACAAAAGGCGTCTGCTAAATTTCATATCAAACAAGCATATAGACATAACGAACCCTTGCAGTTCACGAACAGGAAAATACACTGGTCAGTCTGCACGTGACACTGACTCAGCGAGGTTTAAGGTCATATCCGTCTGCACCGACCGATCCACTCTACATTTGAAGCCTGCACCACAGGACATCAATAAATAGAGTTCCTCTCGAACTCCACTCGAAGCCCTTTCTTCTCGCTCGCAAAGTTGGTTCCCCTGGCCGAGACTTGAATGTCGGTACGGCCAAAGAACATCGACGTTTCGATCTCAGGCCAGAACCCGAGTTCTTCATAGCTCGGACATGTCACCGTGAATTCACCTTCCTCATGCATGCCAGGGTCTGTCACAAACTTGGCGTTCGTACTGTCAGTGGAGTAGATACTTATATTCACTTCCGTATGAGACTTCCTGGTCGGGAAACAGATTTTCTTCACACACTCATTGATGGAGACCTCAGCTCCTTTCTTAACAAACTCTTGGAATCCGTTACAGCAGAGCCTTCTGACACTTCCATCTTTCGAGTCTCCATAAACCAAAGAGGTCTCAGGATGTACGCCATCAATAAATGGGATTGAAACAGCTATGCCATATGTTTTCTTCGAGATTCTCGAAACGACAGTGTCTGAGCGAATCGCCATGGTCACTGCCCCACAGCAAACAGCACTTCCAGGATTGGGTGGATTCACGACGGCCTGCACTCTATCACCAAAAGTCTCTCGGATGCGCCGCATTAGATATGGCGAGGCCGAGAATCCTCCAACCACCATTATCGCCTTCAGATGAGGCACCATTCTCAGAGATATCAGAAGCAATATCCTGTTCACCACGGGATCGAAGATGGACTTCATGTCGGCGTTCGTGAGCAGAAGCTCGTCGTATGAAAGGAAGTCGATTGGCAGTGCATCAGTACTGCAAGCTTCCCACATCTCTGCTAGCTTCGGAGGTAGCTCCACATAAATATTCTTCATCTCTCCAGCGTACGCGAATTTGATCCTCTCCCACTCCTGACAGAAAGCCAACACGGCAGCAGAGTACTGTCGCTCAAACCTCTCGAAGCAACTGATTTTGCGTTTCAGGAACCGTAAGAACTCCTCGTCCACCTGGTATCCTCCACACAGGTCGCCGGAGCTCTCCTGCACCTCACGTACAGACACGGATGACCCCGACCCCAGCTTCTCGTGGAGCACCAGATCGACAGTCCCACCGCCGCAGTCCACCACCAGGAACTTTTCGCCCTTGTTCCACTCGTGGTCTACCAGCTTCATCTGGCAGTACACAGATGCTCCTTCTGGTTCTATCAGCAGCTTAAGGGGGTGCGGGCTTCCAGCATCATTGTCCTGCCCTTGAACGAGGCCTGCCATTTCTGCGCACAGTCGCATCTCTTTCTTCGCGTGCTCGTTCCAGACGGCGGGCACCGTGAGACACCACTCGACGTCTTCAAGGGAGATGTGGGAACCGAATTTGTTCTGCACTTCTTGCAGGATGAATCTGGAGATTTGACGGAGATAGTCCGTGATGGCCCTCCTTGCAGTCATCCCTGGCGGTAGAGCCGACCTTACCGTGTTAGAGGAGCCTTCTGCGGCAAGATGGAGCTTGAACAGAGTAAGAAAATGAGGACCGGGCTTTGATCTCTCTCCGGACAGCGCGAGGGCGCCAATGCTTGGCGAAACGGGAACGTCGAACACGGATTTGTTCGAGGATTTGAACTTGACGTAAGCTGGCCAGCCCCACTCCTCCAGCTGGTAGGGGTCGACGGACGCAGTGTCGGCGTGAGCATACAACAAGCTGGTCTGAGTCTTACAGTAAGGCAGCCCTCCCCCCTCCGCTTGCATGGGCCAGTCATAGAATGTGAAAATGTTCTCCGGACTCGCACGAAGAGCGTAAGCGAAACCCGAGAAAGTGGTGCCGAAGTCCAACGCGACCACCACCTTGGATTCCTCCACCATCCCAACAGCACTTTCCATTGCACGGTCAGAGATCGCACCACTAACACAAGCTCGTCAACTGATCTCGAAAGTGGGCCTGCAAAATCAGATTTAAGTCACGAAGGATGACGTGGACATGACGTGAATGCTTGCACGAATGTGCAAAATTAGCCAAGCTAGCTTTGATCACGCCTCATATATTTCAGCTAGAAGTTGCGAAAATCACAATGACTTCGACATCCATGACTTAAAACAAATGCTTACCTGAGTTAGGAAGTCCAGTAGTTCGATCGGATTGGTCAATGATGCTTCAAGATAAAATTTCAAGCCTTCTTGGGTGGAATGTCGATGGATGAAATCGACCATTAAGCTGAATGCAGTTAGTGTGCTGTGAAACTGCTCTGGCTGGTTCCACACAATGAGAAGACAAGACGTTAGAAGGAAGCTCAGGCAGCTCAGTCATGCTCCTTGGATTTCTAAGTTCTCTCAAGCCGGATCAAAATATTAATAAGTTGTTCAAGTGGCGCAGAAGTGACGTGCTGAAGACACTAGAATGAGCCTGCCTGATAAAACTGACGGCGGGATATTCTCATCCATGACAAAGTAATAATTCATGCGGCGTTATCAATGAAGCATGTAGCACTCAATCAATTGATTGTTGTGCATACATCTGATGAGAACTATAGTGACGCAACGTACTAACTTCAGATGGCGGTTCCATGTACTGTACGAAGCAGGGATTAGTTTACGTTAATTGACTATAGTTTACGGGCTGCTAATAATTTCGGTACTTCCCCACGTCGTGTAACAATTCTGGTACGTAGTCCTCGTTAAACTTTGGCGGCCTCATCAATTTCGCTGTTACCGTCACATGGCGGCTACAGCATAAGGACGTAGCCCACTGGACCTAACTACAAGCCTAATCTTCAGGTACATTTTCAGTCTCATCTACGCTTGCCTCTGCGAAGCGCAAGTGAAATAAAGTAACAGTAGTCTTGTGCGGGGCGTGTTCGCTTCCTGGAGCCAGTAAGTAGAAGCTTGAAGGGAGTTGGGTTCTCGACACTAGTTGATTCGCACGGCATGGAGAGTAAGCAGAGAGTAAACAAGTCGCCATCGACTCCGTGTGGTTACAAGTCTACTGCACGTCCCCTCCTTTCAGACTATCGCGCGTAGCTCCATGCGCGAGAACATAACACGCGATGGTCATGAGATTAACGAGTTACGCGATGAGACTGCGAGTGAAACGACCAGATTTGCGCAGAAGACGGATCATCAGCTCTCGGAGAATGAGGTAAAATCCATCTGCGCACTCTCGTGGTTTCAAACATGTATTAGGCTGGTGATGACCAAGGTACAAGCGTTTTGTATTCTGCAGCTGTGTGATGCGTTAATGTGTACTATTTTTGCCGCATTTGTAGCATCGGTTATCAGTGTTGTGTTTTTAAATGAGCAATTTATCGCACGGTTCTAGTTGAGTCGGTAACGGAGTGTACCCAAGTAATCGAGATAATGGCGAGTATCGGTACTGTTCTACTCAATTGGTTCATAGTGTAGTGCAAATGACATTCACTGAGAAGAAGGCATATGAATCTGTTGTATAAATTGTAGCACGCTACGACTTACATATGCTTATATCCCCGATTTTCTTTCTCTCTGTCGTAGAAGGTTTGTGAGAAGGACGGATCGCGCAGCAAAGAGCAAGAAGTTGGCAGAGATTCTGTATGTGCCGGAGTGTTCGGCAGTGCGAGAAAACTGTTGTACAATCTGTTTGGTTCCGTAGAAGATTGCAAGACAGAAGCGGTAAATCTTGAGAATGAGTTGCGAAAGCAAGAGAATGTGTTGAAAAAGCAGGAGAATGAGTTGAGAGAGCAGGTGACTCGTATCGATGAGCTGACTAAGAGTCTACAAGCTAAAGACGAAGAGTTGCAGAACTTGAAGCCTTCGCTGAACATAGCTCGTCAGGAGAATTTGGACATCCGAGATGCTAGCCAGAAGGAGGTGCGAAGGCTCAAATCGAACATTGAGCAGAGTGGACGAGCTTTACATGATGCGGAGACGTACGCAAACCAACTGAAGGTGAAATGTCTGAAGCTGGAATCGCAACTTGCTTTGATTGAGCAGAGTGCTGCACAAGAGTCCTTGACGAGTGGCTCCTACCCTGACGATCATGCGAATCCGGGCATGCTGGAGGCTGCCTGTAAGGCTGTGGATAAAGCAGTAGACGATCTGGCTAGGGTGCTTTACAACACCTCTGCTCTAAAGGGCATGGCTCTCAATGCAGTGGAGCTGGAACGGCTTGTTGCCCTTATCAGCCCTGCTCATCCCGCAGATTTTTCAAGACCAATTCAGGTCAAGCATGTCTGGGGTCACTGGATATGCTGCCAGGTTTTTCGAGATTTTGAGAATGTCTACTTTGAATTCGACCATGGGCATCGTACCTCGCCTTTAGACTCCAGAAAATACGCCCTGGAATGCTTTCAAGGCTTTCAGCAAAAGAAAAGTTCGTCGTCCCTGGAGTTACTTGACGGCTGTGACAGTTTTCGAACTTTCTTTTTAAGAAAGTACGATTGCCTGTTCCCCGCCTGTCTTATAAACTGCGGTATCTTGCCGAGCGGTAGCATCGTCGACGAGCATGGGTGCTACATTTTTAAGGGAGTGATTTATGATCGCGTCGTGGATGTGGCCAAAGCCGTGTGGTTGCTTCACGAACTGGCCTTCTCGTTTGACCCTCCGGCCAGCATTCTGAGGATGGCGAGGGGGGAGCCGTATGACAAGCAGTTCCATGATTCTGTGGTCCATGTCGAGAACGACGACGCGCCGACAGCAAGGGTGGCACTCATGATGAGGCCAGCATTTCGTGTCAGAAAGAGCACAGTTCGGAGCCGAGTGCTTCTGACCAAGAAGCTCCCCCAGTGACTATAGAATCATGTTCGACTGTATTGACAGTATGTACATAGTTATCTAGAAGCTGCGCAATGATGTATCACATAGTTCTAGTTTTTTGAAAAGCTCGAACGTTTGCATATAGTTCACAAGCATACGTACTGTGCGACGACACTCAGTTGTTAGAATGCAGTGCCAACACTACCACCCTTCGTCGACGGGTGCTAGTCTAACAATTTTTGTAAAGATTGCGACTAATATATTATTGTTCAAAGAATGAAGTCCTGGCATGCATTTCTGTACATACAATCAATTAACCTCTAACTCTCCTTGTTACAAAACAGTATAAGTCACAAACTTTGACTTCTTTTAGATTCAGCTCTAAAAATCTCAATCCAAGCATTATTTGAAAGATTCAACCGTAAGATCTCAAATTTCACTTGACATTCATCTCACATACCAAATTTGAACCGTTCATTCTTCCTTATTTGTGAGATCGTAATGGTCAAAGTTGGCCAAGTTTTTCTTCTGCGGGAACCTCCGAAACCCGTTTCGGTTTTTGAGGAGAGTTAGGGGTTAACACAACCTCTGGTTCGAATGATGCAATCTTGAATTTTGGGCTTCCAGAAACCTGAGACCCCTCTCAGACATTTTAATTGAGATTGCGTCACTTGCACGGAATCTCTTTAACTTGTCATACGGCAGAAGGCGGCGTACAGTGACTGCAAGAAGTCGGTCATAGAAGTACATAAACAATGCATACGTATTCGACAATTCATGAATGTGGAATCTGCAGTCACAGCGTCGATTTGAGTGCAATTCCAGAAGTTCGAAATCGCATTATTGCAGCCGTCTCTACAAGAATTATTTTACGTTGAAATCTGACTTAACTGAAGTAAGACCTTCCACTCAATTTTAACCTTTCTTCGCACTCAATGACTTGCATTTGAGTAAGCGAAGCGCCTCCAACAGCATTCATGATGAGAAGAACCACTTGTCTGCAAATGGAGGTGGAAGTAAGTACCCCTTAAATATTGCAAAGTATGCAAGAAAGTTTGAAACGTACTCCACCATAGCTAGTGGTGGAGACTCAATCGCCATTCATAATGGCATCGTGCTAAACGTAACATTCCATGCACCGTATGCGCCGTCAGTCTTCAAGAGTGAATATCAAACGCCATCTAAAACCAGCTGCCTCGATCGCCCTCACGAAACTCTAGCTATGGATCAATCAATGGTAACGAAGAGTCGGCGCTGCACCTGTGAATCTACAATGACGAATTATGCAGCGCCGTCTTTGAGGTGTCTGATCTTGTGACTACATTTAATGATCAAGTCTGCACCGTCGTCAGTTACAAATTAGCAGCTGAGACTTGATCAGTTATGTCTTGTTCCCGAATTTTGAGGCTACACACCAGCTCGCTAGCATTGGAAGCAGGCCAGCTCTTAGAATCCGTTCTTGAAGTTCCTTCATTGTGAGAATTCTTCCACCGTATTCTGCTCATGCCCTTGTGTTCAGTTGTCGAGACTGAGTGCTCAAATTGCTGTGAGGTATAATATCCGGAGCGACTGAGCGAAGTGACCAAGCACTTAGGCTCGAAAAAAGCGTTGAGTTCAACATGCAGGGAATACTGGAGGAACCCAAGGTGGTGGTGGGGCTCGACTTCGGCACATCATTCTCCGGCTTTGCTTACGCCCTTCGAGCGAAGCCTGACAAGATCTACACCTTCTACGATTGGCCCAAGCAGTCTGAGGGTGGAGGATTGGAGTACTGCAAGACGCGAACCAGCTTGTTGTATGAGATTGATTCTCAAGAGACCGTGGCGCTTCTCGAGTGGGGTTGGCCAGCTTATGTCCGGTACAAGTCCACGCAATCTACCTCCGTCGCCGAACAGGATTATGCCACTCCAGAATTGGACTTCGAGGTGGTGCCCGACTTCGAAACGGACACTGCCACAATTACTCCACAGCCTGAAGCTTCAGGCGTCCCGGGACTGCATTTCCTGTCGCGATTCAAGCTTCTTCTCACCTCCAACGAAGCGGCTTCGACAGTGCCCGCACTGCCTCGCGCCGTGACCGCCAAGAGTGCAACTATAGATTTTCTCTCGCGAATCTCGAAACTCATCCTTCAAGAATTGAGAAACTCATTCGGACCGCACATCAGCCTAGAGGATGTTCAATGGTGCCTCACTGTGCCGGCTATCTGGGACGACGCAGCCAAACAAGCGATGCGAGATTGCGCGGAGTTGGCGGGCCTCGTGCAAGGGGCTTCAAGCAATGTCGACAATGGCAGCCCGCACGCCCTAAAGCTCTTCACCGAGCCCGAGACTGCCTCCGTATACTGCCAACAATTCATGAAGGAAGGCTTGTTACGCCAGAACTCAAAGTTCATGGTGGTGGACTGTGGAGGAGGCACGGTGGACCTCATCGTCCACGAGAAACTGGGTGCGGCGCCGACTCTGGCACTTCGCGAGCTCCGCCCAAGTTCTGGAGATTACTGTGGTGGATCTCGCGTGGACGATGCGTTTTTCGAGTTCCTGAGACGCAAGATCAGTTGCTTCTCGCGGTTTGAGAGTGAGCATCCGACGATTCTGCTGGCGTTTCTGAAAGATTGGGAGAAGATCAAGTACCAGTTCGACGGCACGAATGGTGGTGAACATCTCACCTTGCCACCCAAGCTTGCAGAGATGTGGGAGGCGGAAGGAGAAGCTTGTGAATCTTTTGACGAGTTGAAACTCACGAACTCCGACATGGCGTCGATGTTCAGTCCTATTGTCACCCGAGTTCTGGAACTGATTGAAGAGAATATAGTACCGGATCTGAGCGCCATCATGGTGGTTGGTGGATTCTCAGAATCTCCATATCTGATGAAACGCATTCAAGACGCCTTCGGGAGCAGAGTTGCTTCCATTGAAAGGCCGCCGAAACCTGGCAGTGCAGTATGCCATGGCGCTGTGACGCTGGGGTTGCGGTCGGGCATCGTGGTCTCCAGAATCTCCAAGAAGACTTACGGAGTCCGAGTTGCGAGGCCTTTCATAGCCGGCGTGCACAGCGAGTATTTCAAGGTAGAACGTGCATCAGGGCAATACTACTGCACAAATATATTCCGAGTGTTTGTTCGGAAAGGTGACGAGATCCGCTTCGATGACACAGTGCAGAACGTGTACTTTCCTATGAGTGAAACACAGGACTACCTCGAAATCGATTTGTATTCCTCAGATTGCAGGATTGTGAAGTACATTACCGATGTCGGCGCAAAGAAAGAAGGTCATTTCCATGTCAAGATTCCAACTGCGGAAGAGCTGGGTTTTGTGCCAAAAGTGGAAATCTCGATGTTCTTTGGTCGTTCTGAGATTGAAGTCACTGCTGTTGGCAAGAACTTCGACGGCGAGAAAAAAAGCAAGCTATCCGTCAAGTTCCAAGCTGATGAAATATACTAGGCTCGATGTCTATACCCACCTCTTTGCTGCAGTATACTGCATATGTCTACACGACTAGTATTTCTTCGGCTTTACTTAGGTATATAGTGCTTGTGAATGTGGTAGCATAGTGTATACCTGGAGTTCTTAAGTTGCTGATTGTTGTAGTAGCTAGTAGATTCTGTGACTGGAACTGGCAATCTAGATCATTTCTTGAAATGAAATGTACATAATCATTTTGAAATATAGTATGTTTCACTACAGACATCTCTAGTCAGTGATTGTTGCATTCACAACTGGAGTGGCGATACACTTCAAGCTGCGTTACCTTCCAATGCACCTGTTCCACTTGACTAACAAACTATGTTGTAATTTATCTGAAGAAAAGCTCGTAATTTGCTCAAGGTCCGGCCAATTCCTCTCGTATTGGTGGGGAAGTGGACTGTTTTCTGAAGAATGTATGGTGGAGGACATTCTATGAAATGTGAAAGGACCTTTGCTGATGCATACGAAGGGGCTATGTACAGCAGCTCTCAAGAATTGTTGCATGAAGGCCATGCTCATGTAAGCATGAGAATAAACATCGAATAACTCAATGATGCTATGACACCCATCGTATCGATAAACACGTCGAGTGTGCACACTTGGGAAGCAAGAAAGATATTCTATTACACACTACTCTGCAAGCAAAGTCAAATGAACGCTTTATTGTCCTTAATACATAGTACCAATGAGAGCTCTTCACATCCTCGCACCATAGCTACATGCTCTAGTTAACAAAGCAAACTTCCTACACACAAAACGCACACCCACTAAAACGAGACCAAGAAGATACTTAAACTGATCATTCTTAATGCTTAACCTTCAAATGATTGCTTGCACAGTTGCACTCGTATGAGCCATGTGTTGAGTACTTAAGTTCAGTTGTTTAACCTTCAAATGATTGCTTGCACCTGTATCAGCCACGTGTTGAGTACTTAAGTTCAACTGTGAAATGATATGAAATTCTCCAATAAATAAAGTTGAGAGAAGGGGATCGAGCTTATTAACAACCCCACTTTTTGTGATATATTCAAGTGCGATAAAGAGGATAGAAACGAATAGACCTCGCCTTCGTCAAGAGATTGTAAGTGGGCTCATTGGGTATGACTAACCTATTCATTACAATATCTCTAAAGTGAAAAGTTTTAGGGTTTTGGGTTGTAACAAAATTTACATATTAAACTATCCATCTTAAAGTACTCATTCCAATAAAATGTCACACTTAGATTATTTGACATCTGTGTCATTCTTTTCTAAGAAGAGAAATGTGTCCAAAAGCCAACTTTGATGTCAAGGAACTCATTCGGACAAGTAGATTTTTAGCACCATTTGGAGTAGCTTAGCGACCGGTCCTAGAGGTTGAGGGACCAAGCTTTGTTGCAACATTCACAAATTCACTTTCCTCATGATCAATTTGTACCATTACAACGCTTAAACATGTTGCTAAGTGGTGATGCACCTTTTGCCTAAATATGTAATTGTCATTTTATTATTATTATTATTTTTTGGACATATTCTATTATTTGAAAATTGCAGAAAAGAGAGTGTGAATTGGATATTAGAGGAAAAAGTTGGTAGGAGTCAAAGTTTTATTTGAGAACATCTTCAAATTATAATCTAAGGTTGTAGACTATATATTCAGGTATCTCAAATCTCCTAAAACTTTGACTTAAAAACAAACAAACAAGAAATCATACATTCTTGTAATCTTACCTTTATATGTCGGAGACTTGGAGAGTGGAGTCCAAAAATAATTTTAAAATGACGAATCATAAGAGTAACTTTGAAGAGTTCCTCTGTGTTGAAAAGTCATCAATTCAACACCCGCTAGACACCCACATTCGTTTTATGTTTGAACCCCACTGGATACCAAAGTCATATTAGGGTTGGTTCACACTATAGTGGAGAAGTTCACCAGCCAAGAAGTTATGAGAAATCTCAAATGTGATTGGTTGAAATCGAGGCTCTTAAAATGTGATTGGTTGACGATGAAATTCTTGACCGACCGGTGGCCTTCTCCACCGTAGTGTAAACTGGCCCTTAGCGCTAGTATTTTGCCTACTGTAGCATGAAGTGTGCCCGTGAGCATCAAATCATGGTATTCAAGGCACACATGTGTCTTACTGAGGAGCAGCGTATGAACACGCAAATATCGGCCTTGACTACTTTTCATGGTACTGTACAGTATCGGGCCACAGTGAAAGCTCCCAACGAGAATCTCGAAAATCCACAAATACGAGCTGAGCGCTTCGCCTACAGTGCACACCCGATTCGAAGACGACGGCGACGACGACCCCTAGGTACTGCATGATTTGCTCCCCGCAAATCTGCCCTACCCATAGCCCGCCAGCACTCTCCCAGTGCTGAAAGCTACCTTCGATTTATCCGTCGGCAGCCATGTCCAACCTGCTGCTTGCTTGCAAGTCCTTTCTAAAGCCTGTCCTGCAATCAACACAAACCTGACCGTAGCAATTCGATCAGTTCTCAGCTTCATGTGAACACAGTTGGCGTAACGATGGGCGATATGGAGCTCCAGTCATCGACCATGGAGCTGATGAAGCCATTGAAAGTTGGAGCTTTCCAGCTAAATCACCGGTACGTAAGCTAGCGATCTCTAGAAGAGTGAGGCATGAATGGTTAAGATTTTCGAAGGGAGTAGTCTCGAGAAGATAGAGTACTTTCGAGCACATGAAGGTTGTCATGGTCGGAATGTGACATTCTCGGTCCTGATCAAGCTTTTGCGATGGACGCAGGATAGTGATGGCGCCAATGACGAGATGCAGAGCGCGAGATACGCTGGCAACCCCGGCTATGGAGTTGTATTACAGCCAGAGAGCGTCCACAGGCGGCCTCCTCATCACGGAAGGTGTCTGTGTAGCCCCCAACGCGCACGGGTAGTGATTCTGAGCAATTCTGGCAACCTTTGTTGTACATCGTGCAATCAGCTTGGGATATCGATGGTTTCATTTCTGATGTTGTGGTGTCGATCGGCAGTTTTGAGGATACGGCAGGAATTTACACGAGCAAGCAAGTGGAGTCGTGGAAGCCTGTGAGTCAAGCGGTGCACAAGAAGGGCGCCGTCTTCTTCCTCCAACTCTGGCATGTCGGCCGGGCTTCTCATACAAGTGAGAGTCTTCTCAAATCCAATCTTTCGTATAACTATTGTTTTTGCTCCGACGTGCCATTGACGAAATTTATGTATGTTTTTGTTGGTTGATGCTCTTGTTCCTCAGATTTGCAACCAAAGAATGCAGATCCGATTTCTTCGACATCACAGCAAATTCCTTTGCCCTGGGCAGCTTACTTGAGGGATTCGGCTGGCAGGAAACGGAGGCACCAATTCTCTACCCCTCGATCTCTTCTCATAAGCGAAATTCCTCAAGTTATAGAATGGTTCAGAGTGGGAGCCAAGAATGCCATTGATGCAGGTACAAAGATCACATCAATTTGCTTTTCAATGACATTCTGATCGCAGTGATATCGTGATTGTTTGTAAACAGTGCATAATCACATAATGGATTTCATGAAGGGTTTTCGATCTGCTCACACTATGTTCACTACCAACACCCAGGTTTCGATGGATGTGAAATCCATGGAGCACATGGATACTTGATCGACCAATTCATCAAAGACGGAATCAATGTTCGCCAAGACGAGTATGGAGGCTCCATCGCCAACCGTTGCAGGCTTCTTTTGGAAATCACACAAGCAGTCGCCCGTGAGATAGGTCCCCAAAGGACCGCCGTGAGGATCTCTCCGTTCACCATCCAAAACAATGGCATCGACTCCAACCCAGAGGCTCTTCTTCTGCACTTGATACAGGTCGGTTCAATCAATTTCACCTCTAAGCCAACTTGCATAGCATCGAAAACTTCATATTCTGAAGATTACAATGGTGGGTACAGGAGCTTGACAAGCTGAACCTTGCGTATGTTCACCTCACGGAGCCCGAGTTCACGCACATCATGGAGGCCATTCAGTGGACACCGCAGCACTTACACATCACTAAGTTGAGGACGACGCCGCTGTTGGTCAGTGGTGGCCATACCCGTGACTCCGGGAATCGGGCCCTGAGCTCTGGCTATGCCGACTTGGTGGGCTATGGCCGGGCCTTCATCTCCAACCCCGATCTGGTGAACCGATTCGCACTGGGTGCTCCGTTGAACCCTGTCGCGAAGAACAGCTCGTATTATGATAGCCATCCTCGCCGAGGGTACACTGATTTCCCTTTTCTAGAAGACGGCTCACCACCTCAAGAACGAGAACACACTCACAGAGACGCCATTGTGCGGGCCAGATTGTAGTCTTAGACGAAACAAATTCATGTACATGTATATATACTTGAGTCCAGCAAAGGCATGCAGGAGTGCAGGACCGCAGAAAATCAAGATGCAGTCTGAGTAGCTTATCAATTATAGCTGGAAATCTTTTGCACACTGATCGTGGTGTCGGATGATGATGATGGAAACATGAGACTGCTTGTCAACCATCATTTCAAATGGGCTCGAATTTGTGAATCCACATACAAACGTGAGCGTGTCCTGGCACCTTACTTGAAAGTTATGGTTCGACGCTTACTTTTCTTATATGGGAACACATATGCTTCCCGTGCAGTGTTCACGAGGTTCTCGAGACACTGCAGATTATACATCATCTGAGCTGCAAAAATTCTGTTCACATGATAATGGAAGGCGAGACATAAAACACGTTCAGCATAGTCTTCAAATTGGTGGGGTACCGTTACATGAGCCAGATAATGAACATCACAGACGATAGCATGAATTAGGCGCATCCTCAAGACATTGTATCTATTTCGCCGCTCGAAGGTCAAGGTGGTTTAAAGGATTCTCTGCGGAGCCTCGGTCGTCAGTGCGACCATGCTAGCGCAAGAATGCGAATACGAGAAGTGTGAAGCACGGGTGTGTTAAGATTTCCAGTTTCAGGTTTAGTGATGGTGAGGGCCGCGCGAACGCGAGCCCCCGCTGCCACAAATTGTGACGTGTATGCCTCCCGTAGGAAGATACTAGAGTCGCCCGGCCCGAAGTGCAATGGGGCAGGCTTCTCTAGGCCATCCACCTTCCAGATCATGGATAGACCCCGCCCAGGTAAGTGACTGGAATGTCGCTGTCCGCTCTATTTCTACCGCTCGGTCAACTATGGCTCCATCAAAACGTATGGGACATTAGTCACGTCGAACACAACTCTGCAACCCGAAAAAAGTTGCTGCAGTTTAGATTTGTAAAACTTGCAACATCCTGATAGATACTAAGCCTCATCTAATCTTACGATCGCGAAATTCCAGAATCACAAAATCCATGCTCATGTTGATGTGCATTTACGCAGTATACAAATAAAATTATAATATACGGTATACCAGCTTGCTGTGATGATTTGCTGCTTCACTGTAGATTGCTTATCGAAGTTGACGAAGCTGAATCTCAACATTGAACTCCTGCTGTTTTGTGCTTAGATAGGTGCTTACAAGACCACCCACTGTTTATGACTTCATCGTGGAAGCTCGGTTGTGTACAGTATCACATTATGCGAATGCAAACCAGGTCCAGTGAAACTAACGGCAGATGTATGAATTTTGTAGTGAATCTTTTTCCGAGGATGGGATGACCGAGAATCCTATGAAGCCGATAATAGTGGAAATGGATGAAAGTCGGCCATATCGGGCAAGGAGCGATATACGCGAGTATGCACAAGAGGAGGGGATGTATCGGCTAGGTTAGAATGGTATCTGGTAATGGGCCCTACAATGCCGATAACAGTGGAAATAGTTGAAAGTGGGCCATATCGGGTAGAGAGCGATATACGCGCGTGTGTGCAAGAGGAGGGGATGTATCGTGTAGGTCAGTATGCTATCGGGTAGTCGGCCCCACAATGCCGATAGAGATAGACGTGAAGTCCGCGGTATGGGTAATCGAAATGGTTATTGAGCGATAGAGGCTGTGAGGCGTATCGGAAAGGAAAAGACGCGGGCGGGAAGGAAAAGACGTGAGCGATAGGGAGAAAATCGCCTTTCTTTTCATTGTGCAGGTCGCTAAAGGGAAAGAAGGCTAAAACAGGGCCTGACATTTGGACAGGGATTAAACTTAGGACCGGTTTACACTATGGTGGAGAAATCCACCAGTCAAGAAAAAAAGGGCGTTACTCCATTGTGATTGGTCGAAAATGTCATTCTTGACCGGTGGGTGTTTACACTTGGTGAAGAAATTAAAGGTGGTGAACTTTTGTCATGGATGAAAAAATGACATGACAGCTTAGGTGGCGGTACATTTTGCTCAAGAGCTTCTCCGGAACAGGGAATTCTTGTCCGGCCTCTTGAGGCCGAAGAAGAAAGCACTGTTCCAAAGAATAGATTTCTTGAATATAATACATTGCTCCTACTTCCTATTATAAGTAAACTTCTTCCCAATGGCACTGTTCCTCATTGTCACCCATGCACAACATGCCAATAAAAAATTAATAAAAACCTTCTGATTTTTGAGTAATTGTCACGTTGTTAGCATGCACTGTTGGCTGGTTCCACATCTTGCTCTATTAAATTATTCCTCAAAGGGGACTCTTGTATCTCCTTTTATCAACAAAATTACAGTAAACATTTCATATAAGCAATCACAATTCAATAGATTGTAATAAATGATATTAGAAGTTTCTCAAACACAATTATGAATATTTATGATTTTATATTATTCTTGATCAATGTAATTGTTATCAAGGACTGATTCATTTCAATCCATAATTAATATGTAGAAGAGTGAAGAGTAGAAGAGGGAATATGTATGAATAATCTTAATTGAGCTTCGAAATTAAGATTCACAATTTTCAAGGCACAATTTAGTAGATTCTAAGATTTGAATTTTTTTCAAATAAATGGCCATACATGTACATTTATTTTTTCATGAACACAATATTTTTATGATTTTTTTGGTAGGATGTTAATGTGGGGAAAGAATGGAGTTTTATCCAAGCTAACATGTAGCATATGGTTAACTTCTTTTCATCGGTGGACTTCTCCGGTGGTTCTCCACTAGGTGTATAGACTACAACTGGTGAAGACTTCTTAAGTGTTTTTTTATTGCCTTTAGTTCTTCTCCGCTCATCCATCATTTGCCCTCTATAACCGTGTCTTGGCCAAGCATTCTTGACCCACCGGAGGCCTTCTCCACCGTAGTGTAAACCGACCCTTAGTGAGCGGCGACTAAGTGGGTCCATTTAATATAGTCTATTGGGACAGACAGAGAATTATATGGTACTGGCAGATGAATGGTAGGAAAAAGCTGAGTTTCATCCTGTAGTCCAGGACAAACATCGGCCTCAAATATTAGCGATAGAATTTGTTTACTCTAATTCCTCTTGGATCTGGCTTGGTCAAAGTCCAGTTGTAGATGCCGCGTTACCGACAATCATGTACAGACAATTGCAGTGCTCAAATCTCTCGTGCCGTACGTAGATGACAAAAGTAATCCAGTCACAGACACTTGAAGAATATGGTGCAGACAGATACTGTATTAATAGTTCCTAATCCTGTAGAAAGAGAAAATGGTAGACAATTGCGCCACCAAGCCATGACTTTGAATATGCTCTCATTGAATTCCGCCGAAAGAGCTTGAAGACTTTGCTCTTTTACCTCACATATCAGCAGAGAAGGACCGAGAGTGAAACGTCACCGCTAGGTAGTCAGGGTTTGAGCTTCTAGTTGCGCGGCTAGTTATGCATGCGCCTTAAGGTTGGTAGGTGACAACTGGGAGTCCTGGTCTTCCCCACATCACTCTGTAGAACGTCAGGTTTCTAGTTTTAATGTCAACGCTGCCTCCAAACTCCACAATGACGCAGTATCGCGAGCTGCCTCCAAACTCCACAATGACGCAGCATCGCGAGCCATATGTGCCTTGGGAACTTCGACATCCAAAAGAATTTGCTGTTTTCAACAAAGAGCTGGTCAATGCTATTACCTGCTGTGAGGCCGTGGAGCAGAACCCGTGGTCTTCGCACAATGCAGAAGAAGTTTTATTCAAGGCGCGTCGGAGGAAGGGTCGCGCTACTGTGAAGACAGTGTCGCCGCCGAGCGGGCCCAGCTGCCCCCAATCCTTCATGGCTTTCGAAGCTAAAGAAGACGGTCACACCACTTACATTATCGCCTTCCGGAATGACCAACAATGCTACAACGACATTGCTTCCACTCCCTCAGCTTTCGCTGAGAACCTCGTGGAAAAGGACAACAGTTTTCAAGTGCACAAGTCCTTGTGGTGGCGAGCGTCAACTATGCCCATCCGGTCCCTGCCGCCCCAGTGGCGAAGTAAACTTCGAGACCGTCGCCACAGACTCATTCTAACGGGATTTTCTGTGGGTGGTGCGGTTGCTGCTCTTGCAACCTTGCAATTGCTAGAAGCTGAGGACCCTGATCTGAGGCAACAGGTATCATGAAACTCTAAAACTTGTATCCTTTATAGCTGCTTTACACCCTGTGCTTCAAATTAGCTCTGTGTTCAGGATCAAACAGTCTCGTCATCCTTGTCACTCTGACATATCAGTTTCTGGTGCGTATTGGTTATTTTACTGTTCAGATTTGTTGTTACACTTTTGGCGCGCCTCTACAAGGAGACAAGAAATACGCAGACTGCATAAATAATTCATATGCTTCAAACTTCTACCATGTGATGATTGACGGGGATCCAATCCCGGGATTTCTCACACTTGTCAGCAAGGTGAAATAGTTCGAATCCCTGGTTCTTGTTCTATCAACACTCTTGCATACATTCTTGTACACATTCTAACGTCACTGCACCAGGTGACTCCTCACCAGCTCATTAGTAAAAGGGATCACGATTAAGTATTATGGACGCAATTCATCTCCAGACAATAAATGTCAGCTCTGTTGGATTGTTACCATGTACAGCCACCTCATAATTATACTTAGCTAAAGCGTGGCTTGTATATTTTGGAACAGGTAGCAGAAACTAAGCCCGATGTGTGCAGTGATGTTGTAAGCAGCATCTGCAATGGGTTGGCACTTGTAGCAAATTTGGCTGTAAGTACTGCCTTGAATGGAGTTGCACCTGGGGCTGGAGCCATAGTCGGAGCCTTTGCGAATCAGATTGATTTTGGGAAGCTGGGGAGCGGAATCAAGAACTTGATTGTGACGGAGCGCGACAGTAGGATGCCGTTGCCTGAGTACAAGTTTGGTGGCTCTTTGGTGCTGCTCTGTGCCAAGGCAAGCCATAACCAGATGATGTTTGTACAGCTCCTTGGTGACGGTCGGGTTTTAGAAAACATGTTCTGCGTTCAGGAAAAAGATGCCACCTCTTCTGGCCTTCCGAATGGGCTAGATGTTCATCAGTTGAAAACGTTTTGTCAGGTCATCAATAATTTGGATAATTCTTTTCTTTCCCAAGCCATCAGAAGTTTTGCTTCAGCAGATCAACAGCACTCCGATCGGGCACCCAGAGAATTTTCTCAGTTAACTCTGGATCACAGTCTTGATCAAATAAGCGAAATGGTTAAGGATGGAGCTGGTCGTGTTGCAAAATCCACCACCAGGACTGCTAAGTCAGCTACCAATGCTGCAATGTCAGCCGCTAGGTAATTCGCCCTGTTCACGGGCGAGCTCAGTATACAGTGTGTATATGTGCATTTCATGAAGTGATGATTTAAAAGCAGATTTAACATTTTGTGATTGACTTTATGATGTCTGCAAAGGTTTCACTGATTTTTCATGTGTGTTGTCAGGTGCGTAATTCAACCAAATGTTCAAGATGAACAAACTAAGTCGTCCAGGTACTTTTTGCAACCCCAATTTGATGAAGACAAGCCAATTCAAGTGTGGCTGGACAATCATGAAAACATTACAGTTGAGGTCTATGGTGAGAACATGGTGCTGGGCATTCACGTGCTGTACATGATAGGGAACAAAGAAAAGCTCAGAATACCCTATACCGAGAGGTACATGCTGCAGTGGGTTGAAAATGCCATGGATTCTCAAAAGCCTACGGAGCAGGCTTCGTCAAATCTTCCTCTTCAATTCAGCACACAAGGCATCAAGGGCCTTACTTTCAAAGAACCAGGCGGGTACTTCAAGGTGGAATTGGCGTTTGGGCACAGATCAAAGGTGGAAGCAAGTCAGCCTAGTCAGGTCAACATAAGGTAATCAGGTTGCTCAGATCAATCACATATCGACACAGATTAGATATCTCTTATTGAGTATATAGTACATTTTATATATTATGTATGCAGATTATCCGCCAGGTTAACAATAATTTGAAACTAATGTGATTCTGAACTGTTTGGGCTGCAGGATGTTCGACGCTCTGGAATTAATCAAAGTGGCCGAGCGCTTCTCCACAGAGCCTCCAATAAAATTGATCGATCTTCTCATATTTTGGGGAACAGCCACAGCTCAGGCACAGTGTGCCGCTGCATTTTATGCAATTCAAAATAATCCACAAGATGCTGTTGACATTGTAAAGAAAACCCTGGATGAGTTACTTGGTGTCCCGCCAGAGTTTGTCCTGTTGGATCGATTGTTAGCTTTATTGGATACCAGTCAGGTTCCTTTCTCTGTACTGCTAAAGCTTCCACCTGAAATGAGGAAGACATTAAATAGAACCACTGCAGATGCTACACAGTCAAATGTCATAGTGCCATATTTTTCGGCTGGCAACGAATCGGCCGCGTGGACTTTCAGTGGATGCTACACTCGTTCAATTCAAAAGATGATCACGAAAGAGATGTTGAGCAAGAAGGAAACGGCTGAGCGGTTGTCGACGAGCCTGGATGAAGAGCTAGCCCAAGGACCAAAGCAAGTGAGTAGATTCGTCGATAATTCGCAATTCTTTGCGTATATATGTATATATATATCCGTGCCTTGATAGCCTTTGATTCATGTATGAATGAGCTGCACATATATAGGTTGGATGGCTGGGAACCGAAACTAATCAGTTCATGTTGTTAATATTGCCCTCTTTCAGATGGTGATTCATTATTTGGATCACCAGTTTCAATACAAGGAGTATAAGAAGGAATATGACTTCAACCAAATCAAGGCGTGGAAGAACGAAAAGGAGGCTCTGACGGACACAACTTCAGGTATCGGATACTGTGCTGCCATGCTGCCCATAGTAAACATCCCCATCTATGGGGCTGGAGAACTTTTAGACTCCGATTTCCTGAGAGTAGTTGGCGCGGGTCTGGGAATACCGACTGCAATGGTAGCGGCTGGTTTGGCTGGCAGTGCGTGGTGGCTGTATCATGTCGCCACTTCGCCGTTTAAGAAGCGACCAGGCTTGATGGCGGACTTGAAGCGTCGCGACTTGACAGCAGATAAGTATGAGCAGAAGCTTCAAGCAGCTGTCATGCTATTCCATTGCAGAACCGAACCACCTCATGTGGCTTGCAGATTGGAATTTGAACTGTATGGTTTTCTGAAGGACCGTGTTCCCAAAGCCGGCTGCTTCAATCAGGCCTCCACAATTTCCATTCAGAAGGCCAAGTAAGTATCGTTACGGCACACGCATGCACCTATCTTACAGTATTCTAACGTGTCTTCACAATAGGTTTAGTCTAATAATTGGATGTTATAAATGGCATTGGATTTTACCGTCAAGTTGCAAACTGAATCGTGAAGTATTTAATTTTTTCCAGTGCTGGATAATGTAAAGTTGATGTTTACACTATGAGACGGGTGCAGATGCGAACTGACCACAGCTTTGCAACTCGCTAATTTTGGACTCGCGGGAGCAACAATGTATGAAATCCGTCGCTACTTAACAGAACGGAAGACGGCCTTGGGCTTGATTGGCTCCACCCAGGCTGGTAAATCCACGTTTGCAAACAAAGCTTTTGGAGTGGAGTCGTATGCAGGCGCAGGAAAGAACGCTCGCACAAGAGTTCTGCGCCACTGGACTCTTGAACTTCCTCGAAGCAAAAGCCGCCAGTTTACATTGATTGATTTTCCAGGATCTACGGACCACGCCGCTCCGCACTGGTGCATTCGAGGGCAATTGTTGGCAAGCGTGCTTGTGATAGTGTTGAGCATGAAAGAGATCAATAGTTCTCAAGCTGTCGCCCTTGTTGAGAAGGTCAGTTTCCATACCACCCCCTTGAAAACCTATTTTCACCTGGCTAAGAATGTAGTGACTCTGTTTTTTTTGCTTCTAATATGAAGAGGGATTGCTATTTAAGGATCAGATTGGCTCTTTGATGTGAAATTTTCCGGCATGCAGGCGCTCAAGGTCAGGCGCAAGGACAAGGAGGTCTCCGTCCTCTTCTGCTTCACCTGTGCAGACCAGAATTACGAAACTTACCGAGATGAAGCAGAGGAAATGGACGACGGGCACACGACAGCTGCGCAGCTCTTCACCCAGAACTTCGAATCGTACAAAAAGGAGCTCTTGGATGCGGCATCAGAGGCTGCAGAAGACGCCGACCAACTGGAGTACATACGTTCCAACATGCATGCTTGCTGCTTCAAGCCCACTTTGCAAGATGGAACCAAGCCCCTGGCCCGAGAGCTCAACAGTGTGAAAGTCAAAAATATTAAGTGGGTTAAAGACTGGTGCCTAGAAAAACTCTTGACGATCAATCAGTCCAACAATCATTCAGGGAGATTATCTTTCGGTTGAACCCTTATGCCGCTCGCGATTCAGTCCTTCATCTGATCACCTTTCCATAACCGCAGTTCAGGCAAAAACTATAGAGGTGGCACCTCATTGGCCGAATGAACTGCGGTTATTTTCCATAATGTTGCCTTCACTTATGGACTTCCACCACCTGCACCATTGATCTTATAGATCAACGGTCTTCTTCTGTTCTTTTGTACGAATATTGGGGGAGGGGGTTTTTATACCCTGTTTTTTTCCACCGGCAATTTGTAAGGGATAAATGACTTTTTTCATTTTATTTTTTTTTGGAAAATGACAATTGAGTTATTCCAAACTTTATGCAATTTTTGTAAAAAAATTTTGAAAACTAAATGAATTTTTTTCGGATTTTTGAATAATTTTTTCAATTTGCGGGGAGGGATGAATTAGTTTTTCTTAAAAGTTTTGAACTGCGGTTATGCTAGGGAACTCAAAAGGAGCCCCTGATTATGGAAAATATTTAGTGGGGCACCTCCCTCGCCGCTCCCGCGGCTCAGAGGGATGCCCCACCCGTTATTTTCCATAACCAGTGGCTCCTTTTGGGTTACCTAGTACATGATTGTTTCTTATAATATAATAAGATTTAAACTTGGCATGATTTCAGCTACGTCGGCGGCCACACCAGGTCGTTTGGAACGGGTTCAAACGAAGCTGTGTCACATTCAATCATGCCACGTGCATACCATGAAAAATGATCTTGGTCTAAATACCTTAATTAAAATTTGACTAAAAAGGACTCATATTCATTCTTTTGAGTTTGTGGATCTCTCTCCACATAAAACACTTCCATTTTTATATCAATACCAGCCAAGGAAATGGGGGAAATCTTCCGGGTTCTTGTCCTTTTTGACCCAATTCATTCACCCACTCAGAATTCCTCAAAGTAATAAGCTGTGGATAAAGTACTCGATGCCAACTGAGGCTTAAGGTAGGAGTCGTGAAAACCGTCGGCCCCAAAAACTGCACAGTAGGTTTATGGGTAGGGGCTGTAGAACCGTCCGTTCATGGTAAAGTGACAGGTTTTGGGAACCATCAACTGTTTTTAGCTCAAACCATGCATGTTGAACGGTTTTAGACAACTCCTATGTCAGTTCCTGAACCTATTTTAATTCATTTTGGGACATTCAATCCACAGTTTTCGGAATACAACCTTGCAAAAAAGTCAGCACTCTATGTTCGGGTAGTGGGACTCCTAAGACTCAAATTCAAACATTCATAGGAAATTATAAGATTACTCTATATTTTTTATTTTTTTATTTTTTTGGGATGGATTTGCACTAGCTTTGCAGACCATCGAAAAGTAATTAAAATTTTACACCACTATTCCAAGTATGCAAAGCTGAAATTCAAACGGTTTTCACCACTCCTACCTTAGTCAGCTGCGTTTGCAGTGCAAATGCTGCTATTCCGATGAAAATACTAGTAATGAAAATCAGACGTAAATAGTCTTTTGTTATTATATAATCAGCTGAAAAAGGAAAACGCAACCTATGATTCTTGACCTCTCCTTCATTCTCAAAGGTGGCTAAATTAGTTCTAATTTGAGTTGAGAGATCACCGATCCTTTGAAATCACACTTAATTGAAGATTCTCGGTGAGAGATCACCAGGCTCTTTCAATGTGTGGGCTATAAAAGCATGAAAAATTACATTTGTCAACCAAAAGTTTTGTATTTATAAAATTCATGAGATACCTTTTTATATTCATGCAATCATTCTTTTACCTCTTTGTCCTGTAGCCATCGAGGTAATGACCTTACGAACATATTCACGCCAATCTTTCAATTGAAGATTGGAGTTCTTATCTATCTATCTTCATGCAATCATATCACGTCTCCCACATCCCTGTTTTAAGTGTTGCACCATCCCATCATCTTTGATTATTTCTTTCACCATTTCTCTACTCCTCAATTCTTTCAATTTCACACTATCTATGAATATGGAGGAATATCTCTTATCACCTCTATAAAAAGAGTTCACTATTATTGTTGATAAATTCCAGTTTTTGATTGTCTAATATTAAAATTAAATTTGTTAACCAAAATATTTGAGATAGTTCAAAACATTGATGAAATATTTTTTATGTTTGTCTAATTATATGACACTTCACAGTCTCTTGTCTCAAGCAACACTCAAGGACGAACGATGATCATTCAAACCAAACAATGAATCAGAAATAAAGTACCTACAATACAAACTTCACAACATTTACAACTCCTTCTAAGAAATGCTTTCTACATATGGTTTTGGCTTAAGGTCTGTGTTTTAAGGTACGTTCCCACTTGGCCTTAGAGGTGGTGTTAGAAGGTGGTCTTATCTCCTTAAAAGAGTGTGTGTCCACACGCACATTCTTTAGTAATTACCAATCCTACATGGATGCCCACATGGTACACTCTAAAACTTGGAGGACAAAAAAAATATTAGCTAGTATTTGGGAGGACAAAAGATAGTTGAGCATTAGTAGGCAAGTGTTAGGGAAGCACCACAATTAGAAATATTCTCAAGTTTTGAAGACTTAAGAGTGGTCTTAGTTAATGGGGCCTTTGAGGAGCCATTATGTAATTGAGGCTACTTTCCAAGACACTTTTCCAAGCCTCATTGATGAGGCCTTCCCTAAGAATAAGGAATTTCCCCAAAATTGTGGAGGTCTTAAGTTTTAATGTATGCTCTTATCAAAGGCCAAGTGGGAAGGGGCCTTTAGATACACATTATAGGTGTTACAATAAGAAATGTACAACAATTGTTAAAGTGTTCACAATTGTCGTAGAAAAAATAGTAACTCCAAATGGATGATTCCGAAATTCCAGAAAGCACTTTATGGTGGCAGTGACCACAAAATACGGAAGCAAAACAATCTAGTGAAGCATCTTGGAGCCAAGAACTAACCATGCAGCTTACGAGGTTTGGAATAACAAAATACAACAAAAACATCCCAACACTCCAAGTGAACAAAGCTAAAAGTTTGCGTTCCAAATCTCCAAAACACAAGGAATACATGAGAATTACTAGGAGGGTATATATATATATATATATATATATATAAAAGAACTCCAACCCTCACAATCGAAGATTGGCGTGAATACAACGTCTGTTTGTAATGACTTTACCTCAATGGCTAGAGGACAAAGAGATAAAAGAGCAGTACTAGGAGTATAAACTAAACACATGGACAATTGTATGAATTCATAGTAAGAGAATCAAATGCTTTGGACGCACAAAATTTTGTAATTAAGAACGTGAAACTCACCTCCAAGGCCCATCGCCGATGTGATCCAAATGTCTAGAGCTTTGAAAGAACCATCGCCTCTTTAACCCCTAACTCTCCTTGTTGCGAAATGGTCTAAGTCACAAAATTTGACCTTCCTTTGGATTAAGCTCAAAAAATCTCAATCTAAGCATTGTTTAAAAGATTCAACCGTAAGATCTCAAAGTTCACTTGACATTCTTCTCACATACCAAATTTGAACCGTTCATTCTTCCTCATTTGTGAGATTATAATGGTCAAAGTTGACTGAGTTTTTCTCCTGCGGGAACCTCCAAACCCATTTCGGGTCTTAAGGAGAGTTAGGGGTTGAACTTCGATCTCCATCTCCCAACTTATTAAGGCCGCATTACACCAAGAGGCCACGCCAATTTCTTGTGTAAGAAGCATGAAAGCCTCACTTTGGATTGGCAAAAAGGCTTAAATTGGCCCGAAGTCCTTTGCACCTAGAAGCGGGGCCAACTTTCAGAATTTTTTATTCTAAAAAACCATGATCCAAGCTCGAGCATGGCCCAAGCTTTGTGAAATGGGTGCACCATGAATGGAAGGCCAATTCTTGGCCTAGGGGCTATTGCTAAATTTTAAATTTAAAAACTATTTTTGTTAGAATATAATTTTTTCAATCAATTATAACTATTAGATTTTAGGGAAAATCTAAACGACTCTTTTGGCTTTGTCTTCTCTTCATCCTCTCCGCCTTTTTCTTCCTTTGTCTCTTTTTCGTTTTTTACCTTGGACTCCAAATTTTTTGTCGGTTGTCGAATTGTTACGGCCATTTTTAGGAATAGGATGGAGGGGTCTTTACAAATGAGTCGATACAAGTTGATGCAAAAGTATGAAAGTGCCAAAGCTCATGGTTTTCAAGCCCTTTCCTAGTTCTTTAGAAGAACATCAAAGTAGACTAGAAATCCTTGATTTTTTTCAACCACCTCCTAGAACTCCTATTCCTTCACTACCTCCATTCATTATGGATATGTTTGCACCTCATACAAAGAAAGAAGCCATTGAAGAGATTGAGGAGGAGGATGTAGAGATTGTAGCTCGGCTGGCACCAAAGAAAAAACGAGCAGCAACTGCAAGAAAATTGTGAAGGAATAGAAGACTTAACGTCAAAAAATTGAAAGGATGCCACTGTGGAGACTATGATTTCATTGCGTGGCGAGATAGAATCCAAATTTTTGAAGAACTAGAAGAAATAAGATATGATTTTTGCTTGTGTGAATTTTTGAACAAAAAAACAAAAAAAATCTAAATTTCAAATTTGGCCAATTTAGCGTTTTGAAGGCCTTTGCCTACGTTTCTTGCCTCGAACCCCCTTTTGGCCCCATTGCGGCCTATCCATGTTGCTTAGAATAATGGCGTTGATGTTGGGTTTGGTCCCTCGACCTCGCGCCTGCGAGGAGGATCTCTTTGCATGGTCTCCAAGTCAACCTTCCTTCCCTCTTCATGTCCATGACAACTAACAACGTCTTTTTATACAAAAATCATTGCTGTAATTTTTTATTAATTTTTTATTTAGAGGCCTAATCAAGCCCAAATTACGTTTTCTTCGATATTGACAACCTACGTGATTGATGTGTAGGTGTGAATTCGTCATAAAAGTTACATGCCCATTTGATTGTTTGACTCCTTGCCTGATGGTCATCAACACAATGATAAATTATGTACAAGAATCATCAATGTACATAGTGATCATGGATTACTTCTAACTCGCAAATGTTCAAGATTTCTCTTTCCCACATTCCAATCTTGCAACACACCTACAAACCACACCTTATAGAATATTCAATCCTAATTTTACAATACAAGTCAACATGCACTTATGCACATACACTAGTACAATAGACCATTATTATATGAATTCAAAGTTGTAGAAGGTCCGGACTTATTAAAATTGAAGATCATTGATAATTAGGACAAAAATTCTCAAAGAAATCAAGACTCCTTAGTGGAGTCACTAAGGTGGGAAGGCTCATACAACCGAGAAATGTTTAATGCATGAAGCCATAAACATTTGTACGCGCTTGTCATTGTTATGTCTTGTGTGAATATTATCAAGGGTAGGTCGAACGGACACTATATTCACGCCAACCCATAGGAGACAGTCTAGTATTCTACTTCTTCTTCCCTAGCAGAAAAGGGTTAAGCACCAAAGCAAATCAAGTATTCATCCAAGTATTTGATGACAACAGATGATTCAAGCAACCTTAAGAAGGAACTGATGAGGTGGTTGTTTACTAACCGGAAAGGTGTGCAGTTCGGAGCCTATTGGTGCTGGCACCGTCTTCGACAGGCTCACATTCCTTGGCGCAGGGGTCGATTAGCCCAATCTAGCTCGTTGGTGTATACTTCACCATGCAAGCTTGATTATCAATTTCCGGATCGGATTTTGGATCAGATACTTCTCGTGCATTTCGTCAGAGATCATAGCATGGGAGCGCCAACAGTGGTGGTTCCATTACCTGTGCGTCGTGGGGTTCCCTGTCTGTATAAAATGGAAAGCACACATGATTAATTCCATGCTCTGTGTCAACATGTACACGATAGAATGAGGTCTTGAAGGAAGAGGTTGCGATTACGGAGATGCCCTTGAGATTGATCGTCGTCTTGGCTCCTGCATTGCGGTCAATGATCCGCCTTGCTAACTGCGGCACGTAATGTCCAGCGTAACTTTCACCTGTGATGTAGAAGTCTCGACCTTTGTATTGTGGGAATCGCTCGAACCAGTTGAGCAAGAACTGGTAGTTGTCTTCGGCTGGAATCCACTACGGCTGCTGTTAATAGCTGGAACCGCACTTATCCTACCACAAGGAGCTTTTTTCATTTTCCCTGTGTATGTTTCGGAGATTTATCACGTTTTCCCTATGTCTTTTCCTAGTTTGTATGTATTCCCTATGTTGGAATGTTTCCTTGTAGGGATATTTTAAAAGATATTATATTAGAGGGAAATGGATCGTTTTTATTATAGGGAAGATACTATTATTTCCCACAATTTTAAGTGATAAGAGGAAATTGCATTTTAGTTCTCGAAGGGAATTATCATATAGGGAAACTTGCACATAAACATCGAAGGGAAATTGTTTGTTTTTCTTGCAGGGCATTTTCATACAGGGAAACTTTCACATTAATATTGAAGGAAAATTGTTTGTTTTTCTCGGAGGGGAGTTTCATACATTTTTGTATTTTCATACGGAAACTTGCACATTAACATTGAAGGGAAATTTTTCGTTTTTCTTGCGGGGCATTTTCATACATTTTTGTATAGGAAACAAAGTTGAAGTGACTTTGTTCGTTTCTATTGTAGGAAAGATACTATCATTTTCCAAATTTCAAGTGATAATAGGGAATTACATTTTAGTTCACGTGAAGTTCTTCATCCGTACTCCATTTTTGACGAAATCACTTGGGTTGGGTTCCAAATCAAGTCTAATTTTGTGATAAAATTTGCAAATCCATTCAAGAAAGGATGAATTAATGGCATGCATTTTAGTGAAGGAAAATTTCATTTTAGGATTTTCAAATATTAAGCATGTTTTACCATTGTAAGCCAATTACAAGTGATATCATAATTTTTAATTTAAAAGATGAACGCAGAACTACCTCCTAATTTTTTGTCACTATGTAAGAGTGTAATTTTCCGTGAGGTAGGTTTAACCAACACTCTATTCAAAACAATACACAATAGATTTGGAGTTATTCTTGATCAAAGGGTGAGCACAACTTGCAACCCTTGGATGAGGACACAATTTTGGACTATGCATTCAACACTTAAAGCCCCACACCGACCTCGAAAATAGGTTTGGAGTTGTTTTTCTTTATGCAACTCTCAATAGGCATATGCCTATGTTTTCTTATATTTGCATTTTTATACTTATTAGCATATGTTATGCTTGTAAGACTAATGTGACACCTTCCAACATCACAAGCAACTTTCAAGTTTTGAAGGGGTTATCTCAAGGAAACAACAATAATTCGGCTGCTACTGAGGGCCAATCTTCATCCACCCTTTTTTCCAGATCCCTCAGTAACTGCAAGGTAACATATGGAGTTCAGTTCAGCGTATTACTGAAAGAATCACAAGAGCTTTGACAAGTGAGGGTGTAGTTACATGAGTCCTCCCATTCTCGCTAACCCATCATGAGGAGTTGAGCTTCGCATCTAGACGTGCTGCGGCAACACTATGACCTCCGCCCGTTATCCGGCTCTGCATGAAAAAAAAAATCCGATATATTAGTTTCATGACAGTGGAGTACCATAATAGCCTCACAAAAACAACCGCCCAGAAATGAATTGGTAAATTGTCAAAGGGTAATAGACTTAGCACCTCTATTCGAGACTTGCTTTGCAGAACAAACTGTTTGAAGCGGCCTTGGTCATCGAACTTGACATCCTGGAGCACCTTTCCTTTCGAATCTGCAATAAACGTACGATGTGTTTAGTCACTATCCACAACCTTCTCATCTCAAATGGACAAATGCTACTCCCACCCGGTAACTACACCCTCCATTCGAGACTAGCACCTCCATTCAAGACTTGCCAGAAGAGGGGAACGAGAGGAAGCTTTCACTGTACGCATGTCAAAATCAACTTTGGTATACAACACATCATTCGTGAATAAATCATGTCGAAGTATCGTGCTTCCCTTCATCTGTCCAACCTGTTATAGCAGAATGCGAAAGTAAGCATATTGCTCCGTTACAAATGATCTGAGACCTAACAAGTAAAAACGACAACAACGAAAGACAACAACAACGAAAGAAAAGCGTTACACTGTAAGTAACAAAAAACATATAACCTTCACGATCACTTCGACATATTTACAAGTGTAAGGGCGTGAACTGGCACAGACGAGCATCTGGATGCAAGTCCAGGAGCATGTCCTGTGGAATGGTGGCGGGCAGCCCCTTCTGCGTGAGCTGCAACAACCCCGGCGTCTCGATCTGCACACCATCCGCCAATTGCAGCGACCCAACCCTCGCCCCTCCACTGCAAGCCCCCACCGCAAACTCCATCTCACTCTTCAACCTAAGACACCTCCAGTGCAACTCACTCACAAAAATCCCCATGAGATGGGAATACCCTTCTTGATTCCTGTCACGTGATAATTTGACATCACGTACTCTCCAAGGCATCTCCACGAAAGAGGAAAGTCCTTCACTGATGCTTGATATTCCCTTTCTTTGCCTACAATTTTCCTCAATTGACTTATATGAACCAACCCTATATATGGATCATGATTTTGATCTTCCTCAACCTCTTCAGCTTCTTCTTCAATTTGTAAGTGCCTCGGCAGTGACACCCGTCTCACGACACCTAAATTGAACTTCCCTAAACCCTGACTTGCTTCAAACCAATATAATTTCTCAACTTCAGGCCAAGGTGGTAGAACACTTCTATGACCATCTGAGAGCAAGTGAGACCTGACACTAAGATCACATAGTTCATAAGCCACTATTGCATCTTTCCTATTAGGTATCGGGTGTCTAATGAATTTGTCAAGCAATTGGTTGACAGGTCGTGTATCATCTCCATAGTGTTGCCGAGGGTTTGATTTTAAGATTCTCATAAAAGAGAGCTCGGACTGTTTTGCTGAGCAGCTTCCTTCACTTGATGGTACTTGGTCAAAATACTAAGCACGGAAAAAAACTTCATGTACTCCCATGAACTCATGTACAAAAATACTCATTATCTTAGCCTTCCAAGTCCAAGATAAGTAGTCCATCTCTTCGCACTCCTCCACCCCATCAGGCCTAACCACTACTAAATCATTCATCTTATAGTGTGTTCCCCTGTGGATCAAAAATGACATTTTTTCAATCTCGTCCTTGAATTGATGTCCGCTCTCCTCATTCATCACCCTTTTTTTCCTCCAATATTCTCAAGGTATGCCTTTACTGTCTTACTCATTGGCCGTTTGTTTCCACTTTTCCATCCCACACCGACCCCTTTTCTCTCCAAGACTTCTTTGCATGTACAATTTGGAAGAGTTGGAAAAAGTTTCCATAATTCAATGGCGAGATCTTGAGACGATGTCACAAAACATCCGTCTGAGTGATCTAAAGAGCATTTCTCCAGATAGACACCTGTATGCAAACCCACCATTAATACTTGTTCATGTTAAAAGAATAAGCCTACATAGAATAAAACTAACAATAAAATAAAGTGGAAGCTGTTCAATAGAAGACTATTAAAAGAATAAGCTTACAAAGAATCTAACTAACAATCAATTAAAGTGGAAGTTGTTTCAATGGAAGACATTCATATTGGGAACAATCTCATTCATATTGGTCACTGATTGTTCCGATGCCTCAACATAGCATATAATAAACAAAAAATTTAATAATGCAAGTACAAAACAGAATTGAGAAACACATCTCAATTTCACATACCTTCAACTCCATGCCTTCTTGATGAAGTCATCAAATGATCATGCAACAAATGAATAGCTCTATGAGGCGGAAGTAACAAGTCCAAATCAATTTGATTCTGCTTATATAAGGAACTAAATCTTGTTCTCCCATGGTAAGCTGCATATGTAAGTTCATTCTCCTTCTTGTTGGTTTTGATGTTGACATAACTTGACACCTTCCTTTCATGTCTAAAGCACCAAAAGATGTCATGTGATCCATGTCGTAGTACATCGTCCAATATCTCACCATTTCCTACAACACAAACAATGAAATCAATCATCACTATTATCCAACATATGCATGTCACATTAATAACATAATATAAAAAAAGCGAAATTAACACATAAAAAGTTACAATGCAACATTACCACTACGTGTTCAAGGATGGATCCATTAGGTCCATAAAGCTCTTCCCAAATGGACCCTCCAAGCGGCTAGATATTCCCTTGCAATGATTATCGCCTCAAATGTCCACCCATGTATTCGAGAATGGGTAAAGAATAATCGAGAGATTTCGACTAAAATCAGCCCAAAAGACAAAACTCTTCATCTTTTTTGTAACCCACCGATCCAAGATATACGGTAACACCATTGGATGAAAAGCACATACTCTTCTCGCTTTCCAATATCCAAGTCTATCATTGATGCCAATAGGCCATCTAGCACCGAGGTCGATGGGTCTATAAGCACTAACTTCTACTAAAGCTTTCTCAAGAATATCACCTCTTGAGTGGCACTCCTCTTTCGGTTTTACAAACATATTTTTTAAAATGCACAATGGTAAGATGTGCATCATCATCAAAACCAAATCCAACGAGATATTAAACTCATACAGGTAATATAGTCGCCAAAGCTTTGAAACACTAGTGATGCACATCCGTCTTGAATCAACTTTCTTCAAGTTATGTACCTGATACAATCAAAATAAAATTCATAAATATGATCAATGAAAATAAGCCCTTCAAGCCCAACGCCACCTCCATCCCAGGAAAATCTTAAGCCCTAACTAATTCCCACACCAGATGCAAATCCCAAACCTAAAACTCAATAACAAACACTCGTCCGACATCCTCATTGAGCTCCACAGACGAGCCAGACTTAGTACACCCAATTCAAAAGCATCCATCCCAAACTCTTACCATATCCACTGAGCCAAAAGCATAGACGACAGAGGAGGCAACATAACAAAGATAACAAAGAAATGAAGCGGCAACAACCAATCACCCGATAACTTACTTGGATAAAAGATCCTTCATGCTCCGCAATGGTGGTGGATAGCATGCTTGTCTTCGATTGTCATGGTAAACAACTCTCCTTTCAAATAAACCTTCTACCATCACATCCCTTCGGCATGCATTATATCCTTTATCTTTTAATCCACCAATTTTTGTTTGAGCGGGATGATCTCCTGTCCAAAGCATTAGCATCCCTCTTAGCCTAGCCTTCCCATTCTCAAGGATTGGCAAATTGGAGGAGATGAGATGTTGGGGGTAGTTGTAGTCCACCAAAAAACCAGTTGTAAAAAGGGCCTCCAAATCTCGAAACAATGGCTCTAAGAACATTGTGAGGATATGGTCTTGGATTGCTTGATAATCTCCTTCGAAGAAGCCGGAATAAAAACTAGAGGAATAGGGCCAAGAATGTTTTTCTTCCCACCATTCATGATTTCAACTTCAACTGTCCATGTATTCTTGAACTTTGTAGAAGCACTCAGAAATCCATCCCAATGACCTGCTAAAGCAAAATTTCTTGGATCTCCCTGATTCAAACAAACAGTAGACTTACAATCAATATTTATAATAGAACAAGTGTCCTTACATATTCGATTCGTTCTTGCAGACCTGCAGATAAGTATTCTCAGCTCTCACTGACCACTTCGCAACATCAAATACAACAGGGAAAAAATCCATTCGAGCACCAAGAATCCAAGCATGGACTTGATCACCGCGAGTAGACACAGGACGCTAGCACTCATACGAATGATTCGATTCCTTAATACATCCTTGCCGTTCCAATTAGACTTACAAGAGATTAGGGTTACATAAGTAGACCACCCCGCATATGATGCACACACAAGCACGTTTTCAAAATCGAGTCAAAACATTCATTCCAAAAGATAATAAACAAAGTAGAGTTAAAACTAACCTGAACAAAAGTCTTCTTACTGTGTACAATTGTAGAGCAAGCCGCGCATCTAAACATGTACTCTTGAGTATTCTCATTCCACCCATGTAGTAACTCTTCACAAGCAGAGGGAAATGCACGATAAACTTGTGCGCACTCTTCATTGGCACATCGCACTGGGAGCTCCCACTGTCGATCAGGATCCCAAAATGCTTGGTTCATTCGAAACTTGGATCCATCCCAAAATTCGGATATTTTGAAGGATGATTGTCAGATTCGATGCTACGCCACTCATTCCGATGCCTCCAATGCTCTAGAAACTCATGGCATTGTGTTCTATTCTTACACAATTGCTCTAACTCTCCTATGACAGAGATGTAATCAAATGGAAGAATGTCTTTTCTCAATGTTTGACAAATAGAACATTTCTCACCACACACCCGACAACTTCTTTTAAGTTTAGGTCCATTTAAGCATAGACACTTGACAACCAAGGGTCCCTCATAATCATCTTCTAAACTAGGAACTAAGAGTTCAGGATAATGAGGTGAACCTAGACTTCCTGTACATACCCTCCACCTTACAGGCTTCAACATCCCTTCTTCTTCATACATTTTTAATAATTGATCATATGAGTTAGGAATCTCTACCTCCTCTCCAATTGATCCTGCATATTTAAATAGCTCTCCAATACTCATCGATTCATACCTTGTATTAGTGTTGATGCCAAACACTCTTTTAAAAAATTTCTCTTGTAGAGAAAGTGATGCCTTACCCAAATCCAAATCGGCTTGGAGTAAAACCATTTGAGTCTTTAGAGCACACTCCAAGGTTGAAAAGTTTTGAGATGGTGCTGGAATCTTTTCTTCAAAGCGTTCTCCATTTTCTTCTACGCCAATTGATTCTCCATTTTCTTCTACACCAACTGATTCTTCATTTTCTTCTACACCAACTGATTCGACTTCACTAATTTCAACTTCTTCTCTGAGAACTTCTGCTTCTGGGAAAAAAACTTCATTGTTACATTGTTGGAAAGTAACATCTCTTGACGATTCTCGCCTTTTCTTGTGCCTATAAAATGACGCTGAGGATACTTCTCTTCCTTGACAATTTGGAGAAAAGCATCGAACTTTTCTCTTTGCCCTAGTACTTGATTCCATCCTCGGAGATGAAGCTCTTGAGGTACTAGTTGTCAGATCGCACGGGCCCCGGAAGATCCACAAAAATTTAAAAGATTCCAGACTCATAGCAAGAGCTGAGCTTTTGATCGACTCCCTTAGAAATCTCGTGACTGGGCAAACAGAGACAACTAAGATTGTCATAACAAGTATGAACATCCGACAAGACGGCGTTGCACTAATCCACCAATTTCAATTTCAATTTCAATTTCAATTTCAATTTCAATTTCAATTTCAATTTCAATTTCAATTTCAAGTCTCTCGATTGTAGTATATGTTAAAATCTTGTCGGTTCCTTAGTTTGAGGAAATCAAAGATATTCAACTAAATCGGACAATCATAAACTGAGGACATGCATAATGAAATGTGAATCTTTTTATTACATGTTTACAAGCAGAAGTCGATGAAGTGGAGACAGAGCACTCTAATCAAAAGTGATGTCAATAGTGAGAGATGATGATTGAGAAGTTACACACCCTAAGTCGTTGAGCTCCATTGTGAGGTCACTGCTTTCTATGCCTGACAATCTGATGGCCGCCATAGTGCCAGGCAGCTCCTCCCTTCTGTATCCGCCAGCTTCTCGAGCGCTTCAGCCGCCTTCTTAATTGCCTGTAAACATGTAACATTGCTTGTTATGAAGCAAAGCACAAAGCAAAGTTCCTAACCTTATATGAAATTATCTGCACTGCGAAAACCATTCTGATCACGAAGAAGGCACCTATAGTGTCCTAACAGCTCAAGAACTGCAGAAAGTATTGAGCCACTATCAAGTGCTGCACGACTTTACTTGCAAGGTTACGATGCGGAGATTATTGTATTAGTTCACATGGAATTCACACCCATTTTTGCCAGAAAAAAAAAGACGAAATACTATGTACACGAGCAGAAATAATGATCTCTAGCCCACATAGAGTGCCGAATAATGTCTGAAAACAAGAGCATCAACAAGAGCGTTGAGAAACTTACAAGCGGACTTGGAATAATAGCGGCTCCAAGTATAAGCGTCATAAACCCGACAGTCTGCAACCACAAAACTACCCATCAGGATCATACTTTAACCATTCCCAACATAAACGGACACAACACAAGAATGCACCATCACATAAGCAAGATACATATTTCGCATGTACGTACTCTCGCCCAGCCGCAAACAACATAAACCTGTGCTAAACCAGAAAACTATATTGCAAGATGAACAGTTGCAATCCATCATTAAGTTGTACATTTCTGCAATGAGAAGAATCATACATGCTCAAACAAGCTCAAACAAGCTTAAAAAAAATTGATATGTGCATTGCATTGCAGTACTAACCTCCTGAACAGCATGCGCATGTCTCCAATCTCTGCAAAAGCCAACTCTTCGTCTTCCCTCAGATCCAACTCAGTTTTCATCCATCTTTCCAAAGACATTTTTCATCCATTTGATGTTGATGTAACCTACTGAGCGACGTAATGTAAAGGTTCATTTGATGTTGATGTGTAACCTCCAAGCAACGTAGTGGAGTTCATTTGATGATTTGATGTTGACGTTTGGCGATATTACGTATCTTGTATATACGAGCCTAGAGACAACGACCGGGACTCGGAAGGATTACGCTTCGTTCTAGCGAATGGCGCTTGTTGTGGAGCCGGAGCGGGAGAGCTGCAGTGGAGGTTGTTATAATTCTAGCGATGTTACATTTCGTTGGACTTGGAGCGGTGACTTTGTTCATTGGATAAGGTAAGTTCGATTTCGTTGAACGCTCCGTGTGATTCGAGGAGATTAGCATTTTTTTTTAAGATCATGATTTTTTGATTGGTGTGCCGGTGGTGGAGTTCTTGATTGGAGAAATACTTGGTTGAATTGGATGTGCGGTTGTGTGCTTTTTTCGGAAGATTAGTATTCTCGTGTCAAGATGTACTGGAGTTTAATTTCTTGCTTGGATAAGGTGATGTTTGGTTTGATTGGATTTGCGGTTCTATGCATTTCTTTGGGAGTACCTGCAAGAGAATTTCAAGAAGTGGAGAGAGTACCTGTGCGGGAGAATTTCGAGGAGTGGACGGAGGAGAACCTGCGCAGGGGAATTTCGGAACTGGACGGAGTGTTGCTGTGCAGGTTGTTGTTTTCTTGTTCACTGTGATTTAATTTTCAATTGCTGCAATTGCAAATAAGCTGCGATGCTTTGAAGGAGTAATTCGGTGCTTTGATTGCATTTAGTGTGATGTTTCGTTTTGTTTCTGACGAATTCTTTGACAATGTTGTTTGCGCTTCTTAGCACTGTTTGGTGTTGCTCACTTTTTAGTTGTCTCTGGCATTAGCATTTCCTTCTGTCTCGTCTATTATTTCGGAGGTTTGTCGTTTTTATGTAATTGACTCCTCAGTGGATTGATGTTTATGAGTGAGACAAAAAAACAGGAAAATGAAGCCGATATGATACAGTGCGGTGCCTCCGAACCGGTTATAAAGTAAGTGTTGTATGTATACTAAATATGTATTGATATGTGTTTTGAATTTCAATATAGTTATGCTCATGAATTACAAACCGTTCTTCTGATATGGTATTGTGGTATTGAACAGGCATCAAAAGGTCATAAAGAAAGGAAAAAATCAATTGATATTGGAGAGCCTCGACGTGTGAATCAAAAGAACATGACATCTCATGTTCAAATTGGAGGAGAAGTTGGAGAAAATGAATATGAAAAGCTCCGAGATTCCAACATGAGGAGAAATGCTATGGTCTTGAAGACTTTAGGACTACCGCCATTTGAGAGCTCACGCAAGGAGAGAACAACATCGAAGACAAATATTGAGACAACTGATGATGCACCCTCGGAGGAGGACGTCGAGACTTCACCATTTCAAACGGCACATTGCTGGAGGTGCAAGCTACGACTCATGAGCTCAGCCTATTCATACTGCAGCTATTGCGGTGCAAGACAATCGGCTGGTGCAACTGAAAGCCACTTGCAGGTCCAAGGCTCCGGTGGAGCTGAAGGCCACTTACTGGTCCAGGACTCTACTAGAGTCAAGGCCGCTTGTTTGGTCCAGGGCTCTGGTGGAGCTGAAAGCCAAGGTAAGTTGTTCTCAAGTCACAGCTCAGATTCTCAAGTCAATGGACCAAGCATTTCTGATCGCCAACTTTCATACGAGAGAGTCTTTCACCCTCGCCCACGACACATGGCTGATAACAAACAACTCTGGGGTAAGCAATTCTTGAAGAAATACTATCCAAGGCAACATGAGAAACTGAATCTCATTCATGGAGATGTGAGGCACTGGTTCTCAAATACAAAAGATCCTTTGGTTGATGAATTTTTTAAGCATCCCTCCATCAGACACGATGGTCCATTTAAGAAGAGGCTCTTAGATTTTGTCAAGGCAAGAGAACCGAACTAGCTACTCTTGTGTTCATTGAGGAGAGTATAACCATGCGATGGAAGGTTGACGACATCATGAAGTACGCTTTTGAAATCAAGCATTACAAGAGGAAACGAAGTTGAGGTGAGTCTTGATGCCAATTGATGTACCACTTGATCACACATTGCAATCCATTTGTTTTATCGTACTGAGTATATCAACAACGATCGCCGCATGGAATCAAGGGTAGCCTTAAAATTGTACCACACGCACTTTGACTACTCCATGTGCTTTGGGTCACGGATGATCATCCATTAAAATCTCTTCCACTTCGAATTACTTTAACTTTCGATTTATGCTTAAGAGTAAAGATTCGATTAGTGATGATCTCATAAGCTTCGGGTTCATGAGTATACCGTAATTCAGCACACCTTTCGCCTATTAGATAATATCTAAGTAAGTGCAAAGCCTCATTAGGGATGTGCACTCTAATTTTCCGGGAGTTTCCGAGAGCTAATTTTAGCTTTCATTTCCATGCAATTGATCAAGCAAATAAAGGGTTCGATGGCATATTTGTGGGCACAACGTCACCGCTTGTAGGATGGTGGAAAGAAGATGGTGCGACAATGAGTAATCTGTTGTGTTTGTTTCTACGATCTGCAGGAGTCCTTCCGGTATGAGCTTAACCACAACAACATCTTTGGGGTGTTTTACGGTATGTGCTCAAAGTCTTGAATTGTTGAAAAGAACCCCTCATTGTGTCCACTGCGGGAATGCTTTCTTCTTGAGGAGTTCTTTGGGATTGAATTCCGATACCGGTTCCATGCCTTAGAATATTTTGCAAGTGATGAAATGGTTCTCATTGAATTTGTCGGTCGGAGTCTCCGCCCCTACGGAATGCATGTAGCTCTGAAATGGACGAGAGTGTTTTGATGTCTTTGAAAGCTAGAGTACGGATTGGTCAAGCTAGTGGCGTGATGGTGTGAATTTTTGCACATATTGAGGGCCGTTGTATAGATATAGAGCTCGAAAAATGGTAAGTGGATTGATCGGATCCTAAGAATGGGAGTGATAATAACGGGTAATCGCGTTGTTTATCCGGCATGATTGGAGTAGGGTTTGGGACGGAATTGCTATGGTGGATGGCAACGAGTTGACGCCGGTGACAGAGGTGAGATCTTGAATTGAAGCCTGGGAGGCGAGGAGCGTGGAAGCATGGGGTTGGAATAAGGAGGATGGCGGCGAAGACAATATGAACAATGGCATGGAGCGTCCCCTGGTCGCCACGCAAGTTATGCTTCGGTGTGCAAGCTCTTCACCGGTTCGGTTTTGGCAGCTCGGGATCCTGTGGAGTGCATGCGGCTCTCGTGTCTGTGAGAAGTATGTTTGTTTTTTTAGAAGTATGTCTTAGTTTACTTGTGTAGAGAGATAAAGGGATGTGTAGTGCAATATTCCTTGGACATATGACATTTTTCAATTTTTCAATTTTTTCTCTACCATTTTAGTTCATTCTTTTGTGAAAGAACAGTGGCTGATCACCATGTTTTTCACAATGTTTTTCATGTACATTTCCCTTCATTGTTTTCCATTACATTTCCCTTCATTGTTTTCCATTACATATCCCTTCATTGATTTGCACTAAGTTTCCCTTCACTGTTTTGCACAAAGTTTCCCCTCATTGTTTTCTATTAAGTTTCCCTTCATCGTTTTCTAATAAGTTTCCCTTCATTGCATTACACTGAATTCCCCTTCATTGCTTTCTATAAAATTTCCCCATGTGTTGATTGTTATACGTGTCCTCGTTTTTCCCTGTCTCACCTTTCCCTGTGACACTAAATTTCCCTGTGTAATAGAAAAAGAACCCGTTCTCAAAGGGAATTTAAATACATTTTGCCTATAGGGAATCTGCAAAATGTTTCTTGTGTACAAGCTCAAGAACACCCTTTGCTTTCGATGTAAATGCCACAAGAGCGAGATGGAGGGCACGAATACAGTGGATAGAGAAATTTCAATAGAGGAGGATCCCCGGCTACATATCAAAGAACTTATTCTGAACCCTACATATAGCAAGATGAAAAGGACCTGTTTTATTGTCGTTGTTATCGGCCATCTCAGCAAGTACTGTGGAGAATGAAACTCGACGCCGCTTCGGGATTCCAGAAACAACACAGGCTATGAAGTATCAGTAACACCCACTTTTCTGCTAGAAGATCGACAGCTAGAAATCGTGAAATGAAAAAAAGCGAGTGGGTTGAGAAAGTATGTCGAACCTCGGTTCCAGGCGTGGTCGACTTCGAGGTAGACTCCAGAACCATTGGGGAAGATGCCGTAAGGCCCAAACTCCCGTGCGAATCCGTAGGCCATAGACGAACAACCGACCTCCATTGAACCACAAAACGAGAGGTTTCTTGTCGGCGTGCTTCTGGGCTTCGGTGAAAAAGTAGAAGAACTCCTTGCTAACCGTCTCGTTAATCGTGACCATTCCCCCATATTGTGCGAACTGCACCTTTGGTTGTCCCGGCAGCTTCACTCGGTCTGCTTATTGCTGCTCTTTCCAGGTCCGGTGCCGTGCACCCTCGCATTGCCAGGACAAGGCTGCGTACGCTCCGTGAATCCTGTTGTCGCTAAGATCTTCTGGATCTGCTGGGTAGTAAGAAGGATCACTGCCTAAGAAGGAGATGAGCTATGTGCTGAGGGTATTCATAAGGGATTTACTAAAGGGACAAGATTGGCTACATTGGCTACATTTAGCTATGCAAATATCATTTTCTTCCCAACAGACCCACTAAAAGGACACGACTAGCTACCTTTAGCCCTACAAACATCATTTTCCCTCCCAACAGACAAGGTTGTACAACCCCCCACCTTTCACGGCACGCGAGAGTAATGCTCCAAACCCGCTAAAGGTAGCAACTCGTCACAACCTTGCTACCTATCCAACTTTCACTCAACACGTCGTTTACATCAAGTTAACTTGACCTTTAGGAGATTTTATGTGCCTTTTAAGAAACCTCAAAACTTTTGAACTACATCACTCTTAAATTATTCTCAAAGTGTGGTGAAAAGAAAAACATTGGAAGTTCATCTAGTGAAAAAGGGTGTAGATTCAAAGAGGTGCTATATTAAGCAACTCCACCTCCTTGGTTATATTTAACTAGTCATTTCGCAAGTCCGTTGGAAATGCCATGAGGAGCTTGTACTTTGGAAACTCATGTGAGAATTGAATACTTCACAATGAAAGAATTACTTGGTGGCCTTTTCGTAGCTCCACACGTGACCAAGGAGGTCAAAAATGAAGCATTGTATGAAGCATTGTATGAAGCATTGTTGGACGGCAGATGAGGCAACTTCGAATTTTCCCTCCTTAAGAGTCAAAGAGCCAAAATATTCCCTTTCTCATATTTTCTTACACCCATTCACAACTTTCAAGAGTTGCCTTACAATTTTCTCGGTTACCTTGGTTCGCCATATAATTTTGGTTTGAGAAATTACATAACCTATTCTATTGTGCAAGAATGGTATTTGCAACAATAGAGTAGCTTCTTTCACCTATAATGTCCGTTCCCTTCATAGCATGGTGGAAATGATATAAGTTCTCATATTATATAAAACAAAAGATGAAAAGTATACAAAAAGTCACCATTGATTCTAACTAAATGTTTAAATGTGCCCATTTAAAAAGTGAACTGAAAGCCAATGGGTGCTCCAGTCAACTAAATTCTCCTTCGAAATTTACTTCCTTGGTCACGCGTCGAGCTATCAAGAGAGCTACCAGAACTTCCTTCCATTATAAAGCCTTCACTTCTCACCTTTCAGCTCCTCAGGAACAAGCTCCTCAGCCCAGAGCTCGTCTCCTTCCCAGGCAGTGATAGTTTTTTGTTGGCTCACTTAGGAAGGGATTGAAGATGGCTACAGGAGATTTCCGCAGCGTCTCTATGGCCGTGGTTTTGTTGCTCTTCGCAGCCTTGTCCTGGCAATGCGAGGGTGCACGGCACCGGACCTGGAATGAGCAGCAGGAAGCAGACAGAGTGGAGCTGCCAGGACAACCAAAGGTGAAGTTCGCACAGTATGCGGGAATGGTCACCGTTAACGAGACGGTTGGCAAAGAGTTTTTCTACTTTTTCACAGAAGCCGAACACCACGCCGACAAGAAACCTCTCGTTCTGTGGCTCAATGGAGGTCGGTATTCTCAAATCTCTTGCCTGTTTTTATTCTCTTTTCCCATGAAAAACCTAACACTTCGCTGTTGGTGGTTGCAGGGCCAGGTTGTTCGTCTATGGCCTACGGATTCGCAACGGAGTTTGGGCCTTACCGCATCTTTCCAAATGGTTCTGGAGTCTACCTCGAAGACGACCACGCCTGGAACCGAGGTTCAATACACTTTCTCAACCCACGCGCTTTTTTCCGTTTCACGATTTCTAGCTGTCGATCTTCTAGCAGGAAAGTGGGAGTTGCTAATACTTCATAGCCTGTGTCTTTTTTCGCTCAGAGGCCAACATGTTGTATCTGGAATCCCCCAGCGGCGTCGGGTTTTCATTCTCCAAAGTACTCGCTGAGATGGCATCTAACAACGACAACAAAACAGGTTCTTTTCATCACTCACATCTGACTATTCGTGGAGTTCTGAACTGATTCTTAAAATGTAGACAGTGATCCTCCCGGATTTCTGAACACGGAGCTGAAATTTCTCTATCCGTTGTAGTCGTGCTCTCCATATCGCTCTTATGGCATGTACTCCGAAAGCAAAGGGTGTTCTTAAGCTTGTCGGATTGGAGCGGGTTTTGCTATTAACAGGAGCCGTTGTGGATTGCAGCCGATGACAACTACCAGTTCTTGCTCAACTGGTTCGAGCGATTTCCACAATACAAAGGTCGAGACTTCTACATCACAGGTGAAAGTTACGCTGGACATTACGTGCCGCAGTTAGCAAGGCGGGTCATCGATCGCAATGCAGCAGCCAAGACGAAGATCAATCTCAAGGGCATCTATGTAATCACAACCACTTCCTTCAAGATCTCATTCTCTCGTGTACATGTTGATACAGAGCATGGAATTAATCATGTGTGCTTTTCATTTTATACAGACAGGAAACCCTACGACGCACAGGTACTGGGACCGCGTTGGATTAGTCGATTATTGGCACAGTCATGCTATGATCTCTGACGAAACACACGAGAAGTTGCTGAAAACTTGCAACTTCACCGATCCGGATTGCTGCTCGCAAGCTTGCTGGAACGTGGTTGACGAAGCAGAAAACAACGAGATTGGACTAATCGACCATTACAGCATATACTCCAAGGAATGCGAGGTCGAAAGTGCTGCCACCACCACGAGACGCCAAAGTGCACATCTTTCAGCTCAACCCAAAAATCCGGTCAGTATTAAACTACCACAGGTCTTACCCTTTCGATCCTTCTTGAAGTTGCTTGAATCATTATCGGCGTTGATGTTTGCAGTTTGCTCGAGTGAGCAAGGGATCATATGACCCCTGCGCTTCCCTTTACTCCGAAGTCTACTTCAACCTGCCAGAAGTGCAAAAAGCGCTGCATGCCAACGTGAGCGGTTACATACCATATCCATGGACCGCATGCCGGTAAGAAGATCTGATCAGATTCATGCCCTCACCACTGTCATGAAACCATCTCTTTACATTTAATCTCAATTGTTGTCGCTTCTTCGGTATGCAGTGGAGATCATATTGATTGGACGTATAGAGAGTTCAGCGTTCTCGATCATTATCACGCCCTAATCAAGGCTGGAGTCCGCGTCTTCATGGTCAGGTACTTATTTGAAAGTTGTCATCCATACAGTGGAAGTGAAGACTACCTCCAGTAACTCTACTAACTTGTCGCGATTCATTTACTTCGACGAGCTTCAACTTTAGTTTACATCATTCACATGAAACAAATCGATCAGTAATGTATCTTGCGAGGTTAGTGTACGAATTGTAACAGTTTAGAGTGGGTTGTTGTTTACAGTGGAGATGCAGATGGGGTTGTGCCGGTGACGGGAACGAGATATGCAATTGCTGCGATGAAGTTGAAGGTGAAGAGGCCATGGCGGGCATGGTACCATCATAAACAGGTGTGTCATAGAACACTTTTCCATGTTTTTGGCCGAAATTCAAACAAATAATGATTGATTGGTCGAAGAGGGTACATTTGTTATGGAATGATGCAATTGGTACTGTCGCAGGTGGGAGGGCGTGTTGAAGAATATGAAGGCCTGACGTTTGTCACAATTCGTGGAGCAGGGCACGAAACACCATACCTGAAACCTGCGGAAACTCTTCACGTCTTCCAGGCCTTCCTCAATACCTCAGTCTTGAGTGTCAAGGAACCGCTTTGAATATGTTTCCATATCTTGACACCAAAGTAGAATCGGATAATTCATAAGCGCCTGCAAGAGGTCATAGTTTAGGAGTAGTAGACAAGGCTGTCCACTTGGTGTTCACGATTCTTTATTGAAATTGGTGACTTGCTTTCTTCTTGAACGAGATGTTTGCACAAGGTGTTACTATTTTCACTTTATGACACTTTCACATATTTTGATTTCTCTGTGTTGAATGTTTCTTTTGCTTTGGTGCTTCAACATTCCTTCATGGCAATTCCAACTTGGAGTGTCAAATTCTTTACCAACTACTAATCATGAATGTTCCATTATCACTACATTGACATTCTTGTACATAAACTGATTGCATTGATGTCCTTACACATAATTTATCATTGCAATAATATCCTTCCAACTGGAGCATGCACATGTCAATAGTCACAAAAGAATGATGGAACAATATCATTTGGAGACAAGAAGACACAAATCAAATCAATCAAATGTAAAATCATTCATGCTTAAGTATTCTAACCCTTTAAAGCTGACATGTTCACTTTCTTGAACAATGTATAGTTTGAATTGTTGTTTCTCCCTCCTACAACTATTGTCCATTTGTCAAGAACAATGTGGTATAGGTTTTGAATATACTACTGTATATATTAGTTACTGTTTGAATATCAAGTGCGATGCAATTGAAAATTGTTGATGCAAGTTGGCTTGTTGAAAAAAAGAATTTTGGATGTCAAAAGGATACTCTTATAAAACAAACACCCTTTAAGAGTTAAGACACCCTTGAAGAAGATTTGCTGCCATCATGGACACCAAGTTTGTAGTGTGGGTGTCTTAACCCCTTAACGTCCCTGATGTCGTTTTTCTACATTTTCTACATTGTGGATGACCTTGTGGGATGTTTGGAGTGCTGCCATTTTGTCCTCCAGTTGAGTTTTCATACGCCGTTTACTTCCTACGGTGGGTAATCGGGTCTACTTTACTCTGGTGCTTTTCTTGTTACCGTAGGTGATTTTGTAAATTTTCTACAGCATTTTGTAAAGAGAAAGGCTTTGGTTTTGAGGTTGAATCTGCAAAAAAATGTCAAAATTCTATACTTTGGGAGTTCGGGTAGGCTTTGGGCAGTTGGGTGTGCCTTGAAATTTCAGAAAGAAATTAGTTTAGTGGGCAAGATTATGTAAAGAGAAATCATGATTTAGAAAGAATTGATAGCTCATTCATTTACTACTCCTACCAAGGGGCATCCTACTGTCTCCAGTCCTCCCAATTCATAAAGCTTCTTCCACCTACTACACTTTTGCTAAAAGAATAGATTTCAACATGAAATAGGAATCCATATTTCAGTACTCTGTAGATTTCAGCATTTGTGATTTGACATTTAAAACACATATACAAGAAGTAGTTGAAGATTCAAAATTTGATTCTCAATTTCCACATACCCATTTTAGCAAAAGGCAAAAGCACATCAATGCTTTAAATTGGATCCAAATTAGAAGCCAAAACTTTATATTGCATTTACCAATGCATTTACAAATGGACAAGAAGTCCAACTTTCCTACCTAACTTTTTTACTCCTCTTAACAAGCATGGATCACTCAATGGACTTGGTAGAGGCGGCCAAACAAGAGATTGAGAGGTGGGAAGTTCAAGAGAAGGGGTTAGGTAGTGTACAAATTTAGCTTTTGAAGGCCTTATTGAACAAGAGCTATCTCCTTGCATTGCCTTCTCCTAAGAAGGTTCAAAAGAAAGACTCCCATAGTGGATTACGACATTTGTTCTACTATCAACTTAGTGGGATCATTGGGTGGGTTGAGAGGGTTCCCCGAAGGGAACAAGAATGGTATTGGTCCATTGCTCTATAGTTTACTTAGAGGAATTTGGCCATTGGAAAACAATGGTGACAACAAGGAGTGCAGACAATTCCAGTTTGAGAGAAGTGAGGCAAACAATACAAAATAGAGGTGACACGTGTATGCCTAGAGGGAGTAGCGGGCATACTACCAAGCATGCACCGGTCAGTTAATGCAAAGTCAACTTAGGAGGGTAGCCTAGGAACTGGACATCTAGGGAGAGTGGACAAGGGATCAAGCAGGGAGCTGAGGCTTCTACAATCGACCATTTCAACGTTATAGGAGTAACAACGCAGGTGAGTCCATATTGTAAGTCTATGATTGTTGTAAATGAGAATTAGAGTCCGATTACCTACATGGTTTAATTGTTGTATTGCTAGTGTTGATATGGTCAGGTCTTTGCATGACCGGGTTGCAGAGAGGGTCAACCATACCCTATTGGACTCCTTTTATGATGTGGAATGTGGAAAGTGTTGCGATTTGTAAGACGATTATGCTCAATCACCAAAAATTCAAGGAGATGGAGTAAGTGTGCCTTCATGGCGTCCTTTCAGAATCAATCTCTGATGCTTCTGTTTGATTGATTCCAGACGAACAGCCTCATCAAATTGGCGGAGTACCCAGTCTTGAACTTCTTTCGATATGTATTTGCCGGACGGAAGCCTCCCCATATGCACATTGAGCTTATCGTGAACGATAATACCGTCGGAATCAACGTGGTCTTTGACGTAGTACGATATCTCAGCAATTGAAGACAAGAAGTAGTACTTTTTTACAAAAAACCTACATTGGCACTCCACCTTTATAGAACCTCCCTCTTTCCCTGCTGTGGCACAAGAGTCTCTTTGACCACGTCCAAAATAAACTTGCTTTCCTTTGCGGTTATATCCCCTTGCCTGAGGAGCCATATCCTGCGTGATTGGAGCAACCTTGTTCCCCTTGTCTTCAGGTCCATACTGACAACGCCATCTAGGTTGAACGCACATTACCAATAATAGCTTAGTGATAACAGATACCCGATAACGGATTAGCAATTTAAAAACGCCCTTTGCATTAGTGATAAGGCATAGTCCCGGTTACTACCCCTCTCCAACATAGTTCAATTCAATAGTACCTATCTTACCTGTGATATTCGATGTGGCAATTCCAACGAAAGTTTGTCTTCTCACCAACATTCGTGGCGTCAAACTTGTCACGTACAAATGTTTTTTTACGTCCTTTCTCTGTGATTCTTCACCTTTGACAAAATCTAGTAGGTGCACCCAAGGAATGTAGGCCATGAGCTTTGACTGCTTCCTCTTGAATCAGCCATTTCTATGGACAGGTTTGGCGTGTCATGAACAAGATTTGTAAACCTCTCGGCCTCCACGTTCGAGCGGAGATCTTTCCGTGTAAAAGGACGAGGAGGTGGAATCTGCAAGGCGTCACGTACCTTCAACACCTTGTGTCCGTGCATCGACAGGTACCGTGAGTGCAGTCCCTCTCTGAAAGCAGTCTCATGATCTTGAATGCCCTCCTCGCGCACACCATCGACCTTCGGACGACCTTGTCGCCTTCTAGGTTGTGTCCCTGTTGCATTTTCCACAACAAACACAAATAAAACTTCAACTGATCCCAAGCTAGCCGGGTCACCACGTGGCCAAAAAGTGGATCCAAAGTACTCCTATGTCTTCCTTGCCGACAATCCACAGTTTTAAACATGCAGGTGTATTTTTCAAAGCTTCAATGAAATGATATCAACTCGAGCAGGGTTGTCTTATGCAACAATATCGAACGTCAGACACAACAATCAGACAGACATTGACACTCGAAGGAAGCAGAGGACATTAAAGAGGCAGATGTTTTTGTTTTTACTATCCATTTTCCAGTATGGTTGGACATTCCCGTCAAACTTGACGTCAAATGTACATGTCAAACACGACAATTTAGACAGACATTATAGAAAGTGTGTCATGTAAGACAACCCTGAACTCGAGCATTATGAACTTGCCCAAAGATCCATACAATGGGCCAAACATTCGTGTTCAATGCCCATCTATTTCCAACAATTGCCACAGTAAAGCCCTCAAACTTAAACAAGGACTTCACCCTAGCAAAACTTGTAACAAACCAACTGTCTTTGGCAACCTTACCAGATTGTCTCAAAACCCTTTGAAATTCTCTTTTGATGCATCAAGACATGAAGTGAGTCGCCATCTCATGAGGACTCAAGTTTTAGATGTTAAAAAACACGTCATATGCTCAATTTGGACAAAATCAGGGTAAGATATGACCATTTGAAAATGATCACGATTGGTAGTCTTCTACAGTTTTAGTGAAGTACCCAATTTGTGGGTGCAATTTAGCTCAACTCCACCTAAACTGTGATTAAATTGCAAGGTTAGAAATTTCCCAAAATATCAAATATGGTGTTGTTAGGACCTATAACTTTCCAGCTGAAATGCCATCATGTCACTAGCAGCGTAAGCTTCATGAAAAATGGTCGGACTCTCAAATATGTAAAGTCCCTGTGCCCATTTGGGCAATCTAAGGGCCGCTTTACACGAGGGGCCAAGCCGTTGATGGGGCCAATGAACACCAAAATCCAGCAATATGATTGGTCAGTTTTCTGAAATTGGCCCGAGGGGCCTTACACGGGAGTCAAGGCCAAATTTTTGAAACAATTTTTAATGGTCAGGGGACAAAATCGACACGGCCCGCGCGCAAAAATCGGGTGCTACAAGAATGGAAGGCCGTTTCTTGGCCTCGGGGCCGTTTCCACAAATCCTTATTTTTAAATTTTTTTTAAAAAACTATTTTTCAGCAAATCAGCACCATCAAATAGTGCCAAAATCTGGACGGTGGAAATTGCTCTCCTTTTCTTTCACCCTCTTCCTCTTCCACTTCTTCATTCTTTTTCTCTTGCCTTGCTTGAGTCTTTGTTTGTCATTGTCTTGTTTGTTGCTGAAATTTTTGAGATTTGATGGAGGGTTCATCTTCCCAAATCCCCGGATGGAGTAGTGAGGAGTATGATGCATCGCATAGGGCATATAGCTTGGAGTCTCACGCATTTCAGCCCTTTAATGTCTTATCACAGCAAAACCCTAGAAATGTCGAAATTCCAGAGTTTTTTAGGAGGTCGATTGGTTCAATTACTCCTACTCCACCTCCACTAATTTCAGGGTTTATCACACCATCGAAGAGAAGCTTTGAGGAAATTGAAGAAGATGATGATGTGGAGATTATTGCACCAATTGCTCCCAAGAAGAAGGTCGTTTCGAAAAGGGCAACATCTTCAAAAAAGGCTCCAAAGAAAACTGTGAAGAAGGAAGAGGAGGAGGAGGAGGAGGATGACAAGAAGCATTGGAAGGACAATTACGTCCTTCAAATGATTGCATTGCGAGGGGAGATGGACCCGGAATTTGTCAAGAATGCCAAAAAACAAGGTAATTGCTCATACCTAAATTTTTTTGTCCATAAGTTTGCTTATGAAAAAAATTAAAAAAAAAATTCAGATTGGGCCTTTTAAAGGCCTTGGCCTTAGCCGCCTGCCCCCCTTTATCCCCCCATTGGGGACTTATGAGAAAGTTGAGGCCTTTGCCATGGAGGGAACTGGGTGAGTGCATTGGGACTTGAACCCTGGGTGAATGCCTTGCACATGCTTGCCAAGGTCTTCTTCTCCCCCTTGAGATGTCCTAATTTGTATTAGCCTTCTATTTGTACACTTTGCAAAGCTGTAATTTTTGGGAATTAGGGATTTCAGAGTCAAATGTGCTGATTTTTTTCACTAATTCGATGTTTTAGGTTCAATCACAATATGTAATTGCTTATGTGTTAATTTTTTCACTCCAATGTTTTAGGTGTTGATACATGGCTGAAGCTTCATACTCGGATGATTGCGGTGATTCCCGGATTAAATCGAACTTCCGAGGCATGCAAGAAGAAATTCAACATCTTGTTCAAGCAATACCGAATTGACAAGCTTGCAAATGGTGTCTCCGGATCAGACCGTAAGGAGTGTAAGTTTTATGAAGCTTTTGATCAATGGTGGCACCAAACAGGTACCATTTCCAAACATGTCACTTCAACGGCAAGTGACACCACACCGGTTCAAGCTAGTCAAGATAGTGATGAAGGTGGGAATAAAGAACAAAATTCAACAACTACTACAAGTTCTTCTCAAAAACAAGCCAAGAAGACTTTTCAAGATCAAACTCTAGGTATGTTCACTCAAATGGTAGAGAATAGTACCATCATGGTTAAAAACTTTGAGAAAACAAATGCTTTACTAGAGAAGGTAGAGCATCAAATGGACCGCCTCATAGATAAACTATAGATGCTACTTATGTTTCTACTCTTCATCACTTTCCATGCTAGGAAAGAGAATTACGCCCTCTTTGAGCAAATGAGCTTCCCAAAATGAATTCGCCGACAAAGAATTCATGGGCTTGTGTAGCTTGAATCAATAAATTTTTCACCCTTGCTTCCCTTTCAAGCCTTGTTTTCATGTGCCTCGGTATTTTCAACTTCTTCAAATCCGCCATTCTTTGTCCTTGTATGTAGCATCTTCATTTTCTTCCATGGACACATCATTGTCATTTATACGGAGAAACCGACGCATCTCTCTTGCACCTTCAATCTTTGCATTGAAAATGTCCACATTTTCGAATTGCCCCATCAACCGGGAACTCTCTCTCCTCATAATTTGCTCACTTTCTTTTGCCCACTCATTGTCAAACACGTCTTTGTGTATAATACACAAATTATGCAAACATATGCAAGCGGTAACTATAGACGGTATATGCCTTAAAGGCATGTCAATTCTTTTCAAAAGAATCCTCCAACGTCCCTTCAAAATACCAAAGGCTCTTTCAACGGCCATTCTAGTAGAGGATTGTATAAAGTTCCAATGAGCCTTAGCTCGTGGTAATCCCTCTTTTCACCCTTAAACGGTGAATAAAACCACGGCCGCATTGGATAAGCGGCATCACCTACAAGTTTATAGGGTGCTAATTTCCCACTCATTATTTTTTTCCAATATGTGAATTTTGAAATAAAGTCCAATCATGACAACGGCCGCCCAACCAAAATCATAATCCCAAAAACGACACCTACTATCTACCACACCTTGGAGAAGGGCTTTGAATAATACCCCTTTCTACAATAATAAGAAGTTGGGTCTAGAGGAGGGGCTATGATAGGAATATGGCTACCATCTACCGCCCCTATTACATAAGGAATGCCCCTTAAATCCTCAAACTCTGCAGACAATTCTCCTCAATGTACTTGCCGTTTGTTTCTCAATTACTAATGGCTTCAAATGTTTTTCAATTGCCATACAAAATTCTCTAACAATTATAGATCTTTGTACTTTCATGAACTCCATAAATTTCAAAGACATCCCATAAAAAGAATTCCCACTACAAAGCCTATTGAGAGCAAGAGCAACTCGGGCTTTAAGTGGAATGGCACATCTCATGTTTGTATCTACTCGGTACAATGAAGGAGCTAAAATACCACATAAATAATCAAAAGTCTCCGGGAGTAACCTTGTATGTTGCCGAAATAAATGTGTGGTATAGCTCCCAAACAATTGATTCTCCAAAAAAAAGTTGTACGATCCCGCATCCAAATGCTCCGTGCTTCCCTTGAAAAGCCATCTCCCTCCACCATGATAGCATACATTATAGTCATGGCACTATAATGTTGAGCCAATGCCAATTGTTGCAAAATTGCAACAACGGAAAAAACATGCCTTATGGCCATAAAGAAAACAAGTGCAACTAACACCTTATGCCTCCTCTCATCCATCTTTATCAAATGATAAAGAAGAAAGATCAAGATGGGTTGAAATAGTCGAAAACTCCTCTTATGGCCTCTAGAAACGGCCCCAAGGGCTTTACACATGGGAGAATCGGCCCCCACTTTATTAATTTCTTAATGTGTTCACCAAGCGGCCCATTGAGCCATTTGGGCTCAAATTTTGAGTGAAACGGCTTGGAGATTTGTTGGCCTCGACTCCCCATGTAAAGCGTCCCTAAGCACTCTCATTGGTTACTACGTTAGGTTTTGAAATGGGGCCCTAATAAAACGTCGAAGGCACAAACCCCAAGTCAACGCCCAAGGTCGCAATTCCCGGCCACTTGCACGCAGTCGGTGGTTGACTGGGTACTTGCAGCTTGCCAGCCAGCCTCACCGCCAAGTGTGAACGCACCCATGCAAGGCCCGATATCTACAAACGCATCAGATAATGGAGGACATGGCCGTGGCCGTAGCGAAAGAGCCTCTTCCGGTGCTGGAGAATAGTAACAGAAAGAGTGGCTTCTTCCTTAACAGGTGGAAATGGGATATGCTTCCTGCGATTCTTGGTCTGAATCTCTCGACGAGGTCCGCCCTGCCTGCCTTCCCGTCGTACTCTTTCGATTCCCCACTAGCGAGTGAGGGTACGGCGTTACTTGCGTGTAGCATAGCCACATCTTTTTCCGCACTTTGGAGCTCCTTCTGTCGATCTCTCGGTGTCGGTACCCTTTTGGTGAGTAACTCGATCGCACTCTCACTGTTCTTTTACTTGGGGCTCTGGGTTATCTGTCTTTAAGAGTGCTTTGGTTGTTTCGCATTCAAGGATCGTCTCAGAAGAACATCTTAAAAAAACATACGAACCGTGTTGCCGTCGATGCATTAGATATCAGTATGGAATGTGAGATGACGAAGGAAGTGAGCTATAGTCGATAGACTGGAATGGTACTACCAACATTGGATACTAGGTTTATCATTTTGTTAGGTAACCCGATCGCTGTTGTTTTACTTGGGGCTCTGGATGATCCGTGTTTTTATTTCACTCGGTCAGGGTGCTCAAGAATATTCATCATTCACTGAATTAGCGATCGACAAAGTTATGAAAGAAGTCGAGCATTTCAAATTTCAGCACGGACACCACTATTGTTGTCATGATCTCAGAAGAATGTGCTTGAAAAACATATGAACCGTGTTGTCGTCGATGCATTAGATATAAGTAAGCCAGTAATGGCACCACCGACATTGGTGTTAGCTTTATCAGTCATTGGAATGTTATTGCTGCAACAGAGAGGGTCGCACATCAACAGGAATGGTTATAAATGAATGGAGAAAATATAGTTTCAACCTAATGTTTGAGGGGGATTGGCTGATTGTGTTTGGTGGTTTTAGGGTTTCAGGGCGTTAAGTCAGCAATGGGGGATCACGAGCGGAGGAAGAAGCCAACTGAGCTTCAGAAAATCAGTGACCCCAACTTCCTAGTGGAAGTAGCAGTGGGACCGCCACTGGCTTCGCTAGTGCCGCAGAGACCAGGCACAGGGATAGTGGTCGGAGGTCAATACTGCAACCAGGAGACTCGATTCGTATGGAAGAAAGCGCATCTCAGCTTCGATGACAATCGAATCTTCGACATGGACGGTCGCCTGATCGCCTGCTCTCATCACTACGGGAAGAATCCCTACGATAGCTTAGATCCTCTGGACGTTATTCCGGATAATCCTGCCGGTGATTGGGCCTCCATCTGCTACATCTCAGGTGCCCAATCTTGCATTACTCCCTTCAATGTATGTCCACTCACATTATAAGTCCTTCATCTGTAATATATCACTGTTTCAGGATTGTTCGAGTTATTGTGAACAAGTAAGAATTGAGTTGTTGTAGACAAGTAAGACTCGTCGAGTCATTGTGAACAAGCAAGACTGTTCGAGTCATTGTGTACAAGATGATGGAGTCATTGTGGACAAGAAAGACTGTTGGAGACATTGTAGACAAGTTGTACCAGACAGTTTTTGCTTTTTTGGAGGATGACCCTGATGGGAGTGCGGATTCTGGGCAGGTTACAATGGGATGCCGGACTTGAAGGTTCGTCCGAAAGGATTCTCAGCGCACGGGAGACAAAGGATTCTCGATGCGAGTGGCGAGCGAACAGTGTGCAACATCGCGAAGCTTTCTCGACTGAAATCGAAGTCGATCAGACACAACTTGGCAGTGTTTGCAGGAGACGAAGAGCACGAGCCAACGTACACAATACTGCTGGATCTCGCGGGTCGGACCATCCAGCTCGTGAACGAGAAGGAGGAGCGAATTGCAGTGTTCACGAAATCGGTGCAGACGCTGATTCTGAACGCGGCTTTGGGCGTGGGCTCGGAGTTCGCCATCGACATCGCTCCGGGAGTGGACTGGACTGCAGTGCTGGCCATTTGCATCGGCTTGCACCAAGTGGGCAAGCATTATGCCAAAGATGCTTTCAGTAACTTCATCGCTGCGCCAGTCCAGGGCGCTGCTATGGGATATGCTGCCGACGAGGCTATGAATTTCGCCGAGGGCGGCCAAATGCCCGACCTTTCTGGTGTCGAAATGCCCGACGTTTCTGGTTTTCAAATGCCCGAAGTCGAGGTTCCTGAAGACATTGGAGGTGCCTTGGAGGGCGTCATGAACTTCGTTCTTGGATTGTTCGGCGAAGGTTAGCTTTCTACTTCGAGAATCTGTGCAGAATGTTTGTAAATTCTATTTAAGGCCTGCTCACCTCAGCTTCTTACAGCCTTGAGATCAGGATGGATTGTTTCTTTTACCTTTTGAACACTTTTTCTTAGCTACAATGTCCACTCCTACGTACTGTCACTTCTGATTTACATTGTAATAATACATTATTTAGCTGCTTTACATGCTCATTTTGTATCTTGTGACCAATTTCATTAAATGTGACAGTAATGAATTTTGAGTGGGTGCATAGTTCCTATTCGTATGTACATCGTACAGCTTTGTACAGAACCAAAAACTACTAAGTTTCTCGTAATGACTAATGTATTATCACATCACTTCACACTTGATGTGTGAACATTACCTTACTGAGCGTGCAATTGGATGATTTTGATTGCTGACCTTGTGTAGTGCATCTTTTAAGTACGACCTCTGCACTCTTGTACAGATTATTATCCTCACAATGAGACTGTGTTTTGTGTAGATGTTATTTCATGCAGTGTCTTTTCAATTGTGGTTTGTTGTGATGAAAAAGTACACAATGTGTGAAGTCCTCTTGATAAAAGGTTCTGGGCTCTGAAAAAATCTCAAAGACTGTAATGAACGAAGATGTATGTGCTTGACAATACCCCACTATTCATTATAGAAACTCTTATGTTTATTCTCTCACATGTATATCTTATTGAGTAGAACATAATATCACTTAAACCTTGTCTTGTATAACCGCCTCACTACTACAATGCTCAAAACTACAATGCAATCACCAGTTAGTGGGACTAGTGAAAAAATGTGGAATTTACATCAAGTTGAATGACCCATTACCACTAGTGGAAAAATGTGAAATTTTCATCAAGTTGAATGACTCATTACACAATACTTTCCACCAAACTTGGTAAAATGTAACATTTTTAGTGAAAATACTATTGTAGAGCTTACCTCACTACTACAATGTCCCAAAACTATAATACAACAATTTCCAGATGGAGTAGCACCAGATAAAAAGTGTACATTTTCTACCAAGCTGAATGACTCACTTCACCACGATTACCTACAAGCTTGCTTGGTGGAATGAGACAAGCTTGGTGGAATGAGACATTCCTTGTGAGAGGGAATTAATTCCACTACTGCGATTTTAAGAGCGTGCTCCAAATGAAAAGCCTGATCCGTTGCATGGAGCTTGCATGTAACATACCGACCCCTTGTTTGAACATGAGATTTGCTCAATCAAGACAATGCGGTTCTGAGAGCTTGCTCTAAATTAAAAGCACAATCGGTTGCATGGAACTTGCATGTAACATACCGACCACTTGTTTGAACATGCGATTTGCTCAATCAAGACAAAGGAAGGCCTGGAAAAGAGCAATAATGACGGCAGCAACATAACAACCCCATTAAGCTTCCCCAAAAATCTGTGATCTGCCGCATCGGAACAGAAAATGGCAGTGCAGGTCTGGAATGTCAGACAGAAAGTGGCACCTCATGATAACCACCTCCATTCCCGCGGGCTCACACCCCAAAGAAGGTACTCGATCAGGTGAAGTGCTGCACAAGCCTGCTGCAGCTCCCTCCCTGCATTTCGAGTACCTGAAGAATTCCGTATGCTTGCAGGAACGTACTTGAGCTAGTAACGCCTTTGACATCTCTCCTTTGCAGAATAAAGCTCTCACTCCAAAGAGTGTTAGATGAGTCGTCGCTGTTGTTTCTTACCAAAGAATCAAATTCCTGATTGTGCAGATTGTCGTTTTCTCTGCGAAAGAGACAACACAGCTATACACCCTCGCCAGAAACAGTAGGTGTAGGTAACTAAACCCTAAACCCTTCGTATTGTTACTTGATGCTAAAGAGGAAATTGCAGGTTGACAAAAACGAGAAACATGCCAATGGTCATGTAAAGACCGGCGCTGAAGCCGAGGATATCTATCAACTGTTGAAATCAGAGTACAGAACTGCAAAAAGCTACACCAATCAGAAAATGCAAGAAAGTGATAATGCAACGGAAAGTGTAAAGATTCAAAGCCATGATTTAGTGATAGTGTTGCTGCCAGATTACTAAACCCTTAGTACTGTTGATTGATACTAAAGCTCCACGTTGTAAATCGCAATATCTGAGGTTCACAAAACCGAGAAACATTCCAATAACCGGCACAGGAGCTCGAGAATGATATATATTAACTGTTGAAATTAGAGTACAGGACTGGGTATAAAAGCCCCAGTAAAAGTTGCACTGAAAAAATAAATGCAGGGAAAGGGATGATGCAACGAAAAGTGTTTACAAGATTCAAAGCCATGCTTTCGAGATAGTGTTGCTGCCGGAAACGGAGAGGCCAGCAGAAAGGCCAAAGAAGGAGGCACTATTGTAAACAGACGCTTCGTTCTGTTGAATATTCGTTCGTTCGTCCTTGTAAGTCTCGTTTTTCGCAGGGCCTCCCACGATGGCACCGTAAGCGATGTTGGGATTAGCGCTTGTCGAATCGTACCAGGACCAGCTCTTGCCGCAGTCGGTTACGATGGAGCTGATGGGGATTGACGCTCCTCTGTGGTGCAAGTATTTGGGATACTTTGTGCCGTAGCCCACCATGTAACTTTGTGACAGTGGATTGTTGCCTAGCACGTAATTTGCCTGCAAGCAATGTGCGCATAAGAATCAATCACCAAATGCTCCACTGAATTAGCAGCTATGGCGAGCACACATGCTCTCATAGTGCGAGCAGAGATTGCAGCTATGGCGAGCTATTCACGTACCTGTGAGGCTGCAAACGTTTTCAGCTGCGCAGCAGTGAATGATTTTCCTCCGCATGTCAGTGATTGCTTCGCAGTGCTCAGGTAATCGCTGTAGAAAGAGGCTAGTAGACCAGAATTGATGCCTTGTTGTAACGAAGACCATTCTTGGATCCATAGCAGCCCACCTGCAGCATCACACTTGAATCTCAGACTCCGGAAAGTGATATGGACCAGCCGAATACGAAGATGACTTTCGTGGAACAATGAGTTTTAATGAACAATTCTGTTAAAAAATGACAATAATTTAACCCTTAAACGTCATATGCTTTCCTGATACCACATCCAAAATCTCTTTTAAACTCCATTTTTAGCATTATTCTATTTTTTATTTGCTTGAGCTCTATTCTAAGAAAGTATAAATCTCTTTAAGGTGCTCAATTTGGAATTCTAAAAATTCCATTTGGTATAATGGAGTGTAAGTTATGAGCAAGATTCTCTCAAAAAAAAACCCAACCCCTGGGGTTGGGTCTGACGTTTAAGGGTTAAGTTCCAATTTGTCACGGAGTACCATTTTGATGGCATACTTGGTTATGCACCATTGATGCCATTGCAGAGCACCCATTAATTCTCTATAATACCACAATCCATTACCCTCTTACAAAGCCATTGAAGTATTCACCTTTTGTGCGATCTGGAGTAGCAGATGGCGAATTTGGCAAAAATGCACACATCAGTCCATCAGCTGTCGACTTATAATCTTTCAAGCCCGTGCTCACTGCGTTCTGTGCGTTCGCAGGTGGGTTCAGCATCTGAAGTCTTGCCAGCAGCACCTGCACCAGAAAGCCTTAAAAGCTTCAGAATTACGAGCTCATCACTCAAAACCGTGCGCACATTGATGAGCGAAATGGGTCATAGACGGACCTGGACTGCAGGGAGTTTGCGATCCCAGCTAAACCAAGAGGGGAAGACGCCCCACTGAGCGTAGTTTTGGCCATCCACACCAGTGACAAAAGCAAGGTAGTCATTGTTCCCGGTGGCGTAATAGAGCCAGGTAGCGCCCCACAGAAGCTCATCACCAAAACCTGTAGAGTTGTAGTACGCCTGCACGTCGGGAACGGAGACAATGTACGACTGTCTGTACGTGGTGCTAAAGTTGAACAATTGCTCGGCGTGCGACACGAGCGTGGCAGCGTACGTTGCATTGTCGCCTTTGAATACCAAGGAAGCGGCTGCCATTGCCGCCGCTGTCTCTGCTGCTACCTCCGACCCGGGCGCTGTTGCGTTCAGCTTCAACGATGGCCTGCTCAGGGTCCCGTCTTCCGGCCTCAACCAGCACTTGTGATCCAAGGCCGGATCTCCAACCTGCACAACAAGCTGTCAATGCCGCATACTCTAATCTTGCGAAGAAATGCCCTGGTATGATAGGTACCTGGAAGTAAAGCTCATCGGCAGCAGGGTGAGCTTTGATAAGGTAATCTGTGATCCACTTCAGTGAAGCTTTGGCAGATGTCAACCGGCCAGCTGCTTCCATAGCTGGTCCGTATTCAAGCACGCTCCACGAGAGGATGGTGGCCGTGAATGCCATGGGGAAGCCGAACTTAATAGAATCCCCAGCATCGTACATACCGCCGCTCAAATCCACACCGACGTCACTTCCATCGTCGAGGTTCGAGTCGCCTCTCCAGGAGATAGGAAAATTCGCCGGTAGCTTTCCCGCTGCGCATCAAAACCAAAAAACTATAAAAATCCGCAAGCGGGGCGGCAATGGCAATGGTGATGGCGCGCGCGGGCTTCGAGATCTTACATTTCTGGATATCGAGGAATGTGAGGGCAGTGGTCATAGCCTGCGTGTAGTTGGCGGCGAAGTTGGACGGCGTGTTGTCGCCACCACCAGAGCTTCTATTCTTGTTCTTAATCACTACGACGGCAACGACGATGGCGGCCGCTACGAGGGCAATGAGGATGATGCACGCAACCCAGTTGCACCCACGCGACTTCTTGTACGCCACCCCCATCGCGACCACCCTTCCTCAATCAGAACACCAAACTAAACCCACATTGGCACATAAACCTCAAAAGAACCCCCCGCAAGCAAACTCCTCGTGCCCAGAAAAAGAATACTCCTTTCTCTTTCCGAAAAGAGTACGTGCGCACCCTGTTGGAGACCCAAGAGTGTGATGAGGGAGCTGACTACTAGTCAATGAAGCTCCCCCAGATTTGTGAGCCCCACAGTTGAATCTGGGAGCGAGCAAGCAAGCAAGCAAAGATGCGCAGCAGGTTTCGAATCTGCGAGTCAAGTGTGGGAGTGTCCTGGGCAATGGCTGGGTGGCTATCATCACCGTCCTAGCAAAGTGGCAGTGCAATCGCAGTCGGCTGCAGAGCAGCGCGCGCTATCAGGCCACTCACACTGCCCTCATAGCCGCATTCAACGGGCCCCCGGTTCAACCCTTTCGTCACCTCCCCAAGGAAAAGTCCTCCTTTCAGCCTTCCATTTGGGTTTGTAACCGCATTTTTGTATTACTGTTTGCTACAGTTCTACTCGGCCTCTCCATGGAACATTCGGATGCATTTCACGCGGAGTCGCATGAAAGTCCTATGATGTTTATGTTTGCTTAACAAGACGAGGCTAGGAATGTTTGCTTATCTAGACGACGTTAGAACACGTGTTTCTTTGTTGTAAGTCAAATCATGACTTAGAGAATTTATATTTACATGTTAAAGAGCAACATTTGGAGTTTTTTGGTGGCCTCTGAATTTTCTATGTTGTGTGTGTAAACCTTGGCTGCATCGTGAAAGGTTGAGAGGGCATGGTGAAAATAGTTCTTCAAATGATAAGTTGTCGTGTGTGATTTTTGCATCAAGAATTTGTAACAAGATGAAGGCACTTGAGATGGTGGTGTATGTAATTAGGTGGTGATTTTTATTTGGTTTCTAACCAATTCATATATAAAGACTTTTTAAGTATGAACGAGCGCCATAGATGAGATTCTGAAATCCTACTCAAAATGCGACTTTTGATAACTAGAAAAGTTCCATGGAATCCAAAACTTGGTATTGTGACTTTTAAATAACATACTTAACCCTTAGAGTTTTGTAAGATCAAGATTGGTTTGTAAGGTTTTGAAAGCTAATTTTCATATGACTATGAACCTTTTGGAAAATTGAGTGGAATTTCTTAGCGTAGCGAGTTTTGCATCAAGTAACCTACTCGTGTTATGTTGCCTGAATCATATGGTGGAGCCTAGGGTCCCATATTACTCCCAAGAGCAAATTTGGAATTATATTGCACCTCTTCATAAACTCTATGAATATCTATGTTTTCGTATGCATCTTGATTAGGAGATTCAAGAAATGTAACTTTTGTTAGACTTTTCAAATAATGATGAAGAGATGACATTTACCAAATGAGAATATTTGTATCGGAACGCAAGGCTAGCCAACATGTTTAAGTGAATAAGTTTTTGAAAATATATCAAAAAGTGAAGATTCAATCACTTTTATGACAATCATGTAAGTATCCATAAGGGATATAAATAGTTTGGCCTAAGCCACGAAAAGCACCACCACAAACCCCTCACTAGACTTATTCAAGCAAAAGGTATATATTAGCTTTCTACATCGAAATTTGATGTACTCATGGTGTACATTTTAACCACTAAGTATTCCTAAAACCTCGAATGGTGTTTTGCAATCTCACGTAGCCATCTTGAAAGGGTCAAAAGTTATATTTTTGCTTAAGATTTTTACATGGTGCTCCTTATACGTGGCAAAGTTTGCAAAATCAAATTCCAATTTTAAAACCTTTATTTAGGTTTCAAGTCCGAAATGGACAGATTAGATTTAGATTGTTTTTATTTTTTAGAAATATTTTCATAACCCAAATCCCTATTCAAGTTCCAAAGTGACCTAAGTCAAAAAGTTTGTCAATTTCACAAGGGCAGAATCCAAAAATTACAAAAGCAATCTTTGCAATTTCTAGTGATTTCCGAGTTCTTTCTTACAAAATTTGTCAAAATTTGAGATGTTGGAAGTTTTCCAAATTTTTCTCCCCCAAAATTCACAAATTTGTAAAGGTACCTATTCACCGTTTGAGATTTTCAAAAGATAAACATATCCAACTGTGGTGCATGTTTTTCTGGAAAAAAATTGCATGAAGGTCAAAAAACGGAATGAGTCTCTACAATTTTTCATGAGGGTACTCAACAGATTACCCACATGGAAGAAAATATGCCCGAAATGATTGGGGTAACAAACTTCAACTTGCCCTTGGCACCGTTTACTGGATGTCTCTCCAGCAATGACCAAAAGGATTTGCATCAACTTCGAACATTAAAATCTCACGAACATAGAAGATCCAACCGACGAAAATTCAACAACCGTAGGTCAAAATAAAATAAGACACAAGATCCTACAGTTAGAAGTCCAAGAAAATGTGATACATGGGAGGGAGTGCAAATGACTTACAAAAGGCAGTTTCGAGACTTCTTGCTCTCAAAACAACAAGGGATTTTAGGGGGTAACTTCAACGATATTGGGTACACCTATAGGTTACAGTTCCAGAACTCAAAGTAATTTAATTGTCATCCAAAATTAATGATTCTCATTGCTCCAATTTCCTAAGCACTTTGCACGCTTATCAAAATTAATTCACTTTGAGCTAACCAAACTAAAATTTGAGCGGTTTCTGAGCCACTTACTATAATCAATCATCAATCACCTCAAACAATGTGATTCCTGCATGCAATGAAAAGAATATGCACATGCAAAACGTCATGTCCCCAAACATTGTCAATATCCACAATAAAAAATTTAATAAATATCTTAAATGGATGAATCTGATTGGCTGACACAGTGCCAGCAACAGCAGGACAATAATATACTAATAAAGGCTGAATTGATCGAGATCAGGACCCCACATGGGTTTTGTCCGTCCTTATTTATTTTATTTTTTTACTGAAAGCTGCCCTGCCCTCTTTCAATTGAATATGCCTCTTCTGTCACTCAATTCATGCCAGGCCTGCAGAGGTGAAAAAAAACAAATCCAGGTCAGATACCCATTTGCGTCAAAAATAAGAAAGAAAGGGGAAAAATAAAATCTTAGGTACCCAAAATGAAGAATTTTGCTAGTAATTGATTTTTTGACAATTAGAGTTTACATATTCTTGTAAGGAAGTGCAAGAGAATTCTAACGCACCAAAGAACGTATGATATGGAGATTGTTCGCAAAAGTTATCAAGAGTCAAAGTCTCTCATTTGCGTTTACAACACCATTTCATATTTTAAAGGATTCATTAACAACATACTACAAAAACTCAAATTAGGTAATATGCCTTTGCCTTATAAGCACCCAATTTTGGTTTGAGAAACCATTGACTAAATTAGTGTAATACGACACGGAAGCAATCAAAATCTCCTTGCATGTTTGAACACAAGATTACAATAAAGGTAGAAACATGTCCTACCAAAAGTTGAATCGTTGATTTTAGAAGTGAATTGAAACCCATGGGGTATTACATTAATAAAAAATAATTTGGAACAACCCCAATAGTTATCATTATGTAAGAACATCTCCTAGTTACAAGTGACTAATATCATCGGCACCACAAGAGTTCACTTGGTGGTTAGGGCTCATGGCCCTCAATGAAGAGGTCGTGAGTTCTACTCCCTATGCCAAGGTCATGCTTACCACTATAGTCCAGCCAACTATGGTGAGGGGTTCTTGGACCTTGTGTTACAGGTACCTCGAAGGCCCTTGCAGGGATACTGTGTTGGGTATCTTTAAGGCACTAGTGGCTAGGTAGGAACTAGCATAGTATTTACCTTGAGAGTCATTGATGTGATGACATCAAGGCATACATCCAAAGATAAGGTCAAACGAACACTTTATTCACGCCGGCCACTAAACAGGTTGGAGTTTCTCTTCCTTAACTAATTTCATGATAAGACTTTAACCCCTAAACGCCCGAGCCTATTTTTAGCAGTGAGGTGGAAATGCTACCAATATACCTATTGCAATGAAAAAATCACCAACTAGAAAGATGTTCACCTTCATCTCAATAAGTCCTTTACCCAACAAAAATCCATCAAAAGAATTCTTGGCTCAAATAAAAGCCATGCAGTGGTAAAAACTACCGAACATTTTACAAAGGAAAAATAGTCCAAAACTAGACCCTTTGCATTCAGTTTCATGCCTTATCTTCAAAACATCTTTGATCTTGTTAAGGTTTCTACCACTTAGACTAGACTCTAATTGGAGGTCATCCCAAAAAATTAAGTTGAAATCCAACGGTGGATGAGGGAGATATAGCTCCTCAAATATCATCCATTTTCTCACTTTTTCTGTTGACAAAAAATCATTGCAAATCCAATAGCAAAATCATTTGGATCAAAAAACTTCTCACTACAAAGTTGTTAAGAATCACCTTAAGATTATGACCATGAAAAAAAAATCATGAAAAACTATTTTTAATTTCACATAATTGGCTTGCAATGGTAATACATGCCCCATGCTTGGAAACCCAAAAACAAGAGTTGTTTTCACTAAAGTGCATTCCATTAATTCATACTTTATTGTATGGGCTTGAAAATTTTACAACACAAACTAGACTTGATTTGGAACCTAATCCAAGTGATTTCATCCAAAACGGACCTTGGATGAAGAAGATATGGCTCTTCAAAGTTTCTGATGTACATCCAAAATGTCGTTTTTCGACATCGTGGGCGTTTAAGGGTTAAGACTTTGATACAATCTTTCTCTTTGACAAAGTTTTAACCCCTAAAAATCCTTAAACCCAAAATGGGTTTTGAGGGTTCCGGCAACAACAAAATTCAGCCAACTTTGATCATTATAATCTCACAAATGAAGAAGAATTTAGCGTTCAGTTTTGGTATGTAATTAGAAGGTCAAGTTCACTTAAAGATCTTACGATTGGATGTTTTAAATAATGCTTAGATTAACTCTTGTTAGTGTTGAAGTAGGATGAGGTCATTTTTGAGAATTTAGGCAATTTTGCACGAAGGATTTTTAGGGGTTAACTACAATTATGTGGGACAAGTTGTAACCCCAACTATTTTTGACTTAATTTTTTTTGTCTACCCCGAGTGAGGTAGGGCCTGTAATTGGGAAGAGGAGCTGATAATTGGGCTCACTGACCCACACTCATTGAGCTTCCCCCCTTGATATTTTCCATGCACAAAACCCACCTATGAGGGGCTGCCACGTCGTTTCTGTCTTGCCATGTCAGCATACAATGAATAGGGGAATGATTGCTTGCATTATTGTAATACACATTCTTGTAATACAAACTGATGGGTGTGTGTTTCGTTTACAAGAACGGCCTACAGCCGTCTTTGCAATGATATTTGTGTCCATGAGGTTGCAAAAATCATTAATTTTACCTTCGGTAACACATCTTTTTTGTGAGTAGAAAAAAAGATTGGTTACCGGAGTAATTATGAGAATGTTCTCATAATTTCAAAATACAATATGATAGTATGCAAATACAAAGGCCGGTCTTCGACATTAAAAAAAACATGTGAAGAATTATTGGATTGGGAATCCAGATGGTGAAATCATGCCTTGGTACCTCTTCTACATGCTTGAAAAAACAAAACTTGAAAAAATAGTTTAATCTTAATTTTTGATGAACTTTCAAACTTCTGTGTATTAATTGATTTTGGAGAGATTTTGAGAATAAATGAGCATATATTGTAGTTAACCCTTAAATGCCCATGGGGTGTGAAACGGGCAGCCCGAAATTGAATCACAACATCTTTTGGACTTGGGCATCATGAATAGTGCACTTTTTGAGCAAGGGCATCATGAATGCACCAATCAATGATGAGCTTGCAACCTCCTACAAGGTTATGTACCACCCCAACCTCGCTACCACAATCCTTTTAAAGCACAAAATCACTCATACAAATTGTGATTTGAATTGTAAAATTTCACTTTTTGAATGCTTCACAAGAAGGTGACCAGTTTGACATCAAAATATAAGAGAAAAGTTGAGTACAGTGAGAGCTACAGAGAAGATTCTGTTGGAAGGTGACCCCTCGGGTCACCTTCGGCGTTTAAGAGTTAACCCTTAAACGCCCTTGGTCCGAATTAAGGGCAGCCCGGAGCATCTGGAGAGGAATCCCGAGGTGTCCGGCAGTACTTGAGATGAGGAGGGCTACCAGCATATCGGGCATCCAAAGGCGCGTCCAACAGTGAGTACTCTGACAAAGGATTTCAGGACTCCGACTCGTTGGGACTCAACGGCAACTCAGAATGGTGATCGCAACTGCGATTGCCTGCATCGGGCAACTCCAACTCTAGCTGAAACCTCCACCGTAACAAGCGGTTTGAGAATCGTCAATTGTGTGTTAGACAATTGTGCTCGTGAATTGCCGGAATGGATTCCTTCGGGGACCGTGACCAGTTCGACAGTCGGGGTGACCGAGTCCGCGCGAAGACAAGGGAGCTACAATGCTCGAAACTTCCGGAACAAGCCCGAGGGGCCTGCTCGGGCGTTTAAGGATTAAGGCACTTTTGGGCAGTTTTCATATGGTGTTTTCAAACTTTGAGTGTAAATATCTCCTAAATTATGAGGAGTATTGAAGCATGAATGACCATTTGGAAAAGTATGGGAAAACCCTACAATTCTCATATTGTTCCAACTTCATATTGTCTATGTTTAGTAGCTATGACGCTAATTAGTGTCCAAACGTCCCATTTTGGGCTTCACTCTCATGTAGGGGTTAAAAGATTTTGTTTCAAAGAAAACATAAGGTCGAAGATACAAAAACAACACGAATTTCAAATTGACAAGTTTGTTGGGAGAGTTGTCAATGAAATTTATCCGCAGAAAGTGCAAAGCATGTAAGACACCAATACGTTTGAAATCATAAATTTTGAATCTGTTACAAATCATGGAAGTGGAACTCATAGGTGGACCCAACGGATCTAGAATGTACATGGTGGATACAATAAATCTTGAAGTTAAAATCTATAATGTACCTTGAGGCATCTACTTCCCAGTTGTTTATGTTATATGGTTTTTTGGCCTTTACTAAGAACCCTCACCATTACCGATTTAAGGTTTCATAACTATAGAAGTCATGTTGACTATGACTAAATAACATTATATTGTTTGATGCAATAAAGAGTAGATGACTAGAAATATGACTATTTGTAGTCATCATACAATCATGTTTTGATAGTTTGTAGTGGCATGTCACATTTTATGGTTGTTTGTAATGCCATGTGACTTTGAACCGTTAAAACATGGCTAGAAGATGATTATCAATAGTTGTATTTTCAAGTCATTTTCACTCAATAGCTTCAAGACAATATGACACTATTTAGTCATAGTTAATTTGACTCTCATATTTATAAAACCTTAACCCCTAAATTTCCTTGTTGTTTTTGGAACCTTGGAACCTCAAAACTACCATTTTCTACCACTATGTACTCCCGGCGGTACGAGTCAGATTTTTTTACTTTATTTTGACTTCTAACCGTAAGATCTTGTACAAAACCCTTATTGGAAAACTGATCTAAATTTCAACCGTTGGATGTTTGGCATTTGTGAGATCATAACATTCAAAGTTACGACAAATGTTTTTTTGGGTATTGCCCGAGAGACAAAATGTCAATGGTGCAAAGGGCGAATTGATGATGATTACCTCAAACATTTTGGTCACATTTTTTTTCATGTAGGTTTATGGGTTCTTCACGCTCATGCAAAAACTTGGAAACAGATTCCACTTTTAGAACCTTCACTAAAAATGTTTTCCAACTTAGGGTCTAAAATCTCCCATTAGAGTTGAAATATGAAAAAACTTGGTGGTATCTATAGAGTTTTGAATTTTGAAAAAGTGAACGATGAGAGGGTGCACTCATAGGATTGTGAATTTTGGGCACAACTTTTATTCAAAAATTTTACAATCTCAATTTATTATGAATTTTTTAAGATTTACAGTAAGAAAATTAGATAAATAGAAAGGGGCAGTCTTACAAAGCTGGACCCCTTATTAGCCCCACTACACCCTTTACATGCATTCATAAAAATATCAAAGTAGATCTTGTTGTTATAAATGCAATGGCCTAAATTAGTCAAAGTTGACTACATTTATGGCATGTGTAAGTAAAATTCACCCGTGGATAGTGCCACCTATGCGGAATACATTAAAATTATATTGATTAATGCTAGGGGGGGGGGAGGAGCATTTAGCATGGCATGTGAACAACCCCCATTTGCAGATCATGGGTTAGCCATAACCCCCTTCTTAACCCCCTACCCATATCAAATTTCTTCTCTCAAACCGCACGATTGCCCTATTTCTGACAGCAACCCCCATTGGCTTAGAGCCCCGCCCGTCCTGCCCCTTCTCGACTCCAAAACAAAATAATGTCATAGAAGTCGTGAAAATGAGAATTTCACACCAAGATTTTTACAACATCTTCATCATGAAAATGCCCACCTCCGATAAAAAAATTAGCAAAAAATATCAATTTTTACTACTTCACTTACACTGCCCAAAACAGCTAAAACCCGTTTTGGGTTTTAAGGAAAGTTAGGGGTTAAATCTGTTGTAGTGCCTCTAAAACTGAAAATATCTACACAACAACATTCTAAAACTTGCTATTTCTAATAGTTGCTATTATAATGCTGATTTAGACCTCAAGAATACATTCTTTGAGATTGTTGTTTTTTTTTAGAAGTAGTTTGTTGAATCTCATCAGACAAATACATTATAAGCATTGTCATGCCAGGGTGCTTGCTCTTCATGTACTGTATATAGAGCTAGCTAGCTATAGAAGGGCCACTCAATAGCTTCAATCCATGTTAGGGGTGTCATGTTTCAACGTCTTTCCTGCCAAGTGCGCCACGGAAAGAAAGACGCTTTTTTGCCTTCTCGCTGGCAAATTTTTCCTTTCGCTCCCTCATTTTCTTCCCAATACACTTCACTTCGGCTCTCAACCATGAGCAACATCGGGTACCCAATACCTCACACCTGCGCACAAGATAGTGGGTCCAACTTACTGATACCTACCTCTACTACGCAATACACCATCCCTCTCACCTTAAAAGGACACCATGTGGGTCTCACTACCGGATATCTACCCGTCGCGCACAAGCGGTTACAACTCTTTGCCTGATATATGCCCCTTCTTCCACCGCCAACTTCGACTTCTTTTATTCCAAGCTTGAAATTCAAAGCTATTGCCGGTGTTTTTGTGGGGTTGTCATGAACGAGCTGAGCCATGGAGTACATTGACCTAAATCTTCCACCGGAACTACCCGCTAGCTTGGACCCAATGTTGTTCATAGCTGAGAGCTAAGGTGAAGTGTATTGAAACGCGAACATGGCGGGGGAAGGAAAAGGACTCAAGCAAGAAGGCCAAAAGCGTCTTTCTTCCCATGACACAACTTGCGGAAAGATGGCTAAAACAGGGCCTAACACCACGAACACGGATTGAACTTAGTGAGCGGTGATAGAAGGTACAACTCCCAACAGGATTGAGCAATGTTTCTAGGGCAGAGCCTTCTTGGGCCTTAGTGAGCTCAATTTGTAGTCATCTAGGAATGGTACCTTTTCTTGATTGCAGCGTGCTAAGCATGAGATGAGTGGATAAGCCATTCGTATGAATTGACTAATACTGAAACACTCACAGTGAATCTTGAAATGAATCTTTCATGGTTGTTGCTGAGTTTGAGAAAGTGCAGTACTGACTCCCTCTGTCTGGATACAAAAGTGTCCAGCACGTTTGATGGAACGTACATGTGAAGCCCATGATACTAGATTCGGTGAAGTCCACTGCATGTGTTTGTGTATACATATGCACAAATTCACATAAACATACACAATCGTGCAACATGCATCTTCATCACCTAAAGTACCTCCAGCACAAACTTCTGTAAGTAGCAAATTGTAAGTTCACGACAGTAGAATGAAGAAGATCGGTGGTATGTACCTTGTTGGAACCCTAATTTTACCTTGTAGATCAGGTTGTCCTGCAATCAAACAAGCACCGGCGCTAAGAGACGGAGACTTTCTTGATCAAAAGCACACACATCAAGATTGTTTAGTTTTAGCAAGGGCAAAGAAAGTAAAGAAACGTCCTGCTCTACCATGCATGGCATTTGTAGCCGAAGTTGATGCTTCGCCTCCTGCTCTTCTGGTCTGCGGCAACAGATTGTAAAAATCCAAAACTGCTTTGAGAATGTTATAGTAAGTAAGATGCTAGATGTTATCAGCTTGACAGAGTCTAAGTGCTTTCAATTGAGGAAAAGAGCGGTGATGGACTTCGGAGATGAGTAACTAAGCTCTGAGTATGTCAAGACACCTGAAATCCATGAAGCTTAACAATCGTGTTCATATCTGACTTGAAATCATCTATAACAACATCTCTTGTGAACTATGCAGATTCTTGAAACAGTTCCAATTTAAATGGCAGTCCAGAATCGTTTACAATTCAAGAAAATTCACGTACAGATGAATACTCATCAACACCTTCTTGCTTCAGAGTAACCATGGAACAATCCCAAGAACTTGCAGTTCTACTTTTAAACAAGAAATGAAGATGATTGCTCTGTCTTAATCAGGTCACTGAGACCGATTCCAGGCCTATAATGACTTGATCGTATTGCGAATCAGGTCTTGATTTCCATTTCCCTGCAAAAGCTCTTGACAAGTTCTGCCAAGACTTGGTGCTTTCTCAATGCACGTAAGGAAACCTCATTCAATAAGTTAGCTTCAGTGTATCTTCACAAAGTTGATGTTCAGGAATTGATATGCTGTAAAGCTAGGGTTAAATGTCACAATGTTGGTGCTCGAAGTGCCAACTCTGCATTGGTTAAAGCAGGAGCACTGAACATGCTTCAAATTCTAACAGATAAATTAGACGATCGACGACTGCTTCACCAAATTCACATTCTGCGTGACAAAGTGATGTACCACTCATGGTGGTAGTATGCGGATGCTTGAAGAATAGTGAGCTTTCATTACTGACTATTGCTGTGAAATTTCACACCATGAAAGAAATTCATGGACGATTTGTTGCTTCTGGTTCTGTCAGTCACATTCGCATAGCTTGAAACAGGAGGTTGATAGTTGTTAGTTCTGTTGTGTAGACTTTGACAAGGATTCTTAACCAAACAGCTTTGCTACGAATGTCTCTTCCACAGAATGAATGACTACATCTTTCTAAATTGTTTGTGCAAAGCTCTCACACGCTTAAGGCAAGAGGTGGACAAGGTGGCCGCTACAAAGTGAGGCAAACACTGCGGAACTTCATTAAGCACGTTGCTTGATGTGAACTCTACACATGGCAAATACATTGGAGTCAGCACTAAAAGTGGCAACCGAATTGAAACATGTAAGTGGCGAGCAAATTGAAACATGTAAGTGGCGAGCAAATTGAAACCTGTAAGTGGCGAGCAAATTGAAAAATGCAAGTGGCGAGCAGATTGAAACATGCAAGTGGTGAGCAGATGCAGTATACATTTACAAGTCTAGGGTTTTATGGGTTTAATGGGTTTAGGGTTTCTTCCATCAGACCTCTTCTAGTGCTGTCAATAGGCAACAAGCAAACTATCATTCCTGCATTCAGGATTTCTGGTCTACCATATTGCCTCAAGTTGATACTCGATCCTGATTTGTGACCAGATGCTGAATGCAATTCTGCAATGTCAAATTGAATTGATCTGCTCACTCCAAAAACAGACACAAACCATTTTGTTAAATGTGACAGCAGATGCATACTTGAACTACCTGCACATCAACAGAAGAAAAAGCCAAGAAAATGACCACCGTACCGGGAAATTCTGTAACAATTCCGTAACGATTAAGTTTTAGGCCTGCCATTTCACAGAACACCGCGATTTTCATGAAAACTAGGGCCTCAAAATCCCTAACAATTTCTGTTTCTCATTTGTACATTTCGGATATGTTTCAAACCCCCCGTAATGCTAATAACATGTATGTATCATTCCCAGTGATTACTGCTACCATGCTTGAGATTTTAAATGAGGATGGTGTATGTACAGTACAGTGGGGTACAGTTTGCTTACGAGTTCCTCTCCAGTGGGAGTATTTGTGAATAGTTTGACAATTCATTGTGAGCTCAAAAAAGATCGGAATTGAAATCCGTAAAGTGGGTTGAAATCACATCAGAGTGTACTAAAATATTATGATAAAATATCAATTTGTCCTTGTAATATCATTTACCATATTACAATTACTTCATGCATCATCTACCATAGACTACTCCTACTTTTTGTTTTATTAAAATATGCAATTTAATTGCAAGTTTGAAATTAGCTTCAGAAGTTGTTCTTGAGGTACTTAGGCACATATTTGTGGTATCATTGATATACTTCTTATTTGATATTCACTTGGAGAAATTTCTTAGTAAGTCCTACTAACCAGTAAACTTTACCCAAAACATGTGAAAGCCTTTTACACAGTTACATATGCTTTTGAAAGACCAACAAATATCCTTGGAGGATGGTTAGAGGCTAGTAGAGTAATAACTCTCATGCCTAGCTTACATTCTTATATTACTCTTGCCAAGTTCAAAGGAAGATTCAATTTCCATTTTGAGTTTTCATTAGAGACTCAGAAGAAACCACTTCATCACCAAAAAAAGTCAAGAGAGGATATTCTTTTTAATATTTAAGTATGTGCCTAAGTACCTTAAGGACAACTTCCAAAGCTAATTTCAAACTTCCAATTGAAATGTATATCAAACAAAAAACAAAAAGTAGAAGCAGTCAATGGTGGATGGTGTATAAAGTAATAGTAATATGATAAATTGCATTACAAAGAAGAATTGATATTTTATCATAGTATTGTAGTACACTCTGACATGATTCCAATCCACTTTACGAATTTCAATTCTGATCATTTTGAGCTCACAATCAATTTTCAAACTTTTCACAAATACTCCCACTCAGGAGGAATTCGTAAGCAAAGTGTATCCCACTGTACAAGGGTATGATCATATCCATTTTAATGAAACATCCTCAGCTAGATGCTGTCTGTAAGCAAATGATAGTGTTGCAATCAAATCTTTGCGACTAGCGCTAGTATGGCAAGCATGTCCATTCATACCAAAACAAGGGATAGGCTCCACATTCTCTGCGATCACACGTTTTTGAAGCTACATGGTCGGAGTAGCCGGTAGTCTGTTCTCTCTAATGACGATGTATGCGCAGAATGTGCCGTGTGGTTGGAGAATTAGATTGTGCTACTTATTGTTCTCGTAGGACTATTGTCATTCATTCTATTTTAATTGGAATCAAATAATAAACTTGGTTTGTATCATGCTTCTTGGTTTCTTACTTCCTCAAACCCATTTTAATATTCAATGGTTTTCTTTATTTTTAGAATTGTGTTGTAACCATGTTGTTATCACTAGTAGTCATTGGGGATACTTTTAGTTATTGTCGTTGAGTGATTTAGGACATGCTTTTCTACTAGTGTGTGTGTGTGTTCAAACTTAGACAGTAGAGAATAATAGCTTCTCAAACTAATATCGAAGTGTTGTAAAAAAGTGGATGAATTGCAATTCTATCATCATTCATGTTTGACACTCCTAGGAAGCTTCATTAGCTCAACTCTAGATCCTCACGTGTCGAGCGTAGAATAACTTCTCAAACCAACATTAAAGTGTTGTAAAAAAGTGGATGAACTGCAATTTTATCATCATTAATGAGCCAAGAAGTTTCATTAGCTCATTTCAAGATCCTAAGGTTTGGTTTTTGTGAGCACATCTAACAATGGCATAATTCTACTTACCATGATTTAGTGTATCAATGAATTTTGATTAGAGTATATGCATGTACTTTCAAAACTACTTTCGAATAAGCAAGCAAAGTATATGTAGTTTTACCTCCCCCAACAAATACGGTGCACTTGAGTTCACAACTTTTGCATACAGTATCCAAATAATGTATACGTTGGAAACCTGTTCAGTTTGCTATAAATTATAAAGTTAACAATGGCAACCCTTAAACAACTCAACTCGTAACAATACAAAGGTAGACTGTAAAGCTAAATCTGTGCCGTCTCCTTAAATCGCCCACTCTAGATTCTTGCCTACTTTCTACATTTCATGTAGAAGGATGTAACTCATGTGCACATGGAGCATGTGAACAATTTCAGATAATGTGGTACATGTCACTTCCAATTTTTTATAAAACATGGAAACTTCTTCATTTATTCATATCAATGATTGACAAATATTTCCAATTTTCCAACTGCAGTGTAGTCCTTAAATGTGAACAATACTAGACAATGTGGTACATGTCACATCTAATTATTTTTTAAAATTACAGAATTATGGAAACTTCTTCACTTCTTCATATGTATGATTGAAAAACACTGATTTACATATTCCAAGTTTCCAACTATTAATAGTGTAGTCCTTAAATGCACGAATTTAGCATTGTCTACCATAATGATTCTCTCATCCTGAGGAAAAAAAAAAAAAAAAAATTGTCAACAGATAAAACTGGTCAGAGAGGGGCAGTAGCCCTATGACAAATGCAGGCAGGGTCATAGAGTCTATTTGGTACTTTCAGCTTTAAAGCCTGGTAAGGGCCCTGTCTTTAACCATTGCTGCAGGTACATATTCAACAGTCTTTCCTTGCAACTGAGCAGACAGGCAATTATTCAATCAGTGGAAGAAGGTGCAAATCTTTCCCTTGATTACTCATCCCAGAGAATTGCAGACTTGCAGACCTGCAAGTTGAGGTCGAATGCCCTAAAACCACCAACTCTTAAGCTTTTTGAGGCTTTTTTAGAATGGTTATTTTTGGGGTATATTTTTCCCATGTAGGAAAGAAACTTTCTCATAGGATGCAAATTTTTTCAAAATTTAACTCCCATTACATAAATCAATATAAAATTTCAAAGGCAAAAGTACTTGGTGACCCAAAACTAATCTGTAGACTTTTCCATTGTCACAGCTTTCCTAGCTGGTACAGATTTCCATTCATGATTCGACCCAAAACCACCAGCTTTTTGATGGTTCTGATTGGTCAGTTTGAATTTAGTGATTTGACAATGCTAGTTCAGGCTAGGTGCGGTTATGGGGAGACCTATAGGTTGATATTGGGGGTGGTGTTGGTTTTAGGTACTTCTACCATAGACACATTCATTGTCTACGAGTATTTGACCCCATTTGCTAAGGTAGGAGTGGCTAAAACCGTCCAGCCCCAAAAACCGTCTGAATTTCGGCTTTGCATACTTGGAATAGTGGTGTAAAATTTTGATTATCGTCCGATAGTCTGCAAAGCAAGTGTAAATCTATCCCCCTTCCAAAAAAAAAAAACATTTTTTGAGTAATCCTATAATTTCCTATGAATATTTGAACCCTACTGTGCGGTTTTTGGGGCTGGACGGTTTTAGCCACTCCTACCTTACGTTTTGTGATTTTATGAAAGTCACATTTGGGGAGTAGCTTAGGGCTGCTTTACATGAGGGGCCAAGTCATTGGTGGGGCTAATTCATGGTCAAATCCTCTCTTGTGATTGGTCGAATTTCACAAATTGGCCCACGGGGCTTTACATGGGGAGTCAAGGCCAACTTTCTGAAATTATCCCTTAAACGTCAAGCCCCTCTGAAAATACACTGTAAACCAAGCCCCAGGGGCATGCTATGACGTTTAAGGGTTATATTATAAAGGGTGGGGGAGAATTTATGACATGGTAGACCTGCGCTCGAGAAGTTGGGAGATGCAAGAATGAAAGGCCAATTTATGTATGGCCTAGAAGCCGTTGCTTGATTTCATTTCAAAATCATTCTTTCACTATGATAGTTTAATGTGAACAAATCAAAAGCATGGAACGTAGTTAAATAATACGAATTGTCCTTGGTTTTTCCTTGGTTAATACTAATCACCCCAAGGGCTTTACACACGGGGAATTGGCTGCCACTTTTATTATCAATTGTTTAATGTGTTTCCCAAGAGGCCCATGGAGCCAATTGGGCTCAAAATGTGAGTAAAATTAGCTTGGAGATTTATTGACCTTGACTCCCCATGTAAAGCATCCCTTTCAAAAATTTATTTATTTATTGTTGAAATGTAGCTTTTGTAGCTTATATGTACTAAGGGTAAGTATACAAGGGTAAGTCTAAGTATGTCAAGAGTATAATCAATTGAATGGTATGGTTTTAGGGTAATCCTTGGAAACCCATGGGCTGCTTTATATACCACAGTCATTTTTGATCCCATACTTACTTGAAGTGACTTGTCATTATGAAGCGCAGTGATTCAATGGTACCTGCAAATCCCTCACTCATCAACTGTAACTTCCTGTCCTGCATGAATGCTGCCTTCTGTGACCACAGGTCTGTTTTTCCAGGCTTTTTAGGTCAGACAAATTAGGGTTACCGTCTAAATCTTAGGTGTGAGAGGGCATGCTCCAAGGTGACTTAGAGCATCGGAACCTAAGCTTCCCATGCCACTCTTATGCAGGGTTGTCTTACATGACACACTTTCCGTAATGTGTGTATAAAACTGTCGGTGTTCGACATGTCTCTCTCACGATTGAGTTCGATGCGAATGTCCAACTGTACTAAAATTGCGTAGTTAAAATATGAACGATTTCCTCTACCTGCTCCAAGGGTGAATGTTGTGTTTGTTTGGCAGTGTTGTATAAGACAACCTTGCTTTTATGTTATTCTAAGTCCTTGCTAATTTTCAAGCGACGCAATCGTGCATCTAGGACGTAATCACGTATCTATAGGTAGACAAACATGTACATGAATGATTGTTCTTCAACTTATGAAATGGACAATTTAGTCAACAACAATCTAGACAATAGACAAGTTATAAATTTCTTCTAAATTGAAGGGAAGGACATGCATGAAATGCGGAGAAGAGGGGGTATGGGAGGGTTCTAGCTGGAGGGGTCTTGGGGGCGGGGGTTCCAGGTGAGGGGTCTTGGCGGCGGGAGTCTTGGGGGAGTGGATTTACCCCATATTGTTTGTAGGTGCTTCCTCTCCTTGATGAAGTACGAGAGGGCTGGGGGTTGTACTTGAAGAATAAAATTTTAACCCCTAAAAATCCAGGAAAACCGATTTGGTTTTCTGAGATTTCGAGGAGCCCATTTTAAGAAGATAAATTGATATTTTTGCTTAAGATTTTTACTGGGTGCTCCCCATACTGTAATGTGTATGTGGTAAAATTTGCAAAGCCAAATTTTAATTTTAAAACCTTTATTTAGAAATTTTAGGTTTTAAGTCCAAAATGGACAGTTTAAAATTGGATTTTTTAAAGTTTTTTTCCTTGAAAATATGTTCATTATCATATTATTATTCAAATTCCAAAGTGTCCGAAGTCAAAAAGTTTACCAATTTTACAAGGGCACCTCCAAAACTTTCAAAAACAATATTCACAATTTCTAGTAATTTTACAATTTTTTCTTTCAAAAATTGCCAAAATTTGGGATTTTGGACTTTTTCCAAGATTTTTTTTTCAAAATACACAAACTCATAAAGGCACCTACTCACCGTCCAAATTTTTCTTTAACTTAATACATTATATGTGGTGCTTGTTTTACTATATTGTTGTTTTTAGACCTTCTTTCATAAAATAATGTACATTAAGGTCAAAAAGTGGAATGAGTCTCTCAAATTTTGCATGAGCCTACCCAACTTGATTACCTACATGGAAAAAAATGAGGGAAAAAATGTTTGGAGGAACAATCATCAAGTTGCCCTTGGCACCATTTAGACAATGCCTCTCGGACAACGGCAAAAAAAAGTGTTAGACAGACTTTGATTGTTATGATCTCACAAATGATAAACATCCAACGGTTGAAATTCTAACTAGTCCTTTGTATACAAGTTAGGTACAAGATCTTACGGTTTGAAGTCTAAAACAAGAGAAAAAAGTTTCTCCATTTCCCCATTTCCGAACAGAGGTGAAAAATGGCAGTTTTTGGTTTTGGAGGGTGAGGAAACGCTTGGATTTTTAGGGGTTAATGTTGAGTGCACTCATGGGGTTCATGTGGCACTCTCTTAAATGGATTCATGTGGCAGGAAAGGCTCAACATTAATTAATTAATGTAAAACTCCATAGTGAAGGTCCGTATGCAGCAACATCTCAACAAGACACACACTCACTCCTTTGTTCCATTTTCATGCCTTGCTTTCATATACATGTCTTTCTATCTTACATTCATTGGTCCAAAATACAACAAGACCAATTTCCTGCCTACCCTCCATTGTTTATATTTTAATTTTTTTTCAATCTTTGAAGTCATTGATGTAAGTTACTGGTATGAAATATTATATGACTACACTAAATAGGTTGATTAGTTAGATTATTATGAGAATCTGAAAATGTTATAATTTTAGACTTAAGGAGAAGAAAAAATTCTGATTTTAGTATTGATTCTAATACTATGTTAGGATCCTCATCTTGGCTAGTGTAACGAATAAAAATATTGACCATCAGTAAAAAAAACTTATAACCTGTTTATACCAATTAGTGTATCTAACACTAATCTACCTATTCAGTGTCCCAGAATCAAGTAATCAAAACATACTTTGACTATAAAAGCATGATTTCGTTTTACTGGTGGATAGTGGCCGTCAGTTTTGGGTAAGCCAGTCAGTTTTTATTACTAGGTGGGTTAAAATTATTGATCTAATTAAAGTTTTTAATTATTTTTAATTAAGAGATTAATTAATTAATTAAAGGGTTGTATCTCACTCTTCCTCGAAAGTAGAATTAGAACTTAAGTTACCTGACTGCCATATGATTGTCTGAGTGGGTTTTTCTGCACTGCACATGCTTTTCTGGCTAAATTCTTGCTTTCAAGTACCTTTTTATTATCAATTTTGGTACACATTTAAATTATTTTTAAAAATGGTCTGATATTGTCACATGGTTTGTAAGAAGAATTAAACCCATAGTTCAAGTTAGCCATCCAAGAAATTCGTGTGCTTGCAAAGTAAGTAGGAGATTGGACATACTCAAATCATAATATTTAAACCCTTGTAACACCATACTCCATATTTTGGGAGATTTTCAACCTTCCAACTTAATGACAGTATAGTTCAAGTCATGCTAAACTGTACCTACAAATTGGGTACTTCACTCAAAAAGTGTAGATGTCAAAAAACACCTCATATGCTCAATATGAACAAAATTTGAGTAAGTTATGCCCATTTGAAAATGCTTACAATTAGTTGTTTTATTCAATATCAGTGAAGTACCCAATCTGTGGGTACAATTTAGGTCGATTGAAGCTAAAATGTATTTTCCCAAAATCATGCAATTTTCCCATTACAATGGATATGTTTTATTTGTTACGAAGTTGAACTTCTTAGGTGCTCCTAAAACTGATGGAGTCTAAAAATGTTCATGGTGAGTACATTGAAAGTGAGCTTCTTACTTGAGCTATCATGTACCAAGTGAGCTACTTTTGTATTGAGAAGCGTACCTTATATATTGCAATAAGTTTTTAAAAACTTCACACACTTTCTAGCTTTTTCGGAGGAGTTGTACATATCAAATGGGCTTTTGGTAACAAAAGAAAACAACTTCTTACCCACTTTTTTTCCATGTATGAATTGATTGTCAATTTCCAAAAAAATGTTTTCATAAACCCTTTTTTGTACATTAAAATATGGAGCATCTTTTGCTTTTGTTTTTTTATCAAAGTACACTATCCTGTTAGAATGAAGTGCTATGTCAGGTATACCTGAAAATGATCATCTGCTGTAGGACATTCTTATGTTGATGAAAAGTTCGGAGTGTACAAGACCCTTTCTCCGGTCACTCTACCCTTTTTCGGGCCGCTAGGTAAATGTCATCAAAAACGGACATTGAATGAAGAACTTATCGAAGGTTTAGCTTGTCGTTCAAAATTTCGCATTTTGACATCGAGTACGTTGAGGGTTTAACTAACAGGACATTAAATTCTAGTCTTTTTCAACTTTGTAAATGCAAGACTATGTGTAGGTGATTAGTGTAGGTCATGTGCGTCAAATTTGGAGTCATGAGGTTTTACAGATTGCGAGATCATAATGTATTACTAACTCAGAAACGATCATGACATTCTCACCATTTTCACTTTGAAGTGGAGATACTATCAACAAACCAATTGCACCAAAATTTCACCAACGGGAAAGTTGTTCACGTTTATCTCAAAAATAAATTTGAACTAAAAAAATCACTAGAAATGATTCTTGGCTCAAATTACAACCTTACAATGGTGAAATCACCTTAGAGGAAGAATAGTCCAAATCTAAACCTCTTGCACTACTATCCATGTTGTATCTTCAAAACATATTGGATGACATCAAGATTTTTACAGCAAGAACCAAACTTGAACTGGATTCCAACCTAAGAAATAAAACTGAAATCCAACAGTAGATTTAGCAGATACAACTCCTAAAAAGACCATGCGTTTTTTGGGTACACTTTTTGGACCCACGGACACTTAGGAGTCAAGGATACATTCTTCACGTTATTACAAATCATACAAAAAGTTGCTTGCTCTTCAAAAGACTCTTTCTTTCTTTTTTTTGTTTTTTGTTTTTTTTTTTTTTTTAATTTTAAATTCCAAAAGTAATCGACAAACTTTTGCATTTTTTAGTACAAAATATTTTATACGGTGGCATGTGATTGTGTGTTTCTCCAAGAGGATGGATGTGCTGATGCAAACAATCATTGGGAACTCGCCATGGAAGTCATACCATGAGCTTTCCGACCAAAAATAAGTGCACGGCAATGACATCACTGCGATTTCATCGATATCGAGTTCTGCCAATTAGCAGTCGCATTTGTGACCCACCTCATCATATCAAGTCGTCACATTGCAAGACGACGCTAATAGAAAATGAGGAAAAACGTAAAAAAAGGTTCGACAACAAACACCTCGTATGAAATTCTTGCGGGGTATGTACTTTCGTTGGCCTCGGATGTATCATAAAATGCGACATTCATGTCGAATTTGATGTCGGTGTACATGTATATGAAAATAATCGTTTATTGTTATTATCATATGGAAGTATAGTTGCATGCTCAATTTCTATACCATCAAGTTTCTATGGATAAAAATCTTGAAAGAAGTAATGATTGTTATTTTGTTTTTTCAAATAAAGATTTACATCCAACATACCGGAGGTTGATAGTAGGTTTGGCATTCGCTAGAATGGTAAGACTTTGGTTTTTCTCATGCGAAAAAAAATTCCAAAAAAGAATGTCTCAACAACTTTGGCTTCTATTTTAAAAATAATTACCGTCGGACTTGCTATCAAGCTACGATAATGTGGTAATTTGTGAGGATTCATTTCTAATTCTAGTATATTCATGATTATCTATCACATTTTTGAATTAGTAATATGAGAGGCTCATTTAGAAGTCATAGTTACATGTTTTGGAAGTCACTTGACATTCGGAGGAGTTCAAAAAAATGTGAGTTGTATCCGTGTTAAAAAGTTAACGAAAGAGTCAAGGAAAATATGGATGATGGAAACATAAATGAGTGAAAATATAAACAATATAACCATTTGTTTAGAGTCTCAAATCAAGAAGCTAGCATGTTTACAAGACAAAACTACTTTCTGTAGCCAGAAATCTATGTCAATATTAAATAGATTGTAGACTTGTAGTTGAATTGTAGATTTGTATAGAAATATATCTAATTTGGTTGACCTGATTATTGACCTCATAGGCATTTTGGCATTCAAATGCAATAGAAGATTTGCTTTGTATAAATTGCTCATATTATGTCATATGTGCATGTGTTACCTAGAAGTCTCCTTTGTAAAAGATAAATGAATACAAAGCTAATAGAAAGACTTACCAAGGAGTTAACCCTATAGTGCCGAAGGGTGCGTTGGGTGGATACTAGTTTTCTTGTGTTTTTTTTTTCTTTGAACATATTTTGATGAAATTAAACACGTTCTTCCAATATCCAATTTTACAAAAGTAAACTAAATCATAAATTCACCCATTACAAGAAGTTGCACAAACATCCAACAGTTGATAGAAGAGATTCTAATTTTTAAAGTAGTTGTATATTGATAGTAAAACTTGTGACTTTTGAGGACATACTACTTTGACAATCAATAAATTCTTGCAAGAATTATTTTATTTTGAATGGGATTGGTCCACATGCACACTAGGTCCATAGCTTCGCAATGAGGCTTTATACACAATCAATGATGACTATTTTGCATTAGTGTATTTGAATATGTACGAAAATATTCTAAAATAATATGGATCTAATGAGAATTTTCAAATGACTGGAGAGAGATCAAGATTCATCAAACAATATAGAATGTATTGATAATAGGGTTCAATTAAAGTCATTGTTTATGTGTGTGAAATAGAACATACTGTGTTGTATGTATTCACTGCATTTTAGTATATTTGATGTATTTTGTGTTCTATTCTTAGCTATTCCAAGAATTATACAACTCCAAATTGTGATCGAATTGTTGAAAATTGTCCATATAAACATCACGAATATTTGTTTATATAAATTGACCCACTCTAGGCCATCACGGGCTTGAAGGGTTAAGAAAGACCAATCAATCTTGTCTAAGTATTAACTAAAGAAAAATAAAAATGCTATTAACAAAAATGATACATTGGTACTTGGATAAGATCAACCTCGCTAAGATCAGAATGTTGTCCTTGTCCCTTTATTATGAAAAGAGGCATTGTTTTGTTATGATCAACGCTTGGATAAGATCAACGTTTTTGTCTGAAAACATTTATCTAATCCAAGCACCACTATAGGACTTTCAATTTGTATGTAAAACTAGAAAAAATTACTTTGTTTTTTCATTCTTTCCTTTTGACATTAATACATTGTTATCCCTAATATTTAACGATCATATAACATTTAGTAAAGGTAACACTAATCATCCATATTAGTGTACCAAATTATTCAAAATGTCAAGCTCATACAAGGACATCCGACGTGGACAAAACCACCCCGCCAGTTTCAACGGGCCGACGACCGACGGGCACCCGACCCGCCAAAACAGGGGGTGGCGTCTCGTCTCGTCTTCTCCGCGCTCAGTCCCCTTCAGTCGCCCTCTGGCTATGGCAGGCAAAGCTGCAGGAGAGTGCTCCGTCATGCGTCTCTCTCATCACCACGGCGCCCACATTCATCAATGCATTGTCGTCTTCGCTGCCGTATCTGGCGGCTTACTCCTTAGTAAACTATTGCTGTATGTAACGGCTCCACTCTCATACGCCCGCTCTCCCTCCCCAACTTCATGCTCACTTCACACTCTGCTCCGCTCTCGCCCCGAGAGTGCTGTCCCTGTGGCCCTTGCTGGAATGTCGATGCCGCACTACGAGCTTCTGTAAGTACATGTGCAAGTATATGCACTTGTACCTGAGAGGCCGGGTGTTCATGTGTAGCTGTTCGACAAAGACACTTCGTCTTGATTGTTTTACGTATTATCGCTCGTTGCAATTATTGTTGTAAAGTGAGTTAGGATTATTTAAGCCGTCCTCCAATGCAGATTACTGGTTTAGTTGGAGTGATTGCTTTTCTGGTTTGGAGTACGTGTCCGAGCAGCTGCTTGTGTCGTCGGTTACGGCCTTGCATTGTTGCGTGATTGCTCGCGTGTGTGGAGTTGGGTCATGAGTTAGAGATAGTGTTGACCGAAATGTACAATAGCTTGCGTGACGAGTGTGAAAGTCCTTGAGAAGTGTTTCGGAAATAAACAAAAAGCTTCTGAGCGCTGTTAGTTATTAGCAGAGCGAGTTGTGGTCTACGATGTCTTAAGGCCACTCGAGACTTGTGCCGTGAGTTTTACTTTCATTCTCAAAAAATCTCCGGAGTTCATGGAAGGCTTTTCAGCTTGGTGGGCTCGCCGACCTCGTCTCTTCACGACGACGTTCGTTTTCTTTTGACAACTGGCAGCTTGATCTATGAGGAGCTCGTGGAACTTGTCCTTCGTATTGCCCGAGGCGCCTTCGTGTTGAGAAGTGTTTTAGCTTGGACGCTGCTTCCTCGCATTTCAATTCCCGGCTGCATGTTTGGAAGTCTGCAACGACGCGCGTGGTAGCTCATGCATGAGCGGTGGATTTTAGTTTCTCCAACCACTCATTGTTTCTTGACGACGAAAATTTATTGAAACCAGCTTAACGAACTCGAAACTTAATCTTCTGGCAGGCTAGTTCGGATCATCTGAAGGTACTACTTCCACCACACATTTCTGTGATTCCCTTCACTCAGCAGATGATTTAGCTGCTGCTGATGTTATCCTTGATCAAGTCTTTAGTGTCATCGAGATTTTGGCTGCGTTAATTATAGAAGACTGAAGAAACAAGAAGTGCGATACAGACGTAAATGATTCTGAAGCGACTTTTCGGCCTGTACAGGTCTACAAGGAAAGAGCACCATGGGGAAGAAAGGCACATGGTTCAGTGCTGTAAAGAAGGCCTTCCGTTCCCCCTCTAAGGACAAAGACTTTGTTAAAACTACACCAAAGGATCTGGACCTTGTTGGGGACATTCCACCACTTGAGGTTCCAGTAAGACGACCCTCTCATCTCTTCTGAATAATAACGAGTTGAGCATGTGAATTTACGTGCCTTGACAAGATTCTATCAAACGCGTCTGACTTTATCAGGGTTTGACAGGCGAAGGCGAAAAACAGGAGAAGATGGAGCTTCGGCAAATCATCACATCAATCATCTGCGACGGAAACGACGCCAGAGAAGAAAGAGGACAATCGGAAGTATGTATCATCGAAAACCCCTGATTCCAGAACTCCCACGAAGCGCAACTTGACTCCAGTTCGACGTAGTACAACCATGTCAGCATACCACTCCCCTGAAGATTGGGCAGCTATCAAGATCCAAACAGCTTTCCGAGCATATCTGGTACAGATTTTTGCGGAACTCATTTCGCACATGACCAACTTCTTCGATCACTCCTTACAGCAACTGAGACGCATGAATACTTGTCGAAAACTTGATTATCCTCGTTTATTAATCATAGAGAGTTCTGCAACGATCTCCCACACATCGACAGTCACCGCAATAATTGGTTCACTATCTTTTGTTTGAAGCTCACAAGTTCTACTCTTTAATATGTTGGCTCATCAGGCGCGTAGAGCATTGCGGGCGTTAAAAGGACTTGTGCGATTACAAGCCTTGGTTCGAGGCCACACAGTTCGCCGTCAAGCTACCATCACACTGCGTTGCATGCAAGCGCTTGTACGAGTGCAGGCTCGAGTTCGGGCTAGACGGGTCCGCATGTCAGAGGAAGGGCAAGCTGTGCAGAGGCAGTTGTGGGAACGGAGACAACTCGAATCTCGTCCGAGGAGATCCATGGTATGTGCAGTATAGCTTATGAATCTTCTTGCCATCAAAGTCATTCAAAAAGAATGATTGCACACTCGGGAATTCTGAAAATATGGGGAAATGGCAGGATGGAGGCTGGAACGATAGCACTCAAACGATGCAGGAGGAACAGGTGAAAATGCTGAACAAGCAGGAGGCAGCTATGAAGAGGGAACGAGCTTTAGCTTATGCCTTCTCACACCAGGTCTGTCATTCATTTCTGGTGATAATGTGAATTCGGAAATGCATAATTGGTTCAATTTATAGCATCGAGCACACCAACATCTAGCTTGTCCGATCTTGTCCTGAGTAAATCGAATCATAGAGCCTATGTATGACGGGCTGTAGGATTTCTTTTCTTCCTGATTAAATTAAACAGTTGTGGAACTCGGCCCCCAACCAGGCGTCACAGCTCTTCATAGATTGCGATCCCGGCAAACCCCATTGGGGATGGAGCTGGTTGGAGCGATGGATGGCTGCGCGACCGTGGGAGAATCGTTTATTTGACAACACCAACTCTGTTCCGAAAGATATTTTTGATGGATACTCCGCCAAGAATAACTCTGACGTTAGCGCCATGCCGAAGAGACGCAGTCTTGGGGGAGATCCTCAGCTTACCAAACAACACAGCTCATGTAACAAGCAAAGGTCTCAAAATGGGGCCCCCATGAGAAGCGAAAGCTACACTTCAAATGGACCGTCCATGGTGGCTTCCAACTACAATGGAGGCAGCCAAAGCAATAGCTACCTCAGTCCCAGCACTATGCAGAGAACCACAAGCCAGGGAGCACTGCGCGGGTCTCCAGCAACGCCGCCCTCGAACCACAAATCCTCAACACCAGTGTTGATTCGATCTGCCAGTCCCCGCAAAAGCATCAAGAGGGAAGAAGTGGAGGAAGGAGGAAGCACGGTTTCAACAACAGCCAGGTCCACCCCGTCTGGCTTACAACGCTTCGGTACTCGGTACAGTCATACAGGATCCATCCGTGATGACGACAGCTTAGCGAGCTCTCCCTCCGTCCCCAACTACATGCAAGCCACCCACTCTGCCAGAGCAAAGGTGCGATCTCACAGCACTCCCAAGCAGCGGCCCGGAACTCCTGAGAAAGAAGGATCATATGGTTCGGCTAAGAAACGACTCTCTTTCCCCATCTCGGAGCATCTAATCAGCAATTCTGGCCCCGCGATGCGCCCTTTCCGACCTGCCGGGTATCCCCAACGGAGTCCAAGCCTCAAAGGAGTTCGATCGGAGCGCTCGGTGTCCACTGTGGGCAACGACAGCCAGAATGGCGATGCAACTCCAACATCCACCGAAGTCTCTACTTGCAGGGCCCCTTTCCGATGATGGCACCCTCATTCGCTAGCAATCCTACCCACCCATCAGCTGTGTACTTCGATCTCATCATCATCTGCTTCGACTCTTTACGTGGTATGCATCCACTCTGTTAAAGAATGGCATTGCATTTGGCCTGCTTTTTTTGAATGGCCATTGATATTGTAGAACTCGAGGAGTGGACTGTAATCTTGGGCATCGACTGTCTGCATACATTTTAGTGTCATCACAGGCACCACTTGGTAGTGTTACACTCCCAGTAGATCTCTCATGATAGCCATTCCTTTGATTGCAACTCCGTTTTGGTGGTGGAGGTGCTCGTCTGTACTGCAGTAATCAATGTTTGTTATTGCAACATTGCTCGTGAAAGCGAAGTTACCTTCAGTCTAGTCTAGATCACTTCTGCAGTAGCTTATGGTGTACAAAGCTAGTGGTTATACGACATCGACCAAACGCTTACGACAATGACATCCATATGTAATTTTGTTTTGATGTGAAGTTAATCAACAACGATTCATCTGCAATGTATCAATTATTCTGAGCAGAATCACAGTTTGACAGCGACGAGGCAGACGGTACATCTCCTGGACCTGTAGAAGCTTACAAGTCAGTAAAGCTCTTACAAGTCTGCGAAGTTCAGGTGGCCATAACTGGTCGTGTGTTGAAAGTCATCGTGGCTGAGAAGGACAATACAAAAACCTTCCCTTCCCTGTCTACCTAAACCTCCAAGATTGAAACTTATCTGTAAACGTGTGCAGTAGTATGAACTGTGAAGGCAGTCTACTTCATTGATAAGTAAAGATTTTACTTTTTATGACTTTAACAAATCTGAGAATATTGCTGGCAGAGAAGCATTGCACCCAGTATTCTAAGTGAAGTGAAGTGTATCTGGTGAGAAGATCTTGGACAGGGCGTCTTCTTCGCCTTACTCGTGCTTAGAACAGAAAGAAGGTCGGTTCTCCCCCAGTACATGCATCTGTAACTTAAATTTCGTTCTTTCAATGACTACGGCAACAACCAGCGACTAAGGCGACTGTAATATTGCTTTCGTTTGATCACGAAGATGGAATATGGCTGCAAGAAGCTTGGTGAGTGAGCGAGTGGTTGCTCAACGGTAGATTATAATTTCCAGAGAATGAATATCATACAAAGGAAAGTTTAGTTTGTGGGAAAATTACAGGATCGGGGTCATTTTACTTGAAGGGATTAGTTTTCAGTAGATTCATCAAATAGATGTTTGTCTGTGTTGTGATTGAACTTTCCTTTTGTTCGTACCATCGACCATGCTCTTGACAGCCGGCCACCACTATTTGACCTTAGCCATTATCCAAGAATTTCTACAGAACTACCTGTGCTACATGTCCCACAGGCACTTGTTCTCGAGTGAAGCATGGGCAAAACAAGTTCTTTTGAGGATTCTGGATATTCTGTATGAGTGAAGGCTCCATTGAGTAATCCTCTATAGCTTGTGTTCACACTTGGGCAGGTTAGTAGTAGACAAATGGCTAACGAGCAAAAACTTGGACAATAGTAAACAAGAATTCTCCTGTTTAATACCTTCAAACAGTTCATCATAAAATTTAAAACTTGAAATTTAAAATTCATGAAATAATAAACTTATGTCTTTCTGATCATTTTAATTTGGAACTCTTTTCATTCTAAGGATGACTGCACTAAGAGATGAGCCCCAATGGTTAAACTCAATGGTTATTTGGGTACCTTAAAGTTCGTTGGGGAATAACATGTTGTGACTTATTTATAAGCCATTAATCGCAAGATAGAAACTAACATAGTCACTCTAAGATGAGTTAATATCCTGCCACTTGTGTTATGAACCTAAAAATGAGTTAGTAGTCCCACTATTGGTATTATAACCTTGGAGCGTAAACATAAGGATAGGTTGAACAAACACTCTGCACACACCATCAACATGCAATTAAGCAATTATGCACTTTGCCAAGTGCACTCAATGGCATGTCAAAACAACAACATTTTCCTCCAAAATGAAAAAAAAACAACAAAAATTCCACACAAAAAAAATATTTAAATGAGGAGGCACTAAACTTAAACTAATGAGAAATAGTATTTTTTTAATAACAAATTTGTTGCTAAATCATGTTTTATTGCTTTGTAAATACTACCAAATTATTATATTCAAATATTGCCAACATCTATTTTATTATTTTGTGTACCATATAAATTTTTGGAATACAAATCTCAATGGATCAATATGAAGGACAACGTCACGTCTTGGAGTGCAAAAATTGAAATTTAAAGAATTTCAAAGATTCAATTTTGTCCTTGAACTTCCTATAGTGTTTCTTTTTAGATTCAATGCAATTTTGATTATGAACTTCTACGTTGTACATTGCTATATGACATTTATATACTATTTTTGGCATTTATACAATAAACATACTTTATAAGAGATAAAAGGCCAACATGTGCTATTCAACGAGAAAATATGTAGCATCTCGCTCTATATTATATGAAAATCCATACATAAAATTCATAAACGTACTTTAGAAACTGATAGTAAATACTATAATATAACATGCATAATACTATAACCAAACATCTCATACTTTACTCAAACATATCAATCAAACCTAACATGCCACCTAAACATCATATTGACTTGCTACTTATAAATCTCTGATGCTCTAATCATCCTCCTCCATTGTCCTACCGGTACTGCCTTCATAGGCCTCATGTACCATACGATCCACTGCCGCCAGCGACACTGGGGATCAATAGAATCTTGAAGACTGATGGACGCAGACTCCTTGTACGTGTAACTGCCCGGCTCACCGCGGCGAGTGTACCTTATGCCATTGGTGTTATAGTAGAAGCCGTCTCTAAATGTCATCATTGGTGCGAAGGCCTCGTTGAAAGCTATGGTGTCCGCTGATTCTGTAGATTGTGGAATGGATGGCACCATTGGTCTCGTTTGAATTGGAGTATCTAGAACCACCTCCGGTATCTCTGATCCTTCCTCAAAGCCATTAGATTCTACAGACGAATGAAGTCCGTCGTCACATGAGTTATGACCAGGCGAGAGTACATCTGTGTCATACTCACGCGGCTGTCGTACATTTGCCAATGTGTATGGTGCTGGAATAGAAGTATCCGCTTCATCTCCAAGCTCGTCCTCGTCACTACCGCCTTCCTCTGAACCTATGTTCATCGGATCTTCGCCCTCGGAAATGCCAACGCTAGTGCTCCTTGTTGCACCTGTCATCTCAGGGATCTGAAATTGTCCTTGGAAGTTGACAAACAACTTTGTATACAAGAAGTTTAGCCTTTCTAGGCTATCGTCAATGACAATGATCTCTGATCCATGGAAACCTCCATGAAGGATTAAAATATTATAGCATTTGAAATCATAAGAATAATTCATTTGCTTAATTGTATTGAGTGGTCTAGCACACTCTAATTTCACTTGGCTTAAAAAAAATTCACTATACAAGGTCTAACTTCTTTAAAATCATGATTGGCATGATCATGTTGGTTACCTTAAAACCAATTTCTAGACATGGAAAAGGTGTGTAGCATATTCAAAACAAATATGCAAAGGATCGAGATTGAAATTATTTGACAAACTTTTATGCCACATTTTATTCTTTTGTGAACTCAACATGCTTTAGAATGAAAATCCAAAATGATTGATAAGAATTTATTTATCACATAAATTTTTCGCTAGAAAAAAAAAAAAATTTTTAAATGAAGATCTATAGGTTTTATGTAGAAATAGTGTTTTTTTTTCTCTCCCTTGACCAAAATGTGCGAACATGTTTGACTGGGGTTAAATGCTCTTTTTACAGTGAAGACAATTTTAGAAATTTGGAATCGTAAAAGAAGGTAATATTCTTTAGTCTCAAACGACTGTATGTGAAAGATGTTAGTTCTACAATATCTACATTAATATTTTTACTATCATGTGTTGCTAAATGTTTTCATTTTTCTTGTTCTTAAGCAAGTAACTATAATGTATGACGGGTATCAATATAGGCGGGTATCCCTCATGGGCGGGTATCAGACGTTTGAAATGGCTTTAATATAGTAAATGGGATGTTTATTGGAGTTCACTTGGTTGATTGTTTCAAGGGGTGTGCGCGCGCACACCCCTTGCAATCTCTGATAATTTTTTTATTATTTCTATTTTTTAAAGATTCTTAAATTTTTTTAGGGTTTAAGGTTTTAAGATTGGGATTTTGGTGGCTTTGGTGGCTGCTGCATGGCTGCAACAAAGACCACAAAGAGGATGAAGGGAGGAAGACGAAGATTTTAACATATCGAGTACAAAGTAGACAGCTTGAATAGTAGCGTACCTGTACAAGAGCAAACAAGAACCCAAAATGCACGCCGCAACAGTAGCAACAACACGAATGATAGCAATGAGGAATAGCAACAAGATCAGCAAGTAGCAAGCATCGATTCGGTAGCAACAAAGAAGGCGATCCTGTACACAACAAGATAGCAACGATTCGGTACTAGAGCAAGCAGCGATTCGGTACAACAGCAAGCGGCAAGGAGAATCGGCAAAAAGATTTTTGGTTGCAACAAGTCACGAAACTCTCCTAGTGCTCTACAGATCGTCCTAGCAGCGTCCTTCAGAAACACGAGCAGGAGCGGAGGAGGAAGAAAAGGCAATAGCAACCTGCAGAAACACGAGCAAGAGCGGAGGAGGAAGAAATGGCAACAACGACCTTCAAAAACACGGGCAAGAGCGGAGGAGGAAGAAAAGGCAAGTGTGCCAGAAGATCAGAAGCGGGGAGGTCAGATGAAAAACAAAAGAGGAGGTGGTAGAGGTGTTCGCCCGGACACCTCTACCACCTCCCTTTTTTTTTTTTTTTTTTTTTAATTTATGTCATTTTTTAGTTGATGGATGTCTAATCAAAGGTATTTTTATTGCTGTATTATAGCAATTTTGTTGTATGTTAAGTTTTTTAAAAAACTCTCTATAATTATGAAAACAATTGAATGATTTTAGTAGAAGGCTAATGTAATCTACAAGTTATTGTTTCACTAAATTCTTGAAATTTTGTTGTGTGTTGTGAATCATTTTTTTTAATTCTTAAAATTGACTGAAAATGATTTTTTTTTTTTTTTTTTTTTTCTTTCAAATTCCAAGATGACTCAAAATGTAAGTTACTAGTTGAATAATCTCTAACGCACAAGTGTTTGCATTGCTAAATTCCGGTTTATTTGTTGTATGTTTCCAGGTCTATATATTTTACATCTATTGAAGAGCATGTCTAAGAATGGACATGTGGTGTGAGGCTAGAAGATACTTTGGTCATCAAAGACAGAGGCAACCTAACCAAGCAGTGCGTAGGGCACAAAGAACGGCTCGCAGTCACATCTTTGATGGAACCAAAGAAAGAGCGGTATCAGAAGGTACTGAGGATCCTTTTCCCCAATTTGATCCTCAATCCGATATCCGTTCTGGACAATTTGTAGCCCTCAGTGTTGATTGTGCAGAAGTAGACAAGGGTGTTCCATTTTATTTAGGGAAGGTGATTGAAGACGGAAAAGGCCGAAATAAAATCAAGATGCAAGTTTGTTGGTATTGGCCAATCATTCGAGGGGGAGTTGTTGACGGACCGAGTTCCTCTTTACAACGGTATGCAAACTGTTTGGATTCATTGTGGGAGCCATCTGGGAGAATCACGATTGGATAGAGAAAAGAGGCATGTATTTTTTTCACGGGCGGACGAACCGAAAAGAATCATGTGCCCGTCATAGTCGGGAGAAACCGCAATGTCTTTGGAGTGCGGGTTCAAGCAACATTTGCATTATCCAATCTGCGACGCCCACATATTAGAATATATCGCAATGCAAACCCAAGCTATCGATCGATGATGACCGGTTGCAAGCCGCATTAGATATTAGTACGTAGTCCATGTGTTTTGTGTACACATCGTGTTTCTAAGTGTATATACGTCTTAGATAGTACAAGATCGCAAGGATTATTTTTCGGACGTGTTGTTGCGATGGACATATGGGTTGAATTTAGTTGTATTATCAATTATATACATAACTTGGTATACATTTAGAATCTGTGTATTTAGATATTTTTCTACCACATATATACAAAGTACAATATGGAGTATATTTTTATTAAATGTCCATTGGAACAATTTAGTGCCTACTTTTATTAACAGTTTGGTGCTTGCGTCATTTTGCTCACCAAAAATATATTAACTATAATCTACACAATTTGTAGCATATACTAAGCATTTTAAATATCCCTGGACAAAAATATTTGTATTATTCACATGGATTTATACCAAAAATATGTTCACAATGCCATTAGAAGTCTTCTTATATTACCACTTCTGACAATACGCAACATTCTTTGCAAAACACCTTTTTTTCCAGAAAAAATCAAATTTAAAAATAAAAAATTCCATTTTTGCAAGAAATGGCCATCGTAGTACCCAAGTGCACTTTTAAATAGCCGGGTGCATAATTGCTTAATTGCGCGTTCATCACGCCAACCTTAAAATAAGTGAGATTTGCTCGATAATTCTTCAAACATTTCTTTTCCCCCATAATTTACACACTAATCCTTGAGTATCACACCTCATACAGCATGCCCAATACGATATCACATTTTTTGGGTCCCTTTACACTATGTACCACAAGACATCACTATAATAAATCAAAATTGGATTCTTGAGTGGCTTGGTCACTCTTGTAGTGTAAAGTGGATTTGGACCAAGACAATTTTAAGCTCAATTTTCTAATATAAATCCTGATCATTCTCTCCTTTACCCTCCCCTCTTTCATCCTTTGTTTTTAACTATTTGAACACTAGCCAATCAAAGATTTTTGAGCCTCATGGTCTCCTTGATAGTAATTGAGTGAAGGCATTCGCTTTGACTCAACTATAATCAAGGAGACCACGAAAACATAATTCACTATGGAAAATTTAGTATACTTTGAGGACATCAAAGTTAGTGATCATTTTTCCTTTTTTCAAAATTGTGTAAACTCAAATGGAACCAAGAGCACTTTACTCTCCAATCACTGATTTTAAAAGACCATAGTCAATTTTGAGGGTCCATAGTGTAAAGCGACCCTTAGTTAGCAATTGAGAATAACAAGTATGATGCCAAGGTGGCGAAGGAGCGCCAATATAGGAAGCAAGCCCCTGATGACGCTTGGCAACAATGGTACGTGTCCTCAATGGACCGGGTCCCCCCGTCTCTCTCCTTTCCGCCCTTTGAAGATTCTACAGCGCAATCACTCAACCATCACTGTGATGCTCTCACTCTCCTGGCCAACCCATCTTTTGTTTAGTCTTTTCAGAGCTGCATTCCGTCCCGTACCTCGCCCTGTAGCTTCCTCACCACCATCGCCACTAAACCAAACTCACAAACTAGCTCCCCAACGATCCGACCCTTGCAATGGCCCGAGTTTAGGTCCATCTAGCAGCGAAGGATGCTTAGCAACTGGTAGACGCTGCGGATTCTGGTGAGGAATCCAGGGCAGGTTTCTGTTCTTCTTGCGTACTCTTGCCTTTTGGGTTTGCGATTTTTTCTTTCGCTATGGACAGGATGGAGCGGAGGTCGATTCTGCCGGAGTATCTCTACACGTCGAGTTCCCTCTTTCGACATGAGAGTCCGCGCCAGGATCTTCTGGGTTCGAATTCGTCTTTCCTGCTGCAGAAGTTGAGGCGGTCGCCATCGCTAGTGCCAGGTGGGGAGAGGGAGAGGTTCACGATCCCGGCGCCGTTCGAGAGGAAGATTGAGATGTACTCGACGGATTATTTTCTGGCGTGCGGATTGGGTGGGTTGATGTGCTGTGGACTGACGCACACAGGCGTGACACCGATCGACGTGGTGAAATGCAACATGCAGATCGCGCCGAAGAAGTACACGAGCGTGGCGGGCGGGTTCCGGACCGTGGTAGCGGAGGAGGGGTTGCGGGGACTGTACCGGGGCTGGGCGCCCACATTCGTGGGCTACTGCATCCAAGGCGCGGGCAAGTACGGGTTCTACGAGTTTTTCAAGAAGCGTTACACGGACGCCGTGGGACCGGAGTTCGCGGCGAAGTACAACACGCTAGTATTCCTGGGGGCGTCAGCCAGCGCGGAGTTCATCGCGGACATCGGACTGTGCCCGTTCGAGGCGGTCAAGGTGCGCGTGCAGACGCAACCGGGGTTCGCGCGCGGGCTCGCCGACGGTCTCCCGAAGCTCATCGCGTCGGACGGGTACGCGGGGCTGTACAAGGGCCTCGTGCCGCTCTGGGGGCGCCAGATTCCTTACACCATGATGAAATTCTCCACGTTCGAGAAGACAGTGGAGGCGCTCTACAAGAATGTGGTGCCGGTGAGCAAGGAGGAGTGCTCCAAATCGACCCAGCTCGGCGTCAGCTTCACCGCGGGCTACATTGCTGGAATTGCTTGCGCTATCATCTCCCACCCGGCGGATAATCTTGTCTCGTTTCTGAACAATTCGAAGAACGCTACGGTCGCGCAGGCTGTGCAGGAGCTTGGAATCCCCGCTTTGCTCACTCGCGGATTGCCGCTCCGTATCTTCATGATTGGAACCCTCACGGGCGCGCAGTGGGTCATCTACGATGCCTTCAAAGTCGCCATCGGATTGCCCACCACTGGAGGCCACTGATCGATCAGGTCCACCATTCTAGCCATGGCGATGCCTCGTGTTGCATACTCTGTAATTAGCCACATTCTTAATATAAATATTGTAACATCACGGGAACGTCATTCTCTTTTTATCTGATTCTATTGACAGCCAGGGCTTCGAACAATCTGTGCCTCTAGTGTTCAGAAGATCAGATCGATGCAGTATTGAGTTTGAGAGCTCCTGTTTTCGTGACCATTCTAGGCATGAGGAGCCTTGAATGTGTTGTACACTCTGTAATTAGCCACATTCTGAATGTAATCACTGCAACAGCAAGAGCATGTCACTCTCTTTTTTCCGATTCTACCAAGTGGGCAATGATGTTCGTTGAACAATCTGTGCCTCTAGTGAAGTTTAGAAGATCTGATTGTTGCAATATTGAGTTTGAGAGCTTCAGTTTCATTTTAATTAGTGATTGTATTTTATGAAAGAATTTGTAGGGTTTGCTTGTATTCGAAGCTTGCTTGATACAACTTTATTGATGAACTTTGATAGTGAAAGTATTAACTAGTATAGGTTACTATATTGATGAACTTTATCAAATCTACTCTATATTCACATTTGTAATTTCTTTGTAACTATCTATTGTGCTTTGCATATCTACTCTGCTTTGCATATCGGTTAGATGGACAAGCATTTGGGTTCTAATGCAGGGTTTGATCTAGTGTTGTGTAAGGATATTGCGAATTTAGTAGCGTTCTGAGATGACCTTACCTGGGTTCCATAGGTTTGTTTTGTCAAATTTATTAAGTTGTTAATACATCAATGAGGAGATTTTATGGAATGAATGTAGTCCCTCTAGTTTTTGGGAGAAGATTTAAGTTATTGTATATATGAAAAGGACTCGCTTGTGACTTCAACATTTTGTATGTCTTTGATTGTTTCATTTATGACAAGATTACTTAATTTTGAGATAGGCCGAAAGGTTTGTATGCTCCTTTACCTGACTCTCGTTGAGGTGATTGGCCCTACATCATAGCTTTGGTATTGTAAAGACTAAGAATTACATTGTTGATTATGAAATCTCTTAAGAGGTTGATGAGACTCAAGAGGTTAGGATACTTGATTGTTAGCTTCAATTGCTACTCACTGTTGTTCAAATACTCATTTGTAAGAAAAGGAAAAACATTCAGTGAAAATAACTTGTTCAATTACTCACAACTTGCACTAACTGGCAATTACTCACAACCTACACTGACTGGCTCTCCCTATACTCCAAGTACTCCAACGAATGTTGCATGATTGACATCAATCATGCTTAGTACACTACTAGTTATACTAGCGTGATACCTAGGACGCTCCTGAGGCTTCAAGAATACGATCAAGATGCCCACTAATACAATAGGACTCTACTGAGGCTTCAAGAATACGATCTAGATGCCCATACAATTTCAAGAATACAAGCAAGATGCCCATACAACTGGATGATGAGAGACAAAGTCCTTATGATACTTGATACCTATAAAAGCTACAGTGTTTCGGTTCCGCCACACTGAGCTAGCAGTCGACGGTATACAACTAGCGGTAGCTACATATGCGTAACTGACTAGTAATGGCTGGTTGCTACATATGCGTAACTGACTAGTAATGAACGATTTGGTTCTGGTATCGCTCAAAATGTGAGGTTGATTATTTTAGAGTTAGAAATGTCTATCTATATATGAACCCTAAACATCTCAAGAATTTTTCGGGCAAAAAGAATTTTTTCCGTTCTTTAAGTGTTAATAATGTTAATAATAGTGAGCTATTGAGATCTCAGATTTAAATTTTATGAAAGACCTGTTGTAAATGATTTGAATTACATTTGGAGTCATGAGGTTGCATAGATTGCAGGATCATAATGCACTAATAATCAAATTATTGGAATACGGCAATTTTAAAGGAAAAGAGAAAGCAAATGGAAAGAAGCTGGAACTCAAGGATGGGGAGCTATCGAGGTCATGTACTGAATTGAGCATGAGTCCATTTCTTGTTCCGTGCAGATAACTTAGATGCACTTTCTTCCACTTCCACTTCCACAGGGATAGAGATCCTAAGCTGTCGCCACTTCGGCGGGTGCTGATTGAAGAGAAGAGGTGTTTGGAGTCGTAGACAAATGCGATCAGAATACTCCAGTAGCTCGTCACGCAGCTTGCGATGGACATTCTGCTGCAACGTCGCCTTAGCTTCCATTACAACTGGAAGTAGAGTGTATGAATCGTCTTCTCCATCACCAGGCACATCCTCAAACAGATCGCCCATGTTCTCGAACTGGATTGAACAGATGCGGGCGATCATCACCTCGGACGACGATTCTCTTCTCTCCACCGTCAACGGCGATATGAATCAGCTCACCAGTCGAGTCATAGCGGAGGTTCATAGTCCTGATTGCGAGCGGAATGTTCCTGCCCTGGATATTCCACTGGCATTCCCATGCCCAATTCCAACAGCCACTGGTGGTGGTAGTCCCACGATCTGATTCAAGACCCCCATGCCAGCCCAGCTTCGAGTCCCGCGTCCCTGAACCTCACCTCGATGGCGCCGATCATGATTTGATCAGCACAGGGAATGTCGGTGATCACCCACAAATCCAGTCGACCTCTGCACCATCCGTCACCAAAAATTGACATGTACAACAGTCTGTGCCAGTCCAAAAACTCACATTCAGAAAGGGTTAACATCGCTTTCTCCGAGATGATGAACGTTTCGAAACAACAAATGCAAAATGATATTTTCAGGAGGATGAGCACCCATATGTAGAATAATCCAAAGTTTACGAAGTTTGTTATGGAGCCACCAGCTTCAAAGTCCACTGATTGAACAGGAGTACGTTTCGCAACAGATCTGCATATGCAATCGCAGGTTTCTCCCAGGGGCCAAGCCAGCTTCACTACCAGAACTAGCCCAAACGTGGCTCTTGTGGAAACACAAGCGTAGCAAATGGGGTTCTACTTCCTGAACTGGAAAGGATCAACGCTTGATCTTAGTGGAGCGCTACTTTTGGAGCTTAGTATCGTTCCATTTTACATTGGTACATTTTTCAAGCTTTTTTATAATAGCTTGTTTGTGTTTGCGTCGTATAATATCCTTACACCACAGATCCAACGATATGATAAGCGAGGGACATGAACTGCTTACCAGATTCTTCTTTGTCGTCAAGACTCGTCAAGAGCCTTCGGTTGCAGAGTTTTAGGTCGTCCTCCAGGCGCTTCAACTCCGCAACGTCCTCGTCGGCTTCTCCTTCGGTCTTGCTAAGGTCCGATGTCGACGACGTGCACAGGATTACGTCGGCTGAGGGTTTAAGACGTATCAATGGGCCTCTTCACTACTACATCCAGAAGCTGCAGACGCCGATTGCCCTCGAACAGGCCAACGGCCACAGCTTTGTAGTTCTCGAACAGAAACATCTCCCATAATGTAGTCACCATTGCATACGATCGTGCGTGAAGAACTTACTGCGGCTTCAGATTGGGTGAATCGAGTAGCCGCTTGAATCTGGTTGCTGCACAAACGAGCTTTAACGAGGCTGTCTGCATCGGTACAGACTCCACAATCATCATAATTTAATTAGTATTGAGAAAACTCGAGATCTTCAAGGAAGCGAGAACTTCGACCAAGCCCAACCTTTCTCCTCAAATGAGCTCTGGACGGCATAGTCCATGGCCAGGATGTGCGTTGTCCTCCTAACGATGGTTGCCGCTTTCCCTTCGATCTCAATCACGATCTGAGATTTTCCTGACTGATCCAACGTCAAAGTCTACTGGACTGTCCAGCTCCGTGGTACTCGGTGCGTTTAACTCTCATTCCATTTCTTGCTCATGTGAGGTGATCCATTGCAGTTTAGGACAAAATCGCTGAGTTACGGAGGAGAACTAAAATAGGTCTTGATCTGCACGTTCGGAAACTCCAACAGTTAGCTCGTTTCAGGTTCTGGCATCGGGATCTTGGAGATATTTTGGGGCCTGTAAACTTCCGAACTGGCCTACTACACCTTCAACCTCACGTACCTGTAGAGCAGAATAGAACTGGCATCTGAAAGTAGGGCTATGAATGCAAGTAGGAGGTAATTTCTCAATTTGTTTGCTGGTGCATAGGAAAGAAAACGAAGAATGGAGGACATGGAGGAAATGGGGGACATTCCGCAGACAGCTTCTGCACTTTCGCGGATTGAGAAGGCACCTAGAAGTGAAAGTCCGATGTATGGAATGCTACAACCCTGTTGCGATAACTTTGGTATGTACTCCTCTTTGACCATTCTTGGGAGTAGATTCCTTTGATCGATTTGCCTCTGATTGTAAGGTGAGCAATAGAAGTGAAAAGTGCGGCACTTTCGAGGGATAGAGTTTTACTCTGATTTCTAGAACATAAACTATAGAGTAGTGCAACTGGATGGATTCCCTGAGAGAGAGTCCTTGAACAGCGAAAGCAACAAGTTATCAAAAGCGTCGCCTCCCTGGTGCGAGACGTTTCACGAACGCACCCAAGAAGCTTCGCGCTTGGATGCGAGCGGAGACTACCTTGAGGCTGAAGCGGTTTATAACTACTGCAAAGGTTTATCTGTTGCACGAAGCAGGTGAACAAGAAGGCTTGGATTCTGATTTAGCCAGTGCGCAGAGTTGGGTGTACTTAGCACTTGCAAATCTGTACAGATACAGTACAAATACAGATCTCGTTAACCACTGGAAGGCTACTGAGTGTCTTCTGTCCTGATTACATCACGATCGCAAGTGCTTCCAGCTCTAAACTGCTCGACGAGATTAGGTCTGCGATAAACTTGACGGTGCTGGAATGGGCTGATGTACAGCTCGTGGACCCCGACCGAGCGGAAGTGCTGCTGGTGGCCTTCGATGAAGCCCGCGACGTTGTTGAGGCATGGGCGGGACTCAATGACCTCGAGGTCGAGTATCATCTCGCTGACAAATTGTTACGAGGGTATGAACCCATGCACCGTCGTATCGCTGTGGCTAGTGGAAGACGCATCCACTTCCTACTTGATAAAGGGCATGGACGTCGCCTCGGCATTGCGGAATTTCATTGTGCGCATGATCAAGGATGGATTCAAGGTGCATCAATGGGCGCCTCTTGTTGTCGTAGGCCTGGGCACCGTAACCTTGCCCATTCGATCAACTCCTTGCTCGCCTCCCGCATAGCAGCACCCAAAGCAGAGTTTGAAGGCTCAACTGCTAAACTGAAGATCCTAGAGGAGCCTTGAATGTCCAGATGGAAGCCATCCTTACAAGAAACAATTTAGAAAAACCAGTCTGTTACAATCTGCGAAGCTCAATGTGATCAATATGCAGGCTGCTTGTAAGAGTAAGTTGTAAACTCCCCAAAATCACAGGTCACTTTTTCAATTACATCATATCTGCAATAATCGATGGCGTTTTAAAGCGGGTGAACCAGTGTCGACGACATCAACAATGCATTCTCTGGAGCTGAAACCTCGAAAGGCTTTAACAACCACGGTACCATCATCTCCAGGAACACGTCAATGATCATTCCGTATTCATAAAATCTAGTGGTGTAAGTATACATGGCAGGTAGGAGGCCTCTTACCACATTACGAAGGCTTGAAGACTGGTGTCTGGTTCCATGTTCATAATTGCTCCATTCGTATATCTGCAGTGACCGCTCACATTGCATTGCTCGGACATGTGGATCTAAGCTTTTGCTTGATTTTGAACATTGTTTGAGTAACGATACAGATGTTTCAGATTTTATCAGGGGTCCAGATATGTTGGTTTGTGGTTGCGATGAAATCCCTTTTGCTTCCCTTCAACAATGTTTCGAACTATCATGGGACACTTTTGATCTAGAAAGTCGATCGAGCTTTGAGCTGTGTCCGGCAAGGATTATAAAGAGATGTGCGGAGATGGGAAATTGGCATACGGTCAATGCAGCAGATGATTCTTGATACTTAAGCAATGACAATGTATTCATCCGCTGCAAACATTTCATGATAATGGGGACAAGTTGAGCTGAATTCACACTCATTCAATACTCCACATTTAGACTTTCATAGAAGAAGAGACTGGAATTATGTAACTGTTTTGTCTTTCTATCCGTCACCCTATTTTCAACTCAATAATGTCGAATCAAACAATTACTCCCTCTGTCCCATTCTTATTGTCCAGTAGGTTCTCTCAAATCTACATTGCAAGGTAGATTTGAGAGAACCTACTCGACAATAAGAATGTGACGGAGGGAGTACAATTTTGTTTCTCTCTTTGATATTTGGTTTAGTGATTGGATTTTGATTTGAAAATATTTTCATTCCCAATGTTACATTTTGTGTTATTGATATGTTTTTGGGTTTTTTTTTACTCCAATTATATTCATCACATTCCAAAGAAACATTCAAGTATGTTTGGGCGGGGGGGGCACTTTAACTCTCTACCGTCGGGAAGACCGTGATATGGTGGAAAATTGTCCACATCGTGAACATTCGTAGCGTACCTCTGTTAGAGGCCTTGCTCGCATTAAAGGGTAAAAGGGGCACCAGCTGGATCACAATATTGAGTGCAAAAAAATTAGTTGAAAAAACTTAGTTGAAGAGCCATGACATGAGCAACGTTAATCACAACTTGCTTAGAAATTTGATGGTACAAGTACAACATCCCTGAGAGCATGCCCAACCCGGCTCGTCATGCCGGGACAGGGAAAACCTGTATGGCGTGCTGAAGGGAGCAGCAGAGCGTGGCGAGTGAGCAAACGGGGCCGCGGAAGCCTTCTGAGGGTCGCTGCAGGCCGCCACGAGGCACTCTTGCATTGGTTAATGGGAACATCAAATGTGAGAGAAGGAACTGTAAAACTTGAAATTATGACGAGCTATAATCCACAAAACGTCTATCCTCTTGCCCAGTTTGCTGCGTGGGTCGGGGTTCTTCCTACGGCAAAAAGCGACTCCAGCCTCTGGTCTAATAGGAGGGCTAGGCATGCTCTAAGATGCCTAGATAATCTACCCTATTGTACGTGTGTGGGAGTGATGAGTAATATATACTGTAAGGTAGAGATGGATATATTGGTTTCCTTCTAGGAGAGCAAACAATGAAAGTGTCCCCTCAAAGGACGTTTATTCCCAACAACAAATCCCCATAATAATAATAATAATTATTATTATTTTAATTATATGTCTGCCCTTATTTAGGAATTCATCTAAATAACGGTCAACCACTCTTCGCCCTGCTGACCTGGATCTGGCATGGCACGATAAGCCATCAAGGGCCCCCAAACATCCATGGCATCCACCTATCCATCTATGGCCATTTTTCATTGGCAAGGAAGCACTCTCCTTCTTTTTTTGGTTTGGTCGTCCCCAAGTATGCGTAGAGTGGAGTTAAAATAAAATAAATTATTTGGGCTTGATATGTAGTTGAAAATACTAACATTGGAAGGTTGGTATACTCTTATGATATATTGTAACATACTTTATACTTTTGGATGTGATTCTTGATAACTTGTAACGAGTTTCATAGAAAAACTTCAAATTCATTGTGAGTAAAAAAATTAGGAAAAATCTAAGGGGATTACTTTTGGGTAAAAATTAAACGATGGTCTTGAAAGAAGATGAATCTCAAATCTATTGTTGAGTTTTGTAACAATAGTGTTTGTTCGAGAGGACTCTAGAGGGTCGATGCCTTTCACGAGTTTGGAGCCTCTCTATAACGGGCCCTAAAAGAAACAGGTCAAATAGCTAATTATTTGGGGGAAAACACCATTTCCTAGATACATTTAGTAGTCTTGGCTTTTTAGTTGGTATGTTGGAAATGCCCTTGCTAGCCGCTAGTCCCCGATAGACAACGAAGATGTTATGCCTCCAAGGAATTTTGAAACACCTATTCAACAACCATTGTTGGGTGAATATGGATGGTAAGTACCATGTTGCCACGAGGAATCAACCGACAACCTCATAGGAACCATAAACCTCAACCATCACATCAAGACTTGTAGTGCCTTTCATGTTTTAGGGTATTTCCAATGGATTGGCTCAATATAGCCATAAAGAAGGGGTTGGTAAATGGAGCACCCCCTTTGAATCCACACCTTTTTCCAGCGACATCGCTAAATGCCTAGGTATATTTTTCTGATTGGATCATTCATGATGCCCAAGTTCAAAAAGTGCACTGTTCATGATGCCCAAGTCTAAAAGATGTTGTGATCCAATACTGGGCTGCCCAAATCCGTATAGCTAGACGTTTAAGGGTTAACCACTAAATCTTCTTGGTGTTTTTTGGGAGCTTGAAACCTCAAAACTGCAATTCCCTACCTCTAAGCACTCGTCGGGGTGTGAACCAATTTCTATTCCTTTTTTAAATCTTCCAACTGTAAGATCTTGTACCTAAGAATATGCTTGATTACTGTTCAAAAAATTGACCGTTGGATGTTTACCGTTTGAGAGATCATAACATCCAAAGTTTGTCACCCGAGTTTTTTGGAGGTTGTCCTTGTAAAATTGGTAATTTTTTTGACTTGAGCCACTCTGAAATTTGAGTAGTGATTTAGTAATGAACATGTTTCAAAAAGAATTTTTAAAAAAAAAGGTACTTTTTTAAGCTGCCCCATCTCGGCTCGCAACCCAAGGATCATCCTAGAAGACTCAAAAATTGGAATCTCACTTTGCAGATTTTACCGCATACACTTTGCAGTATAAGGAGGACCCAATAAAAATCTTAGGCAAATATATTACTTCTAACCCCTTCATTTAGGTTGCCCGGAATCGCAAAAACCCATTTCGGGCTTCAAGGAGAGTTAGGGGTTAAGGGTTCCATAGCAATTGGTCATAAGTTTGTAGGTTCAATTTACACCCTTGCCTTGAGCTTACACCCTCCTAGCTAAAAATAAACTAAAAATTCATATAAATCAAAAACATATCTTTCAATCATAATATTTTAGAGAAACAAAAAAACTTCGGCCTCTTTAAAACAAAGTATTACACTTTGACTTTTTCCCTTTTCTTGGTCCTTTAGACTTTTTAGTTTAGCTTCAAATTTAGAGGGGTACCAAGAATGTATGCAAATAAGCAAAAACCCCGCAAGTGGCACATTCTCCACAACCAAGTGCACTTTCTTGTCTGCTCCAAATCATTGAAATGCCAACATCCTCTCCCTGCTTACTTTACAATATTACTTTTCTGCTTTGGAATCCTGCTTTTGGCATCTCCACGGATTCTCTACAGTGCCCGGTATATTCCCACCCAATATGCCAACATTTATTGTAATACTATTCTACACCATTCTTTTAGTGATTCCTATTGGAGCTTTTATTTTAATATTGAATTGTGCTTTTGTCAGTAGTCTACACTAAATGAAACATATTAAAAAAATATTTGAGGTGAATGGTGGGGGAGTTGATAAAAGGTAAAGCATGGGTACATTTGTTTTTAGCTCCATTACTTTTGTGTAGGTTCTTTGAGTGTTAACCTAATGACACTCATTGTCGCTTTACACTATGGATCATGAAGATTGATCACGGCCTTTTAAGATTTGTAATTGGAGAGTAAAGTGCTATTTGGATTCATATTGTCTTGGAAAAAGGATAATGACCACTAACTTTGAGGTTCCCAAAGTATGTTAAGTTTTCCATAGTGGATAATGTTTTCATGGTCTGCTTGATTTTAGTTGAGGGTACCTTTACACTATGGACCAAGAGCCATGACCATGGAAATTAAAGTCATTTTCATGGTCATGGTTGTTGGTCAAGAGTTGTGATCGTGATAATTTAAAAGTGGCTTGGTCACTCTTGTAGTCTAAAGTGGATTTGGACTAGGACAAGTTTGAGCTCGAGTTTTCTATATAATTCCTCATCATTCTCTCTTTTATTCTCCCCTTTTCCCCTCCTTTGTTCAAAAATAATTGAACACTAGCCAATCAATGATTTTTGAGCCTCATGGTCTCCTTGATTGTAATTGACTCGAGCTATTTGCTTCGACTTAACCATGAAAACATTATCCACTCTACAGAATTTAGCATACTTTAGGGACCTCAAAGCTACAGTAGTGGTCATTCTCCTTTTTTCAAGGTAGTGTGAAGCCAAATGGGACCAAGAGCACTTTACTCTCCAATCACAAGTTTTAAAAGGCCATGGTCAATCTTCATGGTCCATAGTGTAAAGGGACCCTTAGGTCCACTATCTTGAATTTCAAAATGAATTATTAGAAATTGTGCATTATGGAGATAGGCATATAATTGTGATAATAATGTAAATTTTGATAACTCTCATTGAGATGTTACCAAATACATTTGAACAGACATATGTGGAAGAAAAGAAATAACGCACAAGAATTATGATAAGTTACTTCATCATGCAATATAAAATAGGGCATCAAAAAGATAAGTGACAAAAATTTACAATTGCAAATTAATATACAACTGATACATCCTTCATTCTTGAAATATTACATTTTCAAGCATGTAAATGTAACTGCCTTTATGACATGTTCAAATCTTTGTGCATGAAATAGAGTTGCAATCACCTATTCTTGTTGGTTGAACTCAATTGTTCTTAATGGCTTGAACGTTCTAAGTGGTTGAACTGACTCCTTCTTATCTGCTGAACTATCCCGATTTTTGTCTGATGAACTTTACGTGTTCTTACGATTGCTTCAACTTCATTCTTGTTGGTTGAAGACTCTTGTCAAGAAGAACTTTACGTGTTCTTACGATTGCTTCAACTTTGTTCTTCTTGGTTCCTACATTATTGTTTCTCTACATTATTGTCGGGTAACTGTGTTCTTGTCGGTTGCTTCAACTCCTTTCTTATCATCTCAGTTGACTTCTTTTTCTCTTGGTTTAGTTGTCCTTGTTCTTGTCTCTTTTATTATTCCCCATCTTGTTGGTTGGATTGACCCAATGAGTATCCACATTTTAACACACTTTGGGAAAAATTATTAATTTTTACACGTTCATCTAAGCTACCCCAAATACCTAAAAGCTATTCCAATTAATTGGTTTGTTATGGGTTAGTAACAAATAAGTCTTACTCGCTACTTCATATGTATATTGAACTTCAAAAGAAACACAATCTATCATTCTTCCAGTGTTTGTCTCCTCGTACGACAATTCTGAGTCATAGGTTACATAGTTATGCATACATGGCATGAAGAGTTTTGAAGAATTTGAAGAGTTTTTGTAAGTGGCATTTGAAGACTTTGAAGAATTCTTTTAAACTTGTAGTGTTGGACTGCTCCTATAAGTTGGTTAAATATAATTAAGATAGATAAGAAGTAGAAGAGGGGACAAGAAGACGAGGTCACAAGGAAAGAAGTGGACAATTGAATCAGGGAAAGGAATGATGCTATTAGAAGTGTGTGTTTTTCTTATTAACAAAACAACCGCTTTTTAGTTATGTTCTAAAAGCGGCACCAAAACCCGAATAGGGAACATGAACGTGGAACGGAAAATAAGTAAACATGAAAATTCGAGAACAAGAAACGAGAGATGAGGAATAAGGGAATAGTGGACAGAAAACCGGAAACGGGAGAACGAAGAATGACGTAGTGTGATGATCCGAGAACAAAGAAATGACGAGTGAGAAGACATGAGTACATGAGACGCGGATGAGGGGGCAGGGGTGGGAAACAAGGGTCCGAAGGCGAAGAATGAGAATACTAGGGTCGGGGCCAAGAACAAGGAATGGGGAGATAGGAGACAAAGATCATGAAACCCCGTCACCCAAACTAAAGTAGTATACTCAAAAATCAAAGTTCATTACATAGGTGTAATCTTACAGAGAAAGGAAGGGATGCATATGCCCATGCACGTGTATTACATAAGGCCTTCACTCGTCGAGACAACGGGTACCGTACTACCCGCCTAATAATTGAGTAAATAAAAACACGACCCAAGGCAACATGACTAGTTTGGGCATCACTTGACTCTACGGGTAACTTAAAAGTAGTGATTAGAGATGCTTGAACCTCATGAACTTTTAGCCTCATGGTCTCCTTGTTTGTAGTGGAGTCAAGGCATTTGCTTCATCCTGACTATAATCAAGGAGACTATGAAAATATTATCCACTATGGAAAATTTAACATACTTTGGAGACCTCAAAGTTAAAGGTCATTCTCATTTATTCAAGGTAGTATAAAGCCAAATGGGACCAAGAGCACTTTACTCTTCAATCACAAATTTTAGAAGGCCATGATCAATCTTCATGGTCCATAGTGTAAAGCAACCCATAGTTGAGTAGAAGCAAATGCCCACGACGCAACTACAATCAAGAAGACCATGAGGCTCAAAAATTCATTGATTGACTACACTAAAAATTATATTTAGTGTTGGATGACAATTAGTGTAGTACCCACCATCATGCTCCAACACTATTAGTCAACTTGTGGACAATTAGTGTATTGGGGGGCCACCCCTTCTTAATGGCAACCTCCCTTTTATAGTCAACTTGTAGACAATAGTGTATTGGGGGGCCACCATATCTTAATGGCAGCCTCCCTTTTAGTCACCAAAGTTGCAAGTTGGCTAACACCAAACCAAAATCTAACACTAAATGTCAACTTCTTCATTTTTCAATTCTTTAATTCTTACTATTGTTCACAATTGGTGTTGGAATTGACAATTAGAGTTGCTACAATTCTACCCTTGTTGACAATTGGTGTTGTTGTTCGTATTTAGTGTTGCCAACACTAAATATAATTTTTAGTGTAGTTTTCAGTTATTTAAGGAGAAAGGAGGAAAAAGAGTAGGGTAAAAGAGAGAATGATGAGGGTTTATATTAGAAAATTGAGCTTTAATTGGTCTTGATCCAAATCCACTTTACACTACAAGAGTGACCAAGCGACTCAAAAATGAATTTCATGAATAATCATGATCACGACTCAAACGAGTTGAAAATGATTAAATTTTTTTTGGTCATGGCTCTTGGTCCATAGTGTAAAGGGACCCTTAGAGTTGTAACACTAGTGTTCAAAACTTCAACACTTATTGTGGGAACACTGAAGTTCCCTTGAAAGGGGAAAAATCTATTGAAATGGGTGAAATTGGTAGCTTCAAGAAAAACAATAAACACCCATTGCAATGACAATGCAAATTGACACTAATTTGAAGTCAACCCTTAAGTTGTGTTTGCAAAAAGTGAATCTTTGAATATCATGTCTCAAGATCAGTACGGTGAGATTTGATAAAAGTTGGTGGGTAGACTAATTAGATAGGTATAAACAAGATCCTATAGTCGGGTTTCTCAAAATCAAAGTTAAAAAAACATAAAAAAAATCATAAATCATAAATTTCAAATAAGAAAATCACTATCAAGGAGTTAAAACTATTGAAAATAGTATATCAAGTAAATTGTAGTATATAACACTAATAATCCTATAACAATAATGGAAAACTCTTGTGAAGTAAGCATGACGTGGAATGGGCATGGGCTTGGGTTTATATGAGATGGGTTATTGAAGGTGCTTCTATTTGTGAAGTTGAATAGTATGGATTTTTGATAGTCTGGGTAGCATGGAGGTTGTACACGCCATGTCCTGGACAGTACCATCCTTTTTGTATAGGAAGTAACTGGGGGTGAGCACTACCTCACTTGGGCAATCACCAAAAAAAATTCTATTTCAAAGTTAAACTTTGAAGAAAAAGATGAGTGAGATTGCACCTAAATTTTTCTTTCTCAAAATTTATAAACTCATAAAGGCATTCATTTGTCGTTCAAATTTTTCTTAAACCAAAAATATCTAATAAAATGCATGTTTTATTATATCATTGTTTTAGACCTTGTTTTAGAAAATAATTTGCATGAGGGTCAAAGAAGCAGAACGAGTCTTTAATATATTGCATAATGGTATCTATCTTGATCACCTACATGGAAAACAATATGCCCAAAATGTTTTAGGGTAAAACACTTCAACTTGCCCTCGGCACCATTTGCACTATGTGTCTGAGGCAATGGCCGAAAAATCTTTTGCATGAACTTTGAATGTTGTGATCTTGCAAATGGAGAAGATCGAACAGTTGAAGATTTCAGTAGTAGGTCAAAACCAAGTAAGTTACAAGATCCTACGGTTGGAAGTCTTAAAATAGAGAATAAAATGATTCACATGGCGAGGAGTGCAAGGAACTTCAAAAATTAAGGCAGTTTTGAGACTTCTTGCTTCTATAACAACAAGGAAAATCAGGTGTAGGCAGCTTTTGTTTTTGGGATTCCAAACATGGGCCATGTTTTACCATTGCAAGCTAATTATGTAAAATCAAAAATAGATTTTGTGTATTTACTTTCATAAAGATGATTTTATAGATGCATTTTAGCAACTTTTTAGTTGCAAGTTTTTAATTCCAAAGAACTTATTGGATTTGCAATGATGTTTCTACAGTGAAACAAGTGAAAAAATGGATGAATTTCAAGGAGCTAGATCTCCTTCATCCACCATTAGATTTCTACTTTTTTTTTTTAAGGATGGATTCCAATCACACTCTAGTTTTAGCGGTAGAAACCTTGACCTTAATGAAGATTTACGGAAAATAGGCCATGGATTTGAGTGCAAAGGGTCTAAACTGTGGACTATTTTTTCTTTGTAAATTTTGGGGCAGTTTTCACCATCAAATGACTACTATTTGAGCCAAGCTATTTTTATGATAAATTTATTTGGTACAAGAGTGTTTTTGAAATGTAGGTGTACAAAAAATTTAATTGTGAATTTTTTTTATTGCAATTTTCATGTTGGTAGTATTTTCACTACAAAGTCAAAATGATGCAATTTTGTAGCTTTTTTTGTGCACTAACATGTTATGATTTGGCAACCTATGAGGTCTCATGAGTCAAGATTTGGACCACACCATCTACAAGCAAGTTTACACATTCAAGATCTAAGTTGCTTGCCTTCTCTTTCATCTATGACACTTTGTTTGAAATTATATTTTTGGCTAGCTAAAGATACCCAACTGAAGGATCTTTGAGGGTCAGGCGTTAGATGTTCACGGGTTAAGGATGTTCAGATGCAAATATTTGAATTTGGACATGCTTTGAAGTATGCTGAAATTCAAACTCAAAGACCTAGTTTCAAAGACATGTAAACAATTATTAGATAAAAAATCCAAACAGTGAGATCATGCCCTACTACCTTATCTACATGTGGTCTATCTTTCCACTTACTTTCCCTATCCACAAAAATTGTTGACATTGGTGATAACTGCACTACAAATCTCCTCTTGCTAAAGTTTGAGTCATTATTGAGCAATCTCCCTTACATCTTGTGTAGTTCACATGAAAAAGAACTTACAAAGGTGATCACCATTGACTCTTGATGCATTCTATGCAACAACTTCATTCTTATCCAAATCGAAACATATGCACGAACCGAAATGGCATATTTTCTATAAAGAAGTCAGAGGGGTGGGTTCAGACAGCGCAAGAATGGTGGACGTCACTGTTGAGCTCAGCGGGACAAAAGCGGGGTGCTCCGAATATGAGCACATGTCGATCCTGCCGTAGCAAGTCAGTCCGAGCTTGACCTCGATGGTTGTTGCAACAGTGCTTGAATATGCTCCCCACGATCATGGGTTTGAATCTTTGCCGAGTATTGTATTAATTCAGACAAAGCTCCTGGAAACTTTGAGCGGCCGGAGTAGGTAAGAACATCATCGTGCCCCCTGTCACTTCTATATTCCTCCCCTATTCGATTCCATAAGCATCATGGAGTTCATATAATATGTGCTATGATAATGTTATGTATACTTGGCGCTTGTCGAATTTGTGGTCTTTACTTTACTACTTGCAGAATCAAACAAACCGGAAGTTATCAAATCTCGGAGTAGGTGAATCTCGAAGAAGTGTGTGTCTTTGAACACTCCTTGCCCATCAACTTGACTTTTGCATCCCTCTCACGAGAGAGTGTGTCAATCACTTCCCTAAGAGCATTCGCGCATCCCTACCCGAGGTGCGGACACGCAACAGGAGGTAATTGAGGGTCCCGCGGCTCGCGAGTTTGCCACTCCCTCACCCATACCCTGACCAATAGGGGTCGTTGGGTGAGGTGGCACAGAACAACAGACTGACTGCAACGAAACAAAATTAACAAGAATCGGTCCGAACTTAGCAAGAATCTCTCCAAAAACTAGGCACGCAACAGAAGAAGAGAGCACACGAAATTGGCGAGCCCGCGAGGTCATTTCACTGTCCCGCAACCTTGCGGGAGTTGCGGTGGAGCGACCTCTGCTGCCCGGGCCCCGAACAGGGCATCGCGGCACCTCTGCCCGCGCTGGGGTGTGGATGCTCTAAGTGTATAGCCACACGTTAACTTCAAAAGGCTTGAAACTTGGACTTTTCGGACTTAGGCTCACGAAAATCTTCAAACCTATTTTGCAACATGGGGAAAAAAAACTTTTTTTTCAACGTTGAATGTTACGATCTCACATATGGTAAGGAACCTGAAACCAAGTTTTGGTACACACATACATGGACAAAATTAGGTATAAGATCTTACAGTTCCATACTTAACCCTTAAACGCCCTTGGGGTCTAAAACGGGCAGCCCAAAATTGGATCACAGCATCTTTTGGACTTGGGCATCATGAATAGTGCACTTTTTGAACTTGGGCATCATGAATGGACCAATCAATGATGAGCTTGCAACCTCCTCCAAGGTTATGTACCACCCCAACCTACCTACCACAATCCTTTCAAACCACAAAATCATTCATACAAATTGTGATTTGAATTGTGAAAATTCACTTTTTGAATGCATCAGAAGAAGGTGACCAGTTTGACATCAAAATATAAGTGAAACGTTGAGTACAATGAGAGCTACAGGGAAGATTCTGTTGGAATCAAGCCCCTCGGGCTTGCTCGGGCGTTTAAGGGTTAAGATCACATCAAGAGCTGAATTTTTTTTTTTTTTTCATCTTGCATCGAAAGAGGGCAGTTTTGGGGGCTTTCAACTTTAGGAATTAACCAAAAGGTTAGGAAACGAAACGCCCCCAGTTCCACTTGGGGCAGTCGTACTGTACCCATGAGGACAGTTATAATAATAAAAAAAAGGAAAAGAGTTGACCCAGCACCAGAATGATGGCTTAGCAACACTCTCAGGGTGTACATGCCAAGTTTCTTTTTCCTTTACCACTCTCCATCATGCCTTTCAAGTGATCATGAGGACATGATTTCAGAAGTGGGCCTCGCTACTTCTCTTTCAAACCATAAGATGTTGTTTTTCACCTAAATTTGGCATATGTTTGATCCTTTAGGTTCATGCATCTCTACTCAATGTCAATTCTTTTAAGTTATGCGTAAAGTCTAAGAGATGCTCAAATGGGTTATGTTGCCTTTGGTCACGTTTGCATTACTCAATTATTGGGGTGCTAGTAAGGTACCCGTTGTCTCGGCGAGTGAAGGCTTTGTCTATAATACACACGTGTATGGACATATGCACCCCTTCCTTCCTATGTAAGATTGCATTTATGTAATGATGATAATAAATGATATGGGATGAACTTTGATTTTTGAATATATTACTTTAGTTTGGGTGACGGGGTTTTGGCATTCCTGTCTCATGTCGCCTTGTTCTTTGTTCTCCGCCCCGGCCTTGGTACACTCATTCTTTGTCTCATGTTCTTTCGGCCCTTGTTCCCGACCCCCGTCTTTGGTACTCATGTTCTTGCGTTCCTCATTTCTTTTATCTCGGTTCCCCACACCACGTTCCTTCTTCTTTGTTTTTTGTTCCTTGTTCTTCGTTCTCTCGTTCTCGGTTCTCCGTCCTCCATTCCCTCATTCCTCGACTAGTGTTTCTTGTTCTCAAATTTTCATGTTTACTTAGTTCCCGTTCGATGTTCATGTTCAGGACTTATTTGGGTATTCTTCCTTTCTCTGATTCATTCATCTACTTCTTTCCTTGTGACCTCGTCTTCTTGTCCTTCTAGTCTCCTTTCTATCTTGATTATATTTAGACAACTCTTAGTAGCAATCCAACACCACTTCCGAAAACTCTTCATACTCTTACAAAAACCCCAATTCCGTTAAAATGGCATTATTCCGGTAAAATGGCACACCTCAACTTTCTGAACTGTAGCTCAAAAACCATGTGATATAACAGAATTTGAAGGTGATATTAGGGGAAATGAGTGACAATGTATATAGAGAAGTGATATTACAAAAAAAATTGTGATATTACAGAATATACCATTTTATATGAGCACAAATGTAAGATCTAGTATGACAAAATGGCAATTGGCATAGTGCCATTTTAACGGAATTGGGGTTCAAATCAAATGCCAAAAGTCTTCAGATTCTTCACAATTGTACATATCATGTATGTATAATTATGGGACCTATTACTCAGAATGGTTGTACATAGAGACAAACACTCAAAGAATGATAGATTATGTTCCTTTTGAAGTTCAATAAATATATATATAAATAAATATATATATATATAAATAAATATATAAATAAATAAATAAATATATATAAATATAAATATAAATATATATATATATATATATATATATGAAGTAGTGCTCAAGTAAGACTTGTTTGCTAATGAACCCATAATAAAGAGATAAAATTGGGATAACTTTTAGTTATTTAGGGCAGTTTAGATGAAAGTTAAAAATTAATAATTTTTCCCAAGGTGTGTTCTAAATCTCGATGTTCATTGCGCCAATCCAACCAACAAGATGGAGAATAATAAAAGAGACAAGAACAAGGACAATCCAACAAAAGAAAAAGAAGTCAATTCAGATGATGAGAACGGAGTCAAAGCAATGGACAAATATGTGGTCAAGCCGACAAGTATGTGGTCAAGCCGACAATAATGTAGAGAGTTGAACCGAGAAGAACAAAACTAAAGCAACCGTAAGAACATGTAAAGTTCCTCTGACAGTTCATCCAACAAGAATGCACTTGAAGCAACCGTAAGAACATGTACAGTTTACTTGACAAGAATCAAGATAGTTTAACCAATAAGAACCAGTTCAACCACTAAGAACGCAACCGTAAGAACACGTAAAGTTCATTCGACAGTCAACCAACAAGAATGAAGTTGAAGGAACCGTAAGAACACGTAAAGTTCATCTAACAGGTATGAGGATAGTTCAACCACTAAGAACTATCCAGTTCAACTAAACAAGAATAGCTAATTGCAACTTTACTTCATACACAAAGATTTGAACATGTCATGAAGGTAGTTACATTTTGACGCTTGAAAATGTAACATCTCAAGAATGAAGGAGGTATCAACAGTATGTGTTAATCTGCAGTTGTAAATTTTTTTCACTTATCTTGTTGATGCCATTTTTATATTTTATATTGCAGGATGAAGTAACTTATCATGATTCTTGTGTGTTATTTCTTTTCTTCTACATGTCTGTTCAAATCTATGTGGTAACATATCAAATGAGAGTTATCAAAATTTACATTATCATCAAAATATGCCTCTCTATCTATCTTGCATATTTTCTAAATAATAGTCACTTCGCCATTCAAGAAAATCAACATAATATAACCAAAACCTTCCTCCACTCACCACATGCCCTCTCACATAAAAGAAAAGCCTCAGAAGGGGCAACACATTCGTATATGAAAAACCTCAAAAGGGACAAACGCAAGCGTACGATAGCAGTAGTGGCCTTGGAAGGGACAATTACAGTAAATGCGTAACGACGGCCCACTGACCGCTTGAATCGGAGGGGGCGGAACGGGAGGCAGCAGCTCTCCACGTAGACTTGCTATATCCGTCGACAGTGAAGCTTGAAGTGCGGTGAATCAGCACTTCCTCTAGATAATCCATCCTGCTTTACCCCTGCTCGCCGAAGATTCTTCACACTCCTCCCCACTCAACCAACAAACTCAAAACCAGCTAATTCCTCACCAGTGTCTGTCCGAGCCCTGGCTTGGCCTGGCCTAGTAGCCTAGATCGTTCCGCAACTGGAAAAAAAGCGATTCAAACAAAGCAGACGCCGCACCGAAAGATTCGGCCACCGCAAGCTGAGAATGTTGTGTGCACCTGCTCGCTCGCTCATTCTACCAGTCGTAGGGGCCGCGTAGCTGCTGCTGCTGCATGACCACCCTGCTCGATCTCCTCCCTCTTGCTAGTCTCTCGAGTTTTGAATTTCGTTCCGCGTTTTTTCCGCCCTCTGGGTGGCTCCCTGTTCTGTTTTCTGCGGATGAGTGCAAATTGAGTTTCTAGCTAGTTACTCGTTTCTCGCTTCAGACAATGTGGCGCCGATTTGGAGGTTAGCTTCATGCACGAGCGAGAGAGAGAGAGGGGGAGATTCTGGTCAGGGTTTAAGCTTGAATGGCACCCAAGCTTTTCAACCTCCAAGGAGGCTGACTGACTGACTGTTGGTGGTGACCCTCGCATTCCAAGCACCGTTGCGTAGATTTCAAGGCTCCGTCATGGAGTCGAGTTTCTGATCGAAGAAACGTCTGGATTAAAGAGGTAACAGGACGGATCATTCTCGACGACGATTACCCTAATCTTGTCGTCGTCATGGATATCGAGGGTGGAAATTCGATTATCGGAGTGCAGGTCTGAATTCCAAACCCATTATCGCCAATTCAGTAGCTTTTTCCCACCGACACATTAGCTTTTATGTATTTGGTCCCATCTTCCACCTCGTCGAAGAATTGGAAATCTACCGTTGTGTTTCTTCACAGCTTTCTAAATGCATGATTCAGGGTTTCGAGCATGGGTTTGATTGGTGGGTGTTTGGTGGCAGGAGCCAAAGATTCCAATGAAGACGGTGTTGATACTGGCGTACCAGAGCTTCGGGGTAGTGTATGGAGACCTGAGCACGTCACCGCTGTACGTGTATCGGAGCACGTTTTCGGGGCGGCGTCATGTGCATGACAACGACGACGAGATTCTGGGCGTGTTATCGTTCATCTTTTGGACGCTGACCATCATCCCCGTCGTGAAATACGTCTTCGTGGTCATGAGTGCCAGTGACAACGGCGAAGGTGAGAGAGAGAGCGAGACTCCAGACAATTGAGAACCTGGAATTCTTGTAAAGCAATTGGGGGGTTTCATCATCAATTGTGAGCATGTCGCTTTTTTTGCAGGTGGGACATTTGCTCTGTACTCGTTGCTGTGCCGGCACGCGAAGCTGAGCTTGCTGCCCTACCAACAAGATGCGGATCAGCAGCTGTCGACGTACAAAGTGGAGACGATCCCGCAGCAATCGAAGCAGGGGCTCCGTGTGAAGAATTTCCTGGAGAAGCATCCGCGCTCTCGCACGGCCTTGCTGGTCATTGTCTTGCTGGGGACGTGCATGGTCATCGCCGATGGTGTCCTCACACCTGCCATCTCTGGTACTTGGCCTCTTCACCTCCTCATCACTCTTCACCTCCGCATGTACAAGGCTCCGTATCACTTTTAATACATTCATAACTCATCTTCTTCTGGTTAAAATGAGACATGATTACAACATTACTCTTTTCTTTCTTTGGATTTTGTTCTTTTAAGAAAATCAATATCTTGGGATGCTCTTACAGTATGTCTTGAACCTCACAGTTAATTACAAAGGTCAGGCACCTGCTTGGTTATTCTTTTGTAAGCCTTTCAATTCATAGCAAGTCCATATCTGTAAATTCATGACCTCAAACTTAGTACGGAATCAGCTCAGAAACCGCCTCGAAGGCAGGGATTAAGCTATGATCGAGAATCAACTCATGCCGAAGTTCATCCTCCAAAATCTCATGCCCATAGCCTTTTCTAACTGCCGAAGATCAACCGAACGAGGTACAGTACTAACATGTTGCGATAATATGGTTCCAGTATTATCAGCAGTTACAGGTATCAAAGTTGCAGTACCAAGCCTTCACGAAGGTCAGTGACATGCTCTCTGCTCTCACTTTTCCATCATACTTCAAGAAGAGTGCTTGAAATCACAGCTTTCTCAACACTTTCATCTAGTTTGAAAAACATTCTTCTACCAAGAACTTCAATCTCTACATTTGTTTGGAGTATCGCTTACGACTGTCTCTTCTTGCTGAGATTGAAATCGTGAGCGCAATGTGAATGTGCGCTGCAGATATAGTGACTGCAGTGTCATGCTGCATACTAGCGGGCTTATTTGCGCTCCAACATTTCGGCACACGGCGAGTGGCCTTTCTGTTTGCTCCCATAGTCATCACATGGCTGCTCTGCATCTCCAGCATTGGAGTGTACAATATCATAGTCTACAACCCTCGCGGAATCTGGTCCGCTTTGTCGCCCTATTACATGTACAAATTCCTCAGGATCTCCGGGAAAGACGGCTGGATCTCGCTCGGTGGCATCGTGCTCTGCGTCACAGGTACTAGCAGATGGAATGTAGCATCTGTAAGAGCACGTTTGCTGAGGATTGTGAGCACCGAATCTGATCATCTTTGAGGTGATGGTTGCTTTATGAAGCTTTTTTTGATGCATGTGTGCAGGAGCTGAAACGATGTTTGCGGATCTTGGCCACTTTCATCGATCGTCTATCAAGGTAATGTATCCATCTTAAGAATGTTTGTGATTCTTTTGCTAATGGTGGAATATTTGAATAGTGTGATTAGTGAGCAGAGTAAGGGATTGTGTGTAGCATATGGCAAGAGTGAGGAGAGGAAAGAATAACCTTTATAATCCCTTTTTATGAGGAATGCAATTATTATGTATTTGTGGGTGTAGTAATTTATTTAGTTTTTTGGCCTTTTATCACGTTTAGGCAATCTCTTATGAGACGGATAAAATGTTAAAATAACATGTGTAATAACATTCACCAATTTAATGAGATTAAGGGGCTGATTTTACTCGTGGTGATAGTGAGTGTAATAATATAGGTGGAAACAATCAATTGAGGGTATTTTTGCAACCACTACATATACGTTTGCGTGCAAAGAAAGCCTCTAAGGTCTATGTCATTGATCATAACCCATGTACACTTTGAACATCATAAACTTGTTTATTGGATGTTGACTTAAAATTTACTGATCTTCTCAAGCTACTAGTGAAATCAATAAGTGTCCCAAGACACTCATTGTCAACACTTCATATTTGTACTTGTATAAATAGAAAAAACAAGTGTAAAACACTATTATACACGCATTGACCAAGTGGTGTACACTCATCTGCTCAAGAAGAACATAAATCCTTCACATCATATATGTTTCTACAAAATACTTTCCACAATACATCAAACTCTATTTATAGATAGACACTAATTAAACTGGTTCTATGATCAGAATAATAGAAATTCCTTGTCATCTTACAATCAGCTTGTGTTTGCAGATTGCTTTTACAACCGTAGTATACCCATGCTTGTTGATGGGCTACTTCGGACAAGCTGCATACTTAACCAAAAACCGCGATGAAGTCGGAGACAGCTTCTACAAATCTATTCCAAGTATAACATTTCCCTTCCCATATACTAGTCTCCACATTGTGATGAAACCATTAGCAAGCAAAAGAAAACTAGAATCGGAATACAAATGGATGTTTTAAATGGATTCCTGTGTGTTGCAGAGCCCGTGTTTTGGCCGGTGTTCGTGGTGGCCACACTCGCGGCGATCGTGGGGAGTCAAGCCGTGATTTCGGCGACATTCTCTATCATCAAGCAATGCGTGTCGCTTTGTTGTTTTCCTCGAGTCAAAGTGATTCACACCTCCAAGCGGATCCATGGCCAAGTCTACATTCCGGAAATCAACTGGATCTTGTTCGTTTTGTGTATCGCTGTCACCGTTGGATTCCGGGACACCATCACGCTTGGAAACGCTTACGGTAAAGCTTCAGCCTGCATCATCGAGACTTTTCCAAGTTTCAAAAGTCATTGTGTGCCGTTTCTAACGTCGATTGTGGGAGGGAGCTGCAGGTCTAGCAGTGATAACAGTGATGTTGGTGACAACGTTTCTGATGGCACTGGTGATACTGATCGTCTGGGGGCGCAACATACTGTGGGCACTGGGATTCTTGATCTTCTTCGGCAGCATCGAGCTCATCTACATCAGCGCCTGCATCATGAAAGTGCCGCAAGGGGGGTGGGTGCCGCTGGTGCTCACGGTCGTGTTCATGAGCATCATGTACATCTGGAACTACGGCACGGTCAAGAAATACGAGTACGACTTGCAGAACAAAGTGACCATGCAGACGTTGATGAGCATGGGTCAGAGCTTGGGTCTCGTTCGTGTGCCGGGCATTGGCCTTGTTTACACCGAGCTTGTCACGGCTGTGCCTCCCATCTTTTCCCATTTCTTCACCAACCTTCCGGCTCTGCACGACATTCTCGTGCTTGTTTCCATCAAATCCGTGCCTGTGCCTTACATTCCTTCCAACGAGCGGTACCTTATTGGACGTATTGGCCCCAAGAGATTGCGTATGTACAGGTACTGCTCCCATTTTTGTCTAGAAATCAATCTTCATTTGGTTACAAACAGAATCAAGAATCTACATCACCACATACGCATGTCGGTTTTCATTCTACATCTATTGAATGCTCAGTGCACTATTTTGTAGCTTCGATCAATCCTGTATATGCGCCATAATAGTTGCATCAGAGTTTGTGTCAGCTACATATGGTGGTCCCAAAATGCCGATCCATCACAGCAATGTGTTGATACTTTTGGAAACAAAAGACGGTTCTAAGTAGATCCGTAGTCAGTCGAGAGAGATCCGGAAAGAAGTAGGAATATGTGCACCTGATTACTTCTTTTTTCATTGATGAAGCTTGAACTATGAAGTACTTATCTTTTAATGTTTGGCAGGTGTGTGGTTCGCTATGGCTATAAAGACATACACAAAGACGACCACAAGTTCGAGGACAAACTGATACAGAACTTGGGAGAGTTCATCTTGAATGAAGACGACGGGGAGATGGAGCCTCTGAATGGTGACGACGTCGAGGATGGGCCGCTGCAATTCTCCGGCATCCGATCGTCAAGTCTGGTGCATGCGGTCAACAACGACAATGCCGAAAGATCTACCACCAACAAAGGCAAAGAACCAACAACAGCTCTTGCAATCACCCAGGTACCATACCGAAAAACACATAAACCTTCAACTGGCTCTTGTTCGACTCCCCAGCTTCGATTGCCCGGGGGAACTTATTAGCATGGGATTTGGTGTAGGAGTCAAACTCGCGGCCGCCGAATGCGAAGAAGCGGGTGCGATTCGACACGCCGAAGCGCAAGGAGGTGGATCCTGTGGTGAGACAGGAATTCGAGAAGCTGAAAGAAGCCAAGGAGAAAGGTGTGGTGTACATCCTGGGCCACTCTTACGTCGAAGCCTCGGGTGCCTCTTCCCTTGTGAAGAAACTGGCTATCAATGTTGTCTACACTTTCTTGAGACGCATTTGCCGTGGCCCCTCTGTCGTGCTCCACATTCCTCAAGAAAATACCATCGAAATCGGCGTTGTCTACAGAGTGTAAATACCATGGCTACTTTCTTCCTTCTTCAAGGTGAGCACTCACCGCCCATCAATGTCACTCTTTGATTGCTTCCGTTTGTGAAAGAGGTTGCTTAATCAAAGTATGTGCTTTCTGCAGGTTTAAAAGGAGTTCTCATGACACCAACAAATTTCTTGTTGTGCACAACAAAAATTGTATGCAATATGTATCAAGTCTTAATATGGGGTCTGGCAGGCATCGAGCTGAGGTTTTTTGCAACGTAGCAAGGCTGAATCTTAATGAGTCTTCGACCGGCTTTTTCAATTTTGTTGCTAAAATTGGGAGTTTTAGTTCAGCGAGTGTACATACGACAAAACATCATGGTTAGAAAAGAGGTTTACACTGCTCTGTACATTTGCGAAACTACTTGTACTTTAATGAAAAGCTCCGAACGATCAGTTTACAAGTTCCGTCTGATTTGCCAAAGCTATCACTTTTACTCGCCTCATAAACTGTTCTATGAGCCCAGCTTGTGAATGTAACACGGCATTCTAAGACTGTTATTCCTATCTTGTAGATGTGGCCCATACGATGATTTGGTAATTCATAGACGTTATTTGGTGTTTTGCTATTTTAAGGAACTTAAATATACATCGTTACAGCGTTTATCTATTGGTAGTTAAAACTCTTATAGTAGTGAGTTAGATATATTACTTAAGATTGGGTGACAGGGTTTCATGATCTCCGTCTCCCGTCCCCCAATCTTTGTTCTCAGCCGCTCTTGGTATACTCATTTTTCATCTCCTGTCCCTCATGGTCTGGCCTCACCGGGGTCCCGGCAAGGGCAAAACCCCAGCCCGGAGCTTACGTCAAAGGAGTAGGCGGCCCCTTTCCCCCCTGCTGGGGTGATGGTTGCAAGGGGAGTGCCTTGCATCCAGCAGGCCCCCTCCGTGCCCAGCTGGAGCCCCCATTGACAAGCCGGGCACTTTTTTTTTTTTTTTTTTTTTTTTTTTTTTACAGAATTTAAAAGAATTGTATTAAAAAAAGAATAGGATTTAGAAAAAATATAGAAAAAATTTTGAATTTTTTTTAAGGGGGCCGACTGCCGCCTTTTAGTCCCTCAACCTGCTGGACCGGCATGCTCCCAGGTCGAGGTCACACCGGCCAGCAGGGGTCCGAGCCCACCAGCCCATGCTGGCTGGACTGGAAATTTAGGTGTGGCTGGGCCATCAGCCCTTGTTCCTGCCTCCCGGCCCCTCATCCTCATCTCCCGTACTCATGTCCTCTCGTTCCTCAATTCTCTATTCTCGGTTCCCCACACTACGTTCCTTATTCTTTGTTTTTTGTTCTTTGTTCTTTCGTCCCCAGTCCTCCATTCCCTCATTACTTGTCTCCCGTTACTTGTTCTCGAATTCTCATGTTTACTTATTTCCCGTCCCATGTTCCTTATTCAAGCATTCTTCCTATCCTTGATTTTTCCATCCACTTCGTTCCTTGTGACCTCGTCTTCTTTTCCCCTCGTCTCCTTTCTACCTTAATTATATTTAACCAACTCTTAGTAGCAATCCAACACCACTTACGAAAACTCTTCAAACCCTTACAAATCAAATGTCACTTACCAAAAATCTTTAAATTCTTCAAAACTCTTCATGTCATGACATGAAAACTATAGGACCTATTATCAGAAACAAACAGTGGAAGAATGATAGATTGTGTTCCTTTTGAGGTAATATATATATATATATATATATATATATATATATATATATATATATAGTAGCAAGTAAGACCTGTTAGCTAATTAACCCATAATAAACCAATAAAATTATAATAGCTTTTCGGTAACTGGGGTAGCTTAGCTGAAAGTGTAAAAATTAATAATTTTCCAAAAGTGAGTTCAAAATCTAGGTATTCATTGTGTCAATCCAACCAACAAGATGGGAATAAGAAAAAAGACAGGAACAAGGACAACTAAACCGAGAGAAAAAGGAGTCAACTGAGATGATAAGGAAGGAGTTGAAGCAACCGACAAGAACGTGGTCAGCCGACAATAATGTATAGAGTTGAACCGAGAAGAACAAAGTTGAAGCAACCGTAAGAACACGTAAAGTTCATATGACAATAATGAGGATACTTCAACCAACTAGAATGAAGTTGAAGCAACCGTAAGAACATGTAAATTGCATCTAGTAAGAACGATTCAGTTCAACCAATAAGAATAGGTGATTGCAACTTTACTTCATGCACAAAGATTTGAACATTTCATGAAGGAAGTTACTAACATTTACACGCTTGAAAATGAAACATTTCACCAATGAGGGATGCATTAACTCTAAGTTTATCTGTACTTATAAATTTTTATCACTTATTTTTTGATGCCTTCTTCTACTGTGTGAGACTTTGATGTTTGAAGGCTTCTTCTAAAGGTCTATGAGCATAAAACATATGTTTACTTGAAAAAAGTTATTAAATTGGAGATGGAGGTATAACAATATCAGGGACTTTTTAATTATTTTCCTCCAGTCCCTCTTATAAGCCTTGGCAACCAATTTTGGAGGCTGAGTCCAATATTTTAAAAGGCCTAAGAGGGTTGAGAGATGATGCTTGTTTCAAATCTTTAGTGCACCATTCATCCATTTGCCATTTGGCTAGCATGCACATTGTCATATACTGATCAACATCGATGTGTTAACTAACCATATATAGTAAGTGGCACAAAAAAGACTCGATTTTCATATTTGCAAGCTCATTGGCAAGTGACCAAGTAATCAATTTTAGTAAATGGGCAAAGCATTTAAGAGATTAGACCAAGTAGACTTATTAATTTTGGATTAGTTATAACTTTTGGAAGTGAATCGTGTAGGTATATCCAAAACCGCTTAACCTAAAATGTGCACCATGAATACATTAGAATTTACAATCACAAGCTATAATGTACCTCCCAGCTTAAGTTGGTCTATGAGCGGTTTGAGGTGTTGTGTGGGTTTTGAGCCACCACCTACCATATGAATTCCAACATGCATCTTCAGAAAGCTCTTGATGTATTTGATTCATAAATCATTCAAAACATCAAACCTATGACAACCTTGATTGCCAAAACTATACTAAGAGGGTGATGCAAGAGTTTCACCATTTCATACCCTCACCCCGAATTTAATAGCAAATGATAGTGATGACATACCCATAAGACTTTCAGTACTTAAAGATTGTAGGTTCAATCCCTTGATGTGAAACCTCCTCACCAACACTTGATGCAAACTCTCACCTCGAGATCTTATGTGTCAATTTTCATTATAAAAAATAATAATGATAAAGACAACAAAAACCAAGTGTTACATAAAAAGTTTAAAAATGCAATTCTTTTGGCAACGAGAGCAATGATTGGGTGTGGATGAATTTCATCCCAAATAGTTTCGGTAACAACTTCTAGCTTGACCACAGAGCCCTTCATGTTGCAGTGCGACAATTTCGAAAGAGAATCTTACGAATACGAAGATCACATATCCAGGATCTGGCCAGGGAGAAGATATCTCGTTGTCGAATCTACGGTTCCTCTCCCTGCAATAATACGGGGGGCGAATGCACTAGGGCTTTTCACCATTGCTGCAAACTCAGAGCTATGGCGGAAGAGGGAGTTGCTGTAGGACAGTAATGCAGGAGGCAGATCGAGAGAGATGCAGGAGGATTTGTTATAGCAGGGAGCTAGGGAATGAAAGGGACCGATCGGCACTGCTGTGAAGGAGCTGCGGCTGCTTCTACCGCTTGGGCTGCTCTTTAGTTCTCTTCATTCTTGCGTGAGTGAGGGTTTAACAGGGGCGCCATGGGGGAGACACTAACTCTCTTGAGTTTGCACGACATTGAGCAGGTTCGCAAATCTCTCCTCGAAGCTTCGTGAATTCGATTGATTGATTGATGTCCCGAGGTTAGGGTTTGGATCTGCTAGAGATCGCTCGCAATTTCATAGTCCTTTGAATCTGCAGGAGCCTGAGCTTCTGAGAGTCGATGGCGAGCGAATCCGACGGCAGATGCAAGAAGTGGCTGTCGGACACTATCGAGCTTTCATCACTGCGGCTGATGCGGTCCAAAATATCACACACGAAATTACCGCTGTGGACGAGCATTTGAAAACTCTGGTAAGTACTGAGATTGTAAAACGTTTTGCAAGCTTCTTGTACTTAATCGATCTAATTTACAAAGTATGACCTGCATTTAGCCTCTAGAATGGATTTGATTACTCTAGTAGTATCAGAATACTTGTTTGCGCAATTGTAATGCAATCAGGGGCTGAGGCTTTGTTGTCTTACTCTGCCAAGATTGCAGAGATTCCGAAGCTCATCACCGGCTGCAATGACTTCATGGAAGATGCACAGCAGATATTGGAGAAGCGACAGCTTAATCGAACTTTGCTCGCGAATCATAGCTCGCTTTTGGATTTATTGGAGATTCCACAACTCATGGACACGTGAGTGAATGTGTGAAGGTTGCAGTCTAGAAAGACACTTCCGAGTTCCTTTAGTTCGGAGATCGTAGAGTGAGATTTCTTCTACGTTCTTCGAAATTTTGATAATTGGCCTGGTCTGTTAGTATTTTAGGCTCAAGAGCATTCTTTGATCGTGCAGATGTGTGCGAAATGGAAATTATGACGAAGCTCTTGATCTTGAAGCGTTTGTCTCAAAATTGGCAACGATGCATTCAAGGTATGTATCGTATTGAGCACGTGTGTTACCACATCAGTAACAACGTTTGCGGCGACCTGATTTGTAAAAAACTCTCGTTTTTTATGAGATGCAGGCTTCCTGTTATTCAATCTCTAGAGGCGGATGTAAGGCAGACAACTCAATCATTGCTTGCTCAAATCCTGCAACGCTTGAGATCAAACATTCCGGTGAGTTTCATATCAAAACCACGTGTGTAGTGACAGTTTGGCACTAGGTTAAGTGCCATTTGGTGATCTTCTGTTACAGAGTGCAGGCGCACCTCATAAATGGCTAACTTCGATTATTCCTGTAATTTTGCGTGTAGTTGCCAGAATGTTTGAGGGTGATTGGCTACTTGCGGCGTTTGGCTGTATTCAATGAGCACGAAATTCGACTACAGGTACAGCTCTTTCTAAACTCTTCTCAAGTTCCACTATACACATTCCTTATGAGCAATAGTTACCAGGATTGTTCAGGGGTAGTGACCATTTGTATTTCGATTACACGATGTATAGATACTTTTTCGTAGCGATGGTCATCTGTGAGGACGTAGGACTGCACGACGCTCTTTGGGACCTCGACGTGACTTTTTCTATACAACAGTTCTTGAGATGCAGGGAAGCATGGCTGGTGGGCATAATCGATGATCTAGACCAAAGCAATCCTTATGAGTATCTGAAGAGGATGGCATATTACCATCGTGTACACCTATTTGACGTAGTTATGCAGTACCGCGCAATTTTCTCGGACGACACCTCTGGTCATGAGGAGAACACTGATGGAGGTCTTCTGTACAGTTGGGCCATGCATCGTATATCGTCACACCTTAATGTGCTTCGTGACGTACTTCCTCAAATTACTGAGGGCTCGAATCTGGCTCACATCTTGGGAGAGTGTATGGTAAGTATCCTAAAGGCCTGCACTTTCTGTCATCTCTTTTGTGCGCCTTCAGAGCAAGAAATGGAGCAAGCCAGGACTTAAAATATGGAAATGTTTTGTCCGCTGCCATAAGCGATGCTCATGGAGGTTGGAAATCGTGGAATAATCTGACTCACTATGATATTCTGGTCGTTTCAGACTTGTGGAATGAGCCTTGGGCGCGTTGGTCTGGACTTCAGAGGCCTGCTTCCTCCGGTATTTGAGAGGTAAAATCGAGGCTTTACATGTTAATGTTTCAGTCATATGTGATACTTTAATCACTTGTTTAGCATTTGTACCATGCTAATGAGAACTGCAGTCTGTTGTCTTTCTGACTTAGGCTCCTGGGGCCAAGTCTAGACTGGCACTAACTTATAGCTGTTGATGTGCAGCTGTGTGCACGACCTATTTGTGCGTAACATGTCGGTCACAGTTGACAACTTCCAGGTGAGCAGGTGTTCGTAGTTCCACCTTTCCATATAGAGTGTCGAGATAATGTAGGCGTATGATTACAAGAAAATCCATAATTTGCTTGTCTAAAAGCTTGGAGGGTAGGTTTTCGGAACCTGCAGTGAATTTTCACACGGTGTTCTTTGTCGCACCATGGAGCTTGTATAGCTTCAAGAAGCGACATTCTCGGTCATGAGGGCACTCAGATCTTTCGACAAAGTGGATGCACTTCAGGATTTGCAAGTTTTAGATGTGTGACAAGCTGAATCGAAGGCTTATAACGTAATCTGGTTTGACCTTTGACAGCATGTACTTGATTCACATCGTTGGGTTCCCCTTCCTCCTGTGATCCTTGGTAGAGGAACGAGCGGCCTAGATCATGCTTCTGACGATGTGGCTCCACCCTACTCCATAATGGAGCATCCTCCACTAGCTGCCTTCGTCAACGGTACGTTCCGGCCAGACATCCACTCTGATGATTTGTTCTAGTTCATCTCTACATTCTTTGATCCTCTAATTTGTATTTTGAATTTTACTGTGGCATAATGGTGCTTTCTATTTCGCTGGTGACTTGTTGGAATGCGTACTACGTCGCATTTGTCTATGCACGTTTGATCATTGACTCATGCTGTGAGCCTGATGTGTTCTTCAAAGTTTGTTTTGTTCTGAACGATGGACTAACACAACTATCTGGTCTCAGGTGTTTTAGCTGCGTTGAATGAACTGAAACATTGTGCTCCCATCAACCTGAAAGCCACATTAGCTATGGAGCTCCAATGTGCTCTACAGAGTGTGGCTAATTCGCTCTTACGTTATAATGCAACCCGCATTGTGAAGGACAGTGAAAAGAAGTTGTTTCTAGCCATGTGCCGGGCATTTATAGAGGTACTATCATGAGCCCTCGTCCGCCATTCCGGGACAAATCGCATATTTCAACACTGCATGTATATCACTACCATCGTTCGTCATTGTGCAGGTCGTCTGCCCATACTGCACCCTCTGCTTTGGAAAGTGCTGCCCAGGAGGATCAGCGTTGATACAGACCAATGAGGTGTTGGAAGGTGTTCGGAAGTTGGTGTCTACGCAGACGTCATACTCGAAGGACATTATCAGAAATGGAAGTCGTTCCTTGGACCTCAACGATTTGCGGCAAAATGTTGTACCACCCTCGGCGACGGCTAGCGAATCCGCACAAGCAACAGGCCAAGATGAGAATGGTAACGGGAATATCACCGAAAATGGACATGGAGGTTCATTGACGGAGGATGGTGTTGAGGCAGAGAACTCAGGTGCAGTTGTTGGTGGGCCACGAGAGGAAGAGACACCTTCAGAATCAAATCCTAGTCCCGGCAGTCAAGAATTAGAATCATCATGATACTGCCGAAGGTTATCTAGTTCATAATGTGCTCAGTGTAGTCATCATACTGGCAGAAGCATCTAATTTTGTAGGCTCCATTTGATTCCAAGATTTGTTAGCAGTCAGTCCCGCAGCAGCCTGTGTATATCATTAGCCAAGATAATTCATCCTTATTTCTTCATTCTATCACGTACCTCTCTAAATCTTGCACATTGCACTCTTGTACAACTAGTATGCTAACAGAAGTCACCAGAGTGCATGGAACATACCGAGTACAGAAAATCATTGATCATCTTTCTTGTACATCGAAAGATACCAAATACTAACTTTCTTGGTATCATACTAACATGATACAAAGTACTAACGTGAGGAGATTCCAGACAGAAATCTGCATTCTTCACGAAACTATGCGTTCTCATTGGATCCAAAGAACAGTCTCCACCAATGCAGAACCACTCTTCAAACAACTGTTCATGGAGGTTCAATTCGTCCATAGAGTCGATGAAGAGTACATCATACGAAACCTCTGAAGAAGACATCAACTACGGAAGAGCAAAACATGGTTACAGAATGAACACTGAATGTGCAGGCGATTGATTGAGGAGCTAAAAACAGCTATGGGAAATAAGAGTACAAGATGTACAGAGCTAGGATCTAGTAAGACAAGTAGAGGTTCCACCGAAACACAACAGCTATAGGGCTAGTCTTGACGGTTTCCACAATGCAGTAGCCTTTAACACCTCGGAAATCCTCGGTACCACCAATTACGGCGAGCTCCGTCGTGGGCGTGACGCCTCCGACGTTGCCTTGCACTGTGATACTGCCATGGTAGCTCGATCCCCTTCCGAACGCTAACGTGGATGTCAGCTGAATGCCCTGCTTGCCCTGCAAGTCACTGATGGGTCCATACCCTCGCTCTCGACCCAGCAACTCGCTCTTGCTGCGATCGGGACCGTCCCTGATTTCGTTGTCGAACACCAAAAAGCTCCCGAACCCAATCTTGGTGAAATCGTTCTGTCCCGTCCCTGGCAAGCGAACGATTCAAACATTAGAATCGCAGCTACCAATATAGCAACAGTTACCATTCAGAAACCAAAGAGAGAGTGAGATGTGGTGGTGCCTGCAGCTGCAAGAACTGTTGCGTCTGGAGGTGCTCGAGACTCGTGGATGTAGAGCGTGAGGTTGGATTGCTTGGGCGCTGCCACTAACGAGTAACCCAGCTTTGCTAATGCCCATGACGCGAGCGCCACCAGTGCCACTGCTCCCATTTGCTGGTTCGACATGACGCTATCACCAATCTCCTCTCTAAACAGCAAACAATCGAAGCAACTATCAATAAACAAGCTGAGTCAATTCATGAAGAATCCAACACTTTGATCAGTCCGCGAAAGTTCCAAGTATCACACACTGTAAGCAGAACCTAGAAGGGATCGCTTCCGCAAAAATGACAGCATAATTTCTTCGAACTACCACGTACATAAGCCAGAAATTTAACATTCGCTTTGACGATCAGAGAAACGGAAAGCATCCTTTAGAGAGTCTCTTATACTAACTGCTGTTCTCAACACCAGCTTGCTCAATTCTAAATCGACTGAAGCCTAGCCCAGACACTCAAAACCTAAATGTACCCACATACCATTGATCCTCATGTGGAATTTGATTCAACTACCGTATCAATCTCAACACACATTACGAAAAAGGTTAAACCCACATGCCATAAACCCTAAGAGAGAAAAGCGATCCTCTTCTTCGAAACCCTAAAATTACAGTCTCGATAGAAGCAACGTATATCTTCGTAGTCCCAGCGCTCCAGCCCTAACAGCATACAAAGTTCCTTCTCGAGGAGACGAAAATGCAGGGGAGGGATCAAACGCAAGAGAACAGGAAATTGAGATGTACCAGAAGGGTTTCGAAGGTGAGCAATGTTGCAAATGTGCGCGCAATTCGGACAAGATTGAAGCGCAGATTAAGTCACATTCGATTGTGGTGGTCGAAAGATGAGCGGAATGGGATGCTATCATTGCCAAGTGGCTGCAGTCCACAAGAATTACCCTTTTTGATGACTTTCTCCTCAACCCAATTGCAACCATGGTAAGCGGAATACAAGCATATTCTCGTGCTTCCAATTTTCGAATCCATGCTCATATGTATTTTGTACTTACAAACGTGTATAAGAATACTATTTTAAGTACCAAAAAATGTAGTTATGTGAGAGATTCCAAACTCAAGTATGGAAATACTCTGATAACCATGATTGTAATATGGTGACAGCGTTGTCTTATCAGTCAAAATTCCTATTCATTTGTCAAACACAATTTAGATAAGATGTACATTTGATACATTGATGATGTCTTGGATGTACATCTCATCTAAATTGTGTTTGACAAATGAATATGAGTTTTGTTTGATAAGACAACCCTACATGGTGGTAAACATACCGTAAGCCAAGCTCATATTCAGGTAAGTGATGCACATGAAAAGTTACGGAGTGCTAAAACTTGATCTGTAGACTTGGTTCAACATTTCTACTTGTTTTAGAACCACAATGTGTATCTCAAATGTGAGGAATTTTGTCAGTTCTTCATTAACCCCTAAAGATCCAAGAGGACCAAATCGGGCTTTTGCTATTTTGGGCAGCTTAGATGAATAGGTTAAAAGTAATATTTTTGCCTAAATTTTTTAATGGGTGCTCCCTATACTGCAAAGTGTATGTGGTAAAATTTACAAAGCCAAATTCCAATTTTTGAGTCTTCTACAACAATTCTTGTTTTGCGAGCCGAACTGGGGCAGTTTAAATTTAGTATTTTTTTGAGATTTTTTTTTGGAAATATGTTCATGACCAAATCACTACTTAAGTTCCAAAGGGCCCCAAGTCAAAAAGTGTACCAATTTTACAAGGGCAGCCTCCAAAAGTGTCAAAAATAATCTCAACAATGCCCAAAAAAACTTCGTAGACAAACTTTGGATGTTATAATCTCTCAAATGGTAAACATCCAACGGTCAATTTTTATATCAGATACTGAAAATTGGCTTAGGTACAAGATCTTACGGTTGGAAGTTAAGAAAAGAATAAAAAAATTGTTTCGCACCCCTTGAAGTGCATAGAGGTAGAGAATTGGAGTTTTGAGGTTTTAAGCTCCCAAAAACACCCAAGGATCTTTAGGGGTTAATTAAAAACTATTGACTGTGAGAGAATGTTGCTTCCACAAGAATCTCATTGTAATTTATTATGGATTCTTCCTACGGGTGAGCGCTTCCATGTTCATTTTTTAGAAGATGTAGTATTTGGATTAAGCCTTTGCTTCTACCTAATCCAACCATTTTTCAACCGCCAAAAACAAATGTTGTATAGGTCTTTGAGTATATTACCACTGTATATTCAAGTAAGTGATGTACATGAAAAGTTGTTATCGCAAGTTGGCTTTTTAAAAGCTTTTAAAGTTGTCTTTCGAAAGGTAGGCACTTTTGGGCACATCCTCATCCTCAACTTTTGGTACTAGGTGAAGCTTTAAAAGATTTGGTTTCAATTGTCCAACTTGTCCACCTGGCATTGTAGTTTTCAAACACTTGTAGTTTGCAAATTCATTAGCAAAATGATTGGTGACATATAAAATATGAGAAGTGCAATCAATATTTTTGTTAGAGCAACCTCTATTATTCCTCAATAAAACTCAATTTTGTTACAGAATCACCCATTTCTGCTATTCTCCACATTTTGGCTCTACATCCTGAAATTATATGTGTATACTACTCATCTTATTATTCATGACAAATGGAAGATGATAGTGATGCTAAACCTCTAATCTATGTTTGATCTTTGACCCCTAAACAGACAAACATCTCAAAATGGAACACTAACGCCAATTAGACATAAGGTCCAATTTTATACTAATCCAACCAATTTTCACCAGAAACACTTCCCCGAGAGACTACTCAAACTAACAGTTTAGAATATACTCTCTGTATCACACAACATAAATCCATGTACAAGGTCTCCTTTCTCAAAACCATGAATCCAGGGACTGTTACAGAAAGAACAAGTGATGCAATGCTACGTAAAATGCACCCTCAATGTCCGAGGCTCGTAGCAACTTCTGAAGTTAAAAGCTAATAAATCTGTTGTTTGCTCTAAAAACCTGTAAACCGAGCTCCATCATTTCACAATGTCGGCTTCAAAATACGAAGAATGTGTACAACTAGATAAGGATCAGGAGCTTTTGAGTAGTATCATCATAAGTGGCATAATCCTCATCTCACCGTGTAGATTGCCACTAATTGGTTTCGAAGTATAAAATATTCGGGCAATTTGTATTCTTGCATTAACGATCACTCGGCTAATGATGGGTATCACCGGGCTGCAGCCACCAAAGCTGTCCGGGCGTGTGTAAAGGCACCGAGTAAGGCACCCAATTGTAGCTTCTCGTTTGTTCCAAAAGCTAATCTGTACCTGTAAACACGAATGCCAATAATATGAGGATTACTCACACCTTAGTTGGTCAGTTGCATATTTAATTATGATAGAAAACGAAGAGAAGTTGCGCGAACCATACTCGATATCTGCAAGAGCATCAATCAGCTGAACCCTCACTGCTGAGGGCATGTTGATACTAAAAACGAATCTGCCAGAGAAGAGGGAGAATATCAGTAAATGTGTTATCGGTGCAAGTGCGGAAGAGAAACTACAGTAGTCTTTATATGATGTTATTATTTTGATGTCAAGCAGCTACGAATGTGTACACGGGTGCTTGTAAAGCACAATGCAGACAGAGTACCATGGAACACCGCTGTAGAGTTTCTAAGAAGGAAGAACCAAGAGCATTGCATCAGGATGTGCGCTTACGGTTGGAGCTCTTTGACAACATCAACTAGTGCTAGTCCTTTGCTTGTCTTCATCTGCGTTATCTCTGTCGAAGCAAGGTTAAGGTAAATGCACCCATTCAGCTAGAGGTGAGTATCTACAGATAGCAAAACATTTGACTTAGTGCTCCTTTGACACGATGCATCTGACTAATGAGCAAGAGTGTTGGATAGTAAAGTGAAAAATAAACGAGTTGTGGGTTCCCTACAATATCATCAAGAAAAGAATGCAGGATACTTTGGTAGGCAGTAGAGAAATTTTCATTCAATAACCAGAATGCCATTTGCTCGATGTCTTTCGGCATGGGATTACCAGTGCACAAGTATACAGCTTCTTCAGTCAAGTGAGGGCTCGCCATTTGTGCCGACTGAGACAAATAAAACAAGTGCCACTGTTAGATAGCTGTATTTCACAATACGAGAGCATGCCAAATACTCTATCGAACTCTTACCTCAAAGAAACACACGGAAGCTTGAACGGAAAAAAACTGGTTTACTGAGATTGAGGTGTCCCAAAACATCCTAAAACTTGAGAAAATGATCAATGACCTGAAGGATGTTAAGGGCCTTGCGCAAATCGCCATTAACGAGTCTCACTATTGCTGCCAACCCACCATCTGTCACATCCAAGCTGCAAAGCCAGTGATGGGAGTTCATCAATAGTTGGATCAAGAATCTAACTAAACCCTCATCAACCAACCCGATTTAAGTCAACTAACCAAAGATGCTGATTACGTAATCTGTCAACAACAAGAAGAGAAAGTGCTCAACGGGATTAGAACAATTCTAATATTGCTACGAGTGTTTGAAGGTTGACTAACTTTCGCTGGCAGGGTCGAAAGACTTATCAAGGGAGGCTCAATAGTTACTACGATCCATTATTCAAAGTACTAAAATTTCTTTCAGCACAATGGAAGATTATTCAGAGCGAGATGATACCTTTCTTGCTGGATGACGTGGCGAAGTCGCTCTGTGACGTTGGCAGGATCCAGTGGAGCGAATCTGAACCGAGTGCACCGAGACTGCAACGCTGGGATGATCTTACTTGCATAGTTGCAAATGAGACAAAATCTAGTACTCTTTGTATACTTCTCAATAGCTGCGAAAATTTTCAGAATGACCACACTCACAATTACACAACAGCAATCAAGCTATTTCCAACTCGTGCCGCTTAAAAGGGGAGCAATCGAATGCAAACGAAAGAGAAAAAAGAAGAAGAGGAGTTATACTTCGACGTAAAGCAAACTGGGCGTCTTTCGTCATTGCATCTGCCTCGTCCAGAATCACGAGTTTCACATTCACCTTTGGCCTGCAGAGCACGTATTTGGTTATTCCATTTGATAATAAAAATCTCTCGATACGAAATCTAATCGGATGAGAGCTTCAACAGCATAGAAGTGGTGGTGATTTTACCCAAACGAGATACTCTTTGTACTGGCAAAGTCTTGCACTTGTTGACGAACCACATCGATACCACGATCATCAGAAGCATTAAGCTCCAAAATCATGTTCTGATACTGCGCTCCATAAAGCTTTCTCGCAACTGCCAGAATGGTGGACGTTTTGCCAGTCCCGGGTGGACCATAAAGCAGCAGGTGAGGCAGCCGATTCTCCCCTGTCAACTTATCAACTTCACACACACACCGAAGCCAGGCTCTTAACACAAAAATCACATTCCTTCTTACACCCTCCACAAGCATTGATCGTCCTTCCAAATTCACACCCTTGCAACCACACAGTTCTTACTGAGCTTGACGATGAGAAGTCGTTTGAGCCATTTGAAATATTATTCTTTGACCAACAAGAATCCAATAAAATAATTAGAATTCATTACCATCCAAACCCTAAATTACACAGAATTGGTGGAATAATAAGACATACTGGTATCAATTATCATACTATTTCTTGCACCCTCCAGATATATTGATCACACTCTCTAAGTAATCCACAGCCTTGCGACCACACAACCCAACACAGCTTTGAATGATGAGTACTTATGGAGCTGGAATAAGAACTCGTATTCGCTTAAGCTTGAAAGATGCATACAAGAATGTATTATAAAACCAAAATTTTATCGACTGTCCAAACCCTATTCTACACAGAATTGGTTGGACTTACTGGTGTCAATGATGTCCTTGTGAGCAGCCACATCGGCCAGCGAAGTGGGTCGATACTTCTCCACCCATGGTCCGCCTTTGACAGGCCGACCATTGTCGATCTTGCCCTTTCCTTTCTGAGCGGCTGACAGAGGTCGCAAAGGGATTGTATCCACCACCATATCCTCCGCCATTGTCACACAAAACCCTAAACCCTTCGAAAAACCCAAACGACGACGAGAGCTTCAAATCAAAGAAAAGTTTCGAAACTGGATTGTTTTTTTTCAAGAGAAAGTCTTGGTGGGTTCGAAACTATCGAAAGAAATGGATTGTTTTGAAAACAACAAAGCTCAATCTGCAATGAATCGAGTTGATTCTTGCAACGAAATTTCGACTTTTGCTACAAAATGTGGTCCGGGTGTTGGCGCCAAAACTGGAAGCCGAATGAAGATAGTCATCCTTTGAAAGTTTCAAGGGGGCTAGACAAGGTTTCTCTTCCTATAGCAGCCTATAACAAAATTTCACTACCATAGCCTCTCTACACTAATATTTATATTTAGTGTTGTCTGCACTAATTGATATAAAATCATTAAAAAAAAAAATTATCAAAGAGAATTCACTAACTATATTCACAAATTTACTTTTCTTCGAGTATTGTATGTAGTTATTTGTTCAGTAAAAAATCATCAAAAGTAAAAAACTATAGCAAACCCCAATTGTATAGCCTGGCTACACTGAACATAATTTTTAGTGTAGTGGATTTTTCTTTTGTAAAACCAAATATTTATGGTTTTTGGATTTAGATTTCATCACCGTGTTTAATAGAGTTCATTTTTTTTTGGTTTTTATAATTAGAAATTTTAGAGATATGGAGTTGTGAAACATAAAGTTTCAAATAATGATGAAATTTAATGACTTATATATTATAAGATTTTGGTTTTCATCGGTTCAAAATTTGATGTTTTTTTTTTAAAATATATATTAATTATTTATTACGAATTTCTTGCAGAGGGTACGGTATTTAGAGGGAATAGGTTCCTCATGAAGGCATTTTCACATTTCTATAGGGTTGAACTAATCAATCTAATGTGGTCAACCTAAATGATCCTATGCTTCTAAGGGATTTTCAAAGTTTAGCATACAACATAGTAAGAGTATGAACCTTTTCTTCTAGATCATGAAATATATTAGAAAAGTGATCCAAGTTAAATAGATTTTTAGTTTATATTTATTGGTTGATGTTATGAAGGTATAGGAGTCACGAGAAGGGACGAGAGCCATTATTTGATAACTCTAAAATACCCCTAAATTATTTTCCACTACGACATTGATGTTTTTGGCGGGTTACTAGTTGGTTGAAAGTGAGATGTTCATATCTTAATCCCTAGATGGTTTGACTCAAGGGTAGAAAAAAGAACACATTCTCAAAAGAAGTGTCAAAAATAGAAACAAAGGTAAGTTATTCAGATCTCAACCCATACAATCTTGTAATGGACATATTGTACATCATGTGGGTCAAATTTTGAGTCATGAGGCCTCATAGTTTGCAAGATTGTAACGTAGTAGTACTCAAAAAACATCACAAAGTCTCAACATTTTCACTTTGAAGTGAAAATGCTACCAATATACTTATTGCAATCAAAAATTTACAAAGAGGTTTACCTTCATTCTAGTAACACCCCGGAACAAAAAATAAAAAATAAAAAATGTGATAGAAAATTATATGTGCAAATAATGACCTAAGAATGGTGAAATTGCCAAAAAATTTACAAAGGAACAAAACTCCAAAACTCAACCCTATGCACTCAGATCCATGTCTTATCTTCAGTACATCTTTGAATTTTTCAAGGTTTGTACCACTAAAACTAGACTTTAATTGGAATCCATCCCAAAATTTAAAGTCAAAATCCAACGGTAGATGAAGGAGATATAGCTCCTCAAGAATCATTCATTCTTTCACTTCTTTTCAAGATGAAAACATCGTTGCAAATCCAATACCAAAAATATTTGGATCAAAAAGCGTACAACCAAAAAAAATTAGCCTTCATCTTAAGATCACGATTATGAGATAAAATCTCATGAAAACATCTTTTTGATATTCCTTATATGCCTCACAATGGTAAAACATGCCCCATGTTAGAAAACTCTAAAACAAGAGATGCCTTCACTAAAATGCAGGTCATATATCCATAATTTATTGTATCGGTCTATAAATTTTACCATGCAAACTAAACTTGATTTGGGACCCAAGTCGAGTGATTTCATTAAAGCAGACATTTGATGAAGAAATTATGAATCTTCAAAGCTGCTGCATTCTTTTAAAACTAGTATGCCCCCATGGTGTTTGCCACGCTCATACAAATAATTTTCACTATTTTTGGGGCCATAAATACTTCAAAATTCAATATCTCGGGATCAGTTAACCCATTTTGCAATTTGCTCATTTTCAACAAATCTTCAAGAAAGACCTTCTTACGACACCTCATGCGGTCCGATCCGACAAGCGGTTCTCAGATCATATTGTTACAAACAAACTACGTGCCTCAAAATATAGATGTCACCAAAAATTCTATGATATCACACTTTTATGGTTTTTGACTTTGATCGATGTCAAAGGGCAATATTAAAAACTTGACTTAGAAATTATTGTTGTTTTTGAACGGCCAAAAAGGCGTTTTTTAATGTCCGTTCAAAAACAAGAATGTTTCTCAAATGCACTTTACAAATATTTGTCATTTGATATCAAGAATTGACAATAACCTATTTTATTTTTTTCATTTTAAGCACCCCAAAACGTGCCGTTTTACAAGAACTAAGGTTCCATGTCCTTATTTTTTGATTGATGTAGACTTTGAGGTTCCATGTCCATATAGAACAATGTTATTTAAACAACTTTTGATACTGAACAAAATACATAGGTATACCTTGCCAAGTGTACTACCATATGCATTTTGGAACACTCTTCGTTTGAAATTTCATTTACAATTTTATTTGTGAATACAAGATTTGGAATATACAATCCATAAAATCCTACATCAACTTCTATAATTGATTCGTTGGAATAAGAAAAAAAATAGTCATAATTTTGTATAGATTTGTGTAATTTTGTGTAGAAAAGTCTTTCATGGTGAAAATGATTGATAAGGTTTTTAATTGTAGCCTCTAGAGTTGGAGTTCATAGCATTGTTCTTCATCTTCTCAGATTCATTCAACATCATTTATTTCTATGTAAATAAGTTTTTCTTGAGAGAGTGATTGACAAGGTTTGTAGTTCCTGCCTCCAAAGTTGGACTCGATTGGAATGTTCTTCATCTTCTCAGATTCATTCAACATCATTTATTTCTATGTAAATAAGTTTTTCTTGAGAGAGTGATTGACAAGGTTTGTAGTTCCTGCCTCCAAAGTTGGACTCGATTGGAATGTTCTTCATCTTCTCACATGCATTCAACGCACCTTTTATTTTCTTCTCTTTATTCAACTAACACTTGAAAATCACCTTCTCTTCTAGCCCATTCATGCCATTAGCTGGGGTTACTCATTCATGTGTAGAATTCAATACATGTGAAGAATCTTTGTAAGGTGTATAACATTAAGTTGGTGATGTTTTATTGCTCTCATCTATGGTAATTATTGCAACTTGTTCAACTATATAACTATTAGATAATGCAGATAATTCTAATACCTTATTCTTTTTGAGGTCTTTTTCCTTGAAAACAAATTCAAGTAGAGTCAAAGATAACAGTTATCTAAAGCCTATGTTGAAATTGACACTATAAATATATGTGGCATACTAAAAAACTCAATCACCATTGAATCAATCCAAAACTTTTTATGATTATTATTTCACCAAAAAATTAGTAATCATAAGTCCTCTTCATTGAAACTAAATATTGCTTCCCCTCGATCAAAAAACAACAATCTAAAATTCCCAATAACTCTAAAAATATATATTTAATCAAAATCCCAATATCATAGAAGATATAGATTAGCTTAAAGTTCACAATCATTGATCATAATATCAAATGAGGACTATGTAATCGATTATGATGTTAACTTGAATCTAATAATGCATCTTGAAATAACGAAAGGGGGAAGTAGTATTGTTCCAATTTCCCCTTTTCTGATGGGCATCGAGTTATTAGCATTACGAACGGACACTTCATTCACGCAGGCATTTTAACCCCTAAACGTCCATGGGGTATTTTTAGCCAAAAACTCATTTTCAAAAAATCTGATGTAGATGAAAACAAAGATAAGCTATTCAGATCTCAACCATACAAACTTGTAATAGACTTGTAGTAGATCATGTGGACCAAAACTTGACTCATGGGACCTCATAGATTGCGAGATCATAACATATTAGTGCGCAAAACAGGATACAAAATATCATCATTTCCACTTTGAAGTGAAAAATACTACCAACATGAAATTTGCAATAAAAAAATCAGCAACTAGAAAGTTGTTCATCTTCATCTCAAAGACACTTTTGTACCAAAAAAATTCATAAAAAAAAAATCTTGGCTCAAATAGTAGCCTTGTAGTCGTGAAAACTGCCAAAAATTTTACAAAGGAAAAATAGTCCAAATTAGACCCCTCGCACTCAAATCCATGCCTTTTCTTCAATATACCCTCGATTGGGTCAAGGTTTCTACCACTAAAAATAGACTATAATTGGAATCCATCTCAAAAAATAAAGTCAAAATCTAACGGTGGATGAAGGAGATCTAGCTCTTCACAAATCATCCATTTTTTCACTTTTTTCATCGTAGAAACATCATTGCAAAGCCAATACCAAAGTTATCTAAATCAAAAAACTTCCAACTACAAAGTTGTTGGGATGCATCTAAATATCAAACCTATGAAAAAAAATTCATGAAAAACTATTTTAGATTTCACATAATTGGCTTGCAATGGTAAAACATGCCAAATGTTTGAAAACCCAAAAACTAAAGCTGCCTTCACTAAAATCCATGCCATTTATTCATATTTTATTTTATGAGTCTGCAATTTGTACCACATAAACTAGACTTGATTTGTGACCTACCCCAAGTGATTTTGTCAAAAACGGAGTTCGGATGAAGAAGTTATGGCTCTTCAAAGTTTCTGCCCTTCATCCAAAATGTTGTTTTTCGACACTAGGGACGTTTAGGGGTTAAGAAAGGGACCGGAGTTTCTATCTATCTTGAAATAAGAAAACAATGAGAATAGTTCTCCCACTTTCTACCATCAACATAGAGATGCTTAATTCAATTCCTAGATTATTGGCAAATATACAAGTTCTAAAATGGTTGGAGTGGTTGATTCAAGTCAAACGAAGGGTAGTGGTTCGCAAAAATGAGCCTCGAAGGAGAAGGAAGCAATGATTTTTGGGCTCGTCGGAACCCTAGCCTTGTTTCCGGGTGGAGACGACGACTCTTTTGCAGATCGACAGGTGGGTCTTGCCCTTTCTAATTGAATGCCCCAATTCCGCAATACCCAACTCAATTCTAGCGCCAACCGGCTCTTTGGCGGTACAGGATTTGAATCCCTTGCAGGGCCATCGATCACAGGATTGCGGATTGCTAGCTAGGAATTGGCCTAGGGTTTGGTCCTTGGGGTATGGTGGACATTGCCAGGGAGTGAGTGAGGGGAGGGAACGGCAAAAGAGAGCGAGTGGAGAGCGGTGCGTGCCAAGAAACGGGCGGGTGAGTTGGCGATGGGCGACTCGATAGCGGAGGAGCTAGTGCAGCTACTGCGGGGCATAAACGCGACGCTGACGGTGAAGCTGTCGCACTTGCTGGGGTTCATGTTCCGGAACAAGAATGCGAGTTCGATCGGGGCCGCGGCGGGGTTAGCCATAGCGCTTTGGTGGACGTGGAAGTGCTGGCGGATGCCAGGAGCACGGTCGGGCCCTCGGTCGGACAAGCGAGGGGAAAACGCAACATCATCGTCATCAGCCATGGATCCTCCGGGAGCAGCAGCAGCCTCCTCCACTGCCGTCGCCACGTCCATCACGCAGGCGACGCAGCGCGGTAGCGCCACAGAGAGCAACAACACCAAGGCGTCGCCGCTCGTGGAGCTCACCGTGGCGCAGGTTGTGCGGCGTCAGCTCAACGGAGGCCGCAAGATGACATGCCAACTGCTGGGAGTCATTCTGGAGGAGTCAGCTCCGGAGGAGCTTCAGCAGCACGCGGTCGTGCGGCCTGCGGTCGTAGATGTGCTCTTAGAGCTTGCTCGCACTGTGGACCTTTACCTTGTTGCCCGTGTCGTGGACGATGCGAGTGAGGCGGTCGTCATGGGCGCCTTGGATGCAATAGGGCTCTTCTCGGAGGCGAAATTCAATCGAGAGAAGGTGTTGTTTTGCAGCACAGAGACGGGGAGGACATCGTTTGTGCGGCAGCTGGAGCCTGACTGGCATGTGGACACCCTGAGGGACATCAACTCCGGCTTGGCTCCCTTCGTCCGTCAGCAACTCCATATCTCGCCTCCCGGCGCGTCTCCCATCGCCGCCAACGTCTATATTGTGGAGTCTCTGGATCAGTACTTTTCGAGTGCTTTTTGTAGCTAATTGTTTGATGGCTGTTTCATGTTCTGTGTTCATAGCGAGGTCCTGCTGATCATGTAGTCGAGATAAAACAATCAACTTCTTCGGTGTTTCGAATGCCACTTGGTGTTCCTCATGTTGTAATATTTCGTGTAGCTTAATTTTACCACTTATCTTTGAATGCTTGCAAACCTCTAACAATCCGATGACTATTCATTTGTCATTCCTTCGAAGATGAACATTCCTTCGGTGTTTAGAATGCCACTGGGTATACCTCATATCGTTGTATACCTGTGCGTTTTTCGTAAGCAATGAACAATGTCGGTGTTTAGAATGCCGCCGAATCGATGCAGCTTAATCTAGCAACTGTCGTGGAATGCTTGCAATTCTGTGAGGAGGCACTAACGCTGAGATTACTGAGTATAGTCCTTACATAGATCATGTTACGATGATCTCTTGCAGCAGAGGTATCGAAATTCGTATCCGAATGAAGTCTAGGATTGTGGGAAAGTTCGTAACAACCTGCAATTGAGTACTGATGTTGGTTTCGCAGCCGGATTCTTCTATGGCAGGGCCTTTAGGCGTCATTCTATCAGGGCATTATCATTTTTGTGTTTGAAAGCGAATGAAGGTTGTCAAGTTTGGGTAATTTCGTTCAAAGGAAAAGCGGAGGAGACAACTCGTTTCAAAGGAGTGCGGCTTTTCCTTGGTGAGAAGCAGTTCTCAGCAGTTTCGAGAATTTTGATTCAAGGTCAATTTTTGTGAAATTTGAATGCTTGATCCTTGAATGTTGGTGTGTTCAAAGTTAGACTTTTCTTGCACTCTATTCCAAGAAAAACAATCTGAAGGTCCTTTTGAGAATAAATGAGCATATACTGCAGATTTGGGTAGATTTCAAATTGTGTTTTCGAACTTAGACTGTGAATATCTTCTAAAAGTATGTGGAATTTTGGAGCATAAGAAAACTATGGAAAAACTCTACACCCTGTAGAAGGTTTGAACTTTGTGCAATTTAAAAATAGTAAGTTAGAGGCAGACCGAAGTCCAATTGACCCGATTTGGGCCTCACTCATCTTTAGGGGTTAAGGCAAGTACTACTTTTAGGGTTTTGCTTTGTAACATTACAATTTGGAGGATTGCCGCTTGAATTAGGCTGCATGACGTGTTGTTGGAACTAGGGTGTTTTGTAAAGTTGTGAAAGCAATCTGACTCCGAAACGGATTGACAATCCCGAGATATTAAACTTTAAAGTATTTAGGTCCGCCAAATCACCACAAATTACAGAAGTGACCTAATTATAGGATTTTTATTTTTTATTTTTTTATTTTTTATAGTTACTTAACCCCTAAACGTCCTTGGGGTATTTTTAGCCAAAAACTCATTTTCAAAAAAAGTGATATAGATGAAAATGAAGATAAGCTATTCAGATCTTAACCGTACAAACTTGTAGTAGACTTGTAGTAGATCATGTGGGCCAAAACTTAACTCATGGGACCTCATAGATTGGGAGATCGTAACGTATTAGTGCGCAAAACAGGCTACAAAATACCATCATTTCCACTTTGAAGTGAAAATACTACCAACATGAAATTTGCAATCAAAAAATCACCAACTAGAAAGTTGTTCATCTTCATCTCAAAAACACTTTTGTACCAAAATAATTCATCAAAAAAATATCTTGGCTCAAATAGTAGCCTTCCAATGGTGAAAACTGCCTCAAAATTTACAAAGGAAAAATAGTCCAAAACTAGACCCTTTGCACTCAAATCCATGCCCTATCTTCAATACATCTTCAATTAGGTTAAGGTTTCAACCACTTAAAATAGACTATGATTGGAATCTATCCCAAAGAATAAAGTCGAAATCTAACAGTGGATGAAGGAGATCTAGCTCCTCAAAAATCATCCATTTTTTCACTTTTTTCATTGTAGAAACATCATTGCAAATCCACTAGCAAAGTTATTTGGATCGAAAAACTTGCAACTAGAAAGTTGTTAAAATACATCTAAAGATCATACTTATGTAAAAGAAATTCATGAAAAACTATTTTGGGTTTTGCATAATTGGCTTGCAATGGTGAAACATGCCCAATGTTTGAAATCTCAAAACCAAAAGCTGCTGTCACCAAAATGCATGCCATTAATTCATACTTCATTGTATGGGTCTGCAATTTGTACCACATAAACTAGACTTAATTTGGGACTCAACCCAAGTGATTTCGTCAAAAACGGAGTCCGGATGAAGAAGTTATGGCTCTTCAAAGTTTCTGCCCTTCATCCAAAATGTCGTTTTTCGACACTAGGGACGTTTAGGGGTTAATCATGCAGAGGTTGACAATATATCCCTAGCAACGCCACGGTTCATACTAATATGCTTTTAAAGAGCGCCTCAAAGATGGAATAAAAAAGACTTTAATTACTTCTTAAGTAGTTGATTCATTTATCTACAAGTATGTGAATACAAATTAATTTGATACTTCTACTCAGAACTTTCTTCATCACAAGCTTCGTCAATTAGCCAAAACCCGTACAATCATGATTGAAAATCCCCTTCAACACCAAAAAGACTTACTAGGCATGAGAATCATGACAGAGTTAAAAGTCATGGAACTCACTATAATCACAAAACCTCCTCGTCACAAGCGTTGTTGTATTTGAGCACATTTGTCAAATTCAACTTCCGTCCCACCTCTTGGTATAATGACGATGCTTTTCACCAATGTTGTCTTATCGGAAAAATTTCCTAATTATTTCTTAGACACAATTTAGATGAGATGTACATTTGATACATCGAAGACCGTCCTAAATGTACATCTCATCTAAATTGTATCTGACAGATGAATAGGAGTTTTGTCTATAAGACAACCTGGACAAATTTTCGACACACCAATCATTTATTAGGCGGTGGATTAATTTTCGTCTCAAATGGTCGGCATGACGCCGATGATGCACTTCCATCAATGAAGGCCATGACCACAACACTAGCCCAACAACAGCAATATTCGCAACTCCCTCCTCATTTTCGGTAATTTGTCTAATCTTCATTTCTTATATAAATGCTTCAATGTAAGAGATCTCATGTGATGTTTAACTTGCTATTGCATCTATACAGTCACGGCGGGGAGATTGTGCTATTGTGTCGGATGCGATCAGGGTTGTCTTTCATGACACACTTTCCGTAAATTGTTGTGTTCGACATGTTCGTCTGATGTGGATTTCGATAAGAAATGTCAGACCATGGTAGAAAATGCATCGTAAAAACAAGAATATTTGCCTCTTCGATGTCGTTGCCTCCTCAGACTGGAGAAAAGACATCTCCCACTTTCGTATGAAAATGACAAGAAATAGAAACTTGATGCGTTCACAAGTGTGTTCAAACAAAAAAATAAATAAAAATAGGATCCTTTGCCATATCCATAGTACATTTGATTAAGGTTGTAGTTTTTGATACACTTTGAAATAGGACACAGAGGAGATTCATTGAGCGAGAGAACCCGATATTTGTTAGGTATCACCACTAGCATGAAATGCTAGTGGCAACAAAAAGAATGTCATTCCACCAAACATGTTGACACAAGTATTTCATTTGGACACAAATGAGTAGAAATGCCTCATGGGTAATTGAGTTTTCAATGTGACTTGTAACTTTGGGTGTGCGAAAATGTGTTATACGAAAGAGTCACTTCTAGTTCTTGTTACTTGACCCCTAAACCTCCTTGCCTATTTTTAATCAAAAAACGTATGTCAGAATAAAAGAAAAAAGAAAAAAGAAAAAAGTGTGTCATAGATGGCAATGAAGGTAATGTATTAATGACCTGTAAAATTTAGCATGCCTACACAACTATGTAAAGCATCTAACTTCACTCACAAAACTACCCCAAGTCAAGGTTGTCTTATCAGACAAAATTCCTATTCCTTTGTCAAACATAATTCACACGAGATGTACATCTAAGACGTTGTAATCAATGTATCAAATGTACATCTCATGTAAATTGTGTTTGACAGATGAATAGAAGTTTTGTCTCATAAGACAACAACGCTGGCTCCAAGCTCGATGAACTGAAACATTTCGAGGTTGAAACTGACAAATTTTGCGGCGTCGTTATTTCCACAGCGACTCTCTGAGGCTAGAATGTGAACTCGTCTACCATGGACTAATCAGTAGAAGCTGCAGTATTGGATCGAGATCGTACCATTTCCCAATTATACAGCTTCGAGATTGTTTGCATGTGAGAGCCGATTGATCAATTAATCAATAAATCGAAAGACAATAAAGCAGCAGCAGCAGCAATGTCCTGGAGCTGCACAGACAGATCGACTGAGGAGCTAGCTAGCCAGGACGCCAAGTGCATGATTTGATAGAGTCGTCGGATTGACAGCAACAAGCTAACAAGGGAGGTTGAATCCATTGACTCCATCACTCACAAATCATGTACCCAAATTGCCTCATGTCAGGGTCGTCGATCGGATCGTCAATGCCACACAAAACAGCCGCACTCCCCCCGGCCACCGTTTCTTCATGAGTCAATTCTCAGCAAGTACGCAAACTCGAACGAGACTTTCCTGGTGATCGACTGCATGTGCCGCCCACACTAATTATGTTAGTTAGTTTTCTCATGTTTTCTCTACATATATATTCTCACTCGTACCTGCCTTTCTGGCGTAAAAAAATCCTTGCTCGATGTGACCCATGTTGACATGACTGAGCTATCTATTGACTGCGTTGCTTTGTCTTCGATGATTCAGAGGTAACTTACAGTTGGCCGAGTTTCTGCAGTTTTGCAGTAACTGATTGATTGTGACATTCTGTGGGGATTTTTCCTACAGGGACCGGATAACATGTATTTCGTTATAATGGTAATATTCAAATTATCAATTCAACGACGGTTGAGCTTGGGTCGAGCTAAATGTACCAAAAGAACCAATCATGATCAGCAATTTCAAATGGTCATAACTTAATTACTTTGAATTGGGCACATGAAGTGTTTTTTGACATGTACTCTTTCTGTATATGTCCAAAAACACCTCGTATGCTAGATTTGGACAAAATGTGAGTAAGATATGGCCATTCAAAAATATAGACGATTGTTCTCAGGTCATGTTCGGTTGCAGTGACGGAGACACGCTGCTTGGCTGACCTTGTTCAACTCACCAGCAGCGTTGGGGTGGAAGATTTTTGAGCGTTGAAGGATCGAATGCATCGATCGAACCAAATACAATGTCAGATCCATTTGCTAAAGCAGACTGAGAGAATCTTTCAACATATTTTTACTTAGTGTATCGATCTTTCCATTATTACTATCTGGGATAGGAGCTGCTAAATGCTAATCAATCATGATCAACCCTCTCTCTCTGCTGTTGTCTGAGGTTCATCCTGTTGGTACAATACACTTTTGCATCTCGAGGATCCTACATTCAGCAGTGGCCGCATGGATATGGATATCTACACTGATGCTGCAGTGCTGTCTGTAAGTATCCATGTCCTGTCAATGAGCAACGGAAGGAAAACCTTGAATGAATTCTATGCAATCCTCTTTTGAAAAATAATTCAAGTATTTTTAGACTCAAATCAAAAACATCTTGATAAAATATTAAAAAATCTCAAAAAAACTCTAAAGTTTATTTAAAGAATTGAAAAATCTCAAAAAAAATTCAAAATTTTCCAGAAATAACTGAAAGTATCAAGAAAACCTAAATTGAGAAAACCTCTAGAAAATATATCGACAATAACTCTAAAACATCTAGAAAATATTTTGAAATTAATTGAAATTCCATTCATTGATAGTAATCTGAGAATTTTGGAAAGAAAAGGGTTAAATTATTCTTAAAATATTATTTCAAAACTTTCTGAAAGAATTTTGAATTTTTATTGAAGTTCTTTTGAGGAATAATACATATAAAAGTATAGTATATTTTCAAGAGGATACTTTAAGTATTTTAAGAAAGTCCAGAATTATTTTAACAATATCCTAAAAACATTAACATTACCTTTAGAAAGTATTTTAAAAATGTCTTGAAAATCTTTAAGATAATTTCTCAACAATGTCTACAAAAAAGCTGTAAAAGTAGATTAAATTTTTTGTTTGAAATTATTCTATAAACATTTTGAGACAACTTTAAAAATATTATATGATAAAGTTTGACAACATTTTGAAAACAATTCGAAGATATAATGAGATAAAGTTTGACAACATTTTGAAAACAGTTCGAAGATATTTTTAGATGATAATGCAATTACTTTAAGATATTTATGAAAATATTTTGAGAAAATTTTGAATTTTTTTTTTGGAAAGAATTGAAAACATTTTGAGACAATTTTGAGAAAATTTTGGAAAGAATTTGAGACGATTTTGAAAATGTTTTGAGACAATATTGAAAATGTTTTGAGACAATATTGAAAGTATTTCGAGACAATTTTGAAAATATTTTGAGACAATTTTGAGACAATTTTGAAAATATTTTGAGAAAATTTATGACAACATTTTGAGAAATTTTTTGACAACATTTTGAGAAATTTTTTGACAACATTTTGAGAAATTTTTTGACAACATTTTGAGAAATTTTTTGACAACATTTTGAGAAAATTTTTGACAACATTTTGAGAAATTTTTGAAAACATTTTGAGACAATTTTGAAAAGTTTTTGAGACAATTTTGGAAACATATTGAGACAGTTTTAAAAACATTTTGAGAAAATTATGAAAACATATTGAGACAGTTTTGAAAACATTTTGATACAGTTTTGAAAACATTTTGATACAGTTTTGAAAACATTTAAAGTCAATTTTGAAAGCATTTAGAGACAATTTTGGAAACATTTAAAACAATTTTGAAAACCTTTTGAGACAATCTTAAAAACATTTAGAGACAATTTTGAAAACATTTTGAGACAATTTGGAAAATATTTTGAGAAAATTTTGAGAACATTTTGAGACAATTTTGAAAATATTCTGAGACAGTTTTGAAAACATTTTGAGACAATTTTGAAAGTAATATGAGACAATTTTGAAAATAAATTGAGAATAATTTGAAACTATTCTGAGATACTTTTGAAAATATCTTGAGATAATTATGCGGATATGTTATTTAAAAGCTTCTTTTTTTAATTTCTGAACATTGAAAAGTACTTTTACAAAATCCAATTATTTCTTTGAAACTTAGGAATATATTGAGATAGATTCCAATATGTAGGAAGTTTCTGAAAACTTTTCACGGTTTTTTAACGCATCCGGAATAAAATTCTCAAAAATCGGAATGATTTATTCTAAATTTATTGATTGAGTTAGTTATTTCTTTCAAGACTAATAAGTATATCTACGAAAAGCCTAGAAGTTTTGGACAGGTTATGTTGTGAGGAATTTGGTGAAAAATTACTTTTTAAGTAATGAAGAGCCTTGGGATCTGTTGCAAACAGACAGGTCCTCGGTCCTCGTTTGTAGGTAGAGGAAACCGGTACTTTAGGGGTCTTCACTGGTAGCTATGATGTCAAGGCCAGTGCATGATTGGCTTCCAAGGATTAAGTAAGGAAGCAAAAAAAAATAATAAGAAAGGAAGGTGGCGTGTAGCAAGGCAAGGCCAGGTAGGTCGGAGTGGTCCTGAGAATCATTTTTTCCTTCTGCAGAAACTAAAAAACCCCCACCCACATCAGTCCATGGAGAGATGCAGAGGCTGTCGGCTCTGTGGCTGCCATGGCTACTGCCTCCAGCCCTCCAGGCTCTCATGATCATGACCTGACCAACTCAACTCGAGTTGAAAGGCCGTTTCATGAATCAAAGAGGAAATAAACAGACAGTGCATTGAAGACTGCGCTTGAATGTTGCTGCTTTTGAGTCCATGTTTAGCAAAAAACTCATCAGGAACATATGGCCTTCCTTTCCTTTAGTGTGAGATACTTCATCACATAAAACAATAGATTGCAAAAAGATAATTGAAAGTGTTATGTACGTCATGTTATTTGGGACATTCTATGTGGGGAGTAATCATTCTACATGGGGATTTAAGAGGCCTGAAATCCTCTCATGCGATTGCATCTTTTCTTGTATAATTACCCTGATTGAATGAACCAATAACATGAGAGATTTTTTTTCTCTACTTAGACCCATCAATATAAAAGAGTTTTTAAGTATTCACTGTATGTATGAACAACATAATTGTAAGCTCAATGGTAAAAGGTCTTATTTTCTCTTCGTGACTTTTTCCAGGTTCATTGTGATGGCATTTTACTTTAGCAGACTAGAAGAATAAATTTGGAAGGAAGCAATGAATGTTGAAAGAATGAAACTTCAAACCTGTTTCGAGGCCGACTTCATAGAGTTGCTCACTTTTTACTCCAGTGTCCAGACTCCTTCACCTTTTCTTTCCTTCTGTGTCCTGAGCCATTTTGCACAGTGAACCACCGATATAATGTAACGGAGGTTGTAGGTTACATAATTTACACCTGTGTGAGTATCCTTGAAAAATGACTTTCTCCAGTGGTACCAGTGACTGATCATAAAGAAATTCTCCTTGAGCTAAGTTACATCAATCTCGGGTACAAGCATGTATTATACAGTGTCTGACTACGTAACTGATATTACTATTTACATTTATGAATCAGTTGATGATGAGAGAGTAGCCAGCCAAAAGAGAGGTCGTGGTCAAAGTGGTTTTTCAGTTGAAGTGACTGAAGAGGAGATCCCTTGTCCCTAACAATTCACCTTCATGGCTGGAGTACATGAGCATGAATATCAACACAAATCACTGAGCATCGTACCTGTGAGATCAAGCAATTTGATTGGAGTACTGATTTACCCCAAGTCGGTTTGGGAAAAAATCATTTACAAAAGTAACACCAACCTACTCAACTCCAAATGCCAGTCAAAACTTCAATTTTCTCAGACAAAATAGTACACCCAAAAGAAAAACGAAAGACGGTGGATTTTGAAGTAAAAATGCGAGGTGCACATCGAATGGAGAAACTATATAGCTTACAGGAAGAGTGAAAAACCAAATGGCATAAAGAAGCGGAATCAATCGACTTTGTCAGAATGACAGTTCTCTTATATGGACAAATCAACAACATCGAGGTCGTACGTAAGGGTTAAGAGTGTGCATCTGCAGTACGTCATCTTGCCATACGATTCAGATTACCTTCAGACAAGTGGCCATACTGAGAGAGGTCAATGGCACACTCATGAGTTGGAAGACTGGGACATGGACAACGACCAAGTTAATTAACGAACCTGGTTAATTAAGGCGTGAATGATTGTAGCATCACTAACAGGGATATAGATGCTTTCTGAATGTAAGTCCTGGCGGTGCAGGATAGATTGCTGGCTGCGAGTGACTTGAATCCAAAGCTCTCTTTCACAGCCTGACTGACAAACAGCGCCTCACTGTAGGGCCGGGCCGCTTAAGGCAAGCAAATCAGGATATGATAATTTGCAGAAGAGGGCCTTACGTCTGTCACCTTCGCCCTGATCCACGCACTTGTCATCCGCCCTTTGTCAGGAGCCTCGCTCGGTGAGTCGTGGATAGGGTATTTTGTCATCGCAGGCAGGCTGGCCGGCCTGACCGCACTGAACTGATTGCGGAACTCCAGCAGCAAATTGTGCTCAACATTCCAAATGCAAGGCGACAAGTGTGCCTGTGACATGACAACCACCACCCTCCCGTTGCCGACACATCCAATCGTAACATGACCGTCATGAATGCTCCCGAATATCATATTCCCAACAAAATAGATTCTTCATGTTTGCATTTTCCTAGCAAAGGAGCGGTAGGTTTCTGGCTTATGAAAGTGAATTCCATCTCAAAAAATGAGACTACAGTGGCGTACCGTTTGGGCGTCGGTGGAGGTAACCGTGGTACTATCCACTTTAAACCCCCCTTCTAAGGTATACGGAAGGATTGATTCTTGGACCTTGCCTGCAGGCGTGCTGTGCGTGAAAAACCAGGACCAGAGTAGTACCCTTGCAGGTGGTGACAGATGGTAAGAGGACTGAGAAAAAATCGTGAATTATTACTATCGTGTGCAATTAAAGAAGCGGGCGTCTGGTCTCCTATTGATTTACAGCCATTGTTTGAATGTGAACTTACAGGGAGCTCGTCCACATGGAAGATATGCTTGTCATTTCGGTTGGCAGCAGAGTGTACGTGAATGCCGGGTCGAAAAAGTGATACAGCCCCTCTTGATTGATACGTGGAGTGCTCTGATGAATAAGTGAGCTCATTGATGTTAGCCTCTGGGATGTCACTCTATCTGTAAGCATGTCACTTGAGAAGCCGTTCTCATTCTCGCAACATCGATCAGCTAGCCCAGTAGTACTTGAGATCGATCGACTGATAATTTGGGTGTTTACCTGTGATACTACGACTACTCATACCATAACGTAGATGATTTCTCTGGCACCAGTTCGGTGATGATGTGGTGAGTCACGAGAGCCCCAGCCCATCTTTTACTCGTCAGTGACTTTTCTCTGGCAAGACTTTTGCGCTTTATCATCGTGAGTAGAACGAGCCTATTGCAGGCCACCTGTTGGAAAAAAAGGCCATTCCTAGAAAGTGGGTTGAAGCTGTCCGGACCGATCCGTCAGTGGGTTAGGATTGGCTCAAGAAATAGTCGCAGAGTGGTCACAAGTTAACCTTTTGGTTTTACACCAGTCGGATGATGTACTTAGCCTGTAGATTTTCGCTCTAATGTTATATAGGAGCCATCTCTCGCCACCCCCCGTGCACTTCAAGGCTTCTGACCTGAGGTGTTGTCTGCTGGAGTACACACCAGCTCTGTTGAGCTAGTCCCCATCGCCACCAGCTGCTCCCACTTACTAGCTCTCTGGATTCTTGCTTTGCATCGTTTCCTCCCGCATGTCCTGGCACTGCCCACTCTTGTCCATCATCACCCTCAGCTAGAATCTAGATCATGTGCTTCACCCCCTTTGTGTCGTGCAACTTGTCGTGCACTTCTTGGCACTCTGGTTGCTCACTAACGCCACCAACACCCACTACATATCCTTGTCAACGTTTACGCTTTCAGGGACTACAACTCAATTAGCGATGCGAATTCTTATTCGTGCTGTGAGGATGTTGCAAATCTCACAAACATGGGTTGAAGGTTTCTCAGCTGCAGCTGACGAAACTCGAATTGATTGACATGAGTGTGAAGCTATTACGAGTAGTAGTCGCCACGGGAGCAGCAGCAGCAGCAGCATCCAATGTTTTTTAATTTGTCCTGGAAGAAGTAGTAGTACAATTACTGATCATATGGTCGCCACACTTGATCGACTTGTACTCAGCAGCAGCGGTGAAAGTGTGACACGTACCTGAGTCTCCAGCCGCTGTAGTTGAGGGTTTCTTAAGCTGGAGATTAAGTTTGTCGTTGTGTCAGCTTTCATCTCGTATCGGTGTGCGGTGTTCGCAGCTAGTCTGTGAGGCGTACGAAACTCCATGGATTTGCTTCGATCAAACATGACCATGGACATTGCTTCAGAAGCTATACCTGGAGCTGACTCCTGTTTGACACAATTGTCGCCGTACGAATCCGGGCTGGCATTTTCGGAGGGTTGGCAGCTGAATACACGATCGAAGCTGGAGTGGAACGAGGCGGCCAATGTCCAGCAAGACAATTCGTCAAGCTCGGAGCAGACTATGGCTGCTTTGCAAATCCGAGCTGGGCTATCCACAGGGATGAAGCGGAAAGCTGAAGGGAGAAATAATGAAACGATCAGTAGACGAGATGGCAAGGTAGGAGACAATGCATAACTTCTCTCTTTCCAGCCCGTTTTGTCCATATTCATTGACGTGTGCACCCTTTACATCGGGACGATGTAGGAATCATCAGGTGATGAGAAAAATCTTGCCAAGTGCCCGAAAACCTCGTGCGATGAGGCGAAGTTGAAGGCAGAGCGCAGCACCAGTAATGAGCAGTCAGGTGACATGAGCTCCAGATCTCTGAAAGAAGGCTCTCAGATACAAGAGCTTCACCCAAAGCAAGATTACATCCATGTGCGAGCTCGACGAGGCCAAGCCACTGATAGTCACAGCCTCGCCGAAAGGGTGAGCACTCTCTCCCGAGTCTGATTCATTCTCCATCGCCTAGTACGTTACTTTTGAGCTGACTTTAATCTTACTCTTTGATGGAGATGCTTTCTGTGAATGATCAGGTACGCAGGGAAAAAATCAGCGAGCGGATGAAGTTTCTTCAGGACCTCGTGCCAGGTTGCAGCAAGGTAACTCATCTCTATCTCGCGCAAGCTCGCTCCGGTTCAATCTTCTTCCATGGTGGATGGAGATTGTTGCACTTGAAATGGGTACGGGCTTTGATTTTTAACTGGTCAAATTATGTTCCTGTGCATAGGTCACTGGGAAGGCAGTTATGCTGGACGAAATCATCAACTATGTGCAATCGCTTCAACGTCAAATTGAAGTGAGAACTCTCATCTCAAGGCTCTCAAAATGATCTTTTGATACACATCTGCGAATGATTGTTTGAATGGATAAGTGCAGAACGAGGAAACGCCTTTCTGAAAACTCAATTTGCTTGGTAATGTCTAATAAGTGCACAGTTCCTTTCTATGAAGCTAGCAGCCATTGATCCCAGACTTGACTCCAATCTCGAGCATCTACTAAATAAGGAGGTACGAAACAGCTATGATTTAAGTACTTAATCCCCACTATTCACTTGAAGAATTTACTGCCTTCTGTCTCCTTTTTTGAGTTATTGATCGCCTTTGTTCCTGAACAGGTTGTTGGCCAAATAAAATCTCCGGAGACCGCTTTGATGGGCCCGCTAAGAGATTATCAATCACATTTACAATCCCAGCAGCAGATCAACAACTGTAACATGGGTTTGAGATCGGTTGGAAATTTGTGCGATGCCTACCTGAGACGTTCAATGGGTACTCCAGTGCACGCTCCTCTTGCGTATACCGATGGTTTCATGGATTCTGTAACCCAGGTATGTCAGTCAGCGTGATTGAATCTTCAGTAAGAACATGTATTGGCGCAATCTACAGACCAGCTGAGGTTGATTGGTTGAGGCTGGGCTATGACTCTTGTGCAGACACTAAGTGAAGTATGTGACGGGGACCTACAAACGATTGTGCAAATGGGCAGTCACAATGCCCGACAGGATTATTTTAATCAACCAGGTTACCATGGTAATGTATCTCACTTCAATACCTGCATTGATCCATCACACAGATTTTCCCTTCATCCTCAGTTTCGCTGAACTTGCTGTTCTTCAAAGAAAATGGAAGGAAAGAGGTTGGATATCTTGATAAGAAGTGGGTGAAGGATTAGTAACTTCTATATAGCCTATGGCAAGAGCGATGGGCCTGAAGTTGGGACAGAAAGTGAAACAATCTCACTCCACATGGATCCAAAGCAAACTGGCACGATTGATGAGATTGAGGTCCTTGAATGACTAACTGGTCACTGGTCGACATACCTGGACTGAAGCTGACAGTTCTTACAGGACCAGGGCACTTGAAGGTGGAATATTGAAGATTGCCGAGCTCGTTTCAGCTTCTGACACAGTAGTTACGAAAACTGCAATGGAACAACTACTGTTCCAGGGTCACAGGGCATGGTTTTTCGTCTCGAATGTACATACTCAAGGAGAGGAGAGGAGAGAAGAGAAGGCCTACGCACCTGAGATTGGCAACAATCGTCCCGAACTCCCGACTAGACAGACAGCCATGCAAGGGGTATCGATCTCCTTCCGTCCGCTCGTGGTGGAGATGGAAATTGCTCATTTCAATTTATGTCGATTTAGTATTTGTATGCGTTTGAACGACTACAAGTGAGCTGAAAGCTCCAACCGTACCAGTATGCCAATCTGTCAGATTATTCGGACATGTATTGTGCATAAGACTCCCAACGCTCTCGTTACAAAGAGGCGGCTTGGATGTAATGAAATTTTCATTCTGGCCGTTGGAATCATTGGAAGGATTCAAAATGACTCAATGTTCTTTCTCTTCACACACTTGTTGTGGGAAAGCTCAAAAGTTTTAACAGTCATGGCCGTTCTCGATATGCATGCCGCTTGCTCGCAGGAATGTTTCCTATCCGCGGCTTGATTACTCGAGCTGAGACAACCACGGAACAATTGTCTCTTTCCGAGCTTCTACTGCTTAACTCTAAATTCCATTCCAACATGTAATATAAGAACACAGGATTTATAACCTCTATGTGAAAAGAGAAAGAATGAAAGATTCATAATCCGCTTGAAGTCTAAGTCAGTCGTGCCTTCCGCACGGCATACTCAAGGTGATTTAATGTCGACCTCCAGCACTCGGTCTGCATCTCGGCACTTCGTCTTCAGCTTCCTGAATATAATCTAAGGTCACTTACCTGTGGATACTCAGCTATAGAACATCAATAGCCATACCGTAGCTCGCATTGTCATTTCAAGAATAAAAAGTTACAGCACCAGGTCCGGGAATATCTCTAATCAAAGAAGACGCTTAACCCTTAATTGACATCACTGTTTTGAGAAAAATGTGACCTCACTGTCCTTTGATCATGTTTTAGCATAGATAATTAAATAAATTCAAGAATCCGAAATGGTGAGTGTCGAGCTAACTTGATTTTGTAAATATTTTAAAAAAAAACGACCACATCCGGTAAAATCTCGAGATTTGCCACCGTTGAGAGTATAGAAGTTCTTGTTCAGATTCGAGGACCAATTTGGTCCCCTGTGTCAATAAAGGGTTAAACATCTCAAAATTAGTTGCGATTCTCACAAAAATAAGAGGTTCATTCTCCATATTATTTTCCATAGCGGCACTTTCGTCGGCACTTTGTTTTTATGCTCAATGAATAAAATTGCTTGGAGAGGGAACGAGTGACCTTAACTAGGAGGAAGTGATACAAGGGAGAATAGAAGATTTTCCAGGGACAGGAGCGTACATTCCGAACAAGAAGCAGTCCTCCCGCAAGCGCCGGAGCTGACAACCGCAGCTGGTCGATGGCCGAGAGACACAACCGTCACTCCAAGACCGGCAGATTACGTTCCAAAGCACCAAAGACCGGGACCGGCTCTCAGAATCGCCTGCAGAGCCAAAGAAAATATATGGAAAACAGCTTCCGCGGCCACCTGCTCCAAAGACAAAAAGATGCCGCCTAACAAAATTGTCCACGGAATCAGCCGCTTAAAGATCCATGAACTAAAGTGAAAGTGATGGTGATTGAATCTCTAAATTAAGCCACACTGCGTACTTCCATTCACAAGAAAACAACAACTGAGCTCAGTTACAGCGACATATGGCAAATTCTCCTCAAATTCAGAACATCAATAATTAGCACTCCAAGAAAGAAGCAAAAATTACATTGGATCGTAGAGGACGCATCTAAAATTGGATGCGACTCTCGCAAAGACCATTCAGTTTCTACACAAAGATACAGCGGCACATTGAATGATTGAAATTAAACAGCAACTGATCGAGCTTGGCTAGCATTGTCATTCTAAGGGAACAGGAATACCAGGGAGTTGATGTGGAGAATAGAGGAATTTTATAAGGCATACAGATTTTATCAAAAAGGTAGCTGACATGCAATCGCATGCGGTCAATGGACGAAAGAGACAATTAATGGCCGACGAATTGTATGAACAACAGCTTCCGCGGCTTGCTGCTCAGGAGAAAATTGGCGCAGCAGAGAAATCGTTCGCAGGACAGGTTGAACGAAGATGGATAAGTACAAGTGGAAGTGAAGGTGATCGCATCAAGGCCGCCGCCATTGTTGCTCGGCAACTCAGTTTCTACTGCAGGCAATCATGGCGCTCTTCATCGTCCTCACTTTCCACGGTCATAGGATCCAGTCCCCCCTCCTTGTTTCCACGGTCGTAGGATCAAGCCCCCCTCCTTGTTGTCACGGTCGTAGGATCCAGTCCCCCGCCTTGGTTCCAAGGTCTCATGGGAGAACGGGCAGTTAGCTACTGTAGTCTATTGCTGAGCGGTGGAAATGGCCATATACATTGTTGAATCATGAAATGGAAAGGAAAAAATGGTGAAACTATAAAATTATTATTTTATTTTTATTATTGTTTTTATTTGATGTAAAATTTGAGGTGATAAGAAGTAGATAAGCGACTACTGTTAGATTTTTATAAGATTTGAAAGTGCTATAAGTTTTTACTTTTGATAAAAGATAATTACCAAGAGTATTGATTCCAATACTATGAAAGGATCCCCATCCTAACCAATCTTGAGGGTAAAAATATTCACTAGCAGTAAAAACTTTTGACATGTTCATATAAATTAGTGTATCTAACACTAATCTACCTATTTAGTGTAGTGATAGTTTGATCTAATTGAATGTCCGAAATTAACCTCCAAAGATCCACAGAAAGTCAAAACAACTTTTTGCTCTTTCAGACACCCTAGATGAAGGGGTTAAAAAATTAATATCTTTGCCTAATATTACTATTGGGTGCTCCCTATATTGCAAATTGTATGTAATAAAATTTTCAAAGCCAGATTCCAATTTTGGAACCTACATTTGAAAATTTTAGGTCTCAAATCTAAAAGGGGCAGGTTAAAATTATTTTTGTTTTGAAAAAATAAATTATAAGTTCATAACCAAAGTGGTTTATTTACGGATTATATTTCCTATTTTTACTCTTGTGGGTGAAAATTTGAGAAGATAATTATGTGGTAGGATCTAGAGAGCTTCACTATTTGTATTTGTAGGTAGATCAATTTTAAGATATATGCTTTTGAGAGGAAATTTGAAGCACTTTGAGCAAGGGTGAGACCAATGACAAGTTATAAAAGAAGAAGGGAATGTTAAGTTCTTTCCAAGGAAAATTTGTGAGAGGCAGAGGGTTGCGATTTATATAGATAGACTATTTATTGCTAAGTCAAGAAATTTGTAAAAGGTTGATACAAAGCACACAACCAAGCAATATGGTGCAATGGCATTATGGTCACTTCCCTCTTCCTCCAAAAGACAAAAACATTGAATTCCTATCGCACATTGTGAAGGGGAGGAAAGTAGAGCCTATCATTTGTATGCTACTACTCACAAAATATCAGATAAATTTTTCAATCTTATATTTTATCTGTACAAATCGTATCTATTAATTTATTTATTTTTGAATTCCATGATTAAAATGCTTCTTCGCACTACTCATAACCAAAAATAAGTTTTTCTTGTTTCTTTTTTCCTTCTTTTCTTTTTTCTTTTTAATTTCCGAATTAGGTGATTTTTTACACATTTTGAAAGTCTAATGTTGTTTTATACCTAGTTGGGAATAAAAAATTGGTATTTCTACTAAGAAATTTTCCACTATATTTTTCCTATAATAAGGTTTTCAATATATATAAGTAGAATTCACTTAATGTTTTAACATGCGCCCTGTGTTAAAATAAACACAATGGATGGCAAGTAGCAACTTTGAAGTGCCATAGCTTCTTCATACAAAGTCCTTCTTGGATGAAATAACTTGAGTTGGGTCTTCAAGCAAGTTCAGTTTGTTTGAAGAAATTTGTAAATCCATTCAATCAAGTATGAATTAATGGCATGCGTTTTAGTATAGGCAACTTTTGTTATCGGGTCACAAGAACAATCAATATTCACATTTTAAGCCTAAAGAATCTTATTTTCTTTTCTCTCATCACGGGCACGGGTCGCCGAGTGAGAGCTTGTGATCATTCACACTTCCAAGAAAGAAAATTACAAACCCAAACAATAACTTCTTTTCCTTTCACTCATTTGCATTTCTTTTACCCAGGCTTCCCACATGCTAGGGAATGCTTTCTTTTCCTTTACCCATTAAGTTTTCTTTATATCGGGCTCCCCACATCTTAGGGAAATTTTTCTTTTCCTTCTACTCAAACTAGTATGGCCCGCAGCGTTGCCGCCGATATTTTATTTTTATTATTGATTATGTATCTCTAAATGACGTGATTCTTTCGTGGTTGGGTACTCTTGTTTTTCTCCTAAATTTATAATTAGGTCATCTTTGTAAATTCTTGTGATTTGCGGGCCATAATACTTCAAATTCAATATATGGGGATGTATCGACCCGTTTTGCGATCCGATTGTTTTCCACAACTCTACAAAAAACCCCCTTCCAAGAACACCTTACTTGCCCAATCCGACTCAAAGTCCTCCAGATCCTAATGTCACAAATAAAACCCTTAAAGGAGAAGTTGCCTTAAATAATAGAAGAGTAACTACACCCGAGCGGCATTGCCACACCAATATAAATACTTTGACCATGTCCATCTCTACGACTATAAGTGTAAAAAAGAGAAAACCGAAATTCTACACTTGTACTCCTACATTTCTATTTTCGGTAATTGTTTTAGGACTCCAAATGACATCATTCTTGGTGCATTTGGAATCGTCTTGTTTTTGTGCGCGATATAAAATTAGGACATTTCCCCTAAGTTTTTGTAATAAATACTTTGAATTTCAATATCTCAGAATTCGTGGGCGGAATCTGCGATCCAATTGAAGCCCGCACCCCTACAAAAATACCCCCTTCTAACGACACTTCATGCAGCATTGTGGCCCAATCCAACCAGCACTCTCGCAGATCTTATTCTCATAAACAAACAAACTACCCACCTTATGTAATAATTGTAGCTTGAAAAGACGTGATTCTTATGTAGTTGGCTTCTCTTGTTATCCTGCTAGATCTCAAATTAGGTTAATTTTGTAATTTTTGGTAATTTGAGGGCCATAATTACTTGAAAATTCAATATAATGGAATATGTAAACTCGTTTTGCGATCTAATCATTTTCACATTTCTGCGAAAAAACCGGCTTCCAATAACACCTTATTTGCCCCAATCCAATCGCCTGTTCCCAAGATCATAGTATCACTCTCAAAAATAAACAAAACGAACTGCTTGCCCTAAATAATAAAATAGTACGTCATGCGGCGTTTCCATGCTCATACAAATAACTTCCAATATTTCTTAGGTCATAAATATTTGGAAATCCAATATCTTAAGCTCCGTTGGTCGGAATTGCAATCCAATCATTCTCCACAACTCAATTAAATAACTTTCTTCCAACGACATTTCGTGCACTCCAATCCAAGCGGCGGTGCCCAAGATCATAATGTCACGTCCAAAACAAAACAAAACAGACTATGTGCCTCATGAAGCATGCCCTCACGGCATGACCATGCCCACTTAGATAATTTTATCATGCGTGTAATGATTTTTCCTCTTAAATCTATAATTAAGTAATTCTTGTAATTTTTGATGATTCAGGGACCAAATTTACTTGAAAATTCAATATCTCAAGGTCCAGCAATCCATTTTGCAGACTGAGTGTTCTCTGCAACTCTACAAAAATACCGGCTTCCAGTGACACCTCAAACGGCCCAACCCAACCAACAATGCCCAAGATCATAATGTCACGTAAAAACAAAACAAAACAAAACAAACTACTTGTCTTAAAGAATATATATTTTTCTTTTATCCCGGGCTCCGCACATGCCAGAGAATGGCTTCTTTTTCTTCTACTCAAATTCTCTTCTTTATCCCGGGCTCCCCATTCTTCTCTTTATCCCCGGCTCCCCATTCTTTTCTTTATCCCCGGCTCCCCATTCTTTTCTTTATCCCCGGCTCCCCATCCTTTTCTTTATCCCCGGCTCCCCATTCATTTCTTTATCCCCGGCTCCCGATTCTTTTCTTTATCCCCGGCTCCCCATTCTTTTCTTTATCCCCGGCTCCCCATTCTTTTCTTTATCCCCGGCTCCCCATTCTTTTCTTTATCCCCGGCTCCCCATTCTTTTCTTTATCCCCAGCTCCCCATTCTTTTCTTTATCCCGGGCTCCCCCACAAGCCAGGGTGCGCGAGAGAGAGGAAAGAGGAGGGAGGGCGCTTTCAACGAGAAAACCAAAAAAGAATTGGCTGGCGAGAGGACCCCCGTCCCGAGCGTGAAGGAGTGGAGACGACGGCACTCCCGTTCATTCCTTGCCTTCTCTCCCCCCCCACCTCTCTCTTGCAGGCTACATCAGAGCAGAGAGCCAGTGAGCATGTTTCCGCGTTTTGTAATGTCAACGCGGAAACCCACACTCGCTCCCTGACTACCCGCTCACTTGCTCGTCTGTCCCATGGAACAACAGCTTTCACTCCTCCGCATATTTTGGCACCCTCTCTTTCTTTAATTAGTCGGCCCCATCTCGCCCCCTTCTCTCGGATTCATCGCGTTCGAATCATCCCGGCCTTCCTCGGGGTTTGTATGATGCGCGTTGCCATGGCCGCCCTCTGATTCGTGAGCAGATTCCGTTTGTGGGTCACGCGGCTAGGGCAGGCAGGTGTCGGTGATTGACTTGGCAATCACGAAGCTTCAATCATAAAGCCTTGAGCGATCGATCAAGGTACGGCGAAGGCTGCCTTTGACCTAAATTGTGCTTCCGTTTCGATTTAGGTTACAGATCGCGCATTCGAATTTCGAAACTTAGTGACTGTAGCCACTTTGACTCGAGTTTCCCCTTTTCTTTTATGTAAGATGTCTTTTTTGGAATGCATGCTAGTGTGTTAGGTTGAATGTTCGTGTTTAGACCAGCAGTTGATTGTCTCTGAGCTCCATCAAGCTTTTCTGGAAAGCTGGAGGGTTTCGTAGGCCTGAAGATTACTTGTGTGTGTGATATAGGTATTCTGGAGTAGATTTGACGTTACCAGTTTTAAGACTTCGGAAGGAAGTTTTATCAACAGACATCTCTATGAGGTTAGCAAGTTGGAAACTTCAATTGGAAGCTTGATTGGAAGCTTTGTGTGTCAACGATGGTTGGGGCCAAGTACGCTTTGTTATTGAGATAATGTTGCAAGTTTTTTTGCTACTTAATGTATTGCAGTCTTCTTTGTGAGAGCGGCACAGGTCGTTGGCTTTCGCTCTAATCTGTAGATTTGTTTTTCTATTGCTCGTGGAGATTTGCATCGAAGCTGAGGACGTGTATGGTGTATGTGTTTGAATAACTGCAGAATGGAAATTGACTGTGTCGAAGGAATGGATGTGTCGACAAGCGCTCAAGCTCAAGATTTACAGCTTGCAGATTCCGTATTCACTTGTGGTATGGTCAGAGCTGGAAGTCTCCGAGATGACAATCACAGACAGAAGGTAGTGCTTACTCTTGATATGTGAACTATACTTCGAAATCTGAAGCCGATTGTATCAACATAGATGACATCTTATATTGATCCATTCGTTACCTTTCCTGAGGCATCAGTTATCATATACGAAGTGGGTACTACTTGTGTGCAGGCACGGAAAAACTCCGAATCCTCCAGATTATGGACGATGAACGAAAACTCCAGGGGGTCAGATGCATCGACCACGAGTGTGGAAGGCGGTCAAAGTTACCCGAGAACGCGAGCATCGGTGCGAAGGCATCTGGGGCAGGTTTTTTCAGGAGGAATGTGTTATTCAAGGATCGTTCGTGCGGACAATTTCATACCCGGAAAGGATGTATTCGAGGACTGGTCTCGGAGCATAAACGTGTCCGAGGACGGGACGCTCTACGTGATAGCATACAAATCAACTCGACAGATCATCAACGTGTCAGTCTACTCCAGCAACGAGAATTTCGCAACGTTTGCGTACTTAGACTACCCTCAGAACGAGTACGAGCTCATTCTGGGCGTGGAGGAAGCCGGGTGCAACGACATGCTCTTCATTGGAGCTAGACCATGTGGTGCAGACTTCTCAGAAGGAGCCACCTCCATAATCGCATGGCGGAACAAGAAATTCCTCTGTGTGCTGCAATGCGACACAGCACCAAGCGGAGGCAGATACTACACGAACATCAGCGAGTCTTCCTCCGGAGCTTTATACTTCGGCTGCAGCGATGGCGCCATCGAAGTCTGGAAACCAGACAGTCAAGGATACGTTTTCGTGACGCACTTGCGTGGCCACCTCGCTCCAGTTCACAAGCTCGTGGTGGACAAGTTCGACACTTTGTACAGCGTGGATGTGGAAGACGAAAGCAACATTCGAGTGTGGCGAAACCTCGAGCAGGTAGCTACTGTGAACCTGGGGTTCGAGAGCGTGCAAACCGTTGCTTGCACAAACGAAGGGAGGTTGTATGTATCCACCAAGAGAGGGGAGATCATGTGGCGTGGAATGATCGATCTGCTGCCTGGTGCTGCTGGTCCAGCCATCAGAGAGGTGGGTATGCAGAGAAGACCGTTCCTTCTTCCCACTAACATCTGCTGCAATATCAGCTTCGCTCATCGTGTGGAAACCACCAAGAGTGACGACTCCCTGGTGGTGCTCGGCTCCGAGATTTTACGCCCTCTGTACCGGCCCGAAGGTTTCGTCATCACCAACACTTGCGGGTGCACCATTTTGCCCCGCTCCGAGGTGATGATCATGGTGACGACGGAGGAAACGTTCTCCATTCAGGCCTGGTATGGAAACGTTTGCATTGCCAAGCTCAATACAGGTCTCAAGTTCAATCAGTTCCAGACGTTGGATTGTGCCAAGGATGGCACATTGTATGGGTTAGTGAACGACAACATTTACATATGGAAGCTGGTTTGATTGATTACATATACTATGCAGGGTGATTTGGTGTTCGAGCATACAAACATGTCTTACACCAATGATTATTCTTTAGTGTAAAGTGAATAAAGCTGTGTGAATGGCAACAAAAATCATAGATTCTCGTGAGAATTTTTTTGTTGATGCTTTTGCTGCTTGTTTCTATCGTTAGCAACCCACTTGATACCCAGTCAGTTCGAGTTATCCTCATGCTTAGGTCACCATCTTTTTTTCCTTTCTGTTCATCCTAATCCTAAGCAGGCATGTACTAATATTATAATAGAGATTTTGTCCGCTTGTACCACGATCATGTTTGACATGAGTGACAGGGATCCCTTTAAACGTCAGCTTTCAGAGCACCTTTTGCCTCGTTATCATGAATTTTCTTTCACATGGCCAACAGCACGTGATAGACTATGACATTGTTTCATTGGGATTTGATAGAAGTTTAGAAAAGATTCCAATACCAAGTTCTTGGAACACATGACTATTGTGAGTTGTTGAGAGGCTTGTTGGCAGATAACATTGCATGAAATGATAGCTCAAATGTGTTTCAATTTGGAGAAGTAGGAATCAAGTCTATGATGAAAATAGGTAGAAATCTTATCATGGAAGTTTGTATTTACCAAGATTGGATTACCTCACTGATTGATATTGTATAATCTTGATGATTGAGTATCGAATCGATTGAGTTGTGAAGTGGGATTGATGTTGGTTGAATATTATTTGAAGTCCCCATTGGAACTACTTGAGGTTGCAATGATTTTGAAAACAATATGTACAGTTCAAGAAAGAGTTGAGAACAAATGCAATGAGATTAGAATCGATGAGTGAATTGCACTAACATATGAAACTTCTGTAAGGTTATTTTGGTTTTCATAGATGTAGATGTGGAAGTTGTTTTGTCTTGATGTGGAAGTGATTTTGTCTTGATGTGGAAGTTGTTTGGTCTTGTTTGTACTTTAGAGCTTGTGCTTGGTTTCAACCTTTTGAGTTCTTTATAGATTTGTGACAAAGTCTATGTTATTTTGTCAAAGGCGTAGGTTTGCAATTTTATGAATATCCTATTATTGAATTTTGCTTTATATATGAAAATGCTCAAAAATTTGTTGAAGTAAGAGTAAGAGATTCAAATAGTTTCTTAGACATCAAACTTAAAAAGTTACAGCTCTACAAGATTACAACATATGCTAAAATTTATATGAAAAATCATGTACTTTGATATGATGTTCACTTCTTTTTGACAATTTTGGACGTTGCTTCACATTTAAGATAATTATGCACATCTTGGTTCTAAACATTTAACCTTTTAGTGCCAAGCTTTGACTCCAGTTTTTAGTTTTCTGGTTGCCTTATACCTTCATTTAGAAAAATAAATTGCATGAAGGTTCAAAATGAGGAATAAGTCTCAAAAATTCTGCATAGGCATTCTCAACTTAGTTATCTATTTTATAAAGGAGATATTTTGTTTTGCAAGTGACATTATAATGTTGGGAATAGCCGGTCGATTTTGCATACATGAGATGTTGGAAACTGGTTTTATTTTGCCACATGGTTGTACCAAAATTCTGAGAGCTCCTTAAGAAAACATAATCTATATACGTGTTTAGATTATAGAATGCTCTTGTTATCAGTATTCCTATAAGTATACCTTAAACCCATAGAATTAGACAACTTCTTTTTTGCTTCTTGCAACAAAAGTTGAAAATTTTCCACCTTAATATATCTTACTAGTAAGGACCCGTCATTCCAACCGAGAAGCTCTTTATATGGTACTTTAAAAAAATATTCCATATCTACCATTTCCTCAAACTATATATATATTATATATATATATATTATATATATATATATAATATATATATATATATATATATATATATATATATTTTTTTTTCATAATTCACAAAACATAAAAGAAGGTAGGTAGGTTGGTAGGTTTGTATGTTGGTAGGTTATTATGTTGGTGGGTAGGAAGGATCACCGGACAAATCCACTTCTGTTATATATCTCATTCAAGTGTTGGAATCAACCAAAACCTAAGGTAAGGTAGAATGACCTTAAAACCGCGCGGCCCCCCAAAAGCGCAGGGTAGACCGCCCCTGTAGCCGCCCATGGCGTAGACCTTATTGCACGCAGAGCAGTTGTGAAATCTGAGGGTGCATAGTGACTCGATATGGAATTGTGTAGGGAGGTGATTGGTTCATGGTTCATGGTTCATTAACTCTATTTTGCATGGTTTTAGCTACATGCGTGAGCGCCACAAAGTACTGGTGTGCCGGATAAAAAGGAGAATCTACTGATCACTTTAAGGTCATGTACACTTTTGACCTCAAAATTTGTAGTAAATTCAATTTTTGCTATTTTATTTTCAAAAATTTTGCATTCACTCTCCCTCCTGTTTTTCCATCCAAGAAAAATTACAAACAGTACACACGAGGTCCACAACCATGCTGAATCTCTTATTTGCGCGGTTTAAGGTCATTCTACCTTAGTTGGTCCAAACCCCATTTATACTACCATTTGAGACTTGGAATCTATAATTATTACTTTTTATCATGAATAAAAAGAAATGATGAAGATTCTATATTTTTGTAGTAGTTATAAGCATATCTACAAATGATTAGAAGTTTGAGTAGTGTTTCCAATCTATTTATATCAATCACTGTAATCATGCACACATGAGAAACATTTTTATTCCTAAAATCTAATAAGCAGACAACAATATAGAGTAAACAATTTTAAACAAATGCTTGATTTAAAAACCCTCTACCTTAACATATGATTGCAACATAATGTCTTTTGTGTAATCCATGCGAGAGACGTACATGTACATAAGGGTAACTATTTGAAAATTGGCAAAGCATTGTTCTCATGACATATTAGATCTAATGGCATATGCCATCCTTAATCAGGATGGTATAAGATTCTTGTACTTGTATGACGCCATCTTTCTATTCGAAATGCCAAAATGTAAGAAAAATATCATAAACTTACATTGATTGTGTCTGTATTGTCACTAGTAAGTGCATGATGTTTACTTGAGGAGTCAATAAAGTATTGAGGGTGATTGGTAAGAGATTCTTTTGAAGACGTAATCATCCACGTCCCAAGTCTTTACACGCCTTGCACATTCCTTGTGAAAATGTGAGGAATCAATGCAGAGGTTTTCAAACATCAAAAGGTGGAGTAGGGATGTAAGAAATCTTTACCAAACCTCTAACTTCACACTTTTCCCTCAAAACGGCCCTTTTCCATGATGAAAAGATGAAATTTTCAAATTATGATGTATCTTGAAGTATGTAACTATGTGAATATGATTTAGTATTTAACCCCTAGCGTTCCTTGGTGTTTCATAGGACCTTGAAACCTCAAAATTGCAATTTTATACCTTTGTTCACTCTTGTGGGCATGAGACAAATTAAATTTCCTTTTTTTTAAACATCTAAATGTAAAATCTTATATCTAGGACTATCTTCAGTTACTTTACAAAACACTGGCCGTTAGGTGTTTACGATTTGAGAGATCATAACATCCAAAATATTTTTGAACATTAAGAAGATTGGTTTTGAAAATTTTGGAGGATGCCCATGTAGGGTAGACTTTTTAACTAAGGTCAAGGACTTAAGTAGAGATCTAGTAATGAACAGTATAATCAAATAAATAAATAAAAAATAATAAAAAATAATGAATAATAATAATAATTATATATATACCTCCAAAAAAATATCCCTTTTTTAGCTGCCCCATTTTGGCTTGCAATCCAAGGATTGTCTTGGAAGACTTAAACATTGGAATTTGACTTTGCAAATTTTATCACATACACTTCGCACTGAAAAGGTCCAATAAAAATCTTAGGCAAAATATTACTTTCAACCCCTTCATCTAAGTTGCCCAAAATTGCAAATACCCCTTTTGATTCTCAAGGTGCTTCAGGGGTTATATTGTACATGTTCATATATACCAAACATTAACCCCTAAATGGTTTGACTCATTTGTACTCAAAAAAATTGTCGTCAATGGAAACAAAGGTAAGTCATTCAAATCTCAACCGTACCATCTTGTAGTAGACATACTATACATCATGTGGGTCAAATTTTGAGTTATGAGGCCTCATGAATTGCGAGATCATAACATATTAGCACTCATAAAACATCATGAAATCTTAGCATTTCCACTTTGAAATAGACATGCTACTTTGACACACTGCAATAAAAAGCCACCAACTATGAAGATATTAACCTTCATCTTAGTAACACCCTTCAACAAAAGGAATTTATGAGAAAATTTCTTTGCGCAAATAATGGCTCTACAATCGTAAAAATTGCCGAAAATCTTGCAAAAAAAAAAAAAAGTCCAAAAGTCAACCCTTTGCACCTAAATCTATGCCTTATCTTTGATTCAACTTTGATTTTGTCAAGATTTCCATTACAATAAGTAAAATGAGATTAGAACCCATTCCAAAAAACAAAGTCAAAATCCAACGGTGGATGAGGGAGATATAACTCCTCAAAGATCATCCATTTAATCACTTTTTTCATTGTATAAGCATCATTGCAGATACAATACTTAACCCCTAAAAATCCAAGCGGTTTTTGGACTTCCAAAACCAAAAACTGCGATTTTCTACCACCTTGTTTGAATTGAGACATGGTCAAAAAATTTATTGTTTATCTGTACTTTCAACCGTAAGATCTCAAACCTACCTACTATCACTACTACCATGTGAAATTTCAATTGTTGGATCTTTATCATCTCTTAGATCATAACATTCAAAGTTGGTGCAAAAGTTTTTTCGGGCATTGCTTGTGAGACATTGTTTCCATGGAGCAAAGAGAAAATTGAAGATTGTTACCCCAAACATAATTCCCATATTTTTTTTCATATGGGTAATCAAGTTGGGTAAGCTCATGCAAAATTTTGGAAACTCATTCCATTTTTGTGACCTTCATGCAAATTATTTCGTAAACGAAGGTCTAAATACAATGATATAGTAAAACATGCATTTCATTCGATATATTTGGCTTAATTAAAGATCCCAACGGCAAGTAGGTGCCTATATGAGTTTGTAAAATTTGAGAAAAAAAAAAAAAAAAAAATTAGGAAAATTCCAAAACCTTAAATTTTGACAAATTTTGTAAGAGTTAATTCAGAAATTACTAGAAGTTGTGAAGATTGTTTTTGCAATTTTTGAGGGCTGCCCTTGTGAAATTGACAAACTTTTTGACTTGGGTCACTTTGGAACTCAAATAGTGATTTGTTCATGAACATTTCATTTTTTTTTAAATTCAAAAAAAGACTAAATTTAAACTACCCTTTTTAGACTTCAAACCTAAAATTTCTAGATGAAGGTTCTAAAATTGGAATTTGGATTTGCAAATTTTACCACATGCACTTTGCAGTGTAAGGAGCACCTAGTAAAACTTTTAGGAAAAAATATTACTTTTAACCCCTTCATCTAGGCTGCCCGAAATAGGAAACCTCCACTTTGGTGGCCGTGGATCTTTAGGGGTTAAGTCATTTGTATCAAGAATCCTCTAACTAGAAAGTTGTTGAGATGCATCTTAAGTTCACAATCATGTAAATGAAATTAATGAACAAACTATTTTTGATTTCACATAATTGGCTTGCAATGGTAAAACATGCCAAATGTTTGATAACTCAAAACAAGAGTTGCCTTGACTAAAATGCATGCCATTTCTTCATTTTGAATAGTATAGATGTGAAAATTCTACACACAAACAAGGCTTGATTTTTGACTCAACCCAAGTGACTTCATTTAAAACGGACTACTGAAGAAGAAATTATAACTCTTCAAAGTTGCTACCTTTCATCCACAATATTGATTTTTGACAATCAGCATGTTTAGGGGTTAAACTCAAATTTTTTATCAACTTGGAGATTATAATGTTTAAAGGTGGAATTTTTTTAAAAAAAATTTAAAAATTCCTTTGTTGTAAAAACGGAAAGTATTATAAGGGCCAAAAAACCATTTTATCCGAGGCTCTTCAATCTCTTGTTCCTCAAGTGAGTTTGGAATATATTTACACAATTTATAACCTCATAGGACCAATAAAACCTATGGAAAGAATCTTGAATCTTTCCCATAGAGATAATTATAATGAAATTTAAATACAAAGGCTTGTTTTTGACATTAAAAAAATCCGTGCGAAGAATAGTTGTATTGAGAATCCGAATGGTTAGATCATGCCTTAGTAACACTTTTACATGCACAAAAAACAAAACTCAAAAATTAGTGACGTCTCAACTTTCGGCGAATTTTTGAAGTTTATGACTTCTAATTGACCATGTAATACAGTGTTGGGGCACATTTCACCAAGCCCTTATTACACCTCTATATCTACAGAGTACATATTTCCTAAATTATAAAGAAATTTGAAGAATGAACAGTTTATAGAAGCCCCTAGAGAGAAGAAGAGAAACTTCAACCTATTTAGAGTCTGGCGTGAATAGAATGTTCGATCCACCTATCCTTGGAAGTATGCCCAGAGGTCATCACACCAATGACGAGACTGCTTACCCCTCTCCGGGTGAACACTATGCTAGTTCCCACCTAGCCACTAGTGTCTTAGAGACAAGCATGGGCGTTGTTAAAGAAAAACTAGTGATCAAGAATGTGAAAATGACCAAATAATAGTAGGTTTAAGCTTGAAATCATCCAATAAAAACCTTACAAAGTTTTAATTAAGGCAACAAGAGGAAACAATGGAGAAGTGCAGTATCTCCACCAAGCATCGTGAAATGAGACACTCTTGATGATTCAAATACTGAAACTACAAACAAGTAGTGAATGGCTATATCAAGGACCGGATTAAAAAACTGAGAATAACAGCACGTAGAGCTCAAATTTCTTTCCTAATTGACTACTATGGTACATATGTATTTTTCACTTATCACCACCGTAGTCCACCCAACTATGGTGTGAGGTTCTTGAACCTCATTGTATAGGTACCTAAAAGCCCTTTGGAGGGATACCATGTCACATATCTCTAAGGCACTAGTGGCTGTGTAGGAACTAGAGTAGTATTCACCCTCAGAAAGGTTGGAAGTCCCGCCATCGGTGTAATGACCTCGAGGCATACATCCAAGGATAGGTTGAACGAACACTCTTTTCATGCTAGCCTCTAAATAGGTTGTAGTTTCTCTTCTTCTTATTTTTCTTGTTATTACTACACTTATTTTCTCCAATTTTTTTTGAAAATTAACCCTTAAACGCCCATGGGGTCTGAAATGGGCAGCCCGAAATTGGATCACAACATCTTTTGGACTTGGGCATCATGAATAGTGCACTTTTTGAACTTGGGCATCATGAATGAATTAATCACTGATGAGCTTGCAACCTCCTACAAGGTTATGTACAACCCCAACCTACCTACCACAATCCTTTCAAACCACAAAATCACTCATACAAATTGTGATTTGAACTGTAAAATTTCACTTTTTAACCCTTAAACGCCCAAGAGAGCCCGAGGGGCTCTTTTTCAACAGAATCCGCTCTGTAGCTTTTACTGTAATGAAATTTTCACTTATATTTTGATGTCAAACTGGTCACCTTCTTGTGATGTATTCAGAAAGTAAAATTTCACAGTTTAAATCACAATGTGTATGAGTGATTTTGTGGTTTGAAAGGATTGTGGTAGGTAGGTTGGGGTTGTACATAACCTTGTAGGAGGTTGCAAGCTCATCATTGATTGGTTCACTCATGATGCCTAAGTTCAAAAAGTGCACTATTCATGATGCCCAAGTCCAAAAGATGTTGTAATTCAATTTTGGGCCGCCCATTTCAGACCCCATGGGCGTTTAAGGTTAAATACATCACAAGAAGGTGACCAGTTTGACATCAAAATATAAGGGGTGCTTTACACAAGGGGCCAAGCCATTGATGGGGCCAATTCATGGTCAAATCCTCTCTTGCGATTGGTACAATTCTTGAAATTGGCCCGAAGGGCTTTACATGGGGAGTCAAGGCCAATTTTCTGAAATTATATTATAATGGGTGGGGGACAAGTTATGACACGGCCAAATGTTGGGAGATACAAGAATGGAAGGCCAATTCATGGCCTAGAGGCCGTCTCTTGATTTCAATTAAAAAAATATTATCTCACTAAAATACTTCAATGTAAACAAATCAAAAGCATGGGATGTAGCTAATAATATGAATTGGCCCGATGGCCTTGTTTTTCCTTCTAGAAATCCGCCCCAAGGGCTTTACACATGGGGGAATTGGCCCTTACTTTATTAATTGTTTAATTTGTTCTCCAAGTGGCCCATGGAGCCAATTGGGCTCAAAATGTGAGTGAATTGGCTCGGAGATTTGTTGGCCGTGACTCCCCATGTAATGCGTCCCTAAGTGAAAAGTTCAGTACAATGAGAGCTACAGAGGAGATTCTGTTGGAAAAGAGCCCCTAGGCTCTCTTGGGCGTTTTAGGGTTAAAACAAATCCTTTCCAAACACTCGGCATGAAAAAAAGACGGTACTTTGCAGAGTGAGCAGTGGAGGTGGTTCCCAAATCCCAAGACAAAACAGAAGAATGTTCTCCTCAAGAAGGAAAGGAAAGGGGAGGGCGGGCGCGGGGGCGGGGGCGGGGGAACCGGGCGGCCTCATCCACTTTGCCTCGGACATGCTCGCACCCACCGAGTCCCGTCAGCACTGACTCATCGCTATCGTATCTCTCCCCATTCCCATCCTCCCTTCCTTCCCTTCCCTTCCCTTCACGCTAACGTACCCCATTTTCCCTTCTCGCCATAGCCTCCGCCATAGCCATCGCCTTCGCAACCAGCTCCCTCCCAACCCACCTTTGCTTTCACCTCCCTCACTGCCGCATGTAAGTCGCGCCTCAATTCAATCTCGATCGGATCGCTTAGGGTTCGATTAGCTCGGGATCGTAGCTGGAAACCGCAAGGATTATTGGGTCATGCCGTCAGTAAAAATTGCTGTATGTGTTCTGTGTGCTTCTTTGTTTCAAGATTTTTCCGATATCAAGTATTTGGGTTCTTGGGTATTGCAGTTAATAGGACTGACATTGCTGGTTGTATTCTTGAGACTCTTTTTTTATATTAGTAGAGAATTGGACAAGACTCTATTGGATACTAGAAAGAGCATTGGAATTTGTGGTCTGCTTATTGCTAGAATTTGTTGTTTATGAGGTCGATGGATCTGACATTGCTGGACTTTTTGCGAGTGGTAGACAGTTAATGAAAGTGTTCGTTTCTTGGAGTACCAGATGGATATTTAGATTTTGGAATGACGTTTTCGTTGATCATGCAGATTGCTGTGCGAGTCTTTGTTTTATTTGTTGATATTAAGCAAGAGTCTGGAATCTTTGAGTATTCGAGTACCAGAAGGATAATTGGATATTGCAGTGGAGATTTTGTTGCGTAGGCAGTCAATGGAGCTGACATTGTCGTAGTCTTGGGAGGCTCTCTTGATCTTTCGTAGACATTTAGCAAGCGCCTTTGTTTCGTTGAGTATTTGGATTTTGCAGCGGCGATTATGTTGCTTATGCAGTCAATGGAACTGACATTGCTGCAGTGACTACCTGGTTAGGTTTTCATTATTGCTAGAGGTGGGGATTTCGTTGCGTATGAAGTCAATAGATTTGACGTTGCTGCAGTTCTGTGAGGCTCTCTTGAACATTTTCGGGATCGTAACGCTTCAGAAAATTACGTATTTGAACACCACAGGGATCATTGGATTTTGCGATTGCATGTAGTGGTTTTCGTGATTGCCGGCAGTGGCGATTTCGTTCTTTATGCAGTCAAAAGAAATGACATTGGTTATGTTCTGTGAGACTCTCTTTAAAGTTTGTAGATATCGAACAAGAGTCTAGAAAAGTTTTGTTTCTTTTTGAGTATCTGGATACCATTAGGATCATTGGATTTTGTGACATCTAGTGGATTACATTCTGGTTGTTTTATTACTGCCGGAAGTGGCGACTTCATTGCTTACGGAGTCAATAGGTCTGATGATGCTGTATTACCGGGTTATGTTCAGTGCGACGCTCTTTACATTCGAAACTTCAAACAAGAGTTGTATCTCTGAGTTTAGGTCTAGTATGAAGCTATCTTGTTTTATCTAACGCCCATGCGTGGGGACTGTGCAGATATGGATGAGGGTCGTTGATGGGACTACAAACTAGAAACTCTCGTCAGGTCAAATTTCAGTCTTATCTGGAGTTTGTTGTGTTACAGTCAAACAGCGGTTCGGTTTGTGATATAAGCTGTTCCAAATGGCAAGTATACCATTATGTTCTAGCATTGTTTCTGGGCATTGTTTGATTCTTGCTTGTTATATTACTGCGCGAGTGATTGGTGAATTGAAAATTTGGGCTTTTAGTTGCTGGATTCCACGACTGACTGAGAGGTTCTTCTTATATTGCAGAGTCGACCCGTCTCCTGTCCACATTAGTATCAAGAGTGTCTGGCTTTCCATGGGGGCGATGGAAGTGACCAAGAGTGAAGAGAAGGTGCAGGAAGGAGGAAATATGCCTCGAGCGCCGTCCGTAGATGACCTTTTTGGGCCCATGGGTAGATTGGATATGCACTCGTTGGGGGTGAGGAGAGGTAACGAGGGAGAGAATGCGTCGATGTCGAACATGTGTGCGAACTCAAACAGTGGAACAGCGGTGAAAGCTTCTTCGTCACCTCCTGGCGGTGAGCACACGTACTGGCTCCTGGTCCTTGATTGCAAAACATTCCCTGGGGAGTAACGATGAACATTTTACACCGCATGAGACTCGGCAGAGTCCACATGCTTCTAGAATCCAAATACCAAGTTCGTTTAATATTCTCCTGAAGATAAGTGTCGGGAAATCATATCATGCGAAGGCAGAATGCTTTCTGTAGCTATTGGGAGTGTGACTATTTCAATCATCGATGCCGTACTGGGGAAGGTATGTGCTCGAGGTTGAGCTTCCGAGCAATGACGTTGTGTCGAGTCCTTGCGGCTGTGGTTTTTATGTCGATTGAGAGGATCGTTGACTGGTGGTTCTTGAAGACGTCATGTGCAGGAGCTCAGTTGGGACTTAGTTTGAATCAAGCAGAATTATCAGGATTGTCTCGGGATTCTTGCGGAGAGATCTCGGGACACGGTCATGACAGGGAGGGGGATGCAAGTCCGAGGAAACATAATGCAGAAGGCCACGGCAATTTTACGTCGGATGAGGACAAATCCATCATCAACGAGAGGAGGCAGAAGCGGATGATTTCCAACAGAGAATCAGCTCGACGGTCACGGCTCCGGAAGCAGCAGCATCTGGATGAATTGCGGTCACAGATTGCTCATCTGCAAGCCGAGAATGCCCATCTGGTGAATCGCTTCAGTGTGGCGTCCCAGCAATACGTCCAGTTGACGGAGGAGAACTCTGTGTTGAGGTCAAATGCAACCAATCTAAGGCATCAGCTCGAAATGCTGCACCATGGTACGTCCGGCCACCAACTTCTTTCCCTGGAGCCACACAACCTGAGCTCTGTGCACCCGCTCCCATTCAACTTGAACTTGTGTTCTGGTGCCACAGAAGATGCCGGCAACTGGGGTTAGATTGAGCAGTCCGGCCTTATGTCAATTTAGTCTGTTCATACTTTGGGTGATTGAGTTTCTTTTTTTGAAGCGGTTGCATTTGGATTTGTTTTGAGAATACTGGTCTGATGTCGTGCCCTGCTCAAAGAGCCACGCAATCAGGAGACTTAAGACCATTACGAGCGAGCGACATCTAGTTTGAACTTTTTTTTTTCTTTTCACCAACATTCATCTTATTTTCTTTGGAAGTGACCTGTTTTGTAAGCTGTAAAATACGAGTACATTCCACTTCCAGAATGTGCTGAAAGTTTTTTGCATTTGCCTGTATCAGACTAATTACTGGTCTTAACCCTAAAACGCCCAAGAGAATCGTTTCCAACAGAATCTGCTCTGTAGCTCTCACTGTAATTAACTTTTCACTTATATTTTGATGTCAAACTGGTCACCTTCTTGTGATGTATTCAAAAAGTGAAATTTTTACAGTTTAAATCACAATTTGTATGAGTGATTTTGTGGTTTGAAAGGATTGTGGTAGGTAGGTTGGAGTTGTACATAACCTTGTAGGAGGTTGCAAGCTCATCATTGATTGGTTCACTCATGATGCCCAAGTTCAAAAAGTGCACTATTCATGATGCCCAAGTCCAAAAGATGTTGTGATTCAATTTTGGGCTGCCCCCATTTCAGACCCCATAAGCGTTCAAGGGTTAGTGATGTAACCAAGGGTCAATTGATGACACACATTGTTGATAATTGATTCAAAAGATACAAGATAGATCGGTGTTCTCAGCTGTTACACTTTCTAATTTCTTATAATAGATCTTTGAGGGCATAGGCAATGTTCTCATTCTTACACTACCATACTAAGATATGTCATTGGTATTTAGGAAAGAAATCGTAATTCATATTGGTAATTAGAAAACTAAGGTATGAAATTTTAGATTGGCAAGCTCATTTGGGAGTTGCCAGGGGAAACAATTTTAGAGGATGTGGAAAGTTTTTAAGAGGTTGGACCAATTAGAATATTTATTTTTTGGGTTTATTATTCAATTTGTCATTAACCTTGAAAGTGATAAGTCTGTCACATTCTAAAATGTATATGGTAGGTAGGTACATTAAAATCTTAAGTTGGAAACTTCAATGCACCTCATGCCTTGTCAAGACTTTTCTTTTACAAAGAATTTCTAAGTGCTCTATACTTTTAGGAAGACAATAAATGCTACCTATATTTCAAATGTCACCAATTGGATGGTATTGTTCTAATATTTTTGACAAAGCATACAAATGATTTGTTCATAATTCAAATGTAGCCCCTTGAAACACCATGCCCAAGGTAGGATGCTCCTAATGATCAAAACCCACGCACTAGGGATCAAAACCAATACACTAGGATATTGTATCACAATTCAAAGTTGTTATAACATACTTCAAATTTCAATGTACCTGCAAAGTATATTTTAAAGTGTACAATGCCTGGTACATCTATCACTCCCACTTTCAAAAATCTGTAACAACATCTTATAAAATGACAAAAAAAACTTCCTTGCCAAGTACCCATGCTACTTTAGTTCATGATTGTATTTCCCTCAATTATTTGAATAAAACATTGATTGGTTCAAAAAACAAAAAAACAAAATCCATAACATGTGTATGGTGCAAATAAAGAGTTGTGAAAAGGTGAGTTTTCTTAGGCACTTCCTTTAAAAATAACTTGAAATCAACGTGCCTTTTGATAAGCTAAGTATTCTTTATCTTTTTGTTTTGGACAACCAATAAAGGTCTGACCATGACGCTACGGCCAATACATCGTGTTTTTGCATATTTGCACCTCTTCTGGTTTAAACTTTGGAGTCTACTCTCAAAGGAAGTTTGTAATTCAACAAATTATAGTTTTCAATTGATACATTGCTTACTCCATTCTCGACATACATAAGTGTCGAAGACTATACGGCAAATGGAAATATGTTTAAGAAGGTAGACCCAAATTGCGATCAACTCGCTCAAAGATTGGCTCTACATATATAAGTGTCGAAGACTATACGGCAAATGGAAATATGTTTAAGAAGGTAGATCCAAATTGCGATCAACTCGCTCAAAGATTGGCTCTCCATTTTTTCGAGCCATGGACATCATGTATACACTTCTGAGCATCGTTGGGATTAAGTCATGGTGTCACAAGCATTCTTCTAAACATATCGAGAGCGTGCGGCTAATGTAAACTCATTGTCTTCTCGTTGACTTGGTGCAATCTCACCAAAACCCTAGGATTGATTGATTCACTCCTCACAAATGTTCTTTAAACATGGTGCACATTAATTGACACATTTAGTTCGATTCCTCAAACATGCCTTTGATTATTGTGCTTGACTTGAAGAGCAGAACGTATACATGGTCTACGGTCACGCCTCCCAAGGGAGGTTCAAGGGTTGGGGCCGGTTTCTACTACGATGGAGAAGTCCGCATGTCATGAAAGAGGGCGTTTCTGAATTGTGATTGGTCGGAAATGCCACTTGGCACTATGGTGGTGAACTGATTGGCTAAAATTGCATATTATATGATAAAATGGAGAGAGACCACCAATATTCTTTGAGGAACCTTACTAGTTTCCCAAAATAGTAAGTTTTCTTACACTAAGAAAACCTTGCTTTGTGTGTATTTGAAGGCTTACTGTGAACAATCTATAAATCCAAACAAGGTTTTGTAAATTGGATGTGGTTCCCACTCACCAAACTTCTAGAATGTCAAAAAACAATAAATTAAAAAAAACCTTTTCTATCTGTGTACAACTCCTTAAGATCCGGGATCCCCTATAAAATGGTTGATTGGGCTCTTAGGGGTTAATCCCTGAATGATTTGATTCATTTGTACAAAAACGAACAAGGTAAGTTATTCAAATCTGAAGCGTACAATCTTGTAGTAGACATCTTGAACATCATGTGGCTCAAATTTTGAGTCATGAGGCCCCATAGACTGCATAACATATTATTATTCAAAAAACATCACAAAATCCCAACATTTTCACTTTGAAGAAAATATGGTACCAATTGACATATTGCAATGAAAAAACCGCCAACTATAAAGATGTTAACCTTCGTGTCAGTAACACCCTTCAGTAACACCCTTCAACAATAAGGATCCATGAGAAAAATTTCTTTACTCAAATAACAGCCTTGCAATGGTGAAAACTGCCAAAACTTTTACAAAAGAAAAGTTAACCCTTTTTCTAATAAATTGGCACGCCATGGTGGTTGCGCTTTAAAATTTGAAAATGAATGGCGAGTCCTCAACCCAGTTTCGTGGAACCCGCGCTTCCCACGGAATTGGCAAGAGAACGCTGCTTCCATGGCGACTTTCTCTCTTTTGGTGCAGAATTCCAAGGGCCGCCACGCTTTGATGAAGACCCACAATTGCAATGCCGAAATTCTTAATAGTGTCGCATTCAATTCACTCGAGATTCAATTCAATGTCCATTAAATGTGTCACGTGAACTCTCACTTGCCGAGTTGCCGCTGTCGATTAACCCCAGCGATCGTTCAATCTTCCATTCTCTTCAAGAGAAACCGTTTGCTCAGATCTTACTCTTGTCAACTAGTTTCTTCCATTTCCGGTGTCGCGCGCAGAAGGATTTTAGGAGTGACTTGCGCTTTTTGAATGATCGGTAAGCCTGGTTGTCTTCTTTCTTTGGTTTTCAAGTAACAGTAAGTTTGAGATTCACCTTGTAGCTTATTACATTCGCTTGGAATCGAAATCGCCGTCATGTTTTGGTGTCTTTCCTGAAGCCTTTGTCGTTATGCTTCCTGTACAATTATTATACGCTTTTAAAATGAGGAGACGTGTTTGAATTGAAAACCGAGGAGCTTTCTGTTTGTTCGTGGTTGAAGGAAATTTGAGCTGAGAGTGCATCTTGTTATAATTTTTAAGAGAGAGTATGCAGATTATGGAACTCGGAGAATTCGTTATGAATACTACTATGCTCGTTCAGCATTGTAGGAGATTTTTATATTTTACAAGAACAGGAATGAGAAGCAGTTGAAATGTATTGTCTCCGAGGATTGGATAACGATGTTAGTGTTTCTAGTTTGCGGCCGGTTTGTGCATGATAGACATGTATTTTCTTCAGACCTCGATATTATAATGCATTTGTTTGCTTAGTCGTCTTGATGTGACAGTGCTCTCAAATTTCAAGACGTAATGTGTAAGGTCTGCAGATTGATGTGGTGGTTTTTTACTATTATGTTTGTTGAATGTGGATAAGCCGAGGCTCGAAAGTTTGGAACATCATTATTTATACTGTTTCTTTATGCAGGAAACCAGTCTAGCGAAAGGTGGAGGTAGGAGTTATTTAGTAGAGGTAGGTGACAGATTGCGCTTAAGTATGGAATTTGAGAAACCGAGGGAGAAGAGTGGCGCTGGGACAGGGCCTCTCATGCAGCTCGGAAAACTTTCTGCATCTCTCATCAGCGACAGCCTCAGAATTGCACGACTTGCCTTCGTGCATGTCAGTGCTGCGGAGATGTATGTTTCATGTGACTTAACTTGGTATCATCGGATTCTGAAAACGAACGTGTGCTCTTCCTTCGGCATTACTCTCAGACTAGGGGTCACTAGGTTGCAGTTTAGAGGTAAAGTGTCGACGTCCAGTGTCATTGTGAATCCTCATCAGTGGATTCTTGGGGAAGCAGGATGACGGAGGATGCTACGAATACCGAAGAATGGGGTCCAACAACAACATCAATGGCAGCAATTTCAGAAGCCTCCAAGAATTATGATGACTATGAGCGTATAGTGCAGGTGCTTCTTGGGAGGTAAATTTCATCTGTGCACGTGTTGACTTATTTCTTCTTCCTCAGTTGCCTGCATTTAAGAATTACCGTCAGACCATCTTGTTATGTGGTTCTGTTCTTGGACGCTTCTGCCGTACATACCCGTGAGATTTACTCAATGTGTGTTGCGGGTGCAGGTTAGCACTGAATGGGACGAAGTATTGGAGGCAAATTTACAAGGCTCTAACTGTCATGGAGTATCTCCTAACTCATGGCAAAGTGCAGTTCATTACGGATTTTAGAACGGCATTGCAACGAGTTGAAGAGCTAACTCGCTTTGCGTTCATAGATGAAAATTTGTATGTCTTGTTCTTTCCTTATTCTCTAACTTTGAGTCATACATTTACTTCAATCTGTACTTATTCAATTTCGTTGTTAAATTGATGCTTGTGCTAGAACGCTCATGCTACCAAATCTTAAGAGTAATTAAGTGGGTTTAATTGCAGAATTGACAGGGGCTCAGCTCTTCAAAGTAAAGCCAAGCAAGTCCACCTACTTCTAGTAGATGAGAGATTTTTTAAAACGGAGCGGAAACGAGCCCAGACTGTGTCGAAGGGAATTTTTGGCTTTGGCAGCCAATCAGTTGAAACTTTCGGCAGCAGTGATACTCCCGAGAAACAATGCAATACTCAATCTGCAGGGTTTTTCCCACCGAAGGTGGAAAAAGTAGCCCATATTGTTCATAGTCCACCGTGTGGCTCTCGTGACAGTGACCCTTCGTCACCGACTTCTCAGAGAATCACTACCTTGAGCCCGTCTGTGGTAATTACACATATATTTGAAGTTTTCTAAATGATTATTCATGCCTTATAGAATCCTTGTTACTTTTCGAGATTTTTGAGGCCTAGTGCAGTATTTTGACCAACGTAGAACTTGTGTCTGCAGAATTCTTCAGTTGACGACAGTCCGCAGATGAGCAGTGCTAGCACTGAATGGAATCCTTTTGATGATTCACCTACATCGTCTGAATGCCACACTTCAAGTTCACCTATTGCAGGTGGTTGGACACCACCGACACGGAACAACTCACCTACTCGAAAACTATCAGTGGAGTTGGACATGTGCAACCCTGTCCCTAGCAAGCCTGACTTACTTCTCAAGTCCCAGTCTCCTCCGTTGTCCAAGTTACCTCCTCCGAAGTGCAGAGTACCTCCTCCTCCACCAGGTGGCTCCAAAGTGCGATCTAATGCTCTAGGGAAAAGCGCGCTCCCTAGACCTCAAATTCTTTCTGACTTCATCACCCTGTGACCGAGTCTAGGCGATAATTCTAAGTTGGAAGTTCAGGTCGCTGATCGATAACTACAATTTTGCTCTTTCCTCCCAGAACTTGATAGAACGAGGAAGTTAATGTGCTTGTTAACATCTCAATCTATTTAGATCTTGGATCTTTTAGTTTTAGTTTAATGATGAACCTCCAAGAGGTTGTACAGAGACAGGAATTGGAAGCTCAGGGAGAGATACGAGAGGTTTGAAGCTCTGCAGAAATCAATCTTTCAGTAAAGACTGATGGAAGCTAGGTATGTGATGTAGAAGCTAGTTGCATTTGTGTACCATTTCCTCTAAATTCAAACTATGAACAACTGAGCAGATAGTCTTGTCATTTGGCTATGATGCTTTTTTAACAATTTGTGTTTCCATATTGTCACCAATAGATGGAGGGTGCATATGCTGGCTTGTTTATCAGATTCTTGCGGGCCTCGCTAATTATCATTCGTATCATGTGATATATCCTGTAGGGTGTCCACAGTCCAAAGTATGATCCTGACGCGGACTGGTCGTATGTCACTTCCAATAGAATAGGTCAATATACAAATTGCTTTACTGATGCTGTTTTACATTTCGCTTCCCACTCGGCTACTGGGCACCTCTTTGGCGAAAATTCTACATCCGCAGTGAAGCTGAGTAAATTGAATCTAGAAATGACTTGTTCCAACCCTGATATTGCCTTGATGTCAGGTGAAAATTTCTTTTCTATTATCGATTGGCGAACCAATCATTCATGAGGCCTTCCTTCTCTTTTCTGTGTTTACAAATTTGGAGAGAAATTTTTCTCCAATTGTGACTACTTTCCTATGTTCTTGAAGCTGACGATGTGGACAATCCGGTGCCAGTAGACGCTTGCCGGTGTTGATTTCTCCTCCTGCAGGTGATAAAATGCTCTACGCAGGCATATTATTCACTTCCAGCATGATGTTCAGGCACTGGTTGTCATTTGTACGGAACCTTCGGCAAGCTTTGTGTGGCAAGAAAGGTCTTGAACATGTGCAGGGATGGACCAGGTTGCAGTAGTGGCACTTCGTGCCCTGCTCCTCGAATCGTCACATACGTCAAGCCTTCATATTCCAAGACACGCCCGCCCACCTGCCATACAACGAAAGGGTATTATTTCATAGCTGGTAACAATCTCTACGATCGTTTGAAGAAGTGCTTTTTATCATTTACAGAGCTAACATACATGATCACGTTCGACGTACCTGTCGATGATGGTACCATGCTTGCCAAGGCTTTTTGATGGGCAGATTCATCGAAGCAAGTGCATACCTCGTTGATGTCACTGGCACCACCGCGTCTGCGTCCCCACTGGTAAAAAACAGCCCACTTCAACGTCTTAGCAAGTCCTCAGTTGCAGTATTTGAATATTTTATCATCTAGCGCCGTTCCTTGGGAGAAATGTAACATGAGGATCACCTGAACACCCAGATCTTCAGTCCGGCCTTGATGAGTTCTTTGTACGTAGGGATCATCGAGAAGGCCGAGTCCGTCCAGTTTTGCAGCACCATACTGCAACAACCGATAATGAGTGACATGTGCGCTCATGGCAATGGCCTATCGTTACATTAATCAAGATTTAGTACTTTTTTTTTAGGAGATAATACTTGACAGCTACCTAGATTGTTGTAGGTCGTATCTGAAATTTACCTGCATCCAGTCCAATTGTATGGAATGATACCGCTCACGTTGACATGCAGCGCCTTCTGCACCTCGGGCCGGTTGAAGTAGGTCTCGGCGTAGTTTCCAACACAGGGGTCGTATCCCTTGCTGGCTCGCAGGAACTGTAGGTACAATAACAGTTTCCGTTACTTGATGTTATCTGATATCGCACTCATCATTTATATTGCAGGAACTCCAAGAATAAGGCTGAGTATGAAAATGGGCTTTACCGGATTGTTTGGTCGAACAGAGAGGCGAGGCTTCTGACGAGCACCGCCGGTGCCGATCGAGTCTACGCAGTTGACGGTGTAAATACTGTAAGGGTCGATACCTCCGAGCTCGTTTGTTTCTGCGTAGGTGTACAACTCATCACATTTTTTAGAGCAGCACTTTGGGTCACTGAAATTGCATTCCGCCTTCATCTTCTCCCAAGTCTGGTCGGAGATCAAGGCATGGGAATGCCAGTAGTCGATGTTTCCCACATTGTCCCAGTAGGCGTCAGTTACGGGATTTCCTGCCTGTGAACCCACTCCAGATAGAAAGTTAGAACTCACCCACTTCAGAGGGTGTTTCGATTGGAGGAAGAATGAAGGGAGCGATTTTGATTACCAGCGTGCCCTTGAGATTGATCTTGAGCTTGGCCTCGGGGTTGCTGTCTACTATCAGCTTCGCTAATTGTGGCACGTAATGCCCAGCGTAGCTTTCGCCTGCGATGTAGAAGTCCCGACCTTTGTATTGTGGGAAGCGCTCAAACCAGTTAAGCAAGAATTTGTAATTATCTTCGGCTGCACACCACGAAGAATACCTCGGTCACCGAGTCTATGGGAACTGGTGACGCAACTTAACCAGCACGCTATCGACCTCAAACAACAAGCGTGTACAGAAACAGGTAACAGCCAATAGCCTACTCAGCACCGTGTCCTTTCGTCTGAAGACTTGTGTGCACAGTTTTTGAAATCAATTCTGCGAAATCGGTAGGATAAAATTGGGTTGGGAAGCCTACTGAATTTATTATCACTGTCTGCTGCTATTGTGAAACTAGGCAATTACGACCATGCAGGCTTCCAACGAAACAGTAAGCCAGCTGCAAGAGAGAAGGAGTACCGGTTCTTTTATCGCCACCCTCTTGATTCTCAGAGAAATTACTGGAGAATGAGAAGCCAACTCCGCTGGGGGATTCCAAGAAGAGCATGTTGGATTCTGGGGCCCACAACGACACAAATTACTCACCAAAGTCTTTCTTGCGGGAATTTCGAACTGAAAGAAGATCAGGCAGTCAATTTAAGGAATTCATCAAACCTCGATTCCATGCATGGTCGTCGAGGCGGACTCCAGACGCGTCCGGAAGAATGCGGTATGGACCAAACTCCTCCGCGAACCCATATGCCAGAGACGAGCATCCTGGCCCTGCAGCACCCACCGGGTAAATTTGACGAACACAACAATCCACGGCAAACAGGGGAGATTCAAGAGCGAGATTGAGAAGCGACCTCCGTTAAGCCACAATGTCACAGGCTTCGTAGAGGCGTGCTTCGGAGATTCAACGAAAAAGTAGAAGTACTCTCGGCCTGCAGTGGCGTCCACGGTGACCATTCCTGCATACTGTGAGAACTCCACAGCTGGTTGCTCCGGGAGCACTACCCTGTCGGCTTCCTGCGCTACCTTCCAATCCTCATACACGGTATCGCCATCCACAGCATCGGTAGCGAGAAGCAGCAAGACTAGAGCTACAGAGACGCGACTAACAAATCCTTCCGCCATGGCAACGACAAGAAGGAAATATTGTTACGGCCTGATCACATTGCCGCTACGGAGCTGAGAATTAAGGGACTGTACCCTACCGCAGTTGAGCAACTGCTGTCACTGAATTATTTATACGTGTAACTCGAGCCCTACAATCCAATTCCCCTATAGACACACTTACAATGAGGATGACCCGCCCTGGCAGAGCAGAGCAAGAGAAAAGCCTGTCTCCATAGCTAGCTCCTACCTGAATTGCATGAGTGCCGCAGAGGGGGAGCCGTCACAAGCTGCTTGGGTATTCAAGAGGAGCCGAGCGCGCAGGTCTGCACTCTGAAAGCTACAGACATGAAGGCTCTGAAAATGGCAGCTCGACGTCGCTGCAGCTCACAGCCCCCACCACCACACTTAACTCTCGCATACAGACGACTGTGCGGTTTTTAAGTATTTATTTCCGAGATCGTATAAACTTACAGGAAGAATATACCGCTTGTCATTGGCGCTTACTCCGGACGATACGTCCACATTTCTCATGAGGTACACGATCGATCTCAACTGTTCCTCACACGCACTCGCGTGGGTTCGTAAGTTGACTGGCTCTGAGTACTGCAACAATATCCGGCTGGCACTTGGGTACCCCTCTGCCATGAAAAAATCCCAGTGTTACACGACTTTCAATTCCTCTGGTAAGTCAAGCTCTGCTTAACCACTCCGCACGCTGATTTCATGACATTCAATCTCTCTGCCTTGCATCAGCAGACCAACTCAACCTCGCTGGGTCTCTGAGCAGATTGAATCTAGGTAGACCACACTTTTCTCTCTTTCTCGTTTACTAACAAGTTAAGCTCATTTCGAAGCTTGTTTAAAACATGATGTTGGGGTGAGAGGTTTTGCTACGCGCATGGTAAGTTAAAGGCTTAGGGGGAGGTTGGCAGTGATTGGAATATATAATCATTGATCGTGTTAATGTTGGATAGAGACTGCAATTCCACGATCAGAGAGGCGTAATAGCGATGGGGTGGCAGGCGACTGATGGAATAGGACAAGCCAATAATGAGGAGGTCTGGCAAAAGTCTATGCAGCTCTCGTGGACTCATAATGGACCCTGCCCGCTCTACTCAGCCTCTAGAGCGTTTGTACAACTACTATATAACCTACTCCTGGGTTTTGCAAGCTACTGTGTATCATACAGGGCTAGGAAGCTAAGGCGCAATCTAATCCCTGTACAATCTAACTTTGATAATATTACTCTTGTTAACCCCTAACTTTCCTCAAAACCCGAAACGGGTTTTGGAGGTTTCCGCAGGAGAAAAACTCAGCCAACTTTGACCATTATAATCTCACAAATGAGAAAGAATGAACGGTTCAAATTTGGTATATTAGAAGAATGTCAAGTGAACTTTGAGATCTTACAGTTGAATCATATAAATGATGCTTAGATTGAGATTTTTTGAGCTTAATCTAAAGGAAGGCTAATTTTGTGACTTAGACCGTTTTGCAACAAGGAAATTTAGGGGTTAATAGAACACCTTGATATTGTCACCTAAAAGTTTGAAACCGATTTTCATAGTGTAAACTTCCTTGTTATTATTCCTATCACCCTTGATAATGTCACTTTTTTAAAAAATCCGTAATGTAAATGTGATGATATCAAGTATTGATAGATTGTCATGGGCTGCAATGTTATTCATAGAACTTGATTGTTCCCCAACCCTCAAAAAAGTTACATTACGCCAAAAAAGTTATTCTTTCCAAGGCGCTCAAAGGAGTGGCACATGACCCTCACGCATTGTCAAGACTCAACCTCTATGCATCCCTATCACATGTTCACCTATTTTGATTTTCCACCTATTATTTTGATAATATCACATTTTGCACAAATCTCCAGAATGTGACTTTATCAAATATGTCACACCTTGTTTATATCACTCTTTTTGGTGAAACAGATGGTATGATATCAATCAAGGTTGAATTGTCTCATCTCCTTTGACACCCCATTTATTGGGGGCTCTTTCAAGTCTTCAATTTGTACTTTCAACGGCTTAACCCCTAAAGGCCCAGGAAAGCCGAATCGGCGTTTTGCAGTTTTGGGCACCTTAGATGAGAGGTCAAATTTTGGTGTTTTGGGCTGTAATTTGGTGTGTGTGTCGGGAAACATAGTAATTGTGTGTGGTAAAATTTGCAAAGTAAGATTCCAATTTTAGTGCCTTGTAGAGCAAATTTTTGATTTGGAGTTGAGAAAGGGCAGAACGGGTTGTTGTTGTGGCCACTAAGGAACAAGGTGGAAATGGGGGCAGTTGCGAGGGTCACTCGAGAAAACTCCAGAGGGGCAGGGGTTCCAAGCAGGGTTTTGGAGGACCCAACATTCGGCAGAATTGAATGCTTTGGGACTGGCCAAAGATTGACGCCCCCTCCAAATACATGTCATAACTACAAACTTCGTGAAACTGGCGGCTGAGAACACACTGACATGGGGCGATTCAAATTTCAGAATTTGAATGAGAAACTCATGGAAAGATGTTGGGAACAACAAACAGCATACATCAAATCCAAAGCATATTTCAAAAGTAACAAAAATCCATTATGGCTAGTTTTGCAAATTCTTTGGACGGGGTTCCTGTGACTGCTGCCATCATTTCACTAGCAACTACCGATTCGAGAGAGGCGAGTGCAACAGTAGGAGAAGGATTCATCGAGGTGCCAGTATGGACCGAAAATGATCAGAGCACTGAAAATGGTGATTACGCAGTAGAGTCTTCGGCCAGGGAGATCGAACAGCTCCTTCGTGGTCCAACTGTACTTGCCGCCGAGGTTGAGCTTCAGCGAGAGGAATCGGCGGCGAACTGTACGTGCCAGGGAGGTCGACGAGTTCCTTCGGAGGCGTACTGCAGCTGCCTCCGACCGTCCAGCTTCAAGGTCGCCGCTGCATCAAGTTCGGCAGCCTGCAGATCATCACCAACTTCGGCAGCCCATGCGCCAGTGAGCGATCAGATGATTGCACAGATCGAGGAGCGATCACATCAACGGGTTCGAATACATGAACATGAACTTGGTTTGCATGTGGAACTTGCATGGTAAACTGACATCACATCAACTGACTAATATGACCATATGCAGGAACCCAATACTGCGGTTGTGAGTGTCGGAAACTTGCAGCCACTTCTTATTTCGACATTGCCGCCTCCATCTGCCGATCCAGAAGCTCGCCTTCGTTCCTGGGCTGTACGCAAACACCTTCGAGCACATCAGATTCATGACCTCCTTTCACTGCTTGATCAAAAACATTTGCGCAGTTTACGCGTTCGTAAGAAGTCCAAAGCTTGGCCAAGAAATCCACAAGCAAATAATTTCCGACACCATTTCTACAGGCAAGCCGCACATATTCTAGGGTGGGTTGATCAACACGCTTTTGAGCAAGAATTTCTTGATATTGTCAAATCTACTTGGCCCGATACAAGCAATGCCTCCACGTCGATCATGGAAGAAGTCAAAGGAGGTGAGTATCTCTTGTGTAACATGTACCTAAATTTCATAGTTGAGAGTTATGAGTAATGTCTAACTTGGAGAATACAGATGGAGTGGGACAATATTCCAATGAGAAGGAGTTCACGTCTACAGACACAACCGGAACCAACTACGGTTCCTCCAAGCCCACCATCTAGTCCTGAAGCAATATTACCTCCTCAACATCAAGAATTGCCAGATCTAGGACCTGGAGTTGAGCTCATGACCTTCCCTGATACAGATGTTGGCTTCAACGGCGAGTACTTGAATTCGCAATCTCCAGTGCATGCGTATTACCCAAGCTCAGAAGAATTGTGTAATGAAGAAGGAGAAGATGATAGTGGTATGGAGAGAGCTGCAAGTCTTGAGGATATCCTCTGGCCACCTGAAGTCTTGCTTGCAGCAATAAACTTTGGCCGAAGAGGACGGAAGAGAGGTGGTGAGATCTACAATGCTGGACCTGATCCCGAAGAAGCAAGCGGGAGTGGTGAGATGCACGGACCAGCGCTGCAGCTAGGCGTCGACCAAGATTGCGGTGATGCAACGGCGTTGCGACTAGTATGGGACTCAAGCCGGCGGACTGCGGGCTGGCACAGCGCCGCGGCCACGAGGTCGGGCCACGTCGGCGAGTCAAGCGCGTCGGCTGCCAGCTGGGGTCCGGCGCCGAGCGCAGCGGGGCATCTCCAGCCGAACAGCAGCAACGGCCGGCACGCCTGCTTACCCGGGCACCAGGGCCTTCCTGTGGCGGGTGCATCGCCTTCTGGCCTTCCCCTTACAGGCCATACGCTTGGGCTACAAGGGCAACCAGTAGTTGTGACTTCAGAAGAAAATATTGGTCAATTCACATTGCAGCCAAATATTTTTATTGGGGAGAGAAGTACTGGTATTGGGCCTGGAGAATTCTATGGCAATGATACTGAGGGCGGTAATAATAATATGGAGTGGGATGATGATGTTGAGGAAGAACATATAATAAGAAGGAGAATGACACGCAATGGTGTGAGGGATGATTTGGGTGGGAATGATAGTGAGGACTTACCCAATTTTGAAAGTGCCTCTGATAGTGATGGAGATAATCGTAACGATGGGTTACCCCATCAACAAGAGGATATTAGGTGGCAATTTAGGAATGAGACTTGGGGAAACCCAAGTATTATGTATAATCCAATGCCGATATCATTTTTGGGGAAACCCATGGGTCCTTCTCGTCATCATCGTGGTATGCCAAGTTTTATGGATTTATTTGGCCTCTTTTGGACTCCACACATGTTGGCCACTATTGTTCAAGAAACTAATCGGTATGCAAATGCTCCTTTAGATGAGCATGGAAATACCAAAGGTGGTCCTACTTGGGAGAATATGACAATTTCGAGCCTCAAAGCATTTATGGCCTTAGCCATATATATGGGGTTGAGGGTTCAACCTAATGTAAGAACATATTGGATGCGTGATGACCTCTTTGGATGCCCAAGTATTTCAAATATATTTACACGGGCCCGATTTCAAGACATTAGGAGATGTCTCCATCTTACAAACATGGAAGGACAAACTAGAGGGGACCCGGGTTATGACAAAATCGGTCAAACAAGATGGTTAGTCAATGCTATGAGAGATCAATGTAAAAAGGCATGGTTTCTTGGAAAATATTTGACCATTGATGAAATGATGATTCGCTATAAGGGGACATATTCACCGATACGTCAATATATGCCTAAGAAGCCTCAAAAGTGGGGCTTGAAGGTTTGGTGTTTGGCATGCTCGATTTCAAAGTTCGTATGGAATTTCGAGATCTATTGTGGAAAAGACAATATTGTAGCCCCCCTTCCCATAGAACAACCTAATATTGTTCTTGGCGATGCTCGATTGGCCCATAATGTAGTTATGAGGTTAGTGGATGGCCTTTGGAACTTAGGCCATTGCGTGACAATGGATAATTACTTCACTAGTTTTGGACTTTTCACAACTCTTTTATCACGGGAAATGTATGCATGTGGGACAATAAGGGCAAACCGGGTTGGTCTTCCCTTAGATTTGAAAAACACCAATTCTTTCAAAAAATGTGCCTCAAGGCACAACTTTATGGAAAATGCATGACACCCGCACGATATCATGTGTTATGTGGAAGGATAAGAAGCCCGTGCTTCTTATTTCCACTCATTATTTGCCAATTCAACCCCCATGTGAGAAGGTAGTAACGGTCCCTCGGCGAAATGGTGCAAGTCGTGAAATGATTCTAACATCCCGATTTTGAAAGAATATACAACTCACATGCGAGGTGTAGATGTTGCCGATCAACTCCGAGCATCCTATTCATGCCAAGTGCGGAGCCACAAGTGGTGGCACCGTATTTTTTTTTCTTATTGGATGTCTCGATTGTCAACATGTATATATATTATTTGGAGTGTGTGAAACACTATCGATATAACCGCACGCCGATGACACACCTTCAATTCAAGAAGGGCTTATGTGAAGCCCTTCTTCAAGGGTGGCCTATGAGAGATTCACACCCCGCGGATATTCCTCGAGCAAGGAACACGCCATTGATTTGTGTACCCACATATACAAAATTACGACGTCGGTGTGTGGTTTGCCAAAAATTTGAACCACATTATTATCGCCGGAAGTGTGGAGACAAATGGATGTGTCTCAATCGAGGTTGCTTTGAGAAGTGGCACACAGATATTGCCATACGACGCCAACGCCATATGTGAGTGAATGTAAGTATTTCTTTTTGCATACAAAGAGGAAGCTCAAGTTTGTTACCCCACATTTTGCGCATATAGTACTTTGCTTGTGAATAATAGTACTTTCCTTGTGAATAATACTTTGCTTTATTTCGAACCCCACAAACAAACGTTAGTAATAATAATATGAATAGTACTTTGCTTGTGAATAATACTTTGCTATGTTTTTTATCCCACAAACAAATATGAATAGTAGTTGAGTTATGAATAATACTTTGCTTTATTTCTTACCCCACAAACAAATGACACCACAATAATTTGAATATTGCTTGTGAATAATTCTTTGCTTTGTTTCTTACCCCACATACAAAAGTTAGTAATAATACTATGAATAATACTATGCTTATGGATAATTTATTTTTTATTAGTTACATTAGAATTCTTGTAAATTGATAAATTTTGGTGATTTTGTAGGTGTTCGGCAATCCCTGGAGTCCTTTCTCCAGTTAGGAGAATTCTATTTTGTGCCCTGGAGAACGACTTCGCAAAGGGGGCTTCAATCAGTGCGCCTACTGCACGGTACAAGTGGTGGCCAGGGACGGCAGCAAGGCGGGCCAGCTCCTCCAGCTCGGCTCTTTCCAGATCACGAAATTCCTGCCACCTCATGTGGCTCCCCAAGGTGCCAGTCAAATCCACTTTGTCGTTGCAAGCGTGGGCCTTTTTGTCAGATCATCTTTTTATAGGGAACTTATAAAGAGCTTAGGGAGCTTAGTAACGGTGGGGAGCAACGGGAAGAAAGCCCTCCCTTTATTGCAAGTGACACATGTCATAGCTATCTACATAGAATATTAGGCAAAGTATTTATGGTGGCAGTAGGCTATTCATAGCTCTGCCATATTGCCAGCAATGGGCCCGTAAGATTGAGAATGGGTTCCCATTCTTCTTTGTTGCCCGTCCATTTACTAATTTGCATATGTGTGTTTATGTTCTCCAAAATTGTCAATAATTGAGATTTTACTTTTTTCAAATTTTTTTCCCCCATGACTCTGATTTGTGTAAAGGAACATTTTCACCGTTCACTTTTGAAAAATTCAAAAAGTTGATGGTGGATTTGTATTAGAACCCCAATTTGTTCACTTAGAGTACTTTTTTGCCTCCTTCTAGAAAAAAAATTGTATGAAGGTCCAAAAAGTGGAATGAGTGTCTAAAATTTTGCATGGGTGTGGCCAACTTGATTTCTAACATGGAAAAAATACTAGCAAAATGTTTAGGGTAACAATCACCAAGTCTCCCTTTGCACCAAGTAGACTATGTCTTTCGGGCAAGCCACAAAAAAATTTCTGCATCAACTTTGAACGTTATGATCTCACAAATGGTGCAGATCCAACGGTTGAGATTTGACATGGTAATCATGGATGAAGTTAGGTTCAAGATCTTACGGTTGAATGTTCCAGAATACAATAAAAATTTATGCCATACTCCAAACTCCACAATGTGGTCAAAAATCGCAGATTTTGAGATTGGAGGTTGCAAAAACGCTTGGGCCTTTAGGGGTTAAACCAGTCAACTTGTAATGACACCCTAATTTACACTAGCTATTTGCAGCTCTTCATTTTTCCTTCTCCATTTTTGATCCAAATGATAGCTTAGCTACACCTGAGACACTTCTTCACCGATTCTTTGAATGCTTAAGGACTATCCATGCTAGGACTATGTATTGTCGCTTATGTTACCCTTTCACATGTTCCAATGCACAATGGCGTCTAGCACAGGCTCTTGTGGCAACAATGCGTTTTCGGTTTGTTGATGCCCCGCACCGCAAATTGAAGAAATACAAGAAGATCTGGACCACCCTCCGTGGCTCTGTGATTTCGATCATTCAGCTTAATACAAACTCATGCTACTTCACAGACTCACCCTGGCCGCCAAAGCTTAGGGAGGATCTAGGAAGCCATCATAGATGCAAACAAGACAACATGGCTCAAACCACCAGCCTCATCAAACTCCACCCTCGACATCAAGGGCGGTTCCTTAAAGGATTTGACAAGAATTGGCTCCCCATTAATGAGTTTGTGGTAAGGAGGGAGCTCCAACTCCTTGGGAAAGGGGGAAAACGGCCTCCTTTAGGCTCCTTTGGTTCACTACCCCACCCATGAGCTATTGGTTATGTTACTTCAAACTTATTGCTTACTTTTTGCTACTTGTTGCTTATCACTGAGGGCCATACCACATGGGAGGAAAGGCAGTGAGATGGAAGATTCGTATTGGTTCTAATTAGCAAGTGGTTGCCACATGAGAGGAAGTAGGGAGAGTGGCAAGAGTGACATGGAGCAACTTTGTAGCTTTGGGGTTTGCTTTGGATGTTGCTTTGGGATCTACATGACAATTACATGGCACATGGGAGGCACTTGAAAACTACCAGGCACTAGTGCCTGGAAGTCGACCGGCAATTGAAAAAAAGTGGAGAAAATTCAGGAGAAACACTGTAGCAGCGGCAGCAGGCAGGGGCGGCCTGCCGATGGTGTGGTAAGGGCCTGAGTCTCTAGTGGTAGCAGGATGCTCGCTTGTACAGTAGGTGACTGTGTTACGTACAAATAGCACTAATCTCCGCCATGCAATTCTTTAACCCCTAAAGGTCCTTGATACAAAATTGTTTAAATTATCAAAAAGAACCTTCTTCTACTTCAGGTGCAAAGAAACTCAATCTAAGAGTTGATTAAAAGACCCAACCGTTGGATCTTAAAGTTAACTTGACCCTTTTCTCGAATGTCAAATTTGAACCGTTAATTTTTCTCCAATTTTGAGGTTATAATGGTCAAAGTTGGCTTAATTTTCTCCCTGCAGAAATTCCAAAAAGCGATTTTCCGCTTTCTTGGACCTTTAGAGGTTAATGTGCCTTATTTCTTGATGTATTTCTCAAAGCTTAATACATTATTTGATTCAACCAATCACAATAAGGTTTTTAAAAATTAAAAAAATTAAACCAATTGTGCACGACCTTGAGCGCTACGCTTCATATGTTTTGTGGACAAAAGACAGTGTGTCATTGTACGTTAGAATGAAACCCTCCATGATTTTGTAGACAGACATGTTGTGTGGAAGCAATAATTGATGATATTGATGGATATAATGTGTCCTTGAGTTTAAAAAAACTGTCCATTTACTTGAGCAACTTAAAGTTAAAATTGACCCACTATTAATAAAAAATTTAAATTTAGATTGAAAAAAATAAACAACACCCAATTCACTTCCTTGGAGCACTGTTCAGACTTTGTCAAAAAGATTCCTTCCATGGGGAGTTTAGTGTAAAATTTTCTCTTTCTTGGTCTAAACAAACAACGGCTATAAACCGGCATACTGTAGGACTATGAACTTGGGTCAATCTAATGGTAGATGCTAAGGGTGGCTTTACACTACAAACTACGAAGATTGACCACGCCCTTCTAAAACTTGTGATTGGAGAGTACACTGCTCTTGGTCCCATTTGGCTTTCCACTACGATGAAAAAAAGGAGAATGACCACTAACTCTAAGGTCCCCAAAGTATACTAAATTTTCCATAATGGATAATATGTTCACAATCTCCTTGATTATAGTAAGGTCGAATCAATTTCTCGACTCAACCACAATCAAGAAAACCATGACACTCAAAAATCATCAACTACCTAGTCTTCAGTCATTTAATGAGAAAAAGGAGGGTAATAGAGAGAATAATGAGGATGTATATCAGAGCTTAAGCTTCTCCCCGTCCAAATCCACTTTACACTACAAGAGTGACCAAGCCACTGTAATATCCATTTCTGATTCATCATGGTCACAGCCATGATTTTAATTTTCTTGATCATGGCTCTTGATCCATAGTGTAAAGCAAGGAACCCTAAAACAACAACTTCTAAATGGTGTTAAGGCATGACTGTCAAGGTTAGATGCACAGTTATTCCTGACGAAAGTAATACGACATCCCCCCGGGGCTCATTAGATGCAAAGCACACAATGATGCGGCTTAACATAGATGGTAGCAGTGCCAAAAATGGCGCAGTGCCGAAAATGGAGCCCTAGTAATCTTGAGTCAGAGGTACATAATAGATTCCCCACGCAATAGTATCATGTACTCACCACGGACATTATAGGGTATCTTTTTAGGGCACCATTTTAGGAACACCTATACTTTCAACTTCAAAAATTCATAACTCATTGTAGAAGAGTCCAAAAATGATGATTCCACTTGCTCTATTCTTCTACTAGTTTTCCCCATGCACGAAAATTGCTTGTACTGGTGACATCCCCGTAGATTTCTCGTGCTGAAAATTGAGCCATTATAGAGCACCATACCATATGTGGTAACAATCTGAGGGCACTGGTCATGTATAGACTTGAGCATGCAAGTCAATGCCCCTGATCATGAAGGATCAGGTTGCCTGCCACTCTCGTGCAGCTTGCCACTGATCCACTTGGATTGGGGCGTTCAGCAGTAGCAGCTCATGATCATCACTCGTGCATTTGGATCACCTTCTCGGGGTTTCTTGCTTTACACTATGTACCAAGAGCCATGACCATGAAAATTAAAGTCATGGCTGTGACCATGGAAAATCAGAAATGGGTTTTGGAGTGGCTTGGTCACTCTTGTAGTGTAAGGTGGATTTGGACTGGGACAAGATTAAGTTTAGTTCTCTAATAAGTATCCTCATTATTTGCTCTTTTACCCTACCCTTTTTACTCCTTTTTAAAAAAATAAGTGAACTCTAGCCAATCAATGATTTTTGAGCCGAATGGTCTTCTTGATTGTAGTTGAGTAAAGGCATTTGGTTCGACTCAACTATAATCAAGGAGATTGTGAACATATTATCCATTATGGAAAATTTGGTATACATTGGGGACCTCAAAGTTAGTGGTCATTCTCCTTTTGTCAAGGTAAGGCATGCCCACGTCTATTCGGTTCTCAACTCCGAGCTTTCATTTCTCATTGCTATAATAGGGCTATTGAAGTGCTTGAAACGATGTCCACCTTCCATACAACAACCATGTGTTCAAGTTGAATACAATTTGCAAAAACCAGGTTCACTTTTCTATAGAAGTCTCGTCAAAAAAGGAGTAAACCCAACTCCTTCACTCAAATACTAGGCAATAAAAGCTTGCAAATTTTTATACAATTTATGATTAATCACACATAGTTTTATTTCAAAACTCAATACTTTATTCTCCTTGTCAATTTCAAAACACAAACTTAAGAAGCTAATAAAAACTTGATGAAAAAAGTGCCATGAGCAAGCATCGTATGACCAATCATGGTGTAGCGCATCAGAAGTTAAAGATGCCAACAACTGGATGTTGATGTTTCTATTATCATCACCCTCAATCAAATACTAGGGCCTGAAAGTGATTATCCAGCTAGCTAGGGACTCAATCAAAAGGCCTCTCACTAGAGTTCCAAATGTTGCCCCTTATACATCCATCCATGAAGTGGGTACATGAGGATGGTAATGAGTACTTACTAACCGTCTTGGTTAGGGGGTTGGGGTTTTATTTGATGAAAGTTAACTGTCATCATAATAATCAATTGAGTGACTTTTCAGAAAGTATCATCACGAGTTTATGCATTCATGCCATCTAGACACAAGATGCATGATTGTTTGTTTAATCACCAACCAGCTCTGTACAAAGCTCACCAAAGTTTGTGCAATTGATTTATTTCATAGTTGCCATAATTTGCACTGTAATAGAAGCTTCTATTTCTTGATTATGCCCAATATTTTAAGGATATGTCAATTGCCCTTAATTGCAATTCTGTTTATTGGCGACTCTTTAAGACTTAAGGCCTGTTCGCACTTGGCCTTAGAGGAGGTCTTAGGAGGGGGTCTTAACTCTATTAAAAAGTGTGTGTTCGCACCTACATTCATTAGTAATTACCAATCCTACATGGATGTCCACATGGCACACTTTAAAGAGTAGGATATTAGCAAATATTTAGGAGGACAAAAGAGCTTTGAGCAATAGTAGGCAATACTTAACAGAGCACCAATATTAGAAAGATTCTCAAATTTTCCTCACTTAAGAGTGGTCTTATGTATTGTCCCACTTGAGGGGCCATTAGATAATCCCCTCACTATTGATTACACCTTTACGAACCTCATTGATGACACCTTTCCTCAAAGAAGGTATTCCTCCCCAAATTGTGAGGGTGTTAAATTTTTAGCCACGCTCTTTGCAAAGGCCAAGTGCGAACAGGCCTTTAGGTCGTAAGTTTTTTTAAATTGAGACCACTAGTGCAAAACTTTCTTGAACTTTTATTACAAATATTGTTCAGACGTTTCTAGAAGACTCCAGTCAACGTGAGTGCAAATGAATGGCAAATAGACAGTCCTACTATAAGAAGGTGTTCAATTTTCAGCACGGGAAATCTACAAGGATGTTACCAATACAAGCAATTTTCGTGCATGGGAGAACTCAATAGGAAGATGGAGCAAGTGGAATTATCATTTTTGGACTCTTTTACAATGAGTTATGAATTTCTGAAGTTGAAAACATAAAATGGTGCCCTAAAGTGACACCCTACAATGTTTGCATTGAGTACATGAAACTGTTGCATGAGGAAGCTATTATGTACCTCTAAGTGAAGATTATAGAGCTCTGTTGTGGAACCTGAAACATTTTAGACCACTCTACTTACAATAATGGGAACTTAGGGAACTCCATGGGGGAACTTCGTCTCTCTTGCCATTCTGTTTCTTTGGGAGTTCATTTCTTGGAGCACTTCTTCAGCTGGCTCTCACTAGCACTTTTCCTTTGCGGAACATTCTGTAGTCCGCGCCGGCGTAAACAACTTGAAAAGCATCATCGATGGACCAGCACCGATCACCGAAATATCACTATTCTTGATTTGTGATCCGGATCGCGAGCTTTTATGCCTGAATTGCATGAATAATTTGAGCCGGTGGCAATAAATTGCGCAATTCCGGTAATTGGATCATATTATCAACTATGTACTGAATGACATCGTCGGTGGAGCTTCTGGTCCTCGTCTCTTCATTATCTCATATCGCGTTCCATAAGAATGAGTATTTTGATCTTGAGCCTTAGTTTGACATTGATTGTTCCCGCAGGTGTTTCGATATTTGGAGCTGGTTGCTTCTGAATGAAAATATCTGAGTCTTTCTTTCAAGGTCGTCGGTGGAGCTTCTTATCGTCCTCGTGTTATCGATCGACATCTTAGTCCCTGTTATGGGTGGTCTTATGCAAGAATCTTGCTTCGAAATCTTGAGCAATTTTAATTTTCTTGCTATTAGAGCTATTTCAACGAGGATTGATTGATGTCGTCGGTGGAGCTCCCGTTATCAAAATCTCCTGGTCCTCGTGTTATTAACTTCTCCTTTCCTGTTGTGTGACATCATGTAAGAATCACTCTTTGAAATCTTGAGAAAGTTTAGTTTTCTGCTATTGCAACTTCGTTTTCAGCCTTATTTTGCTTGATGGTGACAACTCATGCGTGATTACTCATTTTGCAGATAGTTCTGGACAATTTTGCAGCATACATTAGATAAGTGAGAGTTCAGGTTTAAAATTTATTTGAGGAATCCTTTCAACCATTCAATCAAGAACTTCTGGATATCCAAAGATTCGCGTATCAGAAATATATCAGGTGCAGATGGTATATTCTTTGTTTACTTCGTACCACAGAGATAGTCAGAAATTTGTTAGAGAAGATATGTGAGTATTTAGGTTCTGTACAAGCATCAACCGCCATTAAGGCTACGAATGACATGAGAAGAAGTGTAAATGAATATGCATTAGCGGCTTCTTTAAGATGTGTCTTGGTCACTTATGAAAAACTCATCAATTCAACTTCTGCATTTGATCAGTGAAACTGCAATCGAACAGTCTTTTATTTGGATTAAATTCATCCTCTGTACATAACAATTAACTAAGATCCTCACGGTTTTATTGTAGGACTTCTCTCTTTCTCTATTTTCTTGTCAGAGATCGAGAGAGATCCCATCCTGCTACTCTCAATTCCGCAATCCGTTCCAGTAAATCTGGAAAAGAAAGCCGTCAAGAAATTCGACGAGGCAGCGGTCCGAGCTGGTTCTTTGGTTTTAATCCCGCACGCATGCTCGGAAGGGAACCGGTGCCGGAGGCAAACCACTTTTCGACAAGAATCGCAAGAAAACTTGTTGGAGAACGTAAGTAACTCCTTACAACCTCTCACAGGACACTTTGGTTTCTTTACGGCACTGCTAGGGTCACAACTACTACTCTGTGAGTGTTTCTTCAAGGTCACCTCGCTGCTCTCTCCCGAGACCGCCCTCACGCTCTTCGTGCACACTGTGCATATGAGAACGCGGACGTCCTTGTGATCTTCGTTCGCGCATCTATGCGCCTTGTACGTGCGATGCTCGAGGCAAAAAACCTGTAGAAGAGATTGAAATTAGCTAGGGGAAGATCAACAGAGAGGACTAGATTGAGCAAAACCACGTCGCCATACCTTTTTGCAGCCATCGCACTTGAAAGGCAGAAAATCTAATTGATAACAGGATTCCTCGCTGCAATGTCGACCAAGATCTGGAAACTCCATCTTCAACTGATTTAGGGCAGAAACAATCACCGACCAGACCTTCCTCCCTGACGAGCTTTTCGATCCGTGATCCAAGTGAAACCTAATAGCTTTTGAGCGATTCAGAAAAGTAGCGAAATGGAGATGGCTTGAGCAGACATATATCGATTGGAGATGGAGTGAAATGCGTGTGCAGGAAACTTGGTCGGCAAGGGACGATGTCTTCGGGACGATTCCAGCCTCTTCTGGGTCTTCCCCAAGTGCCCTCGTTCCTTCCTTCCGACGACAGAATTGACGAATGAAAACAGGAACAAAGTCAAACTTTAGTGTATTTTCTTTCGTTACTTAGACCATGTCTACTTTTCAAACCTCAATAATTGCTTTTCATAAAAAATTGTTACAAGGGGCCGCCATATATATCATTTTGAGGCGCTACTATCGAGGACCTCTTCATTCTTATTGCGTCCATATCATGTTTGTTTTAGAGTTTTCAATATAATCAATTCATTCTCTTAAAATGGAGTTGTTACTTAGAGGATTTTGGTAATCTTCATTTGATTAATTAATTTTAGGTTTTTTCAAAATGTTTTGTTATTGATTTAAGATAGTCTTTTGATTTTTTAGAATGGCTAATATTAACTATTGCATTACTCTTGAGGTGTTTAAGAAGGCACTTGAGTGTGATCCATTGAGATTACAACTTCTTCAAGTGGTAAACGCCAATTTGATTTGGTGCGTTCATTTAGAGTACAAATAGTGAAATGTTTGTAGGGACGTTTTAAATGGGGATTCAAGCCGTACATAGGGCCAAAGGGGGGCAAAAAATTTCTCAAACGTCATTCGGTTGTTTTTTGTAATTGACAAAATAAATCAAACACATTGAGAGGATTTTTCCCCTCCTTTGGCCCTATGTACAGCTTGACTCCTCATGTAAAGCGTTCCTTAAAACATGTCCACTTATACAGTGTAAAGCATGTGCCAATATGACTAGAGTGATGTTGCAAGCTAAAAATAAATAAAAATAATCCTAATCGAAGAATGTTTAAGTCAATATAATTATAAACAGACCTTGAAAAGTCTCAATATAATGAATATTCCTCTCAAGTTTGGAATTAGCAATTTTCTTGTAAAGAGGTCAAGAAGATAATTTTTGGAAGTTGTACAAAGCTTGGGCTTGTCCTAGTGGTATCATAATTTTATGAATATTCTTAGATGATTTGTAAAATATGAAACTAGAATTGTATATAGTCGTACTTGAGTACTTCAAAATAGAGTTTTAAACCCCAAAGTTTTGCATTTTTTCCCTTACTTTGAAATTTTAGTCATGGGTGACATTAACACTAATTATGACATAAATAATCACTTCCGTGTGGATGACGTAAAGAGGGGATGAAGGTCTGCCAATCAAATGCTTTATACAAGGAGAAGCTAGTTAATAGAACTTTGTTACGTACTGAAGACTTAAGATATGTACTCATTGATAGGCTCTCTTTTCAACTATAAGAAATAAGAAATAAGAAATAAAAAATGCAAATGGCATTAATCTTCATGCAAGTGTTGTATATAACACTTTCACCAATTTTTCATTGTACAATCGTATCTTTTAAATTTTAATACCGACACTTTTGACATGTTATTTCTATAATACATTGAATATTTTCCATTATTTAAAAAATTAAAAATTTATACGAACATATTAAATTCTATCAATTATTCTGATTTTGTATTTCTCAATGAGTCCAAATATTTAATAATTTTATTATGATTACTACTTCAAGAAAAAAAGATAAACAATGACATAAACCACATAGTTTTATACCCTTTGAGTTATATGACTTATATTTTGGCACAATAATTATACTCAATGTGCTACAGGACTATAGATAAAACCTTCATCAAAGAAAGATGGTGGAGTGATTAGTTGAAGATTCAAGATGAATGAAAAAACTGATCTAAGGTCTACTCAAGCTTACTTTGTAACAACTTTGAGTGATGAAGATGATGATATTGATGATCTTTCCAACAATGATTGTCAAAAGTATTGGAAGCAATATAAGCAAGATTCATGTCCGGAACTTATATGCTCTTCTGAATTGAAAAGAATAAAGACAAATGATTACGGACTTCATGGTATTTCAAACAAAACAAACACCAGAAGGCATGACAACTTCAAATATGATTTCTATCCTCCTAATTTTAAGGGAACATGTGACGATGATTATAACTTAGACATGTTTTTGACTCAATTTCAACATGATAAATCTAAAGCATGTACTGAACTTTCAAGTTATTCTGTCCAACAGAGTCTTCAATTGTTAGTTGCAGGAGAAGGAAAAGATATCAAACCTTTGCATGTGAATAAGTATTCTATTGCTACAAACAAAGAAGTTGATAAAAATTCAGTGCAAATATACAAATCGAAAGATGAGAGGAATTCAAAAAATGGTAATATGGAACTCCAGAATTATCCATTAGAACATTCACAAGCAATAGGAGAGGCGCATCTCCCTCCAATCTCTCAAGTCACTAGAATAAGTTGCATAAGAAAATTAATACAGGTTATAATTCCATTGAGAAGGAACCATACTATCATAAGCGTCAAAGAATCTTACCAATCAAAGCTAAAAGATATGAAGTGAAAGGATCCATCAATTATGACAAGAAGGTTGAGGATTGTCTAGATTGCAACATGGTGGCTTCTTGTTGGAGTAATGAAAGTACTGAAAAAGACAAAACAACTTGTTCTAGTGATTTTTCTACTAGACTTACACAAAAGGTGCGTAGATACCGACAAATTGTGCCGAAGGTGTATACATTAAAAAAAGATATAAATGAAAAACATGACGTTTCTATTTTCAGCAAAGAGGGAGATTTTCAAATTAAAAGGTCACCAAAAGAAAATAGACTACAAGGTTTTGAAAAGAAATCATACAAGTTAAATGCCCCTACCTTGAATTATAGTGGTTCAATAAATGATTCTTATAAAGACTTCAAAAACAAGAGTGTAGATATGAAAAATTCCAAAATGTATCTCAAATACAAAATCAACAATGATCACATATTTTCCAAAGAAAGAAAAGAATATATCAAAAGAAAATTTCAAAAACTAGTATACAAACTACTAGAAGTTTTTGGTGACAAAAAATCCAAAAACTTGTCATTCAAAAATTTGTATATGAGTATAGCAAATACAAGAAGGGCAACTTTTAAAAAGGAAGAAATGACTTCATGCAAAGGAAATACCATGGAAAAGTATGCCTTCACAAAGGTAATGTCAACTCAAAATAAATTTGGACATTTCAAACATGATTTTGAACCACTTATGAGAAATAAAAAGAATGTTGAAAGAATCAACTTGAGTAAAAAAAGAGTAGTGTTTGATGACAACAATGTTGAAATAACACCTACATATGAAGATGACGATTTACTACATTGTAGCACAACTTCAAAGAAAGAGAATTCAACAAGGACTTCCAAAGTGGTAAAGCTTTGCACTTTTGATAATCAAAGGGTTAAGAACCAGATCCTTTGTACTTTAAACTCAAATAGGAAGGTTCACATGAGTAATCATGATGATTCAAAAATTAGTACAAGGAACAAAATATCTTCAAAAGTTTTAAGTGAACGAAAACTGGAGACGTTAAATGTTGTAGATTACACATGCATAGAAAATGATGAAGGAAGAAGAGAAAAAATGAAAAACATCATTGGATCTACAACTTATAAACCCCTGGATAAAAATAACACATGTCCAAATCTTACATTGGCTTCAACCTCACAAAACTCTAAAACAAAAGGACGAATCGGAAAAAGAAAAATTGGAAAAGAAAATGAAAACATCAGTGAAATTAGCCATAGGCCTTCAAAACCTATAGAAAATTTTAATATTGTGAAAACCAAATTCATAATTCCAAGTGGTGGCATTGAAAACCACAAGTTACAAGTAAGTATCTTTGATCCAAACCAACAAAATACTGATTCATGTGCAAAGGAGCAACATACCAATTCTTTTGTAGAAAACAAAACGGAAGACATGAATGAAACTAGTGCAGAAGCACAACAACCATTTGTTGAGCTTGCTCTTCAAAGCAACAAGCTACTGAAGTTATTGGAAGATTTACAACTTGGTTGCTCGATTCCTAAGAATTCCAAACAAAAAATTGAGACACCAACACATGACATTATACATCCTACATCCCAATGTGGATATTTGGCACAATATTTAAAAATGAAACAGAATGAACCTTCAGGCAAAAAACATCAACTTTCAGTCCACAAGTAGATACTTAGATACAATATATGCCTCAAGAAATCACTAAAACAAAGCTCTTCATTACATAGTCGAATTTGATCTATACACTTGTCATGCATATTATGTTGTCAAAGTGCAAATTGGTATGTATGTTGTCAAATTGCAAATTGGTATGTACAGTTTTATGTATTGATTCATTATGCTATATCGCTTGAACACCTAAATTCTAAATCATCAAAATCAAGAGATCCTCTATACAATCAATCAATTCCATAACAAGACAAAAACTTAACTCTCATCAAAGTATCAAATCTAAGAACAATTTTGATAAAAGTTGATGTTTTTTGCTCAAAATCATTCAATCTAAGAACCAACTTTCAAGTACCATTTTCAATATTAAAAAAAAAAGAAAAAAAGAAAAAAAACAGAGAATACAAAATTGCAAAATTCAAAGAAAATAAGCCAAACAAAAAGTATGATTTGCAAATGAGCAAGTACAAATCTCAATCGGAGCATCCGGAGCCTGGGGCAATTGCTTGGACACGCTATCCAATGTTTTGAGGGCTCCTAGAATTATACGTGGCTTGCTACAACTGCAGTCCTCCACTGTTTGGGCTAAAGTCAAGCTGGGAAGTAAGGTGGCACATTGACTAATGTTGGGACGTGCCTCCCTTCGCGGCCGCGGCGCACCTTGCGCATCTCCATCATCGAAGGCTCCTCCAAATTCTGATGTAGCTCCATCGAACTCTCTCGCACGACGATTACCCACCGACACCACTCTCCCACGACCGACCATTGTGGCGCAAAAAACCTTAAACGTATCAAGGAGGCTGAATTAGCTTACAAATATGTGTCGAATGGAGCGAAGACGGGGCGCGCGAAAAGAAGCGCAGGTACAACAAACTACCGAGTCGACAACCATTTTTTTCCGAGCACGTAATTTGGTGACCGTTGCGCGGCATCCGTAGGGGGCGTTTGGAGGCCGGGCTTGCGATACTGCCTTCTGGCCCTACTCTTGGAGCAGGGGTGCGGATGCTCTCATCCATTGCATACACTAAAAGAAGCCTTCGAAAATACATTGCAATGAAAGTTGTCCTCTTTCATTCTCTTACCGGTGGTCTGAAATCATCCAAGTACCACCTTCTGGATTTGGATGAAAAACGGCTAATCAAAGAACATACGTTCATCCTCAGCCTCAACTCAGAAATGGATAAAAAGTTCACGAACAGAAACTGTTCATCCAGTAAACATGGATGAAGAAAACCGGTCATCTCTCCCATTTCGGATCAGGCAGGCAGGCCCTTTGTGGACACAGAGGTTTTCAATAGGAATTGGCAAGCAAGCAGCAAAGCAGGCGATTGTTGTTTGTTTGCTCGCAATAGAGATTTCGGAGTCGTAGCCATGGCGGCTTTGATGTCCTCGCTCGCCTCTCTTACGCTTACCCCGCTGTCTTCGTCCGTGCCGGCCTCCTCTCGCAGCAGCAATGGCAGCAGCAATGGCAACGCCCTGAGGATTGAGTGCTCGTCGCACCCGCAGAAGAAGGCGACGGCGCATCACAACAAGTCGCGGCCCAAGAAGCGCAACCCCTACGACAAGAACCGCCAGGGCCCCACGGTGTACAAGCGCCTGCCTAAGCCCCCTCCCATCTGGGGCTTCGACACGTCCGACCTCGACGCTTCCGCTTCCGCCTCCGCTTCCGCTGCCTCCTCCACGGAATCACCTGCCGAAGCTTCTGCGTAATCTAGTTTCAGTTTCAGAGGTTTGTAGGACCACAATTTTATTCGAATTTATCCCTCGCCGTCGGGGTTTTTGCAACCGTGTCTGAATGAGAATCACATCTGTGTTGCCTGTTTGCATTTCAGTCTTTTTCCATCGCACATAGGTCTAGGTTCGAGTATCTCTTGAATTCTCTTAGAAATTGATGTCTCATGCCCTTTTGCCGAAGATTGTGAAATGTACTGTAGTTTCAGAGATTTGTTTGGATAATCCATTTGAGCTGCAGTTGCCATCGTCGGAGTTTTTGCAACCGTGAACTCGCACTGAACTCGAATTGAATCAAATTTGTGCTTCTTCCATCTAACGCATTCGTTTAGGTCTAGGTTCGAGGATTTTCTGAATTCTTTCCCGAAAGTCCATGGATTGGTGATTGTCTGCAGCATGCGCTTCTGCCGAAGATTGTGAAACCTATTGTAGCTCCAGGGGTTTGTAGGAGCAATGCATTGAATTTTGTGTTGCAGCTGCCTTCGTCGGGATTTTTGCAGCCATACTGAATGAGAACTTGCACTGAACCCGAGTACAACCAATTCTGTGTTGCCCTGATTGCACTTCACTCTTATTTCACTCGGTGAGGTCTAGGTTCGAGTGTTCTTTGGTTCCTCTTCAAAATTCTCATGGATTGGCGATTGTCTCAGCTCAAGGCAGATCGTGAAATGTATTGTAGGTTCGGAGGCAATGCATTTGAGCTGCAAGAAAGGGTTTTGCAGCTATGTATGAATGTGTACTCACAACATGAGTAGAACCAGTTTTGTTTCCCCTATTTCAATCTACCGCATTCGATTAGGTCCTTCGCAATAACGCATGCCTTGGTGATGGTCCCAGCCCACAGCAGCATGTCATTGTGGAATCTGCTGATTACACAGAGGTTTTTATTTTAGGGTTTTAGCAATTATCTTCAATTTTGATGCTTTGGCATTGAATGAGATCACTTCTTTGAACTTGTGGTTCCAGCATTGCATCTCATTTTAGTTTTCTCTACATTATTGACAAGATTGGACTTTGCTAGATATGGTTTGTGAATGAGAATTTGGTTATGGTGGGCGAATGTGTGAGCTTTGGGAGAGAAATGAGATGATTTCGGTGCCTTTTCGACCACAAGAAAACCGTAATCGCTTTCCAAACAGAGGTTTACATGTTGGAGATTGCAAGTGAGTATTGTGTTGAATATTAGGATTAGGGTGCAATTGAGTTTTGCTAGTATGCTGAAGAAATTACAGTGTTCAATTTGATTACTGTAGTTGGCATGAGGTAGATACCCTTACACTATTTAAGATTATTTTACTCACTGTTGCCTTCTTAAATTCAGAAAATGACTATTTGTCACTAATGACACTTTGAAATGTGAGCATGTTTCACTTCGAAATGTGAAAATTTCTGGTGGGTTTCTGCAATAGTCTTTTTGCTTATAGAACAAATTTGAAATCCAAACATAAACATTTGAAATAAATAATGTGATACATACAACTCCCTCAAAGAATATTTCCATATATAACTTAGAAAAGAAAAAGAAAATAAACAATAAGTAAAAGTGATTAGAGTAATTTCATCCCTTGCTTATATCTCAGTTCTCGATTGCAAGGGGCATTTTGAGTAAGGTCAACTTTTGTTGGACGTAAGAATCCAACTCTAAAACCCTCAAACAATTTGCTATGGTATGAGGGAATCTCTAATAACATGAACTAGCAGATAGCCTCTTGTACTCCAAAGAAATAAAGAAATTATAGAGCATGACAAAGTGTGCACTCACTTCTTATTTGAGTATACATTTTAATATCTAAACTTCAAAGTACCTTTTATGTATTTTTTTGGTGATCATTTAGAGGACCTTAACCTCCTCTTTTTCATAGGTTTTTGTTCCACACGCAAAGGCTCTATCTTCGTGTTTGTCATCAAGGAGTTGAATTCCAAATTCAAGGACTCCATGTTCCTTTTTTTCAAGGAGTTAAATGTCCTATCTGGAAGTTCCTTTTGTTGCTGAGTCCAAAATTCTTCATCTTTTCCTTGGTAATTGATTGCACAATCTTCTAACTCCTATGAAGCATATGTCGATGACTTGGTTCTCCAAAGTACAAGAAATGTCGTTCTTTGATGATCGTTCAACTCAACAATGACTACTCCATCTTTTGTTGAAACAGGGGTTGTTTGTCTGGTAGCCTCCGCGGTACATGGAACTTGTTCTATCGTTACTAAATTTGAAAAAGACATTGTTAGTGGTATTACAAGGAAACAAAGTAAAAGCTATTTGAGTGTATATTTGTGTATTGAAGTATGTAGTGCTTGAAACTTGATCAAATACTTCTGCTTTTACTTTAAGATTTAGTCATTTTAGCGTTTTATCATTAATGTTTTCACTATTTACTAAGTTCATATCAGTTCAAATGGACATTACTCCATATCATAAAGTGTAACAGTCGAAGATTGAATTCAATTTGAATATTTATTTTAGTTCTTAATAAAATCCATATTTAATCATTTGATTGATCTTTAATGTAGTTAGAATAAAAAGTGGAATTGTGAATTGAAAACTAACGTACCATAAAGAATACATAAAGAATTGGTTTGTCCTAGGGGCATAGCCACGCTCATAAAAATATTTTTCTGTATATATAGAGTATTAAATACTTTGAAATTCAATATCTTGGAATTCAAGAACCCAATTTGCAATCTGATTGTTGCCCCCACATTTACAAAAAAAACCCGTTTCCAACGTCATGTCATGCACCCCAATCCGGCTAGTGGTCTCCAAAATCATAAATGTCATCACTCACATACACACAAACTACGTACCTTAAATAATAGATAGCTTATCATTTAATATACTTATAGTGACTGATACCATTTTGTTTATATTGTGGTATGATAAAGAAAGGGATAAAAAATCTACCCATTGTTGTATTTTATCTAAAATTTGTGCCACATAACTGATTGGGCCATCTTCACACAAGGACAAGTGGCGGCTCATTTCTTTTACTTTAAGTCATTCAATCGGGCAATCACAAAAAAGAATGTGTGTATGTCTAATCAAATGCATTGAAGTAAATAAGGCAAGCTACAACCTTCCCTCATTCAATAGAGAGAAATGAGGTTTGTCAATCTTATAAGTACTGGAAGATTGAATAAGAGAATCATAAGCAACCCTTGCTTAACCCCCCTTGAAACAGATATACTTAGTCAACTTCATAAGCACAAGGAGATTGGATAAGGGAATCATGGTGATTTAAACACAAGAGATAAGGTTCTTAGCTTCACGAGCACATGATGATTGGATAAGGGACTTCTTTGACCACAAGAGATAAGGTTTGTCGCCTTCATAAGCACCTGATTCTATAAGAGAATCATGCACAACGTGCTTTGTCTATCATGATTTCAGCCCGAGACATAAGGTTTGTTGACTTTTTGAGCACAATAATGTTGACAATTAGATAGGAGAGCCATAGGTGACTTAGAATTGTTTACTTGCTACCAACAACCTACTACCAATATTTGTCATGGCAATATTGGGATCTGATTGGTTCAAAGTTTTGCGCCTAAGTTGCACAAGAAAAAAATCTTGCCCTTCAAGTGTTTGTAGCCATTAAAAAAAAACCACAAATCCAACTAAAGCCATGTAAATTTTAACAAAGTACAATCGTTAAGAAAAGAATAGAAAATCAATATTCAAAGGTCTGCTATGTTCATTTGTGACAACTTCTCCAAACTCCACAATTTCTCATAAAATATTTTTATTGCTTCAAGAAATAAAAAAAACATCTAAGGTATTTTTCATGAAATTGAAAATTAGAGTTTTTTTTGTCACAATCAATTTTTTTGTTCACCATCAGAACATGTTTAGTTTCATCTTTAAAATGTAAGAAATATATGTCATTCACCACAATTTATGTATACCAATAAGTATTTGTTATTGAAACAAACAACTGTAAAATCATCTATTATCACAATTTCTATTCATATTGATGTTTTAGTTTTATCCCTTTGTATTTTTACCTATGATAAGATATAACATCATAATAGAGTATGTTGATAATCTATTTATATTAATTTATCATGCATATCTTTGATCGCAGTGTTTTGATACACCTAATAGAAGTTAAGTAACAAGAAATCTTGATGGTAAGATTTACTTCTTACTTAATTTGTACAAAAAAGCAATGACACTCATACACCTTGGATATTTCTCAAAAGAAAAGGTAAAAGCATAGTCCGGCTATCTATGATAGTGTTTTGCAAATGATTGAAGAAGCGAACAGAAATCATCCATGAAGGCCGGCATCTTCATCCATCAGCGCGATCCCGGAATGACTAACCCCGGGAAGGAAACCCAGGGGCGCTCTCCAGTGCGCGAGCTCTACAATGAAGAATCTTCAGCACTTACATTCCTAGCTTCGGAAATCTGTTTCCGGCACCAATCGGGAGATCATGTGAGAGAAATGCTCGCCATCGCCATCGCCATTGCCGGATTGGTGGAAGTCGGCACTCGTTAGGGTTGTGGCGCATTGAGGACGACAAGGTCCGGGCGATTTGCGGGAGGGGAGGGTGTGCTTGCATCCAGAGAGGGAGGGAGGGATGGGAGCCCAGATGAGCACGCGCGAAGGCGGTGGCGGGGTGCGGCACCCGCAGGGGGTGCCAGGGGGACCTCCCGGACCGCGCGGCAGCTATGGGGTTCCTACGGGTCAGCAGCAACAACACGGCCAAGGCAACCAGGGCCGCCTTGGCCACGCTCCGTCCACCGAGTCTATGAGCCAGAGCCCCTCTGAAAGCCCCGGGAGCGCCGCGCGATCGCCGCTCATGTTCACGCCGCAGGTTCGAAATTCGAATTTTCTTGCAAGATTTCGAAATTTTATCACAAATGAAGGTGGATGCTTTCTATCTTTTGCGTCCGATCGTGGTTGCAAGGAATTATTCAAGTATTCGTCGAGTTCTTGTCCTTTTTAGGGCGAGGAGTGAGCGCTTTCTAGGTTCTGTGATTTCGGGTTTTGGCGATTTTTTTTTTCTCCCGATTCCACAAGTGAGGCATTTGCTATTACAGGTCTTTAATGATTTCTTACACAATGAGAGTTGATGCGTTGAATGGAGGCGAGGATAAGTTTTTATTATGCGTCTGGTTTCTCGTCAGGTAGTTAAGCTATTAGAGCTTTTACTGTTAGGCTTTGAGTAGTTTGCGATGATTTCTTATCCTGGTTGGATATTCGATTAAGGAGAGGTTTCGTAGTATTCTAGGTCTTCTGTACATGGAGTTAGATTAAGTTCACAACCTTACAATTAGGTTCGTACTGTGAAGTTCGTGTCTTGATCAAGTTCTTTCGCTCTGATTCGTAACGGAGGTTGCTGAATTGTAATATAGTTGTTGGACAGCTTTGTTGACTTGGTAGAAAGGACATTGTATGAATGTTGCAGCTACCGATGGAGCCTATTGCGAAAGCAGACGAGTTGAGATTGGGAGGGTATGCGCAACAGCAGCGCATGCAACAAGGTTATTACGAGACGAATTTGTATGGGGATTCGGAGAAGGGGGTGGCTACTATGATAGCGTGGAGTCATGGGGGCGTCAATGTTGGTGTTATAGGCTCATGGGATAATTGGCAAACCAGGTTTGGATCTTTTAACTTTTGGATGTTGTCTATCTCGTGAATCTAATTTTCCTCTCAGAGATCGCAAATTGAATAGATGTTTGAAGCTGAAAAATTTAACCAGTTGAATTACGTGGTGTTGTGCGACAGGCAATCACTTCAGAGATCTGGAAGAGACTTCACATTGATCAAAGTGCTTCCACCAGGAGTGTATCAATACAAGTTTTGGGTAGATGGACAATGGAGATATTCACCTGAGCTACCTTGTTGTGCAGACGAGACAAATAATGTCAACAATGTGCTGGATGTACAAGTACGTCAATGTGTGCTCTGCGTAGTGAAATTCTTCTAAGCATGGCGTGACAGTCAGATGTTTCGGTATGTTTTCCTGATTGGTGGCTTTGTCGACCACATTGCAGGACTACGTACCCGAGAATCTGGATAGTGTTGCTGGGTTTGATCCACCGCGATCACCTGAATCGAGCTACAATGATCCACTGCCTGGTCCCGAAGATTTTGCCAAGGAGCCTCCAACCGTGCCTCCGCATCTTCATTTGACACTACTCAACGTGCCCCAGCAGAACGAAACCTCGTCAGCAAGCCTACCTCGGCCACAGCATGTGATATTGAATCATTTGTACGTGGAGAAGGAGAAAACCAACCGGTCCGTTTTAGTGCTTGGCACCACGAATCGCTTCCGGTCGAAGTACGTCACGACTGTACTGTACAAGCCCTTAACAAGGATGTGAGTTTGGAACAAGAGTGCTTCGATACACGCTCAAGTAGAAGGCCATCGTCCAATTTATTTATATGTGTAGTGTAAACATTAGGGATGTCTCTGGCGCACGCCACGCCAGGGCTTTATTACAGATGACAGGTCTTGACATGGTGTGGAGAGGTTGAGCACAGATGTATATTTAAAAGTTCCGCTGAATTTTTAGGCTGTCAAGTGACAAGCACCATCGCTTGCTTGGCATTCGTCTTCTGCCTTTTGATCTTGGTTAATGGATGTTTTATTGCCTGTGAAAACTTAGTTTACAATCGAAAAATTCCAGAACTACGTTTGTCTCTGGGCTAGCTAGCCAGCAAAATACTCTAGATCAGCAAACAATGTCCATGATTTACGATTTATTGTTAAGGGAAGGGAAGTAGCAAGAGAGAAAGAATGATACGTCTCAATACCGTCACTGGGCTATCAATCTCCTGTCTACAAAAGAAGAATAGAGAGAGAGCAGTGTATTAATAGCGTCCTCGAGGATATGGTCACCTTGAGCATCGAGCGAGCTTGATCACAAGAGAGACATGAGCTGGCTGAGAGGGGAGAAGTGGAAGGTGACGATGAAGGCGATGGGGCACAATGTCTGCCAGAGAGAGAAAAGGTGAGCTCCGGGGGCGGCAGAGAGGGGGTGCGAGCCAGTGAGCATAACCACATTATCGATGGCGGGGCCATACTTCTCCGACATGCTCTCGAACTGGATTTTGGTTGCGGCGCCCGTGCCTTCGAACACGAAGCTCTGCCTCTGCCATGTCATTGACGAGGTAGTGTCGGTTGCGTTGTACTTGACAATGTGGATGACGGCGCTGTTGACTGTGGTGCCGGATATCGACGAGACTTTCAAGGCCGTCAGCAGGTTGAGGGGGCCGTCCGGCATGCGAGCGCAATCGTATTGTATCGTAAATGTCTTGCCTGTGGCGGGAGGAACCGCCAACGTGGTGGCAATCAAGCCTTGGGTGCCATTAGCAGCAGAAGCCGGATTGTTGAGGTGTATGGCGAACAAACTTGGTGTCTCGAAAGTAGACATCTTGTACGTCGCGGATTGAATGATCTGCATGCAGCAGCAGCACCTGCTACTATAAGGATGCTACTCGATGGCTTTCATTCTAACAATTGAAAGCTCAGATGATCGATGCTAGCATTGAGAGAGAGAGGGAGAGAGTTACGTACCTGCACGCCCGCTTGGCCGGGCATCCAGTTGGGCATCATGGTGCCATCCGTGGCCAGAACGGTCGCGTTGCCGGTGACGTTGGCCTTCTCGAAGTCGCCGTTATCGAGCGCGACGCGCCCGCCTATAGCTTTGGCCGCGGCCGGGGCCGGAGCCGGGGCCGTGGCGTTGTCGAAAGCCTCAATCGTGTCGTCGTCGAACTGCCACCCAGTCTCCGTCTCCACTAAGTCCGAGTCTAGGTCCGCGTACGAGGTTGCGCTGCTCATGCCCACGCACAGCGCCAGCGCCACTACACACGCCAACGCCATTCCTGCTGCTGGCGACCGCCTTCCAAACATGCTCATGCTTCTGCGCCTCCACATTGCACGTTAGCTTTCATGCAATCATCCAATGCTAGCTACCGTACGTACGTATTCATGTTCGATTTGTTTAGCCCTCAACCTTCACAGCTTTTTGTATTAGGTCTCCATGAATCTAAGTACATCATGTATACATTCAAACGCTCTCTCATATCCTCAGGATACATGCGGTGTCATCAGAGATGAATTGCGTACACATTCTTTCATGTGGATTCCAAGGCTACGTGAAACATGCAGTGTCATCAGAGAGGGAGAGAGAGAGAGAGATGACGGTCACATTCTTTTATGGCATTATTTTCCTTACTCTCTCTCAGTGAGAATTTCTTCATGTTGTTGCAGGTGATAGCATGGAGATCATTCCTATTTGTTACATTAAATTATATAGGCACTTACAGCAGCGTGGGACTTTGCTACCACAAATGTTTGAGTGTTTTTTCTTACTCAGCGCTGGCGAAAGAGGAACGGCGCCTGGTAGAGATTTGAGCCGCCGGCCTTCCCATGCTAACGAGTCGAATGGTGCGGCGTTGAATTGCTTTTGCTGCTGCAGCGCTGAAGCCGAGGCCCACTCACGCAAGCAAGCAGTCACGCAGTCAGACAGATGTGGGTGTAGGGTGGTGACTGTCTATGGGTGTGCAGCATTATCATATTAACATGGACATGATGAGCACTGATGAATCGAAGGATCGGAGCGAAGGTATAGTCAGTCTGTCTGTCTGTCACTTTGTGAGTCTGCCTCTCACTGTCTCAGATACGAGAGAGAAAGAGAAAGAGAAGAGGGAGAGAGCTGCAGGAGCAGCGAAGGATGGCGGAGGGAAGATATCATGAGACAGTGGGAGTGACAGACTGAGGGGTACAAGCGAAGGGATATGGAAAGGGAGAGAACAGATGCTGCGGATGCGATCTGGAGAGTGGCAGCGTTGTTTGTTGTTTGGGGTGCCAGGAAGCGAGAATGGGAAGGAGATGATGATGATGCCTGAGTGCCTGCTCGCTCCATCGACGGAAACCGCCGGCTCCTCAACTGAAGCCCCTCCATCCCTCGCTCTTTTTGGTGCTTTTGTCTTCATTCATTCATCCCTCCCTAACTTCTGCCGATTGAACCTCGTCCGATCTCCTCATCCTCAACGCTTCGCTCCTGCTGCTGCTGATGCTGCCTGTTCCACATCGCTCCACCAAGGAGGGCATTCGTTCGTAACTGTGCCCCTCCAAGTCCTGCCCAACTCCCAGCCATGTCCCAGCCCCGACCCCACGCCCGGGCTTTGACCCAATTCTACTCAACTCCCACCCGAGACCCAAGTCCTTCAGATTCCAACCAAGACCCAGCTTCCTAAATTCACCCGAGACCCAGCTTCCTAAATTCACCCAAGACCCAGCTACCTAAATTCACCCAAGACCCAGCTTCCTAAATTCACCCAAGACCCAGCTTCCTAAATTCACCCAAGACCCAGCTTCCTAAATTCACCCAAGACCCAACTTCCTAAATTCACCCAAGACCCAAGTGCTTCTAAGTATACCCACCACGCAAGTACTTCCAAGGCCTCCCAGTAGACAAGCTCTTCCAAGTTCTCCTTAGACCCAAGTCCTGAGTCCACCTAAGACCCAAGTCCTGAGTCCACCTAAGACCCAAGTCCTGAGTCCACCTAAGACCCAAGTCCTGAGTCCACCTAAGACCCAAGTCCTGAGTCCACCTAAGACCCAAGTCCTGAGTCCACCTAAGACCCAAGTCCTGAGTCCACCTAAGACCCAAGTCCTGAGTCCACCTAAGACCCAAGTCCTGAGTCCACCTAAGACCCAAGTCCTGAGTCCACCTAAGACCCTTGTGTGTTATCTGATGGGTACATGCCATGGTTGGGATCAAGAGGGGGAAAATTTATAGTTACACTAGGCAGGGTTGTCTTATCAGATAAAATTCCTATTCATTTGAAAGACACTATAGAGATGAGATGTACATCTAAGACATCATCATTGACACTCACACTAGGTGGAGGCACTTGGCTGAATGGTTGGGTATTATGGCCCCCAATTAGGACATTGTGGGTGCCATTCTTTATGCCGACGTGGTGGTAACCACAATAGACTGTCCAACCATAGTGAGGTTTTTGGACCTAGTTGTATGAGTATCTCAAAGCTTTTTTGGAGGATAATATGTCACTTACCTCTAAAGTACTAGTAGCTCGGTAGTAATTAGGAGAGTGTCTGTCCCATGAGTAGTTACTAGTCTCACAATTGGTGTCATGACTTCAGAGCATATACATTCTAAGATAGGTTGCATAAACACACTATCCACATTGTTCTTGAAGTAGGTTTGGAGTTCATCTTATTTAACCTCTAAATGTCCCAACTTATTTTGAGCAGAAAATTATCTTCAAACAAAGTGTCATAGATAGAAGTGAAGGCAAGTTATTCAGAATTCAACCACATAATCTTGTACATATGCACTTATTATGGGTTACATGAGTTAAAATTTGACTCATGAGGCCTCATAGATTGCGAGCTTATAACGTTTTGGTATTCAAAAAAAGGTCACAATTTCTTTTTTCATTTGGGAGTGAAAATGCAACCGCTAGACTTATTGCAATGAAAATTACCAACTAAAAACTTATTTAGCTTCAATCATCTCAATTATACACTTCAACAAAAAAAAAAACAAACTATGAGAAATTATTTATGCTTAAATAATGGCCTTGCAATGGTAAAGAGTACCTAAGTATCTAATTACAAGAGAAAAAGAGTTTGAAACTAGAACCCTTGCACTAAATTGCATGCCATATATTTCTCACATCTTGGATGGAACTAAAGTTTGTACCACAAAAACTAGATTGAAATTAGAATCCAACCCAAAAACAAACTTTATATTTCAACGTTTGATGAAAAATTTACTATTGTTGCTTGTCATCCAAATTGTCACTTTGCTACATTTGACGCATATAGAGGTTGAAGTAGCTCATAGTAAATAGAAGGTAGCTTGATTAATATATTTCTTGTCTATGCTCATATAATATTACAACATATTGCATTTTGACGTGTAATTGATTAAAAAAAATTGATTTTACTAAGATGATTTAGAACGTATAATAGTATGGTGAATGAGTGAAATGATGTGCAATGATGAGAAGTGTAAGAGTCCTTACAATATCAAGTTCATTCTTTATAAACAAATCATAACCCACCTACTACCTTGTTCACATCCAAAATTTGCTAAATTCATAACAACTTACTTTGTGTGAGACAAAATGATTTTATTTGACCAAATTTTACATCTTTTCAGATTTTCAAACTATTTATGGAAAGGGTAAAATGTTATTGGTCTACAAGCCATGTATCACCTCATTCCAAGGTCCCAAAAAAAATAAAATATGGAAGAGATAAATGAAGTAAGTATGGGTCAAGTTAATGAAGCATTTGATATTTGACTTTAAAGTAGTTTCAAGCTTAATTCAACTAATTTAGGTTAAAGAAAATAACTTGGTTCAAAAGGTGGTGCTAAGATTGAAGGTATGCATTCTCATTTTAGTCAATATAACATAGTACTCTTCACCTAAAAAATATTTGAAACAAACCTTATGTTTTACCTTAAAAGATTAAAAAATAAAAGTGCATATCAAACCAACAATGTGTACGTTGTTTCTTGTTTGAGATGTTGTGATTTACAGTTTATATAATTTAGCACCAATAATTTAGCACCAATAATTCTGAAGGCTGCCCTTGTAAAATTTGGGAAAGTTTCAAGCTGGAAATTTTTAAAATTTGAGTAATAGTATTATTATAGAATTTTTTTCAAAAAAATGTGCAAAAAAGTCTAAGTTTGAACAGCCCGTTTTGGATTGTAGAATCAATTTTAGAAATTTTAGGTTTAAAGTCTAAATTTGGCTTTGGAAATTCTACCACTTACACTTTGCAGTATAGAGAGCAACGAAATAAAAATCTTAAGGGAAAATCTTTTGCCCTTCACCTAAGCTGCCCAAAACAACGAAAACCCATTTTAGCTCTCTTGGGCACTTGTAAAAGCACATGTAGAATAAGAGTCTGTATGGTCAAATTTTATAGTAATTGGTGGGGAAGACTAGTTAAATGGTTCTATACATGATCCTATGTACTCTTGGATCTCTCAAAAATGTAGTTTCAGAAAAATGTGTACAATAGTTTTGGGTTAAAAAACAAAAAAATGTACAACAATTTTCAGAAAGGATTGTTTGGAAGTCATTGTAGACCACTTGGGCTTTAGGGGTAGAGCTAAAGCCATTTGAGGCACATTTGAAATACTACCACTAAAAGATGTTGCCAAAAGTTGCTAAATTACTAACTTTGAAGGGTTACACCATAATCCAACTAAATCTCGACTAAAATTTTGTATTTTGTTTGTCTTGTGAAATGATTACTAAGTCCATTGAGGAGTCCTAATATGTCAATTTAAGCTGGATATAGAGCAACATCTTTGATAATGGCGTGATTCTAGAATGGCCCACTAGGGTGAATTTTGAAGGTGGTACACAATAGCCTTTGAACGCTCATTTTTAATGTACTCATTCTGAACATTCTAACCTCCATTGTTGTAAAGACATCTGCAAGTCCATTTTCAAAAACTCAAAATTATCTATAGTAAAGTTCAAAGATACTGATTCCAAATTTCCAATTGGATCAATATTCTACTTCCCTCGTACATTCACCAAATGATTTGTGTGGCTAACTTAACTACAATAAATAGTGTGTTTAATGTGAGGTGATGAATAGCATGCTTACCCTTACTACCTCCTTACTACCTCGCTAACACTATTTGTCAATTTGTGGGTGATTGGTGTTGGCGGTTACATGTGTTTAATTTAGTGTTGGCTAGTATTTCATTTCCTCACTAACTATCCAATTCTCAACAGATCACAATATCAAATAACCACTATTCTTCAAAGACTTTAGTGTTAGAATTCACATTTAGTGTTATTGCAAAAGTAGGTTTCAAAGATAGTGTGAGAATTCACATTTAGTGTTATTGCAAAAGTAGGTTCATGATATTTAAAGTGACGTTAACAAGTACTTTGCCTCACTGGATACACTCTGAAGTGTACAGATTTCCCATACCGAAATTTGCACATGTGACATGAAGTCATCTTGGAAACATTCAAGTCAGGAACTCAAGACAATCTATGTATGGTAGAGCAGCCAAAAATGGCGCAGTGCCGAAAATGGAGCCCTAGTAATCTTCACTGTCACATACATAATAGCTTCTCCATACAACAGTACCATGTAAACACTGCAAAGATTATAGGGCGTCACTTTAGGGCACCATTTTAGGAACACCTATATTTCCATCTTTAAAAATTCATTACTTCCTGTAGAAAAGTTGAAAAATGATGATTCCACTTGCTCTAGTTTTCTACTAATTTTCCCCATGCACAAAAAAATGCTTGCACTGGCAACATTCCTGTAGATTTTCTGTGCTGAAAATTGCGCCAGTATAGGACACCTTACCATATACCTGAGTTAACCCTCAAATAGAATTCCCCATCTATTTTTATGATAACCACCAAATTTCATGGTAACTTTCAGCTGCAGACGTGACAAATGACAAATTGGCAGCCGAAGAAATTCCGGAGCAGCAAAACAATCACCTGTTCACACAGCCCAGAGGCCGGACCACCAATTCCTTCTGCAGACTCAAAAATATACACATCGGCTTTTCGTTGTCATAAATTTAAGATACACAATCAGTCGTCAGGTAGACTGTTACTACCACAGATACACTTAAATGAAAAGCGGATATCTGCTGTCCAGACTTTCAGATTGAACGATTGCATGTAGGAATCTCTTCATGGCTTGCAAAATCCTACATATATGGTTGGGAATGCTACAATAAAGGATGTGCTGCTCTGGAGGATATTGGTAGATTGGTTTTGGGTTGGGGACAAAAATTTATACTGTTACAGATGGATGTTTGAGTAGTAGCTTACATTTGGTTTGAAATTTTACTGGCTCTGATGGTGATACTTCACCCGTAAATTCCACCGGGAATTCGGCCGACGAGATTATACAAGAACAGGCATGGCACAGCGGCATCCATGATGGAAAGCTCCGGATCTAAACTTCGGGCGAATCCAACCAGCACGCACACCGCTACTACCAGAGATGCATACGAGCTGTCTATTGTTACTTCATGCTTTCGACATAGTTGGAGTACCTGCAACGTGCACCACAAACTCATCAGTCAAAACCATGTTGGATCAAATCATTGATAATTGATAAACTGCAGTATAGCATGAACATGTCCTGCGAGATCTTGCTACATGATCAAGTAAAACCACCATCCGCTATTCTGTGCCCCAAACGACCAAGAACCCCAATGTCTTTGTAATACAGGGACAGTCTCTTGTTCGTGAAAGTTCTTCAGTAATGTGAAAATAGCACATTGTCCAGTATGATCGATCGCGTTGTGCTTAATAACAATGACTACCAGGTCTCTTCCTCAAAACGTAAATGAAATGAGCGTTAAGTATAGTGTAGAACTTGAGAATCGTTTTTTTTTAGTTGAATACGTACCTGCTTTAAAACAGAGTTGAGGTCTATAGATCGAAGTCGCAAGTCGCATTCTAGATCGAATAATATTTTCATGTCAGCAACGAGGAGGTCGGGCCTGGGACAGCGTTGGGGATTTGGCCACGAGAAGTGCAGTAGATGATGTGCCTGTAAGTCGAAGTGCAGATCATAAGCTCCCAGCAATCCAGCAAAAACCAAGTTCGAATAGCACCTAAATAAGAAAATGGAAAACACTGAGTGCAGGTGGAACATACCGCACGCTCTCCATCAGCTGCGCCGATGTTCATGATAAACGAGAGGAAGTGGTATCGCACTCGAGGTGGTAACTCTTCGGCTAGCCCAAAATCCAATAGCACCAACTGCAGCTGCTCTATGCATTCTCCTTTGTCGTTTTCTGAGGAGCAACATGTACACCACAATAAATAACTCCGCCATTACGTGGTTCTTATGTAAGCATATTTGAAGCTACATGGGGCTGCTCTTACCTGTCACACCCAAATAGATATGCATTCCATACATGTACCGAAGTTTGAAGTGCCAATTGCTTTACAGCCACAAGTCTTAGATATATCAGACATTCCACATTCGTGGAAACGGTAGAGCCCAACTGCTTGGTCTCTCGCCTTGGCGTAGATACGAAAAATGGTAAATAAAAGAATATACTCTTCTAGGCTTCATGCTGTACTACTCAGTCAAGAAGTTCTGAATCACGAAATGAGAGGGCTACTGGCTGAAGTATTTGGTTTGCAGATCAGAATTTCTACAACGAAGCCATCGGAAAGTTGAAGGAGGAGAGTTTGTACCTGCCATTCTTGCCAAAATATTGCCAGGGTGCAGATCCGTGTGCACGAAGTTGTCGGTGAGAATCATCTTAAGGTACGCGTCAACGCCGACTGCGGCGATCTGTTGTACAAACGGCGCCCGTAATAAGCACATCGAGAGGTAAGGACAGCTAACAAACAGCAGGTCACTCCAGCTAGCACACTGACCTGTGTATTCAGTGATGATCTTTTACGAAGAAATTCATGTAATGCAGCTCCTCTTTCGAACGTTTCCACGATTACACCTTCGGACACCTGAACGATTATGATGAGCCAACTTTCGCTCAGTAACTGGCGGAAACATGAAAGATATACTATTGAAACTGTTTAAAACAAATCTAGAGATCTAAGGCTCTGAGTTGACAACTTACGAGATCAGGAATGAGCTTCGGCCAAACTACTGTTTGATGCAACCCTTGAAAGTTGTTGTAGAATCTTTGTAGATTTATGGCCTCCACCCGAAGGTCTGCCTGCAAGAGCCAACTATAAACGTTGTAGCTTTACTCCAATTCTTAAGCCGACTGCATGGACAGTGAACTCGATCCCCAGGTTTATACATGTCAAAGTGACCAGAGTTAACAGACATGATAGTTTGTAAGGCCCACGCAACTCGACCACAACAGATGGTGTAATTATATGTTGAATGGTGGCAACTTTACTGTATCAACAGCATCAGAAATAGAAAGCTAGTCACAAACTCACCTGGGATGTCATCGTGTGAGAGAACTGATCAATACTTTGCCGTAAATTCAGCCATCGAAGAGCAGGCAGCCCTTGCACAATGTCCGCAACATATGACATTATTTGAAAGTCTTGGTAAATCCTCAAAGCTACTGCGGGATGGCGAACCTGGATGGCGCGACACATCGAGCTACTTAGAATCGAATAGTAACATGTTACATGTCTTCACAAACTGAAAATTGAAACGAAGAATAAGAAATTAGAAGAAAGCAAATACCTTCACTGCCACATTCAAAGGTGTGTCATCGCCCCGGTCCTTCAATCTTGCTCTGTACACCTGCGCTATGCTACCGGAGGCAAACGGTTTAACTGGAAAATCATCAAAGATAGCTTCGATAGGGCGCTTGAAATGCTTCAGGATGGCCCTGCGAGTTTGCTTGTAACTGTGAGTTGGAGCTTGATCGTGGAGGCGGCCTAGTATTCGACACAAGCTATCTGGAAAAAGATCCTCTCGTGTCGAAGACCACTGCGAAAAAAGAACACCAAATCAGGCCATCGGCAACTGGAACACCCGAACATAGAGATAGACAGATGCTTCATTCTATATACTGGTGACTACTGATACATGTCACAACTCGAGGTAGCTGGATCATAATGCCTGAAATGGCATCAAAGAGCAACATATATGACACGGTTCGTGTGGTTCCGAACTGTTCCACCAGATCAAGCATCAGGTATTCGACAAAGCTCTTGAGGATCCTTCGATGACATATTTCTAGAGTGAAGAGCGCAAAAAGTACCTGACCCCACTTGATGAAGGCAGCTCCTCCCCGTTCCAAGCAATACCGGAGCATTACCCATACCGTGCACTGAAGGTACTCTTTCCAGTAAGCAGAAAGGAATGTCGATACAAAGTACATTGGAAAAGCCAGTATCATAAAAGGAATGAAGATTGCAGCAAGCCAACAGGCCCTGTAAAAGAGTGACATCTTCTGCCTGAATCCTCTCCAGCCTGGGTGAACCTCGCTGAGACTGTCCAAAAAGTCACTTGCTCCACTCTTCTCCACGAATTCCCAATCATGAGATGGAAGTGAGCCGACTATATGGTCTCCGCTCCCATTGTAGTTGTAGGAATCAACAATTGATAGATAGTCCTTCGGGTCCTGTGCACATGAAACAATTTTTAAGAATAATGCAATGCTAAAGATTGACCTTTCGAAGCCGAATACCAACAGCCTCCTTAATGTAAGATGGTAAAACTCATTGTCGTCTAAAAAAAATGCAAGACTTAAAAACTCAACAACTTGTGGAATTTGCATACAGCTAGCTAATTCAAGCGAAGAACATCTACTCAAAGCATCAACTGTTTTTACTGTGCTCAAATACAAATTGTTCCAATTCAGAGGAGAGAGTACTTTACCTTTTTGAGAATGTCAGGTGGAGTAGAAACAATAATCTCTTTTTCAGCTTCCTTTTGGTATGTAATCTTCTCCTTTGACTTCAAGCAGAGAGGCAGAGGGGTGGACATGACGAGAAGGCTTGGTTGATTCACGCCAGGTAAAGTATAGAATCCACTTGTTCCTCGAATGGCAGAAGATTTCTCAATGAGGTCAACTAACCACCCAAGTGAAGATGGCCTGCACTTAAACCAATGTCATGCCAAGTGAGTAAGGTTGATAATGCCGAAGTACGTTACAGGAAACCTACATACGGAGGGTAAGGGAATCTAAGAAAGGTTGATATATCTTACTCTCGAAACTCAGTCATGAGACCGCAGAGTCGTCGTGCAGCCCATCGATGCCGCTGGCGCCACATTGCTTCCCCTTCTCGAAATCCTCCCTTGGGCAGCTTTTTGACTTGACTGGTAGTTACAGCATAGCCCAATCCAACAGGTATGGCTGCTCCTACACACCGAAGTGTATCCTGCACACGTTTTCGAACGATATCCGTATCAGTTAAAATTGTGACATTCATTAACTTTCTAATCCACATTGGCAATATTTCAAGTGCCATTTCGACACACCAGAACTGCAATTTCATCAAATAGTGCGATTTTGGTGGGCATATCTGGTAATGCTTCCAAAATAGCACCTCCAATGCCATTACAGAGCACCCATTGCTTCTCTGTAATATCATTATCTCTGTAAAATAGCCCCTCTTGTTACTGATTACTACCCCCTCTAAAAGTGCCATTTCTTGCGGATTATTCTCATTTATACGGAATTGAGGGCCCACACGGATGGAGATACATATTCAAAGCTTTGAGAATTTATTCCAGAACGTCACTCTTGGCCAGATTTGAGGCTTTGCATCTGATTCTCTCCAGAGGATGCACTAAGTGTGCAATTACTACCCAAGGGCATTCAGAGCATCGTGCAGCATGATTGAACACCAATATGGTTCTCAGCAAAAGCGAGGAGTCGGGCTTACATAGAGCTGACGATGCTGCGACTTCAGCAAAGGGATGCCGATACACAACAATAATGAAGCCGCTGAGAATTCGTCAACTCTAGCCGGAATAGAGTCTTGCAGCGTTATCATTGAAGATGAAGCGGAATGAAGGCCGAAACGAACCAAGATGTGAGGCGCAAGAGTTTGAATGAAGCCCATGAGAGCCATGCAACCCATTGCAACCGATGCTACTGGACCGCAAAACGCCTACAACACCACCGATGTTGAAACGTGAATTCCCAGTCCAGGTTACCATTGCCTGATCTTCACCAAATCAAGTGCTAAGAATAATCTGAGGTCGTTATAGACTCTGAGCTAGCGATAGAGCTTCTGGAGCCACATGCTTCTGAGGTGCCTTCATTATTGATCTATCTTGTTGCAACGGTTGAAAGTACATTTCTGTGAGGGAGGAGCTTCGATCAAAGATAATCCGTCAGAAAAAGAGCCCACCTGTGAGAGAAGAAGGATGCTGGCAGCATCGACAACCTTGACCCCCGATTCCAATGCCTTGCTACTACCTCGCCTCGCCCTTGAACTGCAGCTATCATTCACAGACAGCTTCATGTTGTCAACGATAGGCACCAAGTAACAGAAATTCTATTATAAGGTAGAAAGAGGACCACTGAAAACATCGGGAACCTGTCTACAATAACGATCACTGTTGCCAGAAACTCATCTATATTTGAGAATCCGTTTCACAGGTGATGTAAATGGCCACAGATCTTGTATAGAAACTGCCTGTCAACAAGGATCTAAAGCCTCCTGATTTGTCTGAGGAATCATCGTGAATGTGAAACCTAAAGTGATCTCTCCGCAGCTTCTACACTGACCTTTGGAATCACACAGATAATAAAATCTGCCTAAAAATTGGCACCAACCTCACCTGACTTTCCGGAATGGCAATTGGAATTCATAGTTTCTAAATGTGTAAATTAGAGATAATTGTATCGTGAGTACCTGACAACATTATCGGTATCGTGGTCATTGGTGATACCGCAGCCACCTTCAATACGAGCAAGGCGAAGCACGAGACCACCAGAGTCCACGCCGCCCACGCCCGACCCAATCCCAAATCTTACGGGAAACGAAACGCGCATATTCCCGATTGTGGCAACACCCTTTCCTTGACGCTGTGGCTTCCTCTTCAATTCCACAATTTCTGAACTTTGTACAACAGTCCGTTCAGGTAGAGAAGGCGTACCCTGAACGGGTGCAAGTTGCGCCGCCCAATTCCGGTGCCGTTGGCTTTTGCCCATTGCAGAAAAATTCACATGACCGACTTTTGTTCAAGCACCACGCTCCAGCGAAGCCTCACTCGTGCTGCTAACTCTTCTTGTGTGTCTGCATTTAAATACGTTCTACGAACTAGCGAGCTTTCCCAACCGAGTACAGAATATAGTAGACGCGAGGTTGGGCAGACTTCCTGTTACCAATTCAAGTTTGTAACCATGGATAGTACATTGCCTCAGGAACAGGCGGCCCAGGAGGAGCGAGGTTATCCTCTACGAACTCTTTCATAAGTCCAACTTCGTCGGGAGCCACCAATTTCGATGGACAATGCTTACTTCCAAACGAATGTCCTGTTCCGGGAAAGCGTGGCAGAGACTACCCAAGATGCAAACCAAGATGGTTGCAACTCTGAACATCAGAATGAGGCAATATCTCAGAGGCGGAGAAACGTCCCTCCGCCTACCACTCCCGTTCTGCAACTGCGAGTCAATCTCCCTGTTTGCAATCTACGGACCCCCTCCCTCCGCGCCCTCCATTGAACTACGTCCACCCGTCCACCTTCACCCTACTAAGTGGGGTCCGCGGAATGCCAACATGGCATTTCAGATGAGGTCAATAAAGCTCTCAGCCTCCCACCAAGGCTGTCCACATCACTAAATATCAAATGGCACATGGGATATCCACAGTTCAATGTGCCTGAAGTTCATAATCTTCCCTTCGCCATGGTTTCAGAGTTTTCTCTTTATTCCACCCGGTTGAAATTGAAAACCCGGACATGTTTTCCCGGATATCGGGGCCTGTGAGCCTACAGCCTTTGAAAACCCACCCTCATTCCAGAGTCCTGAAGCGCTCGCTGTGCCAACGAGTAATCAATCAACCGAGTACTGTACAACTTGAAAAGCACCCTCAGCAACTTGAAAAGAGCTGGAACCATCCAAACGCAATCAGCATCGGAAAAGCAAGACACTTTAATCACCGCATAACATACCCGCATTTAGAATCCCGACAAGTACGGATGACAAATCAGCAGAGAGTGACCTCAGCGATCGCTCCATCAGCACTCCTCAAGCCAGGTTCGGCACCATGGTTACTGGTTACCGGGGCACGAGAATGCTCTCTTACTTTCAAACTCCGGTTACGTACTTACACCTGAAATTATTTTTTGTGCTTACCAATACCCATATTCCGAACATTTCAAAAAACGTTAGAAGTTCAAAGAAAAATTCTTATACAAGTACGTATGTGAAAGGTTCTTACAGAAATACGAAACATTCCTCGTACTCTGGTAACCATACGCGGCACTGATACTGTATCTGACGGCTGTTGCCTGATCCAGAGCTCGCTACAGTACTTGATGTGAAAAGTTCACTGTACCGGGATCATGCAGAAGCAGGGGCCGACGATGGCGCGAGCGATCTCAAAATCGGATGGCTGTGGATGCCTTTGACGTAGTGGAAGATAAAGTACCTCATCTCGCTATTGACTTCCTCATTCTGATGAGCATTGTTTGATTGTAATCAAACCCTCAGTCAGCGGTAGGGCTGCTTAGCAATGTGAGCGCAGCAATGTGATGAGACCTTCGCGCTCTCGCCATGGGGGTGACGAGAGAATCTATTGATGCATGAGCGTAGTAAGACCTGTTCGGTGACAATGGTGCGCACGTTCAGTTGGAAATTTTGTTCCTTATACTCTGTTGCAGATTTTCGGCTCCCATGACGACCTTGCCATTATATCCCTCCTGCTCCAATGGATCTGAATTTCGCCCCGTTACTCACTTCCTGCTTCTGCGTGACAGGTTCTCGTATCCCGGTCGCTCGAGGGTGCTCAAAAACTCTTCATGAAATCGGAGCCCCTTACAATGCAGTGTGAAAGCGCAGGACGTGACATTAGCTCTAAGATTGGATGTAAGTTTTTCACATGAGAGAAGAAGCACTCTGAGAATGTGTCGGAAATAGGATGGCAGGGTGCGAGAATGTTGGGTGCTACAACCAGGGCAGAGGATGTCTACAGAACCAGAAATCTGAGTAGAGCAACGGTCCCATTGACGTCTGGTCGTGAACAATGTCGGTCACATCGACAATGGTGGCATTCGGAAGCCGGAATTGATGAAACGGCACGGGAAGCGGTGTCACGATCTCCTCCCAGTTGTACACATATGTATATGCACCCGTCTTGGCGATGGTCCACAACAGGTCTCTCTTCGCTGGCGACATCGCCTGCCTCACCTGGACTAAGATGTGATGCACCCTGTGACCATATATCAGGTTTTTAGCGCCTGCGAGGACTTTCGCTTCGTACCCTTCCGTGTCTATTTTCAGGAGGCGAACGTTCTCGTTCGCTATCAGGCTGTCAAGCATACTTACATCGACTGTTTCAAGGTTTGGATTGTTCCTTTCAACAATTTCTGCAGTGTTAAGCTTCTGCCTGATGTCCGTCTGCTCTTTGGAGTCAGATTGGCCGACCAGTTCCGAATGCAATTGAATTTTTTCGAAATTGTTGACAGCTCTGGAGAGGTTGAGGTAGCGTAGAGCTGCGGCATTGGTCTCGAAGGAAGCCACTCGGCAACCATGCGAGGCTGAAATGAGGGAGAAGTAGCCCAAGTGAGCACCCACGTCTATCACGAGAGCCTTACCATTTTGGCATCCGTAGCGCCTCAACACGTATTTCAAAATGAGCGTCTCCACTGGTGACCAATAGCCTAAGCTTCTCACCTTGTCACAGATATCACAGTTGCAGTTGCTGCAGAGGAACATAGAGAAGGGTCGCATCACTTCCCCCATGATCTGCACCACGTGAATTGTGGGCTTGCCATCGCTCAATTGCACCATGGCTTCTTTGAGCAAGGGAATCAGCCTGCACATGGGATATACTGTGTCCCTGAGCACTTAATGGGCTAGTCATTTCCTTCCCAAAGAGGACCAATGTCAAGTGTGGCTTGCTCTATGAGGAAGGACTGATAGACGTTAAAAGCTCATTCAACTGAAATTTAAATATGGAGACACTGAGAGGAGGTATTACTGCGTGGAGAGAGTATTTTGCTCTTGGTCCGCGATAGCTGAGACAGAAGCACAAAACAGTTAATACTGAAACAGTTGCAGGCTCGCAACAAGCTCGTACCTGATAACTGCTCTCTGAAACTGCTATGGACTGATGTCACTGAGAGATCAAATACGAAGCGACCGATTAGAGAGGACTTATCGTATCATGACAGAGAATGATTGGAGACGACACTTAAGCTTAGAAGTCGAAGTTGTAAAATTGTGACTCACCTGGACGATTGCGCGAAGTTTGTGAGTTCCAAGACCACAATTCTCTCCGCCCGAGCGTGCATGTGTTTTTGTACCTGGAATTACATCCCCTCGTATACCAACATTGATAAGCAGCTGAATATGTAGACTATCTATGGTTTTATGTGCGAAGAACAGGAATAAAAGCTGAAAGTTTCTTACTCCCAGATGGATGGACTTACTGAGCGAGACCGAAGCACAGGGCGAGCACCGCCAGGCACGCAACAACGGCCTTCATGTGGAACAGAGCTCCCAAACAATGAGAGTGAGCAATAAATTACCAGCTGAGATTCTTCTCCACTGTATTGGAAATTCCCCGGCCATCTGTTGCGAAACTCAGGCAAAACCTAAAAGTTTTGGACGATCCGACTGCCGCCTATAGAAGGTCTCAGGACTCAATCTACACTGCAACAGGATATTTTAGAATCATTGAAATAATTTAGCAGTCGATCATTGAAATGGTGACTTCCTGATGCGGTAACTGAACCTCAACTGCCAGAGTCTGAACGCGGATAGGATTCTCAACGAGACGCTGGCTCTCAACCTGCACCTCCTCTCAAAACTTGAAATACAGTAGCGAATCATGATTGAGGATTGCTCATGCATACTGTTCTCACTACTCTATAACCTGCAACGAGGCATTGCTGATGTAAGACGGACACCATAAATCGACAATTCAAAACGTATGCATCAACTCCCAACAACCTTGAGGTGTATCCCGGTATCGATGGCCCAAAATGGAATAACCTCAAAATGCCTGCTCCTGAGAGTAATGGACAAGAGCTTCAAACTCATATCATGATACTCAAAAGCATATGCGGTGCAGATTGTCACACATGCCTCCACCAGTGACTCCGCTTGCCCATGGCCAACAATTGACGCCCCACATCCATTCGCCCTTGATTAGCAATACCATGTCATGAAAGCTCAAATTAACTTCTGATCATTTGCAAGTGGTAGATTCAATGGCTGGTCGAGCAGTCTTTGACCACCCAGACTAAAGCTCATAACAATCAGAGGCGCCGCCAAAAAAATTCCGTCTAATTATACAAATTGCAACCAGGCCAGGCCTTGAGACGTCTCTCTGCAACAATCAATCTCTACGGGCGGGGAATATCTCACTCAAACTCTAGAAGGTCAAAACTGTGGTATCTACTGGAATGGACTACTTAGCTTAAGTGCGAGAAGAGAAATTGATCACTCGACCTCGGAGGTTTTCCAACGCAAATAGGCGGTGATGAAGGAGCCCAACTCACCGTCGATTACAGCGGCCACATCGGAGGTTTCGGCCCCAGTGCGCACATCCTTCACGAGCTTGTAAGGATGAAACACGTAGTTCCGGATCTGCTGACCCCACTCGGCTTTAACCATGTCTCCTCGAATTTCTTTCAAATCGGAGGCTTTCTGCTCCAGGGCAATCACAAGAAGCTTGGCCTTGAGCAGCCGCAGTCCTTTAATCTTGTTGGCGAGCTGCGATCGCTCCTCCGTGCAGCGAACAGCAATCCCGGTCGGAATGTGAACAATGCGTACCGCAGTCTCTACCTTATTTACATTCTGGCCTCCTTTCCCTCCAGCTCTCGTGGTTGTAATCTCCAGGTCCGAGTCTGGAATCTCCACATCCAACGACTCCTCTTCGAATATCGGCATCACCTCCACCCCTGCGAAACTCGTCTGCCGCAGTCCCTTCGCATTAAACGGTGATTGCCTCACGAGCCGATGCGTCCCTTTCTCACTGGAAAGATAACCATAGGCAAACCGTCCGTTTACTTCAAATGTGACGGACTTGATCCCAGCCTCTTCCCCGACCGACTTCTCCATCACATTCACAGTGTACCCCTGCTGCTCCGCCCATCGACTATACATCCGCAGCAGAATCTCCGCCCAATCCTGCGCGTCTGTGCCCCCTGCCCCCGCGGATATCGTCACGCGCGCCCCTCGTCGGTCATACGGCCCGGAAAGAAGCTTCCCAAGCTCAAATTTATCCAACGCAGAACTCAGCCACGAGACAATTTGCGCGGCTTCTTGCACCATTGCACCATCCGGACCTTCCTTCTCTCCCATCAATTCCATTATCAGCTGCGCCTCCTCGACCTTGCTTTCGAACTCCTGTAACAACGTCAAATTTTCTTTAACTTCCGCTAGGTCCGAAAGAGTTCCCTGCGCTGCCACAGGGTCGTCCCACAGCGTATCTTGCGCCGCTAGCTGCTCTAAATCCGCGGCTTTAGCCTTCTGCTCCGCCATCCCTGAAGACGCCAATACCGCTTCGACTCGTTCCACTAACTCCTCTACTTTCTTCCGCACGGCATAAAATTCGAGCTCCAGCTCGCTTCCTGTTGCCGTCTCCGCTTCTGCTCGACCCCGAATGCGCCATACCTCTCTTCTTCTCTCCTCCCTGAAGGTCTTCACTCTCCGGAAACCACTAACACGCAATGGCGCTACAGAACGGGCCGAATGCGCTCCTCCTTGCAATGCATACGTCCTATTCAAAATCCCCGCACATTGAACCCCTAAACCTGCAACACAGGCCATATCCTAAAACACTTGACCGATCCCGAAAACCTTCAGCAGCAACACCGACTCAACACTGAATCATTAATCTTCGACCGCAATCAAAACACTGCCAGTTGTAAATCTCCAAAGCCACGATCTCCACACATCCAACTTCTAAGAAAATTGCATACTCCTTGAACCAATCGAGAACCTTGATCGACAGGAGAACCCTAAAAGTATTGCGGTGATTAGAATTGCTGCCCCCTACAGCTGGAAGAGATTGCTTGATAAAATTCAAAACAGGAAGAAGAGATAAAATATGTAATGGACGGCATATGAATTCATCATTTGGTATTCCCGGTGACGATTGCATTCTTTCCGACTCCGGAATCCGGATGTACAGCGGCCATCAAAGCTGAGTGTATGTTCTGCATCTTTTGTTTAAGAAAGCGGATTATCATGTTTGAAGCACTTTCTTGGGGAATTGTTACCTAATGGAGAAGATATATGAGATATTTGACATTACCATGTTTTAAAAGCAAAACTAACAATGGGCCCTGTGGTTTTTTTTTGTTTTTTAAACAAAAGAATTGGTTGACTAATTTTATAGTGAAATTTTATTTTTTTATTTTTTTACATCTCCACCGCTAAGCCACCAACGGCATCACCAAGCTCCATTTGGCGTAGGTATTTATGGTGTCTCTTGGAGTCAGCCCCACTGCACTTTACAACCCCTTTCTCTTCGTCTCTCCCACCTTGTGAAAGTGCCTTCCTTCTCCTTTGTCTTTGTGTTTTGAACTTTGCCGGATGGATGCTTGGAGAGATCGCTTTGCTGTTGCAAGAGAGCGGAATCTTGAGGATGATGAAGATGACGAGTTTGTTTTGCAGCAAGTTCTTGGAAACCTACAAGATGCACTTGATGATCCTTACAAGAGATGTGTCGGTGGTTCACTTACATGCAAGTCAGACAATAACGACATGGATCGGGTTCAAATGGATCAAAGGATGTTTAAGGATTGTTTTTGGAATCACCCGGTGTTCCTGCTTCTTCTATCAGATGAAAAGATCCTTGCTTGACATGATTATGCGAAAGGTATGTGCTCGCCACAACTACTTTGTTCAAAAATGACATATTGTTGGAAAAATAGGTCTTTCTTGAGCTCAAAAGATCATCATGCGTTGCAAATGCTTGCATTAGGTGTTAGTGTATATGCCACGTACAAGTATAGCAAGTGTAGTGAAAGTATTGCAATGGAATGCATGAAGCGATTTTGCGTTAGACTCCATATGGAATTTCGACCTCAACATCTCAAGCAAATGACGAGAGCAGATTTTGAGGAGCAGCTAGCGATCAATGTAGATTGTGGCTTTCCGGGAATGTTTGCCTTGTCAGATTGCATGCCCTACGAGTGGAAAATACGTATGGTTGCATAGCAGGGAGACTATGGCGACGCGTCTGGCAAAAAGTCCATTATTTTATGGGCCATATTTGAAGAAAGTTTACATGTCTTGCACATTTTTTTGGATTAATGGATTTGGATGTAGAATGTGCTCTTTTTCTAGACAAATCTCGATTGGTGCTATGATTGGCCCTAAAGGCCTGATGAAGGTTTATTAGAAATTGCATTCGTTTGTTGTTTATGTGGATCAAGGTCAATGTCCGTTTTGTTGCGACGCGCATGGAGGGAGGACATTGCGACGCACAAGGAGGGAGGAAACTGCGAGGCGCAGCAGGAGCAGCCACGGCCTATTAGCTTTTTTGCCGCATTTTTTTGATACTTTTTGGTAAATTCTGACTACGGGCTTTACGATTACAGAGAATGGAAATTCTCAAAAACATATTCTATTATAGTGTTGAGAGATCTTAGTATATCTAATGCTCAAGTCTAACACATGAATGCCCATAATTCACTTCAAAACCTCAAGATAATAAATTAGTTGATGAAATTTTACACAAAAATATCACCCAATGAGGTGCATTACAACTCAGCGTACTACGTCAGAAGCTGCCCGCCCGTGCGCGTCTCGTAGCGGCTGCTGGCGGCGATCTTACCGTGCCGGGCCCGTCACATACCGGTCGGGTGGGGCGAAACGATGGTATAACTCTGGGTCTATCGGGGCGGCCCTGCCCATGTTGCCCTTTGCACATATCGCTGCTCGTGAAGTCGCACACTGTTTTTGAGAGAGGATTTTCTATTGCTTGCCGTGGTTTCTATGCTTGGAGGATCAGAACCATGGTAAAGCTCACCCTGATTGCAAGGGTGACGGACGGCTTACCACTCGCCGAAGGCTTGGACGATGGCCGAGACCAGAAAGACATCGAGTTTTACAAGCAGCAAGCGAAGCAGCTGTGCAAAGAGCTCTCTCGCCGCCAACATGAGGCGTCCCGGATGTCTGTTGAGACTGGACCCTATTTTTTCCAGTATCCTCCTCTTTCCACTCTTATTGCTTGTGATCGAGAGATTTGATCGGATCTGGTTGAAGAAAAAGGAATTCTGCCTTGTTTTGCAATTAGGGCTTGCACTAAATTGTCCTTAACGAAAATGAAATCAGCTACATCATAGAAGGAGGTGTGTGTTATCTGACTCTTTGTGAGCGATCATACCCTAAGAAACTCGCGTACCAGTATCTGGAGGAGCTGCAACGGGAATTCGAGAAAGTTAATCGGTCGCAAATCGAAACTGTCGCGAGGCCTTATGCCTTCATCAAGTTTGGTACGTCCCAGCCACTTAGGGCATGAAATTGTTACAGGAGTCCGATTTGGATCACCTCGTTTTCCCTTTTCAAGTATTGTGGATCATAAAGAATTCCACTGCTTTCTGAGATTATTCTACAATTACAAGCTTTCTATCTGCTTTAGATCCTCGTCCATAATCTCTAAGAAAAAGCATCCCCATACTTTCTGTGTGTACTGGTGCAATCCTTCCTAATCGGCGTCCATATTTGCAGATACTTTTATTCAGAAGACGAGAAAGCTGTATCAGGATACACGAACTCAAAGAAACTTATCGAAGCTGAATGATGATTTGTACGAAGTAACGCAAATCATGACTCGCAACATTCAAGAGGTTTTGGGCGTCGGAGATCGGCTTGACCGTAAGCAATTCCTTTTTGTATGACGAGTGGTGGATTAATTCTGCTTTCAGTTACTTTCAGATCGTTCATAATTGCATCCTGTTTTATCCTTGATAAAGCCATGTTCTCTGGATTAGCTTTTATAGCATGCTTTTTAAGACTCTTGATTGTTTCGAAGTTGAGCCATGAGTACAATACAGTGCATAGTTCATAACTTGTAGCTTACATGCTCGTGTGTTAATCAGAGGTGAGCCAGATGTCGAGCAGATTGTCCACAGAATCAAAATTCTACGCAGACAAAGCGAAAGATCTGAATCGACAGGTATGTAAACACCTGTGAATAATGACCCTGGCTTTTTCTCTTCTTATTAGTTCTAGTACTTTCATTATCGTTTCGCAACGTTTTCGTACTCGTTACTGGCTAACCTTACTTCTAAATCATTAGCACCTTATGCCAATTATGGTCCTCGGTACCGAATTGTTGATTCCTTACTTGTGTATGCAGGCTCTGATAAGGAAATGGGCACCGGTGGGCATTGTTCTAGGGGTGGTACTACTGCTTCTGTGGTTCCGCCGATTGTACTGGAGTTAGGACTATCAACGTAGACGAAAAGCTATCTTAGAGACTTGCGTCTCAAGGTTATATCAGATGGGGACTTGGTAACGTTAGTCGCTACATAGATCATCCTCTTATTCTTGTCAATATATTCCTCGAATTCTGAATGTTGGGCCTTCCGGATCGGAGGAGTAAATTGAGCTGATGGACTGGAGTGCATCCAATTTCAAGTTCAAGCATGTGGTCAGGTACCAGAGGACTTGTACAGTACATAACCTGCTGTTGCTCCTTCTTAGGATTCAGAGTTGCTAGTCTGAGATCGTTCAGTTTTGCAGTATGAGGCAAGGTGATGAATTTTGTAGGAATGGAATAATTTATGGCATGACAATTGTTGCTATGAGGCTATTTTGTGGCAAATTTTGTTCAGTTTGTTTGATGGTGTTTGATTGTAGCGGCTTCTAAACTGGAACGAGTTCTGTTCTGTTTGACTTGATCCGGCGGCCCGGCCGGTTGTTGGCATCCGGTTGTTCGCTTTGAACTGGTCTAAAGTGGTCTATGCAGTATGTAGGTTGTCTCTTTGTGCTCTATCAGATACACCCTGGGAACGTATACACCCTCTGAACGCATACGCCCTCGGAATGTATACACCTTGGGAACGTCTACTCTCTAGTATTCACTCTAGTATACATTCTAGGAATGCATACACTCTCAGAAGGCATATCCTTGGAATGTATACACCCCTGGAACGCAGACACCCTCGGAATGTATATACCCTAGTCAAGGCATAAATTCTTGGAACGCATAGAAAATTTCATGCTCGACTCTATGCAAAAAGGGGGGGTATGATTGTTATCCAAAAAATCATTAGTTGGCATTACGAACGGACACTTCATTCACGCCGGCTAAAAACACACCATCCCCTTAGGAAGGGGTGAGAGTTTCTATCTATCTATCTAATAAAACATCAAAGACCCTTTTTTTTCTTCTTGGTACCCAAAGAAATTATTAGTTGCACATGATATTACAAGAACTTGAAGGTGATACTATTGATAGCAAAATAGATCTTTAGGAGTCATATCTTCTTCATTTGATGTCCACTCTCAATAATATATGTTACTTATACAAACCAAGTCTTATTTTTGTACTAAATATCTCAACTCAATCCAAGATAGTATGATATTCATGAAATGTATTCTTGATCCAAGATGGTATAAGTTTATGGCACGTAATGTTGTGCTTATTCATAAGCTTTTGTCTAATAAAAGATGGGGCATGTTTCCTATCACGAGACTAGTTTTTGTATTCCTTTCGATTTTTTAGGATTCCTTTAAATACAGGTGTGATCTTAAATATATATCATGTCCCACTAACTCCATGCGACTTAAGTTGATCATATTTCCTACCTTACACTCCACCTTGGTGCTTCAACCGAGACGTGAGGTTTTTGACTCGGACTACTGACATGGGGCCTCTCACCAACAACATAGTCTTCCCCAAGCTTTGGTCCTGCCCTTTTCCCTTTCTCTCTCTTCACTTTTGGTTAGTGAACAGAACAAGCCCTTCTTCTTCTCAACATGGATGAAGTAACCCCTATGGCCAGTAATCACAGCGTTTAGAAGTAGCGATGAAATTGGAGCTATATCTAAGTTGGCCTCCTCAGACCTTCTGTTTTTCATTTCCTATTCATATTATGTTCACACGGTAAAAATGTGGATTTATAATATCAATGAAGAAGATAGTCACCCGAAAGGCAAGTTGGGATGGTATTACATTCCTCTGTAACTGAGGGACTCAATCAGATTGATGCTTAGAATCCTTCCTACAGGACAAGTACTCTACAAAATCTACACATGCTAGAAACAGCAATAGAAACTAGGTGCCGGTCATCACTGATTGCACAAGTCTCAAAACTAGAAAGAGTATGAGATCAACAATACTGCCATGTACACCTCTGAGTCCCAATTTGCTTCCTGTGCCATGAGAATAGACCACACCGTCGGTTACGTTATTAGAATCACTCGGTACTTGCTACCTGGATTCAACATCGTCGGCAAATTGGGCATCATGCATAGCCTTCTGATTCAAGGGAAGAATCTGGAATCTGGAACTTCAACTTCCGAAGCCTGAAAACGGAAACTTTATGTACTCTTCAAAAGCAGGTCATTGAGTTGCATGCTCACCAGATGTTCCTGCACCACAAATGAGAAAGTTGATGTCGCGAGTTTAGTCTCAACCCGTGTTGTGCATTCCAGCAGCAATCCCCTTCATTGTGAGGATCAACGTGTCTTCTAAACCAGGTGGGTACTCTGTTGTGGTGTTGCGGCTGACTAGCTCGGAAGATTCCTTCCCCGACCTCAGCTCCTCCAGAATGGCCTCCTGCAAGGGATCGCATATTTGACTTCTTGATTCCCTCATTCTCTTCAAGGTGTACACTTGCTGTACGTTGAGAGGACTGATGAAATATTCGCGTAGTCTTAACTTGTGCTTCAAAAATGGGCTGCCCGCTAGCAATTCATCATGCCCCACAACCTGGTCACGACATTTCCGTGAGAAATTGAGGCAGCAGACAGAGTCCCGTTACCAACATTCTTTCACCGTTCAACTTGCTAGCAAGTGCTTTAAGCACAAATACAAGGTGATGTGGAAACAGACTGCTGTGAGAATGATAGGGATTGCTCCAGTCTGTTTATGGTTGTATAAAGCTGTGCGAGTTCGATGTACCTGGAGAAGAAGTTCCTTGGTCTCCTCGTACCGGGTTCTCAGTTCATCTCCGATAGGCTTCAAATCGTCGTCGACAAGCACACGATCGTAGAGGGCTGAGATTCGAGGATCACCCTTAGCAAAAACCATCTCCACAAGATCTACAGTGACTCGGAAAAATGGCCACTGATTGTACATTTTGCGAAGAATGGTGATTATGACGTCGTCTGACTTGAGAGCCTGCTTCAGAGCTCCACCTAAGCCCAGCCAAACTGGTAGATGGAACCTTGTTTGAGTCCACGCAAATATCCAGGGTATGGCTCGGAGTGAGTCAATGCCACCTTTCGGTTTTCTCTTGGATGGTCTACTTCCTATGTTCATCCTCCCGTACTCCAGTACTGGTGTAGCCTGCTTAGACCATCCAATTCCATCATATATCACAGCATTTTGGAAAACAGACACTGCCAGAGAAACTCTAGACTCACGGATTTTAGCGCACATACCGCACACAGAGGGTTCTAACTCAGTTGTAATAATAATTCATACCAGCATTCAAACATTGAAGCTCAGATTGAAGGCATTTCGGCAATAACCTTTCGAAAGTATCGCACAAATTGCGGGTTGTTGAAGACGATTTTACGATACTCTGCAGTTGAAGCTGCCGCCATGTCATCCATGAGCGCTCGCCACTCTGGCGCAGGGGCAAGGGGTGGATGCATGCCATGCTCAAGCGTAGCTGCAGTAAAACGTTGCAGAGTGCGAAAGCACAATTCATCTTCTCCAAACGATTGCTCGATGACTTCTCCCTGAATGGTGACCCGTAGTGAACCATTCACGGTGTCTGGTGGTTGTGAGAGTATAGCCAGATGAGTAGGGCCGCCACCCCTTCCAACAGTACCTCCACGCCCGTGAAACATCGTTAGATGTACTCCGTACTGCTTAGCCACATTTACCAAATCTTCCTGGGACTTGAACATCTGCCAGGCTGCTGATAACCTCCCAGCATCCTTCCCAGAGTCAGAGTAGCCTATCATAACCTGTCATAGGGGTACAATACCCATTTTAATTCCTTACAATGCCATTGTAAGGAATTGTACTTCGACACTTGTACTTGGAAAGAAAGTTTCATTCAGTTTTTAGACTCATTAAAGTGGAATGCAAATGAGCCTCAAGATGGATTTCGTTTTCTGCGACATTGCTCAGTGTAGTTCTCATATCTGCTTGTGAAGATATCGACAGAACGTAAATAACGAGCATGTTTGGTCCTAATTTCTCAGGTTGATATGAAGCCACTAACCTCTTGTTTCCCATTGATCCGATTCAAGTACCAGTCTATGGAAAATAGGCGAGAAAGGCATGCGGAAGCAGACTCCAGGTCCGCCAGCTTCTCGAATAAAGGGACGACACGCAGGGGCGCAACAACTTTGCATTCACGCTGCAGTAGCTCCACGATGAGTACATCCGATGGGGCTGTTGCCATAGAAATCACATAGGCCCCGAAGGAATCCGAGGGAAGCTCGGCAACTACACGTAGTGTTTCCAGCACATCCCTGACTTCGTCGCTCATGGGCAGGTCAGCTCCAAACAGGGGTCGTTTTCCTCGCAGCTCACCAACCAACCATTCCTGAATGTGCAGATTTTGAGTAGTAGAAACACATAGGAAACTTGTGGCTACACCAATGGCACTTAACTCATATAATATCACATGTGTTGACATAGGGAAAATTTCACATGAAGATCCGCGTACAAGGACCAAACCTGCCGATCTTCTTCCGACCAATCTCTGTAAGAGCCTAACCCCAGGTATTGCGTGATTGCATCAACAACTTCCACATGGCGTTCAGATTCTTGTCGAATGTCCAACTTCACTAAACTCAATCCAAAACAGGAGACCTGGCGCATGAAATCCAAGAGACTGCCATCCGCAATTTGTTTGTCACCCGTCTCACAAAGTGACCGATAACACAGCTCCAAGGGCTCCAGAATCTAATGCAACATCAGGAGAAGTCTTACTACCAAGATAACACGCTCATGTGGTTTTTAATTTGAATATGAGTGCTTTTCGATAGAAGACAAATCAAAGAGGAACTAGTCTTTGAGATGTGCCATGTGCACAGGATAACAATACAAACTCCGAAAATTGGGGATGAGCACCTGACTCTTGTCTGTAAACGTTTCCTCCACAGGAATCTCACTCTTCCCACCCGCCATCAGTTGCCGCAAGCGCTCGTGAGTCTGATAGAGCTTATCACGTATGTCTCCTAGTATAGCTCGAAATGGTTCTGTTGCTGGAACCGTTTTCCAAAACTCTGCATTGTATTCATGGCATTTCAGTTGTAATACCAAGCTGCGACACCCGTTAAGGTGCCGATACATATAAGTTCTCATGCAAGCCGGTTTCAAGCAGGAAACATATTTATTAAGGAAATGCATAACAAAGCTCCAAGTAGTGGTTTGTCTAAAGTAAGCTACCACACCAATGTAATGCTTTGCCTCTTTTTTTGTATCAGTTTCCAACTGGAGTACTCTGTTTTTCAGCTCGTCACTGCAGCGCCACATTGACATCTGCAAAGCAGTGAATGAGTAACGCAAGAGCACAAATGCTTAAACGACTAAGGGGCATGGGTTTAGAGTTCAATTCTCCCTGCTGATTCTACTCAGCTCAATTATTTGGAAATTCCTTGACCTCGAAATTTGACATTGATCCCAGAAAGTTGTCGGATATAGTGGAATGAGAACCATGCAGCGAAATCAAGGCACTATTAATCTTAGATATATACAGTAACACTAACTCTCGTTTTCGATAATCTGCTGTGCAGTTTTATAAAAATGAAAAAGTCACCAAGTCCGTTTTATGTGAGCTCTTAATGGAGTTTAAATGGAGGGAAGGATGATTCCTCACCTCAAACATGAGATCTTCGATACGCGCAAAGTAAAGATCGGTTGCTATCATTCTTGCCAGCAAGCAAACTTCTCTGGTCACTTCGGGAGTCACCCGGGGGTTGCCTGTCATATTCGCAGTTGTAATCTAATAAAAATTTGCTTAACCATGCTTACACGCTCTAAACCTCAAGGTCTATGACATCGTAAACTTCCTGCAAAATAAGGTGAGGAAAGTTCCTGATAGTAGATCACCGAAATATCCTTTCAAAAAATCAGCTCCGAAAGCAATACTGGAAGCCGATCCTTGCTAATGGCTGGTCTGTTTATCAAATTGCAAACGAAAGCTTGAAATTTGAAGCAGAGGATTGTTTAGAAATCTCACCATCTCGGTCGCCACCCATCCAAGAAGAGAATTGGATCAACGGTAAATTATAAGGAAACCGTTCTTTGACACCAATAGCTGTCAAAGCCGTGTCGAGTCGCCGTAGGAAAGTTGGCAATCCGTTCCAGATAGTCTCTTGGAAGTAGCTCATGCCAGCACGCATCTCATCCTGTGGTGTTGGTGGTGCGCGCCGAATCTCATCTGTTCGCCATGCAGCATGAATCTGCATCATAAAAACGACCAAACGATTTCACTGAAAAACCTGTCCCTTTTCAGATAAGCTGCTTTGTCTGCATTGCTATCGAAGAAGCTTAAAAATTGTAGAATTTCAGGTCTTAGATGTTCATGTTCAGCTTACAAACGGATATGCGGCTAAATTTTCCAGAAACACCGAACGAGTAACCATATGCTCGACATTACATATCCTGATTATTTATAATTACATACCCTGATTTTTTATTATTGAGGAATTTCTCATTAAGAACAATATTCCTGGGAGAAGAAGGACTCAGATCTCGTCACAAATACGCCAATGTGAACAACTACCTCACGTTCAAGGGCCTCGTGAAGCTCCTGCTTCTCGTCGCTGGTTAGGTCTTTCTGGTGCAACTGTGACAAGATGTTGCGAATCCTGGAGATACCAATTGTCAGAGCCACTAGCGGTAATCTTCCGAAAGGAGCTCAGATAGCACAAGAAGCCAACAATTTTTGATCTACTGAAGCGTATCAGATTCACCAGAACACGTAGGCATCAGAGTACAAGGAAATATACGTACCTTGTATGCTTCTGAAGCAAAGCACGACGAACAGATTGAGTAGGATGAGCCGTGAGGACCAAGTCGACGGTCTGTTTCTTTAACGCTTCAAATATTTCAGCGGGAGATTTTCCCATTTGGTTCACCAGCCGTTGAAAAGTTTCTTCTAAATTTGACTCGGTTAGGGCACTATTTTCATCTCCAATGTCGTTTTTCTTTGCCTGTTGTTTGGCTCGCCTTCGAAATGCGCTTTGAACTTCCTGGGCTAGATTCCCTAGAGTAAGCATGTGAGAGAAGGCACTCGCTACAACAATGGAATCACCAGCATCGAGTTCATTGAGAACGTCTCCAAGCTCTTCGAGCCTTTGAAGCTCATCCCGGGCACCATATTTGCAGTGCATTCTTGATATCGTGTAGCATTTCTCCACCTGACCAATTGCAGGCATTATTCCAAGGATGCAGAGTTTGTTCATAAACTGCAGTGATAAGAAACTCTACGCCAGCAAAGAGACACAAAAGAATGTGCACAATTCCATGCTTGTATCGAAGAGGCGAAAGACTGATTACCGTTGTTTTGATACCAGGCCCATGAAGATTTTGAAGAATGTTGAAGAACATGTCCAGCATAAGGGATTCGATTTCGACTGGCTGGTAGTCGCCCTCGACAGACTTAGGTACAGGCAAACGAATCTCTGCGTTGATCGAGTCCATGCTCTGCAGCCTGCCTTGTTGACCGGTGTTCAAGGAACTCATATTGAGCAACTTCACTCCTCGTATAACACTACTGAATATTCAAGCTATGTTCCTACCTACCTGCATTTCAGTTTCATGAGTCTTCTTACAGATATAACATCTACAAAGAAGCAGTAGCAGTAACATCACTCTGCATTTCTGCCCGATAATGAGCAGTTGACAGATTTTATAATACAAACTAACGACTCTCAATTCAAAATTAATCTGTGAATCTCAACAAAGTAGTCACTCACAAGATCGCGGATATTGCGCCTGCTCAGTACGCACAAGACTTGCAAATTCCATGCCGACAGAAAACCTTTTCAGCATGTCGCCAACCTCTCGATCTGTGAACTCCATGCATTGATGTGTTGTCGTCCCCTGACTACCTCTATGTACGCACTAAGACACGTGCTTCTCTCGTTGTCAGTTGTCACCCCTCACCTGATTTTTCACGCCACATCCTCCTGAATATCTAAGTGCTCGAGCGTACAGTAAAAGATCTTTGTCATACTGTGCGAAACCAATCACAATTATCAGAAACGTACGCACTTCAACCGACAATCAACTCTCCCTTGCTAATCATGAAACCGGCAATAAATCTCAATTGCTAATACCACCTCCTCGAACAGGTGCCGCTTCTTTTCCTTCTTTCTTTCCATCTGCGGCAACTCTCAAGAGTATCTATCTTGCAGCTACTTCCGCTTCCAATCATTCTTCTTGACCAAGACAGTTCCCTTGCTGTATTCAACCTCTGAAATTAGTTCTCGGAGACGGCATGATCCTGTTCAATATCCTTGATGTAAATTTGACTGATGCGGATCAGAGTGAGTATACGATTTTCAGGTTTGAGAGCGAGGCGGTTTCACGTTGTTGTCGTCGATCAGTTGGTGATATTTTTGTGCTGAAGGCGTCCTTCCATGATGGCTGCCATGAAGTGCTGTGTAGTGTGTACCAACAAGGGCGGGCATGGCGACGCGTTGCATCATGATGTTGCGGTAAGTAGCACTTGCTAATGATGTGCGAGTGACGGGAGGCTATTGTCCTGGAGTGATGATGCCGACGCCATCGCCAGCCTCCATCACCAAACAGAATGGCAATCAATCAGCATGTGTGCGGTAACCGATTTTTCGGTAACTCATGACGCAGGGGCTCAGTTCGGGTTTGGTTAGGGCCCTGCTTTGGTTAATTTTCAAAGCCGGTTTGGTTAGGGCCCTGCTTTGGTTAACTCTCAATGCCGGTTTGGTTAGGGCCCTGCTTTGGTTAACTCTCAAAGCCGGTTCGGTAAGGGCCCTGCTTTGGTTAACTCTCAATGCCGGTTTGGTTAGGGCCCTGCTTTGGTTAACTCTCAATGCCAGTTCGGTTAGGGCCCTGCTTTGGTTAACTCTCAGAGCTGGTTCGGTTAGGGCCTTGCTTTGGTTAACTCTCTAAGGTATGAGGCTCAATAACACCTTAAAATTCATATGGCAAGCTCCTTGGGAAGTGGCCAAGGGAATCTATTATAGAATCAAGTTTGCAGGAATATGGAGCACCTGGAATCATACTTTAAGTTTTATGTTGAATTTAATATGAATCTTAGAGGTGTAATTTGATATGGGTAATCAAAAAGCGTTCACTATGGAATGCACCTATTCTTCACCTATTCTTATTATTAAATATTTAAATAATAGAAAGGAAATGTATTCAAAAAGACCATAAGGTTGGTTAGTTTAGTTTAAAATGCACTCCATGAATACATTGAAGTTAGAGTTCCTTCACCTATTCTTGTTCTTAATGAGATATGTAAGTTTAAACAGCCTAGCAATAGTAAAAAATGGTACTAAAAGTGACAATTGTAATGACTTTTCCATAATGACAGTGAGTGCTTGTTTTAATTGTACTTCTGATGATATCAAAAGAAATTGTTACATTTGTCACTTTTTCTTAGATTTTTTTGTTGTTGTAATAAGTATATTGTAGCATACTAGATTAGTAGAATATTTAAGGAAAAGTGATAGATATAATATTTTATTTTAATGTCATTACAAGCACAATAAAAGAGGCATCCCTTGTCATTACTAACAAGTAGGCACTTAGTTTTAGTGCTATTTTGTACTAGTATAGATGAAGGGGTTAAAAGTAATCATTTTGCCTAAGATTTTTACTAGGTGTTTTTCATATTGCAAAGTGTATGTGGTCAAATCCGTAAAGTCATATTCCGATTTTTGAACCTTCATATAGAAATTTTAGGTTTCAAGTCGAAAAAGGATAACTCAAGTAAATTTAGTTATTTATTTGAAATATGTTAATTACTAATTCAATACTCAAATTCCAAAGCAATATATTTCAGAAAGTTTACCAATTCTACAAAGGCACCCTCCAAAAAACAATGTTCACGAAATCAATCTTCTCAATATTCAAAAGAACTTGGGAGACAAACTTTGGATCTTATAATATCTCAAATGGTAAACATCCAACAGTTAGCCCCTAAAGGCACAAGAAAGCCAAAATGGCTTTGTGCATTTTTAGGTAGCCTAGATGAAGGACTAAAAATGGTAAACATCCAACAGTTAGCCCCTAAAGGCACAAGAAAGCCAAAATGGCTTTGTGCATTTTTAGGTAGCCTAGATGAAGGACTAAAAAGTAATAATATTGCCTAAGAATTTTACCAAGTGTTTTTTATACTCCATAGTATATGTGGTAAAATTTGCAAAGCCAAATTCCAATTTTAGAACATTCATCTATAAATTTTAGGTTTCACCTAAAAAGTTTGTCAATTTGATAAGGAAAACCTCCAAAAATTACAAAAACAATCTTCACAACATCTAGTAATTTATGAGTTATCTCTTACGAAATTTGTTAAAATTTGAGATTTTGTAATTATTTCCAAAATAACAAAATTCTTGAAATTCCCAAACTCATAAAGGCACCTACTCGCTCGTCGGATCATAAATTACACCAAATATATCTAATGAGATGCGTGATATACTATATGGTTGCTTTTAGACCTTCTTCTACAAAATAATTTGCATGAAGGTCAAGAAAGCAAAATGAGTCTCTAAAATTTTGTATGAGCGTAGCAAACTTAATTACATGCATGGAAAAAAATATGAGAAAAATGTCTGGAGTAATAATCTTCAAGTCTCCCTCGGCACCATTTAAACTATGTCTTTCAAAAGAGGCCCAAAAATACTTTTTAGTAAACTTTTAGCGTTATGATCTAATAGTTGGTAAACATCCAACAGTTGAAGTTTTACTTGGTATTAATTGAGTAGTAAAGTTCAAGATCATACAGTTGAAAATACAAGAAATGTAAATTAAAGTAAATCATCCCTCAACTTGTACAAGGTGGTCAAAAATTGTACTTTTTGATTTTGAGAAAGAAAAAATCGTTGGAGGGAGAAACAACGGTTCAAACTATACATCATTAATAAAAGGCATATTGGAGTTAAGCTTAGCATTAATACATTAACCCCTAAACGCCCAAGCCTATTTTTAGCTGGAAAAGCACATTTCCATAGAAATCGTCATAGATGAAAATCAAAACAAGCTAATAAGATCTCAACCGTACAAACTTGTAATAGACTTATCGAAGATCATGTGAACCAAAATTTGAGTCATGATGCCTTATAGATCGGGAGATCATAACATATTAATACTAAAAACAAACTGCAAAATTTCATCATTTTCACTTTGAGGTGGAAATGCTACCAATATACCTATTGCAATGAAAAAATCACCAACTAGAAAGATGCTCACCTTCATCATAATAAGTCCTTTACCCAACAAAAATTCATCAAAAAAATTTCTTGGCTCAAATAAAAGCCATGCAATGGTAAAAACTACCGAACATTTTACAAAGGAAAAATAGTCCAAAACTAGACCCTTTGCATTCAATTTCATGCCTTATCTTCAAAACATCTTCGATCTTGTTAAGGTTTCTACCACTTAGACTAGACTCTAATTGGAGGCCATCCCAAAAAATTAAGTTGAAATCCAACGGTGGATGAGGGAGATATAGCTCCTCAAATATCATCCATTTTCTCACTTTTTCTGTTGACAAAACATCATTGCAAATCCAATAGCAAAAGCATTTGGATCAGAAAACTTCTCACTACAAAGTTGTTAAGAATCTCCTTAAGATCATGACCATGAAAAATAAATCATGAAAAACTATTTTTAATTTCACATAATTGGCTTGCAATGGTAATACATGCCCCATGCTTGGAAACCCAAAAACAAGAGTTGTCTTCACTAAAGTGCATTCCATTAATTCATACTTTATTGTATGGGCTTGAAAATTTTACAACGCAAACTAGAGTTGATTTGGAACCTAATCCAAGTGATTTCATCCCAAACGCACCTCGGATGAAGAAGATATGGCTCTTCAAAGTTTCTGGTGTACATCCAAAATGTCGTTTTTCGACATCGTGGGCGTTTAAGGGTTAAAGTAGATAAACTTCTAATTGCTAAAAAGCTTGAGAAATATTTAGACGCTAGTTTTTTTTTTTCTTTTTTTTTTTCTTTTTAAAAACTAAAAAAATGAGGTAGTGTGTAATGAGATTAATAAACTCCGAAAAGTAAATCATTTGGCACCAAGGTGTTGAATGTGATTTTTCTTGGAGCGAGGTGATAATACGGAAGGTGAGATTCTTGGGGCGAGGTGATAATAAGGAAGGTGAGATAGGGGGGAGGATCAGGAGTGACGGTGTGAATGCGGCATAAAGCATCGCAGTATTCTTCCCGTGAGTCCTCCGATCTTCCCCCTTCGCGGTCGTAGGCCCACGCCGAGATCGCCTTCTCCGATTCCAAAAATGGAGTCGGACTCCGATGCTTGCATTGTAAACATGCGCAAAAAACTTCGCAATGTAATATTAGCAACTATCAATGCGGCGATGAGGTGAAGAATCAAGTTCCATTAAGCTAACTGTGGCGAGCTTCTGTTTTCAAACTCCTAATCTCAGTTGACACGGGCGAGTTCTCTCTCTCTCTCTCTCTTCAACCCCTTCCCGCTCCAATGACTGGTCTCATGGATCCCGACTTGCGGCGAATCTTGCGTTAAAAAGATGTCAGCTGAGAAGGAACCGCATCCACAAGGAAGCGGTGAGAGAGGAGCCGGGGTAGCCATTAGGGATCTTTCATTGGCAAGCGATGAGTAGCGACTAGGGATCTTTATTGGTGAAGTATCTTGCGGAGTAGGAGTGATGGAATTTAGCGATACGTACAAGCATTCGGGCCCGTGTGCCTTTTCCCCTGATGCCAGATATCTGGCTGTGGCAGTCGACTATCGCCTTGTCATTCGTGATGTCGTCTCTCTCAAGGTAAGTCCTCTTTTCTGTTTCAAGAAAGGTCGATAATGGCAGGTCTGTATTCAAATTGTAGTAGGACGGACAATGTGATGAATGGAATGCAGTTCTATGCAAGAAGGCTATTGTGCGAGCTCTACGAATTTGTGTTTGCAGCGAAGCAGACTCAGTACCTTTTAAGCTCCTTACTTCTTCGTTAGTTCAAAATTTGATTCGTGTTCCTGCTTGATCTTGCTATTAACTGGAGATCTTGGATGTTAGGTAGCTCTTGAAAATCTGCTTTCTTGCTTGGTGATAAATTGCAAGAGTATTGTCACATTCATCTGTTCTGGCTCAGTGCTAATGGCTATCCATGGCCCATCGTTGTTCCTCAATAAAAATTGCTGAGTTCATTTAATTGATTGTTGTGCGTTCTATTGGATTGGATGCTGCCTCTTTTGTTACAATTGCCTGTCCAGAAAAGATTTTTTTTGAGTCTTGATTATGTGTTCTTTACTGTGGAGATTTCTTGATTCATGTATGACTTTTTGTTTCTGGAATGGTTGTAGATAAGCTTGATTTGAGCTTGCTGTTACGAATTAACACTTACAAAGTTGGTGCCTGGTCTGCAGGTAGTGCAGTTGTATTCTTGTCTGGATAAGATTAGCTTCATAGAATGGGCTCCAGACTCTGAGTATCTGCTGTGTGGACTCTTCAAGCGTGCTATTGTTCAAGCATGGTCGGTTTCGCAGACTGAGTGGACCTGTAAGATTGACGAAGGTTCGATTGGAATAGTCCATGCCAGGTAGTGCTGCGAATCTCATTGAATTCCGTAGCTGAAGAACAGATAGTCAATGATACAGTAACTGAAAATACTCAAGCTGCTCTGACAGTTCTCAATTCTCATTTTTAGGGCATTCGAACAATATCCACGTAGTGACATATTTGGAATTTATGTTGATGTAATATCTGACAGGTGGAGTCCAGATAGCCGTCACATCCTTACAAATTCAGAGTTTCAGCTCCGGCTCACCGTATGGTCTCTTGTCAGCACTGCGTGTGTCCATGTTCCCTGGCCGAAGCATCCCACTCGGGCTGTTTCCTTCACGAAAGATGGCAAGTACATCGCTGTTGGCACACGGCGGGACTGTAGAGATTACATTCATCTGTTGGCATGTCAAGGATGGGAAGTCGTGGGGAACTTTGAAGTGAGCACGTCGGACCTTGCTGATCTGGAATGGTCACCTACGGACAGCACGATTGCCGTCTGGGATTCCCCTCTAGAATATAAGGTGCTACTTTTAAGTTACTGTGTATTAAGTATGAAATTTCAGTCTCATTTCTGGTTCCAAGGATTATTGTTCGAACATATGCTCCCGTTTGAGATTCTTTCTGCAATAAGGTCGATGCTCTTTCGTTGTTGGAGAGGGGAGGGGGCTGTCAGGGACGTTGAGAAGTATTTAACGCAGTTACACTATGAGCTCTCCTTGATATACGCATATCCTCTCAATTCTCAGAAATTTTTCATGTCTCTCTTGCCACAACTCTAACTCGAAACGTCTCTATCTTCAGGTCTTGATATACTCCCCTGATGGTCGATGCCTATTTAAATACTCCGCATACGATAATGCGTTGGGAGTGAAGTCGGCGACGTGGTCACCGTGCGGCCAGTTCCTGGGTGTTGGCAGTTACGACCAGGTTGTGCGAGTTCTTAATCACCTGACTTGGAAACCTGCCGCCGAGTTCAGCCATCCAACACAAATTAGGCCTCCCTCAACAACGATCGTTTTCAAGGTGAGAACGCAGCCATGCACTGCATTGCAGCAGGAAATATTTCCTATCGTCTAGAACTGTCTGTCTGCCCGTCTGTCAGGGATATCATAAGCACGTCAGAGAGTTACTTCGTAGACTTGCTCAGATCATATCCTGCTCTTTGGCTCGTGTATATAATACGCCCCATCTCTACTTTTCGGTCTCACACAGTATTATCATCCTACCTGGATTGATGTCTAGTCAGACATGACGTTTGGAGAGGGGTCAGCAGAGTGAAGACAGTCTGAAGGAGTACCTCATCATAGTTAGATTCATCATTGCTCTATCTAGTCCATTCTGTCCACCGTATGTGCATGACTTCTAGATTGATAGCAGGTAGTGTTTGACCGCACGTAAATGTCGAGTTCGGTGGAACTACTTATGAAGAGACAGTCATAATTTCATGTGTGTGTTATATACTCTAATCTGTTTTGTCACGGGCACTGCAGGAAGTTGATGAACCATGGCGTACGGATTTAGAATCGATTTACGCGAAAGGTGAACTTGCATCTGGTGTTATGTCTGGTTCTTTTTTTTAGTCATACGATTCTGCCAACTTCCTCCTTTGGATTCGCCTGCTTTTTGGAATTTTCCTCTACTGTTTCGAATCAATGCTTGCTGTTGGACTTCCGAGGTTTTCTTTGTGCTCTTTTCTTATTACCGAAGCATGTGATCAACGTATTTTAAAATACGGGTGTGGATATTGTCGTGCAGGTATTGCTAGTGATTCCGTACGAAGGGTTTTTTACAAAGTAATAGAGGCCCCTGTAACAATCCCCTCGCAGAAGCCACCCGTTGATAAGCCTAATCCAAAGCAAGGAATTGGTAGGCTTCCGTCATTCTTATGGTTGTTCCTCAGTCAGTTTATAAGCTTCATGTTCCAATTCCAACATTGATCTAATTGTGACACTTTCCCCTTCATACCAACATGAGAATCTCGGCAGGCTTGTCTGACATGGTTTACTTGATTGTGGATATAGGTCTGCTTGCATGGAGCGCTGATAGTCAGTATTTTTTCACAAAGAATGATAACATGCCCAACGCTCTTTGGGTATGGGATGTGGTGCGTTTGGAGCTCCTGGCCCTTCTTCTTCAGAAAGATCCCATACGGTCGGCAGCTTGGGACCCTATTTATCCTCGCATCGCTCTCTGCACAGGAACCTCCCAACTGTACTTGTGGACACCAGCCGGCGCTTGTTGCGTCCAAATACCGCTTTCCGAGTTTTATGCATCCGATCTGAAGTGGATACCTGATGGCACGGCATTGCTCTTAAAAGACAAGGAGGCTTTTTGCTGTACTTTCGTGCCCATGCTGCCTGAATTCGAGCCTGACGACGAGAATGATGAGAAACTAGAGAATGAGGATGAGCATGAAGACGGGAATGCCTCGGTGTAAAATATTGAAGAAGTACCAAATTCTCTTGGTATTCGTTGTAGTGAGAGTAGATTCACATGATCAGTGCTCACTTGCCACTCAGTCTTGAGATGGGGAAGGATACTTCTCCTTCGCCATTATTATAGTGCAGGTAGTGTAGACAGAGCAAGCATTTGAATTGTAAAACATACATACAAGGGGTATGGTGTGCGTGGTTTGCCATCACAGGCTCACGACTTGTCTAGATGAAGCTTACTCAATCGATATGCATAGCTGAAAATTTTCACGGTCTTGAACTTCTTAACACTTCAGTTCAGATTGTATGCTTCGTCTTGCTTCGCTTGCTTCAGACTTCCATTGTCCATGCTATTCTATGCTCTACTTTCGCATATTGATACTGATTCATGGTGTTTACTAGGTGCGTGATCGACGATTGCTATTTTACAATTCTGGGACGGTGGTGTGTCAACCACTAAGACTTGGTGAGTTGCAGTTTGTGTATTGAAGTTTGTTCAAAGGTTGTCGCTCTGAAAACTCTGCTGGCTACACGCACTGAAAGAACCTGTTTGTCAATGATGGTGATGCCGCTATTGATCTCTTTGAGTTGGTTCCTGAATTGAAGATGAGTATGACATAGTTCGTGTGCTTCAGTCAATGATACTGTGCAGGATATTCCAGATATCGTCATAGAAACGCTATGTGTACGATGTCAACATTCTTGCACACGAAGCATGGGTCCTTCCAATAGTGACGCGGCTTTGTCAAGGCATATAACCTACAGTGCTAGTAAACTGTAGAAATGGGAGCTCACCGACTATATATTATAAAAGTTAGGAGGTCGTGAAAAGGAGGTCGAGAGCTGCGTCATGGTGCCATGTGTCTATGAAACCGAAAGACAAGCATTAGATTCTTCGATAAATGTAAACTTGTTTTTATTGCAATCAAGCTCGCCTATTGCAAACTGGGTTGGTTCGATCTGAACTGCATCGTCAATCGTGCTCATCAACTGCGTTTTGTTCTGAGGTATGCACTTTCTCGTACACGCTGCTTTATATCTTGCGTTTTGAGATTTGCGCCGTTACGGGAGAATTGTGAATTGGCGAGATCAATTCTGTTGATGCATCTATTGCTCACCGGGTCTTAATCTACACTTCTGTCTGATCTCTTTTGTGCATGGATTTTCTGATCTGGTTATGAACTAATTAGACTGGTGAATTTGGTCGCTCAGATTGACGAGGGAGAAGTCCGATTTTGAAGCGGCAAGGGGGCGATGGCAACATCCTCCGCCGGCATGCTGCTAGGACACGACCTCTCGACAGTTCTGCAATGCGAGAAGAAGGGTGTGCAGTACTACGATTTCAATTCCTCGGAGAGCATGCCAGCGGAGCAGATCGTGGCGGCTCACGGTGCCAATCTCATCCGCCAGCGCGTGTGGGTAAACCCTCCGGCAGGTTTTAGCGACTACGCGAGCCTGCTGGAGATGGCGAAGCGGGCGAAGAAGGCGAATTTGAAGGTACTCCTCTGCCTGCACCTCTCGGATTACTGGGCCGATCCAGCCAAACAGTTCACACCCGGCGCATGGGCAAACCAAGACTTCAAGACCTTGTCGAAGACGGTTGAGGACTACGTTGGGTTCCTTATTGACGCGTTGCAGAAACAGAACACACCACCTTTTATCGTGGCGGTAGGGAATGAAATTTCCAACGGGATGCTGTGGCCGACGGGCGCGCTTAGCAACACCACCCAGTTTACATCGCTGCTCAAAAGCGGCCTCGCAGCGGCAAAGAAACAGGGAATTGCCACCATGGTGCATATCAACAATGGCCAGGACAAGGGCTTGGTCACCTGGTTCATGGACTTGATGCTCAAGAATCACGTCTCGTTTGATTACCTGGGCTTGTCGTTCTACCCTGGCGATGGCGCCAAGCTCTCTGATCTCACAACCTCGCTCAATACGGCCGCGGCGAAATACAACAAGCCCATGGTGGTCGTGGAAGTGTCAACGAACTGGACGCCGGCCCCGAATGCGCCGAATATGCAAGAGAGCTCCTTGCGGGAGTTGTTGAAGGTGGTGAGTGAACTTCCCAAAGGATTGGGCGCTGGGGTTTGTTACTGGGAGTCCGGCTGGTTGCAGCCTGGAGAAGCGTACCCTGGCGAAGGAAACCATTACTGGAATCGCGCGTTGTGGGATGACCATGGGAAGCCGCTGCCTGCGTTGCGCTGCTATGAGCCTTACAGCAAAGGCGCGGTGCAGCCCGTCATGACCAAGCGACATCACTTTTGGGAACCCAAGCAGCATGATGAACTGTAGTAATTCGGCAAGCGCGCTTTCAAACACTGTATATTGTAGAGATTAGTGTGCAGAAACCACGATCGCTCATGGATGGGTCCACTCATGAATTTGAGACTCGCTCAAGTTTAACAACCCGAGCGGAAGGAATAATAGTGGAGTATACATATTATATTGTGTATTTCAAGCCGCAGAAACTTGATTGACGATGTGGCGGCGTCTGTTGAATTGGAATTTACGAAACTTTCGACAAACTGATACTCAGTATGCTTGAATCGTACATCTTCAACATAACATGACAGATGAAACTCGCCCGATCGCTGATTGCCTGACCGATTCGACCAACTCGACGCTGCTTCACTGCGTAGTGAGGGGGTCATAGTCCCGAAAAGGTGTAACATATGGCCTTAATTAATGTCTTCTAAGATTGGCTATTACAGTGTTCGATCGTCTGCTCAGAAACAGCTTGAATACAATTCCTGAGAGAATGTGCTCTGCCGGGGTAGTGTAATGAGGTACTGGTACCGCTCAAGCATTTGTTCTAAAGCAGGATCATACCTTGTGAAAGAAGCATTAATGGTCGAAGGCAAAGCACTTCGTCTCCACGTTTGAAAATCTGCTCGAAGACTAAGCACTTCGCCTCCACGTTTGAAAATCTGGGACTTGGGGTCTACGCCATACTTTAGAAACTTATCGTCCACGGTCAATTCTGTAACACAAATTATAAAACGACTGTAGGCCATGATATTCGAAAGTGTAGTGCTTGTAACGACGCGTGGGAAGACCAAGGGATTCACAACACTTAAGGCATCAGAAGCGAATTTAGAGGAAGTGAGTTCGGAAATCGTTCGCTATGGACGATGACGGAGGAGCGACGAGCAAGGGTCTTCTGCGAATCACGCTGGTGCGTAATGTGCGCCAGACAGATTCCTGTCTGGTGATGTTGAAAGGGAACGATGAGAACCTCCTGAAGCAAGTGCGACAAGCCGCGGCCAACAAAATGCGCATTCGTCTCGCCCAAGTAAGCTGTGCTCACAATTAGGGTTCGGAGCTCATCTCATTGGGCATCAGGGCCCATTCTCGATCCTCTGAATTGACCACAAAATGCTGAAAGGCTCATGCCATCGAATGCTGTGATTGCTTGCAATGGGCTGAACTCGGTCTGCAGGTGAGGTTGTTTGACGCAAGCGGCAACGAGGTAGAAACCGAAGCCGATGCACGAGCTACTGTTGTGAATCGTGCCACTCTTTTCGTCTCGTCCGGGGAGGCCTGTGTATTGATCAAACCTGCTACAGGTCAGAGGACTACCCACCTACGCTGTAATGAGAGCAGTGCGTGCTTCGAGAGCTCTCAGCTTATACTGCCCGATCATGCAGGTAGCAAGGGAAGGTCGGAGATTGGCAAAGTGGTGGTGATAGCGAGCGAGAGCCTGGTGGAGGGTCCGGCGGTGGAGCAACTGCAGCATGTGGCGGGGCAGGCAGGAGTGGTGCTGGCAGTGGGCCTGCCGGACCTGCACGCCGGGGCGTCGTGCCCGATCGGAGCCGCCATAGCCACCAAGCGCATGCTGTATCCGTCGCTGGTGGGCTCGGACATAGGCTGTGGCATCCTTTTGGCCAAGACCTCGCTCACGTCTGCGTCCGCTGCCAAGCCTCGCACGCTCGATCGCTGGGCTGAGTGCATCCAGCTTGAGGATCCCTGGGACGGTGATTACACTGGTAAGTCGCCCGCCTCCCTTCAGCCACAGCTTAAGGATCACCCATTGAGAGTGACTGAAGATTGCCATGTGTAGAGATGCTTGAGAAGGCTGGAGTGAAGCCAACCCAGTTCGACCGCGAGAGTCTTGGCACTGTGGGACGTGGAAACCATTTCGCTGAGTTGCAGGTACAAAATTCCTATGTGCCATGAAACTCCATTTGGCATTTAGGGACACGATTGGATGTTGACGGTTGGATTTTCAGCAGCAGTTTAATGATGAGAGCAACGCTTATGTGCTTGCGTTTGATCAGGTTGTGGAGCGGGTAGAAGACGAAGAAGCAGCAGCGGCACTGGGCTTGACAGAGAGAAGTGTGTATGTTTGTGTGCATTCAGGATCACGAGGATATGGCGAATCCATTCTGCACACATATTCGAAGCAATACGGTGGTGCTGGCATCCATCTGGTACGGTGAACCCCCTCTCTTAAAACTCCATAGCTTGCATCAATGAGGTGTCGGCCTATCCACTCTCAAGTTGTACATCATACCACGTTGCCAGTGCTAGTCATTATCGAAACACCCAAGTTCTCTCCACAGAGGAGTAATGAGCTAGGCTGCTCGCACCGGTGAGCGTTGCTACTGTGGTGACTGTTCTAGAGGTCTCATGTGGATGATTGTGGTGATGGTACGCAGGCATCAGAAGAAGCAGGAAGTTATTTGGAAGCGCACGACGAAGCGTGTAAGTGGGCAAAGATCAACCGTCACATTATTGCCACTCGTTTAGTGGACCAGCTCAATGCAGAGTGCACGCAATTCCTCTTGGACATCACGCACAACAACGTCGTCCAGCTCTCCGAGGTTAGAATCGTGCACATCTCAAACTTGGAAATGATGATCCACTCCCCATTGAGCCACGATCACTGCATGCAGGAACAAAGCCTGAGGGATGCGGGGGTGGACGAGCAGGAAGATGATGATGATGCAGGGGTGTATTTTCTGCACAGAAAAGGAGCAGCTCCCACGGATAAAGGCCCGGTGCTGATTCCGGGCTCGAGAGGGGCCTACAGTTACCTCGTGCTGCCAAACTCCAACAACAACACAGCCAAGAGTGGCTGGTCGCTGGCGCATGGAGCAGGTCGCCGTCTGGCCCGAAACGCAGCTCGCCTCGGAGGTAAAGCCCAACACCCGAACGCCAAAGAACTCCTCATCACGGACCTCCAGTCTCGTGTCATTTGTGACGACAAAGGGTTGTTGTACGAGGAGCGGCCTGAGGCTTACAAGGACGCCGCCTGTGTTGTCGCCGACCTTGTGAGCAGTGGACTGTGTCAAGTAATTGCTGTCATGAAGCCCATCTTGACCTACAAAATGCGAGACCATAAAAAGCTCTAGCTCCTCTGTATCAGCCAAGTTCAGTTTTTGTACAGAAATGTATAGAATTACCATCACGTGTGTACAGAACATATCTCATGCAGATACTAGAAGGGCTCCCTTTAGAATGTATATCGATCTTTCTGGTTCTTTCTCGATGATGCAGTGAGTGACAAGAATCTGGAAGCGAAGCTTGTACAGGCTACATGAAACTATTTTTAGAGATTTGAGAGCTCAACAAACCCCTCTATGGAAGTTCTGGGCGTATCCTTTATGTAAAGAATTGGATTCTCGTGGTGTTCCATTGCTTGATCTCCAGACGTTAGAATTTTAACAGAGAGAAATCTTACCTGTCCAGAATTTGTGAATCGAAGTTTAGTTGTTCTTGCAGCTAATCTCCCAGAATTGATGTACCTAGACATGAAGTCGTTTGTTAACCCTCTCTTTCATCCGGATGGCCATCAACTACCAACATTCATTGAACAAAACTATCATTGTATTGTATTGAATGCATCACATTTATGTCTGTCTTGGTATGATACATGAGGAGAATCGGACTCAACAAAGCAGTTTTCTATTGTCATGTAGACGAAGGAGACTGTTGTATCATCTTCAGTCGATGTTACATTTGTTGAAACCAAGGACTATGACTCATTTTGATGTTTGGATCTCGAGAGTTTGGTGTCTCTCTTTTGACTCTCAATGCAGAGTGACAAGCTTGTGTCAGAACAGACATACGTTGCATTTTATAATTCATGTACATCATGAAAAAACTTTGTGTATTTTCAACTATAAACTACTCTTGCAAGACAAGACATGTTTCGACTTCAGTTGGCTACTTCATGCAAGACTTTGAGTGTATTTTCAAATAAACTACTCCTGCAAGACAAGATATGTTTTGACAATAAAAGCTCCCGGTGAGCCTAAGCTGCGTGGTTAAATACGTTTCAAACCATAACCATAACTTCTATGACCGTAATCTATGGTTGCTCATAAGAGACTTGATAAATACGTTTCAAAAACCATAACCATAACATCTATGACCGGCTTATGACGTTTCCTTGGTTTTTTAACATCTCGTAGTGAGCTTGTAGTGACAATGAACTGTTTTTAAGTCGGTTTTTAAGTCATATGTCGATTTTTTAACATCTTGTAGTGAGCTTGTGGTGATGAACGGCCATAGAAGCCATGTTTTCCTGGAGGTGACATGACCTTGGTATGTGGGAAGTAATAAATAAGGTATACTTACCTTGTATTGTATATGAAATGATTCTTTCATGTATACTAAAGAAAGAACCACCTTAATGAAAATTGCACACTCCCATTAGATGCAACATACAACTCCTCCTAAAAACCTCTAGTCAAAAGAATACCATATTGACCTAGTTTGATGATTAAAAACAAGTATAAGTCAATTTGTGCTAAGCCAACGGATAAAATTTGACATGAGAATATTCAGCGTTTAGATCAACCATTGAAAGTCCTCAGAAAACCATAATAACAAGTTTTAGACCTCCACCTTATGCAAAGTGGTAGAAATTCACACTTTTAAATTTTCGAGCTCCACAAAACACAAGATCTTTAACCCTTAATCGCCCAAGCATCCCCCTCGGGCTTCCTATTCAGTGTATTTTCATAGGGGTTGGGCGTTACGGTAATGCGATCAAAGTATGCTCTACTCTAAACATCATGATGAAAAAGGTGTAGGAAAATCACTGTTTGCCCAATACTTCACTCTCATCATTTCATCATTTCAGAATTATATGGCTCTTTTCAGCTCATTTTCCGTGTCCCTGGAGTAGATTCCACCTTGTAATTGATAAACTTTAAGAATCAATCACCCAAGCAGTGGTTCTGGCAAAGCGAGGAATAATTGCTTGGTGCAGTGGCAAAGAGGAAGAAGAAGGTCCTTGGAAGTACATACGGAGGGCACCTCCTGGGGGTACTTGGAGGACTACCGGAATTGAAAGACCTGCCAAGGGTGGATGTCACTCCATCAAACCCGACTTTGACATGATGTTTTGTCCATTTTCCACGATTAGGTACAAGTAGTAGACGTGCCCTTGCCATGCGCAAGTCGCATCGAAACCCCACTTACATACTCTACCCGTAGTAACGTAACACACTTCCCGGTTTCAGGCTCGTTTATCTGACGGGAGCTCCCGTCCCGTAATGCCTCCTCTAGAGAGGAGATTACGGCATAACGCCCTTTACAATTCTCACCTTACATAAAAAAACTTGGGCAACACAAGAACTTTTCATAGAAATAAATGTTGCCGAATATATAAAAGTGAATCCTACGAATTTGGCAGCCGAAACCGGAAAGTTTCCGTCAAACCAGGTAGCCGAAACTGGAAAGTGTGTTATGCCGCAGGAGCCCCCGGCGGAATACCTTTCCGTCGGGGGGCTCCTGCTATACTTAACCCGTACATGTCCCCGATGTTGCGTATCTACATTTTGGATGAGCAACAAAAACTTTGAAGAGCCATGATTTTGTATTCAAACTCTGTTTTGGACAAAATCACTTGGATTGGGTCCCAAATCAAGTCTAGTTTGTGTGGTGAAATTTGCAAACAAATATAATACTGTGATATCAATTGGAAGATTTTTGATACGGATACATTTGGTATTAAATTTGCAAGGATGTTTCCATAATGAAAAAAAGTGAAAAAAATAGATGATTTTTGAAAAGCTATATCTCCATCATTGATTGTTGGATTTAAACTGCGTCTTTTAGAATGGGTTCCAAATTGAGTCTAGTTTCACTGGAAGGAGCTTTGACTCAATCGAAGGTGCTTTTGAAGGAAAGGCAAGAATTTGAGTGCAAGGGGTGTGGATTTGAGCTATTTTTCCTTCATAAAAGTTTTGGTAGATTTCAAGGCTATCATTTGAGCAAAAATATTTTGTTGATGATAATTTTTGGTAGAAGGGTAATATTTGAGATGAAGGTGTTTATAATACTAATTGGAGATTTTTTGCATTGGAGTAGCTTGTTGGTAGAATTCGTTCGGCCTTCCAAATGGGCTTGAGTGACTTTATGTTAGGGCCCATCTGCAAACCCTAGAGTTCACCAATGAGAGTGCTTAAATTGTCTAGAATAAAGACCATCACACAAACTTCAAAAATTCACCAAAATTTGAGATTTTACTTTTTTTTTTTAAAATTTGTTTTTGTACTTAGAAAGAAGGTTCTAAGGCATGATCTCACCGTTTAAATCTTTGATCCACGTTTAAATCTCTGATCCATTAATTCTTCACATGCCATTTTTATTATCAAAGAGGGGCCTTTGAAGTTGGATTACAACATACCTCCATGTGAAAATTCAAGCATTTCTTTAGGTTTTATAGGTCGCATGGGGATAAAATTTCATATACATGATCCCAACTCACTTTTGAGCAAGAATTTGAAGAGCCACAATTCAAATGTACTCTCAAAGTTGGTATTTTGAGCTCACAAAAAACCTCAAACTCATTTTTTAAGAAGGAAAAGAAACTTTTTTTTTTCAGCTTTAAATACTACGATCTCACAATTGGTAAGAAATTTGAAACTAAGTTTTGGCACACATACATGGACAAGTTATGCATGAGATCTTACAGTTACATACTTGAGATCACGTCAAAAGTTGAAAATTCTCATCTTGCAATTGAAAGAGGGTGCTTTTTGGCAGTTTTGTGGGCTTTCGACTTTAGGGTTTAAAATTTGAGTCATTATTGAGCATAATACCTTACCATATCATTTAATGTTATTCCATGCTACATCCTATGGTTGAGACCAAACAAGGTAACTATTGTTCTCTTTTTCACTTTTTTGCTTCCATAGAAGTGCCCAAAAAGTATAGATCCTCCATCTTTTCAATTGTGAAGTTGAACAATTTCTTACCTTGTCATTGGGACGGAAAGGACTCAGTTGTGGACAAGACAAAACATTTGTTACTTTTCTTCGGTTGAAGGGCCCTCACTTGTTGAGCGCATCAAGGGACGTGGCATACATACATAGGTTTCGCATTTCCAAAATCAATAATGACACGGAATTATAACACTGGCAAGCGGCTGGGGTGTGGCGGGGTCTGGAGACGCGTTGCTTTCATTCTGAGTCACATCCTCCGCTGTGCTGCATTGTCTCAATGCCCCCCTTTACGAGTACGCACCGCTCGTCCCACTTCATGCATGATCATATGTTACATGTCCATGAAATGATGAGATCTTAGATGTCCACGAAAACCCCAAAACTGTGATTTTGTACCTTTTTGTCAACATGTTGGGGGTACTTTGGGCAAAGCCAAACTCCAATTTCTGAAAAATAAATAAATAAGAACACCACACCTTGTAGGCTTGGAGTGAATAAAATGCCCGTGTGACCTACCCTTGATGATATGCCTACGGGACATACAACAATGACGTAGAATCCAATTTCTGAACCTTATATTGAAATCTCAGTTTTCAAGTCAAAATGAAATACTTAAAATTTTTATTTTTTATTTTTTATTTTTTTCATAGATTTATAGAACAATTATGCTACAAAGATTCCAAGGTGACCTAGGTCAAGAAGTTTACCAATTTTACAGGTGCAACCTCTCCAAAATTATAGTATCAATCTTCAAAGTTGTTACTAATTTGTGAATTAGTCCTATCAAAGTTTGTCAAAATTAAAAGATGTTGGAGTTTTTGTTTGGATTCTCTTGAAATGAGGTACTAAATTGCAATTGTGAGGTTTCGGTATTCTAAAAACAAAGAATTAAGGGGTAGAGGGAAGATTTTTTCATGACCTTGGACAACTCTTATAATTGTTGAGTAATTTTTAGAAAAATTGAATATCAATTAATGTATCAATCAATTGAGAGAACTTATACATGATGAGAGTATGATCGGAGTAGAGAACTACTTATAATGGTTGAGATCTTGTTTTCTAAACCATCGGTGTTATGTCACGTGGGCATACCATCAAGGGTAGGGCGAATGGTGACTACCGTATATTCGTGCCTACCCATAGGAGTCTAGTGTTATATTTCTTCAAAGATCTTGTGACAATGACCATTTTTGAAGCCTATTTGTTGTGACAATTGAGGCCCACGAGTTAATTAATAAAGAAGAGTGGCCTCAAAACTGCCAAAAATCCTCAAAATTGCCTTCTTTTTTTTATGCAAGATGCAGATTTTTAAAATTTGACCAGTTTAAAAGTGTGTAACCGTAGGATCTAGTAGCTAACTTGTACACTTAGAAGAGAAACTCCAACTTGTTTAGAGGCGGACGTAAGTAGAGTGTTCGTTTGACCTATCCTTGAATGTATGTCCGGAGGTCATGACACCAATGGCGGGACTACTAACCCCTCTTGGTGTAAACATTATGCTAATTCCTACCTAGTCACTAGTGCCTTAGAGATACTCGACATGGTACCCTCCCAAAATGCTTTTGAGGTACCCATACAACAAGGTTCCAGATCCTTGCCATAAGCCTTAACCACTGAGCGAAGGCTTGTGGTGCCTACTTGTACCTTCAAATGTACACTAATTCTTACATTCAGATTCCTAAGCAAGTTAGATACATGTCTAGATAGTTTTTTACCCTCATAGGACCTGTAAAACCTAGAGAAAAGCTTGGATTTTCACATGGAGGTATGTTGGCATTCATATACAAAGGCTAGTCTTTGACAATAAAAAAGGCATGCAAAGAATTATTGGATTGGGAATCCGAATGGTAAGATCATGCCTTGGTACCTCTTCTACATGCTCCAAAAAAACAAACTCGAAAAAAGTAAAATCTCATCTTTTGGGTGAATTTTTGAAGTTTATGCGTTTAGCTAATTTTCAGCAGATTCTGAGAATAAATGAGCATGTATCGAGCAAAACTGCCCAAACTTTGACTGTATCTCCTAAAGTATGAAATTTTTTGAAGCATAATATGACTTTTATGGGAAAACACTACAATCCTCACAAAGTTCCAACTTCATTATGTCTACATTCACTAACTACAAAGTCTAAACGTCCCCTTTCTAGCTTCACTCTCCATTAGAGCATCCGCACACCATACTTGCCCAAGGGTCTCACACACACGCAATAAGTGGATGAGAAATGCTAAAAAACCCTTCAAATATGCCTCTTGGCTCTCTACTTTAGCGCGTCAAGAAATGACCCTCCAAATCTAAGTTAGTTACATTCTACTTGCGATTGGTGCATTGACTATTTCACATGCCCTTTTGGTACTTAAAAGGCCTTTAAGGGTAGGGGAGTGGGCTCTTCAAATAAAGCTGAACATTCTTTAGCGAGTATGGGTGGAGATGCTCGCACGGTTAAATCAAGGAACTTGAAGTGCACTTTAATCGTTCATCCTGGAAATGAGGGGAAACAAGGAAAAAAACCCTGTCGTCAAAATACTGTAGTGCAAAAAAGGAAAGGGGTAATTGACACGAGATAAGCTTAGAGCATGACCAGCCCTCTACGGCAGGCCGGCCCGCAAGGCCGTCCCAAAATGCGAAAGGCGCCGCTTGTCCGGAGATACGAAGCCCAGCCCAACACGGAGGGCAGGGCCCGCTCACTAATCACCCACCAATCACACCACCTCACATTCCACTTTTCATAGCTTTCTTTAGAAATCATTTCTTGCCAATGAAAGTTCTGCCACGTGGCTCTCACTCATCAGTTAAAGGGGACACTAAAACTTGAGTGGAGGCACGGGATAACTTGGAGTTTTGGTGGGCTAGAATTTAGGGTACTGCAACCCTCTTGACCGGGTTACCGGGTTAGTGTGTGGGCTGGGGCCCCTGGCACTTCATATCCGGCTCCATGCTCCGGCCTGCAGTGCGGGCTGGGCATGCTCTTAATCTGACTGGTCATGGCCAGCCAGCTCTCTCTCTGGACCTCACTGACGCCACCAGCAATAATTGCATTACAGAATTGGAAAGTTGGCTTTGCCACTCTCTCCTTCAAACAAGGTGGTGGCACCTGCGATTGATCGGGAATAATCCACAGGCTGGGACTTTGCATTGAACGTTTCCACCAACAATCAATAAGGGAGAGCCCTAAAAAAGGGCTCAAATCTCAGAATTTCCAAGAGATAGATAGAAACTCCGGTCCCATTCTAAGGGCCGGTTTACATTACGGTGGAGAAGGCCTCCGGTCGGTCAAGAATGCTTGGCCAAGACATGGTTATATGAGGCAAATGGTGGATGTGCCGGAGAAGAATTAAATGCAATAAACAATTTCTCAAGGAGTCTTGATCGGTTGTAGTCTAAACACCTAAAGGAGAAGTTTAGCGGTGATGTCCACCGGAGAAGTCCACCGGTGAAGAGAAGCTCACCTAATGGTGAAGATTTTTTGTGATAGATTATCATAATTCTCTACATTCACATTGTATATAAATACATCAACAAATTTTTCTTTTCATAAAAATCAATATGCATATGTATGGCAAATTGAGTAAACTTCAAATTAATTCTATTATTGACTTGTGCCGTAGACTAATAATTTTTATGGTTCATTTTTACTTTAAATAGTATAGAAACATGCCATGGTCATATTATGCTCAATGTTAATCAAAAATAGTAATGCAGAGCTTGGTTTTGAATTTTTTTCTTTCTTGAGGCACTTGATAATGCAGATTTGAATGGTGGTGACCAGTTTAATTTCATCTTCATTAGCATTTGTTAGATTTTCTTGTCCTCCTACACTAGTGTTGTCTACTACTCTACTCATATGTTTCATAACAAAACCAAATTGATACCACCAATGATCAATCAAATCATAAAACTTACATTCATGGTGGTCATTTTATGTAATCAAGTTAGCAAGTTTGTCCTCCTTGTAATGTTGAAACCTATCTCAAATTTCTTTCGACATGCCTCGGCCGTACGTGAAATTCCAAGAATTGTCACTATCATTCGTGATTAAAGTCGAACCCATATATCAACACCTAATAAATATCAATTCTAATATTCTATGTGCTCAAGTGCACGAAGAGATGATAAAATGCCGAAAAAATGAGCTCTAAGCCTTCAAAATGGCTTTGAAAAATTTATTACAACATGTGGAGCTAGAGTAGAAAGTGTATATATACAATCCCAAGTAGTTTGAAACACATGGAGTAGGTAGAGATGGATGGCCACCTTGGGGGTATGGTTTGTAGAGGTACAAGGTTGAAGTCTAGATGGCCTAACTATTAGGTTTTTGAAAGTCAGATCTGAGATCTACGGCCGATATTTGTTTTTGAAAATAATTTTTTTATTGACGAGACCTTCTCCGGAACAGTGTTTTCTTGTCCAGCCTCAAGAGGCCGGACAAGGAACACTCTTTCGGAGAAGGTCTTGAGCAAAAAGTACCGCCACCTAAGCGGCCATGTCATTTTTTCATCCATGACAAAAGTTCACCACCTTTGATTTCTTCACCAAGTCTAAACACCCACCGGTCAAGAATGGCATTCTCGACCAATCACAATGGAGAAACGCCCTTTTTTTCTTGACCGGTGGACTTCTCCACCGTAGTGTAAACCGGCCCTAAGAGGCCGACGTGAATGAAGTGTCCGTTCGTAATGTTTATAACCCGATGTCTACCGGACAAGGGGAAATTGGAGCAATACTACTTCCCCTCTCGAGGGTGGACACTGTAACTACGCTAGTTTCTAGCTAGTTACTAATGCCTTGAAGATTCTTGACATAGTATCCCTCCAAAGGGCTTTGAGGTACCCATACAACAAAGTCCAAGGAACCCCCATAATAGTTGGGTGGACTATAGTGATGAGCACCACGCCGACATGGGGAATAAAACCCACGACCTCCTCATTCAGTGGGGGCCACCAAGCCAAGGCTTGTGGTGCCTTAGAGTTACAACAATTTTCATGCATGGGGAAGTAGTAAGTGGAAGAATGATCAAAGTGGATTCATATATTTTGGACTCCTCTACAATTTGCTATGATTCTCAAAAAGTGTTTCTAAACTGCTGCCCTAATTTGACACCTTGTAATGTTTCGAATGAGTACATGGTATTTGTCGCAATGTGAAGCTACTATGTACATATGAGTTAAGAACCCAAGCAATTCATTTCATTACTTATACTACTCCATTTTTTAGTACTCTCCCTTTAATAACTTGTTAAATTGTTAAAGTCGATTAGCCTCGGAACTGCCAAAAGTCTCCAAAGTGCCAAAACTACCTCTTTTGATGCGAGGTAGTTTTTTCAATATTCGACGTACTTTTAGGTGTGTAAGCATGGGATCTAGTACCTAACTCGTATGTGTGTATGTATATCAAATCTAAAATTCAAGTCCCTTACCACTTGTTAGATTATAATGTTTAAAGTTGGAGGTAAAGATCTTTTATCTGGTTATTGAAAGGGTGACTAGTTTCTTGAGGAAAAAAAATTGTTTGTGGTAATTTTTGGATATGAGGCTCTTCAAAGTTTTGGTCACAGGTGAGTTAGGAACATGTCTATGCGATTTTTATCCTCATGTGACCTAAAAAACCTAAGGGAATTCTTGAATGTTTACATGGAGGTATGCTGAAATTCAACCACAAATGCCGATCTTTGACCATAAAAATGGCATGTAAAGAATATTTGGAATATAAATTTGTACGAGGAGATCATTCCTTTAAACCTGACTTAAGGCTTGTTCGCACCTGGTCTTTGCAAAGAGCGTTGATAAAAATTTAACATCCCCACAATTTTGGGAGGAATACCTTCTTTTGAGGAAAGGTGTCATCAATGAGGTTCATAAAAGTATAATCAATAGTGAGGGGATTACGTAATGGCCCCTCAAGTGGGACAATACATAAGACCACTCTTAAGTGAGGAAAATTTGAGAATCTTTCCAATATTGGTGCTCCCTTAAGTATTGCCTACTATTGCTCAAATCTCTTTTGTTCTCCTAAATGTTTACTAATACCCTACTCTTTAAAGTGTGCCACGTGGACATCCATGTAGGATTGGTAATTACTAATGAATGTAGGTGGGAACACACACTTTTTAATAGAGTTAAGACCCCCTCCTAAGACCTCCTCTAAAGCCAGGTGCGAACAGACCTTTACTTGTAAAAAAAAGGCAAAACTTGAACAAAATAAAATCTCAATTTTTGATAAAATATTAAAAAATACTTAATACTTGAATGATCAAATATTTAATTCTGATGATTAGATTTAACAAGGGAGAGGACAATATGAGCGTGGCAATGCCGTGAGACGAATTAGACGTGCGGGGGGGGGGGGGTTGGTAGGTAGAATGGAGGGGATCCGGGTTGGGCAACATGGCGAGGACATGCGAGAGTAGGGTAAGGTAAGGTACTGCAAATGACAACCAGCAAGAAAACACCCAACTCGATGGCTCATGGCAATGCTGATAATGAGGTCCATGATAGTACACTACCATTCAGAAGATCATGTGATCATTAACTTTTAGAGAGGGGTCAGGCCACAGCTCACTCCAGTATGCCCCCCCCCCCTCTCTAATATCACCTTTTCCTTTTCACACAAGGAATCGCGCAAGCAGCCGCCCGCCCGGTCCGGCCCCGAAATATACGACAGGGGCAGCGGGCAGGCAGTCTAAAGCCCTATCGGGGCAGTCCGAAATATTCTGGAGGGGCATCGGGCAGAGAGGAAAAGGTTTGGGTACGTTCCGTGCTGAGCGGAGCGCGTTGATTGTCTCGTTCTGTGGGAGAGGGGGAGTGGAATTGAATGGGAGGATTTATGGGATGCCGCTACTGTAGATGACGAGGAAGGGAGCCTGCAGTGCCGCCATTGACAGTTGAGCGCAAAAGCAGGATCTACTGTGTGTGTGGCCAGCGAGACTAGGCGTGTTGGTTTAGGCTACGGTGGGAGGGAGGGAGGACTATGATAGAAGTAGCTATGGAGAGTTTGAAATTACAATAGGAGGATGACTTACCAAGGGAGGCGGTTGTTCCCCGCGCTTTCATCCCTGGCGCGTTGGTAGCAGGATCTTCGTCGTCGGTGCAGCGTGCAGCCGATTGTGTAGTAGATCTCTCGCTTTTTTTATTTTCTCTTTTTTATATTTCCAAGGGCGCGCTGCTCTGTTCTGTTTTTGCGTAGCCGCGTGAGGGAGGTGTGTTCGTGTTGGGAAGGAAGGGCGGACTTATAGGATGATGATGAGTTCGTTGTTGATGAATGTTGGTAGATCTGTTAGTAAGTAAGCGAAGTCTTTTCCTGCTTCCTGCGCGCGTGCTTCTCGCCGTCTCAGGGTTTCGGAGGGAAGGCAGGGAAGGTGTAGTGAATGCTGGTTTGTGGAAAAAGGGAGTTTGCAGTCGATCGGCAGACTGCCGTGGTGGACGTTCCGGAGCTTCTCGCTCACGCGGCTCTGACGAACCTTCATGTCCTGCGGCTGAACTAGGTTTGTTGCCATCCTTCGTTCCCTGGTTTCGGTTGGAGTTTCGGTTGGAGTTCGCTGTTGAAAGTGCAGATTTGTTATTCGTTCCAACTTCCTGGATCTCGTTAAGTCTTTGGCGCTTCAGCACCCGACTCTGTTTCCTCGAGAATTTCGCAATAATGACGGAGAGGTCGAGATATCTGCAGGGGTTTAAATATATGTTTGTGGAGCGAAATTTTGCATTTCCCCCAGGACTGCTTTTGAGGATGTGTAGTTCGCGAGCTGTTGATGCAGAGCGGTGTCTCTTACGTTTGTAGTCTCTATTACGAGTGCAGTGTAAGAATGGCGCAGGTCGTCTTTGAATTCTCAAAATTTCAGAAGTTAAGGTCGTGTTTGCAATCTCTTCAGCTTTCTGATGCTTTGTATCGGAGTCTACAGCTGTGCGACATTGCATTGTCTCATCTGTGACGATATTCTCATCGACGTATTGCTTATTTTGCGGAGTTTTCAACAATTTGTTAGGTAGGATCGATCCGTCGTAGGGAATTGTTCAGAATGTGGTAAATGAAATGTTATTTTTCCATTTAGGTGTAGTTCCTACCTACAGCTTCTATCTCTCTTACTGTCACCTGCATTCTTTTTGCTTATTCGTTCCTGAGTGCGAATCACTTCGTATGATCTCAAATGATCTGCATCTGAAGTGATTGTAGCGTTGCAGATATTTCTGAACGTTCATTCTGTAAGTATCGGATGACTTGTGGATCTACGTGCCCTTCATCTTCTACTTCTTTGGCTGGCCTTGTCAGATCGCCTAGTAGACTATTGATTTGTCCGTCCGAGTAGTCCTTATGTTCTGCAGAAACTCTCTACCTTCTGTCAGAATCTCTTTCCTTATCCACCTCTGTTCGTGTAGTATATGTTATTGTTCATTGTTCCTGTCATACAGTGGTACTATGCGTTTGTCCTTGTTAAGTAACATAATGTCTCGCTGAGTATTTTTCTCCTGCGAACAGTGCTAAGGTTGCCGCTTTGGGTGGATTTTGTGCGCAGTTTGCAACACGTGTTTGGAGACGCCCCGTAGGCCGTGACGGAATTTAAAGAGGTCGGTTCCGAAGCCTAACAAGGTTCTGAGATACTGAGCACTCATTTAACATCAAAAAATTGAACATGGCCCCTTCTATACAAGACAATTTTCCATCAACTCCTGGCAAGGTTAGCACTCTTGTAACTGTAACTGTAGTATTATAACGAATATGCTGAGTAGTAAAAGACTTGCAGGAAGTAAGAAGTAGCCACATTCCGCGATATGAAAGTAAATCTTTACGGAATTTGAAGGAAGGATAGTTGTCCTTGTCTGGAATTGCGAATCCGTCGATACTGGGTAGGGACTGAAAGCCTCGACAGGCGCATCTTTCGTGAATATCTATGTATTCGGGCAGGCAATAGTTTCTTCGTATTTCGGTTGTCATGAACGTTAAGAAACTACGGGTTTAAAGGTGTCTTCCTTGCCTAAGGTGTGATATCGACATAGTTAGCAATATGTTAGCCGATATGTGGCTTGCATCTGGATCAGAAAGTGATTAGTGTTGTGAATAAACGTGATGCCTGTTTTGTGATTCAGACCGAGTGCCTTTGGAAGATCCGCCCTTGATGAGTGTCATGTTATAACTGAGTGTATTGTCTCGGAACTGCAGGTAAAAATGGAGCGCAGTAACTACTTTGGACGTGTAACAAATCGCTGGCACTCATCCGGATCATCAAAGCTATTCCTCTTTTCAGTGTTCCTGCTTGCCCTCACAATTTTCATATGCTTCCGAGTAACTGCGAAGGGCATGGTTGATGGCTACATCAGTACTGCTTACACCAGCACTAACGGCGGAACTATCCGATCAGCCTTCAAGAGCGACCATGCTTGGGACAAGAAAGTGACGCAATCCTGCACGCCAGAGAGGGAGAAAGGATTGGTTGTACTCGTGACCGGTGCGGCAGGTTTCGTAGGCAGTCATGTTTCGCTAGCTTTGAAGAAGCGGGGGGATGGTCTTGTGGGAATTGATAACTTCAATGACTACTACGAGGTTTCTCTGAAAAGAGCCCGACAGGAGTTGTTGACTAAGCAAGGCATCTTTGTGATCGAGGACGACATCAACGATGGTGCTCTCTTGAAGCATTTGTTCGACATGGTGCAGTTTACGCATGTTATGCATCTGGCAGCGCAGGCTGGTGTGCGATACGCCATGCAGAATCCGATGTCGTACATCCACAGTAACGTTGCAGGTCTTGTTACCCTGTTCGAGGCTTGTAAGAATGCCAACCCACAACCAGCTGTTGTCTGGGCGTCATCGAGCTCCGTTTACGGTTTGAACTCAAAGGTACAACAGATCTACAAGTCTCCTTCATCATTTCATATTTCGTTGTAATCAGGCCTCAGTATCGGATCATGAATATCGATTCTTCGTGTACCTGATCTTGTGCTGGCTTTCTCAGGTCCCATTCTCAGAATCCGACCGGACCGATCAGCCTGCCAGTCTCTATGCTGCCACGAAGAAAGCCGGAGAGGAAATTGCGCACACCTACAACCACATCTACGGACTATCAATCACAGGACTTCGTTTTTTCACCGTCTACGGTCCCTGGGGTCGTCCGGACATGGCTTACTTTTCATTCACACGGGACATTCTGAAGGGAAAACCAATCAACATCTACAAGGGTCAGAACGATCGTGATTTGGCACGTGACTTCACATTCATTGACGACATTGTGAAGGGCTGTGTTGCGTCGTTAGACACCGCAGGACGAAGCACTGGAAGTGGAGGCAAGAAGAGGGGTGCCGCGCTCTTCCGGACGTTCAACCTCGGAAACACATCTCCGGTGACTGTCCCTGTACTCGTCGAAATTCTGGAAAAGCATCTCAAGGTCGAAGCCAAGAAGGAGTTTATCAAGATGCCTCGCAATGGAGACGTTCCCTTCACTCACGCCAATGTGTCACTTGCACAGACGCAGTTGGGCTACAAGCCAACGACCAACTTGGATACAGGTCTGAAGAAATTCGTGAATTGGTACGTGAAATACTACGGTGTCCCATCGCCTAAAACCAGAAGGTTGTTGTAGTGCTACGAGTAAGTGTATTGATTCCTTGTTAACCCAGCCACATATCAGAGAGCTCGTAGATATGAGTAACATAGCCATGAGGAAAGTAAGGCAAGTGGAAGGAAAGGCTACTGCTTGCGGGTGGCTCCATCATCATCATCGCAGGAAAGACTCTCGTTATTGGTCTACTCATGAAGTAGTGGGAGCTCATTTGCTCACATGCCCAAGTAGCACAGCCAGAGAGCTCTTTATTTTCCGGCGCTGAGCCCGAAGCTCCTGATGACGAATCTTTTCACATTGATAATCCAGCGTGCATTGTGCTTTTTGCCTTCCAAACCCGAACCTGAATTAAGGTTCCCAATTTTTATAAGATGCAACTGTTTGTAGCGTGCAACTTCCTTACCTCCAATTTCCTGTTGAATGCACGAAGCATGTTTTCGTAGTATCATTATCTTATTGCTGATTGTCAACTCTAATTTCTTCGGAGCCTGTTGGAAGCTTCGTGTTTGGGTGGGGTCCAGAAGCGCAACCGTTGATTAGGGAGGCGTGCCTGCCGACTCATACGGTGTCAGAGCAGAAGTTGACTTCTGCAATAATTTCGGGGCTTGATTAGTCACCATGAATTGCTGGAATGGTAACGCGGTGTTGCCGGTTGTTTAGGACTGTCCACTTGTACGCGGTGACCATCTGGAGCCCTCATCACAAACATTTCACTCCACTTTATAGTACAAAAACTGTCACATCTGTATTGAGATCACCTGTACGTGTGGGACAGGGTCTGCAGAAAATAATATTTCATGAAAAAACCTGAATTTCAATGGAATAAAACTCATTTCTCTATATGGTGGAAAGAGGAATATGAGAGTCTTTTTCCATTTATGTTAGAAGCTAAAATTAATTTTTTAATTGTAAGTGATTACTTCGCCTTACATGTATGATCTGTCAAATATTTTAGAAGTATGAAATAGGTCATACATGTATAGAATATTCTTACAAGAGTAGAACGTTTGAGTAGAACCTAGAGGTACCCACCCACTTAATCCTTAAAGTTCAAGCATGCCCCTCGGGCTTGGTTTCCGGTGTATTTTCAGAGGGGCTTGGTGTATTTTCAGAGGGGCTTGACGTTTAAGGGTTAATATTGGAGAGATTCATCATTATGGAAGTCTCTCTACACTAACCATGGTATTTTAGCCTTTCCTTTCTTGAACTTTGAGCCATCCTTTCTCCCTACAACATTTCATCTATCGAAAACATATGAGGTATAGACCTTTGAGTGCACTATCATAGGCAACGTTACTATGAAATGCAAATACTTCCTCTATTTGCTCCAATATTCATTACCTTATGATGAGCGAAAGATTGAGCAAAAGTTGATTGGTTGGATATTCCCCCCCCCTAGAGCTAGAGATATTAATGAGAGGTGAAATGAATGAAGAAGTTTCTCAAGCAACAACACATGTCATTATTACTGCACTAAATTTGATAATTAGTGTTAGATTATTATAAGATTTGAAAATGCTATAAGTTTTTACTTTTGCTTAAATTTTTTTACCAAGAGCATTGATTCTGATACTATATAAGGACCCCCATCTTGGCCAATATAGTGGGTAAAATTATTGAACAACAGTAAAAACTTGTAACATGTTTATGTAAATTAGTGTATCTAACACTAATTATCAAATTTAGTGTAGTCAGCAATGGTAGGCTGTGTAAGAATGAATTTTTAATAAGCTCTTCATGTCTGATAATTGCCGGTTGCCACTTGAAGTTCATTTTTTTTCTGGAAGTAGTAAATGATGGAGCATAATATCAGAACAAGTAGAGTAGTATTTTAATGAGGTGATAAAATAACTTCATAGATTGTAGTGAGGTGATGAAAAGGACCAATGAAGTGTTATTTTTGAACTTGTGTTGAACAAGACATTTTTGGATAAAAGGAGAGGTGCATTTCAATAAGACATTTTGGGACAAGAGGAGGTAATACATTGCTAATGCAATTGGCTCGTTGGAAACCAAAAAAAGAAAAAGGTTTTTAGTCTTTTGTGCTAAAGTAGGAAAAGACTATTACAATCATGATGTATTTGACCTTCTTTACGGAGGCGTGATTATTGACCTTTCAAGAGTTGCGATTGATAAACTTTTGAAGGGTTGTAATTGGTAGACCTGGGGTTGCAAATGGTCGAAGTCTTTGCTTAAATAATCATATTCATTTGTTTTATTAGTATATACATGAACCTATTCACTCATTACCATTACCAAAAGACGTGCACTTGCTACCAACCCAGTTGATCTCGCCGCACTTCTTTAAAAGAGTGAATACTTCCCCAAATGATGTCAAAAATTGACACGACGTTTTTTGAACCAAGTTGCTATGACTTTCTAATGCTCTTTAAGCTCCAATGCCTTATCATTGGTTGCCCTTTGGGCATTTATACTTTTATCAAGGGTTAAATATAGAAAATGCAATTAGTACCTATCTTACATCAACTTCAATCATTCATTGATTGAGCTGAAGATATTCAAAGTTTGCAAATCCTCCACGTAAGTTGTATTTAACATCCAAAACCTTGTGGTCAAACATTAAGATATTCACTTTTCTTGCATAAGAATTCATACACAAGAATAGTATTACTAACTTGAAGATCTTCCAATTGCAAATACACTTGGAAAGTTGCAACAAATTGGATGTGAACTAACGAATATGATGGAATGAATGATTTCATCCAAACCCGCATCAGCGGGATTTATGGTTTGCCGCCGAAATGCGAGCTTTTAGTTTTTGAATGAACCTGAGATGCTGCACCGTATATTGTTCTCCCTTGTTTCCAAGTACGGATCGCATAGATCACTGTTACATTACTGGAAACTGGAGCGGATGCGCTTCTCAATTGACCTTGCAGTGTTTTTATTCATCTTGTGACAGAAAGAAAAATCGCATTGCCATTGATCCAGCGAAACTGCTACAAATGGTTCTCACGACGATTGATCAACTTAGTGCAGAAAAAAACGCCTGGACCTTAGCGACTGGAACTACGATTTGAGGAGACGGCACATAAATTGGTGAGATAAATCTTCGCAAAATTGAATGGAAGTCAGGTATGGCGATTAGATATGAAATCGGGTCCAATATGCATGCGTGGAATGAGCTTGTCATGTGCTTTCATAGATCGATGTGGAGCATTGTGAGGATCGTATTTGCACGCTGCGATTAGGGACTTATTCTAGAAAAATATTGGTCCAATTTCACTATGTGCCATGATTTTTACCTTCTTGACAAGTTCGTGATTAACGTGAACTCGGCATGTTTCAAGTGTTTGAGAAGCATCGAGCAATTACGATGTTTCATAAGTAGAACTAAAGCACTTACGTGTTTAATAAGACAGTATTTGATTCACTTATGCTTGAGAATATAGCACGATATCTGTCTAATCTACAAGTAGATTCTCAATCAAATTTCCTGCATATAGAAAGTAAATTGCATAACGCTACAATTTAATGTTTCTCTTCATCATATACTGTGATGGGAATCGGATACGGCTCATCCAGTTGACAAACTTCAAAAGATTTCACATATTGCAAATGAGCGGAAGAACATCATCAGTTCTCATATGTCTAAGGAAATTGTACTAGAGGAACTACATATAGATTTTCCATATCTGACATACTGATGATATCGAATTGTCCGCCTACATGTTCATGAGCTTGCGGTTCTGTGGAACGAAGGAAGGAAGTGAAAAACCTGCAAGAATTCATCACACGAGTCAGGTGAGGTACAATCCAGCAGATGATGAGAAGCTTTCTGAAAATCCGGAGTGAATGTGAAGGCATATTACCGTCACAAGAGTAGCCCGCGGGTACAATTTTTTTGCATTCTTTAGGCAAGAGAAGCGAGGCGTGCATGTTAACGCCCATAGAATTGGAGTACGCAGTGACGATGGTGCAAAGGCAAGAAGTATCGGTGCTGCGAACGACGGCGCAGCAAGCGTCTGTTGGTGATGGAGGATTCTCCCCTTCTACCGCTGGCAAGCACACCGATAAGGAGTTCAAGGAGCTTGAGCACGGCCCTGCTATTGCTGCAACTTCATCGGCCACCAGAATGATTGCCACGAGCGCCACCAGCAAGCTACCACAAGACAGCTTCATTGTTGCTATGCTGAAGAAAGACACAGTCGATGCATTGACAGATGACCATGAACTCTGCTAGAGGGATTAAATGCTGCGAGATGGTCACACGCTCAACTTGCTCTTGTCCAAGCAGTAATGGAATTTGTTACAACCGCAACGACAGGGTGAGAACGTGAAACCTCGGCCGTAATGCAAGTACCGTGCCTATTAGAAATGATTTCGCTTATGTTAGAGATTGTTCCTTCACATGTTCTAACAAAATTAAGAATGTGACCTGTATTTATCGCTTGAGCATGACCATTGCCTTGGAACTGTAAGACAGCTTGTATTAGAGACGTACTCGTAGTATCGGATGTCTCGTGACTGTTGTGTGATCAATCCATTTATTTCTTTGAACAGAGTTGGTGTTGTTCTCTGAACAATACCAGTTGCTTTCGTGATGATACATTGTTATGACAAGTCTTTCATACATCTGAGAGCACTAGTATTCATTCCGACTTGTAGAGAATTCTCAAATCCACGTCAGAAACTATGTCAGAGAATCTACTAGCTACGAGACTGTAACGGTTTTAACCTCGAGGAGATTCTAAGTTTTATTCATGTTGGAACTCATTCCTGTTCATCAACTCAGCTTCTAACTTCAACTTGACTTTCAATTTCAGATTATGAACTGACCAGCAGCAATTAGATTTATCTTCCATGTGAAGAGGAGATTGAGTGGATAGGATGGATCCACTTTGAGTGCTTTGAGTACTCTGTTTGTGGAAGTGCCGTGGTATACAAATTAGAACTTGCCAGAAAAGCCAAAGGTACGCATGTTTTGTAGCAGTTTTGAAGGGCACCTTCGGCTGCATTGGCTGGTTGAGATGGTTGCTTGGTGAAAACATTTTTCAGTTGCTTTCCCAGTACTGTCGGGGGGTCTGTCATACGCAGTGGCTTGTCATGATATAACCGTTCAGAACAGTATGTATTAGTCTCATGCACAATCAACTTACTGCTAGATGCAAGATTACGTGAAGATGAAAATTAAAGGTGCTTTTCAAATATCACAGAAGGGCCTTGGGTTTTGAGTCTTTCTTGGACGTTCTTTGCGAAGTCTTAGTAACCAGAAGAGTGGCCAGTGAACGACGCAACACACTACTTTTCAATCCTGGAGGACATGCCCAGGTTTCATGTGGGGTCCATTTTGAAATCAAGGTACTAGTAGAAGAGCAACGCTGAGGACTCCTTCGTGTATCATGCTGTTCAACGTCCACTCTTATAGCTAAGCCAAATAACTGCATAATGAATTGCATTGGAAAATAGAGGTGCTCATAGGCCTTGAATTGCTTTATCTCAGACATTCACCAGCAAGACATCCCTTCCGAAGGGGTCACTCTCAAAGGTACGACTAAAATCTGCTAACTTCAATAATTTGCATCCTCGAACGCAACACCAAACGTCATTTCATCATGTTCATGTACGCTTTTTACAACACCTGATTCATCCTTCTCGAGATATTCTCTCCACATCTTCGGAAAAGGGGCTGCAGTATTCCTTTCTTTGCAGTGCCTTGAGCGCATCGCAGGTGGGATGTATCTATAGCTGAACAGCCATTCATGCTTTCTGTTGAAAATGTGAGACTTTTTTATGCATCTGAATTGCTTTGTGTTGAGAATGTGATGAAATTTTACGTAGCAGTTTTCAGTGAAGTTCTTATGACAGAGAAGATTCTTTAAGAATGATTCGAGATACCGTGATTGGAGTCTTTTTTGACAAGGAAGCTTGAACGAGAGCCTCTCAGTTCATTCGAATGTTTGTCACCAGAGACTATTGAGTTGGTAGTACAGTCTGCAAATGGCAAAGGCTTGTAATAGTTGAGCTGCCCTGGCTCGTGGTGTCTTTTCTTCCTTGGCAGGCGATTGCTGGCAGAAAGTTGAATTGTAATATCATGCGGTTTCGCTTCACTGATTGTGCAAACAGGACAAACAAGAGGTAGGCCATAGGTCTCTGTGAAGTTGGCTGATTGCCCACAGAAGAAACGCCGAGAGCATCTCCAGGTATGTAACGCTTTCAATTTTCTATTCTGTTCACAAGCGCAAGAATTCTCTGATGAAATTGTTACGATGAAAAGTAATTTAATATTTGGAATCAACGTATGTCTGTGATTCTCACATATTAGTATCCCCATATTAGTAAATTGTACACTTCGTAGTTTACATGCTAAGAGAAGAGATATTATTCATGCATTACTAGTTCTATGCTTATAATTCACGTATACATAATTCTAGTATCATTCTAGCATCCGTTATGAGGTACAGGGAATTTCTTAATCCTAGACATCCCAGTCTATATTAGGAGAAAAACACATTTTCAAAAAGAGTGTCACAAATGGAAGTGAAGGTAAGGTAAGGTATATTTGGATCTCAATAGTACAGTCGGGTACAGAAATAATTCGAACTGCATTTTAAGGCAGTTTTTGAAAAAACTTCAAAATGTGCCTGTATATTCAAAAATGATCGGAATTGCAATCCGTAAAAGGCGTTGGAACCACGTCAGAGTGTTTTACACTATCACTGCAAAAAATTTCTTCTTTTTTGTAATTTTTTTTTAAAGAACTAAAACTCTACATGTTCCATCCACAATTGACCATTGTCGCTTTGTGCTTCAATTACAATGTTCATTTTCGATTTAAAAATTGATATGAGTGCCATAAGTTGTTCTTGACTACTTTGAGCTCATTGTTGAATGTTCAAAAATACTTGCTCCCTCTAAACTTCTGAGTTGGAGTAGTTTTGTGATAAGTTTCCAATCAACACTTAAGGTGTGAAATTGAACTTTGATTTAAACTCGACGAGAATGCTAAAAGAATTTGAGTTTGGCAATGAGCTTTTGAAAGTAATCACCCTAACTTTATCAAACCATCCTTTAAGTCCTTGTAGGACATTTCTAGTGGTGTGAATGGCTTCACAAAGTTTTGAGAAAAATTGACTAGTCATAAGCACATTCTAAGACATTCCTCCTTCCCAAGAAAAAAACTAGGAACATTTCAATGATTCAATAAGCATGAGCTCAAGTAGCTAAAGAACAACTTATGGCACTCATATCAATTTTGCAACTGAAAATGAACATTGGAATTGAAGCACAAAGCGACAATGGTCAATTGTGGATGGAACATGTAGAGTTTTAGTTCTTTAAAAAAAAATTACAAAAAAGAAGAATTTTTTTGCAGTGATAGTGTAAAACACTCTGATGTGGTTCCAACGCCTTTTACGGATTGCAATTCCGATCATTTTTGAGTATACAGGCACATTTTGAAGTTTTTTCAAAAACTGCCTTCAAATGCAGTTCGAATTATTTCTGTACCCGACTGTACAATCTTTTAGTAGACTTAGGGTACGTCACATGGATCAAATTTTTAGCCATGAGGCTTCATGGGTTGTAAAATCATAACATTTTAGTACTAAAAAAAGATCACATAATTTCATTAGTTTCACTTTGAAGTGAGAATGCTAACAATAGAATTATTGCAAAAGTTGAAAGATTCATGAACTACAAAGTTACTTATCTTCATCTCAGTAACATCCTTGAACAGAAAAAAATTAAGATTTTTTAAATTATTATTATTATTATTATTATTCTAAAATTTTTAAAATTTTTTAAAATTTTTATTTTCTTAATTTTTTTTCTTTGCACAAATAATGGCCTTGCATTGGTACAAAATGCTCCAAATTTACCAAGAAAAAATGTCCCAAACTAGACTTCTTGCACAAAATTAAACCTAAATATATCGAATGAGTTATGTTTAAAGTAATCAATGTATTGTACTTAGTTGAATTTAGAATCCTTTCTATTTATGAGATATATATATGATACTAATAGGTTTCAATACTAAATTTATCATCACCAACAATCTAATATGTTATTTATGATATTGAGAAATAATTGGAGAGGTAAGTTTTTAAATTTGTAATTGATTAGCAAGTTTGTGATTATAAGTATCATCCTATTATATGTATACGTATGTCATATTAGTATGTCATATTAGTGGTACGTCTATTTTAAGAAAATTTATTTTAACATAAAAATTGTTAATTATTTTAAATATGAAGAACTGCACTATTAGAAAATCAAGGATTTTTTTGAATGTCATGTCAAATTTTTCATCAAGGGTTTAAATCCTTACTAGTTTCTTCTGATCCTCCCTAGCATTGTATACAGACTCTAACTCTATTTTCTTTAACATCACATACCGTCTAAAGTACATGAGCATAAGTTGCAAACTAAGTATACCTAAGCCAAAACAAAACAAGTTACACAAACAAGCGACAATTATGGAGGAATAGAGGGTTGTAATTTTTGAATTTCTATCAATAATGAAAGCAATTGTAGGAGCTTCAAGTTAGTGGTATTTTGTAATTTGTGCACTTGTTACCATGATGCATCAAAGAGCAAATGCACTTGTAGTGTGACAAAAAATGTGAGGAAATCCATTTTGCAATAGAACCAATGTCTAAGAATACAACAATAGGGAAGAGGGTGCACACATTGAGAGCTTTTAAAAATGTTTACAACGATGAAGAACATGTTGCATAATTGACGGCAAGAATGTATTGAGGGTTCTTCAACCCTATCGTTAAGGCGGTGAGATCTTCGGTGCATTTGGGTATTATATTCAAATTTATCAAAGTGTTGGGTTTGTAAATGATGTTGGTGTTGAGCATAAATTGATAAAGGTGATTAAGCTAAAATATTTTATGCATATATCAAATAATCTTTTAGAATGTGCACTAAGAGGAATTTTGTAAAGAGGAAGTCAAGTTGAGTATTTTTTCACAATTATATCGATGTAAAATATTTATACCCTTAATAGCCTATTACAGAGGGAAATGTGTGGCATCAATTAAGAGAGATTCATATTTTGAAGACAATGTATGTTATCATTTGAATAATATTTAAATGCTATCAATTGAATAACAATGAATCATACAATTAAAGATAAATGAACCACAATAAATTTGAGAAAAGTCATTTATCAAATTTTATTCAAATATTTTGCCACGCTTAATCATATCAACTTATTTTGATCAAATGATTTAATTTTAGTATAAGTTGTTATCCTTTGAAACAATCGTAAATAAATGTTTATGATAATAAAGTTGATTGAAAATAAAGTTGAAGAATTTAAAACCAGAATGCCAAATTGAATTTTAAAATGTAACATTTTTCCATATGTTCAATAATATAACATAAAAGTTAGAGTATGCTCAAATTGCTTTGTGAAGAGCATGACAATGACTCTTGTGAACACCAAACATCAATAAATATAGAAAAAAAGAGCTCAAGGGGGAGAACAAGCATAGAATTATTATAAAATAGAGATTGAAAGCTTGAAATTAGCTAAAGATAGGTCTTTGTTTCAACTTACATTATATCATATAACTCATTGTACTAAAATAAATACTTTTCTTAGAGACGCTATAAATGGAGACTCTAACTGTACATGGACCAATGGAGAGCAAAAATTCTCTCAATGTTATTGGTCTATTTTTGAACCACAAGTAATGGACCAATTACATTCAGAGATTTTTTGCCCTCTTATAGCCACATGCTTGGCTTGAATCCCCATGTATAACGTCCTTCATTTGTCAAAAGCTAGAAAACTGTGTAAGATAGGCAAGGTCATAAAGCAAGTTTGGGCATTCCAAATGGATCAGCTCAAGGACCACACTATGACAAAAGTACTTGAACTCCAAAAGTTCAAGAGCTGTGAGGTTTTTTCCAAAAGAAGGGATTAAATCTTCCAAAAGTAAAGTTAACTTGAAGTTAACCACACCTTTAGGTAGGAATTTGATGGGTAGGAGCACTAGTAGAAAATAACATAAAAAGAGACGCTTGTAGTGACTTGTCCCGAGTGACCTAGAGTGCTTGTTTTAATTGTACCTTCACAATTAGATGTATTCAGAATAATTCACAATTTATCACCTGCAGCACATGGTTTGAATGTATAATATCATTAATCTATGTGGTAGTGCGCTTAGTAATGTATGGTTTCGTGTTTTTTTTTTTTTTTTTTTTTTTTTTTTGTTTGTTTGTTTGGGTGAAAAGCCGTAAGATGTTATTTTGAGGCAATAAAGTGTACATTGATCCAAGAACAACCACATACTTGTTTAACCCCTAACAACAAAAACTTTGAAGAGCCATTCATAACTTCTTCATTCAAAGTCCTTTCTTAACAAAATCACTTGAGTAGGGTCTCAAATCAACCCTACAAAATTGCAGATCCATACAATGAAGTGCTTTGTGTCAAGATACAACAATTTGGTTGAAGGGCTGTAGCTTTGAAGACCCATAACTTCTACAAATAAAGTCCTCTTGTAACAAAATTTATTGGGTTGGAACCCGAATCAAGTCTAGATTCATTGATAAGAAAATGCAAAACCATCCAAGATAGTGTGAAATAATGACATGCATTTCAGTGCAAGCAACTTTTCTTTTCTTCCATGATTTTCTCATGGACGGAGAATATGCCCCAAGTTCTGTGCTATTTTATACTCAATTTTGAATGAAGATGCCCAATTCCGCATGGGGAGCTGTGTGGAATGGTACACATATTTTGATATACTTTCGGCGAGACCATGGCATCCCCGAGAGGTGAAAAATAGTCAGATTGATGCGACCAGCCATGGCCGGCATCATCCTCTTGCGTTGCATTCATGCTGTGCTCGGTCCAAAGGTCTCTGTCAAAATACAAGGGTATGTATCATGTAGCGAAAAGAAGATGGCACACCGTGTAACTTGTTTTATTCAATCACTCCGAAAGGGATTTAACTCTACCAAAAAGAAGAAAGAAACAAAATTGTGTTCGTGTGTGAAGCGAAGTTGTGGTTGCCATCGATGGTGGTCAACCTTGCATGTCCATAGCTGCCATAACTTTACATGAATAATGAACAATGTTGCCAAAACTCTTATGAATACATTTATATGTATTGAAAGTTCATGTTGGTCTAACCCTACATGGGGCCAGCCGAGAAAGCATGGGCTAGCTCTTTATGATCATTTCCTTTATAATGTCTTCCGTTCCCTTCAGTTCCCCTGCTTGCAGAATATATTCTCGTATGAGTGTTGCAGGTTAACCCCTGAGCGCCCCCTCCAAAAAGCCCGAAAATCAAGGTGTGCAGACCATGCCCAAGCTTATTGGGTGCCAATTCTGCAGAAATTGATTACTTTCAATTTCACCGTTGAGAAACATGAAGAACAGGGATGCGAAGGTGTGGGAAAAATTGGGATGGATTTCACCGCACGGATCTGGTTTCTATAATGGTCAAACAATGGTTGACTTCTGACTGCCGGAATTCCTGGCGGACACATTTAGTCCGCAGGGGCGCTCAGGGGTTAACTGTTTTTTGTCGTCCAGTCCGAGGTTGCCTTGAAATGTATACCTAACGTATCTATCATGTATAGGTATACATATTAACGATGTAATCGCATAATAATCGTTAGAATTAAAGCTATCGTTTTCATGTTGTTTAGCCATGATGTACAGGTAGGACTTCTTAAACCAATCAAAGGTTGGACCCTCAAAAACCAATCAAGGTAGGACCTTCTTAAACTGATCGAGGTTGGACCTGATTGGTCGGACCTTCTAATTTTCTGTTATTAATCTTGTCCCGGTCTAAATTCAATTTACACTACAAAGAGAGACCAAGCCTCTTAGAATTCAATTTTTGATTCTTCATGATCGATGCTCTTGACCAAGAGCCATGACCATGAAAACTATATAATTTCTTGGTTATGGGTCTGGGTCCATAGTGTAAAGCGCCCTTAGTAAAGCAAACCATTTTCATATGTTTAAATGTTGATATGTGCACAAAATACACATGTGTTTGGTTTTAGAGCCCCATTTTTAAAAAAAAAGGGTTTAAATGTTGAACCTTCTAGTGCCCTTAGCTTTGTTTCATGACTTGAGTGGAATAATTCTAATATCAGATTTCCAATGATGTTCTTATGATGGAAAAACACAGGGTTCTTGGGGAGTTGTAACTCCATGATCTTAGATTCTTTTTGGTAAACTTGGGTTTCAAATTAGAGTATAGTTTTTAAGATAACAACCTTGACCCAATCTTGATTGTATTTCAATGCATAGGGTCTAGTTTTTTCTTTGTGGATTTTTGGTCAATTTTATCATTGCAACTTACTCATTAAAAAAACATCAAGCTTTTTAAAGTAAAGTTGAGAAGAGGTGGAAAACTTAATTATTTTTTAAATTCAATAGTTTTGTTAACCCTTTAACGCCGACAAGTGTTTCCAATCAACCATGAGTTTCTTATGCTTTTTTTTCTTTGAACAAGTTTTGTGATGAAATTTGAATACCTTGAAATTTGTAATTATGGTATTCAACCTTAATAAAGTAGTCTCAAACCATGACTTCAAATGTTGCAAGAAGTTGCACAACCATTCAACAAGTGCTTAAAAAGATTACAATGTTCAAAGTAGTCGTTGCATATTGATCGTGAAACTTGTGGATTTTGGAGGATGTATTACTTTGGCGATCAATAGGTTTCTTGCAAGAAATTGATCCACAAGTGCCTAGGTCAATAGCTTTGCAATGACATATTATAGGTAGGAAGAAGCTTCATACTCAATCACTAGTGACTACATTGTATCAGTGTATTTGAATATGTCCAAACATATTCCAAAATTATAATTACGGATCAAACAACAAGTTTTTAATGTGAGGAGAGGGATCAAGAACCAACAAACAATGAAGAATTCATTGATCAAACTTTCAAGGTTGAGATTTCAGTAGCTTACCTTCATGGTCATGTAGATGACGATACATTGAGAAAAAAAATGTTCTTAAACATAAAAGTAGACTAGGATGGTTAGGGGTTAATTGATGAGACAAAATTCGACATATTATATAAAGCCTACTCTTACAGACATCCTTTATTCTCTACAAAACTTTCGTATGGTAGAAACACCTATTCTTGAACGCACCCCCCCCCCTTCCAAAAGCAATCCCTGTAAATGCATGTTTCCACAAGTTATTCCTCGCCTGTTACTCTGCACACAAGAATCAACTTCTAAAACAAATTCAACAAGAGGCACTCCTTGATTGGTACTAGTCACGAAAAGGTAAGTCTTTCTCTTGCACGCTTTTAGGAGGGATTTGTGCACACAAATAGGAGTTTAGGCCTACAAAACTTTGAAAAATTCATAACAAATTCTTATTTAATGAATGCCACTTGAGTTCACATTTTTTTAGATTACCAATAAGCTATTAAAAAAGAAATTAACATCTAAATACCATTGGAGATAGGCAAACACAAAAATTAAATAGGTATTACTACCATAATTATTCTCGTATGATTCAACTCACCTTTTTCATTCAAGATCTTCATATCAAGTTACCTTGAACAGCCATATCAAATTTCCAAGACACCCATACCTATGGTAAAACCACCTATACGTAGACACCTACCTAAAGGCGAGCACCCAAGATTCTTGCCTTTACGAAGATATGACCTCCCTTGCATACAGATTTAGGGTGCCTCCCTTTAGACTTATGCTTCTAAAATTTGTATTAAATTATGTGTATGTGTGAAAAAACCACAAAAATAGGGAAATTTTGACTTTTCCTATTCCTTATCACTGAAAAATAGTAACCTACTGAATTCTCACTTCAAGTACATAGATTCCCTCAATTTTTCTCAAGTGTAGGGCAATAGAACCTCAATTCCGTTAAAATGGCACTATTCCATGTGCCATTTTAGCGGAGCTAAAGTGCCATATTGTGCAAACGTGCCATTTTACAAGCATATTTTTGAACTAAAGTTCAGAAGTATTTATGCCTACAAAATGGCATGTTTATTAATATCACACATGTACTCCGTAACATCACCAAAGTTTCTGTAATATCACCAAAATTTCCATAAGATCACCAAAATTTCTATAATATCACCAAAATTTCCATAATATCACCAAAATTTCCATAATATCACACATTTTTTATGGTTTTTGACCTTTGAACACAGTAAAAGGGCAATATTTCTGAACGGCCTACAGAAACATTGTCGTTCAAACCGTTCAAAAATATTCACCCTATCATGTCAAAACTCGACAAAACCCAGCATAATTTTTTTCATCTTAAGCACCCCAAAAAGCGCCATCTTAGCAGAATAACGCCATTTCAACAGAATTGAGGTTATAGGTGGTTTCACCATGAAGCTGGAATGATCAAAGACTGCTAACTCACATGGAGCACCCAAGCGCCCTTGTAAAATGAGCGCACTATGGTTGAGCAGCCCAAAATGGCGCAGTGCCGAAAATGGAGCCCTAGTAATCTTCACTGTCACGTACATAATAGCTTCTCCATACAACAGTACCATGTACACACTGCAAAGATTATAGGGCGTCACTTTAGGGCACCATTTTAGGAACACCTATATTTCCATCTTTAGAAATTCATTACTTACTGTAGAAGAGTCGAAAAATGATGATTCCACTTGCTCTAGTTTTCTACTAATTTTCCACATGCACAAAAATTGCTTGCACTGGCAACATTCCTCTAGATTTTCTGTGCTGAAAATTGCGCCATTATAGGACACCTTACCATATTTCTGGCAGCAGGAAATAAAGATGAACCCAATGTTTGGAATGGTCCTCGAATAAAGTGCGCTCATTTGTTGTAATGATAATTTAGACAAAGGATGAGTGGTAATGGAGAAGGTGTTTTATTATTTATTTTTTCTGCATGTAAGGGAGGAAGATGCAAATGCTTCTGCCACAAAGCATGTAGTGCAGTAAACTCAGGACAAGTAGTATGCGCCAGCCCCAACATACAACAGCAGTGTCTTCATGTTGAAAGAGACAACAACTGAAGGTTATTCACACAGCAAAGTGTTATTCAAGACCTCACTACAGCTGAATGGCACATGGTGGTTAATGCCATGCCCTCGAGAACCCCTCTTGCTATGTTCTGAACAACACTTTTTGCTATGCCCTGAAGAACTAAGGCCCACTTTATACAGAGGCTGGAGCGGGCCGGAGAGTGGGCCGGATTCCTCAGCCTGTGTTCGGGCCCAAGTTGGGGAGTTCGGGATAGGGTAAATCTTGTCCCAATTGCATCAATAAGGCCCGAATATTTTGGCGCAAAAATAGTGCCACATAGGATAAATTGAAGTTCCGTTCAGGCCCTAGTATAAAGCCCTTGGGCCCGATTTGAAAGAATTGAGCCATCCTATTGGTTGAAATTTGAAGAATTGGGGCCGGCCCTTAATCCGGCCTCAAGTATATAATGACCCTAAATTGCCTTCGGGAACCCCTCTTGCTATGCCCTCAAAAACACGTTTTGCTAGGCCCTCGAGAACCCCTCTTAGTATGCTTTGAAGGACACTTTTTGCTATGCCCTCGAGAACCCCTCTAGCTATGCCTTCAAGAACACCTTTTGCTATGCCCTCGAGAGCCCCTCTTGCTATGCCCTCGAGAATCCCTCTTGCCATGCCCTTGAGAAAACCTAGTGCATAGGCATTGATTCTAAACATTTGAAGGTCATTGTGGTGTCAAAGAGTATTTGCACCTCAAACACCTCAAATAGTGTAATAAAATGACTTATCTTTAGTGGCATAGAAGCCCATATAAATTTCTAAAAAAATTTATGTCTCTTAATGAATTATCTCAACTGTCACATTCTCTCAAGTTCTAATTTGTAACACTTTCGTAATATGACCTACTTGACTAACAATTTTACGTTAAGGGAAAGTGATAGTTGTCATAATTGATACACAAAAACGTGACTGTCAATGATAATTCCAAGGAATCTCACTCCTCCATGTGCTGTAAAGTTTTAAACTTATAGGTGAACTTACAGGTGTTTCTAAAATGGTACCCTAATTTGACACCCTATCAAATTTGGGATAAATACATGGTGTTGTGTTGTTATGTACCTCTCTTTGAAGAAACCTAGTAGTGCTCCATTATTGGTACTGCTCCAATTTTGAGCATTCTCCTTATACAAAGCAAGTCCCTTTTCACCTTCTACCATCATAGAATGTTTACATTTAAAAATCCACAGAAGGGTGGCCGTGCATACCTATGATTGTTCATGCACAGAATAATGATCACGTTCAGAGGTACAATAAAAAATTATAAAATCAAAAGTGGAGGAAGTTGACTCGGTAAGAGGACAGGACGGGCAGGAAGGGCGGGCAGGCAGGCAAGCAGGCAAGTGGGTGGGGCATTGGAAGTCGACTGACATTTCACCCCAGCATTATTGGTGCCATGCTGTCACTCTGATTGCTCCTTCTTCATCTACTTTATCTATGGGCCGACCTGTTTCCACTTCCAACTAAGGGCCGCTTTACACCTAGGGGACGGGCCAATTCAGCCCGTTTGAGGGCTGAAATCCTCACTCGTGATTGGCCGAAAGGCAAAAATCGGGCCCAACCCCCTTACACCTAGAGGCCGGGCCAATTTGGTGTCAGAATTTTTTTAATCAAGAAATGCAAGTTCTGACATGGCCCGAGCTCGGTGAATTGGGTGCACCGAGAATGGAAGGCCAATTCTTGGCCTGGGGGCCAATATCAGATTTGTCTAAAAAAACCTTTTTTTTTAAAAAACAATTTTCTTTCTCCGAATCAAATCCGTCCGTTTTTGCGAAGATCTGAACAACTCCTTTCTGCATCCCTATTTCATCCTCCCTTGTCTCTCGCCCTCCTCCTCTCTCACTTGTACTTGTTTTTCTGAATTTTTTTGTGCTTGTCAATTTTTTTGTTGCATTTTCTAGGATAGCATGGAGGGATCTGTAGAGAGGAGTGGATGGGCATCTAGTGAAGGGTATGAGGGTATGCAAAGGTATGAAAGTGCCGAAGCTCATGCTTTTCAGCCCTTTCAAACTCCTTTGCAGCAACAACTAGGTAGTGGAAGAATTTCCGGATTTTTTCAAGCACCTCTAGAAACTCCTATTCCTCCTCTTCCCCCGTTGTTGATGGACTTGCTTGCTAGAGATCATAAAAGAAAGAGTGTAGAAGAAGATGAGGATGTACGAATTGTGGGTCCATCGGCACCAAAGAAGAAGAAAGCCGCTTCTACTATTGCCAAAAAACCCACCAAGAAGAAGACTGTGAAGAAAGAAGACGAGGACGAATCTGCCGCAAAGAATTGGAAGGACTGTGACGTCGAGACGATGATTGCATTGAGGGGAGAGATGGAGCCTGAATTTTTGAAGAACGCCAAGAAATAAGGTGAGATTTTTTTGAAATTGTGAATCATGTTTTTACTGTGTTTTCTCTCCATGAATGTGATGTGCAGGCGTAGACACTTGGTTCCGATTACATGCACGTTTAATTGCGGTTATTCCAGGACTTAACCGGACTGCCGAGGCTTGCAAGAAGAAGTTCAATTCTTTGTACAAATTGTACAAAGAAGACAAATTGGCTAATGGCATTTCAGGATCAGACCGCCACGCATGTAAGTTTTACGACTCTTTCGATCAGTGGTGGCATTAAACCGGTACCATAATGAAACATGTTACCGCATCCGCTAACAATTCAGCTATTAGCGACGACAACACCATCGACATTGACAACGACCTACATTCGAAGGAAAGTCCACTTCCAACTCCGAATTCAGCAATCAAAGGCGACAAGAAGAGTTTTCAGGAGCAATGCTACGGAGTTTTTATTAAAATGGCCGAAAACAGTTCGGTCATGGTTCAGAATTTTCAAGAGACAAATGCTCTACTTCAGAAGGTAGAACGGCAAATGGATAGGCTTATAGACAAATTGTAGAATTACTCCTCTTCCGAATCAGTTGCATCATAGTCTCGGGGGAAGAGAACTTTTCCTTCCATCCTCAAGTGTGCTTCCCAAAACGATTGAGCTAGTAATTCATGAGCTTGTGTAGCTTGCACAAGCATATTTTTAATCCTAGCTTCCTTGTCTTTCTTCGTTTCTACAATTTGAGCACTCAATTCTTCTTCTTCTTCTACACCATCATTTTCATTCACCTCGGTTCCTTCAAGGTCTTCAAAGAGCATATTTCCAAACTTCAACCTCCTTCATTCTCAAATATCTCCTCATCTCCTTTGCGCCTTGTGTAGCCGCCATGAAAATATCGAATCCCAAATCTCCTAGTCGATTTCTACTTTCCGTTTGCATTATCCTCTCTCCTTCCTTGGCCCATTCATCATCGAACTTGTCTTGGTGTATGATACACAGATTATGAAGACAAATGCAGCTTGTAATCACATTCGGTACATTTCGAAGAGGCATGTCAATCCTCTTCAATAAAATCCTCCACCTCCCTTTTAATATTCCAAACGCCCTCTCTACCGCCATTCTTGTTGATGATTGAATAAAGTTCCAATGCGCCTTTGCTCTAGGTAATCCTTCCTTTTCACCTTTGAAAGGAGAATAAAACCACGGCCTCATTGGATAAGCCGCATCACCAATTAATTTATAAGGTAATAACTCACCCTTCATCACTCTTTTCCCAATATCTGAATTTTGGAACAAAGTCCAATCATGGCAGCGCCCAGCCCATCCAAAATTGTAATCCCAGAACTTGCATTTGCTATCAACTATGCCTTGAAGTAGAGCCGAATAAAAACCTTTTCTCGCAAATAATACGAAGTAGGATCTATAGGGGGGCAATGATAGGTATGTGGCTTCCATCAATCTGCTCCCATAACATAAGGCAATCCCCTAAGATCCTCAAATTCGGCTGCAATTCTAGACAAAGAATTTCTAGATAATTTCTCAATTACTAATGGTTTCAAATGCTTCTCCATTGCTGCACAAAAGTCTCTAACAATGATAGATGCGGTGCTTTCATGAATGCCATATATTTCAAAGACAACCACGTAATGAATTCCCACTACTAAGTCTATTCAATGAAAGAGCAACCCGGTTTCTAAGAGGAATTGCTACTCTGAATTTTGAATCTTCACGTCTCAAAGAAGGAGATAAAATGCCACACAAGTAATCAAAAGTTTCTGGAAGTAACCTTGTATGTTGCTTGAATAACCGAACCGAATAGCTTCCAAATAATAATTTGTCTGCAAAAACATTGCTTCGGTCATACATCCAAATGCTCCGTGTCCTCCTAGAAGCACTATCTTCCACAACCATCATAGCAAAAACCATCGCCATTGCACCATAATGTTGGTTCAAAGCAAGTTTTTGCAATATTGTAATAACCGCCATAACATGTCGCACGGTCATGAAGAACACAAGAGCCACTAAAACCTTATGCCTTCGTTCATCCATTTTGAAAAAATGCCAATGAAAAAAGAGAGAGAAGTGCTGAATTTTTTTGGACTTTATTGAATTGGCCCGGCTTCTTGGCCCGAAGGCCATTACATATGGGAAAATCGGCCCCCATTCTAATCATATTATAATGAGGACTTGAGGCCGGCCCCAACCCAAAAACGGGCTGAAATTTCAAGCAATTGGCCCCAAGAAAACTTGGCCCGGCCCCTAGGTGTAAATCGGCCCTAAGGGTCTCTTTACACTTTGGATCAGGATTCAGGAGCCATGACCAAGAAATTTAAAATCATGGTCAAGAGCTGTGACCATGACGAAGCAAAAATAGAATTGTTAGTGGTTAAGTCACTCTTGTAGTGTAAAGTGGATTTAGACAGGGACAATTTTAAGCTCAATTTTCTAATATAAATCCTCAGTATTCTCTCTCTTACCCTTCCCTTTTTTCCTCCTCTCTCATTAGAGAATTTGAGACTAGCCAATCAATGATTTTTGAGCCTCATGGTCTCCTTGAATGTAGTTGAGTCGAGGCATTTGCTTCGACTCAACTATAATATAGGAGACTATGAAAATATTATCCACTATGGGGAATTTAGCATACTTTGGGGACCTCAAAGTTAGTGGTTATTCTCCTTTTTTCAAGGTAGTGTAAAGCCAAATGGGACCAAAGAGTACTTTACTCTCCAGTCACATATATTAGAAGGCCGTGGTCAATCTTCATGGTCCATAGTGTAAAGCGATCCTTATATATTGTTAACAAAATCAGGGGGGTTAAGTCAATACTCTATTTACATTGGCCTCCTAAGTCCTTGCTCTTCATATATTGTTGTGTCGAGCCCATAAGAATTTTTGAATAATTGTAGACAGTCTTAGAATCCTCACCATTCATCGTATTTATTTGAGACACAAAACAGCTGTGTTCGCTTAGGTAGAGTTGTATGGGCAACATACTACCTTTTCTATTGGCGCAATCGCGCCCATGACCAAAACACCAAAAGAGATGTTGGTATAATATTGGATCTCCTCCTCCAGCAAGATCAAAAGAATTTGTATTTAAGTTCCTATCAGTTAATAACATGGTAATTGCTCAGTGTTTCTTTTAATTACTTTTGTCTCCTTAATTAGTTCTGTCTCCTTAATGAGTTTTTCCTGCATTTATTTTAATGACGTATTGCACACTCAGGTGATGTACGATGCAAAAGACAAAGGGAATTATATGACTAAATACACAAAAAATAATAATTTCTAGGACATGCACCAAATCATTTCTTCATGATTTCACCTAAAGAACATATATGACATATTCTTCTGTAAAAAAAAAAACTCAAGAATCTTGTTTTACATACTGAATCTGATACAGTTATTTCTTCAAAGTTACTTTTATACTTTCTTCCCAATAACATTATATTTCGAATAATTTTACAATTCACATGATTATGACGAATTCTTTCGAGTGGTAACTTTTATTCGTTTGGTAAAAATAATTGATTCACTGTTCTTTCAAATAGTATTAAAAATGACTGGTGATGTTCAAAACTTACTCAAAGGCATGCAATCAGTGTTGCCTCAATCACCGTCGACATAAGTTGCCTAGCTCGGTCCGTCACGATGTCCAAATTATTATCTCTGATTTAGATTCCGACTTAAAGGAATATTCTGAAGTATCTCTCAGGAAATAGGGAACCTTATTATGTTTCGATGGTTTTCCCCTCATTAACTTGATTCCATGATGATTGGCTCTGGCTTTGAGGTAATTTTTGCAGACACTGGAGATGCGGGACCGACGGTAACTGGGTATTCTTTGATTTTAACTTGGTATTGGTTCAAATAAGTACCTGGATTGGTATGACCGCGTTTCGAGTGTCTCCTTTCGTCCATTAGGTTCCTTGAATCCGGTGCACTTTAACAATTATTGATACTCTCCTGGCTTCAGAAGTCCACAACTAATCTACAGTTGGAGCTCTTGAGGACCAAGTCCACTCATTGCACAGTTACACCGTGTGTTTCCTGTCAATGGCAGATGCGTATCCAACATGCGGCTTGCCCTCCGGGATGATCCGCTGTCAAACCTGCACATATAATTTCTTAACTCAACCTCTTCCAAAAAAACAGTGGCATTAGTGATGCTACTCAAACACCAGCATCCCGTGGCACCCGGTCGCATAATTGCAGGAGTCTTTTAAGTACTACTGTTAGTAGTGGTTGGATGGTTACCTTGGTTACCGTCCAAAAAATCACTGATTGCCTTGAAAAGTAAGTATGATCAGCCCTCTTGCACAGTGCAACGCATAATCCAGAACGAATTTCGTATTGACTGGGCTCGCTGGCCACAATCAATCAGCAGGTTTCAAGTTGCTAGCTGTTTGGTTCAATCGTGGTGACTGACTCAGAATGGGGGTATAGATCATTGCAACGTTGATGGGACCCAACTGCATGCAGTTTCTGTAGCCTGCTAGTTTCCATCAGAAAGAGAAAGCTCCAGACACGAAAAACTTGCAAGCTTCGTCTCCTCACATCATGAGTTGCTATCATCGTCTCCTCTGACAGTAGGATGATTCATGCCCATATTAGAGTGCTTCGTTTGCGGTACGAGTTGTCTCCGTCTGTCAGACCAGCCCTGTCTTCAAAGCCCAACTTCATCAATTTCAGTCGGTTTATTTCCACGGTATGCTCCACCGAACTAGCTTGAGTGGAAGCTTATTGCTAGATACCACGTGCTTGATCATTGCGGAAGAGAGTAGCCTCGGAAAGAAAATGAGTTTCTTGAGCGCACGGCAGGCCTACCTTTTCTCTGACATCACTGCTTTGAGTTTGCAATCCAGCAGCAACCGTTTGTCGAAGTGATTGCAATGGCTTCTAAAGCCCTTGACGGTTGCTCCTTCGAGGTTTTTGCTTGGCTGCAAATTCATCGAGAGCATTATTGAACGATCAAGAGCTAGATTTCAGTCTAGGTATCCTGTGTGGTACTTCGGAAATGATTAAGTGCGGGAGTTTTTTACATTTCTTTTGATGCCATGACACTTGTCTCCTTCGCTTTTTTATTCTGAGACCAGTTTCTAATTCGTCTGTTGCTGTATGCCTGCGCAGGACAGAAGAATTTAGCTAAAGGTTCAGTGGGACCCGGGATCCTTTTTAATCATGCAAGTTGAAGACTTCCGCAACAAAACAACAATCAGTGTGTCAGAATCACAAGCATTTCCCGGAGTGACCGCGAAGGGAGGCCGCAGCAGTCGAGCTTGAATAGTGACTCTTGTCTCAAGAGAGGCTCGGAAGTTGGAATCACCAAGTAAGATTTCGGCTCAAGCTCGGAACTCCAAAACCCAGTCTGCACCTTCTCGTGTATGTTTGAAGACTCAGTCTGTGCACTTTGTGTTCCCAATTTGCCAGTGCGAAGTTGCCGTTTAGATGATGTGTAGGTGTAGTGACGACGTCGGACCTCTGAGAGACCGATTGACTTGTAGAATCGGGAAAGTAGGAGATCATCTCATGCCTAGTTCACTCTATTAGCTTCAAGCTGAGGCTATGTGATACCTCAACGTAGTTTATGGCAGTGAATGTGTACCGAATGGGCCGAAATTAGAAGCTCGAAATCCTGCAGGCAGCATTAGAGGTCGATTAGAACTCTTATCGCCATATCTTAAAGTAGACATGAAAATGTCTTCGGTATGCCGCTTCTCATTCAATCTATGGTTATGGAGCCTTTAGATTAGATATGACTGTTCACTCGACCTTTTCCTGACAAGAATCTTGTCTCTGCAGGAGTAGAGCGAGAGACGTCGTTGTCTGGTATGGAGCTCCCACTCCAAAGCATGGGCAATCAAGTATGCAAAAACTCCCTTGAGCTATGTGGTTTTTGAGTATCGCTGACACTAGCGTACAGCACTGGCAACATGTGCACTGAGAGCTGAGGGTGTAATGGCCACAGATGATTGCCTGTCCTTCATCTGACACTTTTGTCGGTCGCTCTGTGCAGGTTCTTCTTCGATCAATCCTGTGAGGATTTCTGAAGTGGCCGTTCGCAGTGTCGAATACTCATCGCTAGTGATCAAAGGCAATCTTAATATCGCAGGTAGCAACTCAGAGCCATCCCTATATTAGCGCTGCCGTGAAACTTGTGCGGGTCTAGTGTGCCGCAGGCATGCGATTGCGGGTGCAGTTGCAAGAGCATGGGTGAGGCTAGAGATTCTTCTCATCAGTCCCCTTCCGCTCTTCTTCGTGTCTAGTTTGCAACGTGAGGCGTCACTAGAATTTTCGGTCTTCAGGGTAGACAAACCTCTAGGATCAAGCGCGAATACCACAAATTCGCCTTCTAGGCCGGTATCTCGATAGAAAGGGTCCACGATTCGAAGAATAGCACTTAAATTCATCGCCCTTGCATACTTGCAGACTCCACTGGAGAAATTTTCCTTTCCGATCTCTTCAACAAGCACCTGGGTTGTCAATCTGTAGTACAATCAGAATAATGATTCCGATCTCAAAATTTCATTTGATGTAGATCAATCCGAGTCACTTAACCGAGACCATACTAACAGAATTGTTGCAAATAGGACCAGCCATGAGCGCTTGCTGATAGAAGTGCGTGGTACAATGACAGGGAACGAGAGAGTAAACTACCATTCTCGAAGATGAAGGACGACAATAAGAAGGCGATGGCGCCAAATGATGAAGCATGGATACCAACGCGAGGTCGAGGGTTCCAGAGCAAGGTGGTGTATGCAATGTGCTTCATTGCGGCAATCTGCACAGTCACTTTATTTGCGTTGAATTCGTCCACATTAGACCTAAGCACCAGGTTTGGCGCGGTCGGTGGCCGGCCCGTCTATGGCCCGAAGAAGATGACCCCGGAGGAAGTACGCAAACACCTCGCCGAAGTCGACAGAGGCATGAAGGCCTTTCTCAACGCCAGCAAGCCATTCACGAAATTTGGACCTCCCGTGGTAGGCTGGGATGAATACCGAGCCGACGTGATCCGGCGATCCACAAACTCCTCCTCTGGCGTGAACCCTAAACCACGCATCATGCTCATCACGAGCTCACATCCGCGGAAGTGCGATAACAAGCAAGGCGATCAAATGCTCCTAAAGTCGATCAAGAACAAGTTGGATTACTGCCGACTCCACGGCATCGAGGTTTACTACAACATGGACAAAATTGATGACGAGATGCTCGGGTGGTGGGTGAAGACGTTCCTCACGCACATGCTCATGAAGCAGCATCCTGAAATTGATTGGTTCTGGTGGATGGACAGCGACGCCATCTTCACAGACATGACGTTCGAGCTCCCGCTGAAGAAATACGAGAAGTACAACATGGTGATGCACGGCTGGGAAGACAGCGTCTACGAAACACGCAGCTGGTTAGGCTTAAACGCCGGCGTCTACTTGATCCGTAACTGCCAATGGTCCATGGATTTACTGCACGCGTGGGCGCCAATGAGCCCGAAAGGAAAGATCCGTGACGGCGTAGGCAAATTCCTCACCAAAGCACTTCCTGACCGAGGCAAAGGCGAAGCCGACGATCAATCTGGCTTGGTGTACCTCATGGTTACAGACAGAGAGCGATGGGGAAACAAAGTGTATCTCGAGAGCTCCTACTACTTCCAGGGCTATTGGAAAGTGCTCACCGAGAGGTTCGAGGAGATGATGGCGAAGTACAAACCTGGCATTTACGGTGACGACCGGTGGCCATTTGTGACACATTTCTGCGGCTGTGAATTTTGTTGCGGCGCCATTAATCCGGAATACACTGTTGATAGATGCTTGACGCAAATGGAGCGCGCAGTCAACTTCGCGGACAATCAAGTTCTTGAGCGATACGGCTTGGTCCACAAATCGTTGAAGTCTGCCGAAGTGAAGCCAACGAACAAGAACCTATCCGCAAACGCTACAACTACGAGTACGGCTTCACAGAAGAAGGCAGTGTAGGCTCAGTCAGGTAGCAACAACTTAACTTTTCCACCATTATCCTCAGTGCTTTCAAAAGGAACGATATTACAGATAGAAAGATGACGTCCGGTAATGGATAACAAGTAGGAGAAACAGATCAGTAACCAATGCTAACCGACTCAACAAATTCAACTGATTTTTCAAATTCCCGAATCCTGTCAGATTGTCAAATGCTTGTAAGAGAGTGAGACAAGGACGTCCAATAAGAAACCGAACGGTTGCAAACAAGCTTACATGTCTAATCTCGAGTTCTTAAATTTTGCAGTGCCGTGTAATGCAGGGATGTTGAGTCATATCATAGATGAGCGCAAAAGATGAAAACGACGTCCGGCATTGAAGAAAGAGGAGTCGCAGTTCTAGAGTTCGCCTTCATGCTTGTACTAGTGGCCGATTTTTTTGCCAGGAGATCGATACTATTCATTGGAGAATAATCGCCGACGTACTTGCCTGCCCCGGATTGATCGATAGACAGTCAATATGGAAGGGAGCTATGGCTATGGCGGACAAGTTCAAGCTCAAGCAAGCTCCTTCATTACCTAAAAAGCACTTCGACGTCCTTGAACCAAACTGGTTCTGGCGGTGTCTTTAAGGCACCATCCGTAGATGTAGACAGGACACCGGCCTGGGATCTATCCCACACCTAGATGATGAACACTAAGGTCTCACATTCAGATCCTTGGTTGTATAATTAAGTTATGAATTAATTGTCATAAATTGCAAATAATTGTGATTGTTTGTTGGTACCCATTAAGAGTGTTTGGATCATGGAAGTGCTCAAGTTGTGAACTATCTTAATTCATTGGATTTAATAAAAGTACTACGTTGCAGTGGAGCTATGATGTTCATGTTCCAACTATAAGACCTTAAGATCATCTAAAAGTGAAATTGCAATTTTTATCAATATAACCAACTCAAGCACATGGCTAAATCGATCCACCCAAGCACGCGACTGACCAACAGAGACACACCAACACAGACTCAAACCGCACCAACAGAGACTCAAACCGTAGACGTGTGTCACCACCGACAAGGACAAACCATAGACGTGTGTCACCACCGACAAGGACCGGACTGTCGACATTCGACATTACATTGGCCACAGCCCAACGTTAATCTCGCTCGTGTTTAGGGACAATGCTAATTAGAATTGATAGAAATTTCATCATATACAAGAAGTCAAGAGCCGATCCTCTTCAGTCCACAAATTACAACATATACACTAACTAAAGGTTGCAAACAAATCCAATAGAACGTCGTGCGTAGAGCTAGATCTAGAGTTGCAGTTAACCACAAGTGCCACAATAATGCCAATTTAAGAATATTACTCCTTTTATCTCATAAAAACACCATGATCTGCTAAAAATGGCTCATTTTCTAGATGGTCTAGATTACTCATTGACATAGTTGTATATAGTTTGGATGTTGAGGATTACTCATCAATATCAAATCTTGGTATTATTGTGAGACAATTATGTGAACCAAATCATGGTGTTTTCTTAAGATGGAGGGAGTATCATGTTTCTAGATAGATAGATAGAAAATCCGGTCCCTTTCTAAGGGGCCGGCGTGAATGAAGTGTCCGCTCGTAATGCTAATATCCCGATGGCTACCGGACAAGGGGAAATTGGAACAATACTACTTCCCCCTCTCGAGGGTGGACACTATAACCACACTAGTTTCTAGCCTAGTTACTAGTGCCTTGAAGATACTTGACATAGTATCCCCCCAAAGGTCTTTGAGGTACCCATACAACAAGGTCAAGAGACCCCCCACAATAGTTGGGTGGACTATAGTGGTGAGCACCACGCCGGCATGGGGAATAGAAACCACGACCTCCTCATTGGGGGCCTAAGCCCTAACCACCAAGCCAAGGCTTGTGGTGCCTTAACATGTTTCTACCATTATATTCCACCTTTGATGGAAATGGAAACCTTCACCTTTGTCGTTTTAGCAAGCTTTGGTAGTGTAAGTCCAAGTTCAAATTGCACAGCGATGCGCGCATCAACTAAGTGAATGCTCTGCTGAAGCTCCTTAGCAGGTCCAGTCCTAGTCTTGTCCTTATTACATTTAAACATGTTGATTGCAGCAAATTGATGGTAAGTCAACCTAAAGGAATGACAACTGTTAGGTGTAGATTCTCAAAATCCAACACTAACGTGAGTATGTAGGAAGTTCCTATCATTCCCTCGTCTTGCAGAGGTTGACTTCAATAGTTTACAAGAACGGTTAAATGATAGATCATAACCTTCAATTCGCTGAGCTAGTCTAATAAGCTAGTCATTCGATATAGCGAAGCAAAACGTACATTTACTGCTACTGAAAATTCTTAGGCTAAGACAATCCTAGCCAATTCTGAACATGAATTTTGAGTCAACAAACGATCGGACATGAGACTAGCAAGAGTCAAACATCAAACAAAATACACAAAAGTAGCGGTCGCTTCAGGAGAGAGGAAAAAATTCTTGGTATAATCAAAGTAACACCCTTTCCAACTGGACAAGGAGTACATACAAGGCTAGCTCTTAAATAATGTCAGGTCCGGTCAACTCTACTAGTCAGGTCGCCTACATGTGTCGGGTAGGTCTCTATGTGCTGATACTGAGTTTACTGACACTCTCTAACTCCTCTAACTCATACCGGTAGTGAAATTGGACCGGGTATCGACAAGTCTAGACCTAGCTTAAGAGAATATCTGACATAAATGCTATTAATATTGCCCTCCCTCCGAGCTAAGTACACCCTTGTGGACTAAGACTAAGGTGCCCGGTTGCGGAAATAATCTACTAGCCGATACTTGTACGGACAATGTAAGCGCACCAAATAGTTGATCATTGGTAGCGATGAGTTGAAGGTGATCGGTTGGGAGCTAATTAATGATGACGAGGGAAAAACCCTTCAATTGTACCTTGAAGAATGATAGGAAGATCAGTCATGATGATTGATTGTGTCCTAAAGTGGAATGTTCTCTAAGGTTGAGTGACGTACAAGACTAGTCTTGTACAGTGGTGGCTCATCTTCATCCGACGAGAGTGGTATGTACGATTGTAATTGGAGCTATAAAGTGCAAAATTGGTGCTCTGAACTCATAGGTCGAAGTCAGTGGAGCTCCTTTTCTACAAGGAAATTGATCGGATTGGCATGGCGAGTATCGGTTGCAGGTGGGGTGGTCGGGTTGTTCATGATCTGAAAGGAAAGAAAGTCATCATGTAGGTTAAACATATTAGTGAATAATAGAGATTCTTGCTGCATACGGCAAAGTGTCTCAGTTGATAGGCCTGTATTTATCTTTGGCTCGGATAACATAGGTGTCGGGCTTAGAGTCGGTGATGTGGCAAGGTTGGTTGCAGTTGGTCCTGATGAGGCATCACTTGGTGAGGTGCTGCTAAGAATGTTGGATTTTGAACCCATGGTAATTGGTAAGCTTTTTCTCAATCAATTTCTATTGAATCATTTGTATCCATCATTAAATTTCTTACTCAAGCGCCATGACCGATGGCATAGACGACCGCTTTGTAGATAAGCAATATTATGAGTGGTTCAAAGAGTACCTACATATTCGCCATCTCGTATTGAAGTATATCAATCCTGTTAACAAGGTAATGCAATTGCCTATTCTATTTCTGTAGCTATATTCTATATTTTCAATGCTCAGATTGAGCACACAAGTGCTGGAGATTGGAGCAGGATCCTCCATACTAACAGAAGACATGTATAGAGATGACATCACGCACATCAATTGGTGTTGATTGTATGCAGGAGCAATTTCCTTATCTAACAACTCTTGATCAATCAATTCCTCATTTAGTCACTTCTGCGTAAGTGAACAAAGCAACGAGACTAACTAAGAAAAACTCTATCAAGTATGATCGTCTCTGAAGCCAAAGCCGACATGCTGAACTTGCCATTTGATGATGAAAACTTCGACGTTGCGATCGAAAAAGCCGCCATGGTTAGACCCTCTACTCACACGCCAATTGCGTTTACTTTATTGCACTCTCCTAATGGTTTCATAGTTACTTTGTGATCCTCACATAAAAACACACAAAGAAGATAACAAAATTTAAGAAATTGCAGTATATGAAGATAGTATTCTGTACTTCAATATAAAGAAATGACATTGTATTTGGGGACGAAGATTGATAGGTTATTGACCTTGGTGGCATAGGGATTTTTTTGTCGACAGTGGTGACCCATGGAACCGAGAGCCCAAATATGGCAACTGTGTGCATACCATACTTTATGACAACCCCTCTAAATAATGACTGCAAGAACATGGACATACAGGGAAGCATAGCAATCATCCGGGAAGTCGCAGTATTGCCGAAGGTATGCACCACGACTGGATCCTCCTCGAAAGTACCATCTCCGTTACTTCGCACTCATTAGAGTTTTACAGGAATGCAAGTATCAACATATATATATATATATCACTCCTTTTGTTTGTTTTCTCAAGCTTAGCATGTACAAAGAATTTGCTATGCTTTCATCCTCTTTCTTTGCTATACACAAGGACTGCACTTATTTTAGGTCATTTTGGTTCGAAAGAGTTTACGCAATGAACACATTGATTAATCAACATGATTCAAAGAACTCAATGGCTGCTACGGGATTAAAGTGACAATCTTCAGCTCATGCAGGAAGCTTTCGTGTTGCCACCGTGGGTGGGTCTCTCCTTGATTCCAAAGCTTGGAATGCGGGAATACGTGCAAATCAACGTGGAGAGTAATTGTTTTAGACTTTCACCAGTATTCTTCTTTTGAGTTTGCAATTTAGGCAGTTGTATGGTTATGTGTTTAATGATTGGTGGTGTTTATCGTGTAGAACAACAAGCCTTGACTTGCACCTTCTGCTAAAGTTTGTAGGCAATAAGATTCTAATGAAGAAAAATGGTGCTCAACTAACTGATATGGACAATGTTGTAAGCTTAATTGGAGGGTTTGCTACCGCTACTATTGGCATACTCAAGAAAACATATAATATTCCTTCCACAACAACAAGATGTCTTCTTTATTCCTTGTATGACAGAAGCAGCAATGGCGATCCCTTAGCGAATGAAGAGAGTGCACAAATATTCAATGTCGAAGTTGGCCAGGTTTGAAGCGCAGAGGATGGCGGATGAAGAGAAGAAGCAACTAAACACTCTTTCTGATGAACAACTTACAATGGAGTGATCCAACAAATGTAATGCAGACTTCTAGGTATAGATAGACAGAGACATACTAGATATGTACATTTTTCACAAAATGTACATTTTTGAACATATATCATAAAAATTCCTTAATTATATTGTGACTAAATTTTCCAACTCTAAATGTGAAGTAGATGATTTATGAGGAAAGTGTCTTAAGCCCTGAACTCATGGTGTTTTGACACATGGCATGCACCTTTAAACTTACCTTTTTACCTTCATAATCTTACCTAGGTAACTTCATATAGTTTACCTCGCACATGACAATCGTTGCCATGTGCTAGTCACATGGAGCACATTACAAAACTTGAATTTGTACACTTGCATTATGCATTAAGTTTGCCATGTGGTCCACATCACAAAACACCCCTCTTTCTAGTAGTGGGAGGAGCGTTGTCGTCGACTATATCGGGGTTCCCCTTGTGTTGCTCATCCTCGTTATTTGTTTATTTGTCCTTACCATCGTCGGCGTCTATGGAAATGACTTCATTGTCACTCATTAGGATATACACCCAAGGTTGTGAACCGATGGCAATAGTTAAGTCTTCTCTTATTTTTTGTCCTCGTAGGAGTATTTTAAGTTCAAATAGAGTTTTTGGATCTTGTCAAGTTGTTATGGTAGATGACGTTTTGTGTGCGATTTTGCTGAGGTGTTGTGGTCAATAGCAAGATGCGTTGGCGAGCTACCAGTTATAGCTAGTGCTTCATGATGCGCAGTTTGTCGACTTGTTTGTTGCAAATCTTCAGCTTCTTCGAGAGTTCCTTGTTAATTTTGACTATAGACAAGATGAGTTCATTAGCCTTCTTGAATTTTTTCTTAGGAGCCAGTAATGTCGAGTGGTTGATTTCCGTCTTCTGTCCACTGCTGCTCAATTGTGCTTCCATGCTCTTCACCCAAGCGCGTGTGTTGTCCACCTCCTGTTGACAAAGATGAAGGGCAGTAGTCGTCTTGGCAAGGGTCGACTAGATCTGCTCATTCTTATTCTGTACAGTATCCCTTTGGGTAAGTGCGACATCGAGGTAGAAATCAGTTGTATGCACGCTGTGATGCGAGGACTCCGCCCCCTTCTTGAAGAGTGCTCTGCATTTGTGCAGCCAACCGGATGTCGTCAAAGATGTCCTTCTGGGTGCGTGTAGCGACTTTTTGAGTCGAGTCAAGTTAAAACTTGGAGTGAGGTGTGACAATCTTGCCATGCTGCAACTTGTATTTGTAGAGAGTCGGGTGTGAGTGGCGTTCGAGGTGACGGTGTCTGTTCTTGGCGAGTTGAAGATTGTTCTGGGAACCGATGTAAAAATTGGAGCGGGTGGCATAAACTCAAGTGGCGGCTCAAGACCATTAGGAGAGTTGAGGTCAAATTTGTCATCTAGAGTGCTCCAACTGCTTCGTAGGTAGAACAGTCAGGGATGTTGCTGATGAGCGGACAAAATGGGTTGGGCTCGATATTGGTATGACTACCGTGTTAGTAATCGTCAATTATAGTCTACGTGGCAAAAAGTGTTGTTATACTATTGATGTATGTCAATGCGTTCAAATTATAATCTCAGCCCAAAGAACTAGTTAGCTCATTAACTCCTAAGATCCTTGGGTGTTTTTGAAAGCTTAAAACCTCAAAACCCCAATCTTCTACCTCTATGCACTTCAAGAGGTGCGAAACGATTTATTTTTTCTTTTTTTAACTTTCAACTGTAAGATCTTGTACCTAAGACTATTTTTAGTATCTTATTTAAAAGTTGACAAATGGATGTTTACCATTTGAGAGATCATAACATCCAAAGTTTGTCTACTAAGTTCTTTTGGGCATTGTTGAGATTATTTTTGACACTTTTGGAGGCTGCTATCGTAAGATTGGTACTCTTTTATGACTTGGGGCCCCTTGAAACTTAAGTAGTGCTTTTGTATAAAGATACTTTCAAAAAAGAAATTCAAAAGATTCTAAATTTAAACCGCCCCAGTTTGGCTCGCAAACCAAGAATTGTCGTGGAAGATTCAAAAATTAATATCTGGCTTTACAGACTTCACGACATAGTCTTAACAATACATGGAGAAGCTAATAAAATCTTGGGCAAAAATATTACTTTTGACCTATTCATCTAGGCTTCCCAAAATAGCAAAAGCCCCATTTGGTCCTCTTGGATCTTTAGGGATTAAAAATAACACTGCCGTATGAATGCATAGGCAAGAGTGTTTGATCATAGGTCTTATCCCTTTAGTGCCATCATTACATAAAGCCGAGTGCAAATGGGACTTATGAGACACTTTACATTGGGAATGTCCGCAAGCCATTTCACTCACATTTTGAGCCTAATTGGCTCAATAGACCGCTTGGAGAACACATTAAACAATTAGTAAAGTGGAGGCCATTTCCCCCATGTGTAAAGTCCTTAAGACCAATCCATACAAGAAAAAGCAAGGCAGTGTGGCCAATTCGTATAATTAGCTACATTCTATGCTTTTTATTAGTTCACAATCAAGTACTTTAGTGAAATAATAATTTTGTAATGAAATCAAGCAATGGCCTCTAGGTCATGATATGGCCTTCCATTCTTGTATCTCCCAACTTTGGAGCACGGACCGTGTCATAACTTGTCTCCCATCCATTATGGTATACTTTTAGAAATTTGGCCTTGACTCCCCATGTTAAGCCCTTTCAGACCAATTTCAAGAAGTGGACCAACCATAAGAGAGCATTTTGTCATGAATTGGCACCATTAATGGCTTGGCCCCTCGTGTAAAACAGCCCTTATTATCGCTCACTACGATCTAATACGTAATAGTTCCCATTTTAAATTTCTATGAACTCACAACAAATTATTCAAGGTGCCATTTCAACCTTTAAACACCCAAATGTTGAAAAACGACATTTTGCATGAAAGGTAGACACTTTGAACAACCATAACTACTTTATATGCAGTCTGATTTTGACATGGGTAGTTTCCCCAATGAAGTCTAGTTTGTGTGGTAAAAATTGCAAAACCATACAAGAAAGTACGAATTTAGTGAAGGCAACTCTTATTTTTATGTTTTCAAACATGCCGCATGTTTTACTATTGCAAGCCAATCCAATGTAGTATTTCATCATATACTTTTACATAATTATGATCTTAAGATGGGATCCAACAACTTCGTAACTAGGATAATTTTGATATTGGATCTGCAATGATGTTTCTATACTGAAAAAAAGAGAAGATATAAGGATTAAGTACACTTTTTTTTTTTTTTTTTTTGACACATACGACCTCGAGATTGAGAGTCGCAGCAATGGACTGACTCTGACTCTAACCCATGCGACCGGTTTGTTTTTCCGGAATTACAAGCATGGACATCCCATCGGGGTGCAAGTGAAGGTTGATCGAATGGCATCTTTGCCTCCACAGAGGATCGATCTTGTGACCTCGTGGGTTCAACCATAAGCACCTACCACCTGCATCCGTCTTACGGGTAGTTTATAAGGTCATTTCGGACCCGATTATGGTAGAGCAGCCAAAAATGGCGCAGTGCCGAAAATGGAGCCCTAGTAATCTTCACTGTCACGTACATAATAGCTTCTCCATACAACAGTACCATGTACACACTGCGAAGATTATAGGGCGTCACTTTAGGGCACCATTTTAGGAACACCTATATTTCCATCTTTGAAAATTCATTACTTACTGTAGAAGAGTCGAAAAATGATGATTCCACTTGCTCTAGTTTTCTACTAATTTTCCACATGCACAAAAATTGCTTGCACTGGCAACATTTCTGTAGATTTTCTGTGCTGAAAATTGCGCCATTATAGGACACCTTACCATAAGTACACTTATGAACTCAACTTCCACAACTTCTAGTTTACGTTTAATTCCAAAATTAATGATTCCAATTAATTCCAATCTCCTACCCCACTTTACACTTCTTCTTCCAAAACTGCCACTCCCGAATGAGCTTGCCGATTCGTGCGGTTATCGAGCCTCCTACCGCAGGAGTGTGCTCGAAAGAGAAAGGCCTGTGCTCGAGGATTCAGAAGTGGATACGCAGGCTGCATTTGAGGAATTGCAAGGGTTCCCTTGGCGATGGCGCCTTTACGGGCATTGCTGGCTTCGGCCCTCACGTTTGAATTGCCCTTTGCCGCCAATTCGGGTCCATTCCCCGTCACTGTCAATCACTCCCATTCTCGGCGCCATAGCTTAGCTCCAATTCGCGTTGTGTCTTCTCACCAGGTAATCACTTGCATTTGAAATTTGAACTCCGCGTTAGGCAAGCAATTTTCTCTTATTCCAGCAATTGGAGCATTTTCTAATGTCTGTGCGTCCTCGTTCGGATTATTGTAACTTGAGTCCTTTTGCTTGAGCAATGTCGATTGTAGAGCCTTTTGTGTCTTCCACCAGGCACTCACTTGCATTTGAAAATCTAAACTCGCTTCAGGTAATTGCCCTTATTCCAGCAATGGAACTCAAATTGGAGCGTTTTGACATTTCTGAACTCATTCTGAAGAGGCTCTTGTTGTAACTTGAGTCCTCTTGCTTGAGCAATGTTGATTCGTAGAGCCTGTTTAGAAAGAGATATTGAATCAGATTCGCAGCTGATTGTGGACAACTGTGAGTAGCGAACAGACGTGGACGCGACGACATCACGAGACACTACTTCGAAATTGGCGTCAGTACTTGTCGCTGGAGCTTGTGCCTTAGCTATTGGTTGCTCTACTCCGCACTGTAATCGCGCTACTGCCGTTCTCTTGATATTTGGAAAACGTTGGAGATTAAGATAGTAACTGTTTGGAAAGTTCGTGTAGTGAAGTATTAACAGTAATCTAATCGTTAGAATCTGGTGGGATGGACGATGAGTGTGGCGAAACAAGTTCTAGAAGGCTCTCAAGAATCAAGATGATTTTGATTACAGGCACCAATTTCATTCTATCAGTTATGTATTTCTTGAGCCTTTTTTATGCGCAGTGGCAGCAGCGTACGCAGCGGAAGGAGTAACTGACGAAGCTAGTACAAATTTTCAGAGGAGTTGTGTTGGTTGCCACGCAGGTGGTGGCAACATACTGCAACCAGTACGTCTTAACTTCTTTGCAAGGAGAAGAAGATTGTCTTATAATGTGTAGAAATTAGATTTTGTTCTCACGACATGTTCTCAAGTGAGTACTTGCATGTGATTCTAGCTGATGCAGATCTTGGCAAATTCAGAATCCTATCTAGCTTATGACATTTTTTGGTGCGTTGGCTTTTTTTTGAATCAGAATGCTACACTTTTTGCCAAGGATCTGGATAGGTAAACTTGCCGTGAGAAGCGATTGTCTTTCAGGACAAAGTTGACTCTTACATCGTGAAATTCATGAATTTGATGTTGGTGAGAGGTTCTTATGCTCTGGTGCATAATTCCAATTGTCTTACACCAATTTGGCCGGAAGCGCAATTTCACATTCTATATTACAGAAAACTAATAGAGTTTTTCCACGACTCGCCAGGAATGGGATGGCCAACCCAGACGAAATATTTCAAATTACGTACTTTGGAAAGGGGCGAATGCCTGTAAGTTACTACTCCATCTATACCTCTAAAAGCTACCAGATTAGAGCCTTTCATTGTGTCAGGGATAGTGGTTCGAGTTTCATTTCAGGCTGCTTTGGGATAGCTATCTGACAGTGACTATGTGGGCACTACTGTAGGGATATGGCGAGAAATGCACACCCCGGGGGCAGTGCACATTCGGGCCACGACTGAGTGACTCAGACATTCGAGCACTGGCTGAGTTCGTAAGACTGCAAGCTGATCAAGGGTGGGCAGCCAAATAAGGACAACCTGTTTTCCAGGGACTTAGCAGTCAAAGCTACCTCCTCAACCCATTTTTCATAGCTGTTCTTGTGTAGATCGTTGCACGTTCTCGTGACTGTGAGCACAAGAAATCTCAAGTCTGTGCACAATATGTCAATCTTTTTGCTTTATTGAGGTAATTCGTAAGCAAGCCTTGTTCTTTATGCCACGAGATTGTGAGCAATTCTAGGCTACGATTTCCGTCGACGGCCTCTAACCTGCCTTTTGGTATATACAAACTCCTCCACTTTCTTGACTTTCGGTGCATTACGTAAGGATTTCCTCACAGGTTTGGTGCCTTTCACCTCCTCGATAGGAGCACTGGTGGTTTTGCTTTGGTCGAATAAACATGGCTCTAGATCAAGCCACTCCAAGGCCTCTTGTTTCCCATTTTCATATTCTACCTGCGTGTTTTCACAAATTTTCCTTCTAGTTAGCATGCGTAGAATGCATAAATATCGTGGGCGCCATTGCTGGAGACGTGTTCATCCTTGAGTAATGGTTTGATTATAAAGAGATCATCTTCATATTAATATGAGGATTGCAGTACCTGATACAGACGAGAAGAGACATCGTACGAGCAGACATGGCCTTCAGAAATAACTCGACTCCCATTCGCCTTCCTTATACGCCTGCCCACTATTGCTTCACCCGCACCAAAATCCTTCCTGGCCCCTCCTTCACTGTTACCCCTCCCAAAACACCATACGCAGACATCTTCAACCAGCGTACTGACTGAACTTGATGCCTAAAAACTTCGCCATTCTCATTAAACTGTCTAAGTAATTTCTCTAAGAAAAACGAGGTCTAAAAATTCAACTTTGAGCAAGCCTTTTTTGAAATCGAATCTTAACGAGGCTCAGAGATACACAATATTTGGATGCTAAACAAGGTGGGAACCTGGAGTGGGATAGAAAGACCTGGATTTCTCGAGTGCTGTTCGTGCTTTTAGCTTCAGGCGGGATGGGCCCATGCATTCAACAGCCAGGCTTGGCAATCCGGCTGGTGCCTTCCGTTTGCGGTCCAGCTCAAAGAACAGCAGCTTCTGAGCGGAGGAGTGCGGGGGCTGCACTACGTCCTCTCCTTTGTTGGGACTGTCCATCTGGACATCATCTTCTGGCGTAGGGGCCATGGATTGCGAAGGAGTGTCCCCTTCCTCCTCATCCATCTGTGCCAGCTGAATTGCCTCATCTTCAGCTTCTGATGGCGAGAATTGGGATGGTGACGGAGTTGATGATTCTTGCCGATTTCTCAGTTGTTTGGCTGTCTCAGCGTGCTGCAATCGAGTGACTGCCGTCGATGGTGATAAACGAGGCTGTTTATATATTCTGGGTTTCTTTTCACAGATTTTGAGAGGTCCACTTTTAAAAGCTGTGGAAGGTGAGGCTTGCGACTTTTTAAGGTGAGCCTTCTCTGGACCCTTCAAAAACGCTTGTAATGGGGATAAGTGCTGGGAAGTTGAGGGAGTGGGGGTTGGAGTGGTTTGTGTCTCCTTGCCTCTCTCTTGATCCCCTTCCCCGTCCGACTCGTCATCTTTCAGGCTTTCTGATAACTGTAGATGCACCAACAGAATAGGCCAAGTTGTAATGCAAAACTTGGTTCTGAATGTGGTTTTCAGAATCTGAATTTTGAATAGCTCTAGTATCCTCTTGGCGACATGAGTTAAAGCATCAGGAGTCTGTATAATACCTCAACATCAGCAGCGGCGACGCTGAATGGACCTCCTTGATAGATAGGAATGCTGCTGGAGGCCTCCGTTGACGCCTCGCTTTGTTGGGCGCTGGGATCTGCGGAAGTGCACGTCTCTGCAAGTGTTTGTTTTCTACCACGAATAAGTAATTACATCATCATTGCATATACCCGAAACGATGCTTCTGGAGTTCATATTATCTAATATTGTGTTTCAGTATTCTCATAAAATCTGAAGTGTTGCAATGCTGCTTGCTGCCTGAGTTTTCAAGACTCTGAGAGCAGCCGAGAGTGAGACAGAAGCATGTGTTATCCCTAATTGCGAAAAATTTGTTGGAAACATGCATACCAGGTACTGGTGGAATGTTGCCAGCTTCTTCCACACGGCCTGACATAAATTTGCTCCATGTTTGCCCCATTTAACCGTGTCCAATCCGCCGTGCCACTTCCGTGAGCTTCTGACGGCTGAAGCTATTAACGACTTCAAGCCAATGTTCGTCCGTCCTATGCATCTACCCGTCCATTGTCGGAGTGGGTTCTTGACTTTTACATATCCATGAACTCATTACTTTTGTAAATTTAGAAGCCTGTGTTTAACGCTCCTGGTGGTTTCTGCAGTGCTCCCAATGCTGCCTGCAGCGTTGTACACCACTATTCTTCGGAATTAGGTAACCCTCACGCTTCCGAAATAGCCGCCTCTGCTGCAGAATAACTGCCATGCAACCCCATGCCGGCTCCGTCCTCTCAGCAGAAACGTATCACCACCACCAGTGTCATCTGCCAAATTCCAAAGGAACCAAATGAATCAATCTCCCACTGCCCTAATGCACCCGGATTTATTTTTGGGCACCTGAATTGTTCGACGGCGTTGTAATTGAGATCCAAAGAGGTTGAACAGAGGCTGACAAGTTGGTGTTAACTCAAACTGAAATGAGGTTAATTCGTTAGTTCCATGCAGACCCCAAGTGGAGTCTTAACCCGTAGGCCACTTCCAGGTTTCAAAACGAGAGCCGGTGTACGTAAGTCCATATGACGGAAAAGGGAGGAGGTGTGGTCAGTGCCTCTTGGGCCTTCACTATCCCGAATTAAAAAAAGCATCATTCCGGATTCCCGCAGCATCATCGTTCGTCGCCGTTTGCATGCAGCTCTGCTGTTGTTTCTGCAATTCTTGAAACCTAGGTGGAAGGCTGTCGAATCGTGTGGAGCCGTACTAATAGAGAGTTTGTACAGAGAGCGGTGACGGAATGGAGGGAATTTTGCAGGAGCCAAAGAGTTCAATAATGTGCTCAAATTGAGATTCTTCGCGTGGATGCGTGATGATCACTATAATCTTTTAGGGTTTAGGAGACAATGCGCAGTGCCAGAAGTGAAATTCTAAGCGATCAGGTCTGTTGACGTCAAGAGAGATGAGGTTCATGACGTTTGTATCGGCGTTTTAATTTTTGAAATACACTCTTCGACATTATGGCCGTGGAGCTGCTCGCCACGGATAGTCCTGCGGAGAAGGAGTCGGAGGGAGAGAGACTTTCCTCGAATCCTACAATCAAGGACAACTTTGGGCCGGACACAGCGAGTGCAAGCGGTAAGCACGTCAGAACTTCCCATCATTGATCTCGAGCAAGTAATACCGGACCTGCATCACGAATTAGGTCACATTCCACAAACTCATTCATCAGTAGGTTTCAAATTTTGGAGACAAACGTCCACATTACGTCTCCACTGTTGGACGCTGAAGACGAGTCTAAAAGAGGGCAGTGGCTAATTTACATGCTTGGGCTCACCGATCGGACGGCGTTTTCGTGACGGGGAGATGTGCCCTGTTCATGATATGCACGCCATCGATTCATGTCTATGATCGAAAGTGTACATCATTGTAATAATCGAAATTTCATGAAGCTAAGCTCTCAATAGATAACTTCTGAGGCGAAGTAGAGGTTGTGCAGAGGAAGTCTTGATTTCGTACTGATTCTATCTCATAATATTAAATACTTGAAGCTAGAGTTGGGATTGAAGTTTCTCCTTTTGATCTTCCTTCTAGTTCAGGTTTCCGAATTTCTTGAAATCTTTCGTTTTATTTACTGGCTGACAATGCCCCTTTTCGACAAAAGTCTTGCAATTTTTTCTTACCTGGACGGCTCTACATTGCATTGCTTCAGAAATGTTGTACGAGAGGAAACGAAAGTACCCAGCTCTTCGAACAGGGAGGGGTTTTGGGAGCCATGGATTAGTATCAAGGTCACATGGTGAGAATTAGCATGCTCTGAAAGGACTTGCCGCTTTAAGCTGTTCACTGTGTCAATTTTGAATTTAGGGCTTGCCCTTTACCTGGTACAGAAGGTGAAGATGCAGAAGTGTGGCGACCAGCAATTGCTGTCGAAATATTTTTGACTTTCCAATGGGTTTTGAAAACATGATGCTCATCATGGGCAACTCCTCATCATAGATCCCCATAGAAGCCGCTAACCATTAGTGGTTTGTAAATTGTAATCCTTGTGCATGAGGTTGAGGAATGTTTCAAGAAGGTGGATACTACTTTTCCAGATGAATTGACCAATTATGCCTTCCCCAGCGGAATTCTGTATTGTTGTATCTGAAAAAGCTGAAATATCGAAATTAGTGGTTACTAGGTCGAAACGGAAGTATAGCATCACATCTTACTTCTTTCGTCAATATATTACTTTGATATCAGCCCATAGAAGTTACTATATATTTATACTAAAGCTTAGGTTCCTATCATTCTTTATAAATATGCGACATAGATCCACACATCGCAGAAATCATATACATGACGAAGTAGGTGATACGTTTGAGCCATAGAACGCTCCTTGTCAAACTCTTAATTCTTGCCTTCTGAGCTGTTGCTTTGACGATGATGATACAGAACTCAGGCCAGGGCTATATCAATTGCTGGGTACGGAGGAGCTTGCTGACGCACATAAGCCTGTTCGTCTTTCACCATGCGGATTAACAGACGCTATTGTACCTTCTTATCAATCCGAGGTCTGTTATGGTGCAGAAGATTATGTAATGGTGTGTACTGTTGTTTTTTTTGTACCATTCTTTGTCTCATGCTTTCTCCATGGCCTTATCAAGCATTACAGTTTTCAGATTTACGCTGCTTCGTTTCAGATTAGTTCCTGCTATATCCTCACGGCACGAGCAGATCTCTGTCGATATCTCTAGTTTTCTTTTTCACCGTTAGGTGGAACGTGCTTCTTCTGTTATCCCTGATTTTGTGCATCTTCTATTGCTGAATGTATGTAGCCGAAGTTCACCTCCATCTCTGAGCAGATTTACAGCTAATTTGATTCTGTAAATAAAGTAACTTAACATTGATATTGAGAATTACAGAAGTTCTGTTGATTAGGAGCAATGTAATAGCATCGAAGTATACTAGAAGTAGGCACAAAGTGAGCTGATTTTCTCATTTGAGCCCCTGTTCACATGAAAACAGGTTTCAGCAGATATCTCACCAGGGCGATACAGTGGTCCAATAAACGAGACTTGGCATTTACCTCTGCCCGACATCAACGAGGTCTCTCAACGGTTTGCGGAGTTAGCATCGAATGTAGGACGCCAGCTTGCCAATTTGGTGGGTATGTTTCTATACGAGCCACGAACATCTCCTACGAAGTTTCTGAATATTTGTATCCAACCTGTTTACTTGCTGAAGCAATCTTCCTCCTGATGAAAGGTCTGTCTATACTGTGCAGAGGAGAATGTGACTCGTGATATTCGACGCGCTCTGTTGGAGCAAATTGCTGGCACGTCTACGGATGGTGATCCCGACATGCTTGTTACAGAGCATGAGAGAATGCGTGTGGGTGTGGCTTCTGCTTCAAGTCCTTCTGAAGATGCCCATATGAGATTGTTGGAAAGTGCTTATCTCTTAAGCAATGTATCGGTTGAACGAGCTGCTGCGCTATTCTCTTCTACCAGTGCCGCAATGATAGAAATGGGTCAGCATTTTCTAAGTGTGCCGCCAACCGTCTGGAATGGGTAAGTCCAAGTGACCTCTTCTGGCTAAGTCTCCCAATACGCCAAGAAATTCCACTAAGTTGTTCTGCACCTGCCTTTAGAGTCTGTAGTCAAGTGCGTCACCAACGGGATGGGGATGCAGGTCTTGTATGTTAGGTTGTGAGCTGGCTTGGCGGTTCAGTTTTAAATGCCTGACATTTATCCACGTTGTTGTAACTCGCAATCATGCACACTTGAAAAGGAAAAGAGACAGGTAATCTTTTGTGAGAGAGTGAAATTCGATAACCTCAGCAGGCTTTCACAAGGTCTTTGAGCCGGGAGAGAATACATGCACACAGCTCGGAGGAATACTCCTAGAAGAGCATATTCAAATTTAAGAAAAGCATACATGCAGGCTTTGTACTTTGAGTATCGAGGAAATATTATTTCTAACATCGACCGATACTTTAGTCGTAGTGAGAGGCTGCATGATGTCGAATGTTGTTAGCTTTGTATGAATAGCGTTTCCTGGTTTCTTCAGATTTGTGACACGTATTCAGACGACACTCCGGGGCTCTGCCGATGACATAGGCTGGCTTGTCAACTCTTCCGAGTATCCTCCTGCTGAGGACGGCACCGAAGATTTTTTGAGAGCGTTGGAACAGATTGGGTGAGTTTCCACTTCCTGTCTGATGGTCTTTGACTATTGTTGTGTTTGTTTTACCGATTGCGGGGCTATTGTTGAGGATGAATTTATGTGTAGTTAAAAATAACGCTTTTCTTAGCGTCTTTGAAATGTTAAGTCAATGGTGTGGCTTGTGGCAGGCGTGGCGTGCATACCCTTCCAGACACCCTGACCTACCTCCTTGTTCCAGGTATGTTTTGTACTTCATTGTAGAGAAGGAAGTCTTCGTACATTGCATCCTCACGGTGATTTATCTTCTATTGCAGCTTATTCATATGCGATTCTGCAGGTCTTTTCAGCAACCATGGTCCATTGTATTTCTTCGACACAAAGAACCATTTTGCCAAGTTGGGCTTACCATGTCACATCGCAAAAATTCACAGTGAGGTAAGCTAGCTCCTGCCTTTCATTTTCATTTACAAAGTCTACGTTCACATCATATCCTCCTGAAAAAAAAGTGACGCCACTTGTAGCTGCTAACGATTCACGTATTAACCGAGTGGCATAAGTGCAGTCAGGTGTAGAAAAGAATGCGCGAGAGATCAAAGACCACATTGAGGAGTTGTACAAATCTACAGGCAGGCAGGTGGTCTTATTGGGACATTCTAAAGGAGGTGTAGATGCAGCTGCTGCGTGTTCTATGTTTTGGCCCCAGTTGAAAGACAAAGTTGTGGGTGTCATTCTGGTACAAAGCCCTTACGGCGGCAGCCCGATCGCATCAGACATCTTGCGAGAGGGCCAGATTGCTGATGCCGAGACCCGCCGTCTTATGGAAATTCTGATCTGTAGGATATTCAAGGTGATTTTTCTGCTGCATACTTTTTCAATGTGTTGGTGGCAGGCGACGTGGTAATGCAGGCAACGTTCTAGTTATTCAATTTCTTCTACTTACACCCGTTCTTGAAGGAACTGCCAACTCCTTGCGCCCAACTGTTAGTTCTAGCAAGCATGCTCCAATTCTTTGGCTCTTACATCCTTAGTTTAAGGAATTGTGGAGCCAAATCAAATGACATGTCCTGTGGCATGTAGGGCGACATATTATCATTGGAAGATCTAACATACGACAAACGAAAGGAGTTTCTGGCGAAGTACCCCTTGCCAGCAGATGTTCCTGTTATCTGCTTCCACACGGAGGCAAGTCGGACACCTCGAGCCGTTTCCGTGATGTCCCACATAGCGCATGCGCAGCTGCCATGGCTGCCTGGAATGGCGAGGAGCCGCACTGACGAGAAGGAGGGAGGCACGAAACTGCCCGTGGCTGTGCCTCTGGCGGCAGCTATGGCAATCTGCGCTCTGCACCTGGAACTGAGGTACAAGGAGAAGAGCGATGGGCTCGTAACACGGAAAGACTCGGAAGTGCCGGGGTCGATTGTTGTCAAGCCTGAGAAGAAACTGGACCATGCCTGGATGGTGTATGCCCCGTCCAGGCATGAACCCAACGAGCCTGATGCTGCGCAGATGTGTGAGGCGCTCATTGCTGTGCTCTTGCATCATCATCACCGATGGAAGAGACCTCTTCCTGGTCCACCACCTCAGGCAGATGAAACCATTTTCTCGGATCCGAATGAGTTTCTCACCACCGACGCTGCCAGAAGCTTTCTTGCAGACTCGGAGGAAGAACAGCCTTGCACCACATCAAGTGATGGAGCGGGTACATCGAGCAGTGTGATAGAAGGTGTGGAGAGTATGCGACAAATAGCGGATATGGTTGTGTTGGATGCTATTACTCGTGCTATGCAAGACGAAATGGCTCCTGCCACGAGGGTGCAGAGTAAGGAGAGGAACACTACTGCAGACAAGGTGGTGGACGATACTACGAAAGGTACTCAATCATCAACTGAAGGTAGTACTCAATAGTGTACAGTGTTAATTACAATGAACCCACTGGGTACTTAGTAAACTGTAAAGTTCATGTAACAGTCATTAGAGCTCAAGGCTCTAATTTTTCGAACCTCAGTTCTTGTTGAATTTTTGAGAGAATATGAATTTTTCTTGATAAGGTAATGAAGCCTTGTTTGGTGCTGAACTCAACGTGAAAATCCCGTACAAACCTGTTTAAGAAAATCGTTTGTACTGCATTGTTGGTCCATATGTTAGTATATTCGAGTGTAGGGAAATTTATTTACAGTTCTGGGTCTAAGTGTCACTTACTATGCAGATGTTATCTGAGATGTTATATGAAGTATTCCTAGGCTCTATCACATTCGAATATATCATGAGGATGATAAATTACTTGGTTTTGCGAACCATTTCTTTTGGAAGTTAAGTTGTGCTTTAAGTTGATCTTTTGAAAAAGTTGTATCTTAGTATGATGAACCTCTCTGAGGATGGAATTGTAAGTAAGTCATTTTATGTCAATTTACAATTAACCTTTACATAATGGTCTTCTATTTTGTTTATGTGTATTAATGTTTCTATGGTGAGAAGGCACATGTATCTAATGTAGTTAATCTGATATGATGGTTTTATTGAAGTAGTTGTTATATTCTGCAATAATGTCTAGTGAGCTCTTAAAGCTATTGCAATTCTTCAATGGAACTAGCACTTTGTTACATTTCATTAATGCTAGTAAGGCTCGTTGTGGAAAATTGCACTAGAGTGAAAGGGTGGTTTTCACAATGGGGAACTATTGTTGATACTGATTGTATAATATAACAATAACACTTACAAATGTTGTTGAAATAAGATATTGTGATTTTGCATTCATTTTGTGAGCTATTTTTTCTCGACTTTATGCTTGAAGTCTTTAAAATATATGTACATGAATATGCATCCAAATGGCAAACGTATTTTGATTCTTCTATGATTTTTATCAGTTTTAACTCTTACAAACTTTGGAACAATTGTGACAATGAAAGGAGTAGAATCTAACTAGTGGAGAAGGCAGTCAAATCAATAATGTTGTGAAGAGTAGTTTGTTGATCGATGTAGGCAAGTGAGTCAAATCAATAATGTTGTGAAGAGTAGTTTGTTGATCGATGTAGGCAAGTGATCTGAGATAGTAGGTGTGATCAATTTTTGATGCCCTCTTTTGGAAATAATGCCAACAAGTAGTGATAACAAGTGATTCTAGAACCTTCTTTACAACACCTTCTAAGGATATTTACGAACCTATTTTCAAGTTCTTCTTGCAACTTTGACCTGTTAGTGCAAAAAGAATCATGTTGCTACAACTTGACTTCATTCTAGGGTACGTTAAACTTTCCAAATGGACCATAGACATGGCCACATGAAATAGCCCCCTTAGAGGAGTTGAGAGGCGTCCTGGTATCTGGTGGAGGAGGTGGAGGCGGGGTAGGTGGTTTCTCTGGCCAAGGAGGCAATTCTAGACTGCTAGGGTTCTCATTCCAATTTAATATGTTGTAATTCCTTGCTCCACTATTTCGGTCTCGTAGCATAATTGTGCGCTGCACTTTTTTGTACCTGCATGTCATAGCTCTTTTCTCAAGTGAGACTAAATTCAAAGTTGCAATCCATAAGTTAGTAATTCCTCGACACCAAAATAATTTAAAGGTATTTACATACTCCTAAGTCCTACTCAAATGGTTGAACAAATTGTAATGTAGGTAGTACACTTCAAAATATGTGATAGAGCCTCATGTAGTTTTTTTGTTTTTTTTTTAAAAAACACCGTAAAGTACAAGAGTTTATGAAATACAAGAGTTCGGGTGCAAGAATCATACGCATCGCAATCATCCCTAAACTTCACGGCTTTAATGTTATGCTCCCCAATAGGCTCTCGGGTGATGATGTTAATATGAGGGGCCCCACTTACGTTGTTACGACACCCCACTTTTTGCATATTCTCACTTAAGTCAAGATAGGCTTGGTACTTCATGTCTCTCATCTTTTGAGCGTCGTGTCGTCTCCGTGCTTCTTCATTGGTCATTAATGCCAAAAGCTCCTACATTATATATACTAAATGATTATAAGGTGAACATAAGGAGTATAATAAAAACATTAGTCAAAACTCTCAAAGCGATTCTAGAGTATGATTGGTCAAAGTGTCAATATTACTAATAAAATTCTCCTTGGCTCATACACCATGTATATCTTTTATTTTCTTAATACATTATATGTATACTTGTGATGTACAATAATCCGACAGGAATATAGCTAGTATGTAGAAGTGGCACATCTCATGCAATTAACCTCTATAGTATATTGAGGCCCAAATGGGTTCTTTTGGACTTAGATCAAGATAGCAATTGCTCAATTTCAAACTTATTGAAGATGAAACCTTGTGTGCATCCTCAAAACTTTGCATTTTTTCTATCCAGACCATTTGTGCTACTAGATTCACTAGTAGAGAGTGATATTCTTTACAGCTTGTTTACTACAACTTTTATGGTTATACTAGTTGTGATTGAGTTATGGTTGAATCATTAGGACAATCTTAGTTGAAGTGAACAAGTCGTAAAAGACACCAGTTTCCATTGTGATTCCTCTAAAGTTAGGAAATATTCACTTTGAGGGTTCGAACGACCCAAAACTTGAGATTTAAGTTTTTTTTAGGCTTTCTTTTTGTCTACACCTAAATGAGGTACTAAGGAGTACTAATGGTGTCAAAATGTTAAAATCAAATATTTCTTGTATTAATTTATCATAAAAAATTAGACTCCATATTCAAATTATGGTATGCTCTCATGTTAGATTTCAAACTTCTTTGAAGTTGCATTTACTATGGGAGTACAATTTGTGTAAACATGTACCTAAGTCATCTAGGAACAAGAATATGATGAGGCTCTCGTATTTGCTACTTCTACAAATGGTGGTAATTTTGGCTTGCAAAACACTTGGTTTTCTCCTGAGCACGTTTTATTTGTTCAACCTTTTATCGCTGAAACATTACAATCTCACAAATGGTGTGAAGCTTGAAACTAAGCTTTGGTATAAATTTATAGATACTATTAAGGTACAAGTGCTTTACGTCTATTCCTTAAAACTCTCCATGAATTTAAATTAAATCACCTCAAATTAAAATATGGTAGTTTTGACGATAAAAAAGAAGAAGACAAAGAGAAATTCCAACCTATTTAAAGACTATTCGACTTTAGGGGATATGTAATTAGTTTTTGTGTTGGAAGGCTTGATGCAAAAAGCTTATGAAACCACACATAATTGCATAATTATAAACTGCATGTAAATCCCAACTCACCATAATTCTAGGGGAAAACTACTTTTTTTTCTTTTTTTTCTTTTTTTTTTTTTTTTGTTAGTTAGTTAGTTAGTACAACATTCAAATTTGGACTTTAACTAAAATCGGTCGATTAGGCTTTGATGGGCAAATTCCATAATATCCTAGTAGATTTCAATTGACATTTGAAACATAGCAAATATGAAGAAGATACAACAAGAAAGTGTATGTCATTGGACCTTGTGCATGAGTTTATGCAAAGAGAAATTGTTAAAACCCTAGCCTAAATGATAAAACCTACATCATGTCATTGTTAATAAGTCAATTACTGATAAGAGAATAAAACTTTTACCTTTTGCCGAGCTCTCCGCTCTTCTTCATCTTTCTTCAACACCCTTTCAACATCTGTCCTCCAAAACTCCTTTCTCTTAGGATCCATCCATGCAAGTGAATTTGGACCAGTTGGCTCTGCAAGATTCTTGCGGTAGCAATGGTGTCTCACATGTCCAAAATCCCGCTCCTCAAGCCGATCCTTCATTATAGTTTCCTAAAAGCAACTTCAAATCAAGTAAGTCGATACTATCATAGGAGGTTGGAAATACACATATATGTATGTTATACCACAATTCTTGAGAGGCAAACAGATAGGAGAGAATCTGGATGAAGAGAGTCAAAAACTCAACATCAACTTGATTTGAGTAAATGATTAGAAAAATTCTTTGACATCATGTTTTTAAAGCTATCGTCATGTAAATGGATTTAAGTAGAAAATTATGGAACATCAACATAGTTCTTAAAAAATTGGCAATTTCTTTGTATACAAAACAAATCTATAGCTATATTTCATAAAAAATGAACAAAGATTGACATTTAGTTGAATATGCAAAGAGCTTTTTGATGCCACATTTAACAAAATTTGGACAAGATCATTCTTCTACATCTTTCATGATCTTGTACAATATGTAGTGCCTAGTAAGTTTATTTGAGCTTAAGACCTGTGATTATACTTACAGGGAAACTTTCTACTCTTGAAATCTTGAAATCAACCATCTTACTATCTTGAAAATGATACCACTAATTGATGTAATAAACCCATTGAGTAATGAAGTAACATTTATGGTTGCTAGATCATGGAATCCCAGGTGTAAGGAAAAGAGAAGTTTTATTGAAGGTTTAACACTAGAGTAGCACGGTTTACGACTTACAAACCTACTCTTTGCTACAATGGAAAAACCTTGTTTTCTATCATTTTCTTAGTGATCATAATTGTGTTTTATTCATAAATAAATTCATAAACTTTGAGAACTATTGGAGTAAGTTGAGAATGGGGACCTACTTGTTTGCCTTCGTAATTATACTTTTGATCATGATCTGGTGGCATCTCTCCTACAACTCCAAATCGGGTGGGATTAGAGGGTCCCCACATATTATAAGGTAATGTTTTTCCTGTAGAGAGCTCCACATGAGCACCTACCATGCCTTTATTTGTTTTCTTTTGAATGCGTTCTTGAGGTTTCAAAGCGGACTTTAGCTTTATTGGTTGCATCTCAGGTTCACTAGCAACTACATTCATGGCATTTTTTTCTTGTGGCTTCTCCTCATATACACTCTCTTTAGCATTTATAGCAATGCTTTGTTGTGGTTTTTCCTCAAATACATTCTCTGTAGCTGGTAACTTAGGCTCCTCAGCCAGTAGTGGACTTTCATCAACTGCACTATTGTTGGCTTTAAGCTCAACCTCTTCTTCCATTGTTGCCATATTATCGTATGTTTCTAATTTGTAATCATTCTAATATTGAGATCTGACAATCAATTCAAATTGGTGTCTTTGGAAGTAGTACCTAGATCTATATAGGCTTTGTGGATTGTTAATAGTACATAAGATTAATAAACCTTTGAGCAAAAAAAATTGTTAGAGACATTAGCAAGAATACTCTTGAGCTAAAACTAAACTTTGAATATACCGAGTCAACAACAAGAAGTTTGGGAAAGTAGAAAGAGATTATAAAGTACTAATTTTGGCAATATTGGCCTCTCGTAAGAGGGAATTTGAAAGAATCATTTTTCATGCTTAAGTTATTTCAAGTTTATTGACACAAAGATTATGTCAGAGATTTTATATTGAAAAATGTGAAGTTAAAAAATATGAACCACTCCTGTGATAGAATTAGTGTTTGGATACTATTTGAGAGAATAGTTAGTAACACAAGTAAGTATATCGTCTCCTTGAAACGTGTACCAAGGGTCTTTCTCAAATGACTATTGAAAACCAAAGCATCACAAAAATATATGACTCTTGAAAGTCTTCAGAGAGATATAAGGAGAGTATTGGGTATTTGAAAGGAAAACATCACTTACATAAGGTTCAATACCAAAAGACAAAATCAAAATACTTCAAAGTGCTAAAATAGTTCATATTTTCAAACTTGATACAATGATGCATAGATGATAAACTCATGATTGAAAATGATACCCAAAATATTTAAGGGGTCATTATATACAATCATAAAAAAAAAGTGTATATCATATTGTTGCATGCTATATTTAACTACTTTTGGATACGAAGCAATTCAAAAGCAACACATTATGGGCTCCCCCATAGGATCTTTTAAGAATATAAAGGTACTCAAAGTAGTAAAATGTCATTCAAGGGATCTTTTAAGAATGTAAAGATACTCAAAATTCTTGACATAAAATTTCAAATAAAATAGTGATTATTTCACAAAGTGACAAAACTAATAAAAATCCAAATCTTGTTGCATTCCTAAATAAGCCCTCAATTAGTCAAGTATGACATTTACAGTTTTACACTTGCAACCGTTAAGTAAAACATTGTTTGACTTGTAATTATACATACAAATCTTTCCTAACCAAGGAATTTTTTTCAAAATACAATGATAACATGCTTTGATCTATCATTAGAATTCTTACAATATTTTTCATGTCAAAGTACCACTCCTACTTCCAAGGCTGTAAGTACTTCAAGATAAATACAAATTAATGATTTCAATTAATCCAATCTCCTACGTACTACTATACACATTTTCTATAAACTAGGCACTTGATAACAAGGTTGCCAATCTCAAAATATATAAAATGAATTCACATGACCATCTCGCACCTTTCAAAGAGGTCTAAGGTACAAAGGAAGAAGATACCAGCGTAGTTAGAGTAGAAGCATCTATATCGAGATGCCCCAACAACCTCTTTCTTAAAATTTTTGCACTTATCTCTTAGATTAGCTCAACCTTGCACTTCTAAGTATTTATGGCCCAACAATATTGGAAATACTTGTATGAGTGTGGCAAATCCCCAGGAGCGTAAGGTAGAGGCACATATAACCGACCACTTAAGGATTTTAGCACATGATATTAAGGTATATATTTTTTTTAGAATTTTTCATGTGTGCAAACATAAGGTTCTTGTTGAATGTAAAAAGTTTCGTGATTTTATTTGCATTATTCAAATAGTTATAATTGTTTAATGTGAAAAGTTGCTTGGAACCTAAAGTCGATCACATGCTCAAATATACAAATGAGGTACATCTGTTCTTTCAAAATCTAGGAATTGGGCTTGATCGGGTATTGGTTGCCGGTTGGGAATGGGTGCCTCTACCTTACTAGTCTCCATCAACATTGGAAAGAAAAGAGTAGGCGAAAGCAGACTGAAAAGCACAGAGAGCAGAGAATCGCACGGCAAGAATCCTCAGGTCCCACTTTCTGGCCACCATTCCCCGACATATGTGCACATGGCGATCATTTCATCGATCGAGGCGACGACTCCGTTGCCTCACTGAAAGCTTCTGATCCCTTTCCACATTGAACTGAATTCCAGCTGTAGTAGAAGCCATGGCAAGGAGCTAGTAGTACTAACCTGGACACTTGTACGTGTAGACCTCATCAGCTTCAACTTACCAAAATGATCACAAAGCCCTTTCCGGGATGACTTACAAACAAAACAGAATACAAAAAGCTCTGAATTCACCGGAAAGAGCCCCCAGGTGCCTTTGCTCCATTGTCATGTAGTGCCAGTCCACGAGGTCCTTGTGTTGTACAAGCTAGTTCACAACTGCAGTACCTCATCACTAGGACGTAACGTAATGTGAGGGTGATCCAGCTTGATCGACATGCATTCTTGTTTGACCAGAAACATGGGGTCATTGTTTCTGGTGCTGGAACAATGGAAGTTGGGCCGATCGATCAATAAGTGTTTTACTTGAACGATGGGACTGAGGTGAATGAGTTAGCTAGCAGGCAGGTATGGATGGGGGTGGTGCAGTGGGGAGCAATGGTGGACATGGCAATGGCAGTAATGGTAGTAAGATGGACGGGGGCGCGTTGTTCGTGTTGGAGTCCAAGGGCAACTGGAAGCACGCAGGGTTCCATCTCAGCACGTCGATCGTGGCGCCGGCGCTGCTGAGCTTGCCGTATGCCATGAAGGGCCTGGGCTGGGCGCCGGGCTTGCTGGCGCTCATCATCGGCGCCCTGGTGTCGTCCTACGGGTACAATCTGATCTCGCAAGTGCTGGAGGAGGCGGAGCTTCAAGGCCATCGCCTCCTCCGCTTCCGCGACCTCGGTGGATGGGCCTTCGGTACTGCTCTTCTTCTTCCTCTCCTCCTTCGATCCATGTGCCATTTCGACATCGATTAGTTCATGTGCCAGAGTGAGAGATGGAATGGAGCTGTTTTCATGTTTCTCACTTCACTTGAGGATTGGTACAGTTACGTCTCAAGGTCAAATGTAGACTTCAGCTTTCTGGAAACCAGTCAGTGACCTAAGTGCCCTGATTTGGATTGAACACTAGCGCAGGACGGAAGTGGGGTTACTACCCAGTGGCTGTGGTTCAATTTCTTGTGTGTATAGGCGCTGTGATCGCGTGCATCATTTTGGGTGGACAGAGCATGAAGGTACTTTCTCTCCATTTCTGAAAATTTTTGAACCTAAAACGAAACTCACTACATACATGAACCCCTTTATGTTAATCAAAAAATAAGGATATTGTTCAAATGAGTGATTGTGTGTTGTGATGGGTGCAGCTGATATACAATGTGTTTCATTCGACGGATTCGATGCAGTTATATGAGTTCACCATCATCTTCGGGGTGCTCGTGATGGCACTCTCGCAGATACCCTCCTTCCACTCTCTGCGCTACATCAACTTGGCGTCCTTGCTGTGCAGCCTCGCTTACAGCCTTTGTGCTGTCGCGGGCTGCATCTACGCAGGTCCATCCTCTCATCTATCAAACCGATTCATTATTGCTCGTATAACACACCAAAAAAACCAAAGAATGGTTGCTGGAGGCTTACATTGCTTGGTTTCAAATTGGACAGGCCATTCAAGTAAAGGTTTAGCAGCAAAGCACAACGTGGTAGGGTCTCCCGTCTCAAAGATGTTTGGGGTGTTCAACTCCCTAGTCATCATTGCCACCACCTATGGCAATGGTATCATCCCCGAAATCCAGGTGCGTTTTGATACCCCATTTTGCATACATTCAACAAGTAGTGTCAATTTGATGACTAGGGAGCAGATGATGACATGCTTGATTAGTAACAAAAGCTTCAATTCTTTCCAGTGTTCATTAGTAATGATAAATTCCAGGCGACGTTGTTGCCTCCAGTGACAGGGAAGATGTTCAAAGGCTTGCTCATTTGCTACGCGGTCTTGATAGCCACGTTTTTCAGTGTGGCCATTGCTGGATACTGGGCCTTTGGGAACGAAGCAGAGGGCAACATCTTCATCAATCTGCAGCCTTTTCTACCCAACTGGCTCAATTTCTTGTCCAACTTCTTTGTGCTTGCGCAGCTCCTGGCCGTGGCTCTGGTACGATCCCTAAACCCATCACTCGCCCGTGGTCCTTACTGTGAGAAATTATCAAAAATGGTACTGTATGAACATGCACTTTCTTCTGGAATTTGGTACATACGTTACGAAGAAGAGATTGACTGATGAGAACCCATTGTTGGGAGTACAGGTGTATGCTCAACCGACATTCGAGATCTTCGAGAGCCGCTCATCGGACGTGCAGAAAGGCAAGTTTGCAACGCGCAACCTCATCCCACGCTTCTTCCTGCGCTGCGGCTTCGTAGCATTCGCCACGATGGTGAGCGCCGCTTTCCCCTTCTTCGGCGACATCAACGCCATCGTCGGCGCCTTCGGCTTCACGCCGCTCGATTTCGTGATGCCTTTCGTCCTGTTCGCCGTCACCTTCCACCCCTCCGTCCGCTCCTTCAAGTATTGGCTCCACTGGACCATTATTGTTGTTTTCTCGCTTGTAGGATTGCTGGGTGGGATTGCTTCTGTGCGCCAACTTGCCCTCGATGCCAACTCCTTCAAACTCTTTGCAAATCTCGTCTGATTGAAGCCTCTGTTACTGCTTCGATGAAAACCATCGCTACTATCCATCCATCTCTCGGTGACTGGTATCGAACCAATGAATCTCTCGGTGACTAGTATCGGACTAGTGGATCTGTCGGTGACTGGTATCGAACCAATGAATGTGTTGGTGACTGGTATCGAGCTAATGAATCTGCCGGTGACTGGCGTCGAACCCATGCTATTGTCTGTGCCTGGATGATTCTGTCAATGACTAGGGACGATCGTACTCATGTGAGATGTGAATTTGAGTCAAATCTTGAGTTGTAGCTGTGTACACATTCTAGTGTACGTACACACTGACAAAAAAAACGTGTAATTATGTAATTATAACATCTGCTGTGTGTGATCATTCATTTTGTCAAGAAATATCAATGTTGATTCGTTTTGAGAATGAGTAAGGTAGCAGCACCCATAACCACGAAAATAAGGATTTTAGGGTAGTGAAAGTGACTCTTTAAGTATGAAAATAATATTTTTGGATAAGCAAGAAGAAATGAAAAATATTGATGTAAGTTTGGAAGGTTGAGGCAGGAGCATGTAGTTACAGCAAATTTTTAAAGTGCGATTCCACTTTAAATCCATGGTTGTCTGTAGCAGCCTCTAAAAGAGTGGCAACATGTAGCTTATATGGAATTTAAGTATCACTATACCAATGTAGGTAGCCCCCAAAAAAGTTATATATGCAACTAGAAAACGTGTTACAGTGGTGCAGAATTCCAAACTGTAAGAGCTCTAATGTTGCGTCAGAAGAAATGTGAAAAAGTCATGTGCCACATGCATTGGCAAGGGTATGTGCACCCAAAAACGTCCAAAATTGGCTTCAGTTCAGTAAAAGGGAGGCCCTGCAAGTGCAAGGGCTGGGCCCATTGTCCATGAGTGGAGCCCAGAGAACCACAACAGCATGCGCTAGCCCGCCTCCGTGAAGGGTGCCGGTAACATACCGTTGGCTCTCCAGGTCATGGCGCTTCTCCATCTGCGCTCCAAATCCGGGTGCTCCACCTCGCCTTCCCGCGCCGAACACAAGGCTTCCCGCTCCTCCCGTTTAAACCCTGTAACGGCACAATCACTTACGGCACAAAACTCATAAGGGTTGTGCACATGCACCAGCTTCCAATCTGCCCCGCCTTCGCGCCTCCGTTTCAGCACGCTTCCGGGCTAGCTCAGCCGCACGCCTCGCCTTCTCACGTTCTTTTTCGGCCTTCTTCCTCTCTGCCTGAATGCGACGTAAGACCCTCTCCGCTTCTTCCCTTGCCTTCGACTCTTCACGTTGTGTTTTTTTTTCCTCCGCTTGTTTCTTGCGTGCCTCTCGTTCTTTTGCTACAGCCTCTCGTTTTGCTACCTTCTCTTTCATTGCAGCTATGTACTCCTCCGACGTCATGAGGATCGATTTTGAGTAATCGATAAGAGGCTCACCTTGTGCTCGGGTTCTTGCAAACCGCTGTAAGTGCGGTAACGGAAAGAGATTGCGTGGCTCGAGACTTGGGGGAGCATCTCCTTCGGATTCCGTGTCCTCACATGTCTGTGTCAAGTTCTCACTCTCTGACTGCACGAAATACTGTTGCGTCTCAGGTACAATCTGAGAACCGTCCTCTATATTGATGTGGTCGTCGTGTTGAATACCTGCAGGCACATCTTCGATCCCGGCAGTGTCATTACCGCTTGTCTGAGCAGAGCTGTAGAGGTTCAAAACGCCCGGCGGAGCCAGCTGCAATACGCTCTGCTCGGCCCTGCATGCTGCAATCACATCGACACTGGTACCTTCGACCCCCACCGAGCCTAATTCATTGTTGGGCAGGTCGTGGCCCTGATCATCTGGATCAGACTCAAGCCCTTCGTCATCGTCGCCTCCTTCCAGCACGTCTGTGAAACATGAGCTGGGTGTCATGTAGGTGTCCATGGCTGTGGGCCGTAGGGGCCATATCCCTGTGGCAGCAAATCCCTTGACAATTTTTTCAGGTGTGAGTGCTTTTCGCAGCCCTAGTGATATCCATTCTGCCAGTTCTTCTTTTTGAGCTCCACGACCTTTGTTCTTGATAGTCCACTTATCCCGGTATTGCCGAAATGCTACTTTGAAAGGTTTAAAGATACTAACATCTAGAGGTTGTAATCTGTGGCTTGTGTGGCTAGGCAATGTTATGATGTCAAGGCCTTCATGTTTGGCCTTTCGCACAACTTCAAGTGTGACGTGCGATCCGTGACCATCTAAAATAAGAAGGTGCCTATTCCGATCTGATATTCCGTACCTTTCTTTGACGATTGCTATGAAGTGTGAGATCCAAGCTGAAAACAAGAATGCTGTCATCCAACCATTAGGTTGCATAGCCATGCATGCCTTAGGTTCGCATCTAGCTATGTAGTTCCTTTGCTTACGTTTTCCTTTGAAAATGTAAAAATTTGGGATGAACTCACCCGCCGCGTTCACGCATGACAAGACTGTTAAATGCTCTCTACTGTTTGGCACTGTTGTGTGCACAGATCTAGTCCCCCGTCGTGCAAAGACTAAAGCGCCTCCGCCGTTTTTGCCAGCTTGTGCCCCGGATTCGTCTGCATTCCAGATGTAGGCGGCTGGATATTTGTGCCTCTCATATGCTGCCTCGAGGTTTTTGTAAAATGAAGCAACATTGCTTGGATTTAGAGCCCTTGCACGGCCCTCTTCTAAACCTTGAGCAGCTCTAAGAGTCAACTCCGGATGACGATTCCGGAACCATCGCAGCCAGCCACGTCCAGGTATGCCATCTGTGAAGGGTGTCCAACGCTCTTGCGTAATTTCAGCGACCTTGCTTTTTAATTCGAGCACTGATATGGGATGAGCGTGGTCTTGCATGTCTAGAATCCAACGAACAAGAGCTGTTTCTTCTGCCACCGTCAAGACCCCTTGCCGCCCTTTTTTTCGCTGGAGAGTTCTGCCGTACACGTGGTCCCTAAGCGACGATGCTGGAATGTCAAAGTCTCTTGCTACAGTTGCAATTCTGTTTCCGGCATCCACAGAAGCAATCGCGGCTTGAAGTTGAGCATCAGTCCACTTCCCTGTGCGTTTTTGTCGTTGACTTCCCTGCCTGCTCGGCCCTGCGAATGTTGGCTGATGGCTGTGGGGCGTACCTGCAGGTTCTGTTTCAATGCCGCCAGCTTGTTCGCTTCCACTGCCCGCTTCATGGACTTCGGTATCTCCTTGCATACTTGCGGTACCTAGTGAGTTGCTGCAGTCCAAAGTGCGGGATGCTGCCACACCTTCTCCCGGTATCGCTCTGCCACTCCGTCGTGTACCATGCGCTGCTGCGAACCCTGCACCATAACCTGCCGCCCCCTTTAGCTATGCATGAAATTAGTTCATGATTTTTTAATTTCCATTTGGTCTAACTTGCAAACTAATGTTTAACGTACCTGATGTAGGTGTCGGCCGATGTGTGAGCAGCGACGACAAGCCTCGCCCCCGCCCTCTCCATTCTCCTTGTCTTGTGCCGACAGCAACTGCAGTCCTCTGCCCATGCACTATAGTGCTGCTTGATGCGAGCCCTCTCCATGCAGCTGCATGCACTGCTACAGGACGCGCCACTCTCTCAAGCTCATGTTCATGACTTCGCTGTGATCCATTCTCGCACTCTTCCGATGGAGACCAACCACCTTCCTCTAGAAAACCATACGACTGTAATTCTGGTGGCCATCGCTCTGGTTGCCCCAAACTCCTTTCACAGAACGACGCCCTCTCTACGCGACCGCACTCCATGCATGTATGCAGATACTTCACTTACAATTTGTCGAAATAAAAGTGCCAATCACTTACATTTGCAGCCCTCAATGGCACAGCATATTTGCTTCATTCTCTTATACTGTATGCTGGTTTTAACGCCGTCATTGGATGTTTATAATAAAGAGCCAAAAATCTCTTATAACCGTCGTATTAGTCCCCATATCTGTTTCGGCCAATGATAAAATCCAAGAAGACAGTACTCTTAATTGCGTTCATTGCCCCCAAAGCCGCTGGATAAGGTTTCAGTACCCAACTCTTGTCACTTAAATTTTTATTGAAATGGAAATATCATGTCATATATTTCGTTATCTTGGACACTTATTTCCAAACGCAGAGGCACTGTAATTCATGACAGTACCCACCTACTACCGCCGTTTTTTTAAAGACGTTGGTCATGGGATTGAAAGCCACGCAGAACAATACCAATATAGGTCACGCCCATAGGAACAGTCACGGTTATGAATGCTGCTACCTTAAGCATCATCTATTATAGCACCCTTCAAAATGTCAAGCTCAAGAGTAGTACTTTTCGGGTTTTGAGAGCCCCACTCTGTAAATGCGAATGGCATTGTGCTCGTGACATTCTATCTAACTTCGTTTTTCCTTGGGAACTGCCTGTTCAAACTACAATACTCACCAGCTCCGCCCGTTCAATACTGCACCTAGCTACTCAATACTCTGACCTCGCGTCCATTGATTCTTCAGTGTTGATTCGATAGTTGATTACAGCAATATTTATATCAGTATTTGCACATGGTGCTGTTTCAAAGCGATCGAGGCGATGACTCATCCCCATCATTGCCACCTTACAGCCAATGTGGAGATACCGAAAACATCTCATATACCGGTAAACCATTCCGGAACTGTTCAGATCCCTGCCGCACTGAACTGAATTCCAGCTGTAGTAAGTAGCCAGGAGTTATAACCTGGACACTTGTACGTGTGGTCCGATCTCTCACCATCGTCAACTTACCAAAGTGACCCTGCTTTCTTCCATTGGCAGCCATGTGCAATTAGATCATGTGCGAGAGTGAGAATACTTGTCTGTTTACTCTTGCGACTATTGGAAGTAACCATCTTAGTTTCCTTCACTCAAGATTCCACCATTTTCTCTTCCTTTCCTAGGGCCATTGCGCATGTTGATGTCACAAAATTGAAGTTGAAAAATAGTACAAATGTAACAAGATTGAGATTAGATCTTGCATTGAGGATTTTACGAACTTGCATTTCAACTTCCAGTGTGCAATTTAAGCTTTGATTGAACCTCAAATTTGTAAGAATGGGCAGTTGATCCATGAAGGAATTTGAAGGATACCATGCTTAGGAACAGAAGCAATTCTTTCCATTGTTCATTAGAAATGATAAATTTCAGGCGACGTTGTTGCCTCCATTGACAGGGAAGACGTTCAAAGGCTCGCTCATTTGCTACGCGGTCTCGATACTTAGCCACGTTTTTCAGTGTGGCCATTGCTGGATACTGGGCCCTTCGGCAATGAAGCAGAAGGCAACATCTTCATCAATAAACCTGCAGCCTTTTCTCTCCACGTGGCTCAATTCCTTGTCCAATTCCTTCGTGCTTGCGCAGCTCTTGGCTGTGGCTTTGGTACGATCCTCAACCCATCTGTATGAATTCCATATATGAAGAAACTGGTTTTACTCTCGACGAAAATGGATCACCAATTAACTGAAAACTGAAACTACGAGAAAGAGATCTGAGTGCTGAAACTTTCACAAAAGTACCTTTCCTGAGAAGTTGGGATGGCATCTAGGCGCCCAAGCAAATATTTCTAAGGATGTCCAGAGCTACTGGTCCGAGTTTAGTGGTTTTCTCAGGCTTTGTCAACATGTCTCATGAACTAAATATAAATCAACCTGGCTAGAAAACATGCTGGTAGGCGATTGAACTTCCAGTTGATGCAGATTACGGGGAAATGCAGCTCAGTTTGCTACTCAAATCGAAAAGGGGGCCAATAGTCAGAGGTAGTAGATATGCCTTGAGTGAGAATGCACCATACCTAACCTGACTGATATATACAGTACTATCTACTACTTTGAACCATCTCTGCAATGCCAAACGGAACTGGATTCCAGAGTATCACCATCTTAAGCGCGAACATTGTGGTCGCATACCTAGAAGCGCGAAGAAGCATTCAGATCATTTGTTAACACTCTCACTAATGCCGCTGATATACAAGCCCTTAAAATCTGCAAAGCCCTTAAGACTCTGCAAATCTCGTCTGAACCCGCGCAGCATTGCTACTTCCCATCTGTCTGTCGATGACTGATATCGAGCGCTTGATACTGTCGGTGACTGGTATCCAACGCATGAATCTGTCGGTGATTGGTATCGAACTGATATTAAATCTGCCGGTGTCCGTATCTATCGGTACCTGGTTTTTAACTAATGATCTGTCAGTGACTAGGGACAATCGTGTTATTTCTGTACTCAGGTGAGATGTACGTGCTTAAGTTGTCGCTGGTTCATTATCGAGTACTACACGCTGACAATCATTGAATGACAGGAACGCGGAAGTCATTATACCAATTTGCCCTTGAAAGCTTGTGAATCGTATTATGATCTCCTTACAGTTAGGTAAATGTGGGGTTCTATTTTCCGACTTAGCAAGCCAGATCATTCATTGTGTCGAGAAATATTGATGTTGATTTGTTATGATCGAGGTTGTGAGGTGTATGCTCATGTTTGTCGTCGGATAGCATGTCCTGTGTATGCAAACTCCGCCTGTGTATTCAATTTTGCACCTATTTTCTTAGAAGTGCTGGCCAAAACTCTGACCTCATGTGGATCGATCAGAACTGATGAAAATAGTATTAGTATCCTATTCCTCGAGAATGCATGCTACGTCAAGATTACTCAAAACTGGAGGAATAAGTGAATGAAAGGGAGGTGAGGGGACATCATGACCGGTCGCAAGCTTCATAAGCAAGTCAGTGAGTGCTGGAATTGAGGCCGGGCGTCCATCCGGTTGTAACGCTCTACAATCCACTCTGATAGAGATCACGACTTAATAGAAGATCCCAGGATCCCAGGGTACAAAGATGCAAACGACGATACCGTAGAATCGAATGCCGCCGTTACATCTTAAAGATGGTTTACGGTGGCGAGAAGAAAAATGAACAAAATATGCAAAGTATGTGAATTTTGGGCTTGAAACTTGTTCAATTAAACGCCCAAGCATGCCCGAGGGGTTTGCTTTTCAGTGTATTTTTCATATTGCTGGGCGTTTTAGGGTTAAAGAAATTTCCAGGCGTGCAGATGCAGATTTGGTGGGAAGAAATAGCTCGTAGAATACCGCCATATCATATACTCGCCGATGCAATCGCTGTTCCGGTGTGTTACTCCGGAGATGGTGAAATAATAACGCCAACACAGAAGCTTCCGAATATTGTATCCCTTTATTTAAACCATGCAAGCTGGAACGTAGCTCAACTTCCTCGATCAGATCGGTCCTCTTCATGCTGGCAGCAATTTATCACCGTAAACACCCGCAAGAAAATTCTCCGTTCATTCTGAGGAGCCATTATAACCCGTAATCCCTCGTAGCCACGGATTAGTAGGAGGATTCATCTGCGTAACTCATCATAACTCATTCTTTGATGATTGTTACTATTCATCATTCATTGTGGCGGATGTTTACCCCACCCTCATCGAATGATACGAGAATGAATCTCCTCCGTCGTCGGGCTCCGCTGTCCTTGTCAAGGAATTTTTATTCTCGTGGCATCCTTGTCGTAGGATATCACCCCATACGTAAGCAATGAGGCTTTACACGTATTTGAACATTACCCATAGCTACTGCTCACATTCTATGTCAAAGAACACCCTGACAAGCTCAAAACGCAACGTTGTTTCTCTACAGCCTGCTTTCTCCTAGATAACGTTATTCACACAGTCACTTTCAAATCTTTTAGTGTTACTTGACATGACATTCCTGTGCTACCCTTTGTTCACTTCAACGTCAGTTTTGCAAACTAGGATATTGGCTTGAGCAACGTGCCACGGTGGCACTTGGAGGTATTTCAAGTACCATTATGGGGGTCGTACCTGGGGTTGGGGTGAAGCAATGACCCTGGGCACATGAGGCAATCTGCTTGGCTTGATGGGTATGGCGGGCCCCACCATGCAATCACATGGAGGTTTGTGGCAAGGAGAAAATCTACATTGAGTGAAAGAGGTAGGCAATTTGACTACCCAATGAATATGTTCGAAAGCTCTCCTTTCTCTTCCTACATCGCCTTGACGCACTCACTTTCTGCAAAGTAGACGGTCTGGATTCACGCTAGTGAGTAAGGGTGGCAATGTGGGCATGAATATCGTTTACAGGTTTAGTCTTGCAAGTGATTGGTTACGTTAGTTGGGGAGTGGTAAATAGACGGCAAGGACTCCTTCGTCTACCTCCGTTTGAGCAAACCCCCAAAAGTTGAAGACACATATATGCCTAACTTCACACAGCTTTGTTTGCCTCATGCGCACACTCCTCCGTCTACATCCGTTTGAGCAACCCCGAAGGTCGGAGACACATATATGCTTCCACGTGGCCCCGTTTGCCTCATGTGTACACCCTAAATGGGTCAACTTGACTTGGCCATAGAATGAAGCGATGAGGGTCAACTTGACTTAGCCATGAGATGAAGCAATGAGGGTCACCTTGGCTTAGCCACCTAAGGAGGGCTGACTTTTGTTGCCAATGTTTATCCAAACCTGCAAGAAGTCAATGCTTGATTCATATTCGATTCTTAGATGATAAAACATTCTGATATTTTGAGTATATGCAGGTAAAGCTTCTTACAAAGACCTTCATAGTGTGCCCCATACAATCCAGAATTACAATAATTTAACAAGTGATGCCCTCCCTATCTGCTGCTTAGTCATTCAGTTGACAAAAAAGGGCCTTACTTTCTCATGTGGATTCGACATGATAACATATATATCACCGCCCTTCTAGAACAAAAACCAGTCAAATGTACATTGTTTGATTCAAAAAAGAATACTAATAATAATAATATAAAGAAACCCATCAAAATGGTCAATTCCCCATTTCACATCAAGCATTGGAGGTGTACCTCCGTACCGGATTTATAAAGTGTTTTTCGGTCAAGCGGACATGCCATGACTATGATGGCATCTCTTTCCATCCACTATTTGACTTCATGTGTTTCGTTGAGGAAGTTCTACGAATATGTTAGGATTCTTCGAGAGAAGGTGCATCCGATGAGCTTTGTTTCTTTGAATACGTTTTAAGATTGGATTGTAACACTGGAAATAGGATTGAGTACGACTTTGTACTCTTTGACTATGATAGCAGTATTGTGGTTGTAAAGTGTTTTTTCATGATTACAATACAAATGTGGAAGTCATTGTGGACGTATTGTATTGTAGAGATTATTTTTTAGTGCAATTGTTGAAGTCATTGTGAACAATTTGTAGTGGATAGAACTTTTGTGGTGTAATCTGAGTATGTTAAGATTGTTTAAGAGGAGTTGCATACAATGAGCTTCCCAAGTGTCTTTGACTACGTTCACGTTTGTATTGTAACTCTAAAAAAATGGTTGTATTGTAACTCTAAAAAAATGGATTTGTACGACTTGTACACTATGTCTATGATAGCAATGTTGTGGTCATAAAGTGTTTTTTATGATTACGGTACAAATGTGGAAGTCATTGCGAACATATTGTATTGGAGAATTTATTTTTTAATATAAGTGTTGAAGTCATTGTGAACAAATTACAGTACTGGATAGTTCTCTTCTCGTGTAATCTAAGAATGTTAGGATTGTTCAAGAGGAGTTGCATACAATGAGCTTTGTTTCTTTGAATACGCTCATAGTTGAATTGTGTCACACTAGAAGAATTATTTGGTACGACTTGTATACTATGACTATGATAGCGATACCATGGTCATAAAGTGTTCTTTATGACTACAATACAAACATTTAAAGTCATTGTAAATAGAAAGTTTTTATTTTATTGTAATTGTTAAAATCATTGTGAACAAATTGTACAAGATAGTCTTTCTTCTTGTGTAATCATTGAAGGTAATCTTCAATGAGAGAAGTACTCATATGTTTAGCTATTAGAATACTAAGCTTTGGATGGATTCATTCTACCATAAAATAGGCTGAGACATTTGTTCTAGTATTGCCCATTGTCATGATAAAGTATATTGAAGCAAACCCACAAGAGTGTGTTGAATTGCATGAAACAACTAATCTTTTTAGAAGCAAGCACATTCCTACGGTGAAAGTTTATTTTCACAATTGCCATCTATGAACTCAAGACCTCTTTGATTGTAATTTTTGTTGAAGAATAAGAATGACAATTTCAATAGGTTTGGAGTTTTTCTTCTTCCTCAGTTACCCATGAGCATCTCTTGGAAGTTGAAATTTATATAATTCACAAGGAAGGGACCTTGTCTTACAAAACAAAATGAGCACATTTGCGGACCAAAATCTTGTTGACAAGCCCTCTACTCTACACTTGAAGTAGAACTTAGATTTGAATACTTGCTTACAATGAAAGCAAAGCATTGTCTACCAAAAAGTCAGTTGTACACAGTGGAAATTCCATTGTACTCCCTCCAACCCACTAGAATTGTTCACTCGGTTCTCTCAAATCTACTTCTGAGGTAGATTTGAGAGAACCTATTAGACAATTATAATGCTTTAGAGGGAGTACCATGTCAGTGGCAATGTCACACAAGATGCACACACATCAAAGTCCCATGTGTTATTTTCAGGCTTTTCTACTGACAGAAACCAATTCTTCAATTATTCAGGAAAAAAAAATTAAAATAAAAAATAAAATAAATAAAATAAAAACTTCTTCTGATGAAGATGCTTTGTTGCAGAATGAGCAACTGGGATAGATTTCAGGCTCAGAACGGAGATAGGGTGACGGCAGGCCTATAAGCACATGTAAGATGAGGAATTTTTTGAGCTCATCAAATGCTCAATTTTTTTGGTAAGAATTTGAGTTTTCTGTTCTTACTATCAATTGGGCAAGCACACTTTGCGTGGGGAGTTGAGGCAATTGAATCTCGAAATCATTTTGCTCAAAAGTTTGAGCCGGAATGGTATTCTAATATCAACTATATAAACTTGTAATGAACTTATTGTAGATCATGTGGACCAAATCTTGACACATGAGACCTTATAGATTGATAAATACTAACATTTTAGTACGCAAAACAGGTTGTAAATATTTGGACTGCCGCTTGAAGAATATGTTATAAGATATTTTAGTGTGTACCAATCCTCTCATGTGTAAAGAGCTCTTATGGTCACTTTGTGGAATGAAAAACAAGGAAAATTGGCCTTAAATACTTGGAAAATTTGAGACGTGAATTTGTTACTAAATTAGCATAGTAATGAATGGAATAATTGGTAGTATGATGCAATGGTAAATGAAGTATGTACGCACAAGGTACATGCAAAAATGGTGAAATGGTGAAAAGAAAACCAATATGATTTAGACCAATTGGTCATGTAAGATGTTCGCTTATAGTGCTTTGAGACTGGTCGTAAATCAAAGCTATATCTAATTATTGGAGTATGTCTTTGTCATTGACTTGAGACTCGCTCGCTAGGACGCCGGGCCGGCGTGTTGATATTGGCACAACACGTCGGCTAGGCTAGAGGCACCAAATCCTAGCGAGTTGCTTACGAGATATCAGCTGATAGTTGTGTAGGATGTTACTTGGTTTCTGTACAGTAACATGTGAGACATTGGTGGCAATGCTCTAAATAAGGTGAATACAACCAATGACCGCAACTAGATGACAAACCTAATAATGTAAGCAAGCTAAAGTGGGAAAATGGGGAGGTACATGACACATTTAACAACTACTAGACCTGAAGTAGCCGAGAAGTAAGGCAACAGGGGACCCCCTATACTCATGTGAGTAGGATAGAGTGTGAACACAAAAATATAAATCACGGGATCTTTGGAGAATATAAAGATACTCACATCCCTTGATGTAAATTTTCAATTGGTATAATGATCATTCCACAAAATTGTAATTTCCAAAATTTGCTCCAGTGCATAATTCGTGAATGAGTCGGGATTTAGTTAAATGTTGGATACTATCAAATCACATAACATTCATGAGGATGATGGATTTTGGTCTAGCCCCGAAGTGATATGGCGTTGCAAGGATGAAAGGTGGCCTCTAGACTTAGAGGATGCAAAAGTCTGAACCGGTGGAGTCCCAGAGAGCCAGTAGTGGTGCTCTTGGGCAAGGCAACTGTCTCACTTTATTTCATTTTATTTTTTCTTTCATTTTTAATCAACCATCCAATGTATTAATCAATTGAAAAAAATACCAAAGTAGCAAGGCACACCTATATCACCTTCGGTCACCCCCAAAAATTAACTTACCTATTCAATGGCACGGTAATTTTGATAAGTGCAAAGTACACAATACGTGATGGAACAGAGGTATGAAGCAGGCACCGGTGTCTGTATATGGTTACCGAGAATAACCTTGTTGTATGGGTACCTCAAAGTCCTTTGGGGGGATACTATGTCAAGTATCCTCAAGGCACTAGTAACTAGGCTAGAAACTAGCGTAGTTATAGTGTCCACCCTCGAGAGGGGGAAGTAGTATTGTTCCAATTTCCCCTTGTCCGGTGGCCATCGGGATATTAGCATTACGAACGGACACTTCATTCACGCCGGCCCCTTAGAAAGGGACCGGAGTTTCTATCTATCTTACCGAGAATATGTCATATTCGTTCCAAGAATTTTTTTACATATATACAAATTTGTACTATAAAATACTCTGAGGATGGATATTTACAAGTACGAAAAAATAGACTGTAAGTACGTGTAAATATAGCCAGAAGTTTGAAAACAGAGAAATATTCCTGTACTCCGGTAACCTTGGTCTGTACTTCTCTATCCTAAAAACCCGAAATGGGATATACAGTACCAGGAATGGAGCAACAGAATGCTGACGAAAAGGACAACATCCAGTAAGGCATCCGTCATCCGTGGCTTGCAACGTCAGAATACGTAGGGCCACAGAAGCTGCCGATTCACGTTCGCTGCTGCAGCATTCACGTGTACCGCAAGAGTGCAAGGGTGGCAGACTGATGACCTGATGATACCTCACCCTCCCCTCAAGCCGGAGGCTGGAATCGCTTTTGCCGTAGCGAGAACCCCATCCCACGCAACAAATCTGTAACCTGACGTTCTCAGGATCATGGCTCATCATAATTTCAAGTCTTCGAGCATGCGCTGCCCGGAGAGTAGATCGGAGAGTGGGACCTTGTTTGGAGTGTGAGGAACCCAAGCCCCAGACACTATCCTTGTAACCTGGTGAAGAGGGTCGAGGTTTCTTAAATTTTGAGACATCGTAACTCCAAGTTAGCCCGTGCCTCCATTCACATTTTAGCGTCCCCATTAAACAATGGAAGAGTGCCACATGGCAGTAATTTTATTGACAAGAAATTATTTTTATTGTAACCGGCTTGGGAGAAAATGTGATTGGAGAGCGGCCTTTTCATGTGCCCTGTCTTCTGTCTGGGGGTGGGGTTGCGACGCTTGGCCGAGCGGCGACTGCAAGCACTTCATGCAGTTGAGCGGCCCAACCTGACACACAAGGCCGGACATGCTCTTACAGTTGTTTTTCTCACATTTGACGTTCCCATTAACCAATGCAAGAGTGCCTCGTGGCAGCCCGTGGCTTGCGACGACCCTTTGAGGGCTTCCACAGCCCTCAACCAGGTGGGTCGGATCGCTAGCCAGGCCCTGCTGCCCCCTTCGGCAAATATCTATGATCGGGAAAAAATCGACCGCTGGTTCATTATGAGCCGATGGAAGTAACCTATTAGCTAGTTGATTCTTGAAAACACCCTCCAAATACCGATAAAAATCACAAGAGAATTTCTATTCTCAGTATAAAATGAGGCAATTTCCGGGATAGTTTCACGTGAAACCGACTGAACATGAGAACTGTAATATCACCAGCTGAACATGAGAACTGTAGGATATTAGCCAGTAAATATGAATTATTTCACGAACACGCCATACTGTACAGTCGGGTACAAAAATAATTCGAACTGCATTTGAAGGCAGTTTTGAAAAAAGTTTGAAATGTGCCTGTATACTCAAAAATAATCGGAATTGCAATCCGTAAAAGGTGTTGGAACCATGTCAGAGTGTTTTATACTATCATTGCAAAAAAAGTGCTTTGTTTCTGTAAAAAATTTCAAAAAACTACAACTTTACATGTTCCATCCACAATTGACCACTATCGCTTTATGCTTCAATTACAATGTTCATTTTCACTTGCAAAATTGATATGAGTGCAATAAGTTGTTCTTTAGATACTTGAGCTCATTGTTGAATGTTCAAAAATACTTGCTCCCTCTAAACTTTTGAGTTGGAGTAGTTTCGTGATAAGTTTCCAATCAACACTTAAGGTGGGAAATTGAGCTTTGATTTAAACTCGGCGAGAATGCTAAAAGAATTTCAGTTTGGCAATGAGCTTATGAAAGTAATGACCCTAACTTTATCAAACCATCCTTTAAGTCCTTGTAGGACATTCCTAGTGGTGTGAATGGCTTCACAAAGTTTGAATAAAATTGAATAGTCACAAGCACATTCTAAGACATTCCTCCTACCCAAGAAACAAACAAGGAACGTATTAGTGATTCAATAAGCATGGGCTCAAGTATCTAAAGAACAACTTATGGCACTCATATCAATTTTGCAAGTGAAAATGAACATTGTAATTGAAGCACAAAGCAACAATGGTCAATTGTGAATGGAACATGTAAAGTTTTAGTTCTTTGAACAAATTTACAAAAATAAAGCACTTTTTTTGCAATGATAGTATAAAACACTCTGACGTGGTTCCAACGCCTTTTACGGATTGCAATTCCGATCATTTTTGAGTATACATGCACATTTCAAACGTTTTTCAAAAACTGCCTTCAAATGCAGTTCGAATTATTTCTGTACCCGACTGTACAGGCTATTCCCCCGCCTCTCTCTTGGCCGCGTCCGGCGCTGCTGCTCCAGCAGTCCAGCTACGCTACTGTTTTGTCGAAACGTGCTCTTGCACGGAAACTGCCCCTTGCGACCGACCCCACCTCCAAGTGACCGCTTACCGTAAACTCTCAAGTCTCGACCGAGACGGACTCCCAACCAACTGGCCTTGGACTTCAGGCTCTGGAGGAGCTTCCTCCCTTCGATCGCAAGCAGCGTTGACTGCCTGCCCGTGGGAGCCACGACAAACTATGCAAAGGGGCCGTGTTACACGTATTACACGAGGGGTCAAGTCATTGATGGGCCAATGCAGGATGAAAGCTTCTCTTCTGATTAGACTATTTCTTGAAATTGGTCCCAAGGCCTTTACATGAGGAGTCGAAGCCAATTTTCTGAAATTAGTATAATATAATGGGTGGGGGACAATAAGTTGGAAGATTCAAGAACGGAAGGCCAATTCATGTATTAGAAGCCGTTGCATAATTTCATTACAAAATTATTATCTTATTGTGAACAAATCGAAAGCATGAAATGTAGATAATAATACGAACTCGACCCCATGGTCTTGTTTTTCCTTCTACAAGTCGACCGACTCAAAGGGCTTTACACAGAGGGGATTTGGCCCCACACAATATTAATTTTTGATGTGTTCCAGACCAAGTGGTTCATTGAACCAATTGAGCTCAAAACGTGAGTGAATTGGCTCGAAGATTTGCTGACCTTGTCATGTAATAAGGCGTCCCTATGGAAACGGCAACACAATCCATTTCCCACCTAGCGTAGCCTTCTAGAGTTGCAAATAAAGTCCACCGCCATAAATTTAGTCCACCTCCAGCGAAGCACACTAGATGCTGACCCTACCTCCTCATGGCTTGACGTTGCACCTTCCTATCTTTGTATTTAAACTGTTGTCCACATGAGCTTGCTACAGACGTCACGCCCCTCAGCTCAGAACTCGACTATGATCACATAGTCACGTTCGTCTTTGGGTTCGATGCCCTTGGTAGTATAAACTGTAAAAGGTGTTGCCAGACAGTATTATTGCAGTCGGGAAGTGTGGATACCATGGAACTCTCGTTGGCATCCTCGATAAGCGTAGTCGTAACCTTGGCATTATTACTCGCAGTCTCGATTCCTCAACCAGCACAGGTTTGTGAATCTTCCAAATGCTCGCTCGTTACGCGCTTGTTGCATTGCTGGTGGGAACCGAATCGTCCAGTTAGAGATGGATGATTCAGAGGTCTTTGCTTCTTTTCTCTTTTGAGGGACCCAATAGGTTGAGTGCTTTCGAACTGTGGTAGAGCTAGTTTCCTGTATCGAGTGAGATGTGTTGTTGCTGCTGGCGAGTTTCTGAAGTTCTAAAGGTGTGTGTGTTTGGGTGTTGTGCAGGCTCAGCAGACGTTGCAGCAGTGTTTGGCAGCAGGAGGGGCGCGGACAGCGTTCCCGGGAAGCACAGAGTACAACAATGCGAGGTTCGACTTCAACTTGCGGAACTTGTACAGTCCCGCGGCTTTCGTGTTCCCTACCACCGTTGCGCATGTGCAGAATGCGATCAAGTGCGCCATTCAAACTGGTATCAGTATTGTGCCGCGCGGCGGCGGCCACTCCTTCGAAGATTACTCCCTAGGTGCGCCACACTTACACCTCTCGCCCCTCTTCCTCTTTAATTTCTGATTACAGTGAATCGTATCAAGCACCCCATTCGTTTCTTTTCAGCCTAGCTCTGAGACTAGGCAACTTCCATAGCACCGTAGAACGCCATAGTATACTCCTGCTTGGTGAGAGTGAATCTCAAGTTTGCAATTTAACCTGTTTTTACTTGAATATCTCTCACTGCGTTGTCCCAGTTCAAAGCTGTTGAGGACAAGAATGTAAGGATCAATGTACTAGGCTAAAATCTTGCCCATTTTACAGCAGTGTAATCAGAAAGTCAGGTTGTTGAAGTGTAATAGAATCACGGGAACAATTTCAGAGTAAGGTCCATATTCAACAATTGCGGAGTACCTTGAAAGCTTCAGTTTATTCAGTTACCATTCACATCTGATTAATGAAAGTTATTCACCGTCTTATATAGCATTTTGTCATATTAGAAACTCAATAGGTAGCTGTGCAGGTGTCTTCTATTGTCATCAGCTTCCCTGTGCATTTCTAAGGGTCCATTCCCATGTGAGACCCGCCCCTGTAATGTCACTGTAGAAGATCATGTGCCATTATGAAGGGCCATTCACATGTCTTTCCTTGAAATCCAGATTTAAGTCCTCCATTTCAGTGAACAGTGTTCCTTCATTTGAGGGAATAGTGTTACTTCATTTGAGGAAGCACTATTCCTCCTCAAAAAGGCATAGACAAGAGGACAAAGTTTCTGAATTTGTATTTCGGAGTTCTAATTTTATTTCAAGGGCTTGTCACCTCCCCTTGGCAAGCCCTTATGGGCTCCCCTAAAACTAATTACGGGTTGGGTTGCATGGGAATGGCTTGCCTTTTGGGGACCCTCTCAATTTTACAGGGATGGGTTTCACATGGGAATGGGCCCTAGTAATAAATCACTGAATAAGAAACATTTTATGAAGTCAATTTACAGTGACAGTCTAGAGGTCATATCTGAAATTTGTGAACAGTTTTTCTTTAAATTCGATATTGCGAAATTCAACCATAGGATCTTGTTTAGAACTGTTCCTATTTCTCTGCTTGCCAAGTTTTATTAAGTTTGACCGCACAAATCTTGAGTTATATTTTGTCAAAGTTTCAGTTTCTCCAAAAACATTGTAGCCATTGTGATTGATCTCAACTGTAGGAGTTCAGAATTTTACCGCTGGAAGTATGAAATTATCTGTTAAAAATTTGCATAGGCTCAGAAAGGGGTAGCTCCATAGCTGTTTAATTGTAATGAAAAGTAGCTCAATATTTTCTGAGTGGTCAGAGAGCTGTTTTTTCTTATTTTGTTGGGTTGGAATTCATGTGTGCAGGGGGTAAAAATGGGGTACTGGTAGTGGACATGGTGGGCTTCAAGCAACTAACCTACAACGCTGCTGCCAAAACGGCCATAGTGGGTGCCGGGTGGCGATTGGGACCATTATATCTCGCGCTGTGGAATGCAGGCAAGGTGACGATTCCCGGAGGAAATTGTCCAACGGTGGGCATAGCAGGCCATGCACTCGGAGGCGGATGGGGATTCAGCTCGCGCAAATTCGGCATGGTCTCCGACAACATCCTCGAGGCCCAAGTGGTGACGGCCAATGGGACGGTGGTGACGGCCAAAGCAAGCCAGAACAGCGACCTCTTGTTCGCACTCAAAGGCGCCGGGGCGACATCATACGGCATCGTCACCCAATTCACTTTCAAGATGAACGATGTCTCGTTCCCCGTGACCCATTTCAAGTACACATGGAACAACAAGGCGGTCCTGGTGCAGAACGTCAAGGCCTTCCAAACATGGGGGGTGAATGTCCCCGCCGAGATTTCCGCCTCGTTTTACATGGACCCATTCGGACAACATTGGCTCGAGGGGACATACTTGGGGCCCCAAAGCTCCCTAGGCCCCTTAGTCCAACCTTTTCTTTCCGCCGCGAGTGCGAACCCCTCGGTGAGCGTGGAGCAATTGACATGGATCCAACTCATTCTCGTGAACGCGGGCTACCCATCCAATACGGACCCGAACACTTTGAACAACGTCCCATACCCTACGAACACATTTAAGGCCAAGTCCATATTCGTCTCGCCCCCAGGGCTTTCGGACACGGGGGTGACTGCCATGGTAAACACCATGCTTACAGGCACGAACGCGTACTTCATTTTCGATCTCTTCGGTACGCAGTCCGCCATCAACAAAGTATCCGCGAGTTCGAGCGCGTTCGTCCACCGGAGCTTCTTGTACAGCATCCAGATGGTCGCGTATTGGTCGAATTCAAACGACGCCGCGAAGCAAACGACATACGTGCGGAGTTTCTGGAACACTGTACGGCAGTACGCCACGGGTTACAGTTACCAAAACTATATCGACGCTGACATGTCTTTGAATGCGTATTACGCTGGCAACTTGAACAAGCTTATTGCCAGCAAGAAAAAGTGGGATCCAAGCAATGTGTTCACTTTCCCCCAGAGCATTCCTGTCAGTTAGAAAAACTGTGCTTTTTTCTTAAAAGCTTTATCCAGGTTTAGGGTTTTAGGGTTTTATCATCATCATATTTATATTTTGGAACCAGAGGCCAAATAAAAAACCATCTAGTACGCATGCATACATGTGCATCTGGTGAAAGAGCATATGACTTAACTTAATTATTTAGAAGCAGGTTAGTGATACATACAAAGTCTGTATATTGTATAATATTATACTTTAATTAGCTCTTCAAGGAGCATACGCAATTCAATTGTTCTGCTTCCACATTCTGTTCAATCATCCGAGTAAGGGTTGTAATAGCTTGTTGTTTATATCTCAATAGTTCACCTGAAAATCCCCAAAAATACACGATAATGTGTATAATGAGGTGAGCCTTAAAATGGAGCGAAATGTCTCCATTTTGCTTCTTCATGCGTTTGTATATCTTATATTAGAGTTCTTCGCATCTTCACATATCCTTATCTAGGGAAGTGCAATGATTCAAAGAACGAATCTTTATATATTCTAATAAGAAAGTGCACATGGTTCCAATGAACCAAAGAATGTATGACTTAGATATTGTATGCAAAAGTTGTGAAGTCTCATTATGAAATTCTCAATTATGTACTAGCGTATTCATATTCGGGAAGTTTGCTTTGATCACAACCAGGCTAAAAACGAGAATTAGAGCACCTCTACCTTATATTCTATCTATTATCAGGCACGTTTTATATTATATCAGGCACGCTTTATGTCACGCACGTTTTGTTTAACCCTTAAACATCTAAGGTCTCGAGGGGTCTTTTTCCAACAAAATCTCCTCTGTAGCTCTCAATGTACTCAACTTTTCACTTATATTTTGATGTCAAACTAGTCACCTTCTTGTGATGCATTCAAAAAGTGAATTTTTAGAATTGAAATCACAATATGTATGAGTGAAAGGATTGTGGTAGGTAGGTTGGGGTTGTACATAACCTTGTAGGAGGTTGCAAGCTCATCATTGATTGGATCATTCATGATGCCCAAGTTCAAAAAGTGCACTATTCATGATGCCCTTGAAGTCCAAAAGATGTTGTGATCCAATTTTGGGCTGCCCCAATCCGTATAGCTAGACGTTTAAGGGTTAAAATATCTTATGTAAGGTTATCTCCATTCCATTTTGGGCCATGATTGAGTCTGTATTTTAAATTGGTACAACTGTGATCATATGCTTAATCAGTACGATTGTCACGATTGTTGAAGTTGTTGTGGAGAGCAGTTTTTACATTAGTGCAGTGATATGAGTGAAAACATTTGGACAGAAGAAAGTATTCGGAGTGGGAGAGAAATCAATACCTGACCTCAGAGAGTCTGTTTGTTCGATCGACCAGGTTTGAACTTTGAGATATCAAGGGTGTTGTAAAAATTATCGGTTGTTTGAATGAGGATCAGTGTAGTGTATTTTTACAACGGTCAATTTATTGCCGAGGAGGCTCACTAGTTCGTTCAGATTCCTTTGTGTTAGTACTGTTCGGAACAGTATCGATTCAACAACCACTGGTCACCGAAGTCAATGAATTTAATTATTCATTGCAAGGATGTTTTGTCTTTGAATGGTCATATTTTTAGTCATTTACTCTTAGTTGCTACAATTTACATGATTACACACAAAGTCCTAAAAACCTTGAAGCTGTTGTAGTGATAGGAAACCTAATTCACATTTTGCAGTTGGAATCGTGTAAGGGATTGTGGAATCAGAAGAAGAAGCTCTAGAGCCCAATCATCAAAGGGATTGTGGAATCAGAAGAAGTAGCTCTAAATGTGTTGCTAACTTGAGCAACTTATTGGAACTTGCTTGCTTTAGCACCATTCTCAAGAAAATAAGTTATGTTCAGCCTCAGAGTTAATAATTAGTAGATTTGAGGTTGAAAACTTACATTACTTGAGGATGATGCTAAAACAATTCCCAATACGAGCACAGTCATATAATTGTGTATACAATGCTTCGCTTTCATGAGCTCTGTTCAGAACGGTGTAATACTTTTTTAACAATTTGATCACCATATTGGATTCCCTCAATCCTTGAAAATGTGCATGTACAGAGTGAATTGTGCCAAAGGAACTTCAAAATTTACAGTGCTACTCAGAAGCTATCGACATCCACCCATGAAACTTTGAACAAAACAAAAGTACTAGTCTCTGATCACCCTGCAAATCAGACACTGCAGGATTGATCGATGAAAGCAAGCAAACCATGATCGATCACTGGGTGGCGATGCGGGAGGAGGACTGATCATGCTCCTCCTTTACCTCCGAGGGCGCGGGCGAGGACGGGTTCTGTCTGCGGCAGTTGAGGCGGATTTCGCCATCGTCACCTTCGAGGGGACTGATGTTACCCATCTTGATGGTACTGATGGCAAACTGGTGGAAGAAACGGTGGCGGTTGAAGGCGAAGTCCGCCACCCACGCCTGGTTCACGCCAGGCGTGTCCTGCAGGGTCTGGTCGCTGGGGATCATGCCCTCGCCCCTGCGGAGGTTCTGGTAGTACTGCCCGTCGAACTTGTCCGGCGTGCGGAGGTCCAGATCCGTCAACCTGAACGTCAGGTTGTCGAACGGCTGCGTGGGATCCAGCGGAATCTCGGACCCCAACGGACATATCGCCGACGAGTTCAGGAAGTTGCGAAATTCGGCATTTGTTTGCAGGTTGTTTGATAGGCTGAATCGCTGTATGATGGCGCAGTTCACCCGCCCGATCGTGTGCGCACCTGCAACTCTCCCAATTCCCACCGTCACTCTTACATCGATCGATACATCCACAGAAGTGATCACAAGGTAACATGCTCAAAATCAAGCAAACTTCATTCAACCCCGGGAGATATGGTTGAAATCTTCCTCATAGATAAATCAATCTACTAAATGGGTGTTTATGACATCTGATACTTGGATTTTGGGCAGGTTACCTTTATCAAGCAAACCATCACTAACAAACCATTTTGCTCTTTATCAAACAACCACTTCCCATAACAAACTTCAAAACTGAGAGTGAACCAAAGAAAAATACCATAGACTGAGATAAAAGCACAATATGAGTACACGAGCAATGAAGCTGAAGAGATTGATAGCACATACCTGAGAGTGCGACAAGATCCTTTTCATTCAGGGTCACGTTTGCAAAACTCTCCTTTAATTGGGCGTAAGTGAAGTTTGGACTAGGCAGACGTATATCAGCAAGATCAACGCTTGCAGACCCTGTCGTGGGAAAGCCGTCGCGGCGACCGAAGAAAACCGGATACGGTGGCACAAGCCCCGCCTGCATGCCAGAAACCAGATCGATCAGAACTCAAAGGCAAGATGATTGTGGTAATCAAGGAAAGAGTATGATGTTTACCGCAACGGCAGAATCTCGGGAGGCAATTGCGAGTATATCCGCGCACGAGACCGTTCGAGGACAAGCCTGTTCCACTGCCGCCTTGATCGTGTCGATCACGTCGAAGCCTCGGGCGGAGTTGATGTTGGCTCTGGCGTACTTCTCCGATACGTACCCGCTCGTTGTGTTGTCCAGCAGGAGCGACCCATCGCATCCCTGCGCAACACATCACATTCCCATTCTCATCTTTAAAAAGCACAACAGGCTGTAACTTAATCCGGATGAAACGATATTCATATCAGAAGTGCAAGTCACTGCGGAAGTATCAACATAGCACAAAGTAATGGAAAAATCCCCCCATGCATGTATACATAGAGCTTCAAGCCTTCAACACAGACTACACTGTCACTGATAAAAGACGAGGGATCTTACAAAAATCTAAGACTATGCCCAACAAGTCCATTTTACAGTGGTGTTTTGAGGAACCACTCGGCATGGTCTAAGTACTACAGTGACAATGATGAAAGGGTTTCTACTCAAAAATAGGTAGCTACACTTCTTGGCAGTTTTTCTACCAGATTGTTATCCTCTAGATCTAACTTTGACCAATTTGGTTCAATTACCAGACTTGTGAAGTCACCTAAATTACCGTCCCAAAACACCGATGTCCAAAGAACAATGCCCTGGTAAGTGCTGAAGTAACGATTTAGCTAGTAAAACATTGTTACTGACAACCAGTGCATGTGCACAGAACACGAATCAAGCAACACAGTCGTGATCATGACTTACATGGACGAAGCAGTCGTGAAAGTGGAGACGAACTAAAGAAGCGGCAATTCGAGGTTCAGCAGCGACAGCCTTGACAACTTCCGTTCTGACAATGTGGTGGATCTGGGGGCACGTGCGATGGTAGAACTCCGGTGTAAGCTTAGCTTCACTAGTAGACACCACCAGTGCCACCATAGCCACAACAACAAACAGCGTAAGCAAAGCACGGGTCGCCATAGCTGCTGATGATCCTCACGACTTGCTGGGTCGCTCATATAGGTGCCGAATTGTGGCATCTTTGATTCGTCCGTGGGAGTCAAAGCTCACGTGGTGAAGAAATGTGATGGTTCGACGGAGCTTTCCGAGAAGCATTCAGGTGCTCCTGGAAAGCTTGTCTGTAGGAGTTTTTACTGTGCATGCATGGGAGTGACACCTGATAGGTCTCTTAGGTGCGAGACGACTGGCAGCATTTGCTATTAGAAATACAGACATGTTTATCACCTAAAGGAGGAGAAGCTCTACAGTGCAGACGGTCATCTCTGAAATCCGTGAACAATTTGATTATGAGAAATCTGACTGTAGGATCTTGTTTATAACTCTCTAGTTAGTCTACTCGCTGAATTTTATCAAATTTTACCGTACGGATCTTGAGATATATTGAATCAAAGTTTTGGTTATTGCAAAAACATCATTTCTTTTTTGAGCAGAGTGACTACATTTCGTCTTTAGAGGTTATATCATTTTAAGGCACCTCAAGCTTTGGCTTGGTGGTTAGGGCCCATGGCCCCCAATGAGGAGGTGGTGGGTTCTACTCCCCATGTTGGCGTGGTGCTCATTACCATAGTCCACTCAACTATGATGGGGTCTTCTTGGACCTCATTGTATGGGTACCTCAAAGCCCTTCAATGTTGGGATACCATGTCAGGTATCTCAAAGGTACTAGTGGCTAGATAAGAACTTACATAGTGTTTACCCCCGGGGGGGGGGGGTTAGTAGTCCAATCAACAACTATTGTGTAATGGATTTCAATGAGATTAGAGTTAGGCGAATACATACTGTGACTTGTGTCGTCATCTTCTATGCAGTACATGACTTTTAGTGAAGATAGTTTAGTTCTTATAGTCAAAATAGTCAAAATAATACTTACACTTTAAAAGTACTAGTACAAGTCCTTTTGTTATTTAGTAGTGCACTTGATCATCATTGAGCTTTTGGCAAATTGTATAATATTATCTCACAAGCTCATAAGGACAACAGAATTCGATGCAATCCACGCCCCTGTTCTCTAACCTTGATTTCTAGGGGGCCTTTGATAAAAACCTCTAAATGTTTTAAGGCTTTTGACTGGTCACACAAGTATGAAGAAGTATCTGTGGGTGAAGAAGTCTAGTCCTTTATTATTGGCACCACTCGAGTTTTGAGCACACTCTTTTAAGTTTAAACAAAAGATGACTTGTGGCACACTCTTGGAGGGCACACTCTTATCTGTTCTTTGAAAAATTGTTTCTTAGTTTAATTTACATTTCTCTCCTTCAAGTACTCATCTTATTAAACTACAGTCAATGAGAATGTAGAAGACCCTTATCTACACAACCCATAAGCACCTTCTTCCGCCCCCCTTCTCCACAATCATTTATGGAGAGTGCTCAGAAGTAGGCTTCTTTATCCACGGGTACATAATAGCTTCTTCACTCAACAATAGCATGTACTCGCGGCCAACATTAGAGCACCTACAAGACCACCTTCAAAAAATCATTAGATTAGAGAAGACTCCGTAAATCATGCAGTATGACTATCATTCAACTTACTTCCCCAATGCATGAAAATTACTTCCATTATTATCTTCATACAGATTGGTGAATCTGAAGTTTGAGCCATTCACGGGCACTTTCCCTTACTCCGATAGAAATCTTGCAAATACTTGACTTCATTGGCTTGTGCGCAACACACGTTTCTAGCAGGAATGTTGCACACTTCCGAGGTGGATCCCTCATCACGTACATCAATATTATATCAAAGAATGGGACCCATGTAATGTAAGAACCAATTAGTTAGTGACCTGTTTTCTTTTACGAGGAAAGACCCATCATGCTTGGATATGGTGATGATGGATGTGAGTTTTGATATGGATAAGCTTGGCCGTATAGAAAGGTTCATTTCGAAGCCACTCTATGTGTAGCAACTAACACCGAAAGTATACCAAGCTATACCAATCTGCTCAGTATACTTCCAAGAATCTGCTTTCGGTGTATAACATTGCCTATTAAGGCCTTGACAACCCTCCAACTCTTGGGTCATCTGACTACAGAGGCTCCTGCATTCGTCCGTCCGTAGATGAGCTCTCACGAGGGGATGCTGAAGGTGCAGAAATCCCCCACAGTATACTAGAATTGAGCTGATGCGCATCCGGCTGAGTGCTAATTGACTATCCACATCTAAACCTGAAAGAATGTAATGTCACTCCCAAGCAGAGCATGCCACACCATCTTGCTTATTGGAATATAATGTTGCCTTAGTCGTTACTGCACGACAACCTGCAGGTAAAAACGGTGGAAAGAATATAAGCGCGGCGGAATCATTGGATGACAAGGAGAATTGTTTGAATCTGAAGAAAAAATATAAATGGAGAAGTATAACAAGCAGGATGTGTAAAAGAGCTATGTAATACAAGCAATACATTTTTACTGACTGCTCAAAAGTAGAAGTGGCTTACAGAAAGCAAGAGGTAAACTTGATGATCAGCTCCAAATCTTGTGCAGATCACACCGCTCTCGGCCGATCCGCGTAGTCACTGCTATCCACAAACGAGTTACTACAAAATGCTTACATAAAAGATACGAGGAACAACATTATTCTGAGAAATATCTGTTTCAACTATTTGTATGATGAAACAGCGCACCTACGTCTGCTTGGAGTAACCGGATGACGACGGCACTCGCTTGGTTCGGAACATCATGTAGCCCACAGGGAGGACCACTCCCAACATCATAATCACTGCTCCTATTACATACCGCGCCGGCTCTGGTGGCGCTACCTCCAAAAGATGCCGGAGCTGCAGTTCCAAAACATGTCATTAAGCATTGAAATCACCATCGTAAATTACTAGTAATATCTGTTACAAGGTTAAGACTCTACGAAATGCTAAAATAGCACAGAAACTGGTGATGGTATCAAAACATAATCGAAAGAAACCATTTTGTCATAATACTCGAAAGTACCAGAATAACGATGCTAGGGAACAACTACAGTAAGATAAGACGCTTGTTCCTGGAACTCATGGGCTCAGACACGCACAAACCATAAATCTCAGCACGACACTTTCTGTAAAGAAAGTCCTCAGTATCGAGAAATTTTGGTCATCACCGCCCAGTCACATACTAAATCCGATAGTCTAATCTGAAATCACATCCATGCTCCGATGTAATTGCATTGCCTACAATAATGTATACAAGGACGTATCGATTAACGTGTTACTGAAACTTCCTTCTCACTCAGTGGCCATTAAAAGCTTCAATATAGAAAGAAGCAGATCCTGAAACACAAAATGCAAGATTAATACATTCTACTTATTTGATGTTTCTCTTCCTTCTCCAACGATGCTAACAACCGAATACCAGCTCAAGAAATGTTTCTTAGAGAAGCAAGCTGGCCAAAACTCAGGAACTAATACACATTTATAGCGGTACATTTATAAGAAAGTTTAAAACTGAGCCTCAAAGAGCCGGAGATCGAGAAATCCAACCACAAGTGCAAGATTAATAAACCTTCCAGCTACATTCGAATCCTTCTTCAGTTTCAATCAACTGTTACTACAAGATACGTTCAGGCACTAACACACATTCATTGCGATGCTTTTAAACAACAAGAGACGAAGATCGAGAACCCTAACATACACAAACAGTGCAAGTTCATTATTACTTTCGCCTGCATTTCGGTTCCAATCAGCTGTCATCAGAAAATGCGGAGTCGCCGTTTAAGATTTACGATACAAACCATGAACAAATCGCGGATTGTTGTAAAGATATGCGCATGGATCGGATCGATCTGTATAATTTGAAATCAAAAAGAAATGTCAAGGACTCACCGGCATAGCTGGTTGAGAGAGCAGGCGACGGTGAGCTTCCACCTCTCCTTGAAAATGTGAGCAGAGCAGGAGACGAAGAACAGTTTGCTTCTCGAGGCCTCCTGCAACTTCGAGCAAGTCGACGATGACTCTAGGGTTCCATCCATGTCTCATTCATCCATTTGGAGTTTATTCATCAGATAGTGTGATGATTTTTTACAAACATAATTAGTGTTTTTTAGATGGACAAATGTTTCTTTCAAGTGATTCTTTGCTTCGGTTTTTTAAGATTTCAAAGTGAAACTTTATTCAATTTTACAAGGGCAGCCTTCAAAATTTACTACATCAAACTTCAATATCTGCAAAAAAAAGTTCAACATCAACTTTGATTGCTATAATCTTCAAAATGGTGGAAACCCAACCGTAGAATTTTTATATGGTAGTACACTAAATAGGTAGATTAGTGTTAAATACACTAATTTATATGAACATGTTATAAGTTTTTACTGTTGATCAATATTTTTACCCTCTACATCCGTCAAATTGGGGATCCTTCTAGAGTATTGGAATCAATACTCTCGGTAATTTTTTTCTAACAGTAAAAACTTAGAGTATTTTCAAATCTTATAAAAATCTAACACTAATCTACCTATTCAGTGTAGTGATGGTAGTTAGCTTACGGTAGAAAGTAGAAAAATCGGTAAAATTTTTGATCATATCTTTATTTCAACGAGGTGGTCAAATATTGCACTTTTCGACCCGGGACATACCTTGAGCACTTAGGGGTTAAGAGTATCAATTGTTGGACAATACATATTAAATCATTCAAATTTAAAATTTTAAAATCTTTATTAAGATCTTTTAGAGTCCAAACAAAAATGTCAAATCATTGAAACAATCATCAAGTCCAAACAAAATCGTTGAAAGAACAATTCTCACAATCTCTCTAAAAGATTAGGAGTGCATTTGAGTCAATGTCATCAATTAGAATATTTGAATATAAAATGCACTTCAAAGCATCCCATGTTCCCATTGCAATCTATAATACAAATGGCTTATTAAGAGGATCATTTCTCTCAAATTAAAGTCTTTAGAGAATATCATCATCGCTCTAAACCAAAGTATGTACAATCTTGGCCAATTCACTTGCCACTTTGATAGCTCACAAAATTCCATGCTTTCCCTCACAAAAATGTGCATATTAGTTCTTCCAATGTCTCTAGTATCTCTATACATTTACTTTGGCATAGATCTCGTTTTGCATTAGAGAATCCAAACTTGTCTCGTATGATCAAGCCAACTACTTCTCCGTACATATAGTTTTCTCATCATCATATCTCTATATATAAAAGAACACGATTAGGTTTTGTCTGTCCGTCCTTGGTGATTCACCATATATGCATGGTCGTGGTCACCATCCATCATCATTTGGTCATGTATACATGGTATGAAGAGGTTTAAAGATTTTGAAGAGTTTCATAAGTGTTATTTGATTGTTATTAAGAATTTTTTAGATCCCTATAATATAATAAGGAGTCGAAGGGACAAGGAATGTGGAAATCGAAAATGGGAGCAAAGAAGGAGACAATGAACCGGAGATCAAGGGAACATTGGAGGGGAAGTAGGAAGCGGGAACAAAGATAGGAAATGGGAACGGTGGATGGATACCAGGAATAAATAATGAGTACTAGGAACGACTGATGGGAACTAGGAATAAATGATAAAAATCGGGAAAAAATGATGGAAACCAAGAAGGGAAGTTGGGGGACAGGGAACGGGAATTGGGAACAAAAGATGAAAACCATGAATAAGAGTTTGGAGGTAGAGAACCAGTTAGAAAAAAATGGAGAATGGGGAACCATAATAGAGGATGAGGAATTGGGAACGAGAGAACATAGAACATGCTAAAAATCTTTAAAATTACAGAAAACCAAAAAGAGGAGAACGAATGATGGAAACCACTAAGGGAAGTTGGAGGATGGGAAAGTAGGAACAAAAGATGGGAACCATGAACAGGATTTTGGAGGTAGGGAATGAGTAAGAAAAAATGGATGATGGAGAACCATAGTAGAGGACAAGGAACTAATAACAATGGAACGAGGGAACGGAGGACATGCTACAAATTTTAAAAACCATGGGGAACCAAAAAGATGGGAACGGAGGATATGCTATAAATCTTAAAAACCATGGGGAATCGAGAAGCTGGGAACTTGCATATTGATTGCATATCCCATAGTTTCAACATCACCAAAAACCTCCAACTTCGTATTTTTTTAATACCTAGGTTTAGATTTTTTTATATGTGTTATAAATTTTGATTTGATCTTTTCGATGTTGTGTTTGGAGGACACGGATATGGACTTGTATAGGATAAAACTTTGGACTAAAAAGTTTGCTTACATTAAATAAATATCAGTTTAATGTTGATGATAATTGATCATGTTATAGCTAGATGATGTACATCTTTTTATCAATTTCGATATGATATCATGCATAGACATGTATGACCAGATATATTGTTCTTCGTACATACAAGTATATTTATGGTCAAATGGGGTGAACTTTACAAAAGGTACCTAATAGCTCTACAGTTTACTTTTCAATATACTCACTCCAAGACACTCAACACCTACAAGTCCAACTACCAAAATACACAACAAATCCTTGAAGAGTTCAAATATGATGATTCCAACAGTTCCAACCTTTTACTTATCTTGCCCATGCATACAAACTACTCACAAGTGCTATCTGGTGTAGATTTGGCATGCTAGAATTGAGCAGGTTTCCTTTATGTTTTCCATAAATCAACCACCATGCACAACTTGCAATGGTCTTTTATGATCTTATCCTTTCATCCTCTAGCGAGACTTCACTCGGCACCCTTAACACATGCATCTTCTAGTATATGATTGTAGGTGAAGGCTTGCCGCTTTGGTGTCTTTCCAGCACCCCACTCGTTGTAACTTCCTCACATCAGATATAATACAATTGTTGTTATCTTGGACCGGTCAATGTGTATTGTTAAATGCAGTACCGGCGCATTCTCCCGCAATCGCAACACAATTGTCTGAATAATTCTCTTAAAATGCACTGATTCTATAGATTAACATAAGATAACATATTTAAGATAAAATGCACCGTTCACAGTCGTTGGTCTCGCCACAAGACCGCTTACAGTGTAGATGTGTTGGGAAGAGGTCCGTTCTCTAGTACATTCCAAGCATTCTTGCAATGATAATTCCTTCGCTCACAAGCGGTTCCGCACAAATTTGATAATTTGTTGTACGATATATTTTGAATTTGAATCGGTACCAACATCATATGGAATTATGAAAAAAAGTGATCGGTAAACATTAGAGTGGTTGAAAGCTAGTGTCACATCACAATCAAGAGTAGTGACGTTGAGCGTTGTGGTTTGCAATTACTATCGCTAACACCATTCATCATCACTAGAGTAGTGTTGAAAGGAAGTAAGTTCAATGAAAACTCCTCCCGTGTCACATTACAATCGCTCGTACATTTGAAAACATGATCATTGCAAGATAGCCTTATTTACAATGCTCTCGTTTTGAGCTACATTTGGTAATGACCCCAAAAACCATTACAAGGATATTAGGGTGTAGACCAAGTTAATAGAAAGTTGGGTGCAAAAAAATCATCTATTGGGTACAAATGAAAGGCATTATGAGTTTCTGAAGTCTAAAAGGAGCACAGTAGCCACATTTAAATTTCTAGGAAAGCCCTCAAATTGTTCATCCGGCACATTTTTCAGAGCTCGGTAGAATTCGGTGCTTCTCCCATCAGCTTGCTATTTGTTAGTACATTTTACAAGTAATCGTAAGGGGGTTTAGTACGTCAACTGTTGCCTGCCTTACCCTTCGCCTCAGTACAGAGGGTTGTTATGTACTGGTGGGCATGGCTATACTGTGAGGGAGGTGCCATTTAGAAACATACAGCTTTGAACTCAATTAACGCACGAGTTCCCCATTACTTGAAACTACAAAATCAAATGCTCGATCCAATGGATTGAATGAAGTGGTTCAAACAGGTCACAAGCAATGCACCAACTCGACCACAAATCTCACCTCGCATATATAGTCTGCTCGAGACAGGGAAAGAGATGGACACAAGAGCTACATGAGAGAATTCCAAAACCAACAGTTACACGGAGCGGGGCCTACAACAACACTTTCTCCAGTATGACTTTCAAGGTTGTGCATTGAATGACCCCAGCCACAAGGTTCCTATGCCAATCGCCTTCTGCTGCAAACATTGCTGCTGTTCTACACTAAACTTTTTCCAAGATTCTAACCTCAGTGCTATGTCATATTCCTAGAGACTTATCTTGTACAGTCTTGTGTAGATAAGTGCGAACTCCCCATATCCTTATAAAGTATATGCCGTATCACCTCTTCCGTCGCTTTGCATCAGGCTGCATTTCACGTCGTAAATACTTATAGCTTGAGACTTGAGGGATGATAACTTTAACAACAACATATGAAAGAGGACAGAACAAGCTCTCTCTCCTAGAATGCTTAAGAGTCACTCTGAACACAAACTGAAGTCGTCAACATCTTCACGGCTTGAATCGGAGATTCTCAATCGTTCAATGTGGGCAAATCCTTGCGAGTGATGACGGACAGGGAGAGATAATATTCTGCAATGTACTAAGCAACCAATACTAGTCGATGCAGAAATTGCGTACCTTGACTTGTTCAGGGGTAGGTGAACTTCTCGGAGAGGACTGCCGGACCTTCTTGTCTCCAGGTTGTGCAGTGCAATCAGGGCATACGAACTTTTCCATTTTCTTCACCTGATCTGGTGTAAAACTCATGCAAGATGGGTGGAACCTACACGCGGTGAAGGACAAATTTCAGCTATGCATTACTTTCTGAACATTGGAGCGATACACAAACATAAGACTGGATTCGACCTCGTTTGTTACCAAGTAACAAGTCCAAACATTTATCGGCAGCCCAATGTGAGAGACATGTCCACGTCAACCGAAGCGAAACTAGGCCCCAACTTGCTTGCACGACAGCAAAATGCTATCAAAACTTCTTTACCAACAAAATGCACTCGTAAAGCGACAAGATATATAGAGCCTACCAATCTTTGCAGATTTCACATTGCACCATCAAGTCGTCGGGATTGTATGGCATCTCACACTTGCAGTAACTGCACTCAGTATTCAGGAGAAAAGAAATACTTGTAGCAGTTAGAAACTCACAGAACTCACAACACTAGACCAATAATCGATTAGACAAAGACAGAGGTGCCTATAACCTGGACTCCTCACGATAGTGCCGCCCCCTTCCCGAAATATAGTCTGAATTAATTGCTCAGGTTACCTAAACTGCAAAGCAAATCCTAAATGACACGAGTATTCCCAACATGGGCTATGTCGCCGAAGAAAAAGGAATACTTACACAGCAACTCGATCAGGAGTGAACCCGCCAGTAGATGCTTTATACTCAAAGCGGCAAAAATAATCCTCGGCACCGACGCTTTCCAGCTTCGTGTAGTTTTTAAATGTGTGCACAATGCATTTTCCCTCAATAGTGTCGGCGCTTTGTATGTCATAGTGATCTGAGAGAAAGAGCTCTTTTGAGCCGTGAAATTGCCTCCGTCCTCCCATCGACTCTTCTGGCCGATAATACCACCGCACTCGGACTTTTGCATTGTTCTTAGCATCAGCTTCAATTTTCTCTATCTTGGCAACGTATGGAGGTTTCTCCGGATCTTGCTGACGCATAAGGACAGTATCTCCCACTGTATCAAACAAAAGTTCACAGCACTCTCTTCAGTGAAAAATAAACTTCGTAGAAAGACCTTCACTTCACTCATTAAGAATTTTGTAGTCTAAAAGTGCGCGAACAAACTAGTTGGAGATTATTTAATCAGCGAATACTTGCTTACAGTAACAGTCAGACTGCAAAGACAAAACATGCAACGAGAGATCACTGAATCTTCTCATGAAAAAGGCAACCTGGAAAAGATTGTTGACACTGCATTTCAGGAATGGAGAGATTTACTGTCTTGACTCATTGAGTAGCAAACGTTTTTTTCATACAAGACCTGATACGCTGAACCCGACACCGAGTCCACTAAGATTCTAGAGAAACCTAAAGAAATAATAACTGTCCTCACCAAGACACCCTGTAATCAGATACAACCTCAATATTTTCTTGGCATGACTTCTATTGCTCTTAGACATGATCCAGACAGTTCCTATCTTGATATGTACGAAACTATAGCTGCATTAAGTTCCAATCAGTCCAACTACTGAAGATATCGACACCAGTAAACTGGTTAACTAGTTCATCGAAGCTTTAGTCAGTCAAGGACAGAACACTAGCATTATACACGACGGCCATTACGCAACTTCAGGCTCTTCTGAGCTGTAGAATACGATCGAGAACCGGCTCAACGTCTTAATGCATGACATGTTGTATACTGCTCTCCCTCCTCAGATAAAAGTACAGCAATCCGCAGAATTACTAAGCATCGGAAAACGATCCTTCAGCATCTTGGACATTGAAAGAGAAACGATAATGTGGACATTCAGAAGGCGCTGTCTGTTTGCATGCAATCAGGATCAGAAGAACTACTGCCGGACTCACCTTTCACGACTTTGTGCGTGCCTTTCACAGTGTACGAGTCGAGAGATTTCTTGACCCCTTTGGACTTCGCCATTTCACCTAAATATATGATATAGCCACTCCCTCCTTCCGGACAGTTCGCCGGCGTTCCTACCACGGCGCCTTTTCCTCAACTAGTTCGAAAACCTTGAACCTCCTCCTCATGAATCATACGGTTTTCACCTTACCTTCCCCGCCCCGTGCAAACGAGCGCCTCGTCGTCAAGCGCGGAAACCACGTTCATACTCGAGATTGTCAAGCCTGCCATAGTCAGCCACAATACACTTAACCCGACGGCAGAATAGTCCGCCAAAAAATGCAAAAAGTATGCCAATCGAACGCGCTTTAAGTGCTCATCATCGCGGCCGCTTCAATACAAATTTTCATCCCCGAAATGATGTGCAGAATCCGTCGAAGCATGGGAACCTCTTCAGCTATGGCGAAGACTGTTCTTCCCAAGGTAAACTAAGGTGCCAACTCCTTCCCCCGCTTCCCTCCCTTCCCTGAAACTCAAATTCTACGCAATACCTAGATTTCGCTCATCATATACTCGCCTCCCCTAAATTTTCTCCATGCCTCTACGAAGGCCATAGATTCTACCGGTCCCGCTTTAATGTGCAGAGTCTGCAAGAACAAGGATCACGGTTGATTCCTAGATCTCTCCCCAGCTTCTAGAAACCGCAACTTCGTGGGTTGATGAACTCGTAGATGCGGATCTAGATCTACATATGCGTTTTGATTTTAGGACGAGATTCGTAGATTCTGGCCCTTTTAGGTATCATATTCGCAGGGAGCCAAAATAAGCTGTCAATTGTCATTAGCGCCGGCCCACAAAATTTGTACAATCATTATTTATAGATTTGTAATTGGACGGATGCCCTCTTTTGGAAATTTATAAGAAGGTATTAGATTATTTTGAATTTTCAAAGATCAAGGAATGAAGGGTTTTTTAAGACAAGGAACAATACAAGTTATTATTTATTGACTTTTGAGTTTATGGAAAGAATGAGAGTTTTTGAATTAGGGTGTAGAATATCATTTGTAAATATGCTATAAGTGTGCACAAAACCCTTGAAAGGCTACCATATTTTTGTGCATGTGAATAAAGTGCATCTGTCTAAAATTTGAAATTGCCCTTGAAAGTGTTTTAAGATTAAATTGAATTCAATGTTCGAATGACTTGGTAATCTTCTTAGACTAAACCATGTATTTTACAGGACTCTCATGATGTTTTCAACACAAACAACAGGCTCAATCAAGTTGATGAGCACTTGAATAAACAAGGTTCAAACTCTGTAAATGAGAAGCAATCATAATTTCCTTAACCGTCATATCAACCTTAAAGTTACCTTCATATGTTGTACAATGAAAGGTTGTAAGAGTTCGCACGGCCGCTTTGTACATTGAATAGTAGCACTTGTTCCTCGTACCTAAACTGGGTCCAATCCACATTCAATCCACATAACTTGGTGCAAATGAGAAGCAATCATGATTCCCTTAACAGTCAGATCAACATTGCAGTTACCTTTAAATGGTGTACGATGAAGGTTGTAAGAGTTCGCACGGCCGCTTTGTACATTGAATAGTAGCACTTGTTTCTCGTACCTAAACTGGGTCCAATCCACATTCAATCCACATAACTCGGTGCAAATGAGAAGCAATCATGATTCCCTTAACAGTCAGATCAACATTGCAGTTACCTTTAAATGTTGTACTACGATGAAGGTTGTAAGAGTTCGCACGGCCGCTTTGTACATTGAATAGTAGCACTTGTTCCTCGTACCTAAACGGGTGCAATCTACATTCCCACGTTGGGAATTATGGCGGTACGTGTATGAAAGTCGTTGTTTGAAAAGAAATACAGATAACGTAACAGTCTCATCCTATCGGAAGTCTTTGAACAAGGTTTGAAGAGAAATCCAATAAATACATAGATAGTCTTAACACGCAATTAAGCAATTATGCACTTTGCCAAGTGCACTCAATGGCATGTCAAAACAACAACATTTTCCTCCAAAATGAAAAAAAAGAACAAAAATTCCACACAAAAAAAAAAAATTAAATGTGGAGGCACTAAACTTAAACTAACGAGAAATAGTATTTTTTTAATAACAAATTTGTTGCTAAATCATGTTTTATTGCTTTGTAAATACTACCAAATTATTATATTCAAATATTGCCAACATCTATTTTATTATTTTGTGTACCATATAAATTTTTGGAATACAAATCCCAATGGATCAATATGAAGGACAACGTCACGTCTTGGAGTGCAAAAATTGAAATTTAAAGAATTTCAAAGATTCAATTTTGTCCTTGAACTTCCTATAGTGTTTCTTTTTAGATTCAATGCAATTTTGATTATGAACTTCTACGTTGTACATTGCTATATGACATTTATATACTATTTTTGGCATTTATACAATAGACATACTTTATAAGAGATAAAAGGCCAACATGTGCTATTCAACGAGAAAATATGTAGCATCTCGCTCTATATTATATGAAAATCCATACATAAAATTCATAAACGTACTTTAGGAACTGATAGTAAATACTATAATATAACATGCATAATACTATAACCAAACATCTCATACTTTACTCAAACATATCAATCAAACCTAACATGCCACCTAAACATCATATTGACTTGCTACTTATAAATCTCTGATGCTCTAATCATCCTCCTCCATTGTCCTACCTGATCGCTTCTTCATAGGCCTCATGTGCCATACGATCTACCGCCGCCAATGACACTCGGGATCAATAGAATCTTGAAGACCGATGGACGCAGACTCCTCGTGACGCCAGAATCGCTGCTCACCGTGGCGAGTGTACCTTATGCCATCGGTGTTATAGTAGAAGCCGCCTCTAAATGTCATCATTGGTGCAAAGCCTGCTCGTTGAAAGCTATGGTGTCCGCCGATTCCGTAGATTGTGGAATGGATGGCACCATTGGTCTCGTTTGAATTGGAGTATCTAGAACCACCTCCGGTATCTCCGATCCTTCCTCAAAGCCATTAGGTTCCACAGCACGAACGAAGCCCGTCGTCACATGAGTTATGATCGGGCGGGTACATCGTATGCCATACTTCCTCACGCGGCCGTCGTCATTTGCTTGCCAATGTGTATGGTCTTTGGAATAGAAGTATCCGCTTCATCTCCAAGCTCGTCCTCGTCAATACCGCCTTCCTTCTTCGAACCTATGTTCATCGGATCTTCACCCTCGGAAATGCCAACGCCGCGCTCCTTGTTGCACTCCGTCATCTCGAGGATCCGAAATTGTCATTGGAAGTTGTCAAACAACTTTGTATACAAGAAGTTTAGCCTTTCCAGGCTATCGTCAATGACAATGATTTCCGATCCACGGAAACCTCCATGAAGGATTGTCGGAATGGCCGTTGTAATGTTATACGCAGCCAAACCCCAACCAATTGGCAAATACGCATCCACCAGTCTAGAGAGCTCGGATGGCGATCGCTCGAGTCTATCACCCTCCGACGGTTGATGTGTCTCACTCCATTGATCGTGAAATACAAGTGGTAGTGGACGGTCCCCAGAAACATAATTCTGGTTGGGGGAAGTATCAACAGGGTGTTGCATATGAACAACAACACCTCCAAATGGTTCCACCGCTTGTCAGAATCGACCACCCCGTGTAAAGTTGAGGGCATATTTGATCAACCGAGTTTGCGCCAAATGCCCAACATCCATGTCGTTGAGTGCCACCTCTGGGAAGTTTGAGCTTCGCGAACAACTCGGCATTAGCAAGAACACGGCCGCGGTAATAAAGAGAATACTGTTCCATCGTTCAACGCCCGTCATCCACGCCGACAATTGCGCAATAACTTTGGTGAATCGCTTCTTCTTCCTGGGGACCGTCTCCACGCTTTCCCCACCACGCCGACAATCAACAACCCACAAGACGATTGTGTCAATCACGGACATCGTGATGAAATAATCCTTCCTGCTCGAACCATAAGATGATCCGGTGATCGGTCCGAGTTGGCCTTCGAACTTGTAACACCCACTTCCATGCGACGGTAGTGGCACCACCTTCATCTCGCGATGCTTCCACTTCTCCATGTGTTCTTGTTGCAATGTCCCGATAGTGAACCTTGATGGAGGTGGGAATAAGTTCACTTATGTCCCGCCAACTTGGACACCTTCTCTCGTGTAGGTTTAGCCCATGCGGCTTTTGTGTCTTTTTGCCAAGTCCTTGCCAAATGCATCAATTTGCTTCCTTGCCCCGGGAAAATAATTCCGCATGCAGATATGTGGAAGAACTCTTCCATGGAATTAGGTGAGCACTCTTTGTTGGACACCATTAACCAACGAGTGATATTAGCGACCGCTTCTTGTCTCATGATCCGGTCAATCGCACTGCAATAGTACGGGGATCCCTGCACGCATCCTCGATGGCGTGAAAGTAATATGATTGTCGAGGTCTCCGTTTGTCCTCCCCACCGGCTTAGCCGCACAAGTCTTGACTAGCCGTAGATAAGCGATCGCGGAACCACATTGAGCGGCCTCAACCAATTCATAGTCATTCGCTCCGACGCCTCCCGTACATCCACAAGGGATCTAGGTTGTTCTTGTCTCGCAAACGCCTTCCACTTCTTCTCCTCTTCCTCCTCGCTATAAAAGAGATAGCCATCTTCGTAGTCCTTGCACACTTGAAGAATAGCTTCAGAACACTCGCGCCGGGATTCCACGCATGAATGGTCAAGTCATGATCCGCTTTGCAACCTCTTGATTGTTATACCTTTGTTGCCCTCAACAAGGTTCTTCTCTCGCACCGCATTAGCCGCACACACGGAGCTTTAGCCCTGCGTTCATCGCCCCGCACGAACCAAGCTATCGCGCTTCCCATACAACTCCCAAATCTCGCGTAGCTTTCTCAAGTCCTCATCCATGGTGGAATATTTTGTCCTATTCCATTCCTTCTTGTTGACCCGCGGACTTCGCTAGGTACAATGCGCAGATCATCGTATACGACAAATGTTGCCTCCCGCGTTTCAAAGATGTTAACAAACTCAAAGATGCGAGAGTTTGTGTTGGGCAACCTCTTCCTTCGCAAAATTGCAGTCGCAACTATGTATTGTCCATCCACCGCTCCCCAAATGATCCTCTCTCAAGCCAACACAACCGAGAGTGTGTTGTACCGTGAATAGACGCTAATCCGTGTGTATCAAATATGCGTTGGAACTCTCGTTGTCTTTCTTTCGAGGGGAATGACACCTCTTCTCGCCGAACCACACCATCGCCGGTAGTGACATCCACAATGTATTGATCGGACGAAGAACCAACTTGCTCACACACAAGTCTTGTTCTCCTGGATGTCTCATAAAGTCATAAACCTCTCTAACTCTCTTTGCAGAGAGAGTACCGATGGTTTGTCAAAGGACTCTCCACTTGGATAATCTTGTCGATCTTCACCTCGAATACAATGTCCCCCATAGTGATCCTTTCGCACTTTCGCTTCGAGAGAGGTATCGGTGCTAGGAACTTACTTGACGTTGAGGCCTCCAACGCCATCCTCGGTTCCGACTCTAAATCCTCTTCGTCCCGGGTCCGACATTTTCAAACTCGTCCTCCACCGCGATACATTCAAGAAAGAACTCGGTATATAAGCGATGCTCCACGCCGAGCTTTGAAACCTCATGGTTGTAGACCCACTACCCCTACCACGCGCCCTCGATCCTCGTCCAGTTGACCTCGCACCACTTGTAGCCACATTCGACGATCGTCCACCTGAACCGATGCTATGTCGCTTCTCTCACGCCGTGGCGCTTTGAAGGACGTCCTCTTCCACATAGAGAGAACACTTCCTACAAAGCTGCTCGAAGAGTCGCGATACGCTGGACGGGCACAGATTGTGCAATCTGGCTAGTGGTTAAATCCAACTCACTTCCAATAACAAAACTACGGTGAATTGGATCCGTCTCTTCCTGTTCACCAAAGTGGACCTTGTGATGTTGCATGTGTTGGATCCGCCTCTAGTAATGCTTCGTACTTAATATGGGCATCCATAAGAACCATTGCGCGTGCCACATCCTCCCGCGATAACCCTGCATTAATGTGACATATGCTCCCCGCCTCGCCATACGTACATCGGCAGAGCGATATTCACCAAAAAATTTCTGCAAGGTATTGAGAAATTTCACGGACCTTAACTTGCAAGCAAGGATTCTGAAATGGATGCAAGAAGAAGTCGCCTCGGCAGCAGAAGTCTTCGCATTGCTTCATCAAAGATCGTGACACACATCACATATATCATGTCGGACGATGGGCGGGTAGTAATTGCTTGAATCTCGCCAAAACGCTTGCCTAACGCCGACGTGTCCCTTATTTTAAAAGGTTGGTGCGTCATCCACAAATAAGGCTTTGAGGGTCCTCTTCTACAATCCACCATCCGCTTCTCCCATGTCTTGTCGATTTTGCGGTTGGTTCCGACGTTGCGGCGGCATGGCAACCTCGATCATCATTGGAACCCAATATCATAATGGTTAATATGGTGTAATTTAGAGTCTATTTGACAATTGTTTTGATTTCTATTCAATAAAATATTGATAACTTATACCAAAATTCACCATCCGACCACATGGTTCATGTGAATATAGACAAACATAGGCCATTTTGTTTGTTTTGATTCTAATATGACTCCATGTGGAAGTTGTTTTATGATTGACGACTCTTTAGCCCCGAAAAGCCTAGGCCATTATTCTTCAAGAAACACTTCAAATCATCACTATCAAAAAAAAGTGGCTTCAAAATCTAGTTTTAGAGTGAAATTTAAGACTTCTAATCCTAGAATCTTAAAATAAACATTGATATAAAGCCACCAAATTTTTTAGGCTACTATGCATCGGAAGGATTAAAATATTATAGCATTTGAAATCATAAGAATAATTCATTTGCTTAATTGTATTTAGTGGTCTAGCACACTTTAATTTCACTTGGCTTAAAAAAAATTCACTATACAAGGTCTAACTTCTTTAAAATCATGATTGGCATGATCATATTGGTTACCTTAAAACCAATTTCTAGACATGGAAAAGGTGTGTAGCATATTCAAAACAAATATACAAAGGATCGAGATTGAAATTATTTGACAAAATTTTATGCCACATTTTAATCTTTTGTGAACTCAACATGCTTTAGAATGAAAATCCAAAATGATTGATAAGAATTTATTTATCACATAAAATTTTCGCTAGAAAAAAAAAAAAAAATTAAATGAAGATCTATAGGTTTTATGTAGAAAATAGTATTTTTTTTCTTTCCCTTGACCAAAATGTGTGAACACGTTTGACTGGGGTTAAATGCTCTTTTTACAGTGAAGACAATTTTAGAAATTTGGAATCGTAAAAGAAGGTAATATTCTTTAGTCTCAAACGACTGTATGTGAAAGATGTTAGTTCTACAATATCTACATTAATATTTTTACTATCATGTGTTGCTAAATGTTTTCATTTTTCTTGTTCTTAAGCAAGTAACTATAATGTATGACGGGTATCAATATGGGCGAGTATCCCTCATAGGCGGGTATCAGACGTTTGAAATGGCTTTAATATAGTAAATGGGATGTTTATTGGAGTTCACTTGGTTGATTGTTTGAGGGTGTCTGTGCGCGCACACCCCTTGCAATCTCTGATAATTTTATTATTATTTTTATTTTTAAAAGATTTTTAAATTTTTTTAGGGTTTAAGGTTTTAAGATTAGGATTTTGGTGGCGGCTGCATGGCTGCAACAAAGACCACAAAGAGGATGAAGGGAGGAAGACAAAGATTTTAACATATCGAGTACAAAGTGGACAACTTGAATAGTAGCGTCATAGCGAGCGAACAAGAACCCAAAATGCACGCCGCAACAGTAGCAACAACACCAATGATAGCAATGAGGATAGCAACAAGATCAGCAAGTAGCAAGCATCGATTCGGTAGCAACAAAGAAGGCGATCCTGTACAACAAAGAAGAATGATTCGGTACTAAGAGCAAGCGGATTCGATGCAAAAGAAGAAGCGGCAAGGAGAATCGGCAAAAAGATTTTTGGTTGCAACAAGTCATGAAACTCTCCTAGTGCTCTCTCAGATCGTCCCCAGCAGTCTTTTTAGAAACACGAGCAAGAAGCGAGAGGAGGAAGAAAAGACAATAGCAACCTGCAGAAACACGAGCAAGAGCGGAGGAGGAAGAAATGGCAACAACAACGTTCAAAAACACGAGCAAGAGCGGAGCAGGAAGAAAAGGCAAGTGTGCCAGAAGATCAGAAGCGGGGAGGTCAGATGGAAAAAAAGAGAGGAGGTGGTAGAGGTGTTCGCCCGGGCACCCCGCCCTGCCCTTCTTTGGCGGGGTGACCTGCACCGCCTTGCGCGCGCGCTTGTCGCCGAGGCGCGCAGGCGTCAGCCCGCCCCGCCAAGAAGGGGGCCAAAAAAGCCCGCGAACACCTCTACCACCTCCTCTCTTTTTTTTTCTTTTTTTTTTTTTTTTTTTTTAATAAAATAATGTCATTTTTTAGTTGAGGGATGTCTAATCAAAGGTATTTTTATTGCTGTATTATAGCAATTTTGTTGTATGTTAAGTTTTTTAAAAAACTTTCTATAATTATGAAAACAATTGAATGATTTTAGTAGAAGGCTAAATAATGTAATCTACAAGTTATTGTTTCACTAAATTCTTGAAATTTTGTTGTATGTTGTGAATCATTTTTTTAATTCTTAAAATTGACTGAAAATGAAATTAATTTATTTATTTTTTCTTTCAAATTCCAAGATGACTCAAAATGTAAGTTACTAGTTGAATAATCTCTAACGCACAAGTGTTTGCATTGCTAAATTCCGGTTTATTTGTTGTATGTTTCCAGGTCTATATATTTTACATCTATTGAAGAGCATGTCTAAGAATGGACATGTGGTGTGAACACCACTTGGTTCTAAGCCCTATAAAGCTAACTCATTGAGGTGGGAATAATTTAGTTCCAATTTGATTTAATATTTTTTGTTCTTCTATAAAACTTTGTTCCTACTTGAGTGCAATTGAATCATTGATTGCAAGTTTTATTCAACTTTCAATTTTATAATGTAGTAGGAGTTAAAGTTAAAGTTTAAAATTACCATATTTTCCAAACAATAATATATTGCATTCATACAAGAACACATGATAATTCTATCCATCCTAAACAATACCACCATCTTTGTGGTTTTATGCACGCTCAAAGCATGATGTAGGATTTATAATAGAAATTGCCATAGGTACAAAGTAAATTGACGCCATTTCATGTTGTCATTGTCTTTTTTTATTTCAATCAACGATTTTTAGCAATGTATTATGAAACGCAAACAATCCAATTCCTAAGGTGTAACATAGTCTTGGACAAGGTATCAAACATGATTATTGTTATTTCCATGTAATCAAAACTTAGCATTGTATTATTTTATCCAACACAGGTTTGTAGAGGTAGATAAACCGTTAATTTATATATAAATAAAGTACACAAGATAATCCTAAGTAATTTAACAACTTTAAACAATCTTAACAATTATATACAATATCATTATTCTGACTTAGTAACCAACATTAACAATCATGTTTGGAAGCAAAAATTTATGTCCTAGAATATATGTTCGTTTGAATGAATATATTTTCTATTGCTTACACACATATTTTCACATGTTTGCAATGTATAGGTTCCTATTAGTTCAACAACGACAATGGACAAACTCCAATTTCCAAATCCCTTTAGTACATCAAAACACCCAATCTGAAGCGATGTCATTAATCCAAACGGTTCAATGGGAGCGCGATTAATACTGACATTCGTGCAAGGCGGACTGGAGATGGTATTACTCGCGTCATTTCATCTCAATTGGGAAGGACATTTGAATTGTTATCGAAAAGAAGAGAAGTTGTCGGCTTGGCAACTAGGGAGTATACATTTGAAACTCGGCGCGCAAATTGCATGGATCGAAGTTATTCCCGTCCGGTGGTGGCAAAGACGCATCACTAGGGTAGACGATGCATTGCATTGACCGGAGAGATTGTGGGAGCGTCTTGGAATGTGTGTTGGATTGATCATCCGTTGGCACAAGTCTTATCTACGTGCGATAGCCGTGAACCCACCATTCAAAATGGCGAGGACGTATTGAATGGGTCAAACGCCACATGTACGGAGGTTGGCACAAGAATTTGATTTCCATGACAACTTCAACACACCCTGGATCCACCGATAGGTCTCGGCGCAGATAGTATAGCTTCAAACCCCGTAGATGAGAACTCTCCATTCTCTCAAAGTACTCTTCCAACATCCGAGATTTGCCCCATGTAGATGGGCTTATTCAATGTCGAGCGGCCCGACGTCCATATTCTATGCAAAATAGAAGAAGCGAGAGATTCCGGGAGACATCTTCTGAGAAGGTATATCTACAAAGGTATCTCTTCTAAGCGTCAAAAAGGGCAATAGGGCGAGGAGGATGCAAACAAAATTGTTTGAGAGACATTCAAGAACGGTATCTATTGGACATGCGTTATAATGCGTGGGCTTCTACTTATGCAATTCAAGACTTGGATGAGACAAATCTTTCTTTTTTTATACACGGACGGAACGTTTCCAACGAGATAAATTTGTCACAAAGTTAGATGGCAAAACAAGTTTGCAATGCTTGTTATCTTTCCCGGGCGATGGATATTCACAAAGACGGTTTAAACAATCAAGAAGGAGTGTTTAATATATGGAAGAGTGGCGGCGATTCACTTCGTGAATAACCTTTCAAACCCGCCGGGAGAAAGACTAGAATGTCGTGGCGGAGGCCTCATTTAAATCATTTGTGGACGGTTCGGTTGTCCTCAACCTCATCGTTCAATTTTTCGTAAGGATGACAACGAAGTGGTGCTCTTTATTCTCCTCGCCTACGAATACTCGAAAGTCGATATATTCAATTACGTGAACGAGGAGGTGAAGAGAGTTTGAAACGGAGAAACCATTTCAATTAGCTCGTTCCGGAGGATGTGGCGCATCGATATCCTCATGTCCCGCGTACCCCCATTCTCGAGGTTTTCAAAGTGTTATCACCTCTTTGGGAGTATAAATGTGCCGTGGAGGGAACCACGAATGCGATCTGCTCGGATCAAAATAAAAGAGTTGTTTATGATGCATCTGCGTATTCGGATGGAGGAACGGAGGATTATTGGATATTTAAGAGGTCGTCTTATATCACCGGAGTTGTACATGCGCATCATCGTTTATGGCGTGGATCAAAACACTACCATGGTACCGAGAATCGTCAAACCGTGAAGAACATCGAAAGATCGGTTTGTGAAGACCCATTTGTGTGGAGCCCTCGTACATGGGATTGGTTTATCTTGAGATGTGTGGTTCGGCGCGCACCACAAAAATACGTGATAGCAACCAAAGTGGTGAAGCGCATTGTTGCGCGTGATAGGAGATGTGAAGAGGAGAAAACGCTTTTTGCCTCCAACATTACGTATCCAAGCGGATAACTGCACACGAGAGAATAAAAACATTTACATGTTTGCTCTATGTGTTTCATTGGTGGGATTGAGTTTTTTTCAAGAGGTGGAGCTCTCTTTCCTTATAGTGGGCCATACACACGAAGATATCGACCAACGCTTTAGTTGTATATCTAATGTGTTGAAGAGGTCGGACATCGACTCATTGAAAGAAATGCTTAGTCTAATAGAACAAGGTACATCCATAACAGAGGCGTTTGTTAGCGCCAGACTCTTAGAAAATGTGTGGGACTGGAAGTCCTTCATAACCCCTCACTTACTGACGGGTGGGGACTCTTTGGTTGGCATAACCTTTCCGCACCACATGCGATTCTATATGGACAATCGAGAGGGGCTCGGTAAGTTTTCGAGTACAACACAAACATTATAGCAAGGATAAATGGGGACCGAGTTAGGGGACAAAGACGTTGCGATCGCTACCAAATAAAGAAGAACGACCATCGTTTGCAAAGGTGTTTGCAAACTTGAAAGAGAGTTGAAGGCATTGGATGACTTTATTGCATACAAAGAAAGGTGCATTCAAAGATTCCAACATCCGGAAAAAAATGGTGAAGCGAAAAGAGAGGCCGAACATTTGAAACTATACCTAGCCGAATTTCCAAGCAAAGATCGTAGCAACGAGCATAGTTCTTCACAGCTTTGGCCTTCAGAGGTATTAGAGACATCACCTACTATAGATGCATCAATAGATGTTATTGACGATCGAAATGAATCAAACCACGAGATTACTATTGTGGACCAAATAGTGGCGATGCTTCCAAATTCTGAGGCTAGAGGATACTTTGGTCATCGAAGAGAGAGGCCACCTAACCAAGCAGTGCGTAGGGCACAAAGAACGGCTCGCAGTCACATCTTTGATGGAACCGAAGAAAGAGCGGTATCAGAAGGTACTGACGATCCTTTTCCCCAATTTGATCCTCAATCCGATATCCTTTCTGGACAATTTGTAGCCCTCAGTGTTGATCGTGCAGAAGTAGACGAGGTGTTTCCATTTTATTTAGGAAGGTGATTGAAGACGGAAAAGGCCGGAATAAAATCAAGATGAAAGTTTGTTGGTATTGGCCAATCATACGAGGGGAGTTGTTGACGGACCGAGATCCTCTTTACAACGGTATGCAAACCGTTAGGGATTCATTGTGGGAGCCATCCGGGAGAATCACGATTGGATAGAGAAAGAGGCATGTATTTTTTCATGGGCGGACGAACCGTAAAGAATCATGTCCGCCATAGTCGGGAGAAAAACCGCAATGTCTTTGGAGTGCAGTTCCAAAGCAACATTTGCATTATCCAATCTGCGAAGGCCCACATATTAGAATATATCGCAATGCAAACCCAAGCTATCGACGATGACCGGTTGCAAGCCGCATTAGATATTAGTACGTAGTCCATGTGTTTTGTGTACACATGGTGTTTCTAAGTGTATATACGTACTAGATAGTACAAGATTGCAAGGATTATTTTCAGACGTGTTGTTGCGATGGACATATGGGTTGAATTTAGTTGTATTATCGCTTATATACATAACTTGGTATACGTTTAGAATCATGTGTATTTAGATACTTTTCTACCACATATATACAAAGCACAATATAGAGTATATTTTTATTAAATGTCCATTGGAACAATTTGGTGCCTACTTTTATTAACAGTTTGGTGCTCGCGTCATTTTGCTCACCAAAAATATATTAACTATAATCTACACAATTTGTAGCATATACTAAGCATTTCAAATATCCCTGGACAAAAATATTTGTATTATTCACATGGATTTATACCAAAAATATGTTCACAATGCCATTAGAAGTCTTTTTATATTACCACTTCTGACAATACACAATATTCTTTGCAAAACACCTTTTTTTCCAGAAAAAATCAAGTTTAAAAATAAAAAATTCCATTTTTGCAAGCAATAGCCATCGTAGTACCGAAGTGCACTTTTAAATAGCCGGGTGCATAATTGCTTAATTGCGTGTTTCTTGTGGATAAGGTTTTTGTCGTATGCAAAGTTTGTAGATTAGATTTAAAGAGATATTCAAATAGAAATCCGGGGAATGTATAGATAATCTAGATAGGAATAGAATCAGGCTTTGCATATATGATCTCACTGACAAACTAAGTTTCCAAAATATAAATTTATTTTAAGAGATGATTAAATTTTCATTCAAGTTCTTTAGTTATGTAAAAGAATACGATTGATCCAGACATGCATGGTCACCATCGTATAGTGATGTATACACGTTATGAAAAGTTTCAAAGAATTTGAAGAGTTTCCGCAAGTGGTATCTAATTTTTATTAAGAGTTTGTTAGATCCCAATAATGTAGCAAGGAGTCAAAGGGACAAGGAATATGGAACACGAAGATAGGAGCAAAGAAAGAGTGAATGGGAGATCAAGGGAACATCGAATGGGAACTAGAAAAGGGGAACAAAGCAGCAGAACTCGAAACGAAGGATGGAAACCAAGAACAAATAAGAAGACCTGGGAACGAATTATCAATATTATAAACAAATGATTGGAGCATGAAACAAATGATGGAAATCAAGAATAAGTAATGGAAACCAAGAAAGGGAATTGGAGGACGGGGAACTGGAAACTGGAAACCAGGATGGAAACTGGATACAAGAGTTTGGAGATAGTAAGTGATCAACAAAAAAGTGGAGAATGTGGAACTGGAAGAAGGAAGAGGAACTGGGAACAAGGGATGATGGAACACATAACATACTATAAATTTTAAAAACACGGGAAATGGGAAAGAAGGGAATGAAGGACATACTATAAATCTTTAAAAACAAGGCTGCCATCAACAAGGGAACCAACTAAAGAGCTCACTCATTAGTACGAGAGGAACCTTATTCACAAATTAATCAAATACTCTTCTTTTCCCTCTTGTCTGGAGGACACGAGTATATACTAGTACAAAATAATACAATACTTAGCCTCTCCTTAGTTTTCAAAATAATCAATATTATGAAGGCTTAACTTTTTTTCATTTGACTTAAATTTTTGGATAAGACTTCTTAATCAAATCCTTAAATCTACTTTGAATATTGATTCTATTTTACTTGAATTTGGTGTAAAATTGCTTCAAAACATAATCCTAAATATTGTCACAAAGAATATCAACTCTTAAATGACCTCCTGTAAAATTTGGGACGATGTACACTTTGTTTTTTGGTCTCAACAAAGTAGTCATTGTATTTTAATTCTATTTTGTCCTAGTTCAACTCCCAAAGTATACTAAAATATACCCAAAATTGTCATTTATGCTCATTTATTCCCATAATTTACCCAAAATTAAATAAATCAATAAGAACTTCAAAAATTCTTTCTTTCTTTCTTTTAATTCCTTCTTTCTTTACATGTGGAAGAAGTACCAAGGCATCGTTCAGATTTCCATTCCAATATTTTTCATTTTTAAGAACCCATTTTATTCCTACAAATCAGCCTTTTTATTTGAATTTCAGCATACCTTCATGTGAAAAATCTACAAGTTTGACAGGTCAAACGAGGGTAAAATTGGCATGTAAATATTCCTCACTCACCTATGAACAAGAAGGTGAAGAGCCTCATATCAAATTTTCTGCCAAATTGGTTATTTTGGCCCTCAACACTACCCACCCTTTTCACAACCAGCAAAATAAACTTTTTTTTTCTTAACTTTAAACATCACAATCCCTCACTTGGTAAGGAATTGAAATCTAAGATTTGGTATACATATAAATGTACGAATTAAGTATTAAATCCTACTGTTACATACTTCAAAGTATTTCAAAAAATGCAAAATACTTACCTTACATTAAAAAACGGTAGTTTTTAGGGTAAAGCATGCACATGGTGCCTAGAAAACTTTAACCCTTAAAGGTCTGAGCAACCATATTTTGGTTGCTAGAATACAACGTATTTGGTTGTATTGGAATGAGTGCACACCTTGAATAGATTTGAGTTCAAAGAACAAGTTGACATATAAATCCATGTGGTTCTACTAAGCTTTTAAGATCACAATATAGAGTTTCTTGTTGGTAGCAAATCTCAATTATACGCCACCGTACATACTATCCCCAAGGGACCTTTAAGGGTTAAGGGCTAATTCCACAAACTTTTGGCCATGATAAGGGGGAATATTTAAAGTTTTTGGTTCACTCAATTACTATTGTACAAAGTTATGATATGCAACAATATTAACTTTCATTGGAAACATGTGCTGCAAATGCAGATAAGCTGTATTCAAACCTCCATACTAACAAATTAAAAAATAAAAGAAAAAGAAAGTAAAATGTTTTAAAAGCATTCACAAGTGCGACCTTTCACAGAATATGGTGGAACTTCAAAGTCACAACCGCCGACATTCGAATGCAATTATCAAGGAACCGTGATGAGCAAGGCTTTTATAGAGAAAAGCAAAGCTTTATAAAGCAACCATGGTAAGCTACAGCCCCTTCATGCAACAGAAGCAGCAATGAAGGACAGTGATCACGAAGTATACATGCAAAGGGGGGGTTACAGCCAAGATGCCTCGTGTCTATTCCATCGCCAGGTTCCTTAGGATGCTGCCCATTCTGCCACGGTTGGTGTTGCCACTGACACGTTTCGTAAATCCAACAGATTTGCTGCAAACAATAGACGAAATGAATGGAATATCCTGACAGGGGTTCAGAATGCTAGCAATCTAGGGCTCAGGGCTATGAAACAATGCTGACTTTAACGACCTTGCAAGTACCGTCTGATCGAGAATTTATGAAAGTAGCGAGCGAGCGAGAGAGAGAGAGAAAGATACCAGAATGGATTGCCTCGTTCTGGGCTGCCGTTGCATCTGAAAGAACCGTTACAGATGGATAATCGTGGGCGACAGCATCCATAGCAGTTGCTCGGATGCAATTTGGGGTCTGAACGCCTGCAAGCACCCTCATAGCATTACTGATGCAGCCCAACAGGCTTGTTCAGCTATAGATGAGAAGAGAGAAAAACTTCAGAATGGACGCGGATGTAGCTGATTCAAAAATACCAGCAACTCATGTTGCTCTCCGGTATGAGAGTACTACATAGCAAGTTTCAGCCAGCAATTGCACCCAGCTTGGCTGAAATTGGTCAATTGGAAGGATCCTCTGCCAAGTTGGGTGGATTCACAGCGAGTACCGATTGAGATTCAGCCACCTGAGGTATGTTTCCTGAGATCTCACGTGCAGCATGTTCTTTCGTCTTATATTGCATCGATTTACCTGCGATGACGATGTGCTGAATCCCCTCCCTGCGCAGTACAAGATCCAAATTCGTTGCAAAGAAGGCACTGAATCTCGACTTCACCATTTTGTGATCTTCAGGGCGTGGGACCAAACCGTCTACTAGAGCTGCACCAACTGCGTCTTTCGTTGTTGGTCCACTTGTCCCGTCATACATGTGCCTCCGAATGTACTCAACATCTCTTCCAGATCCATGATGCTCACGGACAACCTGCTCACATTCAGCCATAAAATTCGCATCATCACAACCTATCCTCAACCCGAATTCATGTTGACTGAAAAACTAGAAACATTGATAATAATGTTGGTGTTGTTATCACTGCAAAAAGTGTGCTCAAAACAACGTCGAACATAGTGACATTATCCCCATGATATTGTTTGCAGGCATCAGTGTTGTTATAGGACAAAGGACCAACGCAGAAAAGACTCACGATAGAGCTAATCCAACGCTAACCTAACAAAAGATTGCAGTGTTTTATCACAGAACGATGTACAATAACCAACGCAAGTGAAAATCAGAGTTATGTTTCACAAAATAGCGGCAAAACATATGGAGATGTACATCACCTTGTGATTTTGAGATATTAGCAGTACTTCTAAGACAAAAATACTTGCTTGGAGTTAGAGCTCTAGAAGCTTATCAGATTTCAATAGCTTAGTTTAACACTTTCTTGTAGTCAAAGACTATTAAGCACAGATCAAACAAACAAGGATGATGAAGAAGAAGAAGCTGTCACTCCGACACTGATAACAGTGTAACTTGTGGTTTCCAGAAAGTATTCAATCCAACATCAAGTGAGTGAGAAGAAGTACCCAGACAACAAGGGCTCCTTTCGCACGAGCGATTTCGACCGCTTTCACCACAGCAGGCACGACAGCCGGTCCTCCAGCGACAAACAGAGTCGCCTCTGGACTCAGAAAGTCGTTCTGCAACCACATCACTGTTAAAGAAGCGAGTACAACAGACTTGTACATAAACATGAACCGTGATAGAAAGTGTAACTACAACCTGCATGTCAATCACCAGCAATGCCGTCTTCTTCCATTCTCCAGCCATTGCACAAACTGCCAAACAGTAGGACAATAATCAGGCGTATCCGTATCATCTCTCCACTCGCGTTGATCAAGAAAATTTCAAAGACTGAACTAGAACAAGCTCCGAATATCCTTAAACTAGGGTTCTGCCAGTAGAATTGACTCATGCTACAGCTGAAATCCTTCTCCCTCTCATAATGTGGTCTTGTCCCATGCCCCGATCGCGTCTAAAGCATTCATCTCCAAGCTCCCAATTCCAATACTGAACCAAATTTCCAGCATAAATTCGCTCACTTGAAGCTTGATTTCGTCCACCTTACTACTTATCGGAAATTCAGTGATTCCGCAAATTGGCTAATGCAGCCGCGTCCGTTCCCACGGGATGAAAAGGTCTACATATGACTTAGTCAAAGGGTCGCGAATTCACAACAGCTCTCCACTAGAGAATTCTAAAAACTGATGAGTACTAGAACAAGCTCCAAATTTCCATAATCTAGGGTTCTACCAGTACATATTACAGCTTAAATTCGTCTCTCTCTCATTATGTACCCCGATCGCGTCTAAATCATTCATCTCCAAGCTCTCAATTCCGATACTAAACCAGATTTTAGCTCAATTCACAGCAAATTCCGTTTCACTACTCCTCGGGAAATCAGTGACAGCGCAGAATCGGCTAAAGGAAATGGAAAATGCAGCCGCGCCCGTTCCCACGAGATGATGATAAGGTCTACAATTGACTTGGAGAATGGGCATCTGAGAAGCAAAAAGACGAAAGAAAGTAGGAATTAAGAGAATGCCTGCGACGAAAATCTTGAAATGCTTGCTAGGATTTCTGGAATGGCAATTGCAAGCACATCCGAGCACATCCGATCGAGGAGTGGCATTCTCCGCATCTCGTCCTTGATACTTGGGTGGCACATACCCGGCTATACCCTGTCCGGGTACACTGCATCCAGGACCTTACACTACATTTTATCCTTCAATACTGTAGACTGATACTCTACTATACATAGTGACCACATTCGAAATTGCAAACATACAAAAAATTATCTTGAGTGAAAGCCTTCCATCCGCTCAAGCATTTTGTTGGAACACAGTCTAAAACAAAAAGTCAGTAGATAACGATAACTTTGCTCAAAACCAGTGAGATTGAAACTGCTTCAAAGTAAATTACCTACTGGAAATATCCTCATACTATACCCTCTATTAGTACGATATGTCAATACCCTCTGAACAATTTCAAAGAGCTAACTCATAACTTCGTTTTGAAAGAATTGACCTAATGTTCAGTGTCACAGTCATGTACAGACTAACATTAAAACATCACACACAGACTAACAGATAGACGTAATCTTCATTTCACATATAAAAGTGGTTCGATCTTTGATATCTCTGAACTACTTGAGATGTGTAGAGTAGGAAATGTATAAATCTACTCGGGATTACAGTTCTTCATATCACCCAACACATTCCAGCTTTGCATAGTTTCTACGGATAGAGACACATGCAATCCACGTTCAGGGCATGCATGGATTCAAACGAGTAGGAGAAACATGCTGATGTAAGGCAGAGTAACCATCAACACAATGATCATAGATGAAGTAAGTGGGATTTGGACACGGCTAAATCCCATGCCACATCTGCTTTGAGCGAGCTTCGTCGATTGCGAGATGACTCGTAGCTCTCTTTGCAGGTCCATGAGAGTCTCTCTCAGCCGGGAGCTGTAATTCTTCTGATGTGCATGACTGCACGTTGCTGAACGCCGTATCTGTACAACTGGTTAGAGACGCTGTAAGGTGCTGCTGCTCGAAACTTTGAAAGGGAAGAAGTATTGCACACAAATATTTCTGTTCAGCTGACGAATCGTGATGCAAGATGTGTCTGTGCGTTCATCAGGTATCATGGATATGTCTAAGTGGTCGACCATCAGATGGAAGAGGAAAGGTAGAGGAAAACTGACTTTTCGTCAAATTTGAATAATGGTATGTACAATGAATAATCATCGGTCAATACTACCATAGTACAATCTTATAGACAGGACATGAAACAAACTCTGCCAAGTAACCAACAAGCCTGTTGCCGAGGACGCAAAAATTTGAGACAGTTTAAGCAGGGAAGCCTCCGCTGTTGAAGATTCTGACGAAGAGCGGTCCCTGAATGAACAACTCGGTGAGGAGGAGCGAGGCAAATCCGATCATAGCCGCTCGCCCGTTCCACCTCTCTGCCATAGCCGTGAAAGGACCGAAGCTGCGAGCATCAGTGGACTCCTTCGCATTGAAGATAGGCACAAGGGAGCCGTAAGTGATGATCTGCACCGCCGCAACGAACCAAATCAAGCCCGTGCTGCCGGGACTGAACACTTGGTCAATGACCGAGAGTCCCGTCGCCTTCTCACCAAGAACCGCCCACACGAAACCCAGCATCGCCAAACGACCGTTAATAGTCTCAGGCGCCGCGCCGTCGAACGCGAAGATGGCCCAAGGCGACAAGTCGCCCGTCTCTGGACGGCGCTCGAGCTCCGGACGCCCGTACACAGACCCCGCCGGCGGCTTCTCCCCAAAGATGGACCGCTGCTCAGACTCATCGGTCGCCTGATGCGCCAACACATCCTCCTTCGTGATCGTCTTCTTGGTAGCCTGGTCGATCGGGTTCACAAACTTCTCCTCGCCGCTGGGAGGCAAAGCTTCACACCGCACCACGAAAGAACTCGTCCTCACGCGGGGCGCGGCTGACCTTATCGCCATGCGCGATGGCAATGCAACTCCTCCGAGCGCCGTGATAGAACCGATACGCATCTGCGAAGACGTCATCGCTGCTGCTGCCATTGCTGCTACTCCCAAAGACCCAAAAAATTCAAAATCTCTTCGATCAATCAAAAACCCAAAAACGATAACCACAGTATATCACTTGAAGCTGTTTAGATTGAATTGAAGTCTCCCAAGACCGGAATGTGGTTTTATAGCACCGGGAGAGCAATCGACATGTGGAGACTTACGACGTGGCTACATGCCGGATCGGTCCGCAGCAGGTACATGAGATCCGCAGCCATTCATGATGGACGTGGCTTCACCATAGCTCCAGCTTTAGAGAGTTTGGCCACTGTTGCTCCAAATGTTAAATGAAGATCCATGAATGTAATGGACGGCCGCCAGGTATCCATGTACGAGGAACGACGACGTCATCGATTGATTTCGGGAACTCCATTGCGAAAAGCATATCGAGAGTGCGCTTTTACCATTCGGGCTTTTCGAGACGTGGCCGGTCCTCTTCGGCATTGGCTGCCACATGTTCCTAGTCATTCTCTCCGCTTTCCCTTTTCCATTTCGTAAAATTAAATTAAAATACTAGAAGGTGAATATCCAATCTTATGGTCAGAAAATTTCCTTGTGGAGAATGGGCAATGGTTCGTGGCAGCTACCAAGGAGGAACCCTAGAATCCGTGGAACCTCCCAAGGTCGTTTTTGATAATTTTGAATTCAAATTTGAGGTCTGCGACCCCAAATTACCCTTGGAAGCCTACTCCTCGGCATATAATGTCTATACATCAAAAAATTAGGGGGCTCATTACCCCCTCCTCCGTCCTCCTTGGTAGCTGCTACGAACGCTTACCTTTGGATAATGTCTCGAAACTACCAAAAAAAACCCTACAAATGGGCTTTTTCAATGTAAGGGCCCTTTAAGGATAGGATAGAATAGACTACGGTCCTATTTTAAGGTCTCATTCTAAGGGGTTGGTGTAAGTGAAGTGTCCGTTCGTAATGCTAATAACCTGATGCCCACTGGACAAGGGGAAATTGGAGCAATACTACTTCCCCTTTCGAAAGTGGACTCTATAACTAAGCTAGATTCTACTACTTACTAGTGCCTTGAAGATACTTAACATAGTATCCCTCAAAGGGCTTTGAGGTACCGAGACAACAAGTTCCAAAGACCCCTCGCCATAGTTGAATGGACTATGGTGGTGAGCACCACGCCGGCATGGGGAATAAAACCCACACCTCCTCACTGGAGGCCGCGAACCCAACCACCAAGCCCTAGGGCCCTTTTACACTAGAAATGAGGAAAGAATGACATGGAAAACACTTTTTTCTACTCCGCGACTACAAAATTTTACAATGATGAGGGTCTCCAGAATTATAGTTAGGCCTACCTCAATGGAGTGGGCTTTGACTATGCATCCAAGGGGTTGTAGGTCTAAAATCCCTCAGCCAATCATTTAGAATATTTAAAATTCATTTTAGAATAAGCTCGACATGGAAGCCTTCGACCTTCACTCACTTTACACCAAACCCAATGCCATGGCTTCTCAAGCATTGTCCTCTCGAATTTGAGCTAGGGCCATGTGAAGTTTGGCCATCGCCTTCTCGTTTGCAATGCAAAGCGCGTCAAAAGGTGTATTTGTAATATGACATTTTTTTTGGTAGTATCAGTTCTTTATGTACATTATCACTCAACTTCCCAAATATCACCTTCAAATACTATTCCGTCACATGATTTTTGAACTGCAATTCACAAAGTTGAGGTGTGCCATTTTACCGTCATAATGCCATTTTAACGGAAATGGGGTTACATGTTCACATGATTTTCACCCTTGTTGAACTTACAAAATAATAAAATCATAAATGATTTTTCACATGTAGGTATATAATAATTCAAATGCAAAACTAATAGTGAAAATATACATGTAAATATATCTAAATAGTGCATGGAAGGCATAGTTTAGGTATATATTAATTCCATGCCTTCCATGCACTATTGAACTTTGAAAGTATATACCTAAAGTTTGTGGAATTTTAGAGCATGAATAGGCTTGATGGAAAAATAAAACAATATCCACAATATGCAATAAGCTCCAACTTCATATGATCTACTTTTCAAAAATGTAGTAGAGTGAGACCCTAAGTAACCAAAAAAAGATCAACCCTAAATTCAAATGTTGTATACCGGTACTAGAACGTGAAAAAAAAAAAAAAAAAAAAAAAAAAAAAAAAAAAAAAAAAACCTCAATCACTCATTTTTGGGGGCCAACTAAAGCGACTCATTAATTTTCTTCCTTTGTTTATTCAAGAAAGGAACAGAAAACTCATTATTCAATTTTTGAGAGAGTTAAAGAAATCCAAGGAAGAAATCCCGTTGATTCATAAGAATGGAGTAATCAACCTTAACCCTTTTATAATAAGAAACTCATTTTTTGAGCGACATAGAATTTTTGTTTCCAATATATATATATATATATATATATACTAGTATGCCCTTGTGGCGTTGCCACGCCTACTTAACCCTTAAACGTCAGACCCAACCCGAGGGGTTGGGTTTTTTTTTGAGAGAATCTTGCTCATAACTTACACTCCATTATCCCAAATGGAATTTTTAGAATTCCAAACTGAGCACCTTAAAGAGATCTATACTTTCTTAGAATAGAGCTCAAGCAAATTAAAAATAGAATAATGCTAAAAATGGAGTTTAAAAGAGATTTTGGGTGTGGTATCAGGAAAGCATATGACGTTTAAGGGTCAAATACTTTTACTATGCCCATCTTTTTTTTTTGCTATACTTAAAATTAGGTCATTCTTGTAATTTCTGGTAATTTGGGGCCATAATTACTTAGAAATTCGATATCTCGGTATAGGTTGGTTCAATTTGTGATCTAATTGTTGCCTCCACCTCTAGAAGAGACCTACTTTCAACGACACCTCATACGCCTCAATCCGATTGGCGATTCCCAATATCATAATGTCACTCGCAAAACAATACAGAAGAAACAAACTATCTGCTTTTATATAAGAAACTACCGTACGTGCATGGCCAATTCGGCATTCAAGTGTTGAATAATTATTTTGATGACTGGAAATTCGTTCTACAACTATAATACTATTTTTATTATAATTCGGCATGCATGAACAGTAATAACGAAAAATTTGGCAATTTGTTAATTTTGTCCGTTTGATTTCTTTGCTTAAAGGCATAGGGTACCAACTTTGCAATTCTTGCATTGTATTTCTTTAAACATGAGAGGTGTCAAAGATGTCAAAATCCCAGGATTAGAGGGTAAGAGACAAAATAACCTATGTTGTTCTTCTAATGTATCTGGAGAGCTTCTACCTCCTGAACTCATATTTACAGGTACTACTCCAGGGTGTTTGCCAAAGCACATTCAAGCAAAAACAAGGTGTTTAGAATAAGGGTGGCATCTTACCTTTTCAACCAACCATTGGAGCACTTTGGAGACTACAAACCAATTTGTAGAGAAGGTTCGTTCACCTTACTTGACCTCTATGATCAACTTTCACAGTCTGTCAAGCAATCAAAGGCTTGTTTGGTTAATTATTTCGTGGTCGGTGCATAAAAGTGTTGTATCTCAAAATTGGATGAAGAGTGAGCATGGCAATGTTCTATTTGTTCCAGCCAATTGTACCTCAAGATTACAGCCTGCTGATGTAATTCTTCAATGGCCTTCAAAACATGGCTTCAAGTTGCATCTTGACAAGTGGACCACATCTCAAGTTAGAAGTCAAATTGAGGGTGACCAAGATAGAGATGTAGACTTAAGAATGAGCACTTAGAAGCCACTAATTTGTAAGTGGCTTCACATTGTATAAAACTCAAGTCAAAAGCATCCAAGACATGATTATCTAGGAATGGGACAAGTGTGGGATAAACAAGGCTTTCACAACTAAATTTTAGCTTCAAGCAATGGTGGCAAATGGTAAATCACCCTTCTTCAAAGTCACCCTACATGTTGAAGAAAATGTCAAAGAAGAAAACATCATATATCTACAATGCGACTAACCAACATTCTTAGTGAGTATCTTGCAGTTGAGGTAGAGGAGATTCAAAAACCCTATAATTGTACATCTTCACACAACAAGATGAGACAACAAGTAAGGAAAAAGAAAGTGTAGAATTTAATATACTTAGCAAAAGATTTTATTACAATTTTTTTTCACAAAGTTTGTAATATATGCTTTATATTTATAAGACATATTTTACTTACATTATTCCATTAATGCTGAACAAAGAGGAACATTGTCAATCACTTCTTACAAATAACAAATTTAACAAGTTCGATTGCCCCATGACAGAGAAGGATCACTAGACTATTATGGTTCATAAATATTACGCACATCATGCAAAATCACATCAACAATCACAATGGCACGTGATACAAACTTGAGGTCCAAGTCAATAAATATGATTATGTTGATTTGTCGCACAAGGTCTTTGAAATCATTGCCATGGAGATTCCAAGAGTGTGATCAATCAACATCCTGGTTACATGCTACTACCATCAATCCTCAAAGATTCAGTTCCTAACTTAGCATGATACAAACTTCATACTAACAAACATGATATTGTATGCCAACAACTCATAAAAGACACGTACCAAGCAACCATTTCATCTATAGTGTCAAATGTCACTTATACATCACCCCCAAACACTAATAAGAAACTTCGATGTAGTTTCTTATAGTGAAACTGTTGTCTGCTACTCACAAAGCAAGGAGCATGAATACTCTACACTGATAGAAAATGAGTAAACTTGTTGTGAAGAAAAAGAGTAAACTTGTAAAATGATAACAATAATTGAAATGTGCTTTAAATAACTTGTCTAGAAGTGGGGAATGAGATTTTCGGGATTCAAGTCACATTCTGCAAAATCAAATCAAAGCTCAATATCAATGGAAGATGGAAGGTCGTATCTTATAAAGCTAAGGAAAGTTGAAATCACCACGACCATTAGCAGGAATATACTCCATTGTACCAATGATGATTTTCGTACCTTGTAAAGCCAAGCACAGTTATAATCACCACGACCATTATCAGGAATATACTCCACGATACTAGTGATGATTTGCGTCTTGTCTGGAAGAATTTGGTTGGAAGTGCACTAGCATAATTCTTGCAAATCTTATCAAATGATCCGAAATCAAACCATACTTATTCAAATAAATGACATATCTGAATAAACCCCTAAGGATCAAGATACGGTACCCATCGTTTGTGAGGTTATATACAAATTGTACATAGCACACTCCACACATTGACACTATGTTGTATGTTGCAACATTATAATAATCATATATTGAAATCATATACCGTCGACCCCATAATAATAATTGTACATAGCAACCATATATTAAAATGTGTAAAGCAAACCTTATATTGAACCACATGTACAAGATATGTACACTACCCTCCAACAAGTCTTGCAACCATTTTGTGAACTCTTGAAATTCTCTAATTCATTTTCAAAATGGGAGGATTTTATCAAATTTATCCTATTAAATCTTTTGTGTTATGGACCCTTCACGTGTTCATAAAATGTCAATGTTAAAAAACAAAATCTCTATTTTTGATGAATTATTTTATCTTTTTCACTTAATTTCAAAAAAAATTAACTGAGAAATATATATGATGATTTTTAAAAATTTGATTGCACCAATCTATAGGATATATCATTGTTCACATTCTTGGTATTACAAAGATGCATACTATGTAGGTAAAATTCTCCTCTATGTGGCTCTAAAGTATTTTCATAGTTTCCATTCATTCATATTCTAGGCTAAGGAAATCAAACTCATATATTAAATCAAAATTTGATCAAATAAAGTCAAATGAGGTATCATTACAAAGCTATAGTAGTATAGAAGCCTAATATGATATGAAGTTTACAATATGTCTTACAAATATTCTACAGTAAAATGGAACACCTACTACCATTGAGTGCTACCACCTTGAGCTGCTATTACAGCTTTCATCCGGGTTGGCATTGTTGAAATCAACTTCTTGATGCTTTCTTGAGGTATATCCTCCCAAGCCAGATTGACTGATGTCCACATTTCGTCTTTGTTTCGTGGTCTATTTCTCTGTTGCACTTGATCTTTAACTTACTTCCAGACATTCTCTATAGGATTAGGGTCAGGAGAATTTGGTGGCCATTCAAGCTTTTTCAATCCAAGTTGCTGTCTCCAATCTTTTTGTATATTACTACCATGTACTGGAGCACCATCCTCCATTAAAATGAGGTGCTCATAGTGGTCATGGTGCCAATAATAATGCTCTAATGCTCCTTGAGATACTATCTCTACAAAGTCTTTGGCAGTGCGTCTATTAGGAGGAATTAACACCAAATAAGACTTAGAAGAGCCAGTGATAGCACCCCATACCATAATTGAAGTCCTTCCGGATTTGAATGTAGGTGCTAAACAATTGTAGTTGTAGCGTTCATATGCTTTTCGCCAGACACGAATTTGGTGTGATGGTTTTCCAACTTCAAAGGATGACTCATCGGTCCAAATCACATTACTCCAATTGTCAATCGTCCAATGCAAGTGCCCCTTTGCAAAAGCCAACCTCTTTGCCTTGTGTATGTCACTCAAGAATGGTTTCTTCACTGCAATGCAACTGTTAATACCAAGCTCATGAAGCTCTTTACGTAAAGCTGACATGCCCACGGAAGATGTCACATTGCTTCACAATTCTGCAAGAGGAGCACGACGATTACTACTAAGATCTCTATGGAGCCTTCTTCTATCTCGATCACTCATGTTTTTCGGCCTACCGGATCTACTTGTTGGCAATACAGACCCACTAATTCTAAATCGCTTGAGAATCCTTGAAATAGTCGATTTTGGCCTTCCTACAATGTTTCCAATTTCACTCACCGACATGCTAGCTTTCTGCATACCAACTATCATGTGTCGTATATCATTTGATACATAACTCCTTGTCATGGTGCACAATCCTCAAACAACACTTACATCCACAAAAAGTTTGATAAAAAAGGTCCTAACAACAACACAGAAACGATATGTTTGACAAACAAGACTTGTTGCACACAACTTTTCTAAGAAATGTGTACCATCAAGATGACTTACAAACAAGTATGTGTATCTCTGGACCCTCCCAAGCTCAAACATACTCAAAATCTGATATCCCAGAGAAGAAGTGATCACATTAAGAAGGGTACCCTTTTCCAAGATTTTTAAGCATGATGGCAATTTTGGTAGACACATGGCAATGGATGCCTCTTTATATTTAGAAAATGCTTGGTGTATGAAGGTAACTGGAACACCTTCCATGATGCAAAAAATCTCATGGAGATGTGATGATTATCATGCCAATACCACCATTCTAAAACAGGCCATGGGATATGTTTTAAGTGAAAAAACAGAGTGTGTTGCAACACTTGTTGGAGGGTACTGTACATATTGACTAAAATAATCCTGAAACTGTAAAATGATGATGCTGAATATGATCAGTCGGCTCGTCCCGTCCATTGGACGTTACACACAGTGACATAGAAGGCATCCCGTCCATTGGACGTTACAGACAGGGACATAGAAGGCGGGCTCTGGCACTTTGAAAGTTTACGGAAGTCGCAGTAATGGAGTCGGGGGCGTCGTCGTCGTCGGTGAAGAAGCCAAAATAGCAACAACGATAGAAAATCTTGTGCGCTTTGCACAATCCTGACGATCCGCGCACTGCACATTCTTGCGCTCTTCTCTTTTTGGTAGTAAAATCGGTTCTTAGGTAGTAGGGATTTGCTGCCAAACCCCTAGGTCGCACCATGCCTCCTCGCAAGAAGCAAAAATCTGATCAATCCGCGGCCGATAATGCGAAAATTGCCACGCAGCCCCGGACTCGGGTATTGTACATTCTGTACCTCTCTTCGTTTTCGCATCGTTTCGTCGCTCTGACTTGTTTCTGCCACGATCAACACGCAGGGGCGGATCACTCGAAGTACCGAGCAATCGTCACCAGTTCCTCCGGTATGTTTGCTTTTTTAGTACCCCTCTTATTTCGATTACTGCAATTTTGCGTGTTTTGAGGAGTACAATTCAATTTAAGTAGTTGCTGGTATGAATCTAGAAAAAAGAGGTAGAAAAGGTTTGGAGGAGAATAGGAAACGGCACGGTGAAGAAATTAAATAGATAATAGGTTGTTTGGGTATGTTTTTTTTAATAGTCTATGAAGGTATTGTGATCGTATGTAATCTAGGGTGTTGAATTGCTGAATGCATCGAATTGTAAGGTATTTTTTTTTGTAATGTACTCAATTATGAAGTGGTTGGAGGTGCTAGGAGGTGATTGTGAGAAGACAGAGTATAGGGACGGGCAATGCCACTTCGAGCCATAGGGATGAGGAAGCGGGAAAGGAACGGAGAGTCATGGGAGCATCTCTTTTGACGAATGTCCTTGCGCTCGCGGACACTCTTGGTGTCAAGAAAGATCATCATGTTGATGCCGATCGTGAGTATTTATTTTATTTTATTTTTGTATGAAGGAAAAATACGAATTTTCTCCATGCAGTGGCGGTTGATGAAGAAAGAAAGGCGAATTAACCTGCTGAGTTTGTGCAGAGTTATTATTTTTGGACGCTGTTAGGGTGATGGCTGTTGTACCAGATGTTGCCGTCGTTCCAGCAAGGTACGCCAATCTGCTACACGCCAACTCTATCCCGTGCAATTACTCTTGTAGTATATGCTAGAGTAGAATGGTTCATTATGATGTCGAGTTATTCCTACCCGCCTTAATTGTTCATCACAACACTAAAGCGGATGAATTGCTATTGGCTTCCAGGTTGATAAGTGAACTGCTCTGACTTGTCGACTGGTTTGTAGGGGCGTATTTGAGAAAATTGTGTGTGGGATACAAGAGACAAAGTCTGTGCGAGTGCTAGTGTCAAGTTTTCGGTTGCTCCATGACCTCGACCTGGTGAGTATTCCTTAATCTGAACAGATGGACTTTTTTCGCTCATAAAACGGAACGGGCTCGCTGCTTCTGAATCTTTCGTAAGGAATCTGTAACGTTTGTTTGCAGCGTCATCCGCACGTCAACTTGAAGGGTGCCAAAACTGGTGAAAAGAAAGAGTTTGTAGACAACAAGGTAAGTTGATACTTAAGGTGAACAGATTATCTGCTTGTTTTTCTTTGCTTGTTCGTCTTTTTCAGTATGCTTTTCCTCTGTACATTTCCAGTTAGTATCTTGGATCCCACTATCTGATGTATACAGTGGTTAAATATGATAGGAGCATGTGTGGTCGCCTTTCGAGGAGATTTCTGAGAAATCTGAGTATTCTACAAGGAAATCAACCACGGTTGGCACGGTGAGTTTCCTGAGTATTCAGGCATTACTTGTTGAGAACTTCCTCTTTTTCTGAATTGGTGCGACGTGCATATCGTGGATAACTCAGATGGAAACTTTTCCGGGGCATCTGTAGGATCTGTATGTGCTGCTGGATCACATTGCTGCCGACCTAGATGACGAGCCGCCCGCAAAGAAAAAGGGCTCTTCCAGTATAACTGCCGTCCCAAAAAAGAAAGACCCGTATAAGGTAAGTCAACTAACGGTGTCCCTCTTCGTCTGCTCAGTGCTCGTTCTTTGCTGTTCTCAGGAGTTCCTTGGATATAGGCACAATCGAAGCTGCGTTCGTTCATGTGAGCTGAGAACATAAACTTGTCCGTGACAGAGACTGGTGCAATATCTAATGCTGCGGTGGTTAGTTAGTCTTCTTGAGTCCGATTTTCAAGTTCGACAGCACGCATTTCAAGGTGTCCTACTCTACTTGCAGGCTATTCATTGAAATGGATGCCGTGTTACTTTCTGGTGATCCTTTCAGTTCGGACTACACATAGCTTCTATTCAAACCATGACGCCCCTTGAGCTGCAACCGTCAGCTTTTTGGAATGTGCAGGTCGTCACATTTATGGACTGCCCTTTTGGTGATCTATCATTCTTTGATGTTAATTGTAGTGTCTTGGCATTCAGCCCAGCGGATGGCTTAGCTGTTCTAGGTTTTTTATTGGTTGTGGAGGCTGACGCCGAAGTTCTCAGCTGGATACCATTTCCTTTCTGTGCAGAAAGTCCCGAGGAATTGGAGCTGATTCAGGATTCACTTATACTACAATTCCTGATGGTTTGCACCTCATTTCCCCTACTTCGTAGACAGTATGGAGATTCCCATTATACTGCCACATAGCTATTCTCAAGTGGCCTAAGATAGTGGAACTATCACATGTTTTATTCGACTTCCTCTTGTACTGATTGTTCTCTGTAATATGGGTATAGAAATCCGGGAGCATCGGCTGTAATGAACCGCCTGAATCATGTTTGCATCCTTATTTGTTTGATGCAGAGGCAAGGCAATTCAAAACTCAAAGGTTTGTTAATAACGCTGTTGCGTATAATAGCAAGGTCAGGCGGAGCGGGTGATATGGAAACTGGAAACTTGAAAGAAGACGGAAGAAGGCGTAAGACGGAAGTCTCAAGAAACGGATCAGAGTCGCATGATCCAGGGACGAGTGCTACAGAAGCATCTGGGACATCGTCCTCCGTTTCTAGCCCAGGATTCTTCGTTGCTGAAACAGACTTCGCCCAACTAGCAGCTAATCTTTTGACCTTGGTATAGAGCTCATCTCGCTCTGCTTTCTCGACCACGTAATGATCCTCAGAACTCTGACCAACGAGTGGGTAGTTGTGGGGGACAGATTCTTGAATTAGAAGATTTCAAGGACATAAGTGAGAAGAAATATGGTGCGTTAAGAAACGCGGTGTCAATGTGAGAAAACAATCCCTAATCATCTCTGCTTTTCACTGATTGTTCATCGGAAAGACTTATGTCTCATCCTTAAGATTGTCAGTAATCTCTATCTCTTCAAATTGCTTGCCTTCTGAACAGAGAGACCCTCGTGGAAAATTTCATGAGTGTACTACTGGAGAATGGAAAGACATATCTCAATCCCCTTCTTCAGGTACAATCCTTACCCCAGCTCAATCTTGTATTACTGTCGCTTCATAGTGGATACATGGTAATGAGTGGTAGTGTGCATTGTTGAGCACCTGACGGCATTGAGTGATTGATATTCTGTGACTTTTCAGATGCTGAAGAATCCACACTTGAAGTTCACACTCATTCTCCAGTTCATCGTTGCTCATTCTAAGGGGGTAACGTATACTCAACTCGTCAAGCACTTATAAGATTAATCAGTTCAAGAAATTTCTTGTATCATCAAGCTTCACGAATGGACTTTGGAGCAGTTTTTAAGAATGTCGTGGTGTTTGCTTCAGCCTGCCAAAGAAAAACTTCGGGGCGTCTCCACTGCAGCACAATTGTTTGATCGTGCAACGGAATTGAATTTGTATTATTCGACGTCCCTTTACTCGAAGGAACTACAGATACTGCTGGCGGGTGCTTTTCAGGTGTAGTCTCATTGCACGCTGTTTCCCCAAACTTTCCATGCATGTTCGTAGAGGTCGAGGTTGACAGGACTTCGTTCTTCTCACCAGGTCTTTCTGGAGACACATACAAGTGATGAGAAGTTACTAAGAGCAGTTTGCAGCTCCTTCAAAACAGCAGTGGAGACTTCGGTGGAAAAGAAGTAAGCATACTATCTACACCTAGACTTAAGTAGAATCTTTAAGTAGAACGTCTGAATCTCGAATGAAGGCTATGTAGCATTATATTCCAGATCCCATCAACATGTCATTTGGAGCTGAATGACTCACTATTTTTTGCTCTTCTCGCTGGACCTGAATCCCTTGTGCAGGAAAGGTTTGGAAGAAGACATGCATCACCAAGCGCAATGTGCACTCGTCATTGCAGATGCCCTGCTTGACTCCTAAGCCAAGGTTGCACACACATTAGGTACAAATATTGGCAGTTTTGAGAAGTCACTGCTGGTTGTTGAAGTTTGCATGCTGAAATTGTGAATATATGAGTTATTTCAGAAGTTCTCAACTTATGCCTCATGAAACCACTTCAGGAGACCTTTGCCCTGGCTTCACAATGTGAACTTCCATTGTAAGCTAGAAGAACCAGACCAAATTCTTAAAGTGCAAATTTGAAAATAATGCATTTTCGTACTACTTATTTTCAAAGTAGCAGATGTGTGTTGAGCTTCTGTATTAACATATTGGCAGGGAGGATTTTAGATGAATTTCGAATTGAAGTAAAAAATGCCAGAAGCTTATGTTTAGATTGGGTTAAACTGTACATACCACTAAATTGTGATGTCTAGATTGGGTAATTTAGTTTTTAAGGAGATTCAGTCTGATGCATTAGAAGCAGATTTGAGCAACCAATCAGATCAATGCAATATCCGTTGCCTGCGTCAAAAACGAATGCTTCTTTCCATCAAACCTTCTTCATCGTCTTCTTCCTGAACATTCTGAATGAAAACCTCCCCATCCCATGTTCTCGCACCCCGTCCCTTGATATCCGCTTTTGATCGCATAAATCCTTAAACCTCTGCACGATTTGCACAAAATATGATATGATATCAAAGATTGTCCTTGACAGATGCATCCGAACATGCCCGACAACGTGACTAACACATAACCTTGCATAGGTCCAAATGCGGTGTGGGAAGACCCTGATAGAGCCCGGGTGTTGTTGGAGTATTGCTCCTAATCACACACAAGAGGGTGCATTTGTAGGAAGGCAATCTGCTCACTATTGTAAGGAGACAAGATTGCAGAATCTCATCTCAATGACCTGGCCCCACTCACAACTCGCCCTTCTCTCCACATTTCTCCATGTTAACTTCAAACTAAAGTTGGACTGGAACTTCATTAACCCTTTTCGGACATTCGGCCTTCCTGACAGTAAAAGGTTGAAGTAAAGTTGGACTGGAAGTACATTGGAGCAAATGCAATATAAACTCTCCTTCTCTATCCCTCTACTAGCCGACTCTCCCCGGCCCTTCCACATCCCGTTCAGTATGCCTGGATGCCATATTCGATAGTCGAACAAGCTCCAGTAGTCGAAGGACGAAAGGGCCCACTCCATCGTTGACAGGCACCAACAAAAAACAGGCTACTAACCCCGGCGGTGAGACATTCCAAGCATTCCAAACTCCTCCCTGAATTCGATGAACCGTCCATCTCCGACGACGCTCCCCCACGGCATTACCACCATATACATGGCTACTCTTCTTATAAAATCCCTCGCATTCTCCACCTCCATACATTCACTTCTATCATCAAGCATTAAGCCAGTTCCGCTCCATCGCCAACATGTCTATGATGTCTGTTCAAGAGGTATCAAAATCTTGCATGATTCATCAACTCGCAGAGGCAGCGGTTGAGTTTAACATGACTGATCGAGCTTTGTGGCTTGCAGCTGTTCTATGGCAACATGCAGCCGACTTGGATCACGCGAAGAGAGCAAGACAACTATCACAGCGGCTATCCATTCACCATCCGCAATGTCGAAGTAAGTGCCGTAGCAATAGCTACTTGTTGCTCCGCCGGCGATAAATGTTGACTGATCGAGTTCCTGTTGCAGGTTATTGAGCTACGAGTACCGCAGTGCTGCAAAGCAAATTGCGCAAGGAAAATCGAGGACCGTCTCTACAACATACAAGGTAAGCGTTTCTTGAAAAGAAATGAGTCTTCGCGCGAGGAATTTACGCCGCTTTGCTCATTCGGTGTTTGCGTGTGTAGGAGTTAGTCAGGTCATTGTCGATTACCACAACCAGAAGGTCACTGTCACCGGTACTGCTGGAGAAGAGAAAATCTTGAAAGAGGTCAGGAAGATCAAGAAGCGCGCCACTCTGTACTACCGGAAACAATATGGTCAGCTGTGAAGATATGAAGGAAATTTAATGTGCAGAATTAATCGATAGAAGCTGCTTGTGGTTTTAGAGGTAGGATACTGCCATTGGATCGCAGATTGCGAATGTACATGAAATTCTTGATTTGTAAAGCTTCTGTACATAGTTGTTTTCTGCGGTATTTCCTCGTCATTTCCCTCCAGCTATGGCGCTGCCGTACCCTGCGAGAAATCGTGTAAGCGCACGATCGATGAGAAAGCGCAACATCCGGCAAAGGCCGGGCTCTAATCTCTGAGCACGTACTCGGCACACGCTTGAACACTGTTGATGTCTGCATTATGAGACAGTTGCGCCTGCAGTTCGTTGTGTCGGAGAGGTCTCATACATTAGTTGCAAAGGCAGAGGGTTCTCTGCCCAACATTGACCAACGTGTGCCGTCAGTCAGGAACAAACAATAAGCTCACCGCGACATCATTACCCCGAATCTCTTCTGGTGACGTACTGAACTTTGCCAGAGCTGTCACACTCGTACCTGCTTTTTTCCATAGAAATCCGCGAGATGCAGGCTGTTGCCAATTATTACAATGGAAGCTGGTGCCAGACCAGGCTCTTCTTGTCATGTTCATTCTACTCTTTGACCGAGTCGCAAGTAGATGTTTACCAAATTGTCACGCAAGTGGATATACAACCGTATTTCTCGAGCCTAAATGCAGATACAGATGTTCACGATTGGCCAAGTGACATGCTCGTGTGAATTATATGTCCAAATCTGCGCAACATGCACTTGAAAAGTGCGAGTGGAATTCGGTGCGCAGGATATGCGTCGACTGACACTTGTCAAGACTCAAGAGCTTAGTCTTGCTCCAGTGAAACAAAAACCAAGGCACATGATTGAACTGATCGGAATCAGCTTTGCACTTGTCGACTCCTGATTCTTGGAATTCGCAACCGGTGGACGGAGCAAGCAAGCTCGTCACGCGGAAACGAAGTGCGGATGCGCTTGTTGTAATAAAGAAGATATTATACACATGAATGCTTGTGTATAGTACAGTTTCTCACTCAATGCTGCCGTCATAACCTTGCTGTGCATTCATAATTCTAAGATTCTATCGTTGTACTAAAAAACTGACATGATTCTCGTCCACGTAAGTCGTCCGCACCGATTGATAGGCGCCAGAAACTGACGAGTATGGCCTTTTTGTTCCAGATTTGTGTGCGCAATCTGCGATTTGACAGAGTGCTTCCGATTTGTTTGTCGTGCTCCGGAGTAGATTGTTTCTTTTGCCACAAACGATAGTCGAACACGCTGCTTAGGCCACCGTAAGTTCTTGAAGAGAATTCCACATCTCGCAGGATAAGATATCTGGCGATTAGGAACAGCCCATGAGGATGCTGCGGTTGCGTGTGAGCTTGAAGATGCAAGTCAAATTTCAGTCGGGAGCTCCCACAGGCATAGCCTGCTCCAGCTGTGCCATAGCCAGGGAAAACTCATGGTAGATTCGGCATCTCTAACCTGCTCACACAACGTAGTGCCAGGTTCATTCAGAAGATGATCGATTTGTTGCTTCCCAGCTATCCAGTAAACAGAAGCTTCTCAATAGAAAATTGTGAACAGGAGCTTCTCTTTGCGTGTCGTGAATGGAGCAATAACCGGGGGTTTTATTACTAAACTAAAAAGCAAAGCGCAAACAAGCGGTTCCTCGGCCTCATCACAGAAAAGTATATTCGGCGCAGCTGTAGGACCGGAAGCTCTGCTCAAATCGCTCTCGTATTATTTCCAGTATAACTCCGACGACGGATGTGCAGATACAATTTTATTGCAGAAGTTTCTTGCTTCCCGCGTTAGGAGCCCCCCGCACCAACAGTTTCTTTATACAGTAAGGTCTCCTTCCCAACTTGCGTCCCTCCGACTTGCGTTCTCCGAGTCCTCGCTACTTCTTTCACCGCTGTCGTTCCAATCGGCTCGCTCTCAAAGAACTAAACTAGGAATGTCAGGCGTTCAGGAGACTAGAGCTAGTGGCCACATTGCGCTACCATGTGATTCCTTCAGCCATATCCTGGTGAAGGGACCATAGTGCTTGAAAATCAGTCCCTGCCCTATCTCAAATCGATAGAGATTTAGCTTCACAGATGTCTTTCGTGGATAGAAACCGAATCACCTGAGTGTAGGATTCAAAGCAGGAGATTGTTTAGAGACCACCATTGCAGCAAGCGCACTCGCATCATGCAGCCTGCACGAATTGATTCTTGTGGCGGCACTCGGGCCGCCATATCTAAGATCTGGAGCAATTAATGTTGTCGATCGGGTAGGTCAAGGCTCACCTTCCTTGTGTTGAGGCTGCCGGATATCTCGTGGTAGGTCCAGGACGCCCTTATGTCCGTCTACGGAGAGCATTGATTTAGAAACTCGATTCAAGTGTCGGAATGGCGTGCTGTTTTCGACGTAAGCCGGCGAAGCCGAATCCATTCGCAGATTCAATGCAGTTAGAGGGCCAGAAGGTGTTCGAGAAAGGAAGCTCGGCACCGTCGTCCTCGCAGTCTGAATCTGTGCAAAGCAGCAAAAACGGAAACGCTTACCATCATGCTTTTGGAAACGCGGTGGAGCCGGAAAAGCACGAACCAGGAGCGGAGATCTTTACAATGAAGGAATTGAGCTACGCAACTTCGAATTGGTCTACCTCGAACAAAATCGGCCAGGGCGGATTCGGCATGGTGTATAAAGGCAAACTCAAGGACGGCAGAATGGTTGCTATCAAACGCGGCAGGAAAGACGCTTATGCTCAACGCTTATCCTCGGAGTTTCGAACTGAAGTCGAAATGCTATCCCAGGTATTGCATTTACCTATCCCTTGAGCTCTTCGATCATCACTGTAATCTCATTGTGCCACTAGTGCAAAACCATGGTCCAACATTGAGATTAGGTCATGGTTGAAACACTACTAGTGTTTCAGCTTGATGTTCCAACTATGGTTTTGTAGTGTGCCCAGTGGCAGCTCGAGAATGCGAAAGGGTGCTAATAGGAGTGTCTGGATTGCAGGTGGATCATCTGAACCTGGTGAAACTAATCGGATACCTGGAAGAAAGCTCGGAACGTATTCTAGTGGTGGAGTATGTGCCGAATGGCAATCTCGGCGAACATATAGATGGGACATACGGGAAAGCACTTGGTATAAGCACTCGTTTGGATATCGCAATCGACATTGCACATGCATTGACATATCTCCATCTCTATGCCGATCGACCGATCATACACAGGGATATCAAATCATCTAATATTCTCCTCACCGATAAGTACCGGGCGAAAGTAGCTGATTTTGGATTCTCTCGTGTTGGGCCGTCCATGGACGCTGGCGCTACTCATGTCTCAACCCAAGTTAAAGGCACTGCAGGTCAGTGCATCTTCCGAAACCCTAAATGGAAACGATTTTTATGTTTGCTTCAGAGACTGAAGGTTGAGTTGTGGGCAATGCAGGTTATTTGGATCCAGAATACTTGAACTCCTATCAGCTGCATACTAAGAGTGATGTTTATTCATTCGGCATTTTGCTTATTGAGATCTTTACTGGCAGGCGGCCGATTGAACTGAAACGGGCCAGTGATGAACGCGTGACTGTGAGATGGGCGTTCAAAAAGTTTGTGGAAGGGAAGGTGGTTGAAATCCTGGACCCTAAAATCGAGAAAACACCAGCTGCGTTGAGCATCATTGATCGTTTGGCTGAGCTCGCTTTTGCTTGTTCGGCACCCACGAAAGCAGACCGTCCCACCATGAAGAAGACAGCTGAGATTCTCTGGGACATTCGAAAGGACTACATTGTAGCACAGCAACAGGAGCAACAAGCCAAGGGTAACAGTGAAAGCCTACAGTATGAAAATGCTCGAAAGAGCGCCGTTGAAGCTGGTCAATTTGCTCTGCAAACATCAAACCGACGTAAAAGCAGAGGTTGAGCCCACTCTATCAACAGGAGCTAAGGCCGTCAAGATTCGACGACCAGGTCTGTCTCGTAGCCCCTCCACAATATCCATATCTTGACTGCAACATTGAAGTTCTTAGTAGAGCTACCCCACTGCAGCTTTGCGTGTTTTAAACTTCGGGTAGAAATAAAATCTGCCGGTCACGACCCTTTTGTAAGAAAGGGTCACGTCAACCATCTGTAAGCTGACCGAAGACGAAGTAGTCTTGATTATTCTCGAGAGAGACCTTTCCCGTTTGTATATCTGTCGATTTTATTCTTTATCAGTGGACTCCTAATCACAGGATCCATGCAGAATCACTCTAAGCTGACTTCTTGAGAAGTGAAAGCTCCGTAAACAACAAACGTGATTGTACTTGACTTAATTTGCTATGACTAGTTGAGCAGTAAACACTACTTAGATGCTGGTGAGTGGTTCCAAAAGGGTGTGGTGAAGACTGTCTTTATGTACTGTAAGGAATGATTGTTATAGAAGAGTTTGCTGTACACCAACCCTCATGAGTTCTATAGTACAGCCACATTTGTTGTTTAAGAAGTGTTTGTTGCTAAGATTTTTAGACTGTACAGTCACATTTGTTGTTAAAGAGGTGTTTGTTGCTAAATTTTTCAGGATGTACAGTCACGTTTGTTATTCTAGAGGTGTTTATTGCTCAATACTTTAGGATGTAGTGAGAGGATGCTAAACGAATGATAGCCCTAGTTGGACTATTCTGATAGCCAGCTATTAATTACCTTTTCTGCTGGTTCAGATTGCACTTACTTCTAACAATAATATTTGCCATTAGTTGGAAGTTCATTTTGTCATAAGAATATTTGCAACTTTGGCATGGTGTCAACTTCTGTGCATTGGACCCATCTCGCAAAGCTTAGGGTAGGAATGCCAATTTTGGTGCTTTAAGGAGGTATGTCTATTTCCACTGGGATTTATATGCTAATTTTTTTACAGCTCATTAGTAATCTTTTAAAAAATGTGAACTGAAGTGAAATTGTATTTTTCTCATTCTAAATGAATACATAATGAATTTTCCAAAAAAAACATGCCTAGACGCATATACATGTGCATAGACCTCTCTTTAAGAGCATGCACAAGGACAATGCACCTTTTGGTGGCTTGTGCCAATCAATGAATGCCTTTTGTTAAATTCGGTTTAGAAATAGAATCTCAAGTGCAAAGTAGGACTCAAAGGTGAGAAATTGAGGGTGAATGCATACATTTATAGGAATTATTTTGGGAGTTGCTCGAGTATGGTGATTCTACCTTAGGACCAACATTGTATTGCTAGTTGGCCCCTCCCAGTTTGTCACATTTTATCCTAATTTACCAAATTTATAAATTTTGTTCATTTCGAAGAGGTAACTTTCCAATTTTGACTAAAGAAAAAAGTTATATTCTCATCGTTTTAATTTTTCAAAAGCCTTATAATTCTTATAATAGAAGCATTCTCCTCTAAAGCTTGTTTTCCACCCTCTGATACTGAACTTTTTAGATACAGACCCTAAAAGCCAATCATGGGTCTTAGATTATTGCATGAGCATGAACAATGAAATTATGTGGAAATTGTTTGGGGGTAATTTTCTTTTTTTCAAGTTTTGTTTTTTGTACATGTAAATAAGATTTCAAGGCATGATCTCACCATTCAGATTTTCAATCCACAAAATTTTTACTTGCCACTTATTTTCAAAGAGAGGCCTTTCTATTTGAATTTCAGCATACCTCTATAAGAAAATTCAAGGATTTCTTTAGGTTTTCCAGGTTGCATGTGAGTAAAAATTGCATCACATGTTTCTAACTCACCTAGGAACAAGAATAGGAAGAGCCTCGTATCAAATTTTCGTATCAAAAATGGTTTTTTGACCCTCAAAAAATTCGTTACCCTTTCTAGAAGGGGAGAAAAATACTTTCCTTCAACTTTGAACATTAATCTCACAATCGATAAGGAATTTGAATATGAGATTTGACATACATATACACATACAAGTTCAATACTAGATCTTACGGTTCCTTACCTGAAGAACGTTAAAATTCAAAACAAATCACCGTGGATTGAAAGAGGGTAGTTTTTGGCCGTCTTGAGACGTTATGGCAGTTTTGAGTCTAGTCGACTATAGGGGTTAAACTTACACAACATTTTCAGAGAATTAGACAAAGTTAAGCATCTATCATGGTTGTGAAAGCACGCTTCTCAAGATATAGGATAGTTGTGAATGATCAAGATTGTTTTTAAGTTAATGAGTTTAAGGCATATTCAATAATATTTATTATACTGATAATCACTTATTAAAGGCATATTTATTGAACATAGAAATGAAATTTAATATATATGATGTATAAAATTTTAACATGCCCTTCCTAGTCTATAGTCAATTGTGGTCCAATGAGTTACTCACTGAACAACCAGTGATCATGATCTTATTGTAACGAGACAATGTTCTTCTAGTGTCTTAGGAAAAAAGAATGGAACAAATTAAATTAAAAAGTTATAATCTACTATTTTTCACTTGTATATACTGATCCATAAATAAATTCTAAATTCTATATTAGATATTAGTTAATAAAGTCAAATAAGTAATCAAACAAGTTTAAAGTCTTTTCGTATTAATTCATATCCTCGCAATTATTTGCATAGAATATTGCCTTATTTATCAATTCTTGTGATAAAAATTTAAAATACCAGTTGAAGAAAATATTATTCTACACTTCGAAAAAAAATATTTAATTATTTTAGCAATACTTTTGCAATGAACACTACATACACTACAAATAATGCTAGGATAAATATTGTTTTAAGATACACAATCAATTGTGCATTGCTCATAATTATAAGCCTCAATCTTAGAAGTTTCTTGCGCTACTTAATTGATTGTCCCGATTTCATTGATTAATTCAAGAGAAATTAAATATTTAACAAATATCTGCATGATATACTAGTTATAACATGATATGTAATATAATGTAAATTTTTGATAATTTTTAATAATTTATATCGACTAATCAACATTACTTTCTTTATCTAATCCGATGCTATATTTCTATCAAAAACATCATTTATATGGACAAGCACTTTTAATTTGTGAAGATTGGATGTGTCAATCAATTAGTACATTTGCTGATATTTTATTTTCAAATTCTAACTATAACTTCCTAATTGTCAAAAATGATTAAATATTCATTTTTACATTTAGTTCTACCTCATATTGCAACCTCCTTAAAATATATCATTATTTTTGAAATTTGTAATTTTTCTCGGAATATATTCAAAATTTAACGTTATTTTGGAGTCAAAAAGAAGGTTGAACATAAACTTTTTTTTATAATTTAAAAAAAATATATATATATATAGATAAGTGTATTGTCTTCTCAAACATTACATAAAGTAATACATAGAAAGTTTTGAAATTATTAATGTACATATAGTGTCAACTTTTTTATTTGAAAACAAACTATCTAAAATATTTCCTATGAATATCATTTATATTGAATTGTTTGTGGCCTATGAATTACCATGTATTATCATTTTATGTGTCACCATAAGCTTTATGATGCATAATAAATTTACAATACTACATATTGTCTGATATGATATAAAAAATATTTGTAATTCGTAACATTAATAAACCCAAAATAAATACATGAAATAAATAATACTTTTAAGTTCAAATTTTCTACTAATTTATAAATGGCCTGTCTTTTTATGTTATATTATTGTTATAAACACCTTAAATCCAACCAATTAAAAATAAAAATAAATTTGTTTGTTACATTTTAAAGAATTGTGAATTTCTTAACTAGTGTATTAAACTATGTAAATGATGTAATATTATGGTGTATTATTAGCATTGATGTTTATTTCAAATTGCTAATGAGATACACCTTTTTAGTGTTGTCTGCTTAAAATAATCAACAAAATACATCGGTAATTATTTTAATTATATTAGTATAACAGATTAGAACATGCTTCAAAAATAAATAAATATTTATTTATTTTTTTTTTTATTTTTTTTTTATTTTTTTTTAAAAAAAAAAGAACGTCATGGTTTGAACCTCCAAAAGATTCAAGTTATTCTTTAGTTGATGTTTAACTACTAGGGTTTGTGTACTATTTTTTCCTTAAGTTTTTAAAAACAACCTTGTCCACAATAAACGCTTGCAATTGTAGTCATATAGGATAGTGTCTCAGTACTTTCCAAGAAATTTGACCATCTTTACATTCATAAGAAGAATTGTTAACTTTTATGTATTTCATGAATTGTTATTATGAAATTTTTCTTATATGCATTAATGTAAATATCCATATTAAGTCCAGCTTTTATATCTTCCTTTCAAGTTCATAAATATCGGAAGAAAAGAATTTCAATTTTTGTCTTATCTTTTAATAAGTCAAGCAATAAAATTATAGTTGTTCTAGTAACTTTTTTAATGCATTTATTTCGTTTAAAAAATATTATTCTACAACAAACATATAATGTTCTTAGATTTTTTTATATAATATTTAACGAAGTTTTTTTTTGTTTATTACAATTTAGCATTAAAATGTTCAATAAAGTCTTGTAAGCTATGCTCTCTTGCAATAACAATAATAATTTTGAAGCAAAGTTAATATTTTTCTAAATCTTATTATAATTTTTGCAATATTAGAGACTCGATGTTGATTGAAACACTTAATATAATAAATTATTTTAATTTTTAAATTAAGTTCTCTCATAAACAGTAAAACTTGCGGTACATAAAATAAATGATGACAATGAAATTTATTATTGAGAATTTGACATATGGCATAAAAATTTATTTTTTTGACACTTGCAAATATAATTTTATATGCATACAAAAACCCATCGTCATGTGAATAAGTACAATTTTTATTCTTTATTTTCTTTGTAAAAATATTTCAATAAATAATGGTTTACAATCTACTATAATGAAGACACATGTTTGATATCATCATTAAGCTTGGTGATATCCGACACTTCATTTGAATGTAAAAAGTTTGAAAGTAAAATAATCTTAGGTCATGGTATTAAAATTACCTAGATTTAAATAATTGAAGTCTATGAAGTAGTGTAACTTGTAGTCACTCTCTTGACTAGGAATAAGAATTAATTAAAATAATTATTATATTGTTTATCATGTTTTTTAAATTTTTTCTTTAAAAAAAAAAATATATATTAATTGCATTATACTCATTCCAATTGCCAATCATTTTAGACCTCCTCCTCTCCATCTTTCAAGCCAACCTCGGCTGCATTGTGATACAGTCTTAACCGATAGCCATTAATACGAGTAGGAATAAGTTTACCTTCAAAATTTTGCAATTGGGCTGAACCATTGGGATTCATATTCTTAATAATATAATGACCTAGCCAATGAATTCTAAGTTTCCCGGGAAATTTAAGAAACCGACTATCATAAAGTAGGACCAAATCACCTTCTTTGAATTCTTTCTTATGCAATTTGCTATCATAAAAAGATTTTCGTCTTTGTTGAGCTATGTAGGTATTGTATAAAGCCTCTCTCCTATATTCATCTAATTTCTCCAATTGGCAAAGTCTAGTTTCTAAACTCTCAACATCACCCAATCTATTTGTGATTGCTATCCTCAAGGAAGGTAATTCAAATTCTATTAGAAGAATAGCTTCCTGCCTATAGACCAATTGGAATGGTGTAAATTTAGTAGTTACCTTATACGTTGTTCTGTAAGCCCAAAGAGCTGCCTATAATTTCTCATCCCAATCAGTACCAGATCCTGTAATTGTTTTAATTAAAATATTACAAAACAAACCATTGGTTTTTTCTGTTTGCCCATAGGCTCTAGGATGGTAAGAGCTGGTTTTTCGATGCTTAGTTGTTTATCTAAAATCAAAAGAATTTCATTTGTAAAGATACAACGGCGTAATAATCTGCCCTTACCTTTTTATATAAAATATCGTTTATTAAAGAACATAGAGCACATTTGTGCAAAAAGTGTTTGATTTGTTTATCATAAAATTGATTTGGTAAAGTATTAGTTCTTAAATATTCTAAAATATCTTCATACTCCGATTGGATTGCTTCTACTACAAACAATTGACCATCTGGTAATCCATCATTGATTGGAACAGTATTAGATTCCCCAATAGGTTCCAATCGGGATAAATGGTCAGCATTGGCATGGGTCTAACCAAGCCCAACTACAATTGAAAAATCAAATTCTTGTAGGAGTAATACGCATCGAGCTAAACGACCACTTAAATCGGGTTTATTAATTAAATATTTCAATGCATCGTGGTCAACGTAAAAAGTGAATGAATACCCCTATAGATAGTGCCTGAATTTTTGTACCATAAAGATCATACCTAAAGCCTCACGTTATGTAGTGGTATAATTTTTCTCTGCAGCTATCAATTGGCGACTAGCGAAATAAATAGAGTGGTTCATTTTCTTTTCATCTTCTTGGCTCAAAACACAACCCAATGCGATATTAGAAGCGTCCACATATACGTAGAATGGTTTTTCCCCATGGGGAGGAATTAACACAGGTGCACTAGTCAAGCGTTCTTTTAAGGTAAGAAAGGCCTTCGTACACTCGGAAGTCCAAATAGGATTTACTCCCTTTTCCAAAATTTTTAATAAGTTTGTTAATGGAGCGGCATGTGTAGCATAATCCTTGACCGCTCTTCTATAATAACTTCCTAAACTTACAAAACTTCTCACTTCAGTTATTGTCTTAGGTTGGGGAGTATGAACAATTAAAGCAATTTTATCTGGATCGGTAATAATACCTTCCTTACTAACAATGTGTTCTAGCAATTTACCTTAACCCTTAAAGGTCTGAACAACCAGATTTTGGTTGCTGGAATACGACGTATTTTGATTATATTGGAATGAGTGTACACCTTTAATAGATTTGAGTTCAAAGGAGAAGTTGACATTCAAGGCCATGCAATTCTACTGAGCTTTTAAGATCTGAATATAGAGTTTTTTGTTTGTAGCAAATCTCAATTATACGACAAGGTATGTACTATCCCCAAGGGACCTTTAAGGGTTAAGGTACAACAAATTGACATTTAGCTGCATTAAGAGAAATTCCAAACTGATTACATTGAGCAAAACAAAGTGTCAAATGAGTGGGATGGCTTTCCTTATTACCGAACACACAAAAATCATCTAGAAATATCTCCATAAATTTACGGAGATATTTATGAAATGCTCCGATAACAATTCTTTGGAAGGTCGCAGACCTATCACAAACTCCAAATGGCATCCTATTATAGGCATGGGTCCCCCAATCGGTAGTAAAGGTAGTCAACAATTGATCTTTTAACCCTATGGTAATCTGGTTATAACCAGAGAAACCGTCTAAAACGAGTACATAACTTCATTTTAATCGTTCAACATTTATTGATTTATTTTTGAATGAGGAAAAAACAATTAAAAACCTGAGATTAATAAACCAACATAGAAATTAACATTGTGCCAAATTTTGGAAAAAATGGTGTTAGAAAAAATGAAAAGAATTAGTCCTACATTAGTTTAATATTTTATGGTCTTATAGAACTTTTTCATGCTAATTGCAAGATTCACTTCATTTCAATCAACTATGAAGCCATTATGTTCACTAACTTATAAATACCCTATTTTTGTACCGCATTGACTCATGAGTTGGAAGCTGATGGTTCATATCAAGCTTAATTTAATGAATTTGGAGAACAATAACAAAAAATAGACTTAAAACCACAACCAAACAATGCAAAATTAAACATCGTAAATTATATTCTATGGTGAAAAATTATAGTGGGTGATTATGTCATGTCAGTTTATTGTTGTCTATAGAAGTAAATTAGGTACTGATTTTATCCATAATAAAAAGGGTTCCTCTAAATTTCAACATGCACATGGTGAAAAAAATTGAATGTAAGATTTGGTGTACATGTAATGTACAAGTTAGCTACTAGATCCTACAGTTACATACTTCAATACCAGTCAGAAATTGAATATTGCATCTTGCACCAAAAAAAGGCAATTTCGTAGGTTTTTTGAGGTTTTTTTTTGGCAGTTTTGAGGCCACTCTCCTGCAGGGGTTAAGTCTAACACATTGGACTTACTCCTCAAATGTACACTACTGAGACATGCTGGAAGGAGCATGTGCACCCTACCGCCGTGTGAAGCTCCCAGGCATGCTTCCCTTCACCAACAAAGATACGTCAGTCATCCGACATGGCGGGCTGAGAGTGGACAGGCCCTGTCACCGAGTAAGGGGGCCCCATGCCCGCACCTTGCTTTCGCGCCCTAGGGTTGATCCATGAAAGTGAAAGCTTGCTCCTCCGACTATTGTTGTTCCAAGCAAAGGAAGGAAGGGAGGACGGAAGCGATCTGCCCAAGGAGGAGCAAGCTAACTAAGCTATGGCGCCCTTGAAGGTGTTGTTGTGCGTTTTGGCCGTCGGTTTGACGGTGTCGTCGTTGTGTCAAGCCGCGGATGAGCATGTCACTGTGCTCACATCGGCCAATTTCGAGGACTTCGTTGGCGGTGACAAGGCCGCGCTCGTCGAGTTTTACGCTCCTTGGTAAGCCTCTCCGCCTTCTCCTTGCTGCCATTTCCGATCGGAGTCCCCTGATCCGCCTTCAGCTTTTTGTCGGTAGAGTACAATTCGTAAATCGCTTTGGTATCGAGGACGAGAGGTTCACGGATCTGCTCATTTGATTAGTTTCTGCGAGAATTTGAATTTTATACGATATCTTTTATAATTTTTAGCTTTTCATATTAAATTTCAGAAATGCTGTGAAGCTACTTCAAAAGGTTTTGATACATGTAAATAATGACTGATGTTTTTTTGTTGTTAAGAGGTTTACGGATTTGGTCACTGATCAGTTTCTGCTATAAATTGAGTGTTTACCTTATCACCTTAAATGTGTTGATGTCGTGGAGCTACTCCACTCGTAATTATTGGCTGATGTTTTTAGTTAGTGTTAATGGTAGAGCTGTCGGGAAGTACGATTCGGAAATTTCTTCGTTAGGGAGAGTGATTGTGTTGTTACGAGGTTTACGGATCGGCTCATTGACAGTTTCTGTGATAAATTGTAAACAATTTTAACATTTCTATCTTACTATATTAAATCTGGAAATGTTGTGAAGCTACTTCACTTGTACAGCAAATGAAAGTCTCAAAATAATGGCGGATGTTAATTGTTAATGGTAAAGCTGTTGGGAACTACAATTGTTAAAATGCTTCATTAGGGAGGGTGATTCTGTTGTTGAGAGGTTTACGAATTTCCTTAGTTCTCAGTTTCTCTGATGAATTATATTCTATGTATTATATTATTATCGTGATCAAGTAATCATAGAATTGGCGTTGAGCTACTTCATTGATGTAGTAAATGAGAGCGATCATTAATTGTTGTTATTATTGATGTTTTGCAGGTGCGGACATTGTAAGAGGTTGGCACCGGAGTATGAGAAGCTAGGTGAAGCTCTCAAGGGGCAGAAAGGTGTTGTAATCGCTAAGGTAGGAATTCCCATTCGCCAATTATCATCATCGATTGAAGTGATAATGAGCCTATTTTTGTGTATTTTTCACAATTCGACCCCACATTTCAATCTCTTGAAGTTGATACTGCAAATTTATTTATGTGGATATCAGAATCAGGTAGTAGAGATTCCTGGAAACTTCGGTAGTAAGCAATGCTCAGTCGTGTTTGGCGTTGGCGAATCTCTTTTGATGTAATGTGATTTGATGATGACTTGAGTGTTTTCTGTTGCAGGTCGATTGTGATGATCACAAATCAGTTTGCAGTAAGTTCGGAATTCAAGGATTTCCAACAATCAAGTGGTTTCCTAAGGGATCTCTGGAACCCAAAGAGTGAGTAACAATATGTTTTCTGCGTCTCTTTGGTGAAATTTAAACTGATTGGTTTGGTAATTGATATGAGATAACCCGGAAATTTGCTCAGCTACTCCATTCTGACATCGAAAAGTGGTTTGGATCAGCTACTCTGGAGGCCGCACAACTGATGCACTTTTGGAATTCGTGAACAACGAAGCAGGTAGAACAAATTGTCCTTGTATCAAACCTGGGTGTTATCAGGAGTTCCTATTAGAAAATTTCAGCACTGCTGCAGGCTATTTACTAGTATTGTTAAACTGCCACTGAGTTTGTGAGTATGTGTTGTGGCTGCAGGAACTAAAGGAAAGGTTACCACTGCTCCTTCAGAGGTTGTGATACTCACCCCAGCAAATTTCGACAAAATTGTGTTGGATCCCTCGAAGGACGTCCTTGTTGAGTTCTTCGCTCCATGGTACGATACTTGTTTAAACGTGTTATGTTGCATAAGAAAATATCTTCTTTTCATGCAACACCACGGCTGCTACTTCTATGATCATGATTAGGATAGATGCTCTTGCAATCTATTTGAGATGTGATTGGGATTACTTGCAGACATGTGCCGGCTGATCGCCGTGAAGAATCATTGACCATTTGATGGTGTTTTCCCTACTGAATTTGTTCGGCTCCATATTCATTTCTGATCCTCGATACCCATGGTTTGGTTTTGGCAGGTGTGGCCACTGCAAGAGTTTAGCCCCTGTAAGTCTGCTTCTTTTTACCTTGTATATTACTGGTGTAGTTTAGCAGCTTGAGTCGTAAACAAGTTGAGATGATGGAATAGATCATGCATCTTTTCCAGAGCGTAGTGAGTTTCATGCGGATGCTTTTTCAATATCAAAGATCGATTATTTCGGTTTACTTATCTGTTCTTTTGTTGGTGTTCAGGTTTTTGAAAAGGCTGCTGCAGCATTCAAGTCTGAGAAGGACGTTGTTGTTGCCAGCGTTGATGCTGACGCTCACAAGGACCTAGGTTCCAGGTATGGAGTTATTGCAACTGTCCCGAACGATTGCTTGCTTTGCGCTTTAGAATTAAGGTCTCATTGCAATTGCATATTTCATGAACATGACATTCGAGGAGATGCTATTACTGGAACCACGATGTTACTTCTGTTAAGTATCCAGAACTCTTTCGAAACTGGAAACAGCTTTGATTTTGTGTCGAATTTGACCAGAGTTCATTGACGAAGGATGTACTTGAACTTTAACTGTGACAGATTTGGAGTGTCTGGTTATCCCACTTTAAAGTTCTTCCCAAAGGACAACAAGGACGGTGAAGATTATGACGGTGGCCGGGATCTGAACTCATTCGTAGAGTTCTTGAACAAGAAAGCTGGAACTTTTCGCACCTCTTCTGGAGCCTTGACCGACGACGTATGTCAGTCTTTATGAGTTGTTTTTTCCACTTCCTGAGTTTGTATGTATAGCAATTCCTACTCTATCAGCGATGTTTTTGCATCATTTAATTCCTTCTTTTGCTTGCAGGCTGGTGTTTTGTCAGCGTTTGACGAGGTTCTTGATGAGTTTTTGGCTGCTAAGCCTGAGGAACGCAATGACATTCTTGCTAAGGGAGAGAAGACAGCTGCCAGTCTTGAAGGCAAAGCAGCTGGGTAAGTTTGCAAGCTCTTTATTATCTGCATTGGATCTGTAAATCACTAGTAGTTATAAACATGAGAAACTTACCACAAGTCTATCTCTGGTGTTGCAGGTATGGACAAGTGTACCTGAAGGCACTGAAGAGCATCATCGCTAAAGGAGAAGGATATGCAAAGAAGGAAGCAGATAGACTTGCTCGCATTTTGTCAGGGGTACGTTTTCAGAGCTGCACTACTGTAGCTTCTGTTGTCTAGCATTGGAAAAACCAACCTACAGTTATTTTAAATTGAACTTCTTAATTGTTGCTCCACTTCATCTCAAATGTTGTCTTTCGTTGATTATCTTGTGGAGCTCACTTTCTTGTTTTTGGGATGTGCAGTCGGTTAACCCCAACAAGGTTGACGAGTTCACAGTGAAGAAGAACATCTTGTCATCTATCGTCGAGAAACAATGAAGGTTAGTCAGAGGGTTGGTAATGAGAAACCTAGAAGACGGAGCAAGAGCTTGAATTTTGAAACACTCGGAAGATCCATCTAAAGTTTCTCGGCCACTCTCTGATACCACGGGGTAATCAATAGGTTCGGAGGCGGACTTCGAACGAGGCGTATTTGTCACCGTAGAATGTTTTGCTGCAGCACTAGTTCTAGAGCTTGTGCTAAATACCTCACTGTTACTTGGGATCACTGTATCCAAGCTTTTATTTTGGTCATACGAGATATTCTCCACAAATGTGCATCCGTTTCATTTCTTTTCAGTGATGATATCCTGATCACAACGCGAATCTTACTGTCCTACAGGCAAACGGACATAAAAGATGACATAACGGCAAGCATATTAAATGGTGAGTATGACTGTTCCTTCGTAACTGAAACACATGTCCAGCTCTATGTTTTTTTCTTCTTTCCTACTCAGAAAGCCATATACACCGTAACACCTCATCAAGTTTTATTCTTTGCATATCTTTGCAAATCGTATACAGTACGTAGAGCTTTGTCTCAAATAGAAAATGACACCCCTAGGTCCTCAGATGGTTGACAGATTGAGAGCCAAGTGTTGTCTTGCTGCACCTTTAACATAAGGATTCTGTCTAAAAAGGACTTGCGAAGTGCTTCTCACAGTAACTTCACCCTTGAACGCGCATGCAAGCCCCATGCAAGCCCCCCGAGAGGCTTTTTCCCAAGAGAATCTGCTCTTTACTCAACTCTTCACATATATTTTGATTTCAAACTAGTCACCATTCAAAAAATGAAATTTCACAATTTGTACGAGTGATTTTGTGCTTTAAAAGGATTGTGGTAGGTACGTTGGGGTTGTACATAACTCTCTAGGAGGTTGCAAGCTCATCATTGATTGGTTCATTCATGATGCCCAAGTTCAAAAAGTGCACTATTCATGATACCCAAGTCCAAAAGATGTGGTGATCCAATTTTAGGTTGTCCGTTTCACACCTCATGGACGTTCAAGAGTTAACCCCTAATGTCATAAAGAGCCCAAAACCGGTCCTTTGGGGGTCTAGTCATCCCCTTATGTACTACATTTAGCTTGTGTGAAATTGAAACCATGTACAAGTTGTAGAGTTTTCCCATACCTTTCTAAAAAGTCATTTCATGCTTCAAAGTTCCTTGTACTCTAGAAGATGTTCACAGTTAAAATTTGAAAACACTTTTTGAAATCTGCCCAAACTGCAGTATATGCTCGTTTATTCTCTGAATTCCCAAAATACATAAGCTCGCAGGAACTTCAGAATTTCACCAGATACTGAGATTTTACTTTTTTTCAAGTTTTGTTACCACCGTACTAAAAATATTTTTCATTCTTCGATCAATGTAAATTGAATGAATGCTTTTAATGATATGCTACTTGTAGCAAGAGTTTGATGCGCCAAAAAGTCAGATCATCCATCATTTGTTGATGTTGATTTGTTGCGAAAAAGATTGCTGCACGGTCAACTTCGAAACACGAAATTAGGTTGGTCAACTTCACGAATGAGTTGTGGGCTGACTAGACTCCGGAGCAAATCTAGAGCAGTGTTGACACAAAATTCCTATTCATTTGTCAGACACAATTCAGATGAAATGTACATTTGATACACCGAAGACGTCTTACATATGTCTTGATACACTGAAGACGTTTGAGCTAAATTGTGTCTGAACAAATGAATAGGAATTTTGTCTGATAAGACAACCCGTGGTTCTGGAGCGGTGCCATAGCATACAGGCCCCCTACTGGTGATGAAACTCCCCCTTTACAATATCATGCTCCCTTCCTTTTCTTGTTGACTTTCACTCTCAGCTTGATCATTGCCTTTGAATCCCCTGCATGCTCTATAGCTTGATTTGATTCCCCTTTTCTGGCCACCAGGTGCTGGTAACTCACAAGGTGGACAAGTCCCCCTTTCACACTTCAAAAATAGGCACATTCCAATCCTCACATTTAAAACATGAAAAAATAATTCTACAATTTTTATTATATTAGCTAGAGGGTTTATATATAAAAAAGCTCTAGGATATTGATTGATTAATTTAAAAAAAAAAAAAAAAAAAAAAAAAAAAAAAAACAAACGAAGAAAACAAACTCTAGGATTATTTATGATTGTATAATAAGGGTCGCTTTACACTATGGACTGTAGTTTTTGAAAATTTGTGATTGGAGAGTAAAGTGCTCTTGTCCCATTTGACTATATACTACCTTGAAAAAAGGAAAACGACCACTAACTTTGACGTCTCCAAAGGTATGTTGAAATTTGAATAGTAAAGAACGTTTTCATGGTGTCCTTGAGTGGAAGCAAATCCCTCCACTCAACTATAGTCCAGGAGACCATGAGGCTCATAAAATCATTGATTGGTTAGAGTTCAATTTTTTTTATTCTTTTTTTCTTTAGAAAAAAGGGTACGAGAGAGAGAGAATAATGAGAATTTATATTAGTAAATTGAGCTTAAACTTCTCCCGGTTCAAATTAAGAGCGACCAAGCCACTCCAAATTCCATAATTGGTCACCACTGTCGGCCAAGAGCCATGATTTTACTTTTCTTGGTCATGGCTCTTGGTCCATAGTGTAAAGGGACCCTAACTCTTGGAATCATTAATTATTTATTTATTTATTTTTAAGAATGGGAAAGTTTGGCGGTGGAGTGTGTTTCCATTTCGGTGCAAACACTTGTTATTGCCCAGTCAAAAGGGCTGTAGAAGCAACTTCCAGGTAGCCTTTGGATCTCTCTCTTTTAATTTATTTTTAAAATTTTGAATTTTAAAACGAGTATAGAAGGAGTTTGTGAAATGCTTTAGCTTTAGGCTAGCATGTCATCCTCTAAAGTATCTTGATGAGTAGACATTGTTTGTTATTGACAAAGTATGCTCACCTGTGAATTACTGTACAAAATACCACCATATGAATCCAACAACATTTCAAAATGGTAAAATAGAATATTCACAAGTCAAAAAAACATTTGGGTTGTGAAAAGTGAGATGCAGAATAAAAGAGTTGGCGATGGTCCCGAATGACTTTAACTCTTAACCACCCAAGCAGGCCTGAGGAGCTTTTTTTCTAAGAGAATCTGCTTTGGAGTTCTCATTGTACTCAACTTTTCATTTATATTTTGATGTCAAACTGGTCACCTTAGGTTGAGGGTTGTACAGTACCCACCAACAAGTTTACGTTCAGTGCAAGAAGAGATAACATACCTTCAACTTTCAAATGATCACCATGTTTGCAAAATCTATCCAAATTGCAAATTATGAAGTATAAAACAAAGGTAGTGCATTTTTCTTTACCAATACATGAAAAACCTCCAAAAAATGTATAAATTCATTTTATAACTTTGGTATCTTTTAACTTACTTTTCAGTATCTACCTTCGACTATTATAAAGACCATTACATGGTGAGGTTTGTTAAGGAAGAGAGTAATAATATCTCTTTAGAAACCTCTCTTGATGCCCTTTACATATGTGTGGCTGACACTTACAAATATTGAGTTGGGTTGGTGCAAGAAACCTTCATGTTGTCCCTTATTGAAAAAGCAACATACACATTTTGAAGTGCAATAATTGCTCATAAACTTCTCTTACACATGGGGCTTGGATTAGTAGAGAAGAGATAGTTTCGATAACATTTGCTACATTTTGAGCACTTTGGTGGTAGTTTCATGGAATTTGGTTATTCTAGGTGCTAGATATGATCATTTGAAGTTGCCCTTGTTTATCGCGGCATTTACTAAGAGTACAAAATTCCAATGTTGAGCTTCTTGGGGGCTATAATTCAAGTTCTTTCTAAAAAGCTATTGCATATATAGAAAATGTATCAAAGTAGCTTCCATAAAAGATTGTTGAAGTTTTCCATTGTCTCATGCCTCAGCAAAAGTAGCTCGAGATAAGAGCTAAGGGTAAATAATGAATAATATATTAAAAAGTCATATATTAAAATAGAAATTATAATGTTTATTGAAACTTCTTCAGATGATGGTATAAAATACTACATGATCTCTCTGATACAATTTGTAGTTGGCAATTTGGATTATTTTTGTGAACATGGCAATTGTTCAAAGATTACAACATGGTCTCTTGTTTCAATCCTGAACGTAAACTTGTTGGTGGGTACTGTACATACCCTTGAAGGAGGTTGCAAGCTCATCATTAATTGGTTCATTCGTGATGCCTAAGTCCAAAAGATGCTATGATTCAATTTTGGGCTGCCCGTTTCAGACTTCATGGGCGTTTGAGGCTTAAACTACTAGATGAGGGACTGAGGCAGTTGTTGACCATGCAATTGAGAGTTTGAAACTTGCTAACAATGTGTGGTTTATCCAACATTAAAACAACCTCTCACTTTACGGGTTATTGCAACTGAGGTGTTGTTAATTGTGCAGTTGAGGGTTCAAAACTTGCTAACAATGTGTGGTTTATCCAACATAAAGCATCCTCTCACTTGACAGGTTCTTGCAGTGTGTTTCATCAGGACGCTTGTATCAAAAATAGAAAAAGTTGGCAGGGTTCAAATCTTGTAAGAATCAAGTTATGGAGAAAACTTCAGAGTTAAAATGTGACATAACCAAATTTTGATCGTCTAGCCTTTGGTCATGCTTCCAGCTACTTAATTTCTAGTCCATGAAGATATGTCTTTTGAAGATTGTAGAGTTTTCTCATATCTTTCAAATAAGACCATCCATGTTTCAATCTAACCATTATCTTGGGAACCCAATGGTCGAATCAAAAAGTTAACATGATGCATTGCATACATATTAGAATTGAGTAATTTTGTCATCAACTATGTCACCATGATGTTCATAGTGGGCCAAAATTTCTTCAAGCTACACTAAAAAAATATATTTAGTGTTGGATGACAATTGGTGTAGTTACCACCATCATGCTCCAAGAGTATTAGTCAACTTGTGGATAATTGGTGTATTGGGGTGCCACTAGTTCTTTATGGCAGCCTCCTTGTTAACCGCCAAAGTTCCAAGTTGGATAATTCAGGCTAACACTAAATCAAAATCTTACACTAAATGTCAACTTCTTCATTTTTCAATTCTTTAAATCTTACTAGTGTTCACAATTGATGTTGGAATTGAGATCTCAAGTGTACAATCTTGTAGTACACTTAGTGTAGGTCATGTGGGTCAAATTTGGAGTCAATGAGGCCTTATAGATAGTGAGATCATAATGTATCCAAAAACGATCATGAAATCTCAGCATTTTCACTTTGAAGTAAAAATACTATCAACAAACCAATTGCAATCAAAATATCACCAACAAAAAAATTTGTTCACCTTCATCTCACAAAACACTCTTGGGCCACCAAAAAAATAAATAAATAAATCTTGGCTCAAATAATATCCTTGCAATGGAGAAAAATGCCTCATATTTTACAAAGGAATAATAGTCCAAAGCTGAACCTTTTAGGGTCCTCGAACCCATACAATGTCCTCAAAACATATTGGATGACATTAGTGTATCTACAATTTGGATTCCAACCCAAAAAAAATAATTTAAAATTCAACGATGGATAGAGGAGATACGACTCCTCAAAGACCATGCCTTGTTTTTGGACCTAGGGACGCTTAGGGGTTTACTACACAATTTCTTCTTTTAACGAGTATACACAAGAGAGACGTTGTACCTTAAGGTACACGAAGCTTAGATCTTTAACAAAAAATCAAACATATGTAGCGAATAGCGTCAACAAAGAGCACCTATTCTTTTCAAAGGACGATGCGCGAATGAAGACTCGGGTCGGGGTACCCACTACAAGATTCGTAGCAAGGGTTACAAATCTAAATGATAGAAAGGTACTTGATGAAGACCATGCCTTGTTTTTGGACCTAGGGACGCTTAGGTGGGTTAAGAATACGATTCCTTCTTTTTAATGAGTATACACAAGAGAGACGTTGTACCTTGAGGTACACGAAGCTTAGATCTTCAACAAAAAAAATTCAAACATATGTAGCAAATACCGTCAAAATAGAGCACCTATTCTTTTCAAAGGACGATGCGCGAATGAAGACTCGGGGTACCCACTACAAGATTCGTAGCAAGGGTTACAAATCCAAATGATAGAAAGGTACTCGATGAAGACCATGCCTTGTTTTTGGACCTAGGGACGATAGTACACAATTTCTACTTTTAACGAGTATACACAAATTAGAGGCGTTGTACCTTAAGATACACGAAGCTTAGATCTTTGACAAAAAATCAAACACATGTAGCGAATACCACCAAAAAATCAAAAAATAAACACCTATTATCTTTAAAGGACGATGCGAATGAAGACTCGGGGTTACCCACTACGAGATTTCGTAGCAAGGGTTACGATCCAAATGATAGAAAGGTACTTGACGATGGACTCGTAACGCATCGTCGCATAGGGTGGATGCATGATTACTTGTAAGGCGTAGTACGTTCCTTGACGCAACAAGGAGAGGCTCTCATAAATGACGGTGGAACTGAAAACTCCTCCCCCCGCCCCCCCCAAAGTCAATACATACAAAGCTGGCTAAAGCCGCATCATGGCATCATGTATGTTATGGCTCTGTCCCAGCCGCAAAGGGGGTTTGGCCCCTCCCCCCCCCCGGTGCCCCCGCCCCTCCCGGGCGCCCCGACACTGCCCCTCCCTCGGCTATACATGGGCATCTATAATTAAAATGTAATGAATTGATTCTATAGACATTATTGAATCATTGCGCCATCCCCATTAGCAAATGTACATGAAGCACACATTTTAGAGAAGTATCAAAGTCTCTAAATGTACTTTGCTAATTGCTTACTCTAGAATGTTTGCCAAATGTAAAATTAAACGGCATGTGTGACCATGTGGAGGAATTCGGCAAGTAATTATTAGGAGAATCAACCCTTCACTTGAAACATACATTTCATTTGTTTATTTGGAAAGCACGAAAGAATTTAAAATGAATATATTTTCACAATTTTTTTTAAAAAAAATAATAAAATGCAATGATCAATTGGTTTTGTCAAATGTTAGAGAATGTGAATGTTATAATCCTTAGAACCTTCTCTCGGGACTTTAGACAATAGTGCATAGTCCTGAAAGGCACCACAAGCCTTGGCTTGGTGGTTAGGGCTCATGATCCAGGCCATGGGTTCTATTCCTCATGATGGCGTGGTGCTCACCATCATAGTCCACCCACCCAACTATGGTGTGGGGTTCTTGGACCTCGTTATATAAGTACCTCAAAGCCCTTCGGGGAAATACCATGTCAGGTATCTCTAAGGCACTAGTGGCTAGGGAGGAACTAGCATAGTGTTCACCCCAGAGGGGTTAGTAGTCCCACCATTGGTGTGATGACCTCCGGGCATACATCCAAGGATAGGTCAAACGAACACTCTATTCACGCCGGCCTCTCAACAGGTTGGAGTTTCTCTTTCTTGCATAATCTTGACATAGGTGGAAATCATGTTCACTTTATTAAAATAAGCACATCCAAAATCTTAGAGTTAACCAAAATCGAGCTTTTAACTAAAACTTCATGTTCTCCAAACATATTTTAAGTACGTTAATGACTCGTTTTTGGGTCTTCAAAAAAGCATGTAGAGGCATAGGGCCCCTCTCACATTTCTCACTTAAAAATTCTTACTTTAGGATTCCTTAAAAAAAATAAAAAACAAAAAAATTGTTTCTCATTGCTAGGTACATTCAAGCTTCTTCTCAAGTTCTAGTCCCTCCATTTTCGCAACAATTAGAACCCCAATTCCGTTAAAATGGCACTATGCCATGTGCCATTTTGTCACACTAGATCTTACATTTGTGCTCATATAAAATGTTATATTCTGTAATATCACAAATTTTTTTAATATCACTTCGTTATGTACATTGTCACTCATTTTCCCTAATATCACCTTAAAATTCTGTTATATCACATGGTTTTTGAACTACAGTTCAGAAAGTTGAGGTGTGCCATTTTACCGGAATAATGCCATTTTAACGGAATTGGGGTTTTAGGCACTTGTTGTGGGTCAAGCTTTATTCATTGAGAATGTTGGATGAAAATGGTGGGTAACTATTTTTATTTCATCCAAAGGATTTTGTACTTGGGAGGACTGACAAGGAATGGACTTCTCAAGGAATTACTTTTGTCAGTGGCATTTTCCTTTTTGGTGGTATAAGTGATTGCAGCCATTCCAACCAGAATTTGGTGACTTCCAACTATATGGTCAAGTATCATGTCAATTAAGTAGGTGGATGATTGAAAGGCATATGGTACCCACATTAGATTGAGATTGCTTCTTTAGCCTTGGAAGGGACAATTGTGATTTTAATCCTAAAGTTTTGAAACGTTGATTTTTTAAAATTTCTTTTTCATTTTCTTTTTTAAAAACTATTATTTTATTAGTTTTAATTTTGCAAAACATATCCTTAATGAATTGAGTTATGGAAAAAACTTACTCAGGGTATGTGCTTCTTTTCTACTTTCAACCGGAATATTACCTAATGATAGATAGATAGATAGATAGAAACTCCGGTCCCTTTCTAAGAGGCCGGCGTGAATGAAGTGTCCGTTCGTAATGCTAATATCCCGATGGCCACCGGACAAGGGGAAATTGGAACAATACTACTTCCCCCTCTCGAGGGTGGACACTATAACTACGCTAGTTTCTAGCCTAGTTACTAATGCCTTGAAGATACTTGACATAGTATCCCCCCAAAGGGCTTTGACGTACCCATACAACAAGGTTTACCTAATGACTATTAGGGGTACAAGCTAAATTTTGAGTGATTATGTCATTTCATTTGCGAGATAGATAGATAGAAACTCCGGTCCCTTTCTAAGGGGCCGGCGTGAATGAAGTGTCCGTTCGTAATGCTAATATCCCCATGGCCACCGGACAAGGGGAAATTGGAACAATACTACTTCCCCCTCTCGAGGGTGGACACTCTAACTACGCTAGTTTCTAGCCTAGTTACTAATGCCTTGAAGATACTTGACATAGTATCCCCCCAAAGGGCTTTGAGGTACCCATACAACAAGGTCCAAAGACCCCCCACAATAGTTGGGTGGACTATAGTGGTGAGCACCACGCCGGCATGGGGAATAGAACCCACGACCTCCTCATTGGGGGCCTAAGCCCTAACCACCAAGCCAAGGCTTGTGGTGCCTTATCATTTGCGAGATCATATCATTTAAAGTAGAGATGGGAGTTTTTTTTTTTTTTTTTTTTTTTTTTTTTTTCATATAGAAAATTGCATTCAAGCTTATTATTTTTTGATCAAATTTTCGAACATAGACTTGCTAGGTAAAAAAAAAAAATGAATAGTTATTTTTGTTTATAGGAGCTTCATCAAATTTTCTATCCCCAAATAGGTTCAAAAGTAACAAACTACCAGAACGTATAATAGAATCACATTGTTTGGTAGGAAAACTTTTATTCAAAGAATGGATAGTGAGTAGAAGCATACTTGCAACCTATCTTCACACAACTTGTGCTTGTTTGTCATCACACCTTAGGAATCTTTTATTGTCGAAATTTGGCATACCACTCCTTAGTCAAAATGTGCCCTCATCGCGTCAAGTCCCCTCACTAGGTCATACCCATGTACTTCGAGAACTTGTATAACACGCCTATGATGGTTTTCACCAATTGTGATTGAGTTACGAAATACACTATAATTCATAGTTAGTAGACAAGTTGTAAAAATCACCATTTTCTACTTATACTCATAAATCAAGAGACCCTTGAGTACAAACCTAAACCTTTACAAACACCCACCAATAAAAACGTACAAACCAAAGTCATTCATTATTTGTTTGAAAGGATGTATCTTACTATTTAAATAGCCACTCTAATTGAGGTGTACCATTGTAGCTTGTTGAGGTACTTCCCCTCGAGTCTTGAGTAACGTATAGTGCTCAAAATTGACGCAGTACCAGAAATGGCTCCCCGATGCATTTAACCCACGTGTGCATCATAGCTTCAAAGTCTGATTCTCAATGTATAGGCAGTGAAGATTTTAGGGTGTCATTTTAGGGCACCATTTTAGGAAGCCTATAAGTTCAACTTCAAAAATTAATAACTAATTGTAAGAAAGTTAAAAATTGATGATTCCACTTCATCTAGTCTTTCACTTGCTTTTCCAATTGGACAAAACAGTAAGGTCGAGGCACCCAAAATCGACCAATTAAGATATATTCCAGGAGAAGGGAGGTGTAATTGTGTAGGATGATTTTTCCTTTGAGAAGAAATGAATGTTATGAGGAATGCAACTTCAATTTTTAAATTTACTCTTATATGTAATTTATAAGAAATCATAAAAGCCAAAATGTTACTGATACACTTAAACGATATGTGGGTTCACCTAAGCCGCTAATCAAGAAACTAACACTTTAGATATAAAATTTTATAAATTTATTTTGTTTATTTCTTTTTAACCAATTACTGTATTATATTGAAAGAAATACAATCATGAATCTAAGTAGCATGACCACTTGACGGAGAAATTTTCTGTAAGCGGATTCCGGAATACTCTACTAGTTGGTTATGGGTGTCTCGACCTTACTCACATGTTTTACACCATCACATATTTTCCAATCTAAAATTTGTGCCATTAGTGAGGGATCATTGTAAATCACTGCTACTAGCATTTTTGAGGGGCAAGGGAGAAAAGAGCCCCTCATTTTTAAATGTACAGGCTTAAAATGCCAAGGAGAAGGCTCGCCCCATTAATTTTGGAACCGTAGGCCTCATTTTTGAATTCAAAATTATCAAAATCGGTCATGGGGAGGTCCAAATCGAAAATTCCAGGAATTCTGAAGAAAAAAAAATCCCATTGGCTGGTGGGGCTCCGAGAAACGCTGGTAGCACTCGTTTACGTGAGCAGTGTGCCTTTCGGACTCTTCCATCAGTCGGGAAGTCAAGACTCAAGACCCCCCTAAAAGTGTCAGTCAGTTAAGCAGTCGGGAGACTTTGGAGTCAGTCAGTCGGTTTCGGGGAGACTTGGGAGTCAGTCGGTTTCAGAGAGACTTGGGAGTCAGTCGGTTTTCCACTCTGGATCATGGTCTTCAACTCAAGTACTCAACTCTTATCCATATTGGGTACCAGTCTCGGGAAGGGTAGTCGTGTGTCTACCTCGTAGACGAGAAACATTTTTGCTTGTGCCAAACATCCTTAACCCCTAAATCTTCTTGTTGCAAAACGGTCTCAGTCACAAAATTTGAGCATTATAAGTTTAAAAATAAGTTTAAAAAAATCTCAATCTAAGCATTATTCAAAAGATTCAACCGTAAGATCTTAAAGTTCACTTGAAATTCTTCTCACATACTAAATTTGAACCGTTCATTCTTTCTCATTTGTAAGATTATAATTGTCAAAGTTGGCTCAGTTTCTCTCCTGGAGGAACCTCCAAAACCCGATTCGGGTTTTAAGGAGAGTTAGGGGTTAAAAAAGTGGTAGTTTTAGCCCCTAAAGATTCTTGTTGCAAAGTTGCTTAAACTTTTTTAAAAAAAATAAAATAAAAAAATCTCCTTCTACTTCGAGACCAGAAAAGCTCAATTTAAGCATTATTCAGAGGATTTTGTTGTAGTGGCTAGGTCCGTAGGAATTAGCATAGTGTTCACTTCCAGAGGGTTTAGTAGTCTTGCCATTGGTGTGATGACCTCGGGGCATACATACAAGGATAGGTCGAACAAACACTCTAGTTGCGCCCACCTCTAGACTTATATTGGAGTTGTTATTCTTCTTCCGACTCCATATATCTTGCATTGCTTGTTCTAACGGATGGTATGCAAGTTTCTTATGATTTTTACATTATCACATACTTGCTATTATGGTATCGAATTCAATGTTGTGAAATATAATAGCACATGGGTCTCACAAACATTGAAATATGTATAAAATAATTAACATCTCTTCAAAGACTTTCCACCCTTATTTTCATTGCGCTTGGAATTGTTCTTCCAACCCCTCAAGATATTAGAAAGGTCAAATGACTCTTTGAGGGTCAACTTGGACCACTATGATCTCATGTATGAAGAGCAATCAATAATAAACTTGACATGTCAATAAAAAGTGTTTTAACTTTGAGATCTTAGGATTGATCTTCCAAAAAATGCTTAGATTACGTGCTTTTAGGCTTGACGTAGAAGGTTATTTTTGTTTTTTAGGCAATTTTGCATCAAGGACCTTCAAAGGTTAAGACCTCTCTCTCTATTGCAAAAAAATGAACATGCTCTTAGAACACCATCACGTGTTCTTGGGGCTAGAGTTTTTCCATGCCAAAGCCCACCAAGGAAGAGCTATTGGTCACGCTTGAAATGAGATACCATGTACGCTTGCTCAATTTGCACTCTTCCATGCGAGGAGGATGTGCACGTAGTACCAAGTTGCAAAGGTCACTTGTTTGTTTTTGATTGTCTTCTGTCAATATGACTAACTAGATGTGTTACTACAATAAAAAAATCAATTTAGAGTTGGCAATACTAAACACAAACAACAACACCAATTGTCAACAAGGATAAAGTCATGGCACCCTAAATGTCAATTACAACACTAATTGTGAGCTATAGTATAATATAGAGAATTAAAACAATAGGAAGTTGAAAATTAGTGTTACATTTCTTGAAACATTTATAATATATTATGTTAACTTTAAGGATATATATGTACATATTTATCAAACTGTGGAAAAAAATGCGCAAAGAGGGAAATTATAAGAGGACACAATTCGTGTGAGGCGGTGATCTGTAAAAGGAGGGACCAACAAGCAAAGTGGGTATAATAGCACTACTTTGAAAAGGTAACAATGTTGTAAATGTTCGGGACAATTTTGATATCTTGTCAAGCTTGAACTCGGTAAACAATGGAAAGGAGAGTGCGGCCGATTGCATGTCATTGTTGTTTAACTCTTCACATAAAACAACCATCTCTACTCTTGGTTCCATGTGAAATTTCATTGCAATCCCCTTAGCTAGGGAGATGTCTATAATAAAAAGAAGCTTGCAAGAGGAGCTTGTATCCCAATTCTCCAAGTAAGTACAGTGACTAAAGGAACTAGGGTTTTGAAAGAAGCACGAAGAAGGTTGAAGAAGTTGTGTTTCTTGCCAAAGGAAGGTGACAGCTTGAATAGATGCTCCCATTAAGTAGTCGTGGCCCACTACTCTAATTGTACCAAAGATCAATAATGTTGTAAAGATGATTGAGGTAAAGACACTATTTATCATCCAACACTAAATATATTTTTTAGTGTAGTCAAGACATGTGGTGGTTGCTAGGCTCAATTGTAAGTAGGGAGTGGCATCCACTTTGTAAACAGGATCGCACGATTCTTAACTAGTTCCCCCGTTTGCAGTGACTACGCTCTAAGCAAAATACTTTTTAAACTACGTACATGTGTCAACAATTCACAAATAAAATATAATTGAAAATTCCATAAGAAATGAATATTTATTATTTGAGAGAAGTGACACAATATACCTCACAAGCTCTAGCTCATAAATAACTTTCACGGTTCACTATGACGTACATTTCTCAACTGACTTTCACGGCAGTCATTTTCAAATAGTTCGATAATCAAAACTCTGTTTTTGGTGGTAAGAAGCAATCACACTAAATAAAAGAAGAAGAGAAGAAGAGAAACTCCAACCTAGTTAGAGGCCGGCGTGAATAGAGTGTTCGTTCGACCTATCTGTGGATCACACTAAATATTATAATAGCAAGACCCAAGTCATTAAAACATGAGAAACACACGGTAAGGGAACAGTAGGGGATAGAATGGCAACCTACAGTAGAGCACTAATCACACTAAATATAATGGTGGAGAAGCAACCACACTAAATACAATAGCAAGACCCCAAGTCATTAAGACATGAGAAACGCACGGTAAGTGACAGTAGGGGATAGAATGGCAACCTACAGTGGAGCAGAGGTAGGGGGGCGTGGGGGGAGTGTAGTCAGTGTACTGTACGAGCCAGCCCGCAGCGGTGGTGGTGGTGGGAGTCAAAGCAAGAGAAGACTGAGAAGAAAAGAAAAGCAAATGCTAGCTCATCACCTCACCCGCGCGCCTGCGTCGTGCTCGTGGTGGATCGATGCATAAGGTAGAATGCCCTTAAACCGCTCAAATAAGAGATTCAGCATGGTTGTGGACATCGTGCGTATTGTTTGTAATTTTTCTTCGATGGAGAAACAAGAGGGAGAGTGAATGCAAAAATTTCCAGAATTAAATAGCAAAAGATGAATTTACCACAAATTTTTGAAGTCAAAAGTGTACATGACCTTAAACCGCTCAGTAGACTCTCCTTTGTGGCGGGTCACGCATGTAGCAAAAACCGTGCAAAAAGATTCCAGATCAAGTCACTATGAACCCTCAGATTTCAGAATATTCTTTTTTGCCGTGGGTGCAAAAAGGTCCGGGCCATGGGCGGTTTAACCCTAGAACGTCGGAGCCCATAACCGTGGCCTGAACTTTGATATGTCTTACTCTGAATCCTCCATTTCGCCACTTTACCTGAAAGTAAAATATTTTATTTTATTTTTCGTAGATGTGATCACATGCTTTTCATATGCTGTAAAAATTTCAGATTTTTTTGGGAAGATTTGAAATTCAAGTGAATTTTCAAAGAAAAACCAAAAATAATTCATATCAAATACAAATCACTTTCAAAAAATCTGAAATTTTTGGAATAAGGGGACATTGTAGTGAAGAATAGCATGGTGTAATCCATGGTTTCGTGTCATGCTATATTTGAAAATTGAGAAAGAGACCCTATAGGCATGTAAACTTAAGGTGTCAGTAAATCACTAGATATTAGGAATTTCTTGAAATTCTAACTTGGAGTAGAAACAAGACTTGGTAAGATTCATTTTATGAATTGAGCTTGAACTCAAAAGAGATCATTTAGTTGCCTAAATTTGAGACTTAATAAAAGTAGGAAAAAGTTGCAGAAATGCACTGTGTGGTGACTTGTTTTTAACCATTCTTTCAACTTTCATACCACATGTGATCTTAGGAAATACCTTAAATGACCTCAAATGAATTCCATGATATGCTATTATCATTCATAAATCCAATTACAAAAATCATGAATGAAATTCATCCCGCAATAATAGGTTACAGTGAAAATGTTCTGTTCATCGGACATAAAATGGCCGCTCCGACGTTCCAGGGTTAACAGGCAGTCTAGCATGCGCTTCAGGGGGGCCGAACGGTTTAAGGGCATTCTACCTTATATAGTGCCTCTTCCACGCTCCTCGTGAAACTCCTGCTGCACGTTTGCTGCGCTGCTGCCCCGGCCCACTCGATCTCACCTGCGCACTGCACTGCTGCATGCCCTCCCTAGTCTTCTTCCGAGCTTGAGCTTACCTGCAGCAGGCAGCAGCAGCTATGGCAGGGACCATGTCTCCACCCAATCCCTCCACCAAACAAGCATTCGAGGCAAGCATACATCAAAGCTCTACTCTACACTTCCACCGCTTCCATTCGTGATTTCTGTGTCTGTGACTGTGCTCTATGGAACTTAAGAACTCGCACTTGCTCGCGGGAGTGGGTGCTGGTAATGATCGAGGGATCGCGGAACGGAGTTTGTTGGAGTGGACGCCCTTGCTATTTGGCAGTGGGTTGGTTCCGCGCTGAGTGAGTAGCTAAGTAGCTATCCTGTGTATGTCGAGAGAGTGCGGTTGAATTCTGGATGTGTCAGGAAAACCTGAGTCAATAGTTTGTAATGAGCAAGGAAATAATTGGGAAGTGCAGCGTTTTAAGGATTGAGTTATTCTGGAGGTGGGTTGCTGCGTTGTTGGAATTTGAGATTAAGGAACATGTATTCGGGATTGGGTCAAGAATCCGTGGGGGCTCGCCTTTAACCCGATTACGTTTCTCTTGAGGGTGAGTGCCGTGCTAGCTAGCTAGATTCCTGGCAGTAGTCTGATTGGTGTTTAGTAGCAGGCGAAAACGAGAGAGAGAGAGGGACATTCGAGGGTGTGTAGTTTCGTCGTTGTTGTGGAGGTGGTTCGCTGCAATTTGGCTGTGAGCGAGGATAAGTTTCTTGGTTCCTGCAGTTCGATTCAGAGAGGCACATGTAACTTGAGTATTGCGTGTGTGTGAGAGATCGATTGAGTGGTAGTGTTGGCTCGCACGTGCGCGTGTCAGAAAGCGTCCGTTGTGAATGCAAACCGGCCATAGCTGTGCGCGCGTGTGTGTGTGGGGGGGGGGTGGGGGTGGGTTAGAATCTCAATCCTTTGACTTTGATTCCGTGCCGGCCTCGTGTGCCAGCTAGGACAAGTTCTCGTGAGTTTGGTTTCGTCGGTACTGAGTACAGACACGAGCTTGCGAGATTCTTTGGTTTCACTGTCGGTAGGGAACTACCGTGTAGCACTTTGACCCAGTCCCGTGAACGGAATTTTTTATCATTCCCCGCAAAGCGGCGCAATTGCTAAGCATGTTCCGGTGGGTGATTTTGCGGAGCGAAATGAGGAGCTTGTCAATTCCCTTTTTTTGTTTTGTGGCGGAACCTTCTGATCGCGGAGCGGAATGAGGAACCTTCTTGTCGCTGAAGCAAACTGGTGGATCGATGTGCAGGATCACATGGTGGAGGATGGACACGGCAAGAAGGTGAAGAATGTAGACGACTGGTTGCCCGTGACGGGCGACCGGCACGCCAAGTGGTGGTACTCGACGTTTCACAATGTCACGGCGATGGTGGGAGCGGGAGTGTTGGGCTTGCCCAACGCCTTGGTATACCTCACATGGTAAAGCACACTCAAATTCCAATCCCCCTTTCAAAATTCCTCCTTGAATCACTCGGACCCCTTCTAACGATCATTGATTGATCGATCGCCTGCAGGGGTCCCGGAGTGGCAGTGCTGATAATCTCCTGGATGATCACGCTCTACACGCTATGGCAGATGGTAGAGATGCACGAGATGGTAGAAGGGAAGCGATTCGACCGCTACCACGAGCTCGGCCAGGAAGCCTTCGGACACAAACTGGGGTTATGGATCGTGGTACCGCAGCAACTCATAGTCGAGGTCGGCGTCGACATCGTGTACATGGTCACAGGCGGAATCTCGCTTCAGAAGTTCTACCAGATCGTCTGCAAAGGCAAGTGCGGGCTCTACAATCACACCACCCCGTTCATCGCCATCTTCAGCTCGGTGCACTTCGTGCTCTCCCAGCTCCCCAACTTCAACTCCATCGCCGGCGTCTCCCTCGCCGCCGCCGTCATGTCCCTAAGGTCCCATCCCTAAATCCGACACTCAATCTCACCGCGCTCTCCATCTTACTAATCTCACAGACTCATCTCTCGATTGGAATTTGCAGCTACTCGACGATTGCGTGGTGCATTCCGGCAGCATACGGCCACAATTCCCCGCAGATGACGTCGAATCACGCGAACTACAACCTCCCGGACGAGTCCATGGCGGGGCACGTCTTCGGCGCGTTCAACGCTCTCGGCACAGTGGCATTCGCATACGCAGGGCACAATGTGGTACTGGAGATTCAAGCAACGATCCCCTCGACGAAGGAGCGGCCATCGAAGGTACCCATGTGGAGGGGCGTGGTGCTGGCATACATAGTGGTGGCGATCTGCTACTTCCCCGTGGCGATCATCGGCTACTGGGCATACGGCAACGAGGTGTCGGACAACATCATCACGTTCGCCTCTCGACCCAAGTGGCTGGTGGCCGTGGCGAACCTCATGGTGGTTGTGCACGTTATCGGGAGCTACCAGATCTACGCCATGCCTGTTTTCGATATGCTGGAGTCTGTTCTCGTCCGTCGCTTCCACCTTACGCCCTCCCGCAAGCTCCGTCTCATCACGAGGTCCCTGTACGTCGCCGCCACGGCTTTCGTTGCCATGACCTTCCCCTTCTTCGGCGCCTTGCTCGGTTTCTTCGGCGGCTTCGCCTTCGCCCCCACCACCTACTTTGTAAGCTCCCTCCCTCCCTCCCTCCCTCCCTCCACCATAGCTTACAAGATTCTTCACTTTGACTGTAAAAACAACACCCTCTCCATCCTCTTTCAGATCCAGCGAAGCTCAAGCTCAATTTCTGACGTTGTTTTTTGTTTTTCTTTTGTGGGTGGCTGCAGTTGCCGTGCATAATGTGGTTGTGCATCGTGAAGCCGAAGAGATGGGGCTTCAATTGGCTCTTGAACTGGGTCATCATCTTCATCGGAGTGATGCTCATGCTGGTTTCATCCATTGGAGGATTACGAGCCATTATCAAGTCTGCTTCCACTTACAAATTCTATCAATGAAGCACAATCAAACTGAATCATATGTACCTTGGTTAGAATTTAGAATTGCCAGTTGATACGTAAGTGTGTACATTATTTATGTGTGCATTATTACATCTAACAAGTATGATATATGAATTTGTTTACTGAAAACAGCAACCCTTGCAGCTGGAGCCTCTGTACAATAAAAGCCAAATGTTCGGCCCTGCTGCCCTCCAATTTCCGGTGTCTGTTGGGATCATGGTTTTTGAACTATTGTTGAAGTTAGTATGTAATTCGGGGATTGGAGATTGTTATATTGAGTGAAAGGTAACGCATGTTTTTGTTCCAAAACACGGAGATTGGTCATTTGCATTGGTTTGAAGGTTATTTTCGGACAATGGAATGATTATGATTTTTTTTGGGATTAGTAGTTTGGTGAATTTATGAGGTTAGAGTCTCTTTGATGGCTTGCTCCCAATTTATGAGTATGGTTTGCATCTCGATGTTTAGCCCTAAACGTCCTTGGGGTATTTTTAGCCAAAAACTCATTTTAAAAAAAAGTGATATAGATGAAAATAAAGATAAGCTATTCTGATCTCAACCGTACAAACTTGTAATAGACTTGTAGTAGATCATGTGGACCAAAACTTGACTCATGGGACCTCATATATTGCGAGATCATGACATATCACTGCGCAAAACAGGCTACAAAATACCATCATTTCCACTTTGAAGTGAAAATACTACCAACATGAAATTTGCAATCAAAAAATTAGCAACTTGAAAGTTGTTCATCTTCATCTCAAAGACACTCTTGTACCAAAAAAATTCATCAAAAAAAAATCTTGGCTCAAATAGTAGCCTTGTAGTCGTGAAAACTGTCAAAAATTTTACAAACTTAAGGAAAAATAGTCCAAAACTAGACCCCTCGTACTCAAATCCATGCCTTTTCTTCAATATATCCTCGATTGGGTCAAGGTTTCTACCACTAAAAATAGACTATAATTGGAATCCATCCCAAAAAATAAAGTCAAAATCTAACCGTGGATGAAGGAGATCTAGGTCTTCAAAAATCATCCATTTTTTCACTTTTTTCATCGTAGAAACATCATTGCAAAGCCAATACCAAAGTTATCTAGATCAAAAAACTTCCAACTATAAAGTTGTTGGGATGCATCTAAATATTGAACCTATGAAAAAAAAATTCATGAAAAACTATTTTAGATTTCACATAATTGGCTTGCAATGGTAAAACATGCCAAATGTTTGAAAACCCAAAAACAAAAGCTGCCTTTACTAAAATCCATGCCATTTATCCATACTTTATTTTATGAGTCTGAAAGTTTTATCACATGAACTAGACTTGATTTGTGACCTAACCCAAGTAATTTCGTCAAAAACGGAGTTTGGATGAAGAAGATATGGCTCTTCAAAGTTTCTGCCCTTCATCCAAAATGTCGTTTCTCGACACTAGGGGCGTTTAGGGGTTAGTCTTGTACTTCTTTAGCTTTGGACATTGATAAGAATAAATTTACATTCTATTAGGTTTTGATCCAAGGCAAAGGATGGAACTTTTGCCCTTGGTATATGTCCTTGTTGTTGAAAATCATCATTTTGGATGACAATTTAAAACTTTAAAATGTCTTTACTTTGTTTTTGTTGAAAATTTGAATATTTTTTCTGACAAGCCAAAACTATGAAGAGTTGTTGCATGATTCAGATTTTGTTTTGATGGAATTTGTTGATTATGATTACAAACTAAACTTTGACTTGTGTCATAAAATGTGTGGATTCACCAATGACTAGTATCAAACAATGAAATCCACTATTTGTAAAGGATGGTATTAAGAAGTTGGCCTCTAGTTGAGCATTGATGAAGTTTTGTAAAGATTTTGTGATCATCCAACGCTGCAGACTAAACATGCAACGCCACAGACTAAACATCCAACGCCACAGACTAAACATTCAACGCCACAGACTAAACATCCAACCCCACATACCAGACGTAACCTATAACTATAACAAGACTTCTGTGAGCATCCAACGCCACAAATTTGACGTGACGTATGACTATAACAAAGATTTTGTGAGCATCCAACCCCACAAACTCAACGTGACGTATTTTTATAACAAAGGTTCTTTGAACACCCATCTCTTCAAGTTGGATGTGGCATTCTATTGATGTATATTATAACGAAGATTCTTTGAACACCCATCTCTTCAAGTTAAATGTGGCGTTCTCTTCCACGTCCAATCCCTCTTGCTGGATGTTACCATTCAGGGTTGGAACTTCACTTTTGTAGAGTTTTTCAACTTATGCACTATCCCTCTGCCATTCTAGCTGGTAGGTGTAACATTTATTTGGAAATATCTTTTTGAACGCCAAATCCCTTTGTTTAAAGGTTGGTTCTTTACTTGAGTGTGGAGATTCTTTGAACTCCCCATCTTGTTGGTAGTGTGACATTTAAGGATTGGGTTCTTTATTATGAAGATTCTCTAATACCAAGCTCTTTGAAGTTGAATGGAACGTCCAAGGGCTGGGTGTGATAGCTAAGGATTAATCTAGCACTTCTTCCACCACATGACATACTTGAAAAGAGGAAAGTGAATCAATCCCTTCATTACTTCTTAGTGAAGTTCTCAATATCATGCATTTTAATGGAGGCTGCTTTGTGTTAGAGTTTTTGAACATGAAGCATATACTATCGCAAGCCAATCAAATGAAATCAAAATTAGTTTTCTATGAATTATTTTTGAATAAGTATTTATCGTGAGATGAATTGCAACGACTTCCAAGTTGGAAGAATGCTAACCCAAATAATCATTGTATTGGATTTGCAATCATGTTCTACATAAAAAATCTGAAATAAAGCACATATATCTCTTGCATCCATTATAGGATTTCAACTTTGTTTATTGAATTAGAATCCAATTTGATATACTATTTGTAATAAGATCTTTGTTCAATCCAAGATGTAGGTCTTGCAGTAGTGCATTTTCTTAACTTGTTTTGATGACCATTGACTCCTATTCTTCACCACTTTGCACTCAAGCAATCTCCACCTTCTACTTCATTGCATTACTTGTTATGTAACCTGAGCTCATCTCATCCAAATAAACCTCAAAAACTTAGTGAGAGATGATGAGTATTGCTAATGTAGAGAAAGTTTCCTTTAGAGCATAAAACCACAAAGTTTTTTATTTCCCCTCCAAGAGCCTACAAGCAATGCGATTGGCTACACTCTAAGGTGGACTATTAAAAAAAATTGGTGCAAGACCAATAGTGGCCCACTATACTCAACTTTCTAGGAGGTACAAACTGACATTAGAGTTCAATATTTGATGTACTCAAAGTGGACATTATAGGATATGCCATTTTTGAAGCACTGTAAGTCCAATTTCAAATATTCATAACAATTTGTAAAAGCATCACAAAATGATGATTCCAATTGATACAATCTTCCACCTACTTTGCAGATGCACACAAGTTACTTACTCCAATAACTTTTACAATTTGCCACATTACAAATTACCTTAACCACCCTGATGTTGGTGCATCTCATCAACCTACCATTATACAAAGTCAAACAAAGTCTATCTACTGTCTTCCAAGAGACTCAATTTCAATCAATGACATTTATACTCAATTTCTTGATCGGTGGACTTCTTCACCGTAGTATATACTAGACCTTAGTATCCTCAGCTTTTTCTTCTTACATTCTCAACTTCTCATCCATTATACAATCCCACAATTATGATAGTCCACTTCTTGCTTCTCCACTAGGTTACCGCTATGGTTCATATGTATTCTTCAATTGATAAATATATTTACTGATTTAAGAAAAAAAAAAAAAAAAAAAAAAAACTCAAATACATAAAAAATAAAGGATGCACACCTTTAGTCCTGCTTTAGAGGTTGCAAGTGCAACTCGACTAATGCTACGCTCACTAAATCCAATATGGGTTTCCAAGTAGGGTGGCGCACCAAATTTTTTTAAGAATTTATTTATTTTATTTTTATTTTTTCATTTTTTTACCCTCTTTATGTAATAATAATGATTATTAATAATAATAATTTTTTACCTGAGGGGGTCTCTACATGAAATTGCAAGGGCTTAGGGCCGTTCTACACAAGGGTCAATTCATGGTCAAATCCTCTCTTGTGATTGGTCCAATTATGAAAATTGGGCCGAGGGACTTTACATGGAGTCAAGGCCGATTTTATGCAATTATATTATATAATCAATGGGGGACAAGTTATGACACGACTCGTGCTCCAAATGTTGGGAGATACAAGAATGGAATTCCAATTCATGGCTAGAGGTCAATCCATGACCTCGAGACCGTGTCTTTTTTACTCAATACGAAATCATTATTTCACTAAAATACTTTAATGTGAACAAATCAAAAGCATGGAATGTAGTTAATTATATGGATTAGCCCCAAGGCCTTGTTTTTCCTTTTACAAATCGGCCCCAATGGCTTTACACATGGGGTAATTGGCCCACACTTTGTTAATTATTTATTGTGTTCTCCAAGTGGCCCATGGAGTCAATTCGGCTCAAAATATGAGTAAATTGGCTTGGACATTTGTTGGTCTTGACCCCGATGTAAAGCGTCCCTAATACTGGGCGAACCCTTTTACCCTTTTATTAGCCCCCCTCCATATTTGAAAATTCCAGGGGAGAACCCAGATTGCATTTAGTGTCCAGTGCTTGACAGTGCAGTTCCGCGTTCCATTTATTCCTCCTCCAAAGCTCCAACTGGACTAAGCGTGTGACCATTTCTTCACTTAATGGGATACCCGTATGATACCCAGCTGATACCCGGATGGTTTCATGTGATACCCGAATGATATCATGTGAGACCTAACGGTAAGTGTTACATCACGTGGTCTGTACATGAGTGGATGGATGAATAACATCCAAAAGGCAAAGGAAACCTTTTTCGAGGTACCCACATTCATCATCGTACGAAATACAAGTGGAGTTTACTGACTTGCAGCCTCGGGATTCCTTTTAATAAAATCCAATGAAAACCTATCCACCCACGTCATCCATCAACTATCATCCTTCGAGCATTCATCCACAATTCGATGCTTACTCACCGCCCGATGGAGCTCGAAATCGCACGGCTGGTACTCAAGAGCCACGATGGATCTCACCGGGTACCAGCCAATCAGGCGGCACTTGGAACCCGGTCAGCCGGTCAAAGCCGGTGGACCAGCAATAAGAGCCTCGGTGCTTCCTTACTTCCGCAGTAGAATCCCACATTTTGCTGTTGTCTTGTAGCCTCGGAGGAAGCTCCGCATCATCACGCTTGCGTAAAGTGCTTTCTTCTTGGATCGCGCTTCCTTTTGGCTGTCGGACGGTCTGTTTTGGTCCTGTATCGCGTCCGCAATTGCGGTTCGAAGGTGGTCGAGGGTTTGGAGAGCGCGAGGAATCGGATCAGAGTGTTGAATGATTTGTGATCATGGGGATGGAAACGCCGAAGCCTTCAATGAAGTCAACGCTTAACCCCAATGCGAGTGAGTTTGTCCCAGCGGCGGCACGTCCAGCGACAGCGGTGGAAAGCAGGACAGCAACAGCAGCGGCACCGGTGGAAGGCAGGATAGCAACAGCAGTTGCTGCCGCTCCCCATGTTGTTCTGCCTGAGTACACTCCCGAATGGGTTAATCTCATCTCAACCAACCAAGCGTTCAAGGAGCACTACCTGTCCAATTTCCACTTCCAAAGCGCCGAGGAGCGGGACGCCCTTGTCGACAGTCTGGACGAGCTTGCCGATAGTTATCAGTTCCAACGCCACCAGGAACACCTTGTTGAATTAGAAGAGGAGGAAATTCTGCGACGCAATCTGGCCGAAATCGGTAAGTCGCATTTCATCACCATAGCCCGTTGGTCTAATTTGAATTCCTCAAGCGTGCTCGTCGCTTCTTTATTGTGAGAGGCATTAGCTTAAGACCTACGACGCCATACTATGTCTGTTGATTTGTTCATCTTCTTACCCTCTGTAGCTTCTCGACTTCACTCCGACGTTTTCTCCCACCTTGATTGTTGCGAAGTGGCGCTTGATTGCATTCATCAGACTTCGGAAATGTTCGAAACAGTTGAATTGTAATTGCTGACATTAGACTTGTAATTGATTCATCTGGTCGGTGTCCTCGTTTGATTCGAATGCATTCATTTTTTTCTGAGTTTATTCAATGCATATTTTTCCGCCTTGGAAGCTGCGAATCGTGAAAATTGAAATAATTTGCAACTGTGTTCTGCAGACTACTTTTGGGATGAGGAGTTGGGACGGGTGACGGATGCGAATACGGTGGAGCTGCCAAAGGAGTTGGACCTGCCAAAGGAACTGGATCTGCATCAGCAGCTGCAGCAAGGGCAGGTGCAGCAGCAGAGGGCGCCATTGTCCTCGAACCAGTATCAATATCAGAACAACAAGAGTATGCCGCCACACAACAACAAGGTAGGTAGTTACCCTAAAAAATGGAACAACACTTACCGCCTTCACCAGCCCCGCACCGACATGTAGATATCATCATCGTATGCTAGCTCGTTGTACATTTGTTGTGCGTTGTAAAAGGCAGGCACCTGTGTATAGCCCACAATTTTCTGTGAGGCATTTGGTGTACAAACAAACTGATTACTGCTGCCCTTGATCGGGCTGTGGCTACAATCCCACGATGGCTTGGAGATTTTATAGAGGTCGATACCGATTCTTTGAAAGGTCGCATACTTACCACTTCCATTCGTGGATCTGGGGCTTCTTGTTAGTGTACGCATTGCCTTTACGCAATGCACTTTGTTCTCTATACTTGTAATCAGTGCCAATTTCCAAAGAGTCCCCCCTCTGCCTACGATCCAGAATCGATTGTCTTGGAAATGACAATCGTAGTACGATGTTTCTGTGCAAATTCTGAGAGTCACTCTTCTGCCCAACGATTGTCTTGGAAATGACAATTGTAGTCCGATGCTTTCTGTGCAAAGAGTCTCACCCTTCTGCTCCGAAATAACAATCGTAGTTGATGATTCTCCCCGAGAATCGAGTGTTAACCTGTTTTCTATGCAACTATGAAGGAGAATTGGTTTACCACGCGCCGGCTTTGCAAATGCAGGAATGAGGTAACGCGATAGATACCATAATCATGGGATCCCGACGTAGAACAGGAAAATGGAGTCACTATTTCAACAGCATTCATGTGCCTATTTCTGTTTTAAGGAACATGTGAAGCTGCCATTCGTTGGTAAGCGTATGTACAGACCATGTAAAGTTATGTAAGATCACGTGTTATCTTGATTTCCAAGTGAGTATCGAATGTGGAAGAAAAGTGGTCTTCAGTTGTTTCGTTCATGCGGTTTTAAATTTGGCGGAATCCAAGAGTATTTGTACAGGCACCTTTAGAAGTATGAGCATCTTTCACAGGTATCTTATTTTTTGGGAGCCACGGATTTTGAGTGATGCCTTGCTTCTGGGGACTTTTCAACCCGCGGGAAAAGGCTCTGCTTCCCCGCGGTTGTTGATTCTGTACCTGAATTGTAGAGTCTGGAAGTTACCTTCTATTCTCGAAAATTCTTGCAAAATCCTGGAATTCGTCGTCTGTGACCTCCGAGTACGGGTAAGCGTTCGTAGCAGCTACCAAGGAGGATGGAGGAGGGTAATGAGCCCCCTAATTTTTTGATGTATAGACATTAAATGCCAAGGAGTAGGCTTCCTAGGGTAACTTGGGGTCGTAGACCTCAAATTTGAATTCAAAAATATCAAAAACGGCCTTGGGAGGTCCCCACGGATTCTAGGGTGCCTCCTTGGTAGCTGCCACGAACCATTGTACGGTATCTGATTCGTTTCATGTACGGTATGGGCTACATTGGATTATTCATGTTTGAAGTCTTGCTGCTCTATCTGCTTGAAGTGAGTTCGGTCACAGAGGCCTCAGAGTTCGGTCACAGAGGTTTCACTGACGAAACCTCAAACATGGCCTTTTTCGTCTCAGAACAGTATGAGAGAATTGAGGTACACATTTGAGTTTTTACGATGTTGTGATGTAGAGTTACTAATAAAAATCCACGCAAATTAGATGGGTAGGGTTTGGAGCAAATTTGTGCTTGTACTGACTACTGAGCAATGGAATTATTCGTGAGGTTTTTGCAAAAGTCTTCTGAGCGTGTACAAGCAAAAGTAGGTTCGCATGCTCCTCAAGATGCAATCAGAGCAATGGATGTCATTTTGTTTTACCACAAAATTGGTTGATACAATTGCTCTATGGACTTACGATTGTTGAAAGTAATTTTTGCATGACAAAATTACCCAAAGAAAAAATCGTGAAGGTTCTAAAGACAAAAAATGTTGACAGAAAAAGAGGTCATTTTATTGGTGCACATGGACATGGTTTCAAAACATGTTTGCTTCAACCGTCATTATAAGATTACTGTTAACGGTACTAGCTGGTACTTCATCCAGCACAAGCATTATAATCAAGACAACAAGCTCTCCAGTAAGATTGGACTCATCGACAATACTCTTCCCGATTCTGACCACACCTTTGACAATCTTTCTGTCTCATAATAAGTTCACCTACTCATAAACAAGTACTTTGATGTGAAAATTAGTGAAAGGCATGGTGGGGGAAAATCCTCTCTGCAAAAACTATGCCCACAATTTCGTAACTATTTCCTGGTAGGCTGTAAGATTCTCAGCCCCTGCACTTCATTGCAGATGGAGATGGACAATAATATGTCCTATAGATACTTACAAAGCATAATAATATGTGTTCGACATGTTTTCAATGACCTCAATCTCAACTGACTTGGGTTGATGAAATGTTCTCCTCCTAAAGTGCGTTCTCTTTGATGCTCATACCTCCACTGGTGTTGACATAGTTCGGAAACAAAGAACAGAAGGAATGTAAGTAATCCAGTCACTTTATTGGTACAAAAGGGGAAGAGCAAGTTATGCCCCGAAAAAATTTGACGTGCTCTTGAAGAAGCAGGAGGTGTTGATAATCCTCTGCACTGCGTTTCGATTGTGTCAGCCATTGAGGCGGGCAACAAATTGGCCTAAATTGTACTCATCTGTATATTGAGACTGATCCCACAGCTCTTCTAAGTTGTTCAAGATGGCTTTCAGGCCCTTGTTGGCACCCCCTGCTGCCCCTGCTGCTGCTTCACTCTCATCGTCTCCACCCTTGTTCGATGTCGCAGCAGCCTGTGGCTCCCACAACCACCACCTCCATTAGCTCCTCTAACTGGCCAAAACATGTGAAAGAGACGTGTAAAAGAGACGGAGACGAGGAATAGGGAAGAGTGGTATGCACCTTTCCAGCATTTCCAGAGACAGTGAAGAGATCGAGCAGCTGCGTGGTGTCCATGGTGTTGAGGCTCGCATTCTCGGCATTGATGACGGTGTTCGCCACTGAGATCTTGAAGCGCTGCAGACTCATTATCTTCTCCTCTAGTGTCCCGCGCATGATCAGCCTGTGCACATTCACTACTCTCTTTTGTCCTAACCTATGTGCTCGATCCATAGCCTGGTTGAACCACCACCGCCCATGAGCATGTTAAAAGAATGCTCGTGAAAACCATGACAATGATATGGACTGACTGGTCTCGAACAAAGCGCAGTACTCGGAGACAAAGGAAAAATATGAGCCACTTCAACACTCCACTTGACATTTGTGAGCGCAAAATACATGTAGTATATAATACTCCAAGCTGACATTTTGTGCCTAGACTGGGATATCAAGAGATGGCATGGAAATGGTCTAGACATATTGGATACATGAAGAGTGCATAATTATGGGCTGCAGTCTTTTCAAGAGGAAGGGTACTGCAAGCAAGCAAGGCGCATAACAAAGACAGCTAATGTGATGGACCAAATTCGTTTAGCTCAGCATGCGTAAAAGTTGATGCAAGTTGACTGATGGAAGTAAGTTACCTGAAGATCACGCATGGGATTCCAATCGTGCTCCATGAAGACGACAGTATCCGCTGCAGTCAAATTCAATCCTAGACCTCCAACTGCCAACACAGACAATCGAAAACGGATAAGTAAACCACGACTTGGAATGTCCTAGTTAGCATCTGAGTGTGAAGACAAATGTTTACCGTGAGTAGTTAGAAGAAGCACATCAATGGTAGGATCCGAATTGAAGGTTTTGACAATGTCAAACCGTTTGTCTGACTCCACTGATCCATCCAATCGTAGATACGTCACCCTGAAACCCATTCATGCCACGCATTAGCATCCCTCCGAACTCCTCTGTTGAAGTACTAGAAAATATAAAAAAAATTCTGCAGTGAAAGAGTCTTGTATGACTTACCCCTTCATGTGCGTATGGAACAGATCCTTCTCTATAATGTCCAAGAAACTCTGCAACCAGACCACAAATCGAAGGTTATATCACAGCAACTTGTACTCTAATGATAATACTGCCCACATATGCTTCTGTTCGATGGAGACACACTCGCTAAGTTTCCTAGATAAGTGTAACGATAATGTTAAATCCAGAGCATGAACCAGAAGTAGAGGGCTATAGAAGTAACACCTTGAGTTGAGCAAAAATAAGAACACGATGTTGACCTTCAACCCCGACTGAGGTTTCAGCCGCAGCAGGCATGCCAATGCCACATTCTTCTAAGATGTCCCGCAGAGCTTGAAGCTTGGGAGCATGCTGTAGTTCATGAAGGTCTTTGCTGCCACTTTGAGCAATTGCATCTGCGTGCCGCGCTGCTTGTCTCTCGTCCTCTAACACTAGCAAAGGATGGCTACAAAGCTTCCGCAGGTATTGCAGTGCCTGTAAAACAAAGTACGTAGAAATTTGAGGCAATGTCACATACTAGACATCCGAATAGTGATTAAGGCGACAGTACGGTCAGTCTAATTACCTGAAAAACATGAGTGGATGGAGCGCTTGCAGCTCGGGGTTCAGGTACATCAGCCCCTCCATAGGTCTGTACAAGTGTGGAGACTTCTTGTTTGACTTGGGAATGCGAAAAATCTTCGTAAAGCTGTAGTTGCAATGGACTAAGATCACAGTATCGATCCTGAATAATCTTTGGTGGAAGATCTGCTAACACTTCGTCTTTGGTACGCCGTAACAGAAATGGCATGACCTTCACCAAAGACATGCTGAATGTTAGTTGCTGAATTTGACTTCACAAGAACCTAAATCTAAACAACAGCCAGTATATAAGATGTGCATGAAGTAACAACGACTCTGTGCAGTACCTGTTTATGAAGTGCTTCCATGGCCAGCACTCCAGCCTCAGCTTCTTTTGAGGAACATTTGCCTTCCCTAGACGCTTGCAATGGTTTCCCGTAACTCGATTGAAACTGCACATCAACAGATCCCGTCATCATAAAAATACCGGAACAACCAAAACTACTCGAAAATGTAAATCTCAGTCTACCTTATCAAGAAGTTGGTCTCTTTACTATCTTTCTTCTGGAACAATTACTGAAAAATCTACAACGGTCTTAAGGGCGAGTTCTTATTCTGGTGGAAGTTTCTAATGAATGACTACCCATGAAACACCTCGTAGTCTATTAAACTAATCCTTCCATGTTGATTACGAGGAGAAGAAACTAATGTGTCGCAATGGGTGTTCCAGCTTGTTATGATCTTGAATAGGTAATGAAAGAGCCATATATATAGTAGCATAATATAAGACACATTGATGAATATAACAGCTTGAATGACAAGATTATGATACCTGGCGCTCGGTGCCCAGAAAACCCGGCATGAGGAAGTCAAAGAGGGACCACAACTCAAGAACGTTGTTCTGAATTGGAGTTCCTGAGAGTATAAGTCGATGATCAGCCTGTATACGCTTCGCAGCTAAGGTAATCTTCGACTTCGAACTCTTAATAATGTGGCCTTCATCAAGAATGCAGTAGTTCCACACTTGCTGTGCGAGAACGTCAATATCTTTGCGTAATACATCGTATGATGCGATGATGATATTGTGCTTCGGAAAACGAGCTCGAAGATTGACCCGTTCTTGAGGTGATCCCGCATATTGTAGGGGGTTCAAAATATCAGCTGGTATAAACTTCTCAATTTCGAAAGCCCAGTGACCTACTAAAGTAGATGGACATACTACCAGTGACGGAAGGGGAGCCGCATCGGGACTTTTGGATACAGCAAATGCATTTGCTCGTTCGACTGTGTCAGATGCAACAATCGAAGATGCTTGAAGGGTTTTACCCAATCCCATATCGTCACACAGTATACCGTGGAGTTTAAAGCGTTTGAGAAACGCAAGCCAGTTGATACCTTCTTGTTGGTATCTGGAACAAAACAAAAACTTATCAAAATTCTAGAAACTCAACTTACTGGCTATAAAGCTTGGGCAGGTATTGATGCAGAATCAATCAGATTCTGTAAAGAGCAGTCCAGATCGAACCCAACACATACTGGAGATTAGACAAGGCGATAGCTCAATATGCAGAACTTACCTGCGGAGAGTAACTTTAAGTGGTACCAATAATTTATAATCATCGACTTGCGTGTTATCCAAGAGCTGTTCTAAGAACCGGGTGTCTTCAGCACTCCTTGATGCCTGACACCCATCCAATCCTTTGGGAGGAGGCACTCCGCGTGCCAATGGAAGAAGAGGAACAAGAGCTGCAAAACTGTTCGTAACGCTTTGACGAACAAGGTGATTGGAGTCACTCATACAACCCAGCAACGGCACAATTAGGAAGGGAGCATAAGCCACAAGCTCGACGCCAAGACCCTCCACTAGAGCCGTAATCAGCATCCCAGCACCTTGTCGTGCTTCTACTGATACTGTGTCACCCAGCATTGGCACGGCTGTTGTCAAGACGGCTGCCATTACAGGTTCAAGCATGGTTTGAGCCATGGCGGTGAGGCATCTGGAAGCTACTAATCGAACCGCTGCATGATCATGCCGAACACAGGTGAAGATGGCTGGCAACAGCGTCAGCATCTTTGGATACAGTGCCTTGTCCACCACTGGAGCGATGGATCTCACAACCTACATAAACAAGTGTCACTTGCTCAGCATCGAATCATCCACTTACAAAAGTTTAAGCCCACTTAGATTCAGATTGTAATATCAACATTGAATTGCTAAAAACCTTCAAAAAAAAAGACCACAAGTAGATAGCCTACCTGAAGGTTTGTGATAAGAGCCTGAGGCTCAGCAGTTAAGGCAGGCAGAGCAACAGAAGATGAGTCAGTGGTAGAAGGAGTTGGTTGTCCGAGGCTTTCAGTCAAGCAGTCCCATAGTTTCGGAAGCTGATCCAGTAAGCCACTTCCAAATTTGTTACATAAAGACTTCAGTGCCAGCTCTGCTCCGCGTCTGGTGATAGCCCCTTCAGCTCTTGCTCTCTCATCGTTCACCGACAAGGGTGGCAGTTTTCCATACTTACTACCTTTCCCTGAAGGAAGTGGTTCAGGTTCCTCTGCAGTTACTGCAACGGCATTGTTTTGTGTGGCTTTTGGAGTCTCTACTGGATCGGAACAAGTCAATGCACACAAGTTCTTAATTAATTTCTCGTTGGGACTAGGTTTCCGTCCAACGCATTGAACAATAACCTCTGCCAATGCTTCAGCTGCAGGCTGTTGAAGTGCTTCTTCCTGCAACCCAAAGCGGAAATTTTCAGATTAGGACCAATAAAATACATGATACAACTGATGGTCACAACCTTAGCAAGTGCACAGAACTTCAATATAGCAGACATAGTTCTGCTTGGGAAAGGTGCGAGAGCAAGAAAATGAAACGTCCTCCAGTACCTGTTCACGTTTAATCGCAGCCATCAATGGTTGAATCACTGGATTGAGCTTCACAGGTAGTTCACCCATCCAGACAACAGCACTTGCAAGTGAAGCCAGCACGCTCATATGCAGGTTACCCTGCAATACCATTATCAGGACCAATGCTAAGAAGTAGATCTTCAAAAAAGGATATGATTCAGAAACTCAAACTTGCTCCACCCCTTCAGACTAGCAACATTATAAGTTTGAAATACGTCTAAACGTCTCAACCAACATCCAAGAAGGTTAGCCTATTAATCAAACCTGGACAACTTGGAGGTATCCAGCTGTGGCAAGCAGTCTTTGGCGAGCAGATTCCATTGCATCAGAGGCAGATGTAGATTTATCATCACCATCACCACCATGTGATTGGCCTGGCTGCACCAGTCTTGTAGCAAGATCTATCGCTGCTTCTGCACTGATGGATTCAGTCGATGGTAGGCTGGCAAGAACTGAACGTTTGAACGTTCCTACAGCTTCTGTGTGCTTAACAAGAGCACTGGCCTCTGTGCGCATTTTTGTCAACATCCGGGAAAGCTCTGCGTATGGTGCGTTGGATCCGGGAGTTGGAGATGAAGGATCCCCTGCGCCTAGAAGCTCTAGCAATCGGAGTAGCACAGTCTGTACAGCTTTTGTCCCTTCCGAAAACTTTTCTTCTTTTTTACTTCTGATTTCCTTGAACCATGATACAATCACCATTGCTGCCACCTGATTTACCATAAAAGAAGAACTATTAGAAACTGGATCCCAAAGTTTTGTACAGTATCTGAATCTCGTATTTGAGGGGGCTGACAATCATACCTGACGCTGAGTACCGCTCGGCGAAGATAATAGTTCGGTTAAGGAAGTGGAAACTGTGGGAAACAGTGAGGACGGCAGAGAGGCTGCAAATATGCCGAGGGCCATAGCCGTTGTTACGCGCATATGGACTGCCGATTTCTCCCCTTCAGCTCCAACAATCACAGAGGTTTGTTCCCGGACTTTGTTTGGTCTAGGAGGTGGTGTCCAGCTCGGTTCCCCAGATGTAGGTGTTCCCCCACGTACTGCCTTAAGTTTGGCAACTGCTCTGCCCCTGCTTTTCCTGGGCAGTGAATTTGGTGAATACATCTTCGAAGCCTCCAAAGGGGCACCTGCAGCTGTGCTTGCCAATTTCAACCATGATGATAAATATGCCGTTGCTGCTTCTGCTAGGTTTACTTCCGGACACTGCCCACATATATGGAAAGAATGCAGTTAGCAACCAATAACCCCGACGGCGTAGTATTCCGGGAAATGAAGACTCCAAACTATAAAAGGTAGATGCATGAGAAGAGGTACACTTGCGAAAAGAGGAAGCTTGAAGCAAGAAGAAAGAGAAGAAGAAGATGGTTAGTCAAAGCATTAGAGAGCATCGCAGAGCCTCAAATTGTGAAAAAACAAGGTAGAGTAACAGTCACTGACTTGGAGTAGCAGTCGCCACACACGCTGAGAGCATTGAATCACGGTCTCATCCGACTCAAGAAGCAGGTTCTGATAAACCATCCTCAAAGCATCACCCAATATTGGGACAGCCCAGGAACCGCTTGTATCCCCCTTTTCTTCATAACCTCCAGACTCCAGAAGCCGCTCCTGCATGACCAGATTGAACCATGAGTACAAAACAGAATTGATATCACGGTACTAAAAAGACTAATAATTCTAAGAAATAAAAAATTACTAATCTCTCTCCGTAATGGATCTTAGCAACACCCTTACATGGGTCTAGGGCAAAGATGTGATAAATGAAGTTCTTGGCAAGACCAATCCCATCAGAGACCCTTTCATGTTAGACCTAGGACATGTGCACAGGAGCGAAAGGCCAGAAGGACAAACCAAGGTCCGAACGGCTGCAAGGCGGACAGAGGTGATATTATGACGCATGAAGGGCCACAAGCGTGGAGCTAAACTTGAGAGCAAAAATGGATCATCTTCTGCACCAGCTGCTGTTTCGCTCAAAGAGTGATCATCCATCATAGCCTCATTCAAATCCAGGAAGAGCGGCTTCTCCACCACTGTCTTTGTATCCACTTGTGGCTGAGAATATAGCTCCGATAACAAGTGCATGACACTGCCACAAGCACAATCAACATCAATGTAAGTAGACTGAGCTTGGTAATCAAAAAAGAAAACAAAGCCGAGGTTATGTAGGAGTAAGTCTAAACCCACCTACTAGTTGATGGGCTGAGGTCATCCAGGTCCAGCAAGATATCCCACAGTGACAACAAAATGGCAGTGACATTTTTACTACCAGCAGATGCAACTATAGCAGCTGCTGCTGGAGTCAAAGCTTCTGCAGCTACTGCGCGTACGTCGTCGTCCGCATCCTCCAGACCCGCCATGCATGCCGGGAGGACCCGGGGAAGTAATTCATGCAGCATCTCCTGTGAAATCCAACCATGCCTTTTGCTTCAGTATATTGCCTAAGACAAATAAGGAGTGATTATCTCGACAAAATTTGCTCTAGATGTGGCAAGACAGTGGAGAATTTCTACAAGCTCGAATTGACCATCTTGCACATCCTTAACTGAAGACGATACAGTCGTAAAACTCATAAGCTTCTAATAAAACATGCGATCTACTGTATATTACCGGAACAACCTTCATGCAGGTAGTACAAGCAATAAAATTAAACCCATGATGACAACAGTCGAAAGAGAGCTTTTACCTGACGAACAGCAACAAGATATTTGATACCCAATAAGCTCCCGTGTCGCACCTCCCACTCAGGGCGATCCTGTTGTACAATAATATGTCACAATTTTCAAACTTGGCTCAAGATACATCCAAGTATTACCACAGTAATTACCAAAACCAAAGAGCCTGAAGATAGAATACGCAAGTACAGAAGGATTAAATGCCTATCCACAATGATGTTTATCAAACCAGGAGTGCCATCTATGCTTTGAGGAACCAAAACCACATCCTTCTGTCTTAATTTAGGACTTTGGCCTTGCAGCAATAAAGTTTCATATACAAAAGTCTACCACCATTTACACCCTGCGGACTGCAACGTACCTGCATTAGAAGCATAATATTCAGTGATTCATGCACCAAGGGTGAGGGCATCTGCTTCATAACGGCTCCCATCACCTGTGCACATGTTTCTCGAACAGGAGCCACCACCTGATCTGACACATAATCTCCGAACCTGCATAAAACAGCACCTCATCTTGTTCATGCCTGGATCTACCAGATAAGAAGCGTCCGGAACGAGTGGCTACCAAGGTGCACAACTGAAGAAACAAATTTCAGCTCCAGGATTCACAGGCGTCCGATGCACAAAACGAGCAAGCAGAACTATCATAAGAGATATATACAACCACAAACGCTAATAAATTTGGTCAGCATGCTCACCGATCAAGGGCGAAGACACAGAGTAGTCGAATAGTACAGTCCTGAAGAAATTGAATGTTTGCAGCCCAAGCTTTTTTAGCAGCTACGACAGCCTTCGAGTCGTTGCTTTCTTTGATGACACTTGGGAGTTCGTGAGGTTGCCAAAACTGAATTGCCTGTGATTTACTCTCTGATTTGACCTCTTCTTTAACAGCTATTGGCTCGTCTTTGACAGTCAAGGACTCTTCCTTCACTATCGCCGGTTCTTCTTTCACACTTGCCACTTCTTCTTTCACAGTTACCGATTCTTCTTTCACTTCCATGTTCAGATCTAACTCTACTTCCATATTGAGATCCAACCCCAACTCCTGTTTTGCAACGCCTAGCGATATACTCGGCTTCACCATACCCAAATCCAAATTCAACTCAGGCTTCGATGCCTTCAAGCCCTCATTTTGACCTAAATCCAGATCCAGCTCAGACTTCACTCCATCCAATACTTCAGGTTTGACATAATTTACTTTCGCTCCTGTCTTGTTACCACCTAAACTCAACTCTGTCTTGACATTATGCTGACCTACTTTCATCCAGTCGGCCGTCACTTCTGGCTGCCCAACCCAATTGTGATTCTGAACACTTGGTAAAGAATGCTCTGCCCCCTTGTTGATTTCTCCATTGTCTTCCTCTGTGGATATGCCTACGTTAAGATCTATCAGACTTTCCTTCTGAGGACTTGAATTACGAGTCTCTTCCTCGGATTGCTTACTTTCAGAAACAGGCTGGTCGCTCAGTACTGCTTCAGCTTCTGCTTCTGCTCCTGTTTCTGATTCTGCTTCCACGGTTGGGGCCATGACACCAGCAGATGCGGCTTGAACACTTAAAATTTCTCGCAATGCCATTAGACTTCCGTGTCGTACCTCCCAAACTGTCAGAAAAGTTCACAATATGAGAGATCACCAAGCAAATAGTAGGTGCCTTTCTTTTTGCAAAAACAGTCGTTGTGCTTACTGTATTCGTTGTATAAAAAAGGCAAAAGAAACTGTCACTTTGAACACTTCGATTTTTTTTTAAAGACTGTAAAGTAACCTAACATTCGAAGGCAACCGAGTTGTAGCATGAATATAAAAGGTATCACAATGGAGATAATACAAGACGTGAACTGGATGGTAAAAAACCTGAATCGAACATATCATGGATAAGAAGCTCCACAATGTGATAAAACGGCCACTCCCCATCAGTATCACCTTCCTGGTTTTCATCATCTAGTACAACATCGACAACAAGCTGCACCATGCCACGACGTTCCAGAAGTTACACTTCATGCTCATCAATATATACCGAAGCTAAAGAAAATGCATGCACATATCCTACACATGTTGATCGGCATATTTTGCAAGCATAGCAGCAGACAATAAAGGTCGGACTAAAAAAGAACAAAGCCATACCAACTCCTACAAGCATGCACAAGGACCTGCACTACAATTCAAAAGTATCACACCTTCGTATCTCCGCCCTGCGGCTGCTCAGAAATAACCGACTTCATTTGTTTAGCACGCTTAGATGATGGTTCCTCGTTCTCCTCTTCCTCACCCCATTCTTTCGCGCCTTCTTTGGGCAACACCTTAGCCTTACGCTTCAACATGTTACGCTCTCTAGCACTTAAAGTTCTTGAGAGGCCACCAGGTACCATGGTAGCGACTAGTTCGTGAACCTCCTGTTTAGGAAGTCGTGGTTGCGCAAAAAAATCTCGAGCAGATGCTTCTCCATTCCCAGTCGAGAGATCTTCATCCCGAATCATATCATTGACATCCATGAACTGCTCGCATCCTGTACCAAGTCCTGAATCAAACTCCACATACACTCATTAGAACCAATTCACTAATATTACTCAACGGCTGCAGGGTTCCTTAAGTATCTGCAGAAATCAACTGATGCCTTATGGAGGAATAATGCCGCCAGAGAGGAAAGCTCATGGAATTGCGCCACTAAGCAGTAGTTTTGACATATGTCGGCCCAACTTGGAACAAAAATTCCTTAACTACAAGGAGAACCAAACAGGAGAGCAAAGAAGATCTCATCCAACCTAGGCGCCGTTTAAGATTCTGTTTTTGACGAGCCAATCGTTCGGCAGGGGTTTTGGAGTTATCAACGTTCACATCATACTCTTGGCCTCCAGATGATAACAACTGCGCTCCATTCTCAAGCACTCCTTGCATATCGAAGCTGCCAGCAACAAGAAACACTAGACATCAGTGAGCGACAAAACCTTCAAAATCCTCTGCCTGTCCTAGTCTGCCCTCCAAAAAGTTACTCACTCGTCGGTTCAGTATAACTAGAAGCCTGACTCCTCTTGCAAGATATAACCTTCTTACGATTAAAGCGTTGGAAGATAGAGCTAAGTGCACAAAGTCGAAAAAAGCAACAGCCGAAGGGGCAAGCATGTCAATCCCAAAATGATCAAAAGAATCCTGTAAGCTTCTATACAACCAAAGAACTTGATTGACATCATTCAAGACCAGCAAGCCTTCGTTCCTTGCAATACATAGCAAGCATGCTTACCTTCGGAAGGTAAGAGCCCCATCTTCATTCTCATGGTAATCTAGAGTCTCTAAAATCGTTTCAAGGTGGTCTTCCTTGCCTAAATCTGCTTCAGCCTTTGCCAAGAGGTCCTTCACGGTCAGATGCGGCACATTTTCTGCAATAGCTCCTATGGCCTGCGCTGCTGCCACTCTTGTATCCCAGCTCTTGCTCCGCAAAAATTGTCGAACCTACAATCAAAAACAGCACTCAGCCTCGCGACTTATAGTTGAAGTCAAATTCCACCATATGCTTTAAGCTCTTACTAGAAAACTCTTGAAGTCAACTGAGGGCACTCTGAAATTCATAATCGGTTGCATCCATGTTGAAGCTGGGAATGCTCTTCCTACCATGGCTGCAAAAGCTTTGATAGACTACAGCTCGTTTCAAGCCCCAGACCAATCAAGTTCACTATCTTCTTCAAGAATAACTTTGATATTGACACTAAAAACTTAACACTATCTACACCAAAGTTCACTAAATTTCAGAGTTTTAAGTGAAACGTAGAGCTACTGTACCCGTCTAAGAAGTGGCCGAAGCTCTCCTCGGTGCTGCTTTGCTATGTCGCCAATTTGTCGAGCTGCTGTCCTTCTTGTGGTCGACGTGGATCCCGCTGTTTATTGGTTAAGGAGGCATATCTCTTTGCAAATACACGATAGGCAAACATGTAGGAATCAAAGATAAGTAAACTGATGCCTAAGTTAATACCACACGTGATTAATCAGTAAACTCCAGATGACATATGACGATGACCTTTGACATTGGGCTCCACTAGCGAGACAAGCCAACGACCTTCATTCATGTAACTGTGATAAAGACAAGTTGCCGTCTTCATCGTTAACGAGGAATTCACGAGTCAAACATATTTGAGAGTGCATATAGTAGGGAGTGGATACTGTCAAGAAGCGTAAGGAGGCGGTGCAGCCGGGACGTCTGCTGAGCCATTGTAGAAGATGTCACCCTAACCTCCTTGTTTACACTCGCACATCACAGTTCTGCGATAGCCGCAAAGCTGCAAGGCATAAAAGTTCGACCTCCTGGTTCTCCAACTTGTGCAGATGTTTGAAAAAATAACCAGAATCCCGCTTCTCCATGACCTTGTTTACATGGACCTTTTTTCCTTGCACATACCACGAGTGTGTCTACTCTATTGTAGAGAAAGAGGCGACAACGAGAAGCTGCTACCCTCTACAATTACATTCCCAGGCCTCCATGATCAGTACGTGTCTAAAGCTTTTGATTTAGAGCAAATCCTCTTAGATCTAGAAAGTCTCAATATAAGCAGCGACTGCTACATCTAAAGCTCTCAGCAAATACCTATCATGAGGCTCTTCTTCAACCAAGAACCAAACGACGTCACCTGCCAAAACATTCGAAAACAAAAACTATCATCAGTACAAGTAAGAACCATCACTGTAGACAATATGAAAGAGAATAGTTCCGTTAGAGGGAAGAAGGTACAGCATTGCCCTGAAATTATGTCTTATGACTTCTCAGAAAACTTCGAATGCAATGAGTCCAAAAACCAAACGATAAAAAAACAACAGAGGCAAACAAATCAGTGTCTTTGAGGACCGAGGCTATTACACTTCTAACTGCCTTTCCATATATTCCAAAATTGACGAGTGAACGAAGCAATTCCAGAATTTAAACCCGCACGGAATCAAGCACCGTAGCCTCACTTATCCTACAATTTTTCCAGCATGAATCTGACGACCTGAAGAAAAAGTATATCTGCTACCAGTCACTTTCTGTTCTGTAATTTCAGCATTTCACCAACATGTTCAACTTGGCTGCGAGTTCTACCAGAGTACATAAAAACTGAACTAATGACAAAACTGCAATACCACCTGGCACCATAAGTTGTCGACCACTCGCTTTTCGCTTGATCCGGTCGGTTAAGGGTACACTGGCGTGATAGAGGAGGAATCATGGGCTCCATGTAGGTCAGCTCCACTGATGGCCGATGCCTCTCCTATAAATCGGAAGGTGTACTTAGAAGAAGACCTGCACCATCTCACTCTCCGTGCATTAGACTTTTAGGGTTTTGGGCAGTATCAGGATTTGCGAGGTTCTCTTTGCAATTAGAAGTGTAATTTGGCCTTGAAATCTTCGAAGTATAATGAAATCGCTTAAAATCCAAGCCCTGAACAATCAGCTGGCTCTAGCATCGAGAAGAAGGTACTGGAGACAAAATCGTGACACACAACTAATTCTGAAAATTTCGTTGTTAATTTTTTTTGCATTGCAAGAATGAGAGGAGAGATTAAAGAGGCACGCACATAACCCTCCAATTGAATAAGAATTACTCTCTGACGCTGCTCATTTCTCCTCAAAATTTTGAAAGGATGGAAGGAAGGAAAGAAAACCTCGGTAAATTAATATCTGAGTGACTTAATTCTAACACTACGTGACTTCTGCAGGTTCGATGACCAAAACCATCGCTGTTCGGTCCCTATTAGACACTTTCTTCCGAAAAAGAACAGCATTGTCGATACAGTTCCAGAGTGAAGAACAAGGCGCTGTTTTCTTTGGCAACGTCCAAACGCACGCACTACCGTAAAGCGATAATTGTTAACAATCCCGATGAAAATGCAGTAAAAGTGGAAAACCTTTGCGTTGCACCAATAAGTCCAGCAATAAAACCCTCTGTGGCGCGATCAATGGTCAATGCACGATTACAATTCCTGAAAGATGAAGACACTCCATCGCCCGATAAATATGTGAAAGCCACGATAAAATGCTCCTGAATATTGCGCACTCACCCGCGCTGAAGCTCAATGCGCTCCCTGCAACACCACGACCGCAGCGGATGCGCCTCCAATTGAGACCGAATATAAAAATACCAACACGGAAGAGGCAAAGTCTTCTCCGAGGACAATGGAAATCGCGCAGAAGCAGAGAAAAGCTACAGAGTGAAAAGTGACTAATAGGAAGAGATCCTCGAAGAGGAGAAGGCCTGAGTGCTCCCTCTCCTCTTGAAGACGAGCTCTGGTGACTCGCAAGCGAGAAGAAGGAGACGATGCCAAACCGCGCGGAATACTGAGTGTAAACTCTGGCGTGTAACCAGGTGCGTGACCAAGCGAGAGACCAGGTGGGTGACCAGGCTTGTGACTACGCGGAGGACCAGGTGATGGAGCGAAGAAACGGCGCGGTGAACTGTGTGGGAAAGCGCGCGTATGGTCGCCCCTGGAGGGATCCGCGCGTACAACCAAGCGTCGGAAACTTAACTGCGGTATCGCTCAGGTAAAGTAAACTTACCTTGCAAGTCAAGCTCTCATTGCTATTCAGTAATTCTCAGTACACCGATCATTATTTTCCAACTATGAGGCGTACTTATCCTAAAATCTTTCATGAATTCCAGAATTAAAGACTGTTTTAAATGAGGAAATATAATAACAATTGAATAACACTGAAGGTATTTATTGAATGATTATTACCAAATTTAAGGTCAAGGAAAATCAAGTGAGTGTCAAATTACTTTCTTCACCTTATACAATTGGAATTCAAGAGCAATAATTTAATGTGGGTTTTCCTAATTATTTTCTTTTAGAATTTGTGTAATTTTTCAAAAGATAATGATGAAAAGCCCTCATGGGTTAATTTTCATTTTTTGAAGGCAAATATTCGTTGATTGTCACTACAAAGATTTTTTTTTTTTTTGGTAATTTAAATTATTTTTTTCTTAGTATGATAGAAGAATAAGATTAACCAAATAGTATGTTTCTCAATTAAAGTTTAACTATATATTGCTCCATTGTTTTATGATTTCACTTACTTTATACACTCATTTATTTCATACAACTTGACATCCTTGTATTACTGGTTTGGTTTTAAGTTTAGTGCCTTTTTCTCAGGATGTACAATGTTGTTAGGGTGTCCCAAATCTGCATTCAGTAAAACAATAAAGACAATGTGACAGCCTTCTATGACAGGACAAATGTAGTATTTATTATAAGTACTCATTTGTTTTGGATGTTTTGTACTTAATAAATTTGAGACGACGTGACTGGCTTTGTATTACAGATAACGTGACAGCCTCGTATAACAGACTAGACAGGTTGCTTTAAAACTTGTTACCTTTGTCTCATCATACAAGGTCGTTAAGTTGGTCCAATTTCGTTTTTAGTACTAAATGGAGAAAATGTGACAAACTGACAGACTTTTATGGCAAGACTAACACAACATTAATTAAGAGTAATTTTCTTGGTTGATTGTTCTGAATGTAATAAACTTGAGACAGTGTAATAGACTTGTATCACAAACAACATGACAGCCTTGTATGACAAACTAGAGGCACCACAAGCCTTGACTTGGTGGTTAGGGCTTAGGCCCCCAACGAGGAGGTCCTGGGTTCTATTCCCCAGGCCGACATGGTGCTCACCATTATAAGTCTTTGGACCTTGTTGTATGCATGGTTTAAACTAGCGTAGTAGACTGGTTTGATCTAAACCAGTGACAGTTTTTTATCCGGATGTAATAAATTTGAGACAACGTGACAATCTTTTAACCAGATGTACTAAATTGGAGACAGAGTGACAGTCTTTTATTCAAATGTAATAAATTTGAAACAATGTGACAGTCTTTTACGTAGATAGCGTGACAGTCTTGAATCGCATGATTGATACAACATTAATTAAAAGTACTCCCTTACTTGGTTGTTTCAAATGTAATAACCTTGAGACAATGTGACAGTCTTGTATTTCATACTAGACTGGTTAGCTCAAAAATCTATTAACTTGTTTAATGATACAAGGCCTCTAAGTTGCTCTCAATTCATTCCGTTGTAATGAATTGAGAAGGTTGGACAGTTTTCTATTGCAGGGCAGACATAGCATTAATCACCATTAGTATTATATTGGTTCTACTAACATGAACACTCAAGAATAGGTTGAAACCAAAACCAACACCCTATTCAAGGTGGCCTTCAAGATTGGGTTGAAATTCTTCTTCCTCTAATCCACTTTTACAAAGTTCCTTGTATTGGAACTTTGTATTGAAAATGTCAAAAAGGAGAAGAAGCATGGGAGCAACTGCCCTTTACAGTACCTTAGCTTGATCTAAGAAGAATCCCTGGACATGGGCCTCTCTCGGTAGTGATCTTATGAGTTTTAGGGGCTTCGGGGAGGAATGGGCGGGATTGCAGGGATCACTCTCCGGATGCACTCGAATTCGCTTTTGCATTGATGTTAGTATGCAATTTCTGCAATTGAAATAGCTCGCTCCAATCGGATAAGATGAGAGCGCCACTCAAGGAATCGCAGGGCGAGTTTTGAATGTTGCAATGATTCTGCGGACTGTAAACCCTGCTTCTTGCGGCAGCATAGAATTTAGCCATGGAGGAGGAGCAGGAGGATCATGGAGGCAGAGGAGCGCGGCGACCAGGGTTTCGATTGGAGGGAGCCGGCGGCAAGGCGGGTTTTGGTGTGGTGCGAATTTGAGCAGGGCGGGGACGACAGTGCAGCCGGTGCGGCATTGGGAGCTCCTGGTGAGCACCAACTGGCGGGAGGTCGACATCGGGGAGTTGCGGGCGCTTCTTACAGGGACGAAGCAGAACTGCGACCAATTTCCCGAGCGCAATCCGGATGGGTCGGTGCGGACGGAGGTGAGCTCCGTGAAGCTGAAGCGCGCAATCCAGCACAGCTTCATCGTCTTGGCCATGTACATCCGCGGGGAGCTTGAAGAGGATTACTTTCCGGAGCGGCCGTTGACACCGGACCGGACTCGGACGCTGGTCGCGTTTGCGCGCGCTACTTCCGACCGCTCGCTCACGGCCGCCATCCATGACGTCGCTGTGGCGCCCTCGCTGCAGGGCCGCGGCGTCGGCCGTCGCCTCATGCAGCGCATGGTCCGCGAGATTAGCCGCTACGGCATCGCCGACATCTCCGTCATGGCTGATCGCCACACTCGCCCCTTCTTTGACAAGTGCGGCTTCGATTCTGATGTCCTTGGCTCCACGGCCATGATGTACACTGCTTGTACCTCTAGCTCCGAGCTCCTCCTTCCGCCTCCTGCAGTTCAAGAAGCTCGCACGAAACAGGTTGTGAACAGTGTATCATCAGCTTAGAAGCTCGCGCATTGTATCATATGTTATTTCAGAGTATCTTCTCAATTTCTTGAGTCGCCCATGTCAAAGATTTCGCCGCTCACAAGTTGCTGTTTACGTCAATCTTGAAGAGGTTGGAGGTACTGTTAGACCCCGCTGACTTCTGTATCATATCTCATCCAGAAGGGGTATATCGTCTATCTTGAGTTCAGTAGCTTGTTTGATCTTCCCAGGGCACAAGTTTCCAATCTCATTGTGGTCCACGAGGTGCTGTCGCACAAGAGTCCGTGACTGGTTCGATAGTTCACCGCATTACAAGCATTTGAAAGTTTAGAACCAGGCCCTAAGCTTGTGATTCTCCCACATGTTTCAACTGCACAGACTCCACTGTGATTAGGTTATGAGAATGGGAGACTCAACATTACGAATTGAAATGAGCTGAAAATTTCACTGTATGAACACACATAGATGAGTTGCTGACAATTGCATATTATCCGGCTCTACCTTATCACTGATATTTCACGTATGTAGTGATTTAGTCGCAGTGGTTGTCGTCCTATTGTCGGCGATTGCTATCTTGCTCTTTTATGCAGCCAGGAAAAAGAGGATATCGCTATCGTGGAGGAGGCAGATATGAGTAAGTGTTGAGGCAATCAGAGCTATATTATTAAGATTTACATTCACTTTCAACGTAAAGATTGAAAAATTCTATCAAGGCATGGAAAATCCTATCAAAGATCTGATGTCTGAACAGTCTAGCTCGGCTAGAGCTCTATTTCTTCATAGATCTATCATACACAGAATTGGGCAAGTCAACTATCTTGATTTCAGCACCAAGGGTTGCTTGCAAGGTGTCCAAATTGTGAATAAACGCTGCAGTCGACAATCCCACTGGCATTGCTATCACTCCCTCCATCATGAATGGCTTCCCATCCCCTGTTGTTCCCTGCATCCAGAATAGCATGTTTATATGCAGAGGTACTTCAAGACAATGAAAATTGGTTATTCTGAGGACAATCTCCGCACCTCCTGTCTGTATGTCTCGAGACTTTCGATGTTGACACCATATGATGAGAGATACTCCGTCAAGTTGTACACGAGACCTGCGTTGGCCAAACTTATGTTACCAGCTATCCATCTTGATAATTTGTAGTGCAGCTTTTCTACTTGGCAAAAGACAGTTATCTTTTTTACTTCTTGGCTTCATGGATACAGGTATCTACATGAAAGTGTTCCAATGTTACTCTAATATAGGTTTAAACTTCCTACCGAGCCCGATAGAGACCGGGTTCAGTATACAATGGTATAAACCGCTCAATGTGGGTGATCATACTGACCGATGACATGTGAACCAACTCATCAAGAAAACTTGACTTCGTTGAGATGTAATCAGCTTTCGTGCCACCGTAGAAAGACAAGGGAGAATGACGTGCCCACTGTGAAAGTAATGTAAGGATATAAGCAAATCTAGGTGTGCACCTGGAGCCAGATCTCCAATAAATTAGAGGTCAGGACAATGAAGCATACACCAATTAATGTAGGTGATCATACTGACCGACCACATGTGAACCTGCTTGGCTCACAGAGATTAACAGCTCTGTGAACATCACATCATGCGACCGGCTAATTTGCCACCTTCGAAACTTGTGACCTATAGTAACTGCCCATGCACAGACGAAGTGACTCGTACCAGGGTTATCAACGCCACGCAATATAATCTTCTGAAGCCTGTGTGATGAGTGAGCTTGTTTTAGCCCTTCATTAGCAGTCCATCTTGTGCTTACCTGAAGACATGTCAGAACATAGCAGCTTAATAAAAATTCGACTCACATATTCAAAGCATGTAAATACACTATACTGAAGACAGACCAGACCTGAAGACCTTCAATCTCCAGAAGAGAGTTGCGCAACTGCTCGGCTTTCCTTGGGGTTCTGTACAAGTGGTATTTTTTGAGCCAACCCGACTCTGTACCTACACGTTCTAAGTTGGATCCTTCAATAAGCAACAGCACTTGATACCAAGAGATTCACATCCCTAAGACACCAATCATTATGTATGCTTTCCAGTCAAAGATCTCTTATACAGATGTACACTTACGTGACGTCGAAGGTGACAAGCATCACCATAGAGAATTCACCGGCCAATCTAGCCATCTTGCTGAATTCAATGTTCCCGCCGGTGTCCAGCACCCGCTTGCTGAACCTCGCCACAATGCCTGGTCCATCGGGACCTAATGCCGTGACAACCAGTTGCTGAAGCCCTGCCATAAAGCCAAAAAGCATGTTAAAAAGACACTCCGCAATCCCAGGAGAAAGAGAAGAATTCTTGAACTATCGGCTTTTCATTGAAATATTCGATGACCTCTCCCTGCTACTTCGTTTCTGAGCTCACAGTGCAAATACTAAGATGTAAAGGCGCAGTATAAAATTAATAGCATTGAAGAGCAACATTGAAATGGTGAATCTGCGAGTGTAATTCGTACACAACCCTGATTGTAATAGGTCGAGCTATTGAATCATACACCGATACTGTAGGTGATCATACTGACCGATTGCATGTGAATCTGTTCGTTCAACAGAGACCGAGATCTCTATCGAATGAACTAAAATGTGACCGGCTAATTTGTCACCAGGGAGGTCCAAAAGCATGAATAACCTTCAAACAACAAGCTGAGGAGATCGTACGGGGAGATTTGACATGGCTTACCAGGATCCGACTCCTCCTGCAATCGGGGCAGGGTGCCGAAAGCAACTCGTCGGCACACAGACGGCACATGGCGACGCCATAGCTCAGGTAAAGCTCGCACTGTCTGCATCGTCTCGCCTAAATTTATTGCAAAGCCATGGTTTCGGGATTTAGGGTTTCGGGGGGGGGTTAGGGTTTCATGCTGTGTTGGGGGACGTGTTCTTTTCTCCCGTTCCCCAGTACGCTGCCACGTTCTCGGGGGGAAGATCTCGCTATTGGTAGATTAGGTTCTTTTTAATCTTTTATTTGTTGGAAATACTCAATTACAAAGCTATAGTATGTAAAATATTATCAATTTTTCAAGTGGATTATGCACTAAACTTTGAATGCATGAGGAGGTCGAAATATTAAACTTTCTCCAAAATGTGCATGAAAATGCTATTATCACATGGTTAAATAAGTGAGAAAAATGAAGAATTTCTCTAAAAATTTAAAATGCTAAATACATGCAAATTTCATAACATATATCATGCCTTTTATGCCTTATTTCATTTACGATTGTACTTTATTGCATGTAAAATTTACATCCATTTATTTTAACGCTAACAAGGATCTCTATCATTAGAATGACTATATTGATCATCCCTTCACTTTATGTATAATAAAATATATATTTGTCTCACAATCCCTAGTGATAGGTTCCATGGACGTGCATATACAACATATAAAGTTTTAAAGAGTTTAGATGAGTAGTATTTGATAGTTATTATGAGTTGATTAGATTTGATTAACATGGCAAAGAGATGAGAGCAGAAGAAATGAGAAAATTGCAATTAGGAGCGGAGAACAAAAATAGGAGAGAACGAGAGACTGGGGGAATGTGGGAACATGAGAGGAGAACCAAAAATTTGGAATAAACGATGAAAATTGGTCGAGAGAATCTTATTATTCAAGGTAGGTAGTTTGTTTTGTTTTGTTTTGCATTATGACATTATGATGGCACGAAAAGCTATTAGAAGCAAGATTTTTTGTGGAGTTATAGAAATTAGTTGAATTGCAAAATTGGTCAATAAGCCATAAGTTTTGAATTTTGAAGTATTTATGGCTCTCAAAACAGGAGAAATTACAATAATGACCAGATTGTAAATCTAGGAGAAACGAGAGAACTCAACAAGGCAAGAATCATATCCTTTGGAGCTACATAACTAATACTAAAATAGAAATGTAGACCAAAATTTTATATTTGTAACAACGCAGCAGACGACACTAGTTAATTATTTAAAGCAGGTGGTTTGTTTTGTTTTAGACGTGATATTATGATATTCGACACAATTGGATTGGGCGGCATGAGGTGTCGTTGGAAGCGGGTATTTTTGTAGGCTTGTAGAAAACAATCAGATTAGGAAACGAATCTATGGATCCTAAGATGTTGAATTTTTCAAGTAATTTTGACCCCCTAAACACCATAAATTACAAAAATGACCTAATTATAAATCTAGCAGAAAAAATAAGAAGAGCATCATAAAATTATATAAGTTGACATAGCAACGCCTTGAGGGCATACCAGTTAGGAATGAAGTAATAGAGGATGGGAAATTGGGAACGGAGAACAAAGATCGTGAACAAGGGGCATGTTATAATTTTTTAAAGTATGGGCAACCGAAACAAGGAAATGATGGACATGGAATAAATTTTAAAGAGCTCTATTATCAAGACAACACGGACTTTTATGTACATACCCTTTATTCTTTTAAATTTGTCTTGAAGTCTCTCATATCTACCTCTTAAGGTAGATTTAAAAAGAAATATGAGAACGATCCAATGAGATAAAGAGGGTTATATTTATTTTACAATTAGAAGATTATTGAGTTGTGAAACAAATTATTACAATCGCCAATAGAAAGCATATTATTTTAACATTGTATCGTATGTGTATATTGAAACAAATTACTATATAGATATTAGAGTCCACTTAAACCAAACAATGATCCAATTAATATTTTACTTTAATTTTTAACCATAAAAATTTACGAATTTATTGATTTATTTTTTATTTTAGATTTGACTTTATCGCATGTATAGTTTATAGCACGCAAATATGTAGCTGATTTAAAAGAAGGATTCCCTACTACCGTAGTGGATAGATTCACAATTTGAAGCCAACTAAGAGGAGAATTATGAGGATGACAATTTATTTCCTATTCAAAAGAAAAATGTGTTGTCAATATGAATTATGAGAATTATGAGAATTATGAGGATGATAAAAATGTGTTGGTATTGAACGGCTATGATATTATAAAAACAAAAGTTACAAATACTCAAAACATAAAATTCAATCATGTAATGCTGATATATTTTCAAATGACATTGGATAATAGACTAAGTTATTGACATACCTTGGCTACTGCTAACACCTATTTTGGGACATTCCTACATAAACGGAAAAAAAATGATGACAACGCACAAAAAAGCACATGTAGATTTACTAGTCATGGATTTTTAACACATGGAGGTTCAGAAGGTGATGTAGTAAAGTACAATAATAAAAAGGTGTTAAAGGTTGTCCAAGAAAGTTTTAGAGATCTTGGTAATGCTCTTGGCTCTTCCATTTGGCAACATCTACCTTAATTTGGTAAGAAGGTGGAAAACTTTTTTGAAGTTCAGCATGCACCTGTCAATTCTGTATATACAGCTGTTGAAGAGTATCTTACAAAAGTACACCAATTGCACCTAAGTAAGAACATAGCCAAGATGTAAAACCACTTGTAAATAATCATCAAAGACATCAATGTCTTGAATATTTATATCTTTAGTTTTAAAAATGAAACGACAAAGTATAAAGTATGAACCATGTAATCTATATGCACAAATGTACGGCTTCAAAGAACTTCAAACACACTTATAAAGCTTATTATTCAAATTTTGTGAAAATAAAAGCTAGTGTTATTTAAACATTATCGAATAAATGAAGCGGTATTACAACATCAAATAAATGATTATCCTTCATAATTTTAAGGTTATTCAAAAAAAAAATTCTTAGTAATTACAATCGGTAGAACTTACTTAAATTTGATTAAAAGATAAAATAAACAATAATAAGTTTCTCTAAAATAACTTAAATTTTTACATTTCTTGTTTTTAAATTTTTTTTGCGATTTGCTAAGATTTACAAAATTTTAGAATTATTGGATTGGTACTTTTTATAGCAAAAAAAATTAAATACTAACTATAATACAAGAAATTTATACTTAATTATTGTTAAGATATGATAAGTGTCCTCTACCCATTTCAATTTACTCTTTGGAAATTTTTAACGGTTACAACATAACCCTTATAACCATTCATCACTTGGAGTGACTACATGTCCCCATAAATATTTATTACTACAGTTATTGCATGTCCTTATATGTATCTAAAACTCAAAGTTACTACATGGAATTATATACTTATTTAGATAATCTTACATTTGTTACTTAAGAGGTAAGAAAGATAAGTTAGTCCATGAATTAGCTCATGAGTCAAACTTAAGTTTATTAATTGTTCCACCTTGCATATAAATTTAATGTGATAAGACAATCTCTTTCTCATTCCTACTAAGTTTCAATATTCTTTCTTTTTTTTGTTCATCAATTACAACAAAATTATTGGTTCTAGATTAATAGTCTTATATTCAGTTTGCTTTTTTTTAAAAATAAAATTCAATTTATTAAACAATACATCGTTAACCATAAATCTCATAACTTTTATGATGGAAAACTTCAGTGTTCAAAAGAACCAAAAAAAAAAAAAAAACGCAAAATAATGCAATGTACTTGAATTTATTCAAATAAAAATTTATTTAAATTAAAACAAAATATAGTTCTCTATGAGGAGTTGCTTGCTTATGGATGGATTGCTTCCACATTAACCAACTTATAATCTTAAAACCGTGTGTTCAAGAGTGATTTTGTAACAATTGTTGGATTTGTAGGTGTGTTAATTAACCTCTAAAGTTATGTGTATTTGATTCGGAATTTGTGACTTTTAGGCAACCTACTCAAAGCATTTGAAGTGGTCCAAAGCTTCTAATTTTGTTGTTGTAGGTAAACAATAGAAGAAATGTTATGGAGTCAAAATTTCAATGCCTTGTCATTTGTATTTAAATCACCGCAGATAGGTGTAGTTTTGAACAATAAATTAGGCATTTTAAATAAGGGTAGTCCAAAGATTGTGAAGGAAAACTTGGGAGGCGCAAAGCTTTAACCCTTAAACGTCAGACCTAGCCCGAGGGGTTGGGTTTTTTTTTGAGAGAATCTTGCTCATAACTTACACTCCATTATACCAAATGGAATTTTTAGAATTCCAAACTGAGCACCTTAAAGAGATCTATACTTTCTTAGAATAGAGCTCAAGCAAATTAAAAATAGAATGATGCTAAAAATGGAGTTTAAAAGAGATTTTGGGTGTGGTATTAGGAAAGCATATGACGTTTAAAGGTTAAGTATATACAAAATAGATCCTACATTGTTACGTCAAAAACATTTGTAAAAAGGTGATATAAAGCACACAACCAAAAAAATGCGGTACATCAACAATAGTTTTTTTGGATTCTTTTGAACCAAAAGTAGAATACTTTGAATCCTTATCCGGGTTGTGAGAAAAAAAAGGTCAAACTGATCATTTGTCGATAACCAATTATAATTCCAAAAAATTTGAATATAAAGATTTTTTTTATTTAATTTTGTACTTTTTGGTTTTGAGTATATGAAAGCTTATCCATACCTTCCAAAAATCTATTATGTTTAAAGTGTGAAAGATCTGTGAAATTTTAAATCAACCATACAGTAGTTAGCTGAATTCTTTGAAATTTAAAGCACAAATTTGATTTCCAATTCTACAAGAAATTACCGCAAGAGAAAGGCATAAACATGAGGTAGGAGAACCTAAAGGCGACCCCCTTCTTATGAGCGTGTATGTCAAATTCTTGCTCCAATGAAGATTTGAACAATCCACAATTAACTTTAATGTACTCCACATGTACGTTGGGTGTCCAATTAACCTATATTAATCACATCTAAAATTTGTACTTATTGTTGTAAATCTCTATATATAAAAGAATACAATTTGTTTGTCAGTCCTTGGCAATCCATGTATGCATAGTCATGGTCATCATTATTTGGTCATGTATACACCCCACGAAGAGTTTTAAAGATTTTGAAGAGTTTTTGTAAGTGGTAATTGTTTGTTATTAAGAATCGGAATTGGGAACAAAGGATGATAACCAAGAACAAATAATGAGAACCATGAATGAATGATGGAAATTGGGAACAAATGATGGAAACCAATAGGGAAAGTTGGGGTATGGAGAATTGGCAATAAAATTTGGGAACCGGGTATGAGAGTTTGGAGATAGGGAGCCATTAACAAAAAAAAAAAAAAAAAAAAAGGATCCAAGAAAGAGGCTTGGGAATTGAGAACAAGAGAATGGAGGACATGCTATAAATCTTAAAAAGCAAGAAGACCATCACGAGGGTATCGAGAATGAATGATAGGAACCGCGAACGAATGATGGAAATCAAGAAGCGGAGTTGGGGGATGGGAAACCGAGAACAAAGGATGGAAACCATGAACAAGGGATTTAGAGATAGGGAAACATTAACAAAAAAATAGAGAATGAGAAACCAGAACAAAGGAGGGGGATATGGGAACAAGGGAATGAAGTACATGCTATAAATCTCAAATAGCATGGGAAACCAAGAAGAAGGGAATAGTGAACGAAGGAGACGGGAATAGAGGGTATTCCTTAAAGATCACCAAATAAAGAGCTCACCCGTGGGGACTAGGAGGACCTTATTGAGAAATTAAGCATTTTTTATTTATTATTATTATTATTATTATTATTATTATTATTATTATTATTTTTTTTTTTTTTTCATTTCCGCAGGACACGGGTATATACTAGTGCTTATAAATATAGTGAAAAGAAGGAAACTCAGTCTTTTTTATTTGCTAAGCAGTGGAAAATAGTAAGCCACTCATTTACGCCACTCCAAGTATTGTGATTTCCTTAAATGCACCAAAATAGGTTCCATGTAACCAAAAAAATATATCAAAATGGCACTTCATGTGAAGTTCATATCAACACATTGCAAGCTAAGCATCCTTCAAGCTCGCAATCTCTTGAACAAATGCAAGAGATCGGGGTCTAAAGGATCCTTGAAGAACGTTTGGTTGCAATGGCATTGCAAATGTAATCTGCTAATGCGGTGGTCAATGACGCCATAGCCCCTCGCCATAGCTTTTTTTCTCTTTCTTTGCTTCACGCTTCCGCCAATTTGCCCTTCAATTAGTTGATGAAGAAGCTTCCCTTGCCCAGCACAGTTCAGTTGTTATCGGTGCCTGTTTGATCAAGGTCTGCATCCTCTCCACAACTTATTAAGCAATTTGTTAGCTCGATGGCTATGAGATTGATGTTGAATTGAGTTTTTATGGTCAGGTACTATCGAGGTAGAGCAATTGTTGAGCCTTTAGTTTGTGGAGTATCAGCTATGGAAGGAGCTTGGGAAGAAGAGGCAGGGGCTAAGCGGCTTGCAATTCTGCGCGGCCATTTGGAGTCCGGCAGCAATTCCTATTCCAGCTCGCTGGAGCTTGAGCTTACGTCAGCGGAGACCGCCCCTAAATTCTCTGGAGGACCGGGAACCCTAACGGTGGTGGATAATCGGACAGGGAAGAAGTATGAGCTCGAGATTAGCGAAGGAGGAACTGTAAAGGCCACGGACTTCAAGAAGGTTAGTGATTGAATTCGTTTCTTTCATGTTTGGAATTCGTGTAATAAGTTTATTGAAATTTGTGAGAAGTGCAGATTGTAGCTGGTGGAGATGGCAACGGACTTAGGTTGTTTGATCCTGGTTATCTTAATACAGCGCCGGTTCGATCAACGATATCGTACATCGATGGTGACAAGGGAATTCTGCGATATCGAGGGTATCCCATCGAGGAGCTAGCTGAGAAGAGCTCTTTTCTTGAAGTCGCTTATCTATTGAGTGAGTACTCAAACTCGCCTTGTGGATGAAATTAGCGCAATTCTTAGACTTCAAGGGTTCTGAGTTTGGCCTGATCATTGATTTTCAGTGTATGGAAATTTGCCTGCGAAAAGCCAGTTGACTGACTGGGAGCGTGCGATCGCTCAACATTCTGCTGTGCCTGAAACAGTCCTGGTATGCAACCAATCAAGTTTCTGTTTTAGATCCTCCTCTTCTTTATTGAAGTTGTAGATTGCTCATTCCTTCTGAAACGATTATCTTCTTTCGGCTTTCACGTTGAATGATACCGTTCCGGACCGAATCCCTGAAAGCTCCCACCAAGAACATCTTAAATATACAGATTCTAGGTTGTAATACTCAACTATTCGAAACATTAGCCAGTGAAGTAAGCACTACCTGACTAAGCGTTTGTGACTCTGATATTTGAGGGAATTGAGATTGTCTGCTGTCACCTATAGTGGTCCATGGGAATCGAATTTCAGCAGGGACTTGGATTGAGTGTGAGAACTATCTGTTTCTTTGTTACTGAAGTCAATTAAGTCAAAGTGTTGGAAGGGACGCACATAGTATCTTCCGACTTACCACCACTTTTGGAATCATTTTCAAGTGCCGGAAGGCTTGGCCTTTGAATATCATAGAAAGTTGTACGATGGTGACTTCTGGAAATTGTTGTTGGCAGTCGGTTATAGCTGCGCTACCACATGATGCTCACCCGATGGGCACTTTGGTGGCGTCCATCTGCGCTCTTTCTTCTTGTCATCCAGATGCCAACCCTGCCTTACAGGTGCAAGTTCTTTCTCCAAAGACGTTGCTGGTCCTATGAGGCTCTTTCCCTGTTTAGTCTATATGGAATTGCATCTGTTTATTGAGCGTCAGAATGTGATTAGCAATGAACTTGCTTCCTTATCCCTCGCCTTCAGAATCGGTAGGATCTGATGCTGTACAGAGGCTGATAAGGAGCCAAGTACCTGTGCGCACGAGTAGATGAAGACTTTTTTAGAAATAAGTAACTGTTGTTATGCATATTTTCTCACACGAGTATTTTCTTGTATTCAGGGGCAAGATTTGTACAAATCCAAAGCTGTAAGAGACAAGCAAATCGTTCGTGTGTTAGGGAAGGTTCGTGAAGTCAAATCAACCCATTCTTGATTTGCTTACTGATTCTGCATTGCTCGATTTATCTCCTGAGCTAAGAATGAGCTGCATTGTCATGCACTGTATATCAGGTACCGACACTAGCTGCAGCTGCATATTTGCGAATGGCAGGAAGACCACCAGTGTTGCCTAACAACCAGCTCTCTTACTCAGAGAACTTCCTTTACATGCTTGATTCATTGTAAGTATAACTCGTTCCTTTTCGTGGAAAGCAGTTGGATCTCTTCGAACCTGCTCATTCATTCTCAAGGAGTATGAGATATTTACTTAGGCTATTCTGACATGCTAGAAATCGTGAACCTCACTAAAATTTGTATGTCAGGCATTGTTGTGTATCTGAACATCATCATGGAGTAGAAATTGTATACGATAGTATTATGACACCCTCGTTATGGTATTGATTGAGCAGGGGTGACCGAGCATACAAGCCAAATCCTCGGCTAGCGAAGGTTCTAGACATTCTTTTCATCTTACATGCAGAGCATGAGATGAATTGCTCCACTGCTGCTGCCCGCCATCTTGCTTCAAGGTACGTTCGGACAATTCTTCTTATTCGCTCACATCTGTCTTTCACACTGTTGGAGCATGTTCGGTATTTTCCAAATATATCTGAACGATGTCTCTCTCGAAAAATTCTGTTATGTTTCTTGCTAGCAGACATAAAACACTCTTGGTTGTGCAACTTTGTTTACATCTGGAAACCTCGTAGCGTAAGTTGGAAGCGGGTGCGAGTCATTGAACGTGGCGTATTGTAGTGGTGTGGATGTGTACACAGCTTTGGCTGGAGCTACAGGAGCACTTTATGGTCCATTGCACGGTGGTGCAAACGAGGTAATAGCCACTTTGATCTGTTTTCATTCGTTATCTAGTGCGAATTGTCCCGCTTCTTGTAAAGACTCATTCAGCAGATTAGTAACTTGTGTTTCGTCAAATCTCCAGTTCTAGGAGCCCTGGCTATTGGACTGACTCAGCGCTCTGTAATGGGACCTTGCAGGCTGTTCTGAAGATGTTGAATGAAATTGGCAGTGTTGAGAACATTCCTGATTTTCTGGAAGGTGTAAAGAACAGGTCTGTTTTTTCTGGAAGCATATACCACTCATTCTTATGAACTGGAAGCGGGGGTCCTATTTTCATATGAGCTAGCGTATTTCAACAGACTTTTCTTAGTTGGGCTGTACGATATGTAATGTGCAAAAGCAATTTGGATGATTTTAGACCACCGCTTTGACGATTGCTTGCACAAATGCAGGAAAAGAAAGATGTCAGGATTTGGTCATCGTGTTTACAAGAACTACGATCCTCGTGCCAAGGTCTCAAGTTTCATCCGTTCTACCATGACGCATTCAAAGAGATGTGGTTCATGCTTGCATTGATGTTTTCTAGAAATCTCCGTTTCATGTTATCAATCACCCTCTTTTATGAAAATATAAATTTGATTTCTGATAGCGAAATTCTGAACACATCAGTTTTTTTCACGATGGAGTTGTTAGAATAGCTGATAAGGCTTTTCTCTGACAAAGATGAGGAATGCTGGTTGGTGCAACAGGTGGTTCGAACTCTTGCAGATGAAGTGTTCTCCATAGTAGGTCGGGACCCATTGATCGAGGTATGAAATTGCTGCAATAGATGAGAAGAGTCTTGCACTGAATACACATCCTTCTACATATCAATTTCTTAATGAGTAAGAAGTCATAATCGGGCGCTTTGTAGATCATTATCTGATTTCAAACAGGAATCAACAGATCCTAGTTGTTTATTCAGGAATATCACCTCAACATCCTGAGCTCCAAAGAATCTCCATTCACATGGGTCTTTGAATTGATTGCAGGTAGCTGTTGCCCTGGAAAAAGCTGCTCTTTCTGATGAGTACTTCGTCAAGAGAAAACTTTATCCGAATGTTGACTTCTATTCTGGGTTAATCTACAGGTGGGTGTTCAAAATCTAACTTATTATATTTCAATGAAGATTCAATGATCATCTTCTTTTTGCCTGAACTTTTCAATCCCCGTTTATGAAGTTTAAAGAAGAAATGAACTTCCTTACATTGTAGTAATGCTCGAAAGCCCGTTTCAGCTACTAGTTGCATGATAAAAAAATAATTCTTTACTGCAGGGCAATTGGATTTCCGACGGAGTTTTTCCCTGTGCTATTTGCTGTCCCTCGCATGGCTGGTTATCTCGCACATTGGAAGGAGTCGCTTGATGACCCTGATGCGAAGATCATGCGACCTCAACAGGTCCGAACTCTCTCTCCATAAGCCTTTGTTTTTACTCTGGAGCACTTAACGTACATAAATGATTGGTACTGTATCATCCTGATTTCGTGAATGTCTTATATGCAGTGGTATCAAGGGGTATGGTTACGCCAATATGTCTCTGCCAACAGCCGCAGTGCTTCAGAGAAAGCGGAGACACTGGCCAACATCTCCGTTTCAAATGCAACCAAACGAAGATTAGCTGGAGCTAGTAAGCTGTGACATCTGAATGCTAGTTTACAGGCATTGATATCTGCTGGTTGAGGGGGACGGGGTTGCAAGTGAAACATGACATGGTCGAATGAGCGAACCTTAGCTTCAACTATTGTTTATAATTTAAATAACAGTTCAGTGCCTCCGTTTTAGGGTGCTCGATAAGTATCTACCGACTTCTGTGATTGTGATCATTATAAATCGTCTTACAGATTGATGTATTTTAAATTAATCTTCTCCTGATTAATGTTAATGTGATCAATATATTCTAATTTCTGAAATATATCCGGCTTACTTTGAAGCTTAATCACTAAAATGGTAGCTTGATGGCATGCCTGAGAATTTCATGTAGATTTTTGGCAATATGTCCATTGTGGAAGTTTGTATTGAGAAAGATGCTTCAGAGTGAGGAACTTACTTCCCTTTGTTGTGAACGAAAGTATTCACCATTCACATGATGTTGTAACACCTTCCATAAGAAAAATTGTTCCCATTTTAAAAATAGATGCGCCAAGCCTCTACTTCCATTCAGCATCCACACTTAATTTATCACTAGTATATCCCCGCGGTGTTCCCACGTCACTTAAAGTGGATATAGGCAATCCTAGCCACTGCAACTCATCGCGTTGGCTGCCTAGCAATATGTTTTAACTAAACAAGTAGTAATTTCCGACTTTTGTTGATTACATAGTTCTGTTTTGGCACATTGTGTTTGACAAGGCTATAGCTATCTTCCCAATTCCGCTAAGCATCGATTGGGTTTCCGGCCCATTCAAAATGAGACATGTAAAATTCAAAGATGGGCGAGTCACGAGGCATGGGAGGTGTGTAACTGTGCAAGCACAATTACATTTTGTAGTTGTGCTTGCATAGTTACACACCTCCTGGAAACAAAGATTTCATATGGCGAGAACGTGGAGAACTAGGTGATAATACTAAAGCTTAATACCATATCGAGCACCTTTTGAGGTCAGACCAAAATATTACAATCTTGGGCGTCCACCTTCCACCCTTGATTTGTTCTCAAAGGAGTGCACAATCCTTTACATCAAAGCACTTGGCAATTCAACAAGAGTGAAGATAGTGCCACTCTCCACTAAGTACTCCAAATAACCAAATGGTCCAACTTGAAATAGGAAGTCACCAAAGTAGCCAAAGATAATTTTCAATCATTCAAAAAATGCCTCAAACTCATTTCCACAATTGTGAAAGACAAAGAAAGATCACATCACAACACACTCTCTCTTTACAAATTTTCAGTCCCATTTGTGCTTATCAGAGCAAATATGGTCGTAGTGGGCACTGAGGATGAATAGCAGAAAGTTATCATGCATGAATTCGTGCTCACGAGCCCGCAATTGCCCGGGATTCCTCTTCCGTGAGAATCGATTGAGAGCAACAACCGCTTTTAAGGTTTCTATTCATTGATTCGGGGTGCCCATCGCCTTGCAAATTGTAACAAGTAAGTAGAATCTATGGCTGATTGGTAGAGCAATGGCGCTTTCTCTTCTCGCTCCGTCTTCTTCTTCCTCCCTCCTCCAATCCCAATTCCTTGCGCTTCCACACCGCCTCTCAATCCCAACTCAATCTTTAGCTTGGAGCTTTGGAAAAGCCCTTGCTGGAGAATCTTTAAGGCTCTCGAGCTCCGGAAGAGTGGAGAGGGAGGTGAGGAGGGTAACTGGTGGTGTGCGAGCGGGGATGCTGGAAGATGTCGCCAACACGAAGATTCCAAGCAAGGAGCAAGGCGACATTCTGGCATTTGTAGCGAAGCCGAATCCAATCGACAATGCGAAGCTGCCTGTTGTCATCCTCATCCACGAGTTTTATGGCTTGACTCCTGAAATTTGCGGGTACTCACTTAATAATCAATGTTTTTCGTCGAGGTTCAGGGTTTAGGGTTTGGTGCTCATTATGTTCCTTGTGTCACTTTGACGATGCCTCCAGGAAGGCAGACGCCATAGCTAAGGAGGTGGGATGCATCGTCATAGCTCCGGATACTTACAGAGGACAAAGCACTAGGTTCATTCCTAAAGCCATTTATCTGGCTCTTGGCACACCTCAGGTGCATCCTTCGTCCTCCCCGTCGCATCAAAAAGACCTCCAATCTTGATGAGAGTCGATTCTATTTAAGTGGCACCGTTTTAATTGAGGCTTCTGTGTGTAGGATCGGGTTAATACCGACCTTGATGATGTAATGGCGTGGGCTTCAACGTTGCCAGATGCCGACACCAGCCGGGTATGTCCTCACCTATGCTTTTCCCGAACTCTCAATTCTGTGCAGATTGTTGTGATTGAACGTCATTGTGATGTCTACAGGTCGCCCTCATGGGGTTTTGTTACGGTGGTGGTAAGGCTTTGGCTTATAGCACGAGCTTCAAGAAAGCTAAGGCAACCGTCGTGGTCTATGGAAAGCCTGTACGATCCTACTCCTTGAAAATATTCTAAGACTTACTATATAAGTAGTGATATTGAGTTAGCACTCTCTGAATGGTGAATTCTCATGTAAGAGACGAGTTGCATGAATTAGATTTTACGATTGCTGAATCATTTTTTAGCAAGACATTCAACCGGTGGTCTAACGGTACAGACCAATTTTGCTAGAGCTAATTGACATGGTTCTCAAGTGGGGTGTGGTTCTATCTGAGATATTTGACTGGTGGTGTAGATTCTGGACAGTAGTGTTTTACAAAACATACAGGGGCGTGTTCTCGGCATATTTGGTGATCTGGATTCTCAGTTTCCGGAGAGAATGGTGAGTTGAGTCACTGACTGAACTTTCTTGTGTGAAATAGTGTCTTATTGCACTAAAGTCGAATCAATCTTTTAATGAGACCAGTGTTGATCCAGGTGACGGAGTTTCGAGAAGCATTGGACAAAGCTGGAGTGGTGAACACGATTAGCATCTATAAGGAGCAGATTCATGCATTTTGGACCAACATGGATCAGGTACTGTTATAATACCCTTTTGTCATCGGCTAGTATTGATTTCCCAACCTGAACCTCCGATAATGGTCAAATCTATTAAACTGACGCATTTCGACTGTTCATCGAAGCATCTTGAAACGTTCTTGGACATTTTGGGGTTGGTTCAGCGAATGAAATGTTTTGAATGTTCAACCTAGAAATAGAAAAACCTTCAATAGTCAGTTTTCGAAACACAATCTCGATTCCATCGCTCTAGCAAAGCATCTTAGTACCTTTCTTGGAGGTTTCGGGTTGATTCCGAACTGAAATTCATTGGATGTTCAACCTGAAAATTTACGTTGGACACATCTCGTTTCCATCGTTCTATTGAAGCGTCTTCTGGAATGATCAAGAAATGATATTGGATAGTCTCATTGAGCTTTTTCATGTCCACAGATTCATGTGGATGGACCACAAAGGAAGGCATGGAAGGAAGTGACAACATTCTTAAGAGAAGCATTAAGCACAGAAAACGGGACAACAACAACAAAACAGGACTCAAACCTCAAGGCAAGCGATGGGGTGGTGATAGTGGACCACGGATCCCGACGAGCACAATCAAACGAGATGCTACATCAATTCGTGGAGCTCTACAAGAAGAAAACAGGGCACACGATAGTGGAGGCAGCGCACATGGAGCTAGCAGAGCCATCGATCTCGGAGGCCTTCGACCGGTGCGTGGAGGCAGGAGCCAAGCGTGTGATCATCTGCCCCTACTTCTTCTTCCCTGGCCGGCACTGGGACCGCGACATTCCTGCTCTCTCTGCCAAAGCTGCGGAGAAGCACCCTTCGGTGCCGTACCTCGTCACTGCCCCCATTGGACTCCATGACCTCATGGTCGACGTGCTTGTAGATCGCATGGGCTATTGTCTCAGTCGAGTCGCTGGCGATGTTGATGAATGTGATATGTGTCGAGGTACTGGCCGGTGCCAACAACTTGTTGCTAGCTCTAGTGAAACTGAAACCGCTGCTAAGGTTGGATGATCACTCAGCTTTGGATGTTCAAAAGAGAATGTACTAATAGTTAGTGTATCTTGTACTCAAAACGAATTTGCTATTTTACTTGATATTATTGGAGTTACCCATTTCGGAATCACTCAATGTGAGTACGGTACTGGCTAACTGTAACAGCCAAGATTACATTATTAGCTCCTTTGGTATTCAACAGAAACAAGAAGATGTTCCCTACAGTTTTAGCCGCTTCACGTAGTCCAGCATAGTATAAAGCGATTATCCTTTTGAATACTATCTGTGAAACGGCTTTGTTATTAATTGCTCAAGATTCTATGTAGTGCTCTTCTACCAAGGCTCTGTTCTCGTCTTTCTTCTACCGAGGCTCTGTTCTCATCTGTTTCTTCTACCGAGGCTTCTGCTTCGAGGCTTCTATTCTGTTTCTTTTCTCTTCAACCGAGGTTTCTGTTTTAGTCTTTTCTTGTTTCTATATCGAAGCTCGTAGTCTCTTCTCTGTTTTCTTAAATGTTTCTAAAGGATATGGGCCCACGTCAACGCTCGTGCCGTATCAGTCAGTTATTGTGATAGTCCTGTGCCTACAGTCCTTGCTTGCTTTGTGCCTACAGAGCCGAAGTTGCTTGTATCTTTCCTTTCTCCTTTTTGTCACGCTATGGACTCTAATGCAGAGCTTCGGAATATCAAAATCTACAATGGTCACAACTTCCATTTATGGAAGTTTCAGATCCGTGCCATCTTCTTGGGCCAGGATCTCATGAGCATTGTTGACTGTTCTGTTCCCAAACCTACCAATGATGGAGCTGCCGAGTTGGATTGGATTAAGAGAGACAACCAATGTACATCTCTTTTGTGCAAAGCAGTCGATGAGAGCATCTTGGAAGTCTTGCTTAATTGCACCACTTCCAAAGCAATCTGGGATAAATTAAAACTTTTGCATGACTAGAAAGGTCATGAGTCAGTCCATCATGTCCAGCAGAGGTTCTAGGAGTGTAAGTTAGAAAACTCAGATACTATAACGTCATATCTTTTAAAACTTGAAATAATAAAGAGTCAGCTTAATCTTGGAGACAACTCGATCACTGATTCTAGCCTCATGTCGAAAGTCATATCAAGTCTTCCCCCAAATATGGTCCGTTTATTTCTGCTTGGGATAATGTCGAGGATGCATCACGCACCCTAGGAAACCTCACTGTTCGTCTTCTCAGATAAGAGCAGCGGCTTCAGGTAGAAAACTTCGCAAATGAGTCTAAAGTAGCGCTCGCGTATGCTGTCCCTACAAATCCTGCCAAAACTATATCTGGTAGTCATCCTCCACTCACCTATGAGCAACGCCAAGAACGCCGAAAGGAGATCGCTGAACGCAAGAAAGTAACAACTTGTTGGAAGTGCGGCCAACCGGGCCATTGGGCAAACGAGTGTTCAGTGTTGAAAGACTCACAACAAACAACTGTGAGCCCTTTGCCATGTCATCCTGAATCATCATCGTCGTCTGTTGATATGCCTTTATATCGAGCTTACATGACGTTCTCCACAACCGTAGACATTGATTCTTGGTACGTAGACAGTGGCTGTACAGAGCATATGACGAATAACAGTTCGTTCTTCGCATCATATACTAATATCTCGCATGACCGGCGAATTGTCACTGGAGTTGGTGGCATCTTTCTTGTTGTCATGGGTGTAGGCGATATCAACGTGATCGTTGATCTTGATGATCACAAACACACAACGACACTCACGAATGTTTTGTTTGTACCGGATCTTGGCACCAGCCTATTCTCATCTCAAAGAGCTGCTCAACGCAACATTGACACCATTACATCCAAAACGAGTTGTCGCCTTGTAACTCAGATAGGAGAAATCGTCATGCGAGGTGTCTTGATCAGCAAGATGTACAAGCTGATTTCAGCAGTGCAACCAGGAGCACACTATGCGATGCATGTCGGCAGTTTTGGAGTGACAACCAAAAAGGATAGCATTCAGTCGCTTGACGTATGGCACAAGCGCCTTGGGCACATCAATCACAATGTCATTCGTTCCACTGCTAGACAAGAGCTTGTTGATGGTATGATTCTCCCTTCAGACCTTGGCTCACATCCTTTCTGCCCAGGGTGCGCTTATGGCAAGAATCATCGATCACAATTTCCAGTTAATACCAAGAGAGTGAAGGCTGTTGTTCCTCGTGAATTGATACACTTTGATATATGCGGCCCGATGCATATTAATATTGTATCTGGAGCTCGTTATTTTGTCCTTTTTAAAGATGATGCTACAGGCTACAGGGTAGTTTTCTGCATGGCAAAGAAATCGGACACCCTCGATTGCTTTCGACTTTTTTCTACCCAACTGGAACAAGAAAAACGCTCTAAGATCATTACTCTACGTACTCATCGTCGAAGAGAGTTCACCAATGGCGCATTCGAAGCTTTTGTGCTGCAGAAGTCGATACATCACCAAATGACAAGAGCCTACACTCCTGAACAAAATGGAGTAGCGGAGAGGGATAATCGAACGATTATGGAGTCCGTGCGCAACATGCTCTATTCCGCCAATGTTCATCTCAAATTTTGGGGTGAGGCTCTTCACACTGCCGTGTATTGCCTTAATTGCACCAGTACACGGATGATCCTTGGGATGACTCCGTTTCAAGCATGGCATGGAGTTAAACCTTCTGTCTCTCACATGCGTGTATTTGGGGCTGATGCGTACATTTTCATACCTGATGAGCTCCGAAGCAAACTGCATCCCAAGAGTACTCGGGGAATATTCATGGGCTACAGCACATGCAGCAAGGCGTATCAAGTGTGGGTGAATAAAACTCAGAAAATTCAAGAGAGTGGGGACGTCATCTTTGATGAATCCTCCATCATTCAGGGCATCTACGTTGAAAAGACAATAGAGAAGCCCGACCGAGTCGAGCCATTCATAGACATGCCCCGGTTCACGGCACAACTTCATGTGGCTCCTAATCCGTTGTTATTGCCTCTACGTGTCCCTGCACCGCTTGCTCCAGTACCAATAGCTTCACACAATCATCATAACCTTGAACCTCAGTCGCAGCAAGCAATCGAAGTGCCATCGGTTGAAAACAACTTTGATCCAAGTGCCGACACCCTCAAAGATAATCCGCTTGAGCAGATATATGGTGGCCCTCGTTCTAACGATGATGATACATTAGCTCAGTTGGCAGACATTACTGTCACGGAAGCTGATGCTGCTGACCTCGAAGTACCAATCATTCCTGCTCAAGCTGACATGGTAGTTACCAAGCTACCAAGCCCACAGCGAGACAAATGATCATTACATCGATGTCCCAATTTTGCAAGCAGTGGGAGTCTCACATGGGTTCCCGTCATCACCAGCAGTGGGAGTTCAGCATGGCTCCCCGTCATCACGAGCAATGGGTTAGTCATGATGTTGACATGAGTTGTGAACCAATTCAACAACCACTAGGAGATTCTCAAGTTGATGAGTGAACCTCTTCAACTTCATGCTGTGACACCACCATCAGGACTGAGGGAGACAAGTGTATTACCCAAAGGATTCCGCGCTCACGAAGACCTCGTGAGCGTTTTGGTGATTGGGTCTATCCAAATCGCCCTAGCCTTTATGGAGGAGACAGGCAGTTCAAAACAAGTGGGTCTACAAGGTCAAACTCACATCTGATGGACACATAGCTCGCTACAAGGCACGCCTTGTTGCCAAAGGCTTCTCTCAACGAGAAGGCCTTGACTACTCCGACTACATTTTCTCCAGTGGTCAAATTTGATTCCATCCGCACTATCCTATCTATTGCTGCAGAAGATAATATGGAGATCACCCAGTTTGACGTTGAAACGGCATTCCTCTATGGCGAAATTGATGAGGAGATCTACATGGTTCAGTCAGAGGGCTTCATCGACTTGAACCAGCCAACGAAAGTTTGCCGCTTGAAGAAAGCTCTCTATGGGTTGAAGTAGAGCTCTCGCATATGGAATATGACTTTCAATAACTTTCTTGTTCGGTACAACTTTCTACCCACCAAAGCTGATCCTTGCGTTTATTTTGGAGCTGGATTGTCCAAGCTTCTCCTTGGAATATTCGCGGATGATGGCATCATTTGCTGCCATGAACGTATCGATCAAGTCATCCATGACATGGGTGGAGCCTTCAAAGTAACTGTTGGTGATTCCGAAGTGTACGTGGGTCTCTATATCAGGCGCGATCGTACCCAAGGTATTCTTCAGATTGATCAAGCACGTTATATTACCACGAAACTTGCAGAATATGGCTACACCAATGCTGTTCCGCTCACCATTCTTGTAGATCCGCACACTCAGTTGGACTTCATCTCCTTCGCCGACGAGCTACCGGATCCATCTTTCCCGTATGGAGAAATTGTGGGCAACCTACACTTCGCTAGCCAAGGTACGAGATTGGACATTACTTTTGCCATCAGTCATGCATCAAATTTTACTCGGAATCCGAAGCGGAGTCACGTTGGAGGTGTCAAACGAATCCTACGCTATCTTCGAGGCACACCTAATCTGCGTATCACCTATAGCACACTGCTACGCCCAACATCCTGGAGGCTTACTGCGACGCGGATTTCGCATCTGATCTCGATGATCGGAAATCTAGATCCGGCTTTGTTATCATGCTCAATGGTGGACCTGTTGCTTGGGGGAGTCGTAAACAGGGCGGCACAGCAAGTTCCACTACCTAGGCAGAGTATGTGGCCGCTAATCTGGCTACACAAGAAATTCTTTGGCTTTGGCAACTCATGGAAGACTTGACGTATCCTCAGATCCCGGCCACCATTCTGAGAAGCGACAACCAAGCCGCTATTCGACTTGTGAGGAATCCCGAATTCCATAAGCGTACCAAGCATGTCGATGTAAAATACCACATCATACGCGAGCATTACCAGAACAATCTTATCAACGTCATCTACGTCCCAACTGCTGACAACGTGGCTGACATTCTTACGAAGGCGTTGCCTCGTGCTGCTTTCCAACGCTTACTTGGCCTCATGAACATCAGTGAAACAACCTCTTCGCGAGTAGTTGAGTCGCATCACAGTTAGCCAGTCCCGAGTGGGAGTATTGGAGTTACCCATTTCGGAATCACTCAATGTGAGTACGGTACTGGCTAACTGTAACAGCCAAGATTACATCATTAGCTCCTTTGGTATTCAAGAGAAACAAGAAGATGTTCCCTCCAATTTTAGCCGCTTCACGTAGTCCAGCATAGTATAAATCAAGCAAACAATCCTGTAGCGATTATCCTTTTGAATACTATCTGTGAAACGGCTTTGTTATTAATTGCTCAAGATTCTATGTAGTGCTCTTCTACCAAGGCTATGTTCTCGTCTTTCTTCTACCGAGGCTTCTGCTTCGAGGCTTCTATTCTGTTTCTTTTCTCTTCAACCGAGGTTTTGTTTTCGTCTTTTCTTGTTTCTATATCGAAGCTCGTAGTCTCTTCTCTGTTTTCTTAAATGTTTCTAAAGATATTCTGAGCTTCATGTTGCAGAGGTTTACCTGATGATTGAGAGAATGGTGTTTTGTTTTTTCATTCATGACATGATCGATTTTGCATCGGAGGTGATCATGCTTGTTTTTAGGGGTGCAAATGAAGAAATGGTGTGAGTGGGGATGTGCAGATGAGCGTGGGGTTGCTTGTGGTGTCTGTTGATAACAACCTCTCATCTAAATAAATAAGAACACCTTGTGCGGTTGGCGTTGGCGTGAATAAAACGCCCGTTCGATCTACCCTTGTGTTGATATGCACAGAGGACATAACAACACTCACTGAGATGTGATACTGTAGTTGGTAATGAGATTTGTTAATTTGTGCTCCAAATTTTTGGCACATGAATCAAAGAACTTTTAAGAATTTTTTTAGCATAATAGTGATTGGGGTTAGTCAAAAAACGTTGTTTTTACAAAAGTTGAAACTTTGGTAGAATATATCTCAAGATTTGTATCGTCAAATTTGATTAACCCTTAAACGTCATATGCTTTCCTGATACCACACCCAAAATCTCTTTTAAACTCCATTTTTAGCATTATTCTATTTTTAATTTGCTTGAGCTCTATTCTAAGAAAGTATAGATCTCTTTAAGGTGCTCAGTTTGGAATTCTAAAAATTCCATTTGGTGTAATGGAGTGTAAGTTATGAGCAAGATTCTTTCAAAAAAAACCCAACCCCTCGGGCTGGGTTTGACGTTTAAGGGTTAAACTTGGAGGGTATACGAATTGGATGGCTTTGAACAAGAAACTATGGTTGGTTTTAATTTGTAGAATCTAGTTTTGGGAAAAAATGAAAATAGTAATATCGGAATATAAAAGGTTGGAGGTTACTAGATAGTTATAAATTTTTTGATTTTTTTTTTTGGCTCAATAGTGAACAAAATTTATGAAAATTAATGTTGAATTTTGTAAGCAAGTATGTTAGTTGTGCACATTTATTTACTAAGGGTCAAGTTTAATTTCTCTATTGCATACTCTATTACGAGAATGTGGAGCATTAAAACTTCTCATATTTTCTACAATGAACTTAAAATTGAATTGAGGGTATAGACACCCAAGTTTATTGGCTTATTGTTTTTACTTCTTATCACAAAATAAGATACTAAATAATGAACAGGGTATTATTTTGGCTTAATTTTGTAGAATATTCTTTTAAAAGACTTTTGGGTTTTAAAGGGCTTGATTGTTTTGGAATCGAAAAAATTTAAAAATCTTATTGGTTGTTGCCTTTCATGACAATGGCATCTTGTATTCAAATATGATACTACAAAATAGAATCATAGGCAATATTCCATACTTGGAATAGGCTCTACATGTAATTTTGAGTACTTTAACAACTTTCAAAATTCAAGTGCAACTCTACGCACAAAGACGTACCACTAACACAATGAAAATTATTAACAATCTTTACGGTTGCCAATAGCTAGGGTGTTATTCCATCGCATGTCTTGTGGCAACGGTGATTATGGATTGATAGGACAATGCAAATATTAATCATAGGGGAAATTTGCATGGTTCGTGAAAGTAGGGAGAAAGTGTTTGCAATATGGTTAACATGTTGGTTGTGACAAACATTCAACAAACTCATACTCAATCAACTTGGACCATTGACAATTGAGACGCTCGGCACTAGTCTGCTAGAACATTATTCGCGCGCATGTCTCACTTATTAGAATCACCAAAATCTTGATCATATGCAACAAGTATATACTAGCATGCTTCTAACCTTAAATCTCACCTTTGCACCACACAAAAATCTTGGAATTTAACTTTTTAGCGTGCTTCAGTATTGGTAGTGCAAGTGGAGGTTCAATTTACATGGCGCCCAAAGCCTTGTATATTTTGAAGAACTTACCCCTGGTGTTACCATCCGAGTGAGTTTATCACGCATCGATACCAACATGGCGACAACATTACGGGTGGAACGCACGATGGGAGCTCGGCATCATCATCCTCTACGCCTGCAAGCCTAGATGATTTTTGTCAAGAAGCATCTGATTTCATCATAGCAGCACACATCCGTAGCACCTATAGAGCTAGGACTCAAGAGTATGTAGCTTTCTTTTTTCTCTTCCAACTTGTAGCTATACAAGCAAGAAGGCCGTGATGAGTAGTGTAAATGCTGCTAGTTATTCCATGCATACGTTATTCTCGGTAATCGAATCATATGTTGTTTTTCTTTGTTTGCTAGGTACCACTATTTGTTGTAATGTGAGTCATCGTGTAGTGTCATGAGAATTGCTCACTCTAGTAATGTATACCCATACATTAACACAATAGGCTATATGCAACCGTGTATGTAGTCCTAGGTGGACAACTCCACACCGACAGTTCAAACTCCACTACGAGTAATGATAGCGTAGATTCCCCGCCAAACGTCTTACCCCTACTAAGAGATTAGTACTCGCAACGACAATATAGTGTTTTCTTTTGTTTGTGTATTATGTGTTGTACTGCTCTCCAAGATTAGCGTTTGTATGAGTCAGTGAAAACAAGTCACATTTTCTAAGCTCCATGCATGAACTTTCTGTTTGAGTAAAACTTCAGTTGAGCTTTCTTTGTAACCTTTTATTGAGTAGCTGAGTATGAACCGATCATGAACTACTGCATGTGAAAAAACGTATCTTAAGTCATCTTTCCTTAGGCTAAGTGAATCTTGTTTGTGAAAGAACCTTCCAAACTACTTTCCACATTGTAGGTATGTCCATGTTGTGACCATGGAGACCTTGTTTTGAAATTTCTCATGTATCGTATAATTGCGTACTTTCCTTTAATTGCAATTGAATTCTAATAGTAATATTAAACATTATCATTTTCAATTTACACGGAAAACATCAAAAAGGGAAAAATCTACATCTTTGATTGTTTGTTGAATTTTAAAAATTCACAATTAATGTTCCAAATTAAATAATTGGTATTCAAAATCCAATATATATAATCTTAGAGTATAGTTCGAGCAAAACATCCAAGCTAAGCCTTCAAAATCTTGTAGACCATTTTGCAAATGAAGCAATATCTTGACAAAACGTGGTTGGGTTCCAAATTTATGCTTCACTCAAAGGAAAAAAAGGGAAAAAGGATGGTGAGGCCAATTCTAGTCCGGGCAGTTGAGGACCTGGACGGTCCTATTCCGAGGGGCCGGTGCCACAGCGGACCTCATTCGGGACCTGAAATGGTGGCAAGGACCGTAAAACCTCCGCGCTCTTTTGGCGCAGAACATGCTTCCGAAATTCAAATTTCAAAGCTTCTCTTTAGTCTCCCTCAGCTGTTGTTTACAACGAAATCGTCATCGCGATGGTCGATTAGTGGGTCTATTCATTCCTTTCATTGTGTAGCTGTCGCGAGCAGCTATCAAAAGAAAATTTCCGTGAGTTTTTTGGTGTCTTACAGCAAATTTGGGAGCAATGCTCATCGCCATGGTCGATTAGTGGTGTCTCATTCCCTTTTATCGTGTAGAGGTTTTCTGTATTTTTTTGGTGCTTTAGAGCAAATTTGGGAGCACAATGTTCATCAAAGAGATATGTCTGGAGGGGTTCAAATCTTACGCAACACGGACAACAGTGACGAACTTCGACCCGGTGTTCAATGCCATCACGGGCTACAATGGCTCTGGAAAGTCCAATATCTTGGACTCTATCTGCTTTGTTATGGGCATCACCAATTTGCAGCAGGTTCGGGTGACCAACTTGCAGGAGCTCGTTTATAAGCAAGGGCAAGCTGGTGTTACTAAGGCCACTGTGTCGATTGTGTTCTCGAATGGCGATAAGTCGCGCAGTCCTATTGGGTATGAGGATCACGACGAAATCACTATCACTCGGCAGGTGAGCAGATTTTTTGTTGAAAGGAATGCAACTAAAATAAATTGTTAAGCTCAAGAATTAAGAGGTGTATAATTTTTTGCTCATGTTTGCTGCTCACTGGAATGCGGGACTTTAGGTTAGAGACCTTGTCGATTTACTTGGCTACACGAGCGTTGGAGAACATATACGAAAATGTTGCAATGCATAGACTGATGGTTGGCTGATAGTGTAGCAATCGTGACTTTTCGGACTGTTGTGGTGCGGGGGGCAATTTCGTCTTGTCAGATGAACTCCTGGCGTAGGCATCGTTTCGTATTCATTATGATGATACCGTCTCGTGATGTACAGATTGTGGTTGGCGGTCGTAATAAATACCTTATCAATGGACACCTCGCGCAACCAAGCAAAGTTCAGAATCTTTTTCATTCAGTGCAGTTGAATGTGAATAATCCACATTTTCTTATTATGCAAGGTCGGATCACGAAGGTGCTGAACATGAAGCCTCAGGAGACACTCTCTATGCTGGAAGAAGCGGCGGGGACTCGAATGTATGAAATGAAAAAAGACGGAGCGTTGAAAACACTTGAAAAGAAACAATTGAAGGTGGAGGAGATAGACAATGTTCTGAACCAGGACATTCTGCCTGCCCTTGAGAAGCTTCGTAAAGAGCGTGCTCAGTATATGCAGTGGACGTCTGGTAACGCACAGCTTGAGCATCTGAAACGCTTTTGTATTGCTTATCAGTATACAAGTGCCGAGAAGGTTCGTTCTCCTACCTTTCTAGTCCCCTTCTATGAAGAAGCATTGTCGTTAGTCGTATTCGGAGATTAAGTTGCTGGGAATGGTCGACAATTGAGCATGCAAGTGGCGTGGTACGGAGCAGGTAAAGGACTCTGCACTCTCCGAGATAACGGAGCGCAGGGCAAAGATCACAGAGCTTCAAGAGGAATATTACAAGATTGAAGTTGAAGTTGCAGAAAAGGAAAAAGCAATAGCAGCGATCACCAAAGAAAAAGAAAATCAAATGAGCAGTGATTTTAAAGTCCTTTCAGAAAAGGTGGACAATCTATCCAAGGAGCTTGTGAAAGTCGGGTCGGCTGTGAGTAACCAGAACGACAGTTTAGAGGTTGAGAAAGCAACCGTTGCAAAGGTAACATAAATTTCTTTAGCTACTATTATGAAATGACATTGCAGATACCGATATCGTTCTAGCGTAGCTTTGAGTGAGATATAGCAGATGATGGCTACCAGATCAGAATAACACCATTCTGCTATTAACATTGTTACGAGGCGAGTTGAAGCTGAATGACATAAGAGAAAGAGGCGTTTGGGAATTTTCAAAGATAAAGTTGTAACGCTCCTTTTTGTTGCAACCACAGTCACAGAAGACATTAAATGAGCTGGAGAAAGGTGTGGCCGAAAGAGACGAGGCCGTGCGTCAGTTTGAAGCAGATGCATCTGCTTTCACTCAGAAAGTTGAAAGTTTGACAAAGAGTTTGGCGGAGAGAGAGGCTGACTACCAGGTTCGTGATCAATGAAATGATTCTCCACGTGTTTTTAGTACACTATCTTAGCATGTATCAAAACCCGTGCGGTGTAAGTAGACGCTGTTATGAATGTGAACTGTCCCTTCTCTTCTAATGATAATCACATATAACTGCTAACCCCCACAACTCATTTCATTTCATTGCCAGTTCTATCAAGTCTGGACTTTAGAATGTGTCGTGAACCAAGATGGCTTCAGGATGTCTGATGACAAATATCTTGAGCAGGGTGTACAAGCAGGGAAGAGTGGTGGCGGGGATCAGAAAAGCTTGGCTGACCAGCTTGTCGATGCAAACGCAGCTGTGGGGAGAGTTGCTACTGAGGTGAAGCAGAGTAAGAATAAAATCAAACATCTCGAAAAAGAACTGAAGGAGAAGAAAACCCAGTTATCATCAAAACAAAAAGAGGCTACATCTATTGAGAAGGAGCATGCAATGCGCACAGCCGAGGTCAAGAAGATAACATCAACTTTAGAAAGTCTGGCATTTGATGAATCACGCATGGAGTTACTCGAGAAGGTTTTTTTCGTCCACCACCTCTTATTGCTGTGGCACTTATGCTTCTTACAAGTTGGGAGATTGACGTCTGTCGGGGGATTGACTTCCTTTCGCAATCGTATGGCAGACTCGTGGTGAAGAGATTGAAGCCGTGAGAAAACTAAAGGGCGATGTGAGTACTCTTACTGGAGAGCTAAATGGAGTGCAATTTTCTTACAACAATCCGTCCCGAGACTTTGACCGTTCTAAAGTGAAGGGAGTTGTGGCCCGCCTTCTCAAAGTGAAGGATCCTTCGACAATGACAGCGCTTGAGGTTGAATATTCCCCACCTCTGCTGTGAACTTTAGAAATTTCAATCTCGTAGGGTCAGCAGATACTAGGTATTTTGGTTGTGTCTTTTTTTATGTCCATATTAGATCTCTACTCGTTGAGTTACAGAAGCTGATTAATGTACTGGTCATTCGTAACAGGTTACTGCGGGAGGAAAAATGTTCAACGTAGTTGTGGATTCCGAGCAAACTGGCAAGCTCCTCCTAGAGAAGGGTGGTCTCCAGCGTCGGGTTACTATTATTCCTCTTAACAAGATCCAGGCGTCAGGAGTGCCTGCAAGAGCTCAAGCAGCAGCTACGAAGCTTGTAAGTTTTATAACGATTATGCTTATGATCGAAGACCTCTTCGTCAGTATTGGATAACCTTGTGAGGACCAACCTAGTAAGATGCTCGGTTGAACTTGATGTTCGAAAGCCTTGTACTTGGATCATAAAGTTGAACTCATCGTTCTCATTAGGTACACTTTTCTGTTCTCAGGTGGGAGCTGAAAATGCAAGAACTGCACTGTCTCTTGTGGGTTACGAAGAGGAAATAGAGGTACAGTGAATCACTGAGATCTTGACCAAGATTCTTCATTCCCGACAAATTTGAAGCTTAAAGTTGGTCAGTTCGAGATCTTTCGAAGTCACTGACTGAGTTTATGTTTTTCAGGCTGCCATGTCCTTCGTTTTTGGAAGCACATTTGTGTGCACTGACATGAATACTGCCAAGCAGGTACTACATCTATCAACACATTGTTGTAGTTATTCTCGTCTCATCTGTTCAATTCAAATGGATGGATACGTCTTACTTCTGGCTTGATTGTCGTGCGATTGTTACTCATCACATACTTACTGATTGGGTCCGTTCTAGCTGTCGGAAACTATAACGTCTCTTCTCTCATTCTAGAATGCCTACTTTACCAGGTGGCATTTCATAAAGACGTGATGACAAGGTCCGTCACCCTTGAGGGCGACGTTTTTGAACCAAGAGGTCTATTAACAGGAGGATCCCGCAAGTAAGACCTCGCATTACCGCTTTCTTGAAAATTTGGTTTCTGTATGAGACCACTGTTCTTTCTCCTTCATGCAATCTCCCACTACAATAAGCGTTTACATATTTACCTGCTACAGGGGTGGTGGCGAGCTCCTTAAGCGCCTTCATGCTCTGGCATGCGCTGAGGAGAATCTGGCTCGGCACACACAGAAACTCTCTGACATTGAAAGTGAAGTAAGTGACCGCTGCCGTCAATTTTTTCTGCTGACAGAACTGTATATTTGCTGATGTGCTGAAGCACATCTAGAATGCTGCATCATCACAAGTTGGTCTGACCGTTCTTATGATGCCGGTTGTTGTAGATTGCATCTCTGGCTCCTGTGCAAAAGAAATTTTCTGAGCTTAAATCTCAGTTGGAGCTGAAGACATATGATCTCTCCTTGTTCCAAGGCCGAGCGGAACAAAGCGAGCATCACAAGGTACGTTCTTGCTGTCTATCTCAACGCACAGGTACACCTGCAAAGCATATGTGGGTATTCAGCCAATCTAACTTTTCGGTTTTACCATCCTTGGTTGGGTACCGTGGACAGTTGGCAGAAGTAGTTGCAACCATGACCGCTGAGCTAGAGAATGAACAAGCGGAGTTGGTCAAAAAAGAAGAGGAGCACAACGAGTGCGTGAAAACTGCAGCCACCCTATCAGAAACAATCAGCAATTATGGTCGTGATCGGGAGAGTCGCCTTCTAGCTTTGGAAAAGGAGATCAAGTCACTTAAGAAAGAAGTGGCCTCCGTCTCTAAGGAATTTAAGGTATCTGATCAACAGCCTCTCGTTTATGAATGTCATGTCTATATGCTCTAGAATCTCGATAGCATCTGAGAACTTTTTCAATTTTCAAGTGTGGAAATCATCAATCATGTATATGTTTGAGACCTTTGTCGCTCTTTTGAGATGGTTGTAGAGTCAGGAGGCTGCAAGAGAGAGGTTGATCATAGAGAAAGATCTGGCAGTCGAAGAAATGCAAACTTTGAAATCAGAGATCAGCGCCATGGAAGGCCAGATCAAGACCCTTGAAGAAGCTCTTGGTCGTACCGAAGCTAAGGTAGATGCAATGAGTACTCACAAGTCATCGTGAAAGCGGTAGCTTTGATGTCGTGCAGTGAATAATGCACGGCAATGCAGAGCGGATTTGTATATCTGTTTCTTATAGAGGCTTGTTTGAGCTATGTTTCTTAGTTGTAACTCTCATCCGTTTATGTTAGCCTCTTTACCGAGTAGCTCAGTTGTTTGCAGATTATATTGTTGGTATCGCCAGAATTGCCATTGTGGTCTTACATCCACTTTGTGCCGCAGAGGGATGCTGTTGAATTTGAGTACCGGAAGGCTGATGACGAGCTTAATAAGAACCGAGAAAAACTGAAAGCCTGTGACGAACAAATTAGTGCGCTGGTTAAAGAGTTGGCTGCCCGGAAGCAAGAGCTTACAGATTGCCTTCTCAATCAGAAGAGACTAGATAATGAGGTTTGCTCACTCTTCTCTTTCTATTCCGAAGTTCAAATAGGTATTTGAGTGTCAAAGCTGGTTGATTGGTCAATCAATTGTCGAGCCTAAGCGATGTGCATCAACATGAACAGGTGACTCGCATGGAGAAAGATCAACAAGAAAGCGGCAAGACCGTACAGAAGTTGCTGGAGACGCATCCGTGGATAGCCACTAACAAGCAGCTATTCAACAAACCGGGGACAGACTTTGACTTCTCCACACGCGACTATAATTCTGCTCGCCAGGAGTATGATACTTTACAATCAGAGCAAAAGAAGTAAGTCCCGCATCCTATATCCTCCACTAGTATAATAGCGAGTCGTGGAAGCTTGGATGTCGAATTCACTCTCTTGTTCGTACATTTGCTGTAAAGTTAATATTGCATGGGACCTGATATCCAACAACATTACTTGTTTACTTGAATCCTAAGGTTTGAGCTTGATGATACAGCATTGAGAAGCGAGTGAACAAGAAGGCTGAAGCTATGTTTGTTCAAGCTGAAAAGGACTACATTGAACTCTTGGACAAAAGGAGGATTGTTGAGGTACACTTCTATGGCCTTGATAATATGATGAAGTGTTCGTTGCACTTGCTGATATTTGGTAGTCTTTCCTTTGTGCTCCAAGTACATTTGTAATTCTAAAAAGGTGGACTCAGCTGAAGAAGCAAATGGGTGACCTTGCCAACTTGGGTTCGGCAATGTAAGCCGTTAAATGCGAATTCAGGACAAAACAAATTTTTCCTCGTAACTTTTCTGCACTGATCGTTCAACAATCTTACAGAGCGTTTCAAAGGAGTTATAGTTGACACTTGGAACGGTCTGTGCAGGCGGACAAATCAAAGATTCAGAAAGTTATTCACGAGTTGGACGAAAAGAAGAAAGAGGTGCTAGAGACCACCTGGAAGAGCGTGACGAAGTAAGTTGGTCATTCGATGCATAGTAGTTAACTAGATCAGATCGTTTTAAGTTCAAAAAACTGCATGTACTCTCTTGAAAACCAAAGGCTACGTTACGGAGTACTGCACACAGAGTGCTCGTTATAGATACTGAGGAAGTCTGGCATGTGAAAAGTCTAACGATCAGGGATTGGGGCCTTGTCGCAGGGATTTCGGCAAGATTTTCTCCACTCTGCTACCCGGCACAACGGCAAAACTTGAGCCCCCAGAAAACGGGACGTTTTTGGACGGCCTGGAAGTGAAGGTCGCATTCGGAGGCGTTTGGAAGCAATCGCTTTCAGAGCTTAGTGGTGGCCAGAGATCCTTGCTGGCGCTCTCTTTGGTCCTCGCCTTGCTATTGTTCAAACCAGCTCCACTTTACATTCTGGATGAGGTCAACAACGTCCTTTCTGCTCTTGAGCTTCAAACTTTAATACATATTTCTGCCCTCAGTTCCAATTCCTTAGTTTCGTACCAGATTTTCTTATGCTGTGCAAGATACTCTGCAAAGCTATTGTTTTCGAAACATTGTTAAGCTGACTTTCTGCATGAAATATTACAGGTGGATGCTGCTCTCGATCTGAGTCACACTCAGAACATTGGCAGGATGATCAAAGAGCACTTCCCTCACTCGCAGGTACGTAGGATCATCTTCGATGCGGCTCTTAAAACTGAGATATTTGTACATTGAGAACCATTCTGATGTGCCCTTGTTTTTTTGGTCAGTTCATCGTGGTTTCTTTGAAGGAGGGCATGTTCAACAACGCAAATGTCATCTTTCGGACCAAGTTCGTGGACGGAGTCTCTACTGTCACAAGAACCGTACCAGGTGGACGACAGGCTACTTCTAAAAACCAACGACCCACTCTCGAAGAAACCTCCCAAGGTATGAACTACCTTGATTAAGCCCATGTCTCCTGGAGAGATGAGTCATGACCTGGAACCCCTAGTATAGCATAAGATGTGCATTCATCAATATACCCAGCACCTCCAAATTGTTTTAATAAGAATCGGTTTGTTTATGATTGCAGCGTTCGAGCATTAGGGACATCTTCGTGCGTACATCCAGCAAGTGATGCACGTCCTAAACTCTTGTACAGATAAACTTTGCTGCACTCAGCGTGCACTTTCCAATTACTGTAACATAGTTTGTAATACAAAAGCTTGCCAGAACAAGTTAGGGTACTTTTAGCCAGACTGGGGTGTGGTTTTAGTTGATATTGAATTTAGTTTTAGAATCAAGTAGTGAATCGAAACATTACGATCACTCTCCACTTGTGTTCGGAGAGTAGACCCTAATTAGAAGGTTCAGAACCTTGAACTTCTAGAATAACACGGTCTTGTATACAGTAATCTACTCGGTTTTATTTTTTACTCCATTGATCATTTGTCTTTCTCAACCATATAGAATAATATTGAATGTAATAGGAAGTCTTTTGCATCACCAGCCTTGAATGTACACACATATTCTTCACGAAGTCTGCACTTCGTGCATAATCACTATGCGTAATTGTGCAAGAAATTAGTGTGCTGCTGTTGAGTGGAAGGTCGTGATATTCTCTTCAGCATGATAATGATATGATGTTCACCAATTCATCTCTTTGGATTCTTAATGTATCAAACTCAAAGTGAACGAAACTTGGTATCCTCCACCGTCGATTCCTTGACAATTTTTCACGTCAAAGACTCATGCTAAAAATTCAACCGCGGGGAATTCAGACCTACATCGAAAATCAGAAACATCCAACATATCCAAATATCACCAAATTTGAGTGCCAATGATTGCAACCTCCCACCTCGCTGGCTCGTATCTAAATTGTCAGCTCATATTCAAGTAACCAGCATGGAGCAATCCCGTTACGATGGCAATATCTTAAGTGTCATTTTAACATTCCAAAAGTGCCAATGACAGATTAGTAGCATAATTGGTTAACTTCCGAAAAGGCACCTCTGATGCCATTACGAAGCACACAGCTCATAGCTCATTTTTAAGTTACCAGCATGGAGGCAATCCCGTTAAAATGGCAATATATTAAGTGTCGTCTTAACATGCCAAAATTACCAAATTGTTACATGGGTAGCATGATTAGTTGTGCTTCCAAAACAGCACCTCTAAAGCCATAACAAGGCACACTTTGCTTCTGTGTAATATCATGCCATTACAAAGCAAACGTTGCTTCTGTGTAATAACGTGCCATTACAAAGCACACATTGCTTCTGTGTAATAAAACTATCCTTGTAGAATATCACCCTGTATGATGCCATTACAGAACACAAATTTGTTCTCTGGGAAACTACCCTTTCATTTTCCTGAATTTGAACCCCCTAACTTGTAACTCCCTAAGAGTGCCAATATTGCAGATAATTACCATTGTAACGGGGACGGATTGAGGTTCAATTCAAGATAATCAGACCAGTCCAGAATCTTGATCAAGCTATCACGCTTTTGTAAATTAAAAAAATATGACGGGAGCCCAGATGGTAGCAATCGGAGCCGCACGATGCACAGAACCTCAAATCAGCAATGGCGACAAGCTACTGATCCATCAATCAATACAAGGATTCCATCACTTGGAATTGCTCTTCAAATCTGATGCAACAACAGGGTCATGATCACCGAAATTTTGCTGCTGCTGCGACCTGGCAACGGTGGTCATCAATGTTTCTGCCTTGTGATTCCATTCCTCCTCTAACTGAGCTTTCGCTTCCACATCTATTTGCTCTACAAACTCCACCGCTGCTTGCTCCTGTTGCGGACCACCACCACAACAAACAGTCAATGATGATACACCGTCCTCCCCGAAAGTCAAACTCAAGCACAAACTAAAATGACCTGATGTTGTTTTCATGGAATGCAATAAAGAACGTAGTTACCGCAGCAGTCAAGCTGTCCTTCAATTCCGACATCTGCGCAACAACAAACTGAACCTCCTGAAGCGCTACTTGCTCACGATACTTCTCTTGCGCCAACCTCGCCTCCCGAAGCTTCACAGCCACCAAAAACCCTAATTTGTTAAAGGGAGCTGTAGAGATTTCTACCCGATCTAATGCAAATTCCCATCTGATTGCATGCAATGCAGCACTTTCATTTTGAAACAAGTGTCGGAAGCTTCAATGGCATGAGTATCCCCTGAGATTAAGACTCACAACACCGAAAACCCTAAAGGTTGGGTTTAACAATGCGTACCTTTCTCTAATTGATCTACAGATGAAAAATTCGTCTGATTGCATGCAATTATATGGAAATGCGGCACCTTAACATTGGAGCCTGTGTTGATTAGAGGATCGGCTAAGATTGAGGAAAGTGCTGTAAGGGCTGGGATTACTTGACAGTAGTGTGCATACCTTGGCGACCTGTGCATTGATGGCCATAGTGCGTTGGCGGACGGCCTCATCGGGAGGAAGACCTCGGAGCACACGCACGATTTCTCGAATACGAGTCGCAATCCTGATGATCATATTTTTGAATTGAATTGAAGTGTCCGATTGCAATCCTACCGCTTCATCGCCGATCGCACGATGGAGTCTCCCTCGAATGTTCACACTCAAAGAGGAATACAAGCGAGCAAGCAGGATTCTAGCTCTTACTTTACGTGTGAGCAAGAGAAGTGGTAGATGTTGGAAACATTGGGTTCCGGAGGACAACCCTAATGAAGAAGAATGAGAAGAATTTACCTTCTAGATAGATAGAAACTCAAGTCCCTTTCTAAGGAGCCGGCCTGGATAAAGTGTTTGTTCGTGATGCTAATATCCCGATGGTCACCGGAGAAGGGGAAATTGGAACAATACTACTTCCCCTCTCTAGGGTGGACACTATAATTAAGCTAGTTTCTGGTTAATTACTAGCGCCCTGAATATACTTGACATGGTATCGCCCCAAAGGGCGTTGAGGTATCCATATAACAAGGTCCAAAGACCCTCCACAATAGTTGGGTGGACTATAGTCGTGAGCACCACGCCAACATGGGAAAAAACCCACGACCTCCTCATTGGGGGCTATGAGCCCAAACCACCAAGCCAAGGCCTGTGGTGCCTTAATTTACCTTCTACGTACAGTGGCTGCCAAAACTGAGTAGAGAAAAACATAGTTAACCTTTAGTCATTCATATATTATAATGTGATGCATTTAACATGCAATTAGTTGACGGCTCAATAATACATGCATGTAAAGGATGTGCCTACAAAATTACAAGTTCAGTAGTGCAATATAATCTGGAAAAGATTAGATCAAAGTAAATTAGCTCCAAAACTTACTTATGCTCACACTTGGATTAAGCAATGATGCTACAAATTTGTCATGTATAAGTGGTCTTTTTTTGTGTCTGATTTTTGGAATAGGGTGTTCTTGGCTTTCACCCCATTCAATGCAAATCATGTACGCAAATTGAGCAAAATGGTTTCACTGAGATCTCTCTCTTGCTAGTAGGAAGCAAGTAGAAAAGGCTACTTTAGAGAAGTTGAGGAGGGGTGAGACTACTAGAAATGTTGCTAGAGAGTTAGAGGTATTCCAAAGTTGGGTTGCAAAATTTCGATAGCAACATTTGAGTGAATTGAGTGAGTTCGATAAAAGATTTTGTGGAAGGCTAGAAATATGGAGTGCAGTAGTTGATCGTAGAGCTTGTGCCATAGCGATCACTGTGGGTGGCTTAGAAACTGCACAGAAAGTTGAAATTACTTGAGGGAAGAGCTTCATGTTGGTATAAGCAATAAGTCCTTACCCGTGTCCTCCGAACACGGACATCGAAAAGGTTAGATCGAAATTTATAAAACATGTAAAAAATCTAGACTTAGGTATAAAAAAATACGATGTTGGAGGTTTTTGGTGATGTTGAAATTATGGAACATGCAATCAATATGCAAGGTTTCTTGCTTCTCCGTTCTCCATGTTGTTTAAGACTACAATAAAAAAACCTCCATCTAGAAAGTTGTCCATCTTCATCTCACTAACATCCTTACACCCAAAAAAACCATCATAAAAAATTCTTGGCCCCCATATTAGCCATGCAGTAGTGAAAACTACCAAAACTTTCAAAAAAGGAAAAATAGTCCAAAACTACACCCCTCGCGCTCAAACTCTTGCCCTACCTTCAAAACACCTTTGATTGGGTCAAGATTTTTACGACTAAAACAACACTCTTATTAAAATTCCCCCCCAAAAATAAAGTTGAAATCCAAGGGTAGATGAAGTATACATATCTCGTCAAAGATCATCTATCTTTTCACTTTTTTCATTGCAGAAACATCATATATACCAAAAATGTTCGGATCAAAAATTTTCCAACTATAAAGTTGTTGAATTCATCCTAAGATTGCAATGATGCCAAAAAAATTCATGAAGAAGTATTTACTTGTGGAAGTTTCTATTTTAATCTCAATTTATGGTTTACCAAATGTACACTAGGTCAAACACCGACCTTGAGGCATGCCTGATGTTTGTTTCCTTCCACCGGGAAGTACAAATATAGAGAGAGTTTGAACCTCTATTTACAACAATCCTCTACAAGATACTAATGTAGCTAAGGCTATCTACCTTTAGTCAGAAACATTTCCAAAGGACTATCTCCACCTTTAGAATTGTAGTCATGGCAAGAATATTTTGTGTCCCCCCGTAGAATAGACACAATTTCTGCCATGCTCGGCCGCCTCTCGGGCACATCTTCAATGCAATGAAGGCACATGTTGAGGAACCGTTGCACATCCTTCACTTCCTCATCTCTAACCTCTAGTGTTGGATCAACCAAATCCAATAGCTTATCTTGCAGATGTAGTCTCCACACCTGCACATTAGTATAACCATTTCTCATTGATGCTCATTTAGCGAGATACACATACCTATGAGCACATGGTGAAGAAATGAGTGACATTGGAAATATTGAGTTCAGAGTAACAATCACATTGTTGATTGTACGAAGAGAGCATGGTAATTACTTGATATAATGATTGCTCTAGAAAGGAATGCATTCCAAAGTTAAAAGTTACAGCGTCCTATCATTCTCGTTCTCAAATGTTCATAGACTAGACTCACCTCTATTTATCAATGCCAACTTGATACTATCAATGAGACCAATTTGTGTAAGGGTTGGTTTTGAGAGCTTTTGAATAGACTAAAGGAGTCTACAGAAACCAGTTTGTACAAGGGTTGGTTTTGAGGGCTTTTCAGTAGACCTTCTTTAAGTAGGAGGTCTACCTTCTTAACAAAGCAAAAGTTGACAAGTAACTTATAAAGGCAAGAGATAATTTTATCGAATTCGCCTATTACACTTCCTAAGTAAATCCTTTGTGTAATTAATGAGATTGTTGGCCCTACTAAAATTGTTCAATCCATACATGGCTTATATTTCACAATGAGGTTACAAGACTCTCGCAGAAATGTTGGTAAAAGTATAGTACCCATGTGGTAAGTTGTGCTTGGTCCTTCGAAACATTAATTTGAATGTTGTGCCTTCCACTTACAATCTCCAAGCACAAAACTCCAAAGCTATAAATATCCACTTTTTCGCTCTGTCCATGGCATTGACATTCCGGTGCCACGAATAGGCTGCAACCATTACAACCAACCAAAGGTTACAGCCCTTAGATGCTCATGCTCATGCGGATTCAAAACACATAGTAATTGAATATACAAGAAGTTAACAAGCTAACAGTATTGTAGATTTGATTGTAGATGCTCACATTTTGCTAGCAAGATCCGAAACACAGGTCCCTTCATTTGATAATGGATGAGCCAGGCAAAAATTAGCAATCTTGGCTTCGAGATCACTAGTCAACAAGACATTTCTAGCTCTGATATCTTGGTGGATGACTCTTTGATCTGCCAAATCATGTAAATAATCCAGACCATCAGCAATCCCCAAGTAGATCTTGTGCCTTGCACTCCACGTAGCCAACCGACTCCTCATTTCCTCCTTTTTTGATCCTATTTTGAAACTCAAAACAATGTGACATTCTCTTAGCTTTCTCGTGAAGAGCAAGGGGTACGAGATTTAAGAAGAGGTTTAGTATTTAGGGTTTAGGGTTTAGGGTTCATGAGTGAGCAAAGGTACGTACCAAATAAAACTTGATAGAGAGTGTAACTATTTACAAATTCGTAAACCAGAAGCCTGTGAGATCCGACTCATTGACATTGAGATCTTCTTTTTTGGTGGGCAGCTGCTTGATGGCAACCACTTCTCCACTTGGCAGCAATCCCTGCAGCATTCATTCCTCCTCGATCAGCTAGCTCTCATGCGCCACTTAATTTGAATTCATCCAGTAACTTGAACATCTGATATGAACATGTTTGAAAATGCGGACATCGTGCGAATAACTGGTCATATCGGACCACAAACATCCTTAAACCAGACTGAGGGCTGGTCCCGATCTCATGTTCAATACAAAATCATGAGGTGGTGGTGTGTACAGACTTCCGCACCTTGTAGAGCGCTCCAAACCACAGCTGCCCCAATCGCATGTCTTCGTGAAAGTCGCGTGTGGCAGCGCGTAGCTCACCATAGCTGAATATGGTGGGTTTCACACCAAACCCTTCAAATTCGTCACCAGAACGGAAAAAAGGTATCGAAGTCCTCCGAGTATGCTTTTGAGGTTGTTGCTTTGCTCCTGCAACTTCAGATTGCATACGGTTGAACTCTCCAGATGAACGGCTTCTCACTATCTCCGATGGGGCCTGAAAGTAACCGATGAGCTTGCTGTGCATATCAAAATGTCAAGTTAGTAGAAGATAGTAGTTCGAATATAACAAACCTCTGAAGCTCAGTATATCAAACTCACAAGTCATCAACCATTCTATATTCGATCATCTTGAAAAGAAGAATACGTTGTTTCAGCTCTGTGTAAGTCGAGGTTTCAACTACCTGTAAAACGAGGTTCCAGCTACCTGTAGCCTTGGATTTTGTAGAATTTGCTCAGAACCTCTCTGTGGTGTAAACCTCAGAAAGCGTTCACTATCATCCGGCGTGGTAATTCCCAAACTCATAAGTTTGGCATGGCTCAACATTGTGCAAATACTTGCAAAAGTTGGTCGCCTTTCAGGTTGAAGTTCCCAACAGCCACGAATGATAAACGCCAAATACTCTGGACAAAGTTTCGGAAGAGTTGGTCTCAGATGGTTTTTCACTATCTTTGTATGTAATGTGCGTAATGTGCGTTCATCCTCGTTTGCATATGGCGTTCTCCCGCTGAGTATCTCGGAGCACGTCACTCCAAAACTCCATACATCAGCCATCGGCGGAAACTCTCTGTCTGCAATCCAGCCCTTCTCAAACACCTCTGGCGCTCCATACATCTTTGTACCTGCATTACGGCCTTGCCACTCACTGGTAGACGTATGCTCGTAAGCCTTCGCCAAACCGAAGTCAGCGAGCTTAATCTCCAGGTAGCCTTCATCATAAAAAATTTTCAAAGCTTTGTTCACCCGCCTCACAAGAATATTTCCGGTCTTCAGATTTCTATGAGTCAAATGTTTTTCGTGCATAAATCGCAAAGCTTGGCCCACTTGAAGCATGATATCGATAGCTACAGGAAGTGAAAATGGCATCATAAGCTCTCCCTCACGGGAACTAGAAGCCATTCGTTCCATCCGCCTTTTGATATGTACTGTACACTGAGATCCGTGTCCATCAGCTCCATTAACAGGTTGGATTTTGGAAGAGGTTCAATCTCATGTCCGTCAGTCCTGCATCCATCAGCTTCATGTCGGATTTGATTTTCGGATAGATCATCCCAATACATATGAAGTCGAACGATATTTGGATGATGCAGACTTTTCAATACTTTGGCCTCTCTCTCATCTTTTACGTTCAACCTCTTCAGAGCACATTTAACTCCAAGCCAATTCACACGATGCACAGCTCCACACCCTCCCACTCCTAGCAATGCTCCGTTCTCGTGCGAGACGTGCTTGATCAGCTTCTGTGTAAGACTTGTGTCTGGCGAATGAGCCCCATTGTCAAGTTCGGCCAACCAAGAATGTAGATGGCGAGCGCCGAAGGTACTCCGGACTGTCTTCTGGTAATCCAACCTGGGCTTCTACCAACTTCGAGACTATCTCCTTCCTGTCCTCAACAGCTGCTTTTTGAAGAGCATGATCCTTGCTGCTCAATCTCTTGTATGCTTCTCGGTACTCCCCATCCATGAACTCCAACAAAATCTCCATATAAGCGTGAGATGCCCTCATAACAACAGCATTTGCAATATCTATTGCCAGTCTCCATTGATGAAGGTCTACAATGATTGCTGCGAAATGCTCTTGAATTTCCACTAATGAAAGCCACGATTCCACATTCTTGCAACAACATTCTTCAACCAAAAGTTCCGCCCTTAGAATTACAGAATGCAAATGAAGCCTTGCAATGTGCTGAACATCTTTGCCAGCCTTGAACATGTCATATCTGCTTTCTAAGTAGTTACACAGCTTTGCAAGTTCGTCGGCCAAGATTTTACATTGTGCACGATTCAGCTGTAGCGGTGAAATCATCCACGATGTTCCATTCACGATGTTCTGGATTGTTGAAATGGATTTTCCAGCCATCACAATGGGATCTTTCAGCCATCTCAATGGATCTTTCAGCCATCTCAATGGATCTTTCAGCCATCTTTGTATGTTGTGTTGACATCGTCCCACCTTCCACATGAGTAGCGAGTGATCGGGCAATCTGCATGAGGAAGAGGCAATCATTTTTTGACAGTCCCCGAACCACCGTTTAACAAAGTCCAAAAACCTGTTACTTGCTTTAAGACATTGCACTATGTATACAAAAAGAAAGGATCTGACGAAATAGTAGATTATCTCAAACTGAAGTAGAATTTCACACAGCTTTTATTGTTTCAAGCTCAAGAGAGATTCCTACATTTGCAAGAAACCGAGATTCCTCAACTCAACAAGTTCATATAATTTCATTTCTGTAACCACAATAATACATACTTTCGGAACCACGCAACTGTCATAAACATTGTACGTGAATCGACTAACAGCGGAATAATCAATTCTTCACGAGCATGCTCCTTGAAACTTTGATTGATGATCACTTAAGTCTCGAAAGGCTCTCGCTCACACTGCTCTGTTTCTTGAACAGAGAAAACATCACTTATATCATAACTACGCCTGGAAGGAAGCGACAGTTTCAAAAATTTCTGACCTCTCAATACTTGTTTCAATGGTTCCAAGAGGAATTTCCAAGCAGCAGCTCATAAACTAAGAACCATTTATCAACTCCAGGCACTTCCTTTTTCAAACAGACCACTACCATAAGCTCATTCTCAGTGATAGAAAATACCTCTGTGATGTGAATAGCAACGGATCGCACAACCGACCGAGGGACGGCTCCAAGCTCACAATGAAATGACAGTTATCGTTATTGGACTACTGCATCTTTTTCATGCCACAAGTCACGGGATGCCCTTCCAAAGCGCGAACCATTCAGTTGAATCTACCTTCGTACAGGATTCCCGCTCCTGAAAGACCACCATGTACAATTAAGTCAGTGCTCTCCCCTGCAACAAATCTTCACTGAGATCATGCATATAGGTGGTTTCAAATTAGGAAGAATCTGTAATATAATCCAAAGCAAGTGATATCAAGATTTCCGCACCATCTCAAGGTAACTGGATGCAAGTTTCCGATGCCACTTTAAGCGAAGTCGTCTACGAAACAAAGCTGACTTTGGTTCCGGATACAAACTGATGAAAACATGCCTTTTTAACGACAAAACGATACAAAGAGCGTTCTTGTAGTTACGATCGTTCCTACCGACTTTGCTTGCCTTCACTCGATCTGCACCTCCTATCAAATGATTCACCACGAATTTGTTGATTCAAGCTCTCCCGAGAACATCTCGAAAAGGCTTGATTACAGGGACGCTCCTCAACACAAAGTTCATTCTCCGCTCAACCTCAAGGAAAGGGCTTTGGAGGACTTGTGATAACATACTGTGCCTTACTAGCAATGTACAGTCGTCCCGACAGAAAGCTCTTTATATATGGTACCATTTCCTCATTTCCTCATATGATGTTTATTATTTTTATATCTGTCCGTGTTTTTTTTTTTTTTTTTTTTTTTTTTTTTTCAAAAAACATAAAAGAAGGTAGATAAGTAGGTTGGTAAGTTTGTAGGTTGGTACGTTGGTGGGTAGGAAGGATCGCCGTACAATATTTTATTACTAGTATGACTAGCAATGTACCTGTCGTAGCACAGGAAAGCTCTTTATATGGTACTTTTATAGAATTATCCCGTGTTTACCATTTCCTCATATTATGTTTATTCGTTTTCAAATATAGTAAGGTACCCGTCGTCCCGACGGAGAAGCACTTTATATGGTATTTTGAATAAGTATCTTATGTCTACCATTCCATAATAATTTTATATATGCATGTATTTTTTAATATATATATATATATATATATATATATATATAATTTTAATTTAATTAATTTTAATTTACATAATCCAAAAAACATAAAAGAAGATATGTAGATAGGTTGGTTGGTATGTTTGCAAGATGGTAGGTTGGTAGGTTGGGTAGGAAGGTTTGGTGGGTAGGAAGGTTTGGTAGGTAGGAAGGTCTGGTAGGTAGAAAGGATCGTCGAACAATATTATGTTATAGAAGTAGATTCCCGTCGTCCCGACGGAAAAGGTCTTTACATGGTACTTTTAAAAAAGTATCCCGTGTCTACCATTTCCTCAAACGGTTTTTTGTCTCCCTTTTTCTCTCTCTTTATTCATATTTTTTTAATACATAAAAGAAGGTAGGCAGGTTGGTAAGTTCGTAGGTTGGTAGGTTGGTACATTGATGGGTACGAAGGATTGCCAAACAGTATTTTACTATAGAAGTAGATTGAAGTAGATTGAATGTCCTCGGCTCCTCGCACATGTTGGCCATGGCCATGGTCCAGCAACTCAGTCCTCCCCTTTTCGTTCTAGCTACCGTGGAAATTACCTAAAAAGTATTAACACCTATATCCGTGCATTTTAGGAATTCACCATACTTGAGGTGGTGGAATGAGTGGCTTCCTATTTTTCAGTGATTAGCATATAGAAAAGACGAGCCTTCCCTAAGTAACTATAAGCACTTCCGATAATTTTAGAAGTGACTAATACAGGTTAACGCCCTACCGCATGTGCACATGGGGTAAATTAAGAGTAATTCTAGGGTGATCAATCTTCATTAAAGCAAGATTCTGACATGCACGCTTACGAGGTAGTGCTTGCCTTTAGGTGTTTATACCTTAGTAACTCTTTAACGCCAAGGAGGCCCATTTTGGGTCAATTGACGTGCTTCATTGATTCAATTTTCATCATACATGACTCAAACTAACCTTTAAGGTACTTTGAACAAGTGTGCTCAAATTATAAATGAACAGTCCTCCAACAATCAGTTCTAATTTGGAGTTGTAGAATTGTTTGAATTGCTAAGAATGCACTACAAAGTATAGAAAACAATGAGTATCATACAATGTACTTATGTACTATGTAGTATTTCATACACATGAAAAAAATTAAATTAAGTTGAATATTATGGACAACTTTGTTGATACTTCACAAGTTTCACTACCAATATTACGACAACTTTGAATATTATGCTCTTTTCCATCGACCGTTGGATGATTGAGCAATCAGTTCCAGTAAGTTGAAATCATGGTCTAATTTATATTTGTAATCGCAAAGCATGAAAGGGCTAAACATCTCCATGTCAAAATATGACTTTTTTGGATGCAAGGTTGAATTATTTTTTAACCCTTAAGCGGGCCGAATGTCGAAAATCGACATTCTGGATGACACCAACTTTGGAGAGCCATACCTTCTTCATCCGGACTCCGTTTTGGACGAAATCACTTGGGTTGGGTCCCAAATCAAGTTTAGTTCATGTCATAAAAATCTCAGACCCACACAATGAAGTATGAATTAATGGCATGCATTTCAGTGACAGCAGCCTAGTTTTAGACATTTTTTCCTTTGTAAAATTTAGGGCAGTTTTCACCATTGCAGGGCCATAATTTGCACAAAGAAATTTTTCTCATGGTTTTTTTTTGTTCAAGGATGCTACTGAGATGAAGGTGAACAACATTCTAATTGGTGACTTTTTTATTGCAATAAGTCTAATGGTAGCATTTTCACTTTAAAGTGAAAATGATGAAATTATGTGATCATTTTTGAGTATTAATACATTATGATCTCGCAATCTATGAAGCCTCATGACTCAAAATTTGACCCACATGATGTTCAATATGTCTACAACAAGATTGTACGGTTGAGATTTGGATAACACACTTTTACCTCCACCTATGACAATGCTTTTGAGGATGTGTTCATTTTACTACAAATGAGTCAAACCATTTAGGGGTTAAAGAGTCGTAAGTTCTTCATACATACTTTTCTTCATACATTTGTTTTTGATTAAATTTGTTGAAATGGAGCTTAACCCCTAGATGTCCTTGGGGTCTTTTTAGCAATAAATAGCTTTTCAAAAAAAGTGACAAAGATGAAAAATGAAGCAAACAATCTCAATCCCAATCATACAAAATTGTAACAAGACCTGTTGTGGGTCATAAGAGTGTGCAAGAATTTGTTGTGAGTTGTTTTCAAGTGACCGGCGCAATTTCAAACTTGAATGCAATCGAACTCTTGTGGGCAATTTTAAAATGCCAACTAAACCAATATGAGAGACCTCCCAAAGGAATGTAAGAATTGTTAGAGCGTGTCAAGGATTGTTGGGTTTTAATTACCACCAATGAGTGTCAAAACTTGTATAGGAGCATGCCTGAGCACATTGTAGCTGCTATAGCTGCTAAGGGGTAGCTTAACAAATATTTAGCTTTATTCCAGCTTGTGTGAGCAAAACTAAGTTTTAGATTGAATTTTATTTTAATTTTGTTTGTACCTACATACTTGTGTGTAATAGGCCTTAATTCCATGGCAGTACGACTAATTGCAATAGAAATCCTATCCAATTCATGGTTTCATTTTTGAATGCATTCAATTTTTCTTACATTGGTTGTTGAATTTCAATATGATGTGTGTGTACTCAGTTTTGGCAAGTCACCGTAGCTCCTCAAGAACCATGTACGTTCTATTTCAGCTTTTTAACCCTTAAACGCCCATAGGGTCTAAAACGGGCAGCCCAAAATTGGATCAGAGCATCTTCTGGACTTGGGCATCATGAATAGTGCACTTTTTGAACTTGGGCATCATGAATAGACCAATCAATAATGAGCGTGCAACCTCCTACAAGGTTATGTACAACCCCAACCTACCTACCACAATCCTTTCAAAGCACAATATCATTCATACAAATTGTGATTTGAATTGTGAAAATTCACTTTTAGAATGCATCAGAAGAAGGTGACCAGTTTGACATCAAAATATAAGTGAAATGTTGAGTACAGTGAGAGCTACAGGGAAGATTTTGTTGGATTCATGCCCCTCGGGCTTGCTTGGGCGTTTAAGGGTCAAGTGTAGAAACATCATGTAGATCCAATACTAGAATCATTCATATTAGAAATCATTCAACAAGAAAGAGGTCGATTGTAAAGATTCAACACTTGTAGTCATGAAAACAATGGCATCAACAAAAGTCACAATTTAAGGGTGCCCCATAATTTGGGATTGAGAGAGCATCTACAACAGGCCTAGATATGCATGCAGAGTACAATAAGCTGTCCGTTACCCCCAAATCCACATCGAGACGCCACCGAGTGTCGGTACTTAAGGCGGAGAAGTGAGCGTCTTGCTGTCCGGCAAGCCTCCGGATCCATGTCTGCAGCAACTCAATGGAAAAGTCATCACTCGGCTACTACAGTACCATTAATCGGCTCTCGTGGGTTGAATACGGACAGCTTAACCATGAGTACGCGTCAAGCTTCCGATTGAGTACACAGTTCGCCTTCAGGCCGGGGCACTACAAAAGTTGCATGTTGCATCTTATAATGTTTGCCGCGAGTACATGTTACTGTTGAGGGAAGAAGCTACTATGTACCTCCTCCGGGTGATGAAGGGGTCCGAAGAGGGCAAGATTTTTTGCTATTGCACTTTGGTTCTTGGATACTTTACACCAGGAATCAATGAAACGTTCTACTTTGCATGACTATTCATAGAAAGTTTAGAAATCTGAATGATTCTGTAAGTGCTGTCAAGTTCGGAAGGACCAAGTGAACTACACCACACGTTATTGTTGTTTTATACTGTACGTACAAATCGGAAAGCAAATTGGTCAGTAGGGCCGGGCTGGTAGAAATCAACCAGAATGTGGTTCGAAGCAGTTGAAGAAGCTTCTCCACCCACTAAAAAATTGTTTGCAGTTAAACTGATTTGTATCTGTTTTTGTTTCATGAAGCACGATGCAATCTGTACACTCTTTTGATGGGCTTTGAATGGGCTAGAATTGATCTCGATGCATTTGCTCTATTGATCGATGCCTGGCTTCTAACATACGACAAAAGGTGATGTGGTTTAGATGGTCCTTACTCTGTACAAACTATTACTAATTGTACGATAAACTAATACTAACCGCGGGCTTGCAGGGAGTTAGAATGCATGATTTGCCGTTCAAACCTGGGCAACATGGCATTCACCTTGCACTCCCATAGCTTCTTCACAATGTAATCGAAGGAGGGACGTTCCTCAGCCTTAGTATCCCAACAATGACTGATGAGATCGCGCAATGATTCCGGGCACCAGGTATTCTCCAAGTTAGGACGAAAGCCTTTCATGATCTTGGCATGGAGAACTTCGCCATGGCTTGGCTCGTCTGCAAACGGCACTTTTCCGGTCCAAATCTCGTAGCATAGCATGCCGAACGAGTACACATCGGCAGGCCACTTGTAGCTGGAGTCTCCTTCGACGAGGTAAACCTCCGGTGCTCGATAGCCCGTAGTTCCCACCTTTTCCGACTTTAAGTTCGAGTCCCAGTGTGGCCTGCACTTGGCCAGCCCGAAGTCTGCGAGTTTCGCTACGTAGTTCTCTTGCGTGTGAGGCAGGACCGCCGACACTGGGTACCGCATCAAGCTCGTGTTTGCGGAATCTGAAGAAGTATTCAGTTTTAGTGGCTTGCAGATGTTCACCAGGATGTTCTTCGCTTTCAAGTCGCGGTGTAGTACGTTGTGCATTCGCAGGTACACCATCGCCTGCGCCACTTGCCACATGAGGTCGATCGCCACCATTGGTACGAACGGGTTGGAACCTTCGGGCAGCACTTTGAGACGGGCGTCCATGATGCAGCGAAGATCATGGTCCATCACCTCCATTACCAACAACCCTGGCAGTGACCGAGCGAACACATGCATCGTTAGTCTGTGAGCGAGATGATCATAAACTGGAGGTAGTTCATAGTGGAGTTGTGCTTGCCTGTGTCATGTTGGTGGGGATCTTCGATATAGCCGTATCCGATGAGGGTGACGACATTCGGGTGCTGCACAAGACCGAGAATGGCGGCCTCTTCTTCGAACTTCGCGCGGCTCGGGCACTTGACGCTCTTCACGGCGACGCGTACGCCATTCCAGATATGGGTCGCCACCATGCCTGAGCTTCCGATGTCCAGAAACTTCTCGTAATTCAAGCTCTTTGGGTCCATCTTCGTGTACGAGTACGGTAGAAAGTTCGCGCCTTCCACCGGCGTTGGCCCCGACAGCTTCTTCCGCAAGTAATCCGCAATTTCGTGCTCGGAGGAGATTCGATTATAGAATCGTTTCTTCGCCTTCTCGGACACCACCAACTTCTCGAGTTTTTCGATGAGGCTGTTCAAATCTTCCTCTTCCAGTTGACTCGTGTCTTGAACTGGGGTAGTACTGCTCGCCTTACCGTGGATTTGTAACACCATCCTCACTTCCTGCTCGGACCACTTGAACGAGGCATCCTTGACAGTGTAAGTGCCTTCTGAGACGAGCTTGCTCAAAGCGTGGAACGCGAGCTCGGCCAAGTCCATTCGCCACGCGCAGTTCCGAACGGCGACGGTGAATTCCGAATCTCTCGCTTTGCGCTTATCGGGCCGCACATCCGCGAGCTCCACTGCCGTCACGTGCCAGTCCGGGCTTCCACACTTTCTCAGGAGCTCGGTTACCATCTGGAAATGTCGTGCGAGTCCTACCAGTGACTCAAAACAGAAACTAACGCTGTTGCGTACTGTGCTGCTGATTCCGAGCTCTTGGTTCTGAAGTTGTTTGAGTGTGTCGCGGTACCGTTCCATGCTCTCCTGCGCAACTGGTACTAAGCTCTCCACCACGTACTTGCAGAGAGCCTTGAAAATCACCACGTTCGGAAGGAGCGTCTTGAATCCGTGGACTTGGTCGGTACACAGATCTAGCGCCGCTGTCAAGGACTCCATGTATGCACCCTCCTCGAAATCAGTGTCGGACAGATACACTGGCACTCCATTTCTTTCCCCATCCTCCATTGCTCGCAGCTCCGTGTCCTCCGCAATCTGATCGATGACAACAATCAGTTGAACTCAAAAACATCATTCAATAGTGATCAATGATCGACAACCCTTACTTAGAAGTAAGATTCATCGACAGTGATCGATCCTATGGGTTCAACAACATCGAAGGTAACTGGTCAAAGTCTAGTGCATAGCAATTGATAGATTACAGTACCTGAGAGTTGGAATCTAGCAGGTGGGGCGGATCGGAGCTTGACTGATCCGAGAGGGCTTCTGATAAGAGGGCAGCTTGATAATCAAATATCATAGGAATGAGTTTCACGCGATCTGCCGACGCCAGGAGTGTTCTGCTATTCGGCTCCTCTCGACTCCGCTTCTCCTCGAGTTCCCGCAAGAGCGCTTCATACTCCTCGATCCTGGAGCGGACTGAATCGTCGATCGTCATATTAGCCGTTTTCAGATCCTCGATGTAGTCTGTTAACATCCGGATCGCCATCTTCAAGTAGTAGAACCCGAGGGTTGATTTTCGGAAGTCATGGCTCGATTCGTGCTCAAGTCTAAAACTGCGGGACGACTCGCCCACAACACTACTGTTGCTGTTCTCACTTCTTCCCATCATTGTAGCCGTTTGAAGAAATCGGGGTTTATGGTGCTTTGTTGCGGAAATTAGATCCTCTAGAGATTGATCGATGGTCTAGTGAATACTCTGGATGATGCAAACGTAACGACGACAATCCTTACTGGTACTTCTAAACACTACCTGCAAGAAACCTCCGTCCAAAAGCTTCGGGGGATTTTCTAACTGTTGTCAGTTTGTGAGCCGCTATACCACTTCTAGTCCCCTCTTGACGCGCAGTATATACGATCGATAATCGAATGCGTGATGCGTACTCTACTCGGTCCTACTAACCCAAATTCAAGCAACGTGATCGAGACCAATAGTAGACGATTTAATCTGCTGAGACATCGATTAAGTGATCATCCGCGGAAGCTTCCGATCGAGGTGATCGGAAAAAGCGACTATCGGTACAAACACGATCTGTGGACAAGCATTTTTTGATCTAGAGGCTCGCCGTTCGGACAGCAAAACGTTCACTTTTATTGCCGACACTCGGTGACGTCTCGATGTGGGTTTGGAGGTAGCGGTCAGTCGCTTTCTTGAGAGTGGGAGTAGGGTCGTCGTCATACAGACAGTCTACAGGGACATTCGCTATCGGAGGAAGGAAAAATATTAAAGAGGCAAATGTTCATGTTTTTGCTATGTATTTTTGAGTATGGTCAGACATTTTATTTCCGTCGGACATGACAATTTAGACAGACATTATCAAAAGTGTGTCATGTAAAAAAACCCTAAGTAGGAGTAGGAGGGAATGAATTTTAGAACTTAAGAATATGTGCAAAGTAAGGTATGATCTTAGGAGGTCGGGTCATTAAAGTGATGAATGCCCTAGTAGGCATCCTTTACCCTATACTTAAACACCTCCTCCATAAATCTCCTCCAAAAATCTCCTCCATAAATCTCCTCCATAAATTTGGAATTTAGATATAATATTTTTTTTACATAGAAGTCCAAGTCATGATCTCACAAGCAAAGCAAGGACTCTTTTGTTCGATTTTTTTGATCGATTTGATATATTTCACTTGAAGCAGACTCCGTGGGTCACTTAAACAAAGTGATAAAATATTTAAAAAATTTAAAAAAAATGTATGAATATATTAAAAACAAAAAAAATAAGAATTTTAATAAACTGCATCAATAAATAAATCTCATTTGGCTCATTTGACCACGTGCAAGCCCATGAGCATAAAAGAAGGCATCTGTTCCCTTCTTGTTGCCCTCGTTGTAGGGGATTGCTCTATACCATCAGCGCGGATGGTGCGTAGGATGTTTCCAAGCTACAATGTTTCTGCTACTCACAGCACTTTTCGAGCCCATTTCGGCGTAGTTAAATCTCATATTAAGCGATTGCCAGAGACGGAACTGCGTCGAAGAAAATGCTATCAAGACTGATCGATTGAAGAATATCCATCTGAGCAGGATGAGCCAGACCAGATGGACAAACTGTGAAGGACGGAATGTACAGTATGCTTCCAATTAGCAACCCTGCGATGGAACTGGATCTATCTATGATAGTGATCGGAGGTACTAAAACAATGAGCTTATCGACGATGACGATCTCCTTGAAGAAGATTCAACAATTTGGGTAAGATGACTACTAAACCCTAAATCCTACAACTGCTCGCGTGGACGAGCTGAGCTCAGGCAGAAAAGACTCAACAGCTGCACAAACCAACGATCCCAAGTCTGACTAACCGAAGGATGTACTGTACAACGAGCACATCTATGAAGATGGAGCACAAAGGAACAAAGTCATCAGTTACTATAGAATTAGAACCGCTACCTTACAACAGATGGCACCTGAACTAAGCTTAATACTAATCTCAATAGAAAAGGATCCAGCCCCTTCTGTTCTCTAATTTACATGGTCCGACAAGCGTGAGTAACCAACACCACGCTCAAGATCTATAAAGATACAATTGGCTCCTAAGGATTGAGTATGTGCTATGGAAGCTGAATGAGCGCATTGCACCAAAAACTGAATCAGCAAGCACTTTACCTGCTGGGAGACAAGAAAATCAAGGAAAGAGAGACTCAACCACAATCAAGCTTCGACATTGGCAGGAGCCGGCGTTCTCCTGGGTCTGGGATTGAACCTGCCGAATCTCCGAGAGACTTCAGCACTTGTGAGAGTATCCCAGACATGGAGGTTCCCCTTGGAGCCACCGACAGCAAGCAGGAACGGCGAGTCTTTGCAGAAGCTAGCAGCAAAGATAGCGCCGACTTTGGGATTGGTGGAAGCAAGACACGAGGGCTGGTTGCCCGTCAAGTCCCACAGCTTCACCATCTTGTCAGTGGAGGCAGTGGCCAGCAGGTTGGGCGCCACAGTGTTGTATGACAAGCTACACACCGCTTTCTCATGGGCATGGATGGTGAAGAGAGATTTTCCTTGCGAAATATCAATCGTTCCCGAGCGCACGTCGTAGCCTCCAACGGTGCCGTCCTCCAAACTGACGAGGAATGTATGCGAGGTATGTGGATCCCAAGCTATCGATTCAACGTCTGCGGAGACTGACCACCGGATGGCCGGCGCTTGAGGAGCTCGCATGTCTGTCAAGGCTACTGTTCGATCGAAGGAGCCGCTCAGGAGCACCGTTGGCTCCCTTACGTTCCACGCTACTGCTTGCACTTTGTCTGTGTGCACATTCATGGTGTGCTCGCATGTTCCCTTCACTATGTCCCAGATTTTCACCGACTTGTCTGCACTTCCACTTGCAATTACGTTCCGAAACTCACTGTTCCATGAAAGCCCTAACACTGCGTCAGTATGGCTGCCTTCTTTGTACTTCACCTCCTTCGCCTTCGCCTTCGACTTCTTCTTTGATTTCTTCTTTGGGGTAATCTCTTCTTTGGCTCCGCCTAAAACGCTCACAGGCTCCACGGAGTCCACCACGTCGAGGTCCCAGATTTCGATTTCTGGTTGCATAGTTCCCACGGCGACGTAGTTCCCCTTCCCTTCGCCGTTCGGATTGCAATCCAACCAGGAGAGGCACAAAGGAAAAGCCGGCAACATGATGTCGTGGTGAACGTACATATTACTGTCTTCGGGGTCCTCAGTTAGGGTTTCCTCTGTTTCATAAACCCAAACCTCGAGGTGGCTCACGTCGTCTTCGTTTCGAGCTGTGAGAACGATCAAATCCGAGTCCTTGATCGTCATGTCTTCAATTTCCTCCTCCTCGTCATCGTCTTTATCAACAAGGTAAGGGTCATCCTCGTTACTAGAGTAATACGCTGCGCCTAACCCGCCGTTGCCAAAAATCTCGACTCCCTCTTCATCTTCCTCGTCGTAGTGGTCCATGTCGAGCTCCGCTAAGCCATCGGCGAGCGTTTGCTCGTAAGATTTTGGTGCTGGGCGCGACACCGTCGCTCCAAGCGCAGTAGCGGCCGCTACAGCAGTCGCGACGGCAGCAGTGGAATCCTCCTCCTCCTCGATCAATTGCTCATCTTCATCGTCTTCACCTTCACTAGCATCCCCTTCCCGCGCCTCCGCATGCTGCTGCAGAAGCTCCTGAATCTCCTCCTCTGTTGGCGGGTCGGCCACTATCGGCACATTCTTGGCTGCGCCTTTCGGCACCCAGCACACTGCCGCAATCATGATGCCGCAAACAACTACAAAATTTGCAAAAGACGATTGCGACTACGAAATTGGAAGCAACCTTCAAACACGAATGACGCAATCGAAGGTGCTGAGTGATAGACACTGCTGGTTTTGCTGGAAAAGTCCTGGCTCTAGGGTTTAAGGAAATAGGGTTTAAGGGACTACAAGCTCGCTAATACCGGGCCAAGCCTCGAGAGTAAGAGCATCACCACCCACCGCACGGTATAACTTTATGGTGTACCTGGATAAAAAAAGATTTTTTTGGATTTTTTTTTTAAATTCCTATAAGCTTGGTGAGATAGTAACCACATTCGATTCACAGAACTTCGTTTGGATTCATAGATTGTTCGCAATAAGCCTTCAATCAGAAACAAGGCAAGCTTTTTTTAGTGTAAGAAAACCTTACTATATAGGGAAACTGATGAGGTTCCTCATAGGTTATGAGTAGCCTCTTTCCATTTTATCATATAATATGTGATTTTAGTCAATATCAAAATCCAACTACTAATAATAGAAAGTGCATTTTATACTCATTTTCAAAATTCTAGTCTTTTTAATTCATTATAAAACAAACTTATCCTATTTTGAGAAATTCAATCGTGTAGACCTAATTTAGAGTTTGAGGTTTTTATACTATTTTTGAATTGTTACATCATAAAAGTTATGGAATACATATTTTATAGAACATTTAAGTTTTTCTCCAAACCCCTCGATCCTTTAGGGGTGAAAAGTATTCTAGCGTGATGAGTTTCATTGCGTAGATTTTGGTGCACTGACATAATTAACAAAATTTACAGTTGACTTTTGTGATTTAGATTGGAACTAACGTGTTGAAATAATTATGTACTTGACTTATTCTTTAAGATATAACTTTCTCTAAAACTGCATATATTGTGTACATGCATGGTAAGACTAACCCTTAAAGGAGAGAGGCCTGAATTAGGTCGATCTGCTTTAGATAGACGATATGTTGTTTTTACAGAAACTCAAACATTGACTCATGTATTTAAAGATTTGTACGATCAAATTTGATATAAATTGGTGAGTAGACTAATTAGATAGTTACGAACAAGATCCAACAATTGGATTTCTAAAAATCGGATTTAAAAAAACTATATACAAAGATTTCAGGTTGAACCTTCTAGAGCTCACAGTTGAGCTTTTTCTTTAGGGGTTAACTATTTGGTTGAAGAGGGTTCTATTCTCTTTTTTCTTATGTTTTTTTTCACACAAGAGGAAAAGAGCTCAAGGCTAGGATTTGCATTACGTAGTAGAGGTTCCAAACTCACAATTCTAAGGCAATTAAAGTTGCATGAGTATTATGGTACCATCCTCTATCAGTGAAAGATCGTTACTTTTGCACTCAGTGGCAAACATAAGATGGGTAATAGGGACTCATGATTAGGTAGATGAAGACTTGTGCATAATAAATTTATATAAAACTAGATTGAATTTCACATAGTTGACTTGCGAGGGTAAAGAGACCTCATGTTTGAAAACCCAAGAACATGAGCTACCTTCACTAAAATGCATACCATATGGGGTCACACTTTCTTGTATGGGTCTGAAATCTCTAACACACAAACTAGACTTGATTTGGGACCTAACTCAAACGATTTCATCCAAAACGGATTTTGGAGACAAAATCATACGAGATACGAGATGGAAATCATTTGGAATATAAGGACTTATGTAACAAAGACAAAATCATACGTGATAAAAGATTGTTACATGAACATACTAAACACATGAAGACTTGTGTAACTGTGCCCATCTCTCATCTTTTTTTGAAATTAGTAATGGCAAAAGCTAAACTCCAAGATCCTTAGGAACTTTTGCTCTAACTTTTAATTAACATCAAATATAGTTGTACTTTAATTTACACTTTTCAAATCAGCTTCATCTTTACTAAGGATGGTAATATCAAAAACTATTATTAGAATCCACGACTTATAAGATTTTCCCAACTTGCTTAAATATAGAACAAAAAAAAACATTACTTAAATCTTTCAAAACCTAATCAACATCTTTTATCTGATTTTTTTTTATGCACGAAGAGCGCAAGGCTTGCAACACTTACTTTTTGCATCAAGTGATGAGACACTTGTAGCATTAAGTATCAAACCTTTTATTTGACTACCTGCACGTCTTCCACCTTTCACCCTCACCCGGATTGGGCTTACCAAGCAAGGACTGCTCGTGCGGCGGGGAGTCGGTCAACGAATGCATGCCCAACAACTTTACTTTATCTTTCAAGTAGCAACTCACATCAGAGGAATACAATATTGAGTTGCTGAAAGAGAATCAATTTGTTGTTCTCAGCTTGGAGATTTGCACAACTAAGGTAGAGTTTGCTCCTGCAAAGTTTGAGCAAGATGAAGCTTCGATGGTGTGGCGCAGTCGTGGCTATGGTGGTGGTGCTTGCGATCTCGAACATGGGTAAGTGTCAGCTCCTGGGCAAGTTTGATGTGTTGGCAGTTTGATATGAATCGTGTGCATGGATGCATGCTGTTGCAGGTGCGGTGGATGGAGCGGAAGCTTTGTTCGTGTTCGGTGACTCCTACGTCGATACTGGCAATCGGGAGTGGTTGCTCGCACCGTATGGCAGCACTTGGCCTGGATACCCTGCGAATCGATGGTCCGATGGCAAAGTCCAATCCGACTACTTTGGTAAAACCACTCACATTGCTACAATCGAATGTGCATTGAGCTGGCCATAGCCATCTAGCTAGAACTCTAAAATTCCTTTTTTCTGATAGTGCTGGCTTTGCAGCGGAGTTTTTTGAATTGCCGTATCCGAAGCCAGTGGTGCACCTCGCGAACGAGTCCGAAGCGGTGGCAGGTGTGAATTTCGCCCGGTCTGGAGCCGGCGTGACATACGCCTTCGGAGTCACGCCGCTCAAGGACCAAGTGGACGAGATGCAGGCACTTGTGACCAGAGGCGCCCTCACGAAGGAGCATCTCCGGAAGTCGGTAGCTATCATCAACATCGGCGTCAATGACTACGATGCCCGCAACGTAGACGGATCGTTCCGGGTACGTAAGAAATCACCCCTCGCCACTCTCAACATCCTTCATAGCCAGCTCTCATCCTCTTATCCAACCTCTGCAGTACGAATCCGGCAGTCTGGACCCTCCATAGCTACTTCCAACGATTCCGGTAGCCTGGAATCATCTGACCCACAGCTATTTCCCTAGCGATGTCGGCAGAGACCGATCTGACCTATCGATTCCGGCTGAGCTAGTTTCAAGCTTTGCATGATGAGTCTTGGGGTAGGGATCTGACTCCATAGCTGTTTGCATTGTGGGGGGAGCAGGAAACTGATTTGGCGGAGGAGGTGAAGACGTTTGTGAGTTCAGTGGTGGACGGGATAGCGATGACGATAGTGCGGCTGTATGGGATGGGGATGCGGCACATAATAGTGGCCAACTCGCCGTTGATGGAGTGCCTTCCGCTGAGCAGTATGGAGATGGCCTACAAGGCGTGCAGCCCGAATTCCCTAGTCCACAATCAAACTGCGATGCACAATGCGCTGCTGCAGGAGCGCGTGAAGGTTTTGAACGAGAATCTTCGTGATCTGCACGTCGTTATTGTTGACCAGAGCAAAGCCTTCGGGGAGCTGTTCGCACACGGAGAAAAATATGGTAAGTTACTACTCACCATCCTCCTCCTCCTCTTGTTACCTTAGTAGAAGAAGAGAAACTCCAACCGGCTGGTGTGAATAGAGTGTTCATTCGACCTATCCTTGGATGTATGTTGGGAGATCATCACACCAATCATGTTCATTTGACCTATCCTTGGATGTATGTTGGGAGATCATCACACCAATCATGTTCATTTGACCTATCCTTGGATGTATGTTGGGAGATCATCACACCAATGGCGGGACTACTAACCCATCTCGGGGTGAACACTATGATAATTTCTTTTTAACCACTAGTGCCTTATAGATACCTGACATGGTATTCTTCCAAAAGGCTTTGAGGTACCCGTACAAGGAGGTGTAAGAATCCCCCACCATAGTTGGGTGAACTATGGTGGTGAGCACCACGCCGACATGGGGAATAGAACACACGATCTCCTTATCGAGGGCCATGAGCTCTAATCACCAAGCCAAGGCTTGTAGTGCTTTGTTAACTTAGTGAATAGAAGAGGGTTGTCTTCCTTGACATGGGTGAAGTAAGACTTACGCTATTGCATGTAGTTTGCACGTACAGAATTAGAGATAAAATTAGCACTATGTTTATATTTGGTTATTTAGGTCTTCTTTCTTGCATCCTTACAAAGTAGGGACCATCTTTCCTTTCCAATGTTGCTAACTTGATAATCTTGTTACTAGAAGGAAATTGGGTGTTTTACAATTAGGCTCATTTATCACGAACAAATACATTGTTTGAGTATCTCAAATTGTAGCTCATATTTCAATTGGTTGTGGAAAACGATGTTTCTTTTTAGTATTCAATCTATCTTTAGTCTTGTTGAGAGATTGCTTCTTACATACTTAGTGATTTTTATAATAATTCTGCAGGTTTTGAGGATCCGTTGGTGCCATGTTGCCATGGAGAGGATGAAAACTTGTATCAGTTGGTGTGTGGTGCTAATGACACTAATGGGGAACCCATGTACACAAAGTGTGCGAATCCCACTAAGGCGGTGCTCTTTGACATCATTCATCCTACTGATCTTGCTTGGAGGACCATCCTTTACTTGTGGACCACTGTTGATGGGTTCACCTTAGAAGGTCCCAAGCTTCGTACTTGGATTTGGAAGTACAACGTTTAATTGGAAATTGGAAAAAGAGTTGGACAATAGTTCAAAAAAAGAAGGTAGCGGGTTGTATACTTAATATCAAGAAAGTGTATTTGTTGTTTTTTAACAAGTGTTTTTGTTATTGTGTGCATCTATGTCATTCTAAATGACTCCAAGGGTACGTGGTGATTTTTTAAAAGAAATAGGGTAAAAGACAATATTTGGGAAAACCGCTCATGGTCAGATGCGGTTTTTGCCTCTCAATCCAAATCAAATATTGTGTTGATGTAAGAAGGGACTTTCTTATTGAAGATTATTTTCAAGGAATTCATAAGCTTTCAAAAAATATGAATCTGCACATTGTTTATATGTTTGTTGAAGAACAATGTTTTTTTGTTAATGAATTTATTCAACCATTTCCTATGAAATTTATGCAATATGAGCATTAGTGCATAAAGAACATAAGTAATACTTATAATTACTACACTCAAATAGGAAATTATTAAAACAGGTACTGAACAAGTTTCAAGTAGGACTTTAACCCCTAAAGGCCCAAGCGTTTTTGCAACCTCCAATCTCAAAATCTGCGATTTTTGACCACATTGTGGAGTTTGGAGTATGGCATAAATTTTTATTGTATTCTGGAACATTCAACCGTAAGATCTTGAACCTAACTTCATCCATGATTACCATGTCAAATCTCAACCGTTGGATCTGCACCATTTGTGAGATCATAACGTTCAAAGTTGATGCAGAAATTTTTTTGTGGCTTGCCCGAAAGACATAGTCTACTTGGTGCAAAGGGAGACTTGGTGATTGTTACCCTAAACATTTTGCTAGTATTTTTTTCCATGTTAGAAATCAAGTTGGCCACACCCATGCAAAATTTTAGACACTCATTCCACTTTTTGGACCTTCATACAATTTTTTTTCTAGAAGGAGGCAAAAAAGTACTCTAAGTGAACAAATTGGGGTTCTAATACAAATCCACCATCAACTTTTTGAATTTTTCAAAAGTGAACGGTGAAAATGTTCCTTTACACAAATCAGAGTCATGGGGAAAAAAATTTGAAAAAAAGTAAAATCTCAATTATTGACAATTTTGGAGAACATAAACACACATATGCAAATTAGTAAATGGACGGGCAACAAAGAAGAATGGGAACCCATTCTCAATCTTACGGGCCCATTGCTGGCAATATGGCAGAGCTATGAATAGCCTACTGCCACCATAAATACTTTGCCTAATATTCTATGTAGATAGCTATGACATGTGTCACTTGCAATAAAGGGAGGGCTTTCTTCCCGTTGCTCCCCACCGTTACTAAGCTCCCTAAGCTCTTTATAAGTTCCCTATAAAAAGATGATCTGACAAAAAGGCCCACGCTTGCAACGACAAAGTGGATTTGACTGGCACCTTGGGGAGCCACATGAGGTGGCAGGAATTTCGTGATCTGGAAAGAGCCGAGCTGGAGGAGCTGGCCCGCCTTGCTGCCGTCCCTGGCCACCACTTGTACCGTGCAGTAGGCGCACTGATTGAAGCCCCCTTTGCGAAGTCGTTCTCCAGGGCACAAAATAGAATTCTCCTAACTGGAGAAAGGACTCCAGGGATTGCCGAACACCTACAAAATCACCAAAATTTATCAATTTACAAGAATTCTAATGTAACTAATAAAAAATAAATTATCCATAAGCATAGTATTATTCATAGTATTATTACTAACTTTTGTATGTGGGGTAAGAAACAAAGCAAAGAATTATTCACAAGCAATATTCAAATTATTGTGGTGTCATTTGTTTGTGGGGTAAGAAATAAAGCAAAGTATTATTCATAACTCAACTACTATTCATATTTGTTTGTGGGATAAAAAACATAGCAAAGTATTATTCACAAGCAAAGTACTATTCATATTATTATTACTAACGTTTGTTTGTGGGGTTCGAAATAAAGCAAAGTATTATTCACAAGGAAAGTACTATTATTCACAAGCAAAGTACTATATGCGCAAAATGTGGGGTAACAAACTTGAGCTTCCTCTTTGTATGCAAAAAGAAATACTTACATTCACTCACATATGGCGTTGGCGTCGTATGGCAATATCTCGTGTGCCACTTCTCAAAGCAACCTCGATTGAGACACATCCATTTGTCTCCACACTTCCGGCGATAATAATGTGGTTCAAATTTTTGGCAAACCACACACCGACGTCGTAATTTTGTATATGTGGGTACACAAATCAATGGCGTGTTCCTTGCTCGAGGAATATCCGCGGGTGTGAATCTCTCATAGGCCACCCTTGAAGAAGGGCTTCACATAAGCCCTTCTTGAATTGAAGGTGTGTCATCGGCGTGCGGTTATATCGATAGTGTTTCACACACTCCAAATAATATATATACATGTTGACAATCGAGACATCCAATAAGAAGAAAAAATACGGTGCCACCACTTGTGGCTCCGTGCTTGGCATGAATAGGATGCTCGGAGTTGATCGGCAACATCTACACCTCGCATGTGAGTTGTATATTCTTTCAAAATCGGGGATGTTAGAATCATTTCACGACTTGCACCATTTCGCCGAGGGACCGTTACTACCTTCTCACATGGGGTTGAATTGGCAAATAATGAGTGGAAATAAGAAGCACGGGCTTCTTATCCTTCCACATAACACATGATATCGTCAAGGGTGTCATGCATTTTCCATAAAGTTGTGCCTTGAGGCACATTTTTGAAAGAATTGGTGTTTTTCAAATCTAAGGAAGACCAACCCGGTTTGCCCTTATTGTCCCACATGCATACATTTCCCGTGATAAAAGAGTTGTGAAAAGTCCAAAACTAGTGAAGTAATTATCCATTGTCACGCAATGGCCTAAGTTCCAAAGGCCATCCACTAACCTCATAACTACATTATGGGCCAATCGAGCATCGCCAAGAACAATATTAGGTTGTTCTATGGGAAGGGGGGCTACAATATTGTCTTTTCCACAATAGATCTCGAAATTCCATACGAACTTTGAAATCGAGCATGCCAAACACCAAACCTTCAAGCCCCACTTTTGAGGCTTCTTAGGCATATATTGACGTATCGGTGAATATGTCCCCTTATAGCGAATCATCATTTCATCAATGGTCAAATATTTTCCAAGAAACCATGCCTTTTTACATTGATCTCTCATAGCATTGACTAACCATCTTGTTTGACCGATTTTGTCATAACCCGGTCCCCTCTAGTTTGTCCTTCCATGTTTGTAAGATGGAGACATCTCCTAATGTCTTGAAATCGGGCCCGTGTAAATATATTTGAAATACTTGGGCATCCAAAGAGGTCATCACGCATCCAATATGTTCTTACATTAGGTTGAACCCTCAACCCCATATATATGGCTAAGGCCATAAATGCTTTGAGGCTCGAAATTGTCATATTCTCCCAAGTAGGACCACCTTTGGTATTTCCATGCTCATCTAAAGGAGCATTTGCATACCGATTAGTTTCTTGAACAATAGTGGCCAACATGTGTGGAGTCCAAAAGAGGCCAAATAAATCCATAAAACTTGGCATACCACGATGATGACGAGAAGGACCCATGGGTTTCCCCAAAAATGATATCGGCATTGGATTATACATAATACTTGGGTTTCCCCAAGTCTCATTCCTAAATTGCCACCTAATATCCTCTTGTTGATGGGGTAACCCATCGTTACGATTATCTCCATCACTATCGAGGCACTTTCAAAATTGGGTAAGTCCTCACTATCATTCCCACCCAAATCATCCCTCACACCATTGCGTGTCATTCTCCTTCTTATTATATGTTCTTCCTCAACATCATCATCCCACTCCATATTATTATTACCGCCCTCAGTATCATTGCCATAGAATTCTCCAGGCCCAATACCAGTACTTCTCTCCCCAATAAAAATATTTGGCTGCAATGTGAATTGACCAATATTTTCTTCTGAAGTCACAACTACTGGTTGCCCTTGTAGCCCAAGCGTATGGCCTGTAAGGGGAAGGCCAGAAGGCGATGCACCCGCCACAGGAAGGCCCTGGTGCCCGGGTAAGCAGGCGTGCCGGCCGTTGCTGCTGTTCGGCTGGAGATGCCCCGCTGCGCTCGGCGCCGGACCCCAGCTGGCAGCCGACGCGCTTGACTCGCCGACGTGGCCCGACCTCGTGGCCGCGGCGCTGTGCCAGCCCGCAGTCCGCCGGCTTGAGTCCCATACTAGTCGCAACGCCGTTGCATCACCGCAATCTTGGTCGACGCCTAGCTGCAGCGCTGGTCCGTGCATCTCACCACTCCCGCTTGCTTCTTCGGGATCAGGTCCAGCATTGTAGATCTCACCACCTCTCTTCCGTCCTCTTCGGCCAAAGTTTATTGCTGCAAGCAAGACTTCAGGTGGCCAGAGGATATCCTCAAGACTTGCAGCTCTCTCCATACCACTATCATCTTCTCCTTCTTCATTACACAATTCTTCTGAGCTTGGGTAATACGCATGCACTGGAGATTGCGAATTCAAGTACTCGCCGTTGAAGCCAACATCTGTATCAGGGAAGGTCATGAGCTCAACTCCAGGTCCTAGATCTGGCAATTCTTGATGTTGAGGAGGTAATATTGCTTCAGGACTAGATGGTGGGCTTGGAGGAACCGTAGTTGGTTCCGGTTGTGTCTGTAGACGTGAACTCCTTCTCATTGGAATATTGTCCCACTCCATCTGTATTCTCCAAGTTAGACATTACTCATAACTCTCAACTATGAAATTTAGGTACATGTTACACAAGAGATACTCACCTCCTTTGACTTCTTCCATGATCGACGTGGAGGCATTGCTTGTATCGGGCCAAGTAGATTTGACAATATCAAGAAATTCTTGCTCAAAAGCGTGTTGATCAACCCACCCTAGAATATGTGCGGCTTGCCTGTAGAAATGGTGTCGGAAATTATTTGCTTGTGGATTTCTTGGCCAAGCTTTGGACTTCTTACGAACGCGTAAACTGCGCAAATGTTTTTGATCAGCAGTGAAAGGAGGTCATGAATCTGATGTGCTCGAAGGTGTTTGCGTACAGCCCAGGAACGAAGGCGAGCTTCTGGATCGGCAGATGGAGGCGGCAATGTCGAAATAAGAAGTGGCTGCAAGTTTCCGACACTCACAACCGCAGTATTGGGTTCCTGCATATGGTCATATTAGTCAGTTGATGTGATGTCAGTTTACCATGCAAGTTCCACATGCAAACCAAGTTCATGTTCATGTATTCGAACCCGTTGATGTGATCGCTCCTCGATCTGTGCAATCATCTGATCGCTCACTGGCGCATGGGCTGCCGAAGTTGGTGATGATCTGCAGGCTGCCGAACTTGATGCAGCGGCGACCTTGAAGCTGGACGGTCGGAGGCAGCTGCAGTACGCCTCCGAAGGAACTCGTCGACCTCCCTGGCACGTACAGTTCGCCGCCGATTCCTCTCGCTGAAGCTCAACCTCGGCGGCAAGTACAGTTGGACCACGAAGGAGCTGTTCGATCTCCCTGGCCGAAGACTCTACTGCGTAATCACCATTTTCAGTGCTCTGATCATTTTCGGTCCATACTGGCACCTCGATGAATCCTTCTCCTACTGTTGCACTCGCCTCTCTCGAATCGGTAGTTGCTAGTGAAATGATGGCAGCAGTCACAGGAACCCCGTCCAAAGAATTTGCAAAACTAGCCATAATGGATTTTTGTTACTTTTGAAATATGCTTTGGATTTGATGTATGCTGTTTGTTGTTCCCAACATCTTTCCATGAGTTTCTCATTCAAATTCTGAAATTTGAATCGCCCCATGTCAGTGTGTTCTCAGCCGCCAGTTTCACGAAGTTTGTAGTTATGACATGTATTTGGAGGGGCGTCAATCTTTGGCCAGTCCCAAAGCATTCAATTCTGCCGAATGTTGGGTCCTCCAAAACCCTGCTTGGAACCCCTGCCCCTCTGGAGTTTTCTCGAGTGACCCTCGCAACTGCCCCCATTTCCACCTTGTTCCTTAGTGGCCACAACAACAACCCGTTCTGCCCTTTCTCAACTCCAAATCAAAAATTTGCTCTACAAGGCACTAAAATTGGAATCTTACTTTGCAAATTTTACCACACACAATTACTATGTTTCCCGACACACACACCAAATTACAGCCCAAAACACCAAAATTTGACCTCTCATCTAAGGTGCCCAAAACTGCAAAACGCCGATTCGGCTTTCCTGGGCCTTTAGGGGTTAACATCTTATTGTTTCTATTGTATATTTATTGAATGCATATGTATGGTAAACAAGACAATCAAACAACTTGCCTTAGCCCCTAAACGTCCTTGAGGTATTTTGAGCCAAAAAAGTCATTTTTGGAAAAATTTACATAGATAAAAATAATGATTAGATCATGTATCGTTAAATAATGATTAGATCATGTATGATTAGATAATGATTAGATCATGTATGATCTGATAATGATAAAAATAATGATTGAATCATTCAAATCTCAACCGTACAAACTTGTGAAAGACTTGTTGTAGATCATGTGGACCAAAACTTGACTCATGGGACCTTATAAATTGCGAGATCGTAATATTTTAGTGCGCAAAACAAGCTACAAAAAGTATCGTTTTCACTTTGAAGTGAAAATACTATCAACATGAAATTTGCAATAAAAAATCACCAACTAGAAAGTTGTTCATGTTAATTCAAAGACTCCATTGTACCAAAAAAAAATCATCAAAAAAGTATTTTGGCTCAGCTTTGTAGTTGGAAGTAGCCTTGCAATGGTGAAAATTGCGAAACATTTCACAAGAAGAATATAGTCTAAGCCCAGGCACCTTGCACTCAAATCCATGCCTTATATTCAAACATCTTCGATTGGATGAAGGTATACCCTACCAAAACTAGACTATAATTGGAGTCCATTCTAAAAAAATAAAGTTGAAACTTAAGGGTGGATGAAGGAGATATAGTTCCTCAAGAATCATCTGTTTTAAAGCTTTTAGAAACATCATTGCAAATCCAATACCAAAGTTTACCATGTCAAAAATCTTCCAACTACAAAGCTGTTAAATGCATTAAAATATTGTACTTATGTAAAAAAGTTCATGAAAAACTATCTTTGATCTCACATAATTGGCTTGCAATGGTAAGACATGCCAAATGTCTAAAACTCAGAAACAAAAGCTACCTTCACTAAAATGCATGCCATTTACTTATACTTTACTGAATGCGTTTGCAATTTTAACTACACAAACTAGACTTGATTTGTGACCCTACCCAAGTGATATCGTCCAAAGTGGGGTTCGGATGAAGAAGTTATGGCGCCTAAAATTTTCTACCTTCATCCAATATGTAGCTTTTCGACACTAGGGATGTTTAGGGATTGAATAGTATACAATGTCCCTGCTTGTGGAACATATTTCATCTCCGCTCTAAGGGAGAGTGCTAAAACCTAGAGCCGTACCAATAATGGAGTACGAGGCATTTTCGCCAAGAGGAACATAATAGCTTCATACCTCAACAATATCATGTACTCATTGCAAACATCACAGTGCAAAATTAGGGCAGTTTTAGAAATACCAGTGAGACAGCTTTCAAAAATTCATAACAAATTGTAAAAGAGTCAAAAATGATGATTCCACTTTGACTATCCTTCCATTTACTTTCCACTGCACAAAAATCGATTACAGTGTTTGCTTAGGAAGTCTGAAATTTCAGCCATTATTGAGCACTCTTCCTAAAAGAATTTCAGTAAACGGATCTGACGAGGCAAGAAGACGAAGAAGCATTCGAAGGAGGGGCCAGCTGAAGGACCCGGAAGGTTCGGCGAAGAAAGGGATGGACGGAGCCATCGATGAACCAGCCCATAGCAGAGCACAGCCAAACCCAAACCCCCTGCCAATCCCCTGCTGCTGCTGCTCACCTCCCTCGACCTCTCCGCTGCTGCTACTACTCACCCACTTCCGCCATTCCCTCCCCCCCCTCTCTCTCTCTCGCAGCCCAGCATTACCATCAGCATCTGCAGCAGCAGCATCGTCATCTGTGAGCCCCTGCTGCTGCTGCTGCGATGACGATTTCATCGGCCATGGCTTCAGCTCCCTCGCTCCCGCTCTACACCGGCCTCCGCTCCTCCTCCCCCGCGACTCAAGCCCGCCACTACCGCCCCACCGCTTCCTCCTGTATGCGCCCTCCCTTCATTTCATTCATTGCCTCATTGCTACATTCAGTTTCGACGGCATTACTCTGCCGCTATTGTCAGAATGCGAACAATTTGATGAAGACTTCTAGGTTGACGAGTTCCAATGCGGGATGAGTGCTTATTTCGTTGTGCGATGACCTATGGTTGATGTCTTGGATTGATTGCTTGATAGCTACATTCAGTTTCGACGGCATTGTTCTGTGGCGTTTTGGATTTTGTTAGAGTGCGAAGAATTTGGCTCGAGACTGGATGAGCTCATTTCGTAACTCGATGTCTTATTGATAGTTGTAGGTAGAGACGTACATTGGGTTCTGTTTCCTCGATGGCATTGCTCTTTCGCATTTCGGCTTGCGTTCGAATGCGCAGAGTTTGATGCAGACTTCTACGTTGACGGGCTTCGGTACTGGATGAGCTCACTGCGGGCTCATCGTCTTGGATTGACTTATTGGTAGTTGTAGGTTGAGATGTACATTGGGTTCGACGGCATTGTCCTGTGGCGTTGTGACTTTTGTTAGACTGCGAAGAAGTTGATGGAGACTTCTAGGTTGACGGGCTCCTATGCCTGATGAGCTCATCGCGGGGTTACTTCGCTACTCGATGTCTTGGATTGACTTATTGGTAGTTCTAGGTTGAGATGTTCTCTTTCCTCGACCGCGTTGTTATGTGGCATTTTGGCTTGTGTTAGATTGCGATGAATTTAATGGGTTGACGGGTTTCAATGTCGGATGAGCTCATTGCGGGCTTATTCCATTGTGAGATGGGTTCTATTTAATGTATTGGATTGATTGATTGGTAGGTGTAGGTTCAGATTTCCATCGATTGTTGTCCTGTCCCGTTTTGGCGACTTCTAGGTTGATGAGTTTCGATTGTGGAAGAGGTTAACGCAGGCTCGAGATTGCTTCTATACGATGTCTCGGATTGATTCACCGGTAGGTGTAGGTTGTTATGCACATTTGGTACTCTTCTCTCGACGCTAGTGTTCTGTGGCATTTAGAATGCGAAGAGGCCAGTGGAGGCTTCTTGGTGGACGAGCTCCGAGTTTGGATGAGGTCATTGCGGGCTTATTTCGATCGCTTTTACACGATGTCTTTGATTGATTCGTATTTCGCAATACGGGTATTAATCTTTGGTGCGTCTTGAACAAATGACGACGGTGGCGTCATTTGGATTGATCGGTCGGTGGGTTAGGTAGAGCGGGTTGTGCGTTGGGTGTGTGCAGAACTTGTTCAAGAGCATTCGGTTGTCAGTGGGTAACAACTTCAGGTCTCGAAGGGATTCCTTGATTCGTGATATTTTGAGCGCAGCATTTGGATTGAAGGTGCCGTAGGGTGGAGCTAATTCCTTGTTGTGTTGATGTTTGCAGCGAATGGGAAAGTGCGCGGAGTGCGATGTGATGCGACACAAGCGCCGAAGAGAGAAACAGACCCGAAGAAGAGGGTGGTGATCACAGGAATGGGGTTGGTATCCGTCTTCGGAAACGACGTCGACGTGTTCTACGATAAGCTGCTGGCAGGCACGAGCGGCATCGACATCATCGACAGGTTCGACATCTCGCAGTTCCCGACCAAGTTTGCTGGACAGATCCGAGGCTTCTCTGGCAAGGGCTACATCGATGGCAAGAACGACCGTCGCTTGGATGACAGCCTCCGTTACGGTCTCGTCAGTGGCAAGCGCGCCCTCGAAGACGCCGGCCTCGGTGGCGACAATCTCAACCAGGTCCAGCAAAATCCGAGCACCAGCAAACTGACCATGGATTGACTGAGACCTAAATACAATCTGTCACTTATGAACTAACTTCAACCAGGTCCAAGCTCCAAGCTGAGCATTGGATCGATGTGAGCATGAAAAGAAACGCTTATTTGAGTTATGTGGATGTGAGCCAGGTTGACAAACAGAGGGTGGGAGTGCTGGTGGGCACGGGCATGGGAGGGCTCACAGTATTCTCGGACGGAGTGCAAGCGTTGGTGGAGAAAGGTTACAAGAGGATCACGCCGTTTTTCATACCGTACGCGATCACGAACATGGGCTCGGCGCTCATTGCCATAGATCTGGGTCTCATGGGTCCGAACTACTCGATCTCCACGGCCTGTGCCACCGCGAACTACTGCTTCTACGCGGCTGCCAACCACATTCGGCGCGGAGAAGCCGACATCATGATCGCTGGAGGTACCGAGGCTGCCATTCTGCCCATCGGTTTGGGAGGGTTCGTGGCTTGCCGCGCTTTGTCAACTCGTAACGACAGCCCTCAGACTGCTTCCCGGCCTTGGGACAAGGAACGCGAAGGGTTCGTCATGGGCGAGGGCGCTGGTGTCCTGGTACGCCCCTGTAATTGCTATCACCATTACAAGCAATTTTTGACTTCCACTTGCAATGAATGGTAAATATCGTGAATGGTACGTACTCACAAATGAGTACCCTCAAGACCATGACCTTGCATTGTTAGAATATGACTTGGGGATTGATTGGCCATTTTGGCGTGTGAAGGTGATGGAGAGCTTGGAGCACGCGTTGAAGCGAGGAGCACCAATCGTAGCAGAATATTTGGGCGGTGCAGTGACGTGCGATGCGTACCACATGACGGATCCCCGAGCTGACGGCTTGGGTGTATCGACATGTATTGAAAAGAGCTTGATAGATGCCGGCGTTGCTACTGAGGAGGTACGGATGTTGCTTTTTATTAGGATTCGAAAGAGCTTTTTTTCAGTATCAGTATTGATGGTTGCTGTGATGGTTTGACAGGTCAACTACATCAATGCTCATGCTACGTCAACGATTGTTGGTGACTTGGCCGAAGTCAACGCGCTTAAGAAAGTCTTCAAGGACCCATCAGAGGTCAAAATCAATGCCACTAAGGTAATTGGTCTGCTTTCGAGTGGAAACCATACTTTTTTCCGAACCTATAGAGTTCTACGTTCACTGGTGAGTTCTTCATCCTCTAACTTGGTCTGTTGGAATGATATTCTTCAGTCTATGATTGGACACTGCCTTGGAGCTGCTGGAGGTTTGGAAGCGATCGCCACCATCAAAGCTATTCAAACTGGATGGTTGCACCCCTCGATCAACCAATTTGTAAGTGCATACAACCCTAGTGCAAATTTCATGGATCAAAAACTGGTCATACTTCGGGGTTGAATCACTATGAAATAAATGCTTACTCCAGTATTGTGAACACCATAAGATCTCGTCGATTCTTCATACTCACAAGGCTGTGATGATTGCTGTTGTGCAGAACCCGGAGGAGTCGGTGACATTCGACACAGTGCCAAACGTGAAGAAGGAGCATGAAGTCAACGTTGGTATGTTCACAGCCTTTGTTGCAGTTTTCATTGACATGGGAGTGGTAAAGCTCTTGTTAGTAAAGGTGGAGGACGACGATGTGATTTAGCACAGGATGTTTTCTGCACTTTTTGAGCATGTTTCAACTTTTCTAATGGAGTTGGTGGTGTCGTGTGTGGTTTGGCAGCGATCTCAAATTCATTTGGGTTTGGGGGCCACAACTCGTGCGTTGTGTTCGCTCCTTACAGGGCGTGACTACAGAGGAATCATAAAGGTTTTGAGCGACCAATTTTTCCTGTAATTTCGGGTTAACATTTTATGATTATAGGTTCATTCATGTCATGTATCAGTATGAAGGAGGTGTAATGGAGCAAAATCAAAGCTGCAGGTTCATTTCGGCATGCACTCCAAGAGCTTTTGGAACTTGTATTTGGGATCGTTTCATATCTTCGTAAGTAGGTTGAGTATTTCTTTGTATTGGTCATGTCACATTTCTGGTTGCGCATTCTTGACAGTTGGAATAGCCTCTGTCGTTTCTAATTTGCTCTTCTTTTATAGTCGAATAATTTGCTTTTATATTATCACGTTTTATATAGTGCCTGAAGCGCCAATTATTTAGTCGAAAGTCTGGTTAAAACAGTTGATGGAAGTGCCAGGTATAACATGAGTGGCTATGACGTGATGGGAAATTCAATTTGAACACTATTGGAGATGCACCCATCTCTCATCAAACCAACTTGGATGTGATGTCACCTTCTGCACCTTTTTACAGTTCTTGTGCAGAATGTTTGTATGATCACATGTCCGCGCTATGTTGATGTGATTGTGTTTTATGTGTCACCCCTATACTAGTAATAGTTGAGTGCTTATTATATTTCTTAAAATGTGACTTTTTGTATAACCAAGAAAACTGAAACATGTGATCCATAAGAATAAAAGAGAGCGAATGTAACTTTCTAAATAACTACCAAGATGGCAGTGTATGAAGGCACTTGAGTTGTTCAGAAAAGACTGAAGAATGTGATGAGAATGCAAAAGTATGATATAGCCCGTGTATGGAACACGGTAAAGTACTACCTCTGTCTCATTCCAATTGTCCAGAAGGGTTTTTCAAATCTACTTCGAACATACTGGGGAACCTACTGTAATTGAGAATGGGAGTACTGTTTACACCTCTTAGCTAAATGTAGGACTAGTATAGATTATCACAAATTGATGTGTATAAATCATTCCTTCAGAAATCAATATGTATAAAATTGTGACAAAATTTCAATCCTCAATTTTCACTTCTTTGATCAAGAAAGGTCACTAAACCAAAAGTAAGAAAATACTACTGTAGTTTGCAAGTTTCGATGTTAGTAATAATTTCTTCAACCCACTTGAGTCTGTACTCTGATCTGCATACTAAACTGTAAAAATATTAAAAAAAACCTGCATGAATGTATCCACCACAAAGCATAAATGCATGGTAAATGTTTTGCATCGAACATATTGCACAAGCTGCAGGATTTAAAAACAGTAGCGAAGCGAACCGGATTCGGGTCAGAGAAACAATATGTTCGATGCAAAATATGTGCAATATGTGCAATATGTTCGATATGTGCAATATGTTCGATGCAATATGTGCAATATGTGCAATATGTGCAAACATGTTTTGCATCGAACATATTGCACAAGCTGCAGGATTGAAAAACAGAGCAGACAGGATGCTTCGAAGTGGGAATAAGTCCAAATGCACCCTGATACACTTTGCACAGGCAACGAAAACGATTTGCAATAACATGTGTTATGATGGAATACAAGCTTCAAGCCCAAGCAACCCTGAGGGAGCTTTTCATTGAACAAGAGCCACTGCAAAGTTCGCTAAAGAAGAATCCTACACTGCATTGATCGAAGGCTTGTGTGTCTACTTACAAGATGAGCAGCCTCTGCAGGTGATGAGATTCCAGTAGCGAAGCTAACCGGATTCAGGTCAGAGAAGGTTTGTTGATAATTACAGATTATGAGGGTTTCTTGGAGGAGCTGAAACCCTCGAATCCCATCAAGGCAGCAATATCAGCATCAGCGCCATCGCCGATGAATTCTTCCTTCACATCTTTTTCTCTCTTCTTCTCCTTCTTCTTCTCTCGTTTACTCCTCTTCCGCTCCTCTTCTTCTTCTCTCTGTTTCTCTATCCTGCTATCGAAATCCTGCTCCGTAAAACTCCCGCCCGTCTTCTTCCGCTTCAAGGACTCAAACCGCTCCTGCACTTGCTGCAACGACGCCCGTTCCACGCGCATGGACATGCCTAGCGCCCGCTGATGCTTCTTCCCATTGATATGATCCAAATAATTTGCGGAGTCTTTCACTACACACTCACAAACGCTGCAAAAGTATCCCGCCTGCTGGCTCAAAGGCGCCACGGGCGTCACTACCTGCGTCTTCCCGAGACGGGAAGTCAAATCGACCTCGTAATCGCGGTTCTTCAGCGGCTTCCGCTGCACGGGCGGCCCCCGCGGCTTCCGATGCCGCCCTGATGACTCCTCCTCCTCTTCCTCCTCTCTCTCTCGAGCCCGTTGCGCGAACTCCTCCTTGTCCCATTTCCGACGAGCCGTGTTGTCCACCCCTGTGGCCATCTCTCCCCCTCTCCTCTGTCTCCAGCAATTCGCCACTCAATCTCACTCTCGCTCGATATAAACAATTGCAAAACCCTTACGATGAAGACATTTCTTGACCAATTCGAAACAGAACTAGCTTTTTACTGCATCAGGCGTCATACTTGAACTGAACGTATTGAAATTCGCAGCAACAAAATTGAAACGAGCTGCGAAACAGGGTCGAATGATTGGAGCACTAAAACCCTAACCCTAATATTAGGCCGAGGGAGGGAGGGCTCACAGAGGGCTTTCTGCAGAGGGCTCCGCTAGGCTCATCAGCAAGTCGAGCGACATGGTCATCCTGCGTGGATATGTAATAATAACTTATATGTTATTATTGAAAGTACCAAAGTAAAATAATAATTATTATTAAAAGTAACAAATAAATAATTTATATGTTATCATTGAAAGTAAAAATAAATTTTAAAAAAATGTATTATTATCAAAAGTAAAAAATAAATAAATTATATGTTATTATTTAAAGTCAAAAAATAATAATTCATATGTTATTACTAAAAGTAAAATAATGTTATCATTTAAAGTAAAATAATAATAATTATTTATATGTTATTATCAAAAGTAAAAAATAAATAAATTTTATCTTATTATTTAAAGTTAAAAAATAATAATTTATATGTTATTACCAAAAGTAAAATAATGTTATTATCAAAAGTAAAATAATAATAATAATTTATATGTTATTATCAAAAGTAAATTAATAATAATAATTTATATGTTATTATCAAAAGTAAAAAAGTCATAACAATTTAATTATTCCACCACAAAGTATACTTTTGGTTCAAAATAATCAATATATGGAATCAAAACAAGTTATTGCAAAAGTTATCATGATGTCGTTATATTTGCGACATCTATTCGATGGGTACATAGAGCTGTTGTTTGGTTATCAAGGTTTGCCATAATTTTGCCTTCACCAATAACACATTCATCTAAATAGAAGTCAATTTCTTCTTGTGTGGGTTTCCTATCACATATGATATTTAGGAACTCTAGATACAAAGAGTCTTTGCTATGTCGTACAGATGCCTTCAATTTCTGGTGAATTCCAGTTGACCAGTGTGGAGAAACACAATTCACATATCGTGACCGAATCCTCTGCACGGTGATGACATATGGGAGGCATTTGAGCCATATCTCCCACCAACAACAATAACTTTTTTTCAAATGGATCATTGGATCCATTTAAGCTTTGTTTAACTCTGGAATAAATGACATTTAAAAAACCACTTGTCATCATACTCATCTCGTCAACAATGTACACATCAGCATCTTCTAACCTTTGCAAAGTAACTTTCAGTTTACAGAGACCATACAAGTAGCCACGAACTGGAATTCTGTAATGCGTATGAGCTGCTGTTGCTGTACTTGACAATCGTCTAGCTGTTGCAGCCGTTGTTCCAAAAAGAAGAACTCTTTTTCCCAAGCCCTGCAGGTAGTTTGTAAAGTACCGAATGTAGAAACTCTTTCCACTCCCTAGTGTACCTTCCAAAAAATGGATAATAATAATTTAATTATTCCACCACAAAGTATACTTTTGGTTCAAAATAATCAATATATAGAATTAAAACAAGTTATTGCGGAAGTTCGTGCTAAAATATCTCCTTCTAAAAAAAAAGTTCAAAAATATATTGATTCGAATTTATCTGGAGAAATGCATTGGAATACAAAAGTACAAAAGTCGATCGGCACCGCTGTGCCAACATACCCAAACACTAGATTAATAAAAAGTAATTCACCATTTGTCACCATCCTTCAACTACAACTTACTCCATCCCATGACTCCACCCTTTTTACATTTTCTTCCATTTATTCACTTTCATTCTTTTACTCTCCCTCCCTTCTTTATAGCCCATTATCCCCTTTTCACCACAAATACAAACTAATTTTTGGATATTCTTTTAGCTTTGATTTCAATTATGTGTAATTCAAGTAACAATTTAACCATACTTCCTAGTCATTTTCTTATTTCAAAATTCCATCAAACGTAATTCAATATCCTTTTTGGTTTTTTATTTGACATCATAATCATCAATCTTATCCTTTTAAATATTTTGTAATAAATTCACAGATTACAACCAAAATTTTGAACATAAAATTAGTCATATTGAACATTTTTGGTCATAATTCTACTATTTTTTTGGTATACTTATTTTCTTATGTATCATTTTTTTTAAGCCTTTAAATTACTGCTACTTTTTTATGTACATAACAAAAAAAAACATTCCATTATATTCTTATTAGGAAAAATTATGAGACTAGTACAAAAAATATCATTCATATTAAGTACTCCAAAATAAATAAAGATGAATATGACTTTCTTCAATTAATCAACATACACAAAACAGTAGTGTATATTTTTCTATCTACTTCAATGCAATATATCAGATTTAAATCCCAATTACACATGCGCTGCAATGTGATTGGAGGCCTTCCAACCTTATATTTATTAGTCCCTAGTTGATTAATCTATGAAGTCTTCGCCCTCTACCAATAACCTAGATCTGTGAGCTAAATTGGATACTGCTCCTCAAGAACAATCATAACACTCATTGGAGAAATTGAGGATATATACTAAATTTTTCCAATGAAGACTTGTGTACTCAGTAGAAACAACAGTACTGCGGAAAAATGTATGGAGTACACCACTTAGTATACTAGTGATGAAGTTTAGAATACTCATGTGGTCTAACCAACCCCATTTTGTACTAGTATACTATGTATTTTTTACCAAAGTATAAAATATTGTTGTGACCACTACAACAAAAGTGTCATGAATAGAATAAGCCAGTAATCCCAAGAGGGAGGGGGGGGGGTATACTGGTGCAAGTGAGTGTGGTGTTCTACACCTGTCCTTGTATTTACTACACGCGGACGTACATAGCACGTGAGGTATATTCACAAGTGTAATCGTGGTTATTTGATGAACACTTTTGTACTAGTGAACGATTAATACCACATAATTTGGACAATGGGAAATTCGATTCATTCCAATCGATTTGAACCAGTTAAATAGAAAGAAGTTATAATAGGATGTGAAAATAAATGGGGTAAATCATTTGAAAATAAATGGGGTAAATCATTTGAAAATAATTTCACAAACAATTTGGAACCGTATAAATTGCAGTCTTGTATGAGAACTACTATGGTCCCGGTCATAGGACGGAACACGATATCACAACCGTCCACCCTACGACCGTGCTCTCCCGAACACTTCGAAGCAGCCGGCTTGCCACCAAACATCAGTCGGTACCGCTGTCTATCCATCGATTCCCGTGAGTGCTGCCATTGTCAGAAAGGCCAGCATTCAATTCCGAACCACCGTTATTATGCCAACAATGAGTTAAGAAAATACTTTGTTGAATCTAAGTGATTCGAATAAGACCGCTCTTGCAGCGGGTTTCAAAAATTTGAACTGGCGAGAGTTTTAGGGGTTCACATGGCAGATTCTGTATAAGGAAAGAATGTGTGGCGCAGATACTTGATAAGTCTTTTATTCGTCTCTGACATCCGCGATATTTTCTTGCAGTGATTCTGGCGAATGCAATAACGGCAGATTTTGTGGCGCGTTCAATCTTTGACGGTTCTCTGAAATGCTTGACGGAAGTGGAGATTCTGGAGCAGCTAAGCTATAACATTCTCTTAAAGATTGTTATAAGAGATTTCAGGATTTAGGGTTTCGAGGTAAATGTGAATGTATCGAGTTAGATAGCAGTATCATGGCAACGTGCAGGGCATTCGTTGGCTCTGGACTTGCGAATCATTGTTTAATCTCGAAAAACAGTGGAAGAGCTCGTGTATCGAGTCAACGTGTTCGATGCAACGGAGTTAGGGGACGCATTCGAGTCTTAGCTCATAACAGAGAAAGCAACGGGAGCTTGAATGGGCGCTTACATGACTCGGAGAACGGATATCCGTCAGGAGATGAGCCATTTACATTCTCCCCGGCGATGGACTCCTTTTCCATTAAGGTGGAGGAGGATTACAATGATGTACAGGATTCTTTTGCTGCAAGCAGCATGATACGGAGCTTATCCGGGTGCGCCTCGATCAAAGTGTTTGGCGTCGGTGGTGGTGGCTGTAATGCAGTGGATGAAATGGTGCGGTCGGAGCTTTTGAACGTTGAATTCTGGGCTGTTAACACAGATAAACAGGCTCTTAATAAGTCTTTGGCTCCCAATAAGATTCAGATCGGAACAGAAACTACCGCCGGTCGTGGTGCAGGTCAGAGCTTCTTCTTATTCCTTGTTAAGCTGCTCGTAATCACGATCAATGCTTAGACTCGACATAGTGACTCTACCGTTTATTACAGTAGTTTATGAACTGTTCTTTGCTTATGACGAATTCTAGGTGGCAAAAGTGCAACTGGTGAAGAAGCGGCAACAGAATCATTGGCAGAGCTTTCAATGGCACTTGAAGGTGCTGATCTGGTCTTCATAGCATCCGGAATGGGTGGCGGTACAGGTTCTGGGGCAGGTGCGCAAGTCGACTATCTCCCATGTTGCATAGTTTGGCGAATCTAGAATAGCTAGTTTCAGTGTGTTTTCGAAATTGAATGATTGAATGGGATGACTTTACTTGATGATATTCACGTGAACTGTTGTGATCTCCAGCTCCGGTGGTCGCTCGATTAGCGAAGGCTATGGGAGCACTAACGATTGGTATCGTAACTGAGCCTTTCACGTTTGAGGGTTTCACCCGGGCTCGTCAAGCTAGAAAAGCCATTGAGGATATGCGCCATGCCGCTGACACTGTAGTTGTTGTTCCAAATGATCGTTTGCTTCAGACTGTGTCAGCTGATACCTCAATGCTGGAGGCTTTCCATCTTGCAGATGACGTCTTGCGCCAGGTTTGCCCCGAGCATTTGAATGTTGCTATTGTTTGCATTATCATCAATATGCTGGCACTATCACTGTTCTTATGGCATTTTCATTGATCTGTTTGCATTTCATTGTTCTGTTTACATCTCAACGTTCTGTTTGCATTATCATTGTTATGCTGTTAACTTCATTACTGTTGTGGATGTATTCAACTCTAAGGCTACATTGTGGCTCAACAGGGAGTGCAGGGTATATCGGACATCATTACGATACCAGGGCTTGTGAACGTCGACTTTGCGGATGTGAAAGCTATAATGTCGAACGCAGGCAGTGCAATGTTGGGAATAGGAGCTGGCTTTGGGAAGAACCGAGCCGAAGAAGTAGCACGTTCAGCGATCATGTCTCCTTTACTGCGCTCCATTTCGAGGCCCATGGGCATTGTGTACAATGTAACAGGTGGAAGCGACTTAACTCTGCACGAAGTCAACATCGCTGCTGAGATAGTGCACGACATGGCTGATCCAAATGCGAACGTGATATTCGGGGCAGTCATTGACAAGAGCTTCAAAGGAATGATCCGTATGACGGTCATTGCAACTGGATTTAGGGAGCCTGGAGATGCGAAGGCAGTTAGTAGCGTCCGAACTGTAGATGATGACATATTCTTTTGGGAACAGAATCCGAAACGAACGGCTGATCTTGGCAACGTGCCGGACTTTTTGCGAAAGAAAGACAGAAGGCGCAGGTAACTCAACTCGCATAGCTTTCATTGGTGGCCCTTAAGAGAAAATTGCAGCTAACGTCAGCTGTATTCTCGAGGAAGCCCTGGAGCTCGAGGGAAATCGAAGTCTCACTTGAGTAGGGTATCAGAACAGTGAGCATTTGTCAACGCATTTGTGGGACTGCGCTTCAGTGTAAATTACTCTTACATGACAATACGGGTCGGCCCTTGGATTGCTTTCAATTGTATGCGCAGCTTTCTTTCACGATTCATTTCATTGCTGAGGCTTATTCTCGAGTTGTCTTACATAAGTTTGGTACGCGTAGTGTAACCTGAATGTATTGTTCATTCTGAATCATGAGCTAGGGTTAAGTACAGTGATTTTATTACGCAAATTTGTAGTAAAGGTCACCTCTGGTATTTCTATCGAAGTTTACAACCCACAGGATGTGTGTCTGAAAGGAGGCACTAAGGTACGTGACTCCAAACTAATAATTAATCTTCAAATACATCAGAAGTATGTAAGTACATGATTCTGATACATGGTATCCGTTCTCTAACACTTTCGCTTAAATCGCTTTTGGTTATACGCATATTACATCGAGATAGTGCTCGCTATTTACATATTCGTGATATATACACTAGAACTGTTCTCTTCGTTCACGTTGAGTTCTTCCGGGCGTTCACACCATTGTGCTCGCACTTTTTGGAGGCCGGGTTTTGAGTAGCCCACAAAGCCTCTGTTCAATGATAGCCTGGGCCTCCTTAAGCACACCTTTAACGACAGAGGCTGCCGAAACGACCTCCTTGATGTGGACTGCACCCATTCCAGCATACAGGGCCATATTCTCAACCTCTCCTTCTGTTGTTAGATTCGGAACTTTGCCTGAAAACCTCGGCACCTCCTCTTTCTGCATCACAGACACGATCAATATAAAGTACCGTTACAGGAAGTGCTTTTAGAATTCCTGAGTCTTCACATAGTGCATGTTAAAGCAGCCCCAATGGAACGATCTTCTGTTCAATAGAAGTAGCTAAGCTCGTTGCTATCAGTGCAGGAAGGGAAATAATATCAGTCTATACCTTGCCAAAGATTGTAGTGGTGCCGATGGCGGGCTGCCCTTCCTCGCTTTCGTCCGCACGGATTTCGTTCTTCCAGGTTTCGAAGAACGGAGTCTTGACAACACGGTGAGGAGCATGCCAGCGCGCTCGTCCAAACACGTCGGTATACTCCGTGCTGTTTTCCTTGCCGACTTCTACGATCTTCTGCTTGTACACCGGATGTGCATATGACTCTGTTGTCGCCAAAAACCTGTCAATCAACCAGCCTCAACAATCAAGTCCAATGCAGCACCAAATATTCTGAAATGCAACCAACTCTAGATATACGAACCTCGTAACAAAGATCAAACTTGGCTTTCTCCACCTTGTGGGAATGAGACTAGAGCGTGTACCTGGTTCCCATGCAGATGCCTTGAGCTCCAAGAGCGAGGGCCGCAACGTAGCCGCGCCCATCCACGATGCCTCCTGCTGCTACAACTGGGATGTGGTAGCCCTTCAGAGCGTCCACTATGCTGGGAAGCAGGGAGAGCAAGCCCACCTGCATTCGAAGCATTACTACTGTCAATACATGCACACCAAACTCAAACTCATACTCGTGATCGACCTAGCCTTCTTATTTATCTTCTTTCTTAAACTAGTAAATGTACTAATCAATTGCGATCAACCTGGCTTTGGACATGGCCGCCTGCTTCAACACCCTGAGCGATGATAGCGTCCACTCCAGCCTCAGCAGCCTTGACAGCTTCCTCGACCGATCCAACCTGATGCAACACTTTCACTCCGGCTTCATGAGCCTCCTCCACTCGCTCTTTCGGAAACTCACCCCATGACACTTGCAGAAATCCCACTTTCTCCGCGTAGATGTCCTTCAAACTCTTCTCATGTGGAAACGACCTGGCCAAAGTTCCCTTATCAGGACTCATATCAAGGATCCACTTCCTAATGACTACCATTCCAAAAGGTAAGCATGATCTGTCGATTGTAGCAAGAGATAATCAATGCGTGTGCAAGAGATAATCGATGCATGTGCAAGTACAACATTCCTTATCAGTTCTCATAACATGCCTTCACATACAGAAAGAGGCTTGCTGGTGAAATAATCTTCCATCGTCGCATTAGTATGAGTCGATACAATTAGGGCTACAACATTCCTTTTCAGGTTTCATAGCGAGGATTACTCACAATATGATTCCGACTCCGAAAGGCTTGCTGGTGAGCTTCCGAGTCTCCGCCACCAGATTGTGCAGCAGATCGGGGCTATCCTGCAAACAAGCAAGAATGCTAAATTTGAGTATTCAATTCCGGAGGGATTATCAAGAGGGTAATCGAATTCCAGAGGAACATACTGTACCTGAGGGGGTGCTCGGAGAATGCCAAGCCCGCCAGCATTAGCAACGGCAGCAACGAGGGCGGGGCCGGCGATGTCAGGGCCCATGGGCGCTTGCACTATGCCTGTTTCCAGGCCCAAGATGCCACCCCAATTGGACCCCATTGCTCGATCGATGCCTGTCTCAACTTACAATCTGTGAACAATCCTCTTCTTAAAGATACAATTTCAAAGGGTGAAGAATATGAGTGCATCGAGAAACAGATGCTGCATAGGAATTGGGGTGCGAGAGGAATTTGGAGACGAAGGTCGAGAAGGAGCTCCCCGAGCTCATTGGCAGGAAGCAGGCTCTGTCATTTCCTCACTGCTAGGAAGCAGGCTCTGTCATTTCCTCATTGCCAAGCTCTTGAGCTGTAGCATTTAGTATCGCTTATGAAATAGAATGGAAAGTGGTTTTATTTCTCGTGGTTTTGGACATAGTGCAACAAAAACATTGATCTTATCCAAGCGTTGACCATAACAAAACAATGTCTCGTTGCATAATAAAGGGACATGGACAACGTTCTTAACTACACGTTGATCTTATCCACGTACCACTGTATACCTAGATTACTTCTTGTCACTTAGTGGCACAAGCCATGACTCACTTAAGAATACAAGATAAAATTAAGAGGCTTGTTTGTGAGTTGGGGCCATCGATATAAAGCTCTAGGAGTTGAGGCTAGTCTCAAGAAGTTTATAGTAGGAGTGAGGTGTGAAAATATTCGTCTTACGCCAAATTTGATTTTAATTAGCATATAAATGTCACTCACATGGCCCCAAGTGAAGGGAAAATGAAGTTCCGAGATGGTGGGTTCTTTTCATTTCCTTAGGGGACAATAATTGTACTTGAGTCACTTTTTTTATTCATGACTCCAAGGATTATGCTACATGGCATGGATTGGCCTCCATTCTCCAATGGCCTTGGCTCCAATGTAAACAAGCCCTAAGTCCTACTCGAATAGGGTGATGTCCCAACAACAATAGGAGTAGAATTTAGAGTTGGATTTATTTTGTATTTTAGGGTAAGTTGTGACTTGTGCAGCTGGGAGATAAAGAGTAATCTATGGGCACAAGTGGAGTAGGCTTGGAGTATATAAAGATTATTTTTTTTCTACCAAGTGCATCAAGCAATATGTTATCACACCTTGGTTTATGAATTATACTCACATAGATACATGGCATACATTTGTTTTGACAAAACCATATATTGTAAACTACATGTTTATGATCATTAAACAAATTCAAACAGAAATCATTCCAACTTTTGCAAGTGTTGGATCCATGCAAGGTCATGATGTAAACATCTATAGTCTTGAAGGTTATTTGAATTTAAATTTTGTTGATGTTCTTGATATTTATCGGCAACCTCGTGACAAAGGTATCACATTCATATTTTGGAATCAAACAAGTACAATTATCTGATAGACCGACAACGAAAAAAAGGATTGGATGTTACATGGAAGCTCGCTGTATCTTAACCACATTTTCTGCCACTAATCTGGACGATCCGTAACAGGAGGTTGTAAACTTGTACCGTCTCCCCTAATGACGTCTTTGCCGGAAGAAAGGAAAACTGCCGATGGTGTAAGGATTAGATGTGTTACTTACTTAATATAGTCCTTAAGCAACTCGCCGGTTACTAATGGTACATGAACTATGATGTTGAGGGGCTCCTCAGCCTAATAAGCTTCACAAGCCTGCGTAACACACTCAAGCCATTCCACACTTGTCAATTCCTAATTATCAAGTTTGTACGCACTATTACTATTGATGGGTGGAAAAATGGATGTTGTACAGATATGGAAATATTTGCAAGTACGAACACTCTTCATGGTGAGTAAAGTAGACTGAAGTATCATCATACAATGAGTAAGCATGATTAAGTGTAAATCAGTGAATGAGGGATTAGGTAAACCGAGATATTGATACCGTGATTTGCCTTACCTGCCATATTTTCAGCCCTGACTTCGGACCTTTCAAGCATTCATCATGGCCGGATCTCGTTCCCATCATTGCCTTGATCCAGTGTCTGGTTATAAATTGCGTCCATTTCAATCCAGTGCTACTTCAATCTCGTCCATTAAATCCCAACGCTTGCTCAAGTTCCTTTAACTTATCATGGCAATTCCTTACTTAGTTCCAATGCCGCTACTAAGCATTGTGCTCTTGATGGTGTCCAGCGTTGCCCTTCCAGCTCAGGGATTTCGCTTGGCTCATGTAGTCAATGCAGGTGGAGGGCCGGATGCTGCTCCCAGTGCTTCTCACCAACGTGAGTCATCAAGTTCCATACCAGGATAATACAACCTGCAGCCTCCTCATACCAGGATAATACAACCTGCAGCCTCCTCATACCAGGATAATACAACCTGCAGCCTCCTCTTTGAATTTGCAAAGCGTCAGGACCCCTGTGTTTGAGCATGCCTGCAGATCACACAAAGTGCTTGTTAAACAGCTGCATGACTAACCAGGAGATTTCTCTGTTACTGTTTACTACGAAGCGCTACAGGCCTAGGAGATGTTGCCTAGAACTAAAATCATGTGAGGACGGGCAATTGGACTCTTCATGAATTCGTGAGTTTTAGGTCAGGCCTGGAAACGAGTGAGGGAGATAAAAAGAACTGGACGATGCTCTGATGAGCTCTCGGTGCGTTACTTCAAAGAGGGAGTACCCGATCCACTTACCATAAGTGTGCTCTTCTCGAATTGTGCCATCAATCTATGAAACATCGCTAACGTCATGTGATCTTCGCAGTGAATGACCATGCCGAACGTGCGTCCGCCCATCGCAAGAGCGACAGTCTGGGTATACGCCTTGACATGACACGCCGACCCAACAGTTGTTCAAGATACATCCAAGGCTCTGAGTCTCGCACCCAGTATATATACTGTGCACTTGAGCAAGGCCTTCGCAGGCAACGCATGTTGTTTCTGAGAAGCGGCACCTACAACATGGTAAGGACTTTCAACCACTTTGAGTAGAAAGATTGAACCCCAAGTTTTCTGCAAAAAGTAATTGTCGAAAATTGAACAGATATTTGAAGTAGTACGTAGAGAATAGGCCTCCGGGTTACAGACTGCAGTGTCTGTTAACTTGATACGAAGTGGACTCACCTAGACAATGCAGGTTGAGGAAATAAAAGAGGAGTGGAGGTTTCCAGAGTCTGCCGGAATTGGTGAGTTTCTGGTTCCATTCTACTTCGGCACACCTCCAAAGAAATCCATGATCATCATCGACACAGAAAGTGACCTCACATGGATTCAAAGCGAGCCTTGCTTCCTTTGCTTCAGACAACCAGACCCCATCTTCGACCCTTCCAAGTCCTCAACTTACAAGAAGATCGCGTGCTACGATCCTTTATGCCAGCAGCTCGACCTCCAGTTCCAAAAATGCCTGCTCGATTCTCCTTGCACGTACTCGATTGGAATCCCAGGGACTGAAACCCAGGGTTACGTTTCCACGGAAACCATCACCGTGGTGCGCACTTCGGGCGAGATAACCAAGGTAAAGTCACCTGTCTTGGCTTGAGATAGCTTTTCAAGGTACAGTCACCTGTCGTGGCTTGAGATGGCTTGAATATTCTCATATTCTCATTCTCAGGATTTAGCTACGGTTTGATGTGATAGGTACCCAACTTTGCATTCGGCGCCAGCGTTTACACCACGGTCCCCCTCTTCGAAGCATTTGGGGGGGAAGGATTCTTCGGCTTAGGTCAAGGCAATCTCTCATTCCCTATGCAGCTCGGCTCTCACTTCGAATACAAGTTCTCGTACTGTCTCGTAGACTGGCAATCTCATAGCTCGGCGACAAGCACCATGTACTTCGGCGGTGCTGCAGTTCCGAAGGGCCATGTGATGTACACTCCGATTCTGCCCAACCTCGAGTATAAAAGTTTGTACTTCATTTCCGTGGTTGGGATCAGCGTTGGGGCGTCGCGATTGCCGATAAACCAATCTGTTTTCGAAATGGATCCCAGTGGATTCGGAGGCACCATCATTGATTCCGCAATCACCTACACGTATTTGCCGCCGCAAGCCTACGACGAAATTGCAAAGGTGGGTTTGCAATTCAACTAGAGTCAAGCCTAGGACTAGAAATTGTAGATCCTAACATGACATAGTCTTACGATTCTTTGACTTGCAGGCTTACAAATCTCAGGTGAAATATCCCGTCTCTGGCGGTGGACCATCGCTTTGCTTCGACACAGAGGGTGCCAAAAATCCAACCTTTCCAACCATGACAATCCATTTGAAAGGAGCGCCCCTGCGGTTGCCAACGACCAACACCTTCATCGTTGCGGGGAATTTCACTTGCTTAGCCTTCGTGTCGTCTTTCGCTCCGTTTAGCGTTATCGGCAACCTGGTTCAGCAGAACTTCGACATTGTTTACGACCTGAAGAACAAGAGAATTGGATTCTCGCCTGCCGATTGCGCGAGCATGTAGAGATGACTCCACTGCGAGCTCGCCTTCAATAAAATGATTCCCAAACATCAGTTTCTGAGATGTTTGCCCGTCATACATGATATGTAAAATGATCTCTGAACAATTTATTACGTTCAGAACCAGCTCATGATTTATATAAAGAAAAAATTTGGGAGCTGTACAGTATGTCTTGATTCATGCAAGAACTCAAGTTGCTGAGAAATGACCCCTAAGACCTTATATGCAGAACCAGGACTGGATAAATGAACCCTTGTACCTCCCCGCATAAACTGCTGTACACTCTTATCACATCCATCACTTTCGAGTAACAGATAGTGTTGACCAGATTAAGTATAAGACCGTTTTGAATCACGCCACAGTGCCTTAAGGAGTCTCAGTGATGAGCTGCAAACCAGGGGTGTCGGCGTCCAAGCACCTCTGAATGTCCGGAAAGACATGGCTGATCTCGTGCCCATTCACCGCGTCATATGCGCACCGGAATGTGTAATCATATGGCACCTGGAAACACACATCTATCGTCTGGCCGCGTGTACACGGCGCACGCACCCTGCCAGCCTCTGTTTCCCGAAACTCGATAAACCACGGCACCAGGCCGCCATAGCCCTGCGCCACGCCGCTGAACGTGGACTGGGGCGTCACGAACAAGGCGTCGGAGAAGCTGAGCGTCACGATCTCCGCCAGCGCTTCCTGGAAGATCTTCACCCCGTACTTCTGCTCGCCCTCGTGCGACAATTGCACCACCTGCACACGCTCGCCATTCGCAGTCGAATAATGCTGGTATGTCTTGCTGAGATAGTCTTTCACACCTTCAAACAAGGAAGCCACGAATACCGACACCACCGTCTGGTTCGAGCCAATCGAAGTTAGGGTTTCCGATGTGACCGTCGGAGGAAGGAGATCATTCTCAATGCCACACTGTAAAATGCGATTCTCAACGTCGTGATGCATCCTCATGAACTGCTCCGCTTTAAACCGGTACCGGACCTGAATTCCCAAGCGACGGTCAGCTCGTTGAAGTCCATGCTCCTGCTCGATGCTCTTCACCCTTGCCCAAACCTTATCAGACGGGGGCATAACATCACGGAGAACGTTCGTGAGAGCCATCCTGCCTGGAAAAAGCGCGTCTAGAACGGGTCGGAACGATGGCACGGCGAACAGCTTGGGCGTGAAGTAGATGCAGCCCATTATGTACACCCATGTAACGTTCTTGTAATAATCCTGCTCGGTATCGCAAAAGAATCGGCTGTCGGGCTGCTCGGTGTAGATCCCATTGCCATCCCCCACAGCATAGTGCTGCAGAACCTCCGTTGATTCTTTCGATGATTTTCGGGCGATGTCGATGCGATTATGGAAGAGCGCGGATTTCGTCCAGTACGCCTCCGACCCTCTAAAAGGCGTCACAATTCCACTAGGGTCGAAGTCCCGCCAAGAGGAACCTTCGAATGGCTCGCAGAGAAGTTCCGGGGGTAGGATGCCCCTTGGGATGAGAAGAACTCGCTGTGTCAAGAGAGCGTACGTGAAAGCGGAAGCGATCATCACCAACCTGTTGCCCAACCCTGCCGCTTCCTCTGCATCCACGACCATAAACTTGCAATTCACAGTCGCGTTTTTGCTTAGAAAATAGGCTAACGGATCGCCGTTGATCGCGTGCATGCACGCACGGTGAAGCTTCGAGTACTCCTGCAGAACCTCCTGCCATCGCGGATTCGGCTGCACATAAGGGACAGACTCTCTCAATCGATACTTCTGCCGCATCTCCGTGCGGCTCAAACACGGATTCTCCCTATTCCATCTCTCTCGAACCTCGGGTGTGAACCAAGTCCTCTCCTCCCCGGCAGCTGCCAACTCTGTTGCTTCTTGCAAAGACCTAATTAGACCATCCAAAGCGTTGTCACGATCTCTAGTCACGTTTCTATGCTCCGCTTCACGACCAAATAATTCACCAACTGGTGGTATCATTTGGATCTGTCCCGTGTAGAGTGTGCAGTACATGGCGACGACGAGCATAACAAACCATATACTCATGCGGCGGCATCTTGCGACTTTGAGAAAAACCGCCATAGCTATTCTAGTTGCGCCCCATACTCCACAAAGCCGCGCGCCTCTCTAGTTTTACAGGAACTCTCTGTTAGGACTCTCTCTCTCTCTCGTCGCAAGCCTTTCCACAAAGGCTCCGAGGACGAGCCTAAATCAAGAAATCCTCGCTGTGGAGCACACGACGTGCGAAATCAGTCCCCGGCATGATCAACGTCGGGAAATAATCCCCAGTGAGTCCTTTCTCCGCCGATACCTACAATAATTAATGTAAAAGTTGGAAAGAAGTGGTACATGTCTCGTTAAGTTTAGACAACTTTTCGTTTGGGTATACCAAAAGCCCTGCGGACTATCGTCGACATGGAACACAGTTCTTCTGCAATTAAGAAGAGAAGCAAGACCCGTACCGCAAAGTCGCAACCTAAGTAACGACCAGGAACGACAGATTCCGAGAAAAACTGATTCCGTCCAGACAGAGTCCACATGTGCTCACCACAAAAGACGCAGTCTTCGTCACTTGGGACATGCACCAGAATAAGAGCTGCTATTTTGATAAACTAGAAGTCTGACAGAATCTCTAAGGGAAACCTCTGATTGTGCTAGTCTCGTATGTACAGAATCTTCTAATGAATGCTGCTGTTCGCGGCTTGTTTCCCACTCCATACTCGTTTCAATTTCGTGCGACCATCACTCCACCATTGTTTGAAACATCGTTCGATCTCCTTACGAGCCATAACACAACCGATCACTGCTGCTGTAGACCATACGGCGTTCTGGATGAAAAAGATGTACTGCAGTTGGCCAGGGGGCAAGACTGATCGCCCGGCTTGCTCGAAAGCTGCGACGATACACAACGTGGCCAAGACGAAGTACCAGTAGGAATGTACAATGGATGTTCTCAAGGACCGAGACACGTATCCGAGGTCAAGTTGCTTGCGGTGACGTGCAAGCGCCCCTATGCCGTGGTAGATACAAACCACGGAGAGTATGAAGCCAATGGTGTCGAAAGTGAAGAATAGCCTCACATTACTTTTCCCAGTGTTGGCGTACACTGCGTAAGTGTCTGGAGGTGCCGGAGGTGATGGCAGCGGAAAGTTGTAATTCTCCGAGAATCCTAATGGCGGTTGCAACCAAGCGACGTAAGTCACACTTGCAAAGAGTGCCGCCCCTACAAAAATTGCATTCATGTTGTTCATGTCAAGTCTATAAATTCTCTCCATATGTTCTTTCACATCTTCTCGACGAAGGAGGATTCTTTGGACCTCTCGCGCTTTTTTCCCTTGCTCAAATGCGTAATCTAATGGAGTGCCGCCCGTCTTGTCCGCTTCGCAAGCAAGCAAGCACCAGTCCTGTCCCCGGCACAACGCTGAAACTAGACTCGTGTGGCCATGGATAACAGCCAAATGGAGCGGGGTTTGTCTCTTCTTGTTCCTCGCGTTCGCAGCTTCCGGCTTCCAAGCCAGGATCAGTTTCATCAACTCTATATTACCATTCTGACAGGCCCAGTGCGCCAAAGTGGAGTTCGTGAAGCCTTCCAATTTTTTCACGGACTCTTCCATGCAATCAAGAAGGTAGTGTGCAATAGCGCCCGGGCCACCCTTACCGTTCTGAGTAGCTATGTCCAACAGTGTTACAGAATGGTAGAGCGAATCCTCCGGCAAGTGCACAGTGACGTTTTCGAGCAGACATTTCAGGATATCAAGATGGTCATGGACCGCACAGAGCTGCAACGGCGACAAGCCATCGACGGCACGACAATTTAAATCCACGCCGGGTTGGTCCATGAGCAATTTCACAACTCTCACATCGCCGGAGATCACCGCATAGTGCAACGCCGAGAAGCCACGACTGTCCACTACGCTGAGATTGCAACACTTCGAGATCAAGAGGGAGCTCAAAATTTCGAAGTGGCCACCGCCTGCAGCAATGTGAACAGGGACGACTCCCCCAACATTCCCAGAGGATTCAGTATCACTTAGTACAGGGTACAAGAGATGCATCGTGTAGCATCTAAAAGATTGCAACGGCACAACCTGCGGTCGGACATGTCTAAGTACACTTCGGCAATTCAAGTCGATAAGATTCGCTTGCATGATCAAAGCCGAAACGATCACGTGTCCATTCTTTACTGAAAGGTGCAAGGGAGTAAGACCATAGCTGTCCACTGTGTTCGGATTTAGGTACGAAAACTCCAACAACTCCCGCACCATCTCCACATAGCCATTCATGGCTGCGTAATGAAGCGCAGTGCGTCCAACGACATCCCTAAAGTGCTCTAAACCGATCAACCCTCGCTTCTCTTGCTCAGTCCGCAGCATTCCGACCACAATTGATCTCTGCTCCACCGAGCCTCTCCTAGCATTCAAGTAAGGAGTCGAAAATCCTTCATCGCCTTCAGCTACCAAGTGCAAGGCTGAAAAGTCATGCACTGTCCTCGCATGCAAGAACAACCTAGAATCATCATCAAAAAGCTGCTTCAACACTCGCGTGTGGCCTAATCTTGCAGCAACGTGCAGTGGCGTCAGATCGAAGTCCGTCGTTGCATTCACATCTATATCTCGTCTTTCCAAGAGAAGTCTCACCGCGACCTCGCGGTTTTTCAGAGCCGCGACATGAAGTGGCGTAAGGTCATCCTTATTGCGACAATTGACGTCGATCTCGGGCCGCTCAAGAAGAGCCTGCAAAGCTCCAAGATTCTCGTTTGATTCTATCATTCGAAAGAGAGCTTTGATTCCATGAAAGCTCCAGCTATTAACTCCTTCCCCAATCTCGGTAGCTTGTTTCAGGAGCTTCCGAACTTCAATCTCGGGGGCGCTGTGCGCGACGTTAGCTAGGCGAGCAAGCGACATCGTAGAACTTCTGATAAATTACACTTCATAAAATCAAGAATCAAACAAACTGACTACCTCTGGTAGAATTCCAACTCAATTTGACGGCAAACTAACACAGATGCTTTTCTTACGCAATAATCTTCGATCATTGTAACTTAAGCCTACAATCAAGGCGATGTCGCAATCACAACACTCAAGTATCAAAATCTCCACACTCATCATGAGCAAGAAAGAACCCACGAAGCAGCAAGTATAAAACCTCTCAAACCTATTAGCGCTTGACACAGAGCATAATCCTCTGGAATAAGCTTGACTTTGGGATGGTGCGTGCACACATGATGGTCAGAAAAGTCGCAATTCTAGCGTGGACCGGCCAGTCCAGACTTCGCGACGATCCACACTTCCGGTGACAACACTTGCCGCGAATTGCGTAAGAAGTGCAAGATACTTTGCAAGAGCTCTGATAGAAGAACCACTGTTGAACAATCGCTCGTTAAAATGGGTTTTCGATCAAGCTACGCTTCCATGTGTAAAGAGATTTACTGGGAAAGATGGGGAGGAGAGCCACGCGGCCCTCAAGAGCAACGGAGCTCGTGTGCCGCGCGGATGGCCTTGAAAATGGCGCCATGAGATTCGAATGTGCGGCGCCGGAAGTTGTTGTCACCATTGTGGCTAAGGGAGAATTGTACCTACTACCGCAAATACTTTTGATTTGAGCCGTTGGATGTGCTTGTCGGGAAAATCCGACGGCTAGTTCATTAGATAATCATGAGACTATCTAGCTAGCTACCATGCATGCTAGAATATTTGTTTACAAATAATCAAATATAGCTCTGAAAGAAGAATGTAGACATAGATTTTAAACATTGTTCAAATAGAGTGGTGCTTGGATTAGATAAACGTTTTCGGACAGACAAAAACGTTGATCTTATCCAAGCGTTGACCATAACGAAACAATGCCTCTTTGCATAATAAAGGGATAGGGACAACAACGTTCTTAACTAGATGTTGATCTTAACGAGGTTGATCTTATCCAGGTGCCACTATAAGTTGCTATTTTGAGCTTGGCTTGTTGAAAGCCAAAATAATTATATTCTTCGAGAGAGCGTGTACTCTTGGGCACTTCGCGTGACCCTTCTTATTAAACCAAGCTATTATTACTTGTGAACGCCCGTTCAACTCCAAAGTCTTGTTTTCAATTGCCTAAGAGTTCACCATGCACTCTTGGTAGTTTTAAGTAACTATTAGTTTACAAATTCATCAATAGTTTGTTGATAACATCTAAAATGATAAGAATGCAACAATGTGTACCTTATCATCAACCTTTTATTATTCACTGGTTAAGCTCAAATTTGTTAAAATCTTGAAGTACTTATTTTAGGCCTCAGAGTTTACATATCCTCCCTCCTTGCTCTACTCAAAACTCGGTGGTCAAACCTTAATATGATCTTGTTGAATACATTCACCCTTCAAGAACATAACATAAATAGGTGAACTAGCCCCAAAAACTTAAAAATTGAAAATCTCAAATATACTAAGCATGGTTACATCAAGTTTGAATATTTGAAATTATGCTCTTCTCACAAGGCAATAGTGAGATTTTTTTTTAAAAAATCTTTAAAAGAAAATTAACAAATTTCTTTTAAAAAATAAAAAATAAAATTGATCAATGTGTTAATAAGTTGAGAAAAATACAATCATGAACCAAAGTAGGGAGCTACTTGGTGGAAGGTTGAATTTTAGTACCATTGAGAAGGTTCCAAGTACTTGGGTAGTAGCACTTAAATACCATAATAATGTGGAATTTTTAAATATCGGAGAAATTTCCTAACACCTATAGTCAATGTGTTTCATCCTACATATGGCTAGTGGCCAAATCTTAAAACTTTTATTGTTGGTGTAAAGGTGCATTGTGTACCACAAGTTATTGAGGTTAGGTACATGTGACTTTTGAGGAAAGGATAAACCTACTCATGCTACACTAAATAGGTAGATTAGTGTTAGATACACTAATTTATATAAACATGTCATAAGTTTTTACTGTTGGTCAATATTTTTACCCTCTATATCCGCCAAGATGTGGATCCTTCCAGAGTATCGGAGTCAGTACTCTTGGTAATTCTTTTCACCAAAAGTAAAAACTTATAGCATTTTCAAATCTTATAAAAATCTAACACTAATCTACCTATTCAGTGTAGTGAAATTTCCTCAAAAACAAAATTATGTGATGCAAGAAAGTTGAATATTAAATTTAGTGTATATTAGCATTTACTAGTTAGGTACTATATCATAAAATTACATAGCTTCAAACAAATATTTACCTTGTATTGGAAAAGGATGCCTTTGAAGGTAAAACATAGAATTTATGTCTTTTGTTGTTAACTCCTAAACATCACTATAGTAGTGTCGAAAAACAATGTTTTGGATGATGAGCTAAAACTTTGGAGAGCCATACCTTTTTCATCCGGACCTAATTTTAGACAAAGTACTTGGTTTGGGTCACAAATCAAGTCTAGTTTGTGTGCGAAGGGCAGAAACTTTGAAGAGCCATGACTTCTTCATTCAAAGGATGAATCCAATTGGGTTGAGTTCCAAATCAAGTCTAGTTTGTGTGGTAAATATTGGAGATCCATGTAGTAGAGTAGGAATAAACTACATGCATTTTACTGAAGAAAGCTCTTGTTTTTGAGTTTTCAAACATGGGGCATGTTATACCATTGTAAGGCAATTATGGGTGTTTTTATCTTTAAAAAATATAAACATGATCTTAAGATGAAGACTAACAATTTTCTAGTTGGAAGATTTTTGATCCAAATAACTCTGGTATCGGATTTTTAATGACGTTCTTACAATGAAAAGAAGTGAATGAATGGACTTTTGAGGATCTATATCTCCTTTATCCACCGTTGGATTTTGGCTTTGTTCTTTGTTCCAATTTGAGTCTAATTCATGTCGTAGAAACCTTGACAAAACCAAAGATGTATTGGAAATAAGGCATAAATTTGAGTGCAATGAGTTGAGTTTTGGACTATTTTTCCTTTGTAAATACTTTGGCAATTTTCACCATTGCAGAACCATTATTTCCTCAAAGAATTTTTCCTCATAATATTTTTCGTTCAGGGATATTATTGAGATGAAGGTAAACATCTTAATAGTTGGTAGTTTTCCAGTTGCAATGAGTATGTTGGTAGCATTATTACTTCAAAGTGAAATGCTAAGATTATGTATATTTTCATCTAGGTTTGTCTGAACCTTGATGTGTCTTCTCCGGTGATGTGAGTATCTCCATGACCAAGGACTGCCCCCCCAATCCTAAAGTGATACGAGATTTCAATATAAAGTTGGACACGTGGAGTTTTCCTATGCCCCTACCCGCACAACAAAGTACACAGAAGTACTTTAGAGTATCATATCTACTTTAAACCCGTCCTGTTATCATTTCCCAACATCATTTTGAGATCCAAGGGGTTATATGTGAAAAGAATGAAATTTAATCTTTGAAATTAGTGGCCCACCTAGATGTTATATTAATACATTAAACAATACCAAGAAAATTTTTGTCCATAAAAATAAATCCTCTCGGTTTTTTGTGTTGTAAAAACAAGGCATTTCTTTTTATAAATGGCGATTACATTCTAGGTTGCAAATTGGCCAATACAATGTAATAGAAGAATATGTATACATTATAAAATCCATCGGTTGGGCTAAGATGGTACAAAATTTCTTGCTCCAAAAAGTATATTTTGTCATTTTCAAATTTGTGACAAGTATATGCAAGTATATGAATATACTCTATATGTTCATTTAAAGCACAATCTAATGATAAAAAATTCTAACATAGGTAACACATTGTGTTTATAATTATACTACGACATCCTAAACCCCTACAAGTTCTTGGTCTTCAATTGACATACAATTCAATACCACAAACCCCCTGAAATTATGCTCCGTAACTACATGTTCAAACTAATTATTAGTGTGTTTTTATCCCACAGTGCTAATCAATTCGCTTGTAGCATGAGCTTGAACCATGAGCTGGCGTCAAGTTGTTGAGCATTTGCAAAGACACATCCTACACGCAAGTCGCATCGATTGCAAATGCCCACACATGCATTCCGTATAGGGTGAGTACTTGTATAGGGTAATTAACTAATTACTCACGACAAAGGTGTTGCGCATGGAAATAAATCTCTCGATGAGGAGGGCAAAATCCGACGAGAAAGGAGCTTTATTTCCACAATACTCAAAGAGGTGGTGTGTGAGCTAAAAAATCCTCCCACCGTCTTTCGAGGAATTAATAACAACACAACGAGTTGAAAAGATCGACGAAAATAATGTTGGAGGATGAAAACAGCGCTGCTGGATGAAAACAGCGCTGCTGGATGAAAATAGTGCTGCTGGATGAAAACAGCGCTGCTGGATGAAAACAGCGCTGCTGGATGAAAACAACGCTTCTGGATGAAAACAACGCTTGTGGATGAAAACAGCGCTGCTGGATGAAAACAGCGCTGCTGGATGAAAACAATTGGATGACTGTTTTGAGAAAAACAGACTGGGAGCAGAGTTTAGAAAAAAAAAAAACTTCCTAACTAAAAACCTTCATAACTTCCTCATTTTAACTCCGATTTTGATCATTTTTGTGTCTCACCTTACTAATTTTCCTACATCTACACAATGAACAAGTAAAAATTAAATTTCGCCTTCAAGCACCAAACCCTTTCTACGAGCGCTTTCGATCCTGGTCCAACAAGAACAACACACGGGAGCTCGAGATGTCACGACTTCCTACACCTTGTCTGCCGCCGCACCATCTCTTCTGCAGATCGTCTCACAAACCCCGCACCTCAACAACGACTTCTCTTCCGGCTTCAATCCGACCGACCACATACACGCCAAAGACCGCATCAACAACGCCGATCCACGAGTCCAGTCTCGCCGCGGCAATTGCACCTCCGGGAAGAAACTAATATCGTTGCAACAACCGGTAATTCTACAACGCTTCAGCCACCAGAGATGAAGATTCACAAACCACGCTGAAAAAGAGAAACGAAAAAAACGAACTTCTACTGATCATCAAGAAAACTAGCAATGATAAATTGTGTGGGTCTCAATTGCAAAACTAGAAAACTACTTATAGCATCAAATTGAAGACAATTTCAACTCACTAAGTGAGGGAGGGCGGCCGTGAGCTGAATTATTGGAGTTCATACTTATCAGATCATTTTTATGTAACTTAGTGTAGTCGCCGCACCATATAGTGTGGGCGGCACTTAATTAGTGTGGCACTGACTAATTAGTATGGGCGGAGGTTAATTAGTGTGGCCTCCGCTGAAATTAGTGTGGGCGGCCGTTAATTAGTGTAGCCAGAAATTAGTGTGGACGAATAACCGGAAATGGGCTATTAGACTAATTATATGGTTAGAAAATTAGTAGAGGCCATAAAAATGAAATGGTTATTTAACCGAATACTACGATAAAAAAAAAAATTAGTATGGGAAATTAAATTAAACTGGATACTAGGATTAGAATTTAGAGTCGCTTAAATAATCAAAGAACATAAGTAAAATAAATTAGAGTTTTTAGAAGTTTTTTATAAAAACTTTTACACAAAATTTGCAAAGTTAATCAAATCTATGTTTAATGAGTCATTTAGATGGCTCACACATGGCGCACCATCTGGGGTTACTTGTGAAACAAGTAAAACGAATCCAGAATCTCTTGCTACGACACTCAACAAGATTAGAGGCACACGGTCTATACTAATAGTTAAGAAAGTTGATATTAGTACCGGAAAAAGGAGATAGAGGCTGAGTGAAAGAATTAAAAATTCCTACGCAAATGGATTTGGCTTGGGAAAAGAGTATCTAGTTAGCGGTCTATAAGAATGAAAATTAAAATGGAAAAGAAAAAGAAATAAAAGTAAGTAGATATAACCTCCCTAATAATCTTGGTTTGGAATAGTTTATATATATATATATATATATATATATATATATATATATATATATATATATATATATATATATATATATATATATATATATATATATATATATATATATATATATATATATATATATATATATATATATATCTGGTCAATCGGTTAAATTCCTACCTAACCACTAGCTCAGTGAGAATAGCGCTACCAACTACCGGGTTCGAACGCACGTCGTTCGACCGGCTATGTCAATTAACCAAGACCGCTACGGGATGCTCTTTGCTCCACAAAATACCCTAGTATACTCGACAGTTCCTACATTAGCTTGAAGCGACCAATAAAATGATTAAAAATAAAATTATAGCATAGAAAGTTATTTGTCCGCCTCATGTGAAAATAACTTGGACCTATATTAGAGTTTAGAAGAGTAGATTGCACCTCCCCCAATAGAGTGGGTTTGGACTAAGAGAAAAAAATTGTAACCCCCGAAAGGCTTACAAGAAAGAAACTCAAAATACAAGCTTTCCTCTTCACTACTTGATTTGGAAACAATTAATAATTAGTAACTATGAGCTAACTACAAATAATATAATTATCACTTTCTAACAAAGAAGGGAGTGAAACAAAGTTCTCCCCCTAATGGTTTGAACTGAAACTACTAAATAGAAAACATATTAGATAGAAAGGCTAAGAAAGTCAGAATTGAAAATAGGAAATAATACTACTAAATACCTATTAGTAAGTATGGTTATCATAGACACTTCCCCTTCTAATCACCTAACTTGTTCATCATAAGATGTCGCAATTGAAAAAAAATGAACAAAGAATTAGGAGTTAAAAGGAAGTTAAGTGCTCGCCGCCTATGCCTTGAGCCTAAGACATTCAATATCCCTAACCAAAATTAATGTGGGAAAATGATATCCTAGACCTAAACGTAGACTAAAGAAAATTAGTGCTAAAAATTTATAAGACTTGCGATTTTCAAATCACACTTTGTACTCTTTGCACCGACTTCCCGAGGTTTGGGTAGGGAAGTCTTCACCGTTCAAAGTTTGTAATTGAATGGTGTTGTTGTGAAACACCTCCTTCACAACATATGGTCCCATCCATAGAGCATCAAATTTTTCCGGAAAGTCCAAGCGTCGCGCATCCTGTAATAAAACCAACATACCCGGTCGAAGGGTTCTAACTTTGTTCTTTTTGTCATATGTTAGTTTCCTTCGCCGTTGGATGACTTCCACATATTGGGCGCTTGTACGCCTTGCTTCGTCCAAACCTTCTAAAACTCCCAACCTATGACTCAAAGATGCGTTATCTTACAATCGTTCGTTAATGGCAATACGCAATGATGGAATTTCAAACTCGATAGGCAAAACCGATTCTACACCATACACAAGGAAAAAAGGTGTGGCCCGAGTTGTAACCTTATAAGTGGTTCTATAAGCCCACAATGTCGCCGGAAGTTTGATGTCCCAATCTCGTTTGGAGTCTAAGACGGTCTTGCGTAAAATGGTAACCAAGGTTTGATTTACTCGCTCGGTATGACCGTTTGTTTGAGGATGATAAGGCGTGGTTTTGCGATGGTTGATGTTAAACCGAGTAGTCAACTCTTCGATCATCTTATTTAGAAAATGTTTGCCTCTATCACTAATTAAAATCTTGGGACAACCAAATCGGGTGATAACTTGTTCAAACAAGAAGTTGGCGGCATGTTTTGCATCATTTGTTTTAACTGCTCTTGCTTCTGCCCACTTGGTTAAATACTCGGTTGCTACTACGATATGTTGCATTCCACGAGAAGAACTAGGGTGAATTTCCCCGATGTAATCAATTCCCCATTTTTCAAAAGGAACTAGCGGCAAAGATACATGTAGCGGAAGATTCATACGCAAATCGTTCCGCGCATACCGTTGGCAAGTATCACACTTTTTAACATAAGTGTGGGCATCTTGAAACATGTTTGGCCAATAATAGCCCGCTCTCAATGCTTTTTGGCATTTTAACATGCCCGAGAAATGCCCACCACATGCACTATCGTGACATGCGGAGAGAATTGCCGGTATTTCATTTTCTGTGACACACCGGCGTAGTATAGAGTCTATCCCTCTACGATACAATCGGCCACCAATTACCGCAAAATGGCGACTATTTACCCTTACCTTTCGGCGTTCATTTTTGGATAAACCCAACGGCATTGTTTGGTGAGTTAGAAACTCGGTAATGTGATCGTACCATGAAGGTTGGGAAGAAATGTGAAATAGATTATCATCTATCAAACTATCATCGATGGGCGTAGTGCTAGACTCTCCCGGAAGTCTATACAAATGATTCGCTTGGAGGTGTTTTCTCCCCGATTTAAATTGTACCGTGTAGTCGAATTCTTCAAGGAGAAGGACCCACCGTGCAATTCTACCGCTTAGCTCGGCTTTATTTACCAAATAGCGGATGGCCATGTGATCGACAAAAAACACTATACGATTAAGCAAGAGAAAGTGTCTAAACTTTTTAACCGAGTAGACAATAGCTAAACACTCTCATTCCGTGGTAGTGTAATTTCTCTCCGCGGCATTTAGTTGTCTACTAGCAAATGCAATAGAATAATCTCTCTTTCCTTCCCCGGTAGGTTGACACAGAGCACTACCTACCGCTACCGCCGAGGCGTCACAATAAACATGAAATGGTAATTCCCAATTTGGTGGTTTAAGCACGGGGTAAGAACTAAGATCTCTTTTGAGTGTTTCAAACGCTTCTTGGCACTCGGAGGTCCATTCAAATTTGATAGCTTTTTGTTGAAGCCTAGTGATAGGGAGGGCTTTTGTAGCATAATCATGAATTGTTTCTCGATACCAACTGTCACGGACATGCCATACTGGGTATTATCCACACCCCATGAGTTTACCGTGATCAGCCTTACTTCTCAAAGATTTCCTAGATTCCGTATATTTTGCAAGTTCAAGTTTTCTGGAAGGTTCTAGAACCTTCCACTAGTCTCCGAAAGCTTCCTCAAGCTTCCGTATAGCTCTAGTAGTTTCCGGAAGCTTCCACAAGCTTCCAGATAGTTCTAGTAGTTTCCGGAAGGTTCTCTAAGCTTCCGGAAGGTTCCATAAGGATCCAATTGTTTCCGGAAGGTTCCATAAACTTCCGGAAGGTTCCGCTTGACCTTCCTAGATTCCGGAAGCTCCCACGAGTCTCCGGAAGCTCCCACGAGTCTCCGGAAGCTCCCACGAGTCTCCGGAAGGTTCCATAGGAGCTTCTAGGACCTTACTCCGGAAGTTTTTTCTAGCCTAGTATATATAGAGAGTTGAAGGTCGTTGTTCTTCACTCTCTTCAACACCAGTTGTATCTATTCCTCCTCTTATCAATATTACTTCTTCTTGTCTTCCTTCCAGTATCATCTTGAGTCTTCTCATGGGAATCCCCTCACTTCTAGTCTTTCTTGGTCCCCATTTGAGGTCTCCCTCAATTCTCTCATCGAGTCTTGTCTTTGAGTTGCCGTCCGCAACAATTTGAAGAGAGTGACTAACCGTTTTTGTCCGTGAGATTCTACGTTTAGTATTTCCTAGAAAGTTACTGTCTTAGAGTTTTCATGAGAGTTTTTGCATGGATTTGAATCGACTTCCTTTACGCCCAAGTCGCTTGTTGTTCTAGAAGTGCGTTTTCTTTTAGATCAAAGAGTGAACTAAGAGATATTCTTATCCGACAGAGGAGTGAAGAATTCTATTTGAACCTCTTGAGATCGCTCTTCCGGTCATTATCCCTAGAGTCTGCACAAATGGAAATCTCACATTCTTTCATCTACTTGTGAATCTCTAGGCTTTTCTAATCCAAGATGGGCGACGTTTGAAATCTCGAGATGCGCGACATGGTCGCCTGATCGACAACTACAATGAAGAGAATGCCAACATACGACATGCCATGGAACAACACTGGCGACTCTCGCCAAGTCCACGTGGCGTCACATTGTAAACCAAGTGGCTCATCCACAAGCACCTAAGGAGCCTCGAGTGAGCTTGCTGGACAAGTTTGATGGAGATCGCACGAAGCTTCGAGATTTTGTGAATCAAATTCACTTCGTCTTCCGTCTCCAACCTCAAAGATACTCAACGGAAGAAATACAAGTCGGATTCATCGGGACCTTGCTCATTGGAACCGCGTTATCGTGGTTCTCATATCTCTGTTGGAGAAAAACTCTCCACTCTTGTGTGCCGTGATCGATTTTGGAAGAAGCTGGGCGAACGTTTGGAGAAAGGAATCGGCGCGATAAGCGATCGCAAAAACTTCGTTCCCTACAACAACGTTCACGCCCAAACTTCACCACGTTGCGAGTTTCAACAAATTTCTTGTGACCTTGATTGGACGATACGGCTCTCATCACTATGTTTCGTTGGGGACTTCGTGGCGATATCAAGACCTTGTTCTTGAACTTGCCCAAGCCAACCACGTTATCGGAGGCTATTACTTAAGCGATCGATGCGACAACCGATTGTTTGGCGGCGACAAGAGCGACGATTCTTTCTTTGGATCGTGTCGAGCGGACTACACAGCCCCATCTCGCCGGACACCACTCAACACTTCGACGGTAGAACCCATGCAAATCGACTCTTGAAAGGTCAAGAAGTTATCTCAAGAAGAGAAAGAACGACGTCGTAGAAACATCTATCTTTGTCTTGTGGAGAAAAAGACCACGGTGGAGGAAGCTGCCCTGTTAAACTCCGGAGATCGAAGCCGCACAAAATTTCGTGGTACTATAAGTCTTGTGAGCGACCACGAGGAGTTAAATGTCGGAAAACGACAACGGCCACCCACAATGATGGGGACGTGCGGTGACAAGTGTTTTTCTACGTCATCGGTCCTATCTTATCCTCTGAACCCTTTTGATGTTTTAATATCCCGCTTATAATAGATTTCCATCCGCATAGTATAAAGGTTAGAGCTTTGTTAGATTCGGGAGCTTCCGCTTGTTTTATTGATAGAGACCTTGTCATACGTCATAACCTGCCTACAGTTCCTAAGAAATATCCCGTAGCAGTAGAGGTCATTGACGGTAGGCCGCTGATTTCAGGAGATGTTACCCACGAAACTAAGCCTTTGAGTATTATCTTAGAAGGACACCAAAGTACTGTTGTATTTAATATCATTAGCTCTCCCTCTAATCCTCTTGTCTTAGGTCTCTCTTAGTTAGAAATGGTCAATCCAAATATAGATTGGAAGACACGAAAACTTACATATCAAACTATAGCTCCCTATTTCCCTTCACAACATCCTAAGAATAACCTACAGTCTTCCCTTTCCCAAGCCCAAAGTCCTGAGGTCAAAACTCCGCTTATGGTCGGTGCCCGAGCCTTTATGAGGGCTGCCAAGGATGGGAATATGTTTGCAATTTATGCAATTCCGTCATCACAACATATCCAAGGACCAAACAACTACTACTACCGGGTATGAAGAATTTTCAGACGTATTCGAGAAGAAGAATGCTGACACACTTCCTCAACACCGACCCTATGATTGTGGCATCGAGCTTCAAGAAGGTGCACAACCACCATTTGGCCCGATCCACGCTCTTTCGCAGAACGAGCCACTGATTGCGAAATTACTCTTGATGAAAATCTTGCAAAGAATTTCATCCGACACTCCAAGTCACCGCCGTAGTTCCTATTCTATTCCTCAAGAAGAAGGACGGTTCCCTTCGGATGTGCGTGGACTACCGCGGCTGAATAAGGTTACGATCGAGAATCGGTATCCATTACCACTCATCTTTACTCCTTGACCAACTCGGTCAAGAAAGATCTACACCAAGATCGATCTTCGTGAAGCGTCTAACCTGTACGTATCGAGGAAGGTGACGAGTGGAAGATCGCATTCGAACGGCGTATGGACATTTCGAATACAATGTCACGCCTTTTGGTCTTACCAACGCACCGCCATCTTCCAACACTTAATGAACGACGTGTTCGAGAGTTCCTGGACGACTTTGTTGTTTGCTACCTCGACGACATATTGGTGTTCTCCAAAAATGAAGAAGATCACACCAATCACGTCCGATTGGTATTGAAGAAGCTTCTGCTACTGCTGGGTTATCTGTGCCAAGTTGGAAAAGTCGTCTTCCATCAACCTCAAGTCGAATTCCTAGGCTACATCATTTCTGGAGGGGGTCTATCCACGGACCCAAAGAAGATTCAAACAATCATTGATTGGCGAAACCAACTACCGCTCGGACGCGTAACAATGTTTCCTTGGTTTTGCCAACTTCTACCGAATCTTTATTCGAAATTACTCTAAGATTGTCTCCGTTGACCCGATTGACTTGCAAGGACAAGCTCCAGGTGGACTACGTATGCACGAAGCTTTCGGCGTTTTGAAGAAGGCGTTCTGAATAAGATATTCTCACACATCCCGATTTCGAAGCCGTTCTTCCTAAACGGATGCTTCGATTTTGCCCTTGGAGCGGTCCTTTCACAATCCGGCGACGACGGACGCCTCCATCCCGTCGCGTTCCACTCGCGAAAATTTACCGCTTGAGATCAATTACGAGATTCACGACAAAGAGCTTTTTAGCTATCGTCGACTCTTTCCAAGAATGGCGTCACTTCCTTGAAGGTGCTTTCGATCCCGTCACGATTCATACCGATCACAAGAACCTTGATGTTTCATGTCACGCCAAGAGTCTTGAAATCGTCCGACAAGCCCGTTGGAGTATATCGTTGTCGCGATTCAACTTTGTAATCACGTACCGCCCCGGCTCTCAACAAATTCGTTCCGATGCACTTTCTAGGCGAACATACCTTGCGCCTAAAGAAGGCGATGCAACATACGACCAACATCAGGACTACCCTCATCAAGCCTCGAGCAACTTGACTTCAGACCGTCATCACGCACCACAATTTCAATGGATGCATCTTTTCTCGAAGATATCCGAGTAAGTTTACAATCTGACCCTTTGGCCTCGAAAGTCAAGAGCAATCCTAGCGTCTCCAATGTTGAAGAATCTCCATGTCGGGACTCTCAAGTCTCAGCTTCAGAGGTTATAGATTCGGAATCCCCGAATCAACCTGCTTCCAGTTCACAGGCTTCCACGTCGTGTGAAACTCCCCAAGATGATGCAAATCCAAGATTCCGGTTTCGAGATGGGCTACTATACTATCAGGGACTACTCTATGTCCCTGAAGGCCCATGCCGACTCCGAGTGCTCCAGTCTCAACACGACTTTCCATCGGCGGGACACTTTGGTTACAACAAGACCATGGAGCTGTTATCCAGAGACTTCTGGTGGCCTATGTGGAAAACCGTGAAGGACTATGTCACAACGTGTGACATCTGTTTAGATCCAAGATCCTCGTCATCGGGCCGTGCGGTTTCTTGGTAGTTGCCGATTCCAGAAACCTCATGGACATCCATATCTATGGATTTTATTGTGGACCTTTCAATGTCCAACACTTTTGATTCCATCTTCGTTGTTGTGGACCGACTGACCAAGATGGCTCACTTCATTCCGTGCAACAAGACAGTTACCGGAGAAGAAAAGCAAGACTCTTTGTAGACAATGTCCTACAGACTCCACGGCCTTCCCAACAACATCATTTCCGATCGTGAACGCACTTCACATCGAAGTTACGCGATCTTTGTTGAAGATTCTCGGCGTGGAGATCGTTTATCTTCAAGATACCATCCTCGATCGATGGACAAACCGAAGCGCGTCAATCGTTGGTTGGAGCGATTTTGCGCGCACCATCAACTACCATCAAGATAATTGGGTGGAGTTGTTGCCGCTCGCCGAGTTTGCCTACAACAACACGTTGCAAGGGTCTACTCAATGCACTTTCTTTCGCAAAACTACGGTCATCATCCTGCGATTGATCTATTCAATCTAAACATTTCTCGAAATCCACCGCCACAGATCTTTGCTACTCGATTGTCTCGATATCCAAAGATATGAAGCAGCCTCCTCGGCTTCAAGAAAGACCGTAAGACAAACGCCGATGTGCCTCGTAAGAACATCCACCATTTCTATTAGTGACAAGGTATGGCTATCACGTCGAAATTTGAGGACTCGCCATTGCCGACAAACTCGACTACCGTCGCTTTACCATTCACAGGTGGTCAAACAAATCAACAAGGTGGCTTACCGGTTGGAGTTACGGCCTCTATGAAGATTCATCCAGCTTTTCCATGATCTCTCTCAACCGCATGAGGAATCTACGTTACGGGCAGATTCAAGAACCTCCTCCACCGATCGAGATGAAAGGCGATGAAGAATTTGAAGTCTCGAAGGTTCTAGACTCTCGCATCCACCGTCGACAACTCGAATATCTTGTGCATTGGCAGGGCTACGACGTCAGCGAAAGAACCTGGGAGCCTGCCTCAAACCTCAAGAACTCTCCTGAGTTAATTCAAGAGTTTCATCGCCGATACCCTCGAAAACCTAAAAGCGTTTAGGTTCAATGCATCTGAATCGCCACCGGCACCAAGTCTTTAAATTTCCTCTTGGTGCAGGTGCATATGCAGAGACTTTGAACCAAAACGATGGGGTTATCGACGAGGCGACGACGCGCTTGTCTAGCTCAATTTTGCAGGGGCAGGCCTTCGAACTCACGTCGGCCGAAAATTTGGTAAGGCCGCGAGCGCCACCTCGCCGATGTCTCAAGTCGCCAACCACATGGTTTTATGCCGGTCCGTTGCTTTGCGTTCTACCACGTATCTGTAAACAACTCACAACTTTCCGCCGTCAGCGCCGACATTCGATTCTCACGGTATTCGTATCCCGTATATTTACTCCTTTTGTCTAGTCCACGTGAAACCCACGTGAACATTCTCGTTTTATGTTTTTATTATTGGTTTGTGTGGGAACTCGTGGAACTCGTTCCTTGAAGGGGGGGTGATGTCACGGACATGCCATACTGGGTATTATCCACACCCCATGAGTTTACCGTGATCAGCCCTACTTCTCAAAGATTTCCTAGATTCCGTATATTTTGCAAGTTCAAGTTTTCTGGAAGGTTCTAGAACCTTCCACTAGTCTCCGAAAGCTTCCTCAAGCTTCCGTATAGCTCTAGTAGTTTCCGGAAGCTTCCACAAGCTTCCAGATAGTTCTAGTAGTTTCCGGAAGGTTCTCTAAGCTTCCGGAAGGTTCCATAAACTTCCGGAAGGTTCCGCTTGACCTTCCTAGATTCCGGAAGCTCCCACGAGTCTCCGGAAGGTTCCATAGGAGCTTCTAGGACCTTACTCCGGAAGTTTTTTCTAGCCTAATATATATAGAGAGTTGAAGGTCGTTGTTCTTCATTCTCTTCAACACCAGTTGTATCTATTCCTCCTCTTATCAATATTACTTCTTCTTGTCTTCCTTCCAGTATCATCTTGAGTCTTCTGTGAGGAATCCCCTCACTTCTAGTCTTTCTTGGTCCCCATTTGAGGTCTCCCCTCAATTCTCTGTCGAGTTTTGTCTTTGAGTTGCCGTCCGCAACACCAACCTATATGGCCCAAAACGCGTTGAATTCCCTTAACATCGGTAGGTGGTGCTAAATTAGCAATTACTTTAACCTTTTCTGGATCCGGTTCCCTACCATTCTGAGAAACTATGTATCCAAGTAATAAGTCACGTTCGACCGCCAGATAGATTTTGTCTGGATTTAGAGCAATCCTAAATTTCCTACATCGTTCAAAACATGCTTGCACCGCATCTAAGTGTGCTTCTTTGGTAGATTGAGTGCTAAAATCATCAATAAAAACGGTCATGGACTTGTGTAGCAAATCGGAGAAAGCGCAAGTCATGGCCCTTTGGAATGTAGAGGGTGCATTACATAGTCCAAATGGCATGACCACATAAACAAAAGTGCCCCAAGGTGTTATAAATGCCGTTTTGTGATAATCTTCCGGAGCTACCGCAATTTGGTTATAACCAGAATAACCATCCATGAAGGTGGTGTAGTTAAGCAAAAAACCGCCACCCTCATCTAAAATGGTGTTGATGAATGGAAGTGGAAAGTGGTCTTTTTGCGTGCATTGGTTTAGTTTCCTATAGTCAATGCAAACTCTTAACTTACCATTCTTTTTCTTCACCAATACCATTGGTGAGACCCAATCCGCAATTTCAACGGGTTTAATGAAACCGGCTTCACTTAACTTTTCTAATTCTGCTTTAACAAGAAGTTGAAGAGCGGGGTTCATCCGACGTTGTTTTTGTCTCACTGGCATAGACCCCGGAATTAAAGGAATTCGATGTTCAACTATTTCGGGCGGAATTCCTTTAAGGTCTGAATAAGACCACGCAAAAATATCTTTGAATTCTTTGACCAGGGCCTTGTACGACTCAACCTCTAATTCGGACAATTGGGCCCCAATTTTGATTAACCGTGGACTCTCTCCAATACTAGCCACATCCATGGTTTTCCAATCCGGTTGTTGTACGTGGGGTTGCTCTCCCGAACCTCGATACCAATCATTTGGAATTGAAGGATATGAGTTTAATTCGTTGCCGGCCATGACTCCTTCTGATGTTTGTTTGAATTTAAGAGATGAGACTAATTCTTTTTCATCCATAAGAAGTTCTATGTTATCTGCTTGTGTCCCATCCATGCTCAATTCAAACACATCCTCGTAACGCACATCATCTAGAAAGGCTACAAGGTTCGACCCTCTCATGTCTTCTGGAACTAAGGTGAATTTCTCAATGAAGTTAATAGAAACACTAACGTCCGAATTAGAATTGGGGTGGTTTGCCAACCATTGGGCAAAACCCCCTTCATCTTCCCAATCGTACAACGCCGGGCCTAAACAACGAATTGGCGGAGTTTCGGTTTGAGGTATGACACTAGACTCCGGTTTTGCAAATTGAACTTGTTTGCCTTTATCCTTTCGTAAAATTGCTACCGGTAATTCATCATCACTTGAAGAGTCCCAATCGTCACAAAAAGCGTTCTCGGGTTTAATTCTCACCTTGGTGATGTTGTGAGGGGGTCCATACAACATATGTGGTTTGTTTCCTCCCCAATCGGTCTTAGCGGCCGCAAGTCGTAACCATGGACGCCCTAACAATAAAGGATAACCATGCTTGTTGGTTTTCATTCTAACGACTTGGAAAGTAACGGAGTATTCCTCTCCTCCCGAGGTTACTTTACAATTTTTGATCTCTCCCAACGGCTTATCCTCACTTTGATCTGCCATGTTAATAATATAGGGAGATTTGCCGGTAATAGACAATCCTAGCTTCTCCATAGTGTTAAGAGGCATAATGTTGAGCCCACTACCACTATCGACAACCACATTGGGTATAACCTTATCTACTATGGACGCCTCAATCTCGATAGCTTTTACAGCAAAAAGTTTGATTTTAACCAAATTAGCACCGGTTCTTGCGATTGGCCTCCTCTGCCTTCGTCTTGTCGTTGATTGTTTTTTAAACCCTTTTAACAGCTTTGGGACAAACTCTAGCAATTGAGCAATCGAAATGTCTGCCTTAAGGCGAGTGAGATCCGATATCAAATCGTACGATATCACGATGGTTGGCTCCTCCAATAACGGAGGGGGAAACTTTTCCAACTCCGGTATTGTTGGTCCTTCCCAGAATTCACCTAGCCTTTCTTCCTCGTCCCTAGGCGATCGATCAAATGGAAGCAGAGTCGGCTGGAGTATAGAATTTTTGACACCTTCTTTTAAAGTGTCTTCTACCGCATTTTTCAATGTATCATTTAAATCTGATAAATGCGGTGAATCTTCCGAAGCACTTTCTTCATCAATTGATGTTAGAATTGGTTTCGTGTGTTGCGATCTAGTCATAACTGCTAACGTTGGTACATTGGCACCTTGTACCGGTTCTTCCATCGCGAGTTCGTGTAGAATTAGGTTCATTTGAGAAGGCACTTGTGAGGTAGAAGCAATAGATGGTCCGCCGTTAATGGTTGGTGGTATTAATGGCTCGGTCGAAAATCTAACATCTTGCGTACCATGGGCAAAATTTGCATTAGATTGAGATGGTCCTACCCCTTGATTTGTCCCCTGATTTAAGGGAATTGTACCACGATTTGTTTGCAATGCCGACGGAGAATTATGATTTTGCCTATTTTGGGCATAATCATAAAACAAATTGGGCGGTCTTAGGTTGTTAGAACCCGAAGGTTGGCGAGATCCCCTCAAATTTTCTTGAGCTTGACGAGCATAATCGTAATTAGGCATATTCAGGGGAATTACCTTATCTGGCCGGTTGCACACATTGGTAGGGTGATTTCCACCACAATTACCGCAAATCACACCATTCTCTAACCAACAACTACCGGGTGGATGCCTTCTACCGCAAAATGGATGAATTTCGTGTCTAAAACGTCGTTGACCTCTAGGACCTTGATTTTGAGACTCATAACCACGATCTTGACGATTTGACTCACCATATGGTTGAATGTTATTAAACGGTTGTTTACCCTGCGACGAGCGCAAAGTTGGCGCAACTTGGCAGAATTGGTCACTGTGACCTGGTTGCCCACAGTTTGTGCACCACAAACCGGAAGCATGATGGCCGGATTCTATTGGAGGAGGAACGGAATTTGGTTGTTGGTTCCTAATCATCATAGACATTTGTTCAGTCATAGACTTAAGTTGTTGAGCAATTTGATCATGAAATCCCTTCTGAGAGGCTTGTAATTCGGCTTTAATCTCTTCCTTCCATCTATCATTGCTAACCGGATATGTCAATGCTAACGTATCCGTTGGAAATCTCGTGTTCAAAGGCACGGGGTAGGATGGATTTACCACCGGCTTGTGAGTTGTTGCACGCTGTACATTCTCGTGTAAAGGCCTAGCGTGAATTGGTATAAAACTTGGTATGTTTTGGTCCTCTCTTCTCCATAATCGTTCATGTTGTTTGTTAATTTGTTCAACCAACCTAGCGGCCTCTTTGGCATCGGCTAGATTCCTAGGTCGGGCATGCAATACTTCTTTAATCGTAGTTTCTTTACAAAAACCTTGAATGAATAAATGTTGGAGAGTGTCATCGGTTAACAAGTTACCGACAAATCGAGTGACCACTAACTCAAACCGGCGAATGTAAGACGAAATGTCTTCATCTTGACCTTGCCTAAGCGATGATAGAGCGGTTAATGCCGCACTTTGACCTACCTCGGGTCTGAAGTGTTCCAAAAATGCTCGTTGCAGCATGTCCCATGTGATGAACGTATTTGCGGGATGATTGCGATACCATTCATAAGCCATATCTTTTAATATGGTCGGAAACCACACCAAATAATACCTACCATCCGTGATCAAACACGTTGTGAGCATCTCGATAAATTGCTCAACATGAGCCGAGGGATCTTCATCTCTAGAACCTCTAAAAATGGGAAGATTTGGAGGTATAGGCGCGGCTTGAAGGCCCTTTGGCACAACTATAGGCAAACCCCTTGGTCGAACCAAGGGGTTAATTGGTGGAGGTTCGGGTGGTTCCATGATTTCAAACTCTAACGGCAAATCAAATTGGTTGAACACCGGAAATAGGTTTGATGGAGATCCAGTATCTGCAAGAACCTCTAAATTGTCTAAGTTTACTTCTATAAAATCGTCTATAGCTTGAACTTGTGAATTAACGTTTGTGTCTAAATTTCCAACAGATCTCAAACGCGAAGCAGTATTAGGTAGTGCTCTAAATCGTTGTAAAGGCCTTACTAAGATTGGTTTATGTGACCTAGTTGATCGTTGCATTTAACCATAACTTCAAAAAAAAATTAGTTAGGATATTAAACTTACCAAGGTTTCCAAATGTTGAATGTAACCCGTATAATCCCAATAAGTAACATAGGTACTGCTCTAATCTATTCGATCACGTCCTAGTAACTATAGCTGCTTTAACTCTAAACTCCTCAACTAAGTTCTAAATTCCCTACACACTTGGAAGCTTTTAAGTTTCACCTTAGTAAAAAAAATTCTGGAGGTTAATTAAGTAGAGAATCTGCAACCCACTTAGATTTGCAAAACTTTCCGGCAGGGAAAGGAAACGGCAAACAACACCTAGGTTGCTTGAACACCTAACTGCATGGTAATCCCAATGCAAGGCTGTCCAAGACCACCTAGATGCTATACAGACAACTAACGTGTGGGGCTGACCTTATACTACCAATTTGTGAAGAAAAAACTCTGCCGCCGCGGCAGCAGGGAGCCTACCCACTTTCGCTTCCTTCACAATTGATAGGTCTGGATTTACCCACTACAATAGCAAACGACATAAAATTACGGTACAAAATCCATTCTTTGGTGAATTTTACACATAAAACACTTTGAAGAACATTTACCTGGATGTCGAAGAAGATCAAACATTAATCAATGCCTAGCGATCACGGTTCTAAGGTCTCTAACCCTTACACCTGTTGCCATATGCAGAAATTTTACTTACCCGGATATTGCAATCCAATCACGACCCCAAATCCCAGCTTTACTCCATGCTCCAATTTGTTGTAATCCCTTTAAGTACTTTCCTTCTTTTTTTATTTTTTTATTTTTTTATTTTTTTTTAAATTTTTTACAAAGTCCCTTTGATCTAAAAACTTACTATCTACTCTACACTGTTACTAATCTATGTGCTAGAAGTGTTCTAAATCTAATCTAAGTCTACCAAGGCTATTTCTCAACATGCCTTGATTAAGTTGAATACTTGACTTAGACCTAATTTTGAGCTATTTCAAACCTAAATTGACTTGTATCTAACTATACTAACTTAACTTTGAAAAACTTCTAACTTAAAAGAAAATTTTAGTTTATCTAACTAATGATCTCAACATACCTATTCAACACTATATTGCTCCTTCAACATGACTAAATCGTGTTCCAAGCAATGGTTTGATTCTCCCCGCAAACGCACCAAATGTGAGCTAAAAAAATCCTCCCACCGTCTTTCGAGGAATTAATAACAACACAACGAGTTGAAAAGATCGACGAAAATAATGTTGGAGGATGAAAACAGCGCTGCTGGATGAAAACAGCGCTGCTGGATGAAAATAGTGCTGCTGGATGAAAACAGCGCTGCTGGATGAAAACAACGCTGCTGGATGAAAACAGCGCTGCTGGATGAAAACAGCGCTGCTGGATGAAAACAACGCTTCTGGATGAAAACAACGCTTGTGGATGAAAACAGCGCTGCTGGATGAAAACAATTGGATGACTGTTTTGAGAAAAACAGACTGGGAGCAGAGTTTAGAAAAAAAAAACTTCCTAACTAAAAACCTTCATAACTTCCTCATTTTAACTCCGATTTTGATCATTTTTGTGTCTCACCTTACTAATTTTCCTACATCTACACAATGAACAAGTAAAAATTAAATTTCGCCTTCAAGACCAAATTTTCTACGAGCGCTTCCTGATCTCATTCCCAACAAGAACAACACACCGCGAGCTCGAGATGTCACGACTTCCTACACCTTGTCCGTCGCCGCACCATCACTCTTCTGGCAGATCGCCTCACAAACCCCGCACCTCAACAACGACTTCTCTTCCGCTTCAATCCGACCGACCACATACACGCCAAAGACCGCATCAACAACGCCGATCCACGAGTCCTCATTGTCTCGTCGCCGCATCGCACCTCCTAAGAAACTAATATCGTTGCAACAACCGGTAATTCTACAACGCTTCAGCCACCAGAGATGAAGATTCACAAACCACGCTGAAAAAGAGAAACGAAAAAAACGAACTTCTACTGATCATCAAGAAAACTAGCAATGATAAATTGTGTGGGTCTCAATTGCAAAACTAAAAACTACTTATAGCATCAAATTGAAGACAATTTCAACTCACTAAGTGAGGGAGGGCGGCCGTGAGCTGAATTATTGGAGTTCATACTTATCAGATCATTTTTATGTAACTTAGTGTAGTCGCCGCACCATATAGTGTGGGCGGCACTTAATTAGTGTGGCACTGACTAATTAGTATGGGCGGAGGTTAATTAGTGTGGCCTCCGCTGAAATTAGTGTGGGCGGCCGTTAATTAGTGTAGCCAGAAATTAGTGTGGACGAATAACCGGAAATGGGCTATTAGACTAATTATATGGTTAGAAAATTAGTAGAGGCCATAAAAATGAAATGGTTATTTAACCGAATACTACGATAAAAAAAAAATTAGTATGGGAAATTAAATTAAACTGGATACTAGGATTAGAATTTAGAGTCGCTTAAATAATCAAAGAACATAAGTAAAATAAATTAGAGTTTTTAGAAGTTTTTTATAAAAACTTTTACACAAAATTTGCAAAGTTAAGCAAATCTATGTTAATGAGTCATTTAGATGGCTCACATGGTGGTTGCTAGCTGCAAACACCGTGCACGGTTAAGGAGAAATAGACAAAATCATCCTATAAACAAACGTTAATGGATTCAGTGGATGAATTTCACGTAATTCCCTGCTACGAGGGAAATTCCACGTAACACACGGGCATTACGTTCTCTAATTTGCCCTAAAAGACAACACGAGAATTTCGTGCAGGTGTTTACATTGACGGAAACCACCTCAGATTCGTTGGTGTTCTTGAAGTAGCTTCCCACCTCTAATCCTATCCGATGACGTAATTTGAGACATACTTGCTTACAAAGAGAGTATAACTATGGGGTAAAACATAGAATCTAGGCCATTCTCTTCCCGGGGTCAACACAAATCCACCTTGTGTCTAATTTGATCACAACCTCATTTGAATGTGACACACGTTAAATTGTAAGTGATGAGGATCTGTACAAAACCTCTGTGAAAACTAAACTTTTCCAACTTGTTGACTTATCCAAATTTAATACAAGATAGGGTTTTCGAATGTTCATAAACAAAGACATAGTGTTTGGCAAAGTAGAGAGATATGATACAAAAAGATAATGTAATGATACACTTCATATCAATTCCTAGTATCTTTCTTCTCGACAGGGCTGGCAATCACCAACCTTGTGTTCTTTTCAACCTATACTTAAAGAATTTACCTTTCTTATGATTGTACTTCTAAACCTATACTTGAAGTATATATACCTTGTATTCTCTTGAAACTATACTTGAAGTGATTATGCTCCACAGATGAAATTGTATTATGGATGTAAATCTGGTGTGTGGATCAATCATAGTTGGCTTTGTGGCATCAGACTGATCCATCTGCTGGCGGCCGGTTTTGAAGCATTTGCAGAGACACGGCCCACAGGCGAGCGGCGTCTGTGGGGTCGAGTGCATATGGCCAGACACCGGATTCGTGCCATTTGTTGTCGGTAACCAGTTCCGATTCGTTGTTGGTCTCGAAGTAGCGCCCGCCGATGCCTTCTACCAGCGGCGATGCGGCCAGAAGCACTTGCGTGGACGCACCCTGCTCCAGAGTTACCCAATCAAAGTTCTCCTCGATCTGTTTCTCCACTTCCGGCGTCATAGTAAAGTGACGAAGGATGTTGGTGCGGATGGCGCCGGGGTGGCACGCGTTGACAGTAATCCCGTCCCTCGCCCACCGCTTACTAGCTTCCAAGGCGAACAGCACATTCGCAGTCTTTGACTGCCCATATGACGTAAGGTAATTGTAGCTCCGGTGCTCGAAATGGATGTCGTCGAACACGACTGGAGAATCGCGGTGCCCGAGGGAACTCACGGACACAACCCGAGCGTTTCCTGCTGCTGCGAGCGCGTCGTGGAGCCCCAGTGTGAGCTCGAAGTGACCCAGATGGTTGGTGGCAAAGTGCTGCTCCCACCCCTCCGGCGTTCGTCTCAGCTCAGGCAGCCCCCCGATCCCAGCGTTGTTGACGAGAATGTGCAGGGGGCCTGTCCATGCTTTGATGAAGGCCGCGATGGAGGCATGGCTGTTCAAGTCGAGCGGAGCGACATGCACATTGGCGTTGCCGGTCTTGGCAGTGATGTCGGCAGCGACTCGTTTGCCGGCTTCTGTGTCTCTCACTGCGAGCGTCACGTCGGCTCCTTTAGACGCGAGCGCGCGGGCAGTCTCCATGCCGAGGCCGGAAGAGGCGCCCGTGACGATGGCGCGCTTGCCAGTCAGGTCGACCCCTGCAAGCACCTCGTCGGCGGTGGAGTTACGATCGAAGGGAGTCGTGACGCGCGTTGTCATTGCGGCCAGCTCTGAAGTCCCACACTCTGACCGATTGGCAATGCAAGAGTTCAGTCTCTCGAATCAGTGCTGCGCTGTGAACTGGGTGGCGTCCGAAGCTGCCTTTGTAAGTGAGGAGCCCCCAAAAGCATGCGTCACTTGATTGTCACTCACCTCCACATTCAATGTTGCTGATACGGTACAACATCTGCCAGTGCAGGTTCCTTGCGAGAAGTTTTGGAGGAAATTGGATGCCGCAAAGTACAGTACTTGCTACCCAAAAGTACACGAGTTTCAAGAGCAATTCATTCAGCTATACATGTATGTACTGATGATGAGCGCTTCGGAGGTAATGCAGCGTGCGTACAAAAAGTGTTGAGTAGGACTTTCCCGACAATCTCAAACGTAAGGAATGATCTGGAAGAGCAGCACGAAATTCTAATTGGCAAACACGTGCTGCTTCAGCATCTCCAAGGACATAGCCGGGCTATGTTAGCCCACAGGTTTGCAAATTCGATAGCATGAGTGTTGACGCCGTTGCTAGTTTAACGGTATTCAAAGGTTTGCATTCACTTCCGGTTCGTGGCAGTCTACAAAGTATCGCCCGCCGATGCTTACCACCAGTGACGCCGCCGCCACAAAGACTTGCGTCGCCGCGACTGACTTTTATACGGAATGCGGTTCCTCATTTTCTCCCATTTCGAAGTGACCAGCATGAATTCTTTTCCTATCGTTTTGGCACGAACACTTTTCCTACTCTATATAAAAATCCATATCAATGCTTTGGTTTCTACACCTGAAGAATTTAAAGTGAAGTGATTAGTTCACACCAATCTTTATCTGAACAACACCCAGATGATAAGCTCTTAAAAAATACCATGCATCAATCAATGAGAGCTAATGCACCTAAAAGTTGATAAATCAGATACATTCGAAGGAATTTTTTGCTTGTTTCTTATACCAGGAGTGCGAACATATATTATGGTTATATCGAAGTTGTCCAGAATGATACCAAACAATGTCTTACACTATGTTCCTACAAACATATCAACGATGGTGCTTTGTGGGAGCGTTAAAATTTGGTGTTAGTGAGCGAAATGATAAAACACTCGGAACGTGTTTGCAAGAGCCTGGCAGGGAAACTCCACATAAGGTTGATTTTTAAAAGGGGCGACTGATGAGCTCGTCAGAAGTTCCGCAGCAATTTGAGCTCCTTCGGCAATAGCCATCACATTCCATCTTAAACTTCAACATGTTTTTCACATACCTATGAATTTCGAATGTTGATTCGACAAGTTTGATTAGGCTGGTAATCAACAACCTTGTATTCTTTTGAACCTGTACTTGAAGTGCCTATGCTCCACAATGAAGTACCTCGTAAACAAAATGGTGCTATGGATGAAAATCTGGTAATGAATCAACAAAACAGTCTTGCATGTAGCTATGAGATTGAACCATCAGCTGGAGTTCGGTTCTGAAGCATTTGCAGAGACACATCCCGCAAGAGAGCGGCGTCCGAGGGGTCGATTGCGAATGCCAACACACCGGATTCGTGCGCTCCCGTGTCCGAAACCACTTGCGAGTCGTTATTGCTTTCGAAGTAGCGCCTACCGATGCCTTCCACCAGTGGCGATGCGGCCAGAAGCACTTGGGTGGATGCACCCTGCTCCACAGTCAACCAATTGAAGCTATCCATAAGTTTCTGCAAATCCGGCGTCACGATAGTCACGTGACGAAGGATATAGGTGCGGATGTCGCCGGGGTGGCATGCATTGACAGCGATCCCGTCCTTCGCCCACTGCTTGTTCGCTTCCACGGCGAACAACACATTCGCCGTCTTCGACTGCGCGTATGCCTTGAGAGTATCGTAGCTCCGGTGCTCGAAATGGATGTCCTCGAACACCACTGGAGACCCGTGGTGTGCGCGGGAGCTTACGATCACCACTCGAGCGTTTCCTGCTGAGGCGAGCGCGTCGTGAAGCCCCAGTGTGAGCTCGAAGTGACCCAGGTGGTTGGTGGCGAACTGCTGTTCCCACCCCTCGGGCGTTCACGTCAGCGGCAGGAATGCGACCCCGGCGTTGTTGACAAGGATGTGCAGGGGGCCTGGCCATGCTTTGCTGAAGGCCGCGATGGACGCATGGCTGTTCAGGTCGAGCGGAGCGACATGCACATTGACGTTGCCGGTCTCGGCAGTGATGTCCGCCGCGACTCGTTTGCCGGCTTCTGTGTCTCTCACTGCGAGCGTCACGTCGGCTCCTTTGGACGCGAGCGCTCGAGCAGTTTCAAGGCCGAGGCCCGAGGAAGCGCCCGTGACGATGGCGCGCTTGCCTGTGAGATCGACCCCTGCAAGCACCTCGTCGGTGGTTGATTTGCCGTCGAAGGGAGTAGTGATGCGCGTTGTCATTGCAGAATCCCACGAACTGATCGATATATATGCGATGGAATCTGCCACAGTCAGTCTCTCGAATCAGCACAGCGGGCGGCGCTGATGGCTTCCGAAGTCTGCATGTGAGGAGCCCCCAGGTGCTAACGTCACGTACTCGTCAGCATGTTGTGTGTACTGAACTGCGAAGGATGCTTTTGAACTCATAAACAAGATTCCGCTTGGAAGCTACACTAAATTTGATATCTGGTGTTGGATATTCTAATTTTCAACCATAACACTAATTTGATTTCTTGAAGTTAATGTTAGATTAGTAAGGGACGCTTTACATGGGGAGTCAAGGCCAACAGATCTCCAAGCCAATTCACTCACATTTTGAGCCCAATTGGCTCCATGGGTCACAAGAGAACACATTAAACAATTAGTAAAGTGGGGGTCAATGTCCTCATGTGTAAAGCCCTTGGGGCTGATTCCTTGAAAGAAAAACAAGGCCATGGAGCCAATTCGTATTATGAACTACATTCCATGCTTTTGATTTGTTCACATTAAAGTATTTTAGTGAAATAGTAATTTTTTATTGAAATCAAGAAACGGCCTCTAGGAGTCTAGGCCATGAATTGGCCTTCCATTCTTGTATCTCCTGAATTTTGGAGCGCGGGACGTGTCTTAACTTGTCCCCCACCCATTATAATAAAATTTCAGAGAGTTGGCCTTGACTCCCCATGTACAGCCCTTTGGGCCAATTTCAAGAACTGGACCAATTACAAGAGAGGATTTGGCCATGAATTGGCCCCATCAATGGCTTGGCCCCTCATGTAAGCGGCCCTAATTGACAATTCTAACACTATATTTGCTCTATGGTAAAAATTTAGGCGCTTCAACATTTTATAAGAGTTCAATTAGTGTTAAATGGAACCAAAAATGTGGAAATCAGATCAACTACTGAAATTAATAATTGTGTGTGTACACATGGAAATTGAAGAAAAGAAAGAATGTTATGGACTTCTAAATGTAGAAATAGTCTTAATATAAATATAGTTCATACTTCGAGTGGTGGAATGAGTGGCTTGCTATTTTTCATTGGTTAGAAAAAGACAAAAGACAACGTTTCTCTACTCTTGTGTAATTTATAAGCACTTACAAAAATTACTTACAAACTTTAGAAATGACCAATATAGATTACCTTGTAACTAGTCACCCACTCCATGGACACATTAGGGATAATCGAGTCTTGAAATGAGCAAGAAGCTATTTAGCCTGCCCGCTTACAAGTTTATTTATCATAAATTAATATTTGAAAGCCTAGACACAATTCTCCCAAATCATGTGTGAAACTATCTCCCTTATGCTCCAGAAATGCGGTCTGCATTTCACGTCGGAAAATTCGGAGAAGAGGGTCCAACTGGAGGGTCTTGGTGCGGGGTCTTGAGCAGGTGGTCTTGGTGCGGGGTCTTGGGAGGAGGATTCTTGGGGCGAGGGTCTTGGGGTCGTGGAGGCGGGGTCTTGGGTGGGGAGTCTTAGGGGAGGAGATTTATCCCCTATTGTTTGTAACTGCTTCCTTCCATGGAAAGTACAGGAGGACTCGGATAAAATGTGAATAATATGTAGTATCACTCATGACCCCATGTGGCATCCCCTCAAGGGGGTCCACGTGGCAAAAAAAGGCCTCAGACTAATTAATTAATGATGTTGCATCGTGAAGGTCACTATGCAGCAACATCTCACACTATACTTTTCCCAAGCAATTGAAAGTGAACTTCATTGCAATGGTTAAGTTACTGTGTCACACACCTTAGAGTCATTGCAATGGTAATGTTTCAGTGTTACACACCTTAGAGTCATTACCGGTCAACTTGCAATTGGTGAAGGATTTACAGGTGCAAAGTCCATTTCCAGGCAAACCAATCTCTAGTAGAAATCTTGTTCAAAATATTGCTTGGAATAACACGTCTGAATTGGCATGAAAGATTTCTGTTTGGAACACACTTAAACTTGTGTAATTGTGAACTTGATTATGTTTGCAACGACATAATTTCATGTCATTTTAGACAAAAAATCTTTTATTAATGTCAATTCAGACATGTTATTCCAAACAACATTAAGACAAGAGTTTTATACTAGTGAACAAACAATCATTGTAAATCTGCTATTAACATTGCTCCCATATGATAAAAGTCCCTCTTTTGTGACTTTATCTCATCAATCACCGCGGTAAAATAGGGATTTGCCAGGTAATGTTTCACACTCTCGTCAGGAATTTCCAGGGCAGAGAGTTCTGAGACCGCCTGTGTGGACTTTCATGCATTCGGAAAGTACCCTCCGACCTGTCCTTGGAACTGTTTTATTTTTTTACTCAAACTATGAACTATTACTCATCTGAAAGTCCCCAGTGATACCCTGCATGTTTGTAAGAATGTTTGTACCATTCTGAGCTTCTTCTTTTGGCGGTAGTTGAAGTAGCCACGGCTCCAAGACATACTGTCATACTGCATTTGAATATAAGGCACCTGGGAAAATTTTAAACTGTAATTAGAATGTTCTTGTACGGCTCAAGGTCTAGTATGCTCTACCCCCCTCTCTCAAATGTTGGCTGATGTGAATTCGTGCTGTTTCCGAGAAAGTCATACTCACATTCTTCTCTACGCACCCTACTTTACTCTTGCCGTGCTCATCATCAGTGTAAGTAAAGCTGAAAGATTGGTTTCGAGACTCTTGTGTACTTTTGAGTAGCTAGCATACGTACAGTCCTTTGCGTTTCAAAATCCTCCAAGACATCTCGCCTTGGCAAATGCTGTGCCGTATCAGCAACATTGGGTGTTTCGAAGAATTGTTACGAATCCTGTAAAGTGATTCCCTCCAGATTGTGCTCCAAGCAAGAGGATCTCCTATAGAAGCATTATCTTCCGATCAGTAACCACAGAATTGCAGAGGTGACTGACAAGTACGTGACGCGTGCACTTTGGGGGCTCCTCACTTACAAAGGCTTCGGGTGCCACCCAGTTCTCAGAGCATCGCTGATTCGAGCATTGTCGATCGGTCAGATTGTGGAATTTTCGAGCTAGCCGCAATGGCAACTCGCGTCACGTCTCCCTTTGATTCTAACTCCACCACCGACGAGGTGCTTGCTGGGGTCGATCTCACGGGCAAACGCGCCATCGTCACGGGCGCCTCCTCTGGCCTTGGCAATGAGACGGCCCGCGCGCTCGCGTCCAAAGGTGCCGACGTGACGCTCGCAGTGAGAGACACAGAAGCCGGCAAACAAGTCGCAGCCGACATCACTGCCAAGACCGGCAACCCGAAAGTGCATGTCGCTCCGCTCGACTTGATCAGCCATGCGTCCATCGCGGCCTTCACCAAAGCATGGACAGGCCCTCTGCACATCCTTGTCAACAACGCCGGGATCGGGGGGCTGCCTGAGCTGAAGCGAACGCCGGAGGGGTTGGAGCTGCAGTTCGCCACCAACCACCTGGGTCACTTCGAGCTCGTACTGGGGTTCCACGACGCGCTCGCCGCAGCAGGAAACGCTCGAGTAGTGTCCTCGAGCTCAGACCGCCACCACATGTCTCCAGTGGTGTTCGAGGACATCCATTTCGAGCATCGGAGCTACGAGCCACTTGTGGCATACGCGCAGTCGAAGACGGCGAATGTGTTGTTCGCCGTGGAAGCCAACAAGCAGTGGGCGAAGGACGGGATCACTGTCAACGCCATCCACCCCGGCTTAATTCGCACTAACTTAACTCGTCACATGCCGGTTACACCAGAGTGGGAGAAGATGCGGAACAGCTTTGCGTATAAAACCCTGAAACAAGGCGCGGCTACGCAAGTCTTCGCGGCGGCGTCCCCACTGGTGGAAGGCATCGGCGGGCGCTACTTTGAAGACTGCCACGATGCGGAAGTAAATGAAAGTTTTGATTTCCACTCATCGAGCAACGGTGTCAACACTCATGCTATGGACCCCGACGCCGCTGCAAAACTCTGGGCTATGTCCTTGGAGATGCTGAAGCAGCGCACAGCAGCTTGATTGCTGCAGGAATAAACAGCATCAAGCTTCCACGGTGTCCCTAAAAGGGCCGGCGCGGTGTCCAATGCGTACAGTTGTCCCGTGCTTACACAACAGATTTACATGGACTTCTTCCGTTCCACACAGCCAAGTTTGCAAGGATGGGTGAAAACTTCTCAATTTGGATGGGAAGATCGTGACAGAGTACATTCTTAGCAATGCCAAATGAATAAAATGTTGAGATTAGCTCACAATTTTTTTTAAATTATTTCTCTTGCCATCAAAAGGGACATCCTAACCATCACCTGCTCATATTTATGAGTTAAAAGGTACCCACACGCTCACTGTGAGTTATAACAATCATTCTCAAAACATGAGCACGTGAATACAGATGAACCTAATTGCGAACTGTAGCCATTGGGCTGAGTGACACGCACATAAATCCTGCCTGTTCGTGGTACACGCATCTCCGGCGTGAGCATTTATAATCCGTCCAGGGGGTGATTATAGGATAGCTACTCTTCAACCTCGAGTACCCAGATAATCAATACCGACATGTACACTCCAGGTACTGTAATGGAAACAGAGTTCACTTTCTGATTCTGTTTTTCAAAAAATTGGGGTACAATGGCTCAATCTAGCTAAATGAAAGTAACGCTGCTCAGTGTACACTCTATCCAAGATTTCCGCATGAATCATGCCAAGCACCAAAAAAATCATCAGACCGTGTTCAGGTGTCCCTGATCGGTGTCGGTGATGAGTTGCAAACCAGGGGTGTCGGCGTCCAAGCACCTCTGGATGTCCGGGAAGACATGGCTGATCTCGTACCCATTCACCGCGTCATACGCGCACCGGAACGTGTAGTCAAACGGCACCTGGAAGCACACATCAATGGTCTGGCCGCGGGTGCACGGCGCGCGCGACTTCCCGGGCTCCGATTCCCGAAACTCGATGAACCACGGCACCAGGCCGCCATAGCCCTGCGCCACGCCGCTGAACGTCGACTGAGGCGTCACAAACAAGGCGTCGGAGAAGCTGAGCGTCACGATCTCCGCCAGCGCTTCCTGGAAGATCTCCATCCCGTACTTCTGCTCGCCCTCGTGCGACAACTGCACCACCTCCACGCGGTCGCCCTTCGCCGTCGGGTACCTCCCGAACGTCTCGGTCAGATTGCTCTTCACGCCCTCGAACAACGACGCCACAAACACCGACGTCGTGTGCACCGTCTGGTTCGACCCCGGGAGCAGCGCCACCACGTCCGTGCCACCAGCTCGTGGCGGCAACAGCCCATTCTCTATGCCGCATCGCAGCACCCTGTCCTCAATATCGCGGTGAATCTTCTCGAACTGCTCGCGCTTGTACCGATACCGCACCTGCAATCTCTCCCAGTATGAGTGACAAACCCAAGCTAACAATGCACATCCTCAAATGTGAGAGGCATTTACCTGAATGCCCAAGCGACGATCAGCGAGCATGAGCCCTTTCTCGCGCTCGATGTGCAACACGCGTCTCCAGACATGGTCATGGGGTGGTAGCACATCGCGCAGGATGTGGGTGAACATGGCTCGATCAGGGAAAAGCGCCTCCAGCACGGGTCGGAACGACGGGACGGCGAAGAGCTTAGGCATGAAGTGGAGGCACCCCATGATGTACACCCACTGCACATTCTTGTAATACTCTTGCTCCGTGTTGCAAAAGAATCGGCTCTCTACCTGCTCCGTGTACCAGCCTTCGCCATTCGCTACAGCGTACCAAGCTGGAAACTTCGCATTCGGACCGTCTCTTATCGCAGCGTCAATGTGGCTATGGAAGATCCGCGACTTGTTCCAGTGCTGGTTTCCCACGCGGAATGGCGTCACTCGGTAGCCTGGATCGAATCGCCGCCATGTCGAGCCCTCAAACGGCTCACATACCACCTGCTCGTGCCGCATTCGTGTCAAAACCGCACTGATCCTAACTTGCGGAAAACTCAACATTGGAATGGAATTCTTACCTCTGGAGGCAAAATCTCGCGGGAGACGAGCAGCACGCGTTGCGTGACGAGAGAGTAGGCGAACGCGGACCCGATCTCAACGAGGCGATTGCCGAGCCCCGCGGCGTCTTCGGTGTCCACGACCGTGAACTTGCACTTCGCAGTGCCATTTCGGCTCAGAAAATACGACGTGGGTTCGCCATGGATTTTGTGCATGCAAGTGCGGTGGAGCTTGGAATACTCCTGCAGGACCTCGTGCCATCGTGGGTGCGGCTCCGTGTAAGGGACAGAAAGTCGTTGCCGATACTTCGGCCGCAATTCCTCGCGGCTCTTACACGGATTGTCTCGGTTCCATCTCTTTTGATCCTCTGGTGAGAACCAGCTACTTTCTTCCTCCCCATCTGCTGCCAACTCTGTCGCTGCCTGCAATGCCCTAATCAACCCCTCCACCGCGTCGTCGCGCGCTGCTTGCACCTCCGCGGCGCTTCGAGCACGACCACCGTATACCCCTCTGCCGCGCGTTAGCATCTGGAATCGCCCCGCATACAGTATGCAGTAAAACGCCAAGAAGAGCATCACCATGTACATCGTCCTCCAATGCGAATTCCGCCATTTCGACAACCCCATATCTGAATCCCTCCTCCTTGTCAGTCATCAACCACCTTTCACGCTACCCCTCCGCTAATCAGGATGCCCAATCCTCAGCGAATGTAAAAGCTGATCCGCAACCGAATTCCCAACTCTGTACAAAATCTGCCACCTTTCGCGATTCTCTCTGATTTCCTCCATCAGTCCAGACCTGCTTGGATCCACCCTAAAAAAGAATCCTCAAGCTTGCTCAAAATTGTTCTTCCTTGACGCAACCCAACCCTTCGTGCGCTCCGTTTTCTACCATACTTGTGTCAAAACCGAAGCCTCTGAATCACGTCCCAGCTGTTTGTCGGAGCGAATTAAAGTAAAAGAGATTTCTGCCCACCCAACTTTTGCAATGATTGCAAACATCTGGGTCTTTCTAGAATGCTGCTGCTGCAACTTATCGAAAAGCAGAAGCTAGCTTCATTCTAGATCTAAATGTAGCGTTCCAAGCAAAGATAGTCAGCCTAGTATACCTGGGGATCACGTGCAGTTTGCCGCTGCACGCAAAGGCAAGGTCATTCGCCGACGCAGCAATGCGCACAAGATTGCCTGTTCGCATTTGTGTTTGGGAAATTGCTGACTTTGAATCTCGTGTGAACGGCGACCGCGGCGGCGATAGACTTTTTTGATTGCAGAGGAGCGTTGCACCGTAATCCAGGAAGATGAATCTGGGAAGCTGCTGAGTTACAGTACGTCGGGGGACTATGACGGAGATCCGTGCCCGTGCCCACGACGGATCCGGCAGAAAAAGCGGTAGGTCGTAACTCGTGGTACGGCCATGCTTAAAATACACATCTGCCACAAAAGTACAATATCTTCGGAAGTAAACAGAAGTTACTCAACAATCTTTAATTAGAAATTCATCAGATATGGGGAACTTTTCCTGTACAAATTTAGGAAGTTTTACATGATGCATACGTTGTGAAAAGATAGATAAGGGCCCTATTCCCATGTAGAGTTGAGAGGGTCTCAGTAAAAAGGCGTTCATAGGGCGTGGATGGCGAGATATTAGAAGAGTAGTAATAATGAAGGTGCACTCTGAATGTGCAAAAGGCTTTACTGGTGGAGAGCAACGCCGTGCTCTGACTTTCTGTTGATGGACAATCCTCACTACCAGTCGCCACTCAGAGTGGACCCCCAAGCTCATGGATGCCACTCTCTAGTTCCATTGTGCAAAAGCCTCACCCATAAACTTGCTATGCATGGAAACTCCTTTGAGCAGATTTATGGTATTCAAATTCATCCCGTACGAATCCCCAACTGTGGAGGAAAACGACTTTTGAATGATTCTTTTCAAAACAATGTGCAAATTCTATTTTTTGATGAACTTGCTTTTGAGAATTTTGGGCCGCACATGGGGTTGGGGTTGGGGTTGGGTTTGGGTTTGGGTTTGGGTTTGGGTTTGGGTTTGGGTTTGGGTTTGGGTCGAATTTCCGACTGGTTTGATTATGTTCAATTTAGCTTTTTGTGGGCCCCAAGTGTTTGTGGTTGGGTTGAGTTTGGATTGAGATTTGGACCTCTTGGAACGAAGCGGTTCATTCAACCGAAGTTGCCCAAATAAGCTAAAAGGTGCCAATTCCACCTTTGAGCATATTAGAGTAGATCAGTGCAAGAATTTCAACCAGACGTGGAAACCCAAGTGGAGAAACTTTGGGATGGGGGGAAGGCATTAGCCCTAAATTTTTTTCTCCCGGTTGAAACTCGTCTTCATGTGCAGCCGTGAGTTGAACTTAAAGCCAACCCAAACCCTTCCTTTTTTTTTTCAACCCAATCCCTTGTGTGGCCTCCATTGGGTATGTATTTTGGAATTGTCCAACTTGTACACTTACCAAACTTTATTGAATTTGACTTCACATATAATGAGCTTTGTCCAAGTTACCATTTTTGTACCAACAAAAGTTCCCAACAACATTTCCCAACTATATTGATTGATAAGAGAGCACACAGTGAATAAATATATGAAGGGTAAGTTTGTGGTATACATATGCGAGAGGTCTTTACGTGTTTTTTTCCTCACATCACACATGAGTAGAAGAACTGAGGGCGTGGATTTGCTTCAAGTGATAGGAGTTTTTACAACCATAAATCAAACTTGCAACCTCAAGGCAACAAATGCTATTAAAGTATTGCACAAATATTCCATGCTAGTACAAGGTCATTCTCGACTGATAGGTAGGAGGTTTTAATTGACATGGAAGTACAAACTAAAGTATATAAAGGATATACTTGGGTACTTCATCTCTTTGCAATTTGATATCTTAATATGATAAACTTTAGATTTGGTCAAAGCAAGCATGTTGAGGTCTAAGGTTGGAAATTGTAAACAAGCGCAAAGTAATCATGAAATTTGAAGTTACATACTCCAGTATCAAATACAAAAGCCTCTCAAGAAATTGAACATGCAATTACATGAAAAGGAATCGAACATGCAACCTTCAAGGAATACTTCACCACCACCCTTTACTACTTTAAGGTCATTTTGGACCACATTGTGTTGCTGGTACCCGACTGTACAGTACCCACCAACAAGTTTACGTTCACGAATGAAACAAGTTCACGAATGAAACAAGAGAACATGCCGCAATCTTCAAACAATTGCCATGTTCACAAAAATAATCCAAATTGTATCTGAGAGATGATCATGTAGTATTCTATATCATCATTTGAAAAAATTGCAATAAAAACTAAAAATCTTATCTTAATATACAACTTTTTAACATATTATTTACTATTTATCCTTAGCTCTTATTAGAAGCTACTATTGCTGACTGCTGAGGCATGAAACAATGAAAACCTTCAACCATCTCTAAAGAAAGCTATTTCGATACACTTTCTATATATGCAACTCCTTTTTAGAAAAAGATTGAATTGTACCCCCCATGAAGCCCAACATTGAACTTTTGTACTCTAAGTAAATGTCACGATAAACAAAAGCAACTTCAAGTGATCATAACTACAACCTAGAATAACCAAATTTCATGACACTACCACCAAAGTGCTCGAAATGTAGCAAACGCTATCAAAACTATCGCTTTCGTGCTAATCCGAGCCTCATGTGTAAGAAAAGGCCATGAGCAATCACAACACTTTAGAATGTGTATGTAACTTTTTCAAGAAGAGACAACATCAAGGTCTCTCACACTAACTCACGTCAATATTTGTGAATGTAAGCCACATATATGTAAAGGGCATCAAAAGAGGTTGCTAAAGAGATATTAATACTCTTTTTCTCAACAAACCTCACCATGAAATGATCTTCATAACATCTAAAGGTAGATACTAAATGTAAGTTAAAAGATACTAAAGTTATCAAATCAATTTACACTTTTTATAGAGATTTTTCATGCATTGGTAAAGAAAAATTCACTACCTTACTCTCACACTTCATGATTTGCAATTTGGATAGATTTTACAAACATGGTGATCATTTGAAAGTTGAGGGTATGTAATCTCTTCTTGCTCTGAACGTAAACTTCTTATTGGGTACTGTACATCCTACGGGAGGGACAAAAGTCAACACACAGTAACGTATGCGCATAGATGATGTTCCTGAAAGAGAAAAAGCAATCTGTATGGATAACTGATATATAATTGGAGACAGAAATGCTGGTACGGCAGTAGAATGAATCACCATCTGAATTGAAGTTATAACTTCTTCTAATTTCCAAAGTGGTCCAAAATGGAGCAAGTCCAATAATAGAGCTTTGGTAACCTTCACTCATAGGTACATAATAGCTTCTGCATACAACAACACCATGTACTCTGTGCAAACATTTTAGGGTATCATTTTAGGAACACCTATATTTCTAACTTCAAAAACTCATAAGTCAGATTAGAAGAGCTGAAAGATGATGATTCCACTTTTACTTCTAGCGTTTTACTGAATTACCCCATGGTCGACAATTGCTTGCACTGGTTGCATATCTGTAGATTTCCCGTGCTGAAAATTGCACCATTATTGGTCACCTTACCATAACTCCTTAGTTTGCTTTTGGGGGAAGTGCGTCACAATCGTGCCATTATCTGAGCTATGACCTACGTACCTGTGATGCTTGCTAGCTTACACCAAAAGTTCAATTTCATCAGTGAGTGCTCAGGAAGTCCCAGCGCCATTGGTAACCTGCTTCGTCAGTCTTTAAGGATTGTACTGGTCCAACATGACCTTACAATAGCAGCAGAGGATGATGGTACTGTAGGGTACACAAATTAAGGTTGTTGAGGTTGCAGCTTTGATCTCTTGTGATACATTACACTCCAATATGATCACTGACTTTCTATGATCCAATGAACGCTTGGGCCACTTCCGAATGAAACCTACAGCTTTTCCAAGCTGTTTCTGATCCTCCGGATCATCCTACATCCTAATCGGAAACTGCAGAGGCAAGCTGATTCGCATGTAAAATACAGATATACATCATTACATACAGCATGTGATAGATCTTATCACATCATTCTCCCGTTAACGAAACGAAGTAGTATACACAATTGTGGGTTTCTGCTTTGACGAACCCGCACCGTCTCTTTATCTGCAACCTTGCTAGCACTTGTAGGTGATATCCTGAACTGACATACAAAACATGAGCAAGGGAATGTAAGACCAGATGCTCCAATATGGCCATTTTCTACGTACAGGAAATTGCAACTAGTGTTTGATTCAGCGACGGTTTGACATCAAGAGAGGAAACCTGCAAAGGATGTAGGATGATTCGGAGGAACAGAAACAGCTTTTTTGTTAGCACTAAATGGAATGGAGTGAAAGAGCGTACCTCTTTAAGTGCAGATCATATATGACTGAACGGAACTTTCTTTCGAGGTGTAGCTTCAGAGCTTCAACCCATTCTCAGAAGGGGCTGACATAGCGTGCGAGCTGTAATAAGCATTCAGGCACCATCCTAGGACGCATCATGGCCGCTGCATCTTCAGCTTCCTCCTCCGGATCATCCGCATGAATCACTGCCAGTATATCTTGTAACAAGTCGATCTTCCCTCCTCGCATAGGATCCTGCATAGAAAGCAAACAAACAGTTACCATTGTTGCTTGAAGTGCTGTTTGAAGTGCAAAAAAGAAGAATGTTATGCTGCTATGGAGATTATTACCTGCAGAATCAAGTCTGTGTGTGTTTTGTCGTTGTACAAGACCGTGTAAGCTGTTGCCCCTACGGATCGCAGAGTCTCACCAAATTCCTCACTGCAAGCAACATAGAGCTCTCATCGTCACCAAAAACTAGACTTGTAAATAAGGTGTATTACTAGAAGAGGATGTTGTAGCTTTAAGAGGGAGAAATTGGCATACCTGGCCTCAGAGGGAATGGAATAATCAGCCGTCCCATGAAACAATGTCATTGGAGGGAGCAACGGCACTGCATCCTCGAATGATGGACTCCTAACAATACATTGTGGAGAATACGTTGCTAATGACTCCTCACCCTCCATTATTCTGCCATTTCAGAGCAGGTGTGAGAAGTTGCCGTACAGCAATGTAAGCACTGAACTAAAAGTTGTTGTCAGAAAGTGAAGCTTTTTAGGGCCATACCTCAAGAACATCGATTTGTATAGACCACGCTTGTGAAAATGCTCCGTGAGACTCGTCAAATTGTACCTGCTCCAAACCGATCATGCTTCGTTTGAAATCCCAGCCTCAGAGAGAATTATTTTGATACGAAAAGTAAATAAGGATCAATGTCAAGGGCGGCTTAGTAGTTCACAAAATAGAACGCGATGTGCACTAACCCGCCTGATATAGCAAGATAGGCCTTCATTTGAGATGCCTTCCAATCAAGCTCATCGGGATCTTGTGAAGGATCGCTCTCTGCTCTTATTTGCTTCTTTGCTTGAATGAGCAAAGCACATGCTCCTAAGTGTGCACCCGCAGATTGCCCTACTAAGAAGATCCTGCTCAAAAAACGGCAAAAGTTAAGGCTCCATGCTGAAAACTCTCATACGAAAGGGGGAAATATGAGTACTTACTTGTCGGGGTCCCCGCCAAAGTCTATAATAGATTTACAAACATGACCAATTCCTTTAGAAACATCGGCCAGCATGTCACTAACGCGGCCTTGAGGAAAATTTCTGCACCCACCCGACTGCTATGTGAGACTTGGACAACAAACACCACATTGATTGAATAATACGCTTTCGTCCTTCGTACAGAATTCTGTTCTATCTTCGAAATGACAAATTTCTTCAAAGCAGCAGCATGCTGTTTCGAGCAAGACAAGAATAATCACCTGTAATCGATACAGGCCACGATGACGTTCCGCTCAACGAGCTGTCTTGCTAATAACGCGCCCCATGCCTTGTACCTGATCAAATCAGTGCCCCACACTTTTAAGGTAATCAACCAGGAACTAGGATTCCAAGTTGACTGGTTGCCGTTACTTAAGCTCTTCACACCATTCGTACTGAGACACTTAATGTAAAAAACCGGGGAGGTAAACTTAAATTGCAAGATAGGTAGCACTAACTTGCGGTTGGCATTAAGTTGCTAACTTCGAGTAAAAGTTTAGTTGGTGCACACAGTAGTCGTACCCGATAACCCAAGCACCCCCCGTGATAAAGATCACTGCAGATCTCGGTTTGCTCCCCTCCGGTAGATACAAGTCAAATCTGTCCATCATTGTCACTCGTGAGCACTCACTGAAGTGACGAAAATTGAGTTCTCTAAGAGCTTTCAAATCTGAATGTTTCCGGAGCCTTTGAGTTAGTACCTGTTGCGCGGATGGTCCCCGTACACCAGACTGCGCTGAATACTCTTCGAGAAAAAGTAATAGTACCCGACTGCACACGGAATCAGATATTAGACTCGTAATACACATGAGACCACCTACAACACTGTTATCAATTCTTAAGCATGGAGTGAGGAGTAGAAAACATACCCTGGATGAAGCCCGGCATCAAAAACAAGGCGTACAGACCAAGTCTCATAAGCTGGAAAAGCCATCGAAATCCAACTCTGCCAAATATAAGATGATACAGTTCGATACAATTCAGCAAAGCACATACCCAGAGCCTCACCAAAATTAGCTATGTAGAAATGAGAGAGTACGTGAAACATATTTGATTCTCAGAAAGCCCTTTCTAATGGTGCCAATCTGCACTCTCATGACGCCGATGTAACATAAGTTGAGCGTCTCTAATAAGAAGGGTCATATCAACTCGCAAAATCACCACACTAACATCATAACAAGGTAAGTAGAAGGATGATTGTTGAAATGAACGTCATAATACATCTACTATTCTCATTTTCTGAATCAGAACAGGTAGAATTTCGATCAGTCTTGAGCGAGCTTAAGTGTCACATCGAAGCAAGAGAGTCAATGTGGTTAGGCAGACAAGAGGAAGCACTTACCCGAGATATCTAAGAAGAGTCAACGTAAATCGAATGATCCAGTAAGTTTCAGAAGCCAAATGTTGCACTTCACCAGTCAATGATCGTTGCCCATCCTCCACATTAGCCTCCAGGTCCTGCAAAACTCAACCACACATGCTTGTTACATTGGCCTCTTTCGAAGCAGCAGCATATCCCATTCTTGTGATGTATCATCACCGCCATGATCCAAACACAACCACAATCTTAATTCATATGAATTAAGACTGAACTCCTTTTGTGCATCACTACAATCCAAGTACAGATTAAGCCTGCATCAGAGGATTCTAAACCCTAAAAAGATGGATGAGCGATCTTGTACCTCTGAAGACACGGGGCGATTGTCGGTGTCGATATTCACGACGTGCTCTGTAATCTCCATGATTTCGCCACTTTCTTCGTCACGGCCTAGAGGTGAGTACGAGTGAGATCCATATCGAGAACGACCCACAGCCATTCCTTGCATCGGAGGAGCAAGCACGCATCCTCAAGAGGTGCGCATTCTCTTAGTCACCAGCTTCATGACCCAACTCTAGCTACCCATATTGATCACTCCTCGTTGATCTAGCTCGCCTGGTCTGAACTCTTCAAGATCATGGCGCTTGAATGGAATAGGTGCAGCTTCGCGAATATGGCACCAATACTTCATGGAAAGAGGTAAAGTTACATGAAATGGGTGTTGAGAGTGAGGCAATGACTTGATCGTAGGAGGGATTTGAGATAATCGCGGAATGTCGGAGAGGAGTGTCGGAGATGGCGTGCAGGCGGAGATTACTCTTGACTAACCCTCGTTAGTACAGTAGCGGTGACCAGGGCTTGGTGATGTGACGTGGCATCTCCTTCTTGGTTTTGAGGGTATCGATTATTTTCTCGTAATTGCAACCCTCGATTTACCGACCCTCCTTTTCTTTTCCTACCTCTCTGCCTTCTTTCTTATCAGGTGGAAATAGATTAAAGCTTCGATACGGTTTTTGCATGCTTGCCGCACAATAAAATTGCCGAAAGATGACCAAAGTGCCGAGAGGAAGCATGAAATCTAGCATTGCTAGGAAGAGTCGGCATTTCTAAATGCGCTCTGTCGCCACCGGAAATATGGCCAAAGAGACTTCAGAATGATCCAAGAGGCCACAAAACTGCGAAAGGTTCAAGCAATGAAGAGGAAATGCTATTCAACGTTGAAGAAAGCGCGCGCGATAGTCACTTCACATTGCGCAATTCGTTACTACCGCACCACATTTCGCAATAAACTCAAGCATTGTTGATGAGCACCGGTATTTGGGGATGAGCTTTATCGCTACCAGCAGCCACGCCAGAGTATACTGCAAAAATGGCCAAAGAAAGATTCAAGAGGCCGAAGACTGCTTAAATAAGCTTCCAGGAAATGCTATTCGACATAAAAGAATGCGCGCGCGAGATACATTTCACATGTTCAAATCGTAACGAGTGCCCGAATCGCAATTGACCTCAGGTAATCGTAACGGCCTTTCATCAAGATTTGAATCTCAGTCACGCATGATGATGAAGACCTACATCGAAGTAACGAAAATCTCCAGCTATGACTTCAAGAATCTGGCCATGGAGCTTCAAGATCGCAATCGTAAGTTCTGAAGTTTCAAATTCAAAGCCGTCCAAGAACTACAGTTATGCCTGCATTTGTCACTGAGGATCATAGTCACAGGAGCTGCGATGGCGGGCTCGCTGCTTCAACAAAAGATTTAAGTCCTGTTTGAATAGCGCACAATTGTCATGGAAAAATTTCCGCCTGATGGAGAACGGAACTCTAACGATTGATAGAGACCAAGTTCAGCCGCTGAAGATACATGGATGGTGAGGCTCAATGCCTTACAAACACTACAGCACCAAGTACTGTTGGAACGAAGAAGAGGATGCAGCTGCGAGAGCACCAAGCAGAGGTGAAAAATGACAGCCGGCGATGGCCATCAGAAGTAAAAACAAGCGGCACGAGATTGCTGCAGAGCCCGTGCAAAAGGAGCAGCATAGCCAAGGAGTCCTAATCCGGCCACAAGACATACGTAGTTACCCTACCTACCTAGATCCAGGTAGGTACCTGGTCACCGCTACGACGGGTAATGAGTACGAGGACGGGCTCTACCTCCCGGTAGCGCCCATCCTCGTTCATCTCGTATCACACCTGAAAGTGTGATATCATAGTATAGTGGTCTAGAATGTAGCAGGTCCCCTAATGGAGCTTTAGTATTCTTAACTCACAGATACATAATTGCTTCCCCATTCAAGAGTACTATGTACTCATTGCATATAAGGTGTCACTTTAGGGCACCATTTTAGAAACACCCATATATTGAGTTTCAAAAATTTATGAGTCATTGTAGAAGAGCCAAAAAGTCCCAATTTTGTCCACTAGTCTCAATTTAATAAATTTGCCCATCAAAATCTCTTAATTGCCATAGGTTCATTAGTAACACTTTCACTCCAAAGTGAAAATGATGAAATTTTATAGTTTTGTTGCATACTAATACGATATGATGTTACAATCTACAAGGCCTCGTGACTTAAAATTAAACCCACATGATCTACAACAAGGTAACTATGAAATTAATCGGTTGAAATCTAAATAGTTTAATAACTTCATTCTCATCAAGGACACTTTCTTGAGAATTTGTGATTCTATGCTGAAAACAATTTGTGAGATTCAAGAGTTAAATCCGAAGGTTTACTTTGCACTCACATTGAAAAACTTTATTATTTTTTTTCTTTTTACATTGTTTACTGTGATAGCATAGAGAGCCGTTTTCAAAACAATATATGCATTTTCACATCATCAAGGGCTCCAACACAAATAACTCTTACATCACAAACCAATGTATTAAGCAAAAAAATTCATAAAAATATACTTCAATCTATGCTACTTGTTACTCCCTCAGTCCCAATATAATTGTCCAATAGGTTCTCTCAAACCTGCCTCCCAAGGGAATACTACAACTTTGCTAGTAAAGTTGTAAAAATTGGACAAAAAAAGAGCATCAATTGAGGTTTGTGCACCTAGATTCCAAGTTCGCCGTTATCTCTAGAGTTTCAAAAGCGAAAGGAACGATCTCGTTGACGGTTTGCGAAGGAATGTGACAAATTAGTCGTGGAATGATCAGATGTCAAGCTTCGCCTCCGAGAATTCAAGCACCACAAGCCCGTGTTCAAGCCATTTGTATGTTTTCTAGTCTCAGATCTTGTCCCACACATTGTGCTTTAGATTCTGATGCGCACATTCTAGTCCGGATTCGTTGCATTTGTGGGTTCTTGCAGTCAGGATTTAGGGTTTAGGGTTTAAGGAGCTTTACTGGGACTGCTAGGCATTTTGAGAGAGAGGAAGGTGCATGATGCTTGCCGCGATGTTGAAACCTCGAGCTCTGGCAACGTCGTTCGCCGTGGTGCCGTCCGAGCCTTTCTTCCAAAGATCGGGAACGAAGCGCGTGTCGGTGGTCAGAAGCAATGCGACTGCAACTACCACCCCAGTTGTCGAACAAGGCCGTCGTCAGCACGATGGCATTCAACGTCTCACTATTGTGCAACCTGATGATTGGCATCTGCATCTCCGCGATGGCGATGGCCTCTCTGCCGTTGCCCCTTTAAGGTACCTCTCCTTAAACACAGTCAACGCAATTCCCTTCTTAGCATTCTTCAATCTCTTGATATGGAGATCTTACGATCTAAAAATCCAGCATCTAGATAGCATTTCGATTCAAACAGAATCTACCCCGACATGAAAATGCTACTCATTATGCAAGCTTACATTCCATTTACGATCTTCGCAGCGCAGGTGTTTTTAAAAGAGCGATTATCATGCCCAACTTGAAGCCGCCTGTCACGGATCTGTCTGCAGCCTTAGCATACAGGGATCGCATCATGAAGGCCTTGCCTTCTAATACAGAATTCGAGCCCTTGATGACTTTGTATTTGACGGATGTCACAACGAGGAAAGACATCAAAGACGCAAGTAAGTATTAAGTAAGCATATTGTGCATTTTCGTGTACAAATGTGCGAGTGTTGCATTTGCTGAGGGCGTTGCAGGAGGGGTGTCTCAACAGGTAAAAGTGGACTAGTGAAAGCGGTCAAATTGTATCCAGCAGGAGCGACTACAAACTCGCAAGCCGGTGTGACTGACTTGTTTGGAAAGTGCATGCCTGTTCTCGAGGAGATGGTAGAACAAGGCTTACTTCTTCTGGTAACATTCTTGTTCTCTGGTCACGAGCTTTCACTTACAAGACACTGCACATATTGCGTTCCATAGTTTTGCTAATTAGTTTCATTGCAGGTTCATGGAGAAGTAGCAGATCAGACGGTGGATATCTTCGACCGAGAGAAAGTCTTCATTGAGACTGTACTCACCCCACTCAGACAGAGATGTCCCAATCTGAAGATTGTGATGGAGCATATCACAACTGAGGACGCAGTTAACTTTGTTGAGTCTAATACCGATGGTACGCCAAGTTCTCTTGTTTCTTAGCAATCATACAAGCTCTTTGCTTCAAGAGCATTCTTGAGTTTTGATCAAACCCCATCGCTAAGCTGGAGCCTCATGTTTTTCTTGTGATTGCAGGCATGGTTGCAGCGACGGTTACACCCCAGCATCTTTTGATGAATAGGAATGCGTTATTTCAGGGAGGACTTCAACCTCACAATTACTGCCTGCCCGTGCTGAAGCGGGAGACTCACCGTGAGTGCCGTTGTCAATAGAGATAACAGTCACAACTTTCTTCTGCCCTTAGTCCCCGAAATAGTCGAACTCAAAACTCATGCTTGCTTGGAGTGCAGGAAGGGCGTTGGTGGCGGCCGTGACGAGCGGGAGCAAACGGTTCTTTCTGGGCACTGACAGTGCTCCTCACGAGAGGCAAACCAAAGAAGCATCGTGTGGGTGTGCAGGCATCTTCAGCGCCCCCATCGCTTTGCCCTTGTATGCCGAAGCATTCGAACAGGTACAATTCTTTACTGATAACATTGTTGCATGTTACTCATCAAGCACATTCAGTCAGTTAAAAAGATCACTGTGAAAGCTACTTTATTCGGAACATAGTAGAACATGATGAATTCTCTAGTGGGAACTTCTTGTTACCTTTTTAGAAGATACAGAAGTGGCAGCGGTCACTTAGGAGTGCAGACAAGAACCAGATAATGAAAAGAATTATCTTTTTCAGGAGCATGGTTCATGCATCGAATAGTGATAGCAATGTGTTGATATAGCAATTGCTATGCAGAGTATCTACGAATCTAACAGTCCAATCTGAAAGCTCATTCATTCGTAACATAGTTCTATTTTAGAGCATGATGGATTTTTCAGTGGGAACCTCCTGTTGCCTTCCTGAGAATACAGAAAATGGGAGCGGTAACTTTTGGTGCAGATAACGATAAGAACTTGTATTATCTATTGGATAATGATAAGAACGATAAAAACTTGTATTATCTTTTGGATAGTGAGTGAGAGCAATGTGTTGATGTTGCGCAGGCGGGGGCGTTGGACAAACTGGAGGGATTTGCGAGTTTGAATGGACCCGACTTTTATGGACTTCCACGAAACTCGAACACAACGACGCTAGTGAGGAAGACATGGCGCGTGCCTGCAGAGTATGGGTTCGGGCCTGGTGCTGTTGTGCCTATGTGGGCTGGCCAGCCCTTGAATTGGAATATTGAGTAGGAATATATTTTGAGAATTAATAAAAAAGTCGGGCCAGTATTATTGGTTTTTACAGGTTCCTTTTCTATCAACAATGTTTTCTTCGCTTGATTCAGTGGACAATGATCACTCACAGGCAGGCTTTTCAGGATCTTCTCAGGATTAGTTGCTTATTAGGGTAATTATCAGGATATTTACCAGTGATTTGGCGTAGATTTCTTGAAGAGCTTCGCAAGATTTTTTCAAGATTTAGACTGACGCCCTTTCTTATGTATGATGATGGAGTGTGCAAATTGCGAAGGCTCCGTCAATAGAAGAAGGTCGCATCCTACAACTAAAAATCGAAAGGGATCTGCAGCTTCGTTGTGTATATCAAATCCAAAATATTGGGCAGTACTGCCACATTAGTGAGATTCGAACCCTACTTCTGAGCTTTGGACCATAAGGAACACAAGAAATGTCAGACAGCAGCAACCGACTGAACCGAGAACCTCTCAATCATGAAAAGCACAGAACAGTGCACTCTGGAAAGCTCTGAGAATTCTCACTCACAAAGTAACAGAACAGTGAACTCTGGATAGGTCGGATCAATTCACTTGAAACAAAGTAACAGAACAGCGAACTCTGGAAAGCTCAGATCAATTCACTTGGACAAAAAAGAGGCAACTCCTGGGACATTACCTAGGCAAACACACTGCTGTGCAATACCAAAAATTCTTCAGAAAACTAAACTACCTCACAGCGGTGTGCTTGTAATAATAATGCACTTAACTAGTCGAACCACTCGACTTCACTGTCAATAAAGAGACACTCTATCGTAGTGATAGCATTTCTATGCTTCTACTATTACATGAAATCATAGTCGTCCGCTGCATCATATGCACCGCCGCCACCCAGTCCATCGTCATCTGGCTTATCAACAATAAGCTGCTTCTTCTTTGCGCCTGCAATACCCACAACGTTCACCTCTTAGCCATCAAAGATCAAACATGATGTTTGTATTCGAAGTGAAATGTCTTAAGTTGGAGAGATTGACTTGTATTTAGAAAATCAGATGAAGTGGGTATAGTAGGATACACTACCTGTTTTCTTCTTTCCAGCGGTAGCATCCCTCTCAGCTTTCAACTTTTCATTAGCGATGACGGTCATACTTGACGCAAACTCCTTAGCAGAAGCGGCGTTCATGCTTGCAACTGAATGTCGCATTAACGTCTTGAGGAAAGTCATGTAATGGAAACTTTTCTGCAAATGACAAATGTACGTAATGCTTAGTAGCCATCTTACACATTATCTTGTGGCCAGTCCTGTTGACGATCGATGATATACATTAGTCTCGTTTGATGGCAATCACCAGCCAGCGACAGCGATGAACCTCAGACATAAGAGCACGGCAGCCAAAACAACAGAGTATACAGAGTGAAGTTAAAAAAAAGAAGTAGGTCTGCGACTGAAGTACCTCAAATGGTCTAATTTTTTGAGAAAGTAGCTCGGCATATTCCAGAAAATCTTGTTCGGACTTTGGGATAAAATCCTCTAGACTCCGACCACCAGTCGACTTGCCTCCAAAAAGCTCCGTAGTGTGTTGATAATCAGCTTCCTCAACCAGCCTGTTCAATCGATAACCATGTAAATCAGGAAAACATGATCGACTACATCTCAAGAAAATCACAAATAGGTTCAACATTTCGAAACAGTAACGCCTTTCAAGACTGCCGATCCAGCAGCCATTAGAAAGAAAGATTTTAACTCATTATATCAAACTAAGGAATCCAGACTTTCTATATCCGTCTATGTGGTTAAGGCTTTGTAGAAAGCGGCAGCTTCTCGGATCGATTCTTCCAAATAACAACAACGAGCAATCCTGCTTAAAAAGAACTTGCTTGACCTAACTTCATGAGCTCAACAGCTCTGTATAGATTCCAAGGGCATCACCTTTGCTGACGCAGTTTCTCTGCGACTGGATCAGCAAGCACCTCATCAGAGGCTTTCTTGGTCTCTTTCTTCTTCTTCTCCTTCTCTACCTTCGGTTTCGGCTCCTGCAGTGTCTCAATTTCAATATCGCCGTTCTCAATGTCAGTCTCGCCATTCGTTCCATTCAGACTTGAGAACTTGTTGCATACTTCAATCTAGGTCAAAAGCTACTAACTATGAAAACTGACTTCAAGATTAAGAATTTATGTAAATACGTACGGGTTTAGGCTTCTCCTCCTCCTTCGGCTCCTCCTCTGCATCTTCGTCGTCCCACTGGCTCTTGACCTTAGGTTCCTCCTTAGCCAACACCGGAGGCAAGGGAGTAAAGTCATCGGCATCTGCAATAACAAACACACAAACATCTTAACCAACGAACAATCTAAACTGACAAATCATCTCCACAGCCGAAGATTTTCAAAGCACGTACCCCAATCATCATCCATGGTGGCTCGCAATGCTCTCAATCACCTCAATCTCGAACCCTAGCTGCCTCGCAAGGAGAAAAATCAGTGTGAGAACAAAAAGACACACATTGCAATAAGTGATGAAGTGGCACGACGGCGAGAAATCGAAGGAGAACGAGCCCGCACCTGCAAAGTAACACAGTGAACGCAACAGTGAACGAAATTCAATCCTGTAAAATCGAATGCCGAGCGCAATATGATGAGAAAGCCGAGCTCCCCGTAGAGAAAGGAAAGGAAGAGCGAAGTTGCACGCGGAAGCGGGGCAGCGGAAACGGAGCGTGAGGCGCAATACAGACACGAGGAGAAGCTAGGGTTCAGACCTGAGTTCTCTATGAAGAACCCTTCAAGATGAACAATGGATGAGTTCTAATTTGGATGAATAAATGTCGAGATCCACTCACTCAGTTGACCTTCGAGATGAACAACAGATGATTTCTACTTTGGATGAATGAATGTCGAGATCCAGTTGACCATTTACGCGGTGCGGCTTTCTAGTATGTTCCCGCCGGTTTAGGTGTGTTATTAGAGTGGGTTTATAGTAAGGTGCTTAACAATGGCTCAATTTTCAAGTATGAGGAATTTACATATGCTTTTTCAATATAAGCTTTGTATATTACACATATTTTTACCCATATAGTTTGATAAAAATATGGAATATCAGAAGCCATAAATATATTTATTTGTTTACTCATTCATAAACCTTCACTTATAAGTTTCACTGTTGCGTACATGATTTGATGTATCATAAAGTGTTGACTTAGTGCAATGTTCTTGAATCCCATGAGTATGGAAAACATGTAAAGGCTTAGGGCATTGTCAATTATCCACATCAACACTTTCCATTCAAAAATAGGGAAGGTATATCCTAAGATTAATGTACTGGTTTTCTTATCTCCAGCGTATATAGTTAGTTTTTCCCTCTTTCCTTGGATTTCGCCCTTCCCACCAACCTACTCCGTCTAAACATACGGAAATAGGGGGTTTCAAGAATTCATGAATTGTTCCTATCACCATTCGCCTTTTCTATCTAAACATCTCGTAACAAGGATTACTTTGTTGGGAACTGTCTTTGTCCCTATTCCTATCAACCTTTTTTATCCAAACATCCGAAAACAAGGATCTTCATGATAGGAACTGAAAAGCTGAACTGTCTCTATCCGTATTCCCATCAACCTTTTCCATCCAAACATCTAGTTGAACTGTCTCTATCCGTGTTCCCATCAACCTTTTACATCCACACATTTAGAAACAAGGATCTTAATAATAAGGATTGAAAAGCCAAACATATAGAAACAACGATCTTTGTGTCCATAACTGTCCCTATCCCCTATCTGCATTGACCTTCTCCATCCAAACACATAGAAGTAGGGAGTATCATTACATGATGTGACTGCAATTCCTATGTCCTACAAATTTGGTTAGCTTTTCCAATCTTTCATAATTCTACAATCCAATGATTAGTCTAAAATTGAAAAAAATCAACACTTATTGGTGAACTCAAAGGTACTAGAAGTTCTACAGCTTACCATTCAAAATCTGATTGATGGAAAATTAAAGAAGTAGAAACTCTCTCCAAATTTTTAGAAATATGGAATAGCAGTAGGAGGAGAGAGGACTTGCCTCTCCAAATGTTTTCATACCTCCCCGAATGATTTCATACCTCCCCAAATGTTCTTAAACCTCCCCCAAATGTTTTCGACCCCATGGGAATGCATCTGTGAATCTTATTAGAATGTCAAAAGAGTCACCGGCCACCTTATCAGAAACAGGGAGACGTAACGAGCATGCATGCACGATAAGGACCTTATCGAACATGATTGACAGTACTATTGCATTCTCAAATATTACTGAATCATCACGTTATCAAAAATGTTTATTGATTTCAGCAGACCAAAATGGTGTGACCTCTCATTTCAACTCTAGCTCCAGATTGACAGAGAGCACGAACAGAAGTTACAACCTCTTCAAGGGCAAAATCAAAGAAGCTTGCATTGACGTGCGAAGGAAACAAGCTCAAGATCCAATAGTGTCTGGCCAAACAAATAGTTCGTAAAGATTCTCAAAATCAACCGATAAAAGCTCAGTATCACAGATGTAGCAAATTGTCACAGGCTTACAAACCTCGACAGTCCAAAAATTAAACGACGATGAGACCAGCATGTGTGAAATTGCCTCTCATGAAAGACTGATATTAACAGCATCTCAAAATGCAGGAATACTGTCATGATTGAAAAATTAGTATTACAGCCTAAGCCCTAAGCCCACCACCCAATTGATATATATATAAATTTTGCAAACTATGCCTCTGGAAAGCCACGCTCAACACTCGCTCAGTCAGTCGTGGCGGACCTAGTCCATGTCCAATGCTCCCCTATATAGAAAATTGGGTAGCATCAATTGTTTTCTATGTCTATCTAACGTCGGTTCTTGCATCGACACATCGCTTGATGTTGCAATCCCCACTGTGGTAAGCTCCGAGTTTCCTGAAGTTTCGACGGATGCCTTACCAGAGTTCGAATCACGATTCTTCCGTCTCTTATAAACAATCAACCCTGCATCTTCCCCAGTCATTGAAGAAGAGTGAAGCTCCGAGGTTTTCGTTTCCTTCGCTGGCTGCTCAGAGACACATGTTCTCCTTGAGCTGTTGATTGCTTCATTACCACCCTCTGTGGACGCTTCAAAACTCTCACTTGATAGGTGGTCAATGACTTCCGGGGGAAGCTCTACTGTACTCTCTCTTGCCACTCGTTTAGAGCCTTGTTTTCTACTGTTTACTGCGTCCTCCTGGTTCCCATTCGACGAGGTTACTTCCACCATCAGCGTGTCCTCGATTTGTACGCTCTCATCTGGTACCTTCCTCTTCTTCGTGGCCCTCTCTCCAGGTGATCGACCGTTCGAGCTGGCGACGGGCACTTCATTTGCTGAGATAGGTTCCAAATCAAGTGGACGGTCGTTACTTGAAGGTTGCTCTGGTGTCTTCCTCTTCGGAGGTCTTTTCGCTGGTGGTCTTTTTGCTGGCTTCGGCCGACTTGAGGCCTTCAGCAGCAATGGACGACTTCTACCTTCCTCCTGTACGAGTCCAGGAGGCGCGACGAAATCCTGGAACCCAAGATCTGGTCGCTCTTTTTCTCGACCAACGAAATTGGTAGCAAGAGCAGCTCGGCGAATGACCATATCCTTCTTGAACTCCAGCTTGTGCTCCGGATGCAATAGCTTCCAGTGCCGGAAGCATTGGTTGTCAGTACGGCCTAGCTCAGCACCGACTGCAGCCCAACGGTGTCGGCCGTACTTTTCAACGAGTAGTTCGAGCTTGACGTCCTCCTCTGGACTCCAGTCGTCGATCTTCACTGACGGGTCAAGCACGTTGCACCAGCGCTCCCGGCATTGCACGTCCGAACGTCCTGGAACGTGAGCAGCAATGTTCTTCCACCCTCGAGGCCCGTAGACTGCAACCGCCCACTTCAGTCGAGTGTCTTCCTCGGCAAGCCAACGGCCTCGCCGATGACGATCTGGATGCAACACCTTCGTCCACCTTGACATGCACTGGGAGCCTAATCGGCCTTCCATGCACGCGGCCACCGCCTGCCAATCTTTCTCCCCGAACTTCTCTACTGCCCCTTGAAGCTGCTCGTCCTCTTCCGGCGTCCAGGCACTTCGCAGAATCGACGCGTTTAAACTGCGCTGGTACCGAATGGCACACTGCGCTGGCGTTCTGTGCGTCCCCAGCTCCTGAGCAATCGTAGACCAATCCGCCATATCACGTTCATGTACAATAGACAGCAGCTTCTTGTCTTCAGTTTTTGTCCAGGGCTTATTGTTCAGCAAAGGATCTTCGTTGTTCTCCCACTGCATCTTGCATTCCCATGGTGACCTGCCACTGACGTGAATTCTTGCCACTTCGCTCCAATCCACGGATGGTAAGCCTTTCTTAAGCTCTTCTTCACTCTCTCCGATGCGACTCATCTGCTCGTCGAAGTCCTCATCATCCGACTCCCAGCCCGCCATCATCGCACGGACTCGAATCTCCTGCAACTGCTGCCGAACGCCCTTGGCCAACGCTTGAGACTCCTTCTTCGTCCATTTCTTCACGTTGAACTCCGCTGGAAGCTGACTCTGTAGCCTTCTGTACACTTCGACATCTGGATTCTCTGGCGGACCCTTCACCTTAAACTCCCCGGTTTTTTTCTTCCAAACAGGTTTCGTGGCAATGAGCTCCACTGACCGATTCGCTACCTCGGTAAATCCACAAAACTTGCGAGTGCAGGCCTTCTCATACTCCACCAAAGAGACGGCTCGTCTTTGCATTTCCTTATTCTCATGCAATTTGAGCTCCACTTGACGAAGTACCTCACGGAGAGATTGCTGACAGAGCCTGTTCTTCACCAGTGCTTCAGTCACTGCGTGCACATTCTCCGGCACCTTAGGCTTCGAAGCTACGTTGGGGTCATGGACAGCCAGAGGCAATGGACTCTCTTCGAACTCCTCATTTCCAAGCTGAGCAGGGAGAAAGGAGTGTAATCCGTTCACAGCATCGACGTCGGCTGGAATGTCCTCTGCCTCCACATCTGGAAAGTGCTGTCCGACTGGAGACGAACTTGCGCAAACATCTGTATCTAGAAAGGCTGGCACTCTTCCCTCAGCCGATAACCTTCTGTCTACATCATTCGCAACACTGGTCTTCACATTCTTGGAAGCTTTCACCAGATCAAGCGCCCCGCAACATTCTTTTACAGACCTCAGAATATCATCGTCTTCATCATCAGATGATTCCGCAGAGTGCCTCACAGGGGTTTGTAGTGGCAATAAATTCTTCGGGAGCGTAGGAGGCTTGTCGATAGGTGGATTAGATTTTTCCTTTGCGGGAGCTGCTGCTGCTGCTGCTGCTTTCTTCCGAGCCGGTCCTGATACCACACCACCTTTCCCCAACAATTTACGCTCAATCGACAACAGCAGGGCATCATCGTCATCATCATCATCATCCCCCTCTTCATCATATCCTTCCTCGTCAAACTTGGATGCGGCAAGGGTAGAGGTGCTCTTGAGCCTTACCTCAGCGCCGGGCATCATCTGACAAGCTTGTTTCAATGCCTCAATGTGCTCCAAAAACTCCGCGTCAAATAAATCCGCAACGTCGCCATCCTCATCATCCTCATCCGGTACCCGCGACACTCCAATTTGAGAAGCCATTCTCACTAAATAAACTAACCGTAACCGACACGGCCAAACCCTAACCGACACAGAACTTCGGTTTCACCAGAACCCTAAATCGTCTCACAAACTCCGAGACAGCTTCACACCCGCAGCTCCAAAATTCAATCGGATTTCATAGACGGCGTCCGCAGGAAAAATTCCATGAGAAATCCGCAGGAGCAGATCATAATGCCCACGTAAAGCAAAGCCCCGTGCTCTGGAACAAGCACTACTCCGAGCAGGAACAGCCAGCCGATTACGATGGCTACCACCGACAGGACGCCCCACAGGCCTCCGTAGCGACTCGGCAGGCGACGAGCGACAGGGTGTTGCTCCCTGCTACTCGCATCCAGGACTTGTTCCCCCATAACACACACCAAAGCGCGATCGGTTGCAAGATTGAAGCTACATGCGTAAACCCAAAACCCCTACAGCAATCGACAAGCGCCTGATTGTGGAGTCTGCACCCGCGGTGCTTATAGGAAGGTGACGGACTTCCAAACCTAGAGCCCTGGAACCTACTTCCGAAGCTAACGGATGCCGAACCTAGATTCAAATCGCGGCTTCGGGTGTCAGTATGTTGGTGTTCAAATTGTGAATTCCGAACGGGGTCCTGCGATTCTAGGTCACAAGGAAAGTAAACGCTTATTTCTTTATATTGAGAAGAATGCAAAATCTCATAAGGTATGCACTTGCTACTTATTGCATCTCCATACAATTTATAGGTTTTTCAATTACGAGTCTATCCTTTTATAATTGTAAATGTAAAAATTACCCATCAATAAACGCATCATCTTATAGTTAGATTTGATAAAAGTAAAAGATTTAGCTTATACATGTGCAGATATCTTGACTTTGGAGGGCCCATTCATCAAGTTGTTGGCTAGTGGATGAATCCTTCTTCACAAGTTAATAATATGAAGGGAAAGACATTATATACACACGTTGTATTCACGTCAATCTTCAATATTAACCCATCCTGACAAGTTGGTGTCACTGATATTGACCCCTTTTTGCAAGTTAGTGTTGGTGATGTTGATCATCTCGCCATCATGGCGAGTCGGTGAGTATCATTCTTTCTAAGAGTCTCTTGCCAATTGGTGTAGGATGTATTGAGCCTTCTTTGATGAGTCATTGACATTAACCTTTCCCAAGGAATTGGTGATATTGGCATGTACCTCGATTTAGCTCATCCTATTGGTTTAGCCAAAACCGTTAGGGAATATTCTAAGGAACATTTGCATAGTACACACCTTATTTACACCTTATTTTTCTGATACTACCTTTTGGAAGGAAGGGTTAATATCAAACAAGATGAACAAAAGTATCAAGTTACATAAGGAAATAACATCACTCCAACCAAAAGGCCTATGTACACGGTGAAAGTCCTGAAACCCGTATAAACTACTTTACCTATAAAATGGGTACATGGGCAGCCAACCGATACTCAGGTGACTTTCCAACACCGAGGAAGTTTCGGGTACCACCCCCCATTACTCAGGTGAATTCCGAACACCTTGGAAATTCCGGGTACCAGTCAACCGACGTCCATGCGGCGAGCGAAATCCCGGGTATCAGTCAACCGACGTCCATGCGACGAACGAAATCCCGAGTACCAGTCAACCGACGTATATGCAACGAACGAAATCCCGCGTCTCTTCGCCTCTTGCTCCCTCCGTCACACGCCATCTGAACTGAACCCTAGTCGTCGGCTTGGGCCCCGCCGCCAATCTCAGTTATCCATTTGATTGCTGCTCTTATTATCTACGTCCTCTGTACATATTGTCCAATTCCGTGGATGTTGGAGCTGCACCTTCATGCATCGCCAAGGTCCGGCGATGGCCGCGGAGGGCTTTACAAATGGGAGCGCAATAGGCTGGTGAGGGTTTAGGACCGGCAAGATAGGGCTTACATCTCATGACCTAAATCACACCACGCTTGCGCGTTGCCGAGAGCAATTTGCTGCCAGTATCCGCTGGTTAGGTTCTTTCACATTCCCGGAGTCCTTTGTTCAGTGGGGTTTAAGGGCCTGTTATGGGAGCGCATGCAAGAATTTTTCATGGCGAAGCGCACCTGCATCGTTTGAGTGATTTCTGAGAGGATATGGTGGCGAGATTCTTCTAATGCCAATTCAAATACCGCGGCCGTTTCTTCTGTACACTCGGTGTACGATGATGCAACCGGGAGCTTTCGCGGCTTTGAAGCCTTCGGAAAGAGTGCTTCCAGTGTCATCAGGAACGGGGAAGCTCTGGAATGTCTTTCTTTCGGAGAGGCGGAGTAATGCTGCGCAATTGCAGAGGCGGGAGGTCCTTTATCGGGACAGAGTGAAGTATATCTCTGTTAGAAGGTCTTTTACCCGGTCTAGCTTCTGGTCCGATGTCAGTCTTTGCAAGAGCTTTAGCACCGCACCCCGAGCCGTGTCCAAGAATATTGAGGAGACTGTGCAAGAGAGCGTTTCTTCTGTGGATCAGGCAAGCCTTTCCGGAAGTCGTCTTGAGGTAGCTGAAGCTGCTTCACTTGAGGTAGCTTCTTTGGAGGTTGAAGGGAATGGAGAAAGTTCATCCGTTGTTGATACGAATTCGGTTGCAGCTGCTGCAGACTTGGACGGTAAGTCTTAAACCTTACACGTTTGAAGCCAACGTCGAATAGTCGAACAACACTGTCATACCTAATCAAGATAAGCTGAAGTTCATACTATGGTTATGCATATCTTGCATGAATGTTCTGGTTATGTGTCGGTCATCAAAAGGTAAGAACATGTCATGTATCGAAATTACGTACAATTATCTCGAAAATGTGATGTGTACATCTTCCTGATAGTCCTAATACTCTAAACTTGCTCCATGACAAAATAAATCTGCACAGAATTTGATCGAAACTCTGAGATAAGTATCATATTGCAGAATGCCTGCAAGGATAACTCCTAAGAAGTTTGTTCGTTGGAGCGAAAGATCATTGCGCATAGATCGAAGGGCTAAGATCTCAATAGCGAAGCGCACAGAGTTGATATATGGTCTGGCTTGATGGCTAAGACTTATTTACAAGGGCTCTATTCGTGATCGATCGCCTAGCATTTCTGTAGTCTTGATCCGTTCAGGGTCACACACATATTCTGAGAAAGATGTTTCCAGTTCACTACAATGATTGGGAATGCTGTAGAGGGGAAGGGTAAGCAGGTTACCATATTGGTTACCATATGTCTTGAAATGTTTACTTGGGAAAAGTTTAGGATCAAGATCTGAAGCACTGACCTGTTACAAGCTGATGCTTAATCTCGAGAATTCGAATCCAGGAACATTCCTTGGCCTTGAAAGGCGTATCAACGTGTAGCTGTCATTTGTTTTGTGGTCTGAATTCTGGTCTGTGGCAAGTTATGTTCGATGTCTTATAATTAAGAATTCCCTTCACCTACTCGCTGTATCTTAGCTCTCCGTAGCAGAGGTTTTGGATCACTTCTTTAACTATTCGATCACCGCTTTCTCCTTCAGGAAGAATGCGTGAACGAAGGAGACGGTCACTAGGAGCAAGTGTAGCTCGACCTGTGCAAGGACCTCTTCCTGATCTGCTGACTGTTCCTGGAATCGGACCTCGTAATATGGAGAAGTTAGTTTCAAAGGGAATCGCGAGGTTGGCTGAGCTAAAGCAGCTGTATCGTGACAAGGTTAGTGCGTGGTTTCGGTCACGTAGCTGAATCGTCAGTTTCTTTCCCCTTCTAGCTTGTTCCTTCTCTTTTCTCTGAGCTTTCCTGAGACGTTCCTCCATCTTTGCTTGTAGTTTCGAGATGATGGCTGTGAGAAGATGGTAGAGTACTTGCGGCACTCCGTAGGTATCATTCACAAGCATCATGCAGCTAGCATCACGAACTACATCAGAGATAATGTAGAGGCCGAGCTGGCTCCTAAAGACGAAGGAGCTCGCCCTCGAAAGCGCTTGACCTTCTGTGTGGAAGGTAACATCAGCGTCGGCAAGTCTACTTTCTTGCAGAGGATTGCGAGCGAGACACTTGAGCTACAAGATCTTGTAGAGGTATTCTTTTATATTTCTTCCCTCTTTCTTTTTGAGCTAGCGTGATACACTCTTATTATACTTTTGTGACATTTATTGATCTCTGTCATTTGTGGATGTCGTCGTGTTGTAATGATTCTGATGTTCGGTTTTGTGCGTGCACAGATTGTCCCTGAACCCGTCGGGAAATGGCAAGATGTTGGCGCTGACCATCACAACATTCTGGAGTCGTTCTATCGGGAGCCAGAACGATATGCTTATACATTTCAGAACTATGTGTTTGTAACTCGCCTTATGCAGGAGCGAGAGTCTGCTAATGGAGTCAAGCCTTTGCGTTTGATGGAGCGGAGTGTCTTCAGTGACCGAATGGTATTCCTTCTCTCCGAATTCTCTTTTCTCGCACCATGAATCTACATATAGCTGCAATGATACATTCTTTTGGGAGGGTCATTCAACATATCAGCAAGTGCCTATGACGATATCTGTGAATCTTGCATACGACAAGTCTAAGACTATCGGATGTTGCTGATTTCAATTGTCACTACCACTGAGGCACTTGCACCGGCAGTGTAAAGAGTCAGCTAGTACGAGAATGTATATCTCGGAAAGATTGTGAAATCTTCCTAGAATTCTTGATGGGTTAGGATAGCTCATTGGTGAGGACAATGCTTCGAGTCTGTTGAAGATAGTTTAGATGTTCCTGGGTGTTTCTTCCTTGTTTCAAGGTGGAGATATAATCTTGTACGTTCCTGCACTGCACGTTTTTTCAAATACCTTCGTAATCTTCTATTCGAATGAGTATTTGATGCATTTCTCGACGTTTTTGCAGGTCTTTGTACGTGCTGTCCATGAGGCCAAGTGGATGAGCGAGATGGAAATCAGCATATACGACTCATGGTTCAATCCAGTCGTTTCTGAATTACCCGGATTAGTTCCCGATGCCTTCATTTACCTCCGGGCTAGCCCCGACACTTGCTTGCAGCGTCTGCATTCTCGGAAGAGGCAAGTTTAATCTAGGAATTCACGTGAATCATGTGTAGTGAATCATCTGTATAATTTTGAGTCACAGGAACCAGATGAATTCGTCTAAAACCTCAAATTGGTTCTTTGCAACAAATGAACGCTTGTTGACTGTAAACACTCGGGTGTTTCTTCATTTCTCAACCTGATTATCTGACCATGTATAGACATGTAACTGTTGCAGGCCAGAAGAAAACGGAGTCAGTTTAGAGTATCTGCAAGGATTACATGAAAAACATGAGCAATGGCTGTTACCAGCGCAGACAACCAGCGGTGGAGTACTTTCCGTGAGCCCAGCTTTGAAGGAGCCGATGTCGCATCGCATTCGTGATCGGGTGTTCTACCTGCAAGGCGACCATGTACATTCGTGCATTCAAAAGGTTAGTCATCCAAGGGCCTTCATGAATCCGAAGACACATTATCCTGCTTAACTAATATGAACGCACCAAAACTTGCAATACTACATGTTTCGAAGCATCATTCATCATATTGACTTGTGCCGATGACGGTATTCGTTAATCATGCATACGACAAGTCTAAGACTATCGGATGTTGCCGATTTCAATTGTCACTACCACTGAGGCTCATGGATCGCAGTTTACAGAGTCAATAAATTGATGATATGAACCTGATTTTTTATTCATTTTTGTGAACGCACTACAAATTGGCGGGTTGCTGCAATAATACATGTTTTGAGGGGTCATGCATTATATCGATTGTGCCTATGACGATATCTGTGAATCTTGCATACGACCAGTCTAAGACTATCGGATGATGCTGATTTCAATTGTCACTACCACTGAGGCCGATTTATCGGGAGTCTATAGAATCAGTAATGTGATAATGTGAACCTGAATTTCTTATATTGAGCTGCCAAAATGGACGCACTACTATTCTGCTGATTGCTGCAATAATACTTTTCGAAACATGTACGTTAATATGACGAGTTACGTTACATTACATAATCTTTAATGTGCCTATGACGATATTCGATAATCACGCATACGACAAGTCTAAGACTATCGGATGTTGCCGATTTCAGTTGTCACTACCACTGAGGCTCATATATCGGCATTATAGAGAGTTAGTAAAGTGATTATATGAACCGGAAATTCTTACAGTGAGTTGCCAAATTGTCGCACTACAAGTCTGCAGATTGCTGCAATTATATGTTGTTTCGAAGGTTTATGTATTATATTGAATGTGCCTATGACGATATCTTTGAATCTTGCATACGACCAGTCTAAGACTGTCGGATGTTGCCGATTTCAATTGTCACTACCACTGAGGCTCGTCCATAGAGTCTATCAGCTATTACTAGCAATGTTAATTCAGGAATACTTGAGAAGCATGTGAAGTATCCGTAAGAATTTTTGTTGAGCATAATCTAGTTGTGAAGACGATGTCTTGCGTCGGTTCAGAATCTTCCAGGTATACATGGGTGTTTCTATCTTGTTTCATGGTGGTGATTCTGTTTTGTAGGTTCCTGCTTTGATGTTGGACTGTGACACGAACATCGACTTCAACAAAGACATCGATGCGAAAACAGAGTAAGACATTTATCTCATAACTCCTGCTTTTACTCTATGATATGCTTTTACTCTATGTCATCCCCCTCTCGCTTGTTCTCATTGTCACCTGTTCATAAGAAGTTGTTCTAGGAATTAATAGTTATCTAGGTTCTTGACCTAATGATCATTCATCGTCAATGTATCATGGTTTGCTCAAAGTCGTGCTTTTCTGCTGCGAGTTAACGCTTAACGCTCCGTCGTTGATGATAATGAAGGTATGCAAGACAAGTAGCGGAATTCTTCGAGTATGTGCAGCAAACAAAGGAAAATCAAGCGGGAGTTGGAAGTCAGCTTGTTGTACCCCGCTCAGGAGGCTTGTTAGGACCCGATGGAGCTCACCTTTTGGGTAACATGCAGCTGGATGCAACAGATCTTAGTCGACGGATGTCTTCCCTCCGTGTGTAATTGACACTCTGTTTTCCCCTCAGCTTGGTACGGGTGAATCCAACTCAAACAACGTCGTATCGGAGCCTAAAAGGACGTAGCAGCACTTTCAAACCTCTCGGCACCGAGGGACATGACCAAGGAGAATCTGTTCGACTGCAACGACTGGGTCTTTTTAATCTCAAGCCCAGTAAGACCATTCAAGGATACATGGATGAGCGAGTTCTGCTGCGACACATACTGGACTGTAAATTTCTTCACGAAGACTTCATGCAGCGCATGAATTAGGACATATTGAGTTGATAGGGCCTGCATCGTGAAAAGTGAATGACGATCAATCTGCGCAGGATGATTTTTCAACAGTTGCCTTGTGTATAGCCCTCGTTTGTTCTCAATTGTGTTTCAATGAGCACATCGACGAAGTTGTGGATGCTGTATGTGCCGAAGAGGCTCATCTTTTATATCAGTTCCCTCCCCGGGTTATTTTGCTACGGGGAGGAGGAATAGTTTTTCTCAATCGAACGGGTGGCACCTTTGACATTCGCTGCGTATTAATGACGGTTGTCACACCCAAGTCTGGTTCCTGTTGCAATTGTGCATACCTGTAACTATAGTGGAGTTAAGTTCAGATTGCTGTCATTAGGCGTGGATCATTTTAGAAACCTCTTAAAAAAAAACTAACCCGGGAACGGCGCAGGAGGGAGCATGACATGATGTGCAGAATGGAACCCGTTTGATGCAAGAGGAAGGCTATCTTAGAGCGAACCCTTCTTATGTGAAAGTTTAGTGTTGTCCTCGACCGAATGAGAAGCCCTCTCTCCGCAGGGTGAAGAAGAAAAAGAAATGACACGATTCATTCAACAAGTTTAAACTCAAGTATCTCATACCCAGCTCAGACTATGTCTAACTTGAATGAATTTCATCTATAATTGCGTATTGCATTCCAATGTGATCACTACTGTAGTACTTTACAATTTCAGTTTTTAAATGACACCCCCCCCAGGTGAAAATTCGTCAAAAATATCGGACCGTCGTGCTTCTAAACGTGGTCAGTTGGACGAAATGCATAACATTGTTCCGTACAAATCTACTGGCAATTATGTTCATCATGAAAAAGCATCACTTAGTCATGTTACAAACCAAGTAATTTCATGTCCTCTACATTCGTCACAGGGCAGACCTCCCTTTGTTGATTTCACAACAAATAATTGCAACTACCATATATTCGAAACACAGCATCAAGATCTTTGAACTGCTCAGACTTACTCAACAAGTGCATTCCAATCGCAAAAAGAATGCACACCCGCCCATAACCTACCCTGCCAACATGCTCAACCACGAAACCAGAATTTTTAGGGTTTGAGGACGTACATGCCCAGCACTGAAAACTCGATTATATAACATCCAAACAGTGCACATACCTTTATGAGCGGTGGCCGAGTTGAGTGATCGTGGAAATGGGTGATGCAGCTCGTCAAATCCCATTAGAGGTCACTGATCGCGCACTCTCTGGGAGACATAATACTCAAATCCAATGACATCAGGGATATGGCTACTATCCTTGATCCGGAAGAAGCGACAGAACTGGGACTGCTCGAATTGCTTGAACTTGGGATGGAAGTAACGATGCACACACCAATACCACAACGAGCCCAGAAAAACGCCCAAACCAGCTCCAGCGAGCACCTGCGTCACCGAGTGGTAGCCCAGGTACACCCGCGAGTACATCACCAGCACCGCCAGTGCCCACGGCACTCCGATCGTCAGCTTCATCACGTACTCCGCCGAGAATCGGAACTTGAATGTGGCCAGCAAGGTCACGTATATCGCGAAAAACACCATGAACTGCGAATGGCCCGATGGCCACCCAAACGAGTCGCATGCCTCCAAAGATGCGCATGTCGCAGGCCGTGGCTCCTGCACCAAGTTCTTAATCACCTGCGAAAGAGCAACCATTCCAACCAATAAAGAGAAGGATCATGGAACGGACAATTGGAGAATGTGCGAGGTACCTGATTGAAGCTCTCGCAGATGAGGAGGCCCAGGGCGAAGAAGAAGGTCTGAAGCTCCCGGCGAAAGAGGAGTAACGTTGTGAACCCACCGAAGGCGATGAAGACTGGTAGTAGTGAGAACCATCCCATGACCCAGCCGACGATATCACCCGCTTTGTACCGGATGTGTGTCAAGGGCACTGCCACCAGCGCACTTGCGGTGCTGAGCATCCGCTTCGGTACTCGAAATATCCGAGTCTTATTCATGGCTTTTGCCCTAAATTATACATCACGCCTTGCTAAGAACTCGATCCATAACGCAATTGTCGGGGAGGTTTATGAAAAATGCCCTGTTCTCCAATAACATTCTCGCTACTGTTGGTTTACTACTTACTACGGTAAGAAGGAATGTAACCATAGCTTCACTCCATGTCCACGGCTGCCACTTCTAAGTTCCCGAATGGCCACTACTACATGAGGTAACTACCCCAAGATCCAAAAATCACCTCTACAGAAGGTAACTAAACCTAGAAGCCACCATATTTGCAAGATCAATAAGGTCACTATACCTAAAAGCAACTACATTACACTGATTTGTGCAATAAGGATACTCCATACACAGAACCACACACTGAGAATGCGAGACTCATATCGTACCGACATAGGCGTCACCCGCCATCTCCTGTTTCGAGAAGCACCACCATCTTGCAAGGTCGGAACTGCAAACCTTTGAAACGATACACGAAAGTGGCAGAAGAAGAGTAGGGTATAGAAAGCAAAACCTATGTCCAAATTAACAGAGTACAGAAGTACCGAAAAATGTACAACATCATAAACGGTGGGATCATCGCCCATTCAAGCTTCTGCCAATCTTGAGTCTGGTGAGAGCTATGGACGTGAAACCCAATTGGGGATGCTCAGTGAGTCCATTTGGAACACCACACACGCACACACCCCTTCTTTGTCAATACTTATACAAAAAATAGGAAAAAGAAACCCTAAAACGGATGCTTGCTTGCTCAAGGAACCCAATCCAACCTCGGCTTATATTGAAACAAGCCTTCTATTCTGGCCTGTCGCATCTTATCAGAGAAAGCGCCAGTGGGAGGGAAGCGCCAATACTTCTCCGCTCGCTTGTAAACTGCAATTCTAAAGCTGCCATCACGAGTGTAGCCCGTGATTGCGAGATGGTTGCCACTTGCAGCAATCTCCACCCCCTCTTCATCCTCCACGAACTTGTTCCTAATCTTGAATGGAATCTCGATGCCCATGTCCACCCACCGCTTCGTCACTGGATTCCTCGCGAACAGGCTGATTTGGTACCCCGTCTCATCTGTGAAGATTTCGTCTGCGGGCAATGGCATGGCTGTCATCACGCGCCCATCCCACTCGAAAATCTCCATACATTCTTCATGCGTAATCTCCTCGTGCCACTCGTCTTTCGCAGTATCGTATGACAGCAGCACGTTTTCGTTAGTAGCGCGAGTGACGAAGTAGATCACTCCGTTGCAGAGCATGCCTCGCTTGGGAGCTTGATTGAAGGATGGACTCAGTGGTTGCCGAAGCTTGTACTCCGGACTCTCTCGCCATGTCCCTGTTGCTGAGTCGTAAATCTCAGTTATCAAACTCGTGTCTGTCTCCATGTACTGATAGTGATGCTGCTTCGGATTGTGTGCCATCAGAAGCTTGTAGCTTTTGGTATTCGTGTCTGCGAATGCGTGGACGAAGAAGGTACCTCGGTTGACAGTTTTGTGCTTACAAGGAGGAAGATGTCTCGATTTGTTGGTGAGTGGGTTCCAGACGAGCCACGGGAAATGGGTTCGCACCTTCTGCTCCTGTTTCCAGAGAAGGAGACAGAGTAGTCCTTCCACGGAGTAGACGCTCTGATCAACAAGGTACTGATCGACGCGCGTCTGCGGCGGGAAGCTCCGCATCGTTCTCCACAGCTTGAGTGAGTAGTCGTAGAGCGACCATTCGAGTGACGATGGGTAATACGAGCCTGCGTAGCAAATAGCAGGGCTTGGATGCTCAGCTGTGTACATGTCGTCGTACATGCTGCGAAAGCCGCGCCGGTGGATCACGTACCGCCAACCCCTGCAGACGCACCGCACTTGGAACAAGTTCCGCAGTGGCAGATAGCTGAGTACCTTGTGTTGAAGCTCCCTCGGCAGCTTCGTCCACAAACACTCGTCCGCCTCCGACTCCCCTTCCGCCATTGCATTCACGCAGGGTTTCCAACCCCCCAACCGACACCGATTCTCCCCCAACCAAAACTCACCCTAATCTCCCCAACCACCCACAATCGCAAAACGCCCACTTCCCGAAACTCCCACTTCCCAACCCTGAAGCGCAAAGAGAGCAATTCGATCACCGCAACTAGATAACCCTAGCTATTCGATACCGACAGCTCGGCGTGGAGAGCACGTACTTCGTTGTTGTTGGTACTAAACAGGATGATGATGCGGAGATTGTGGCGGTGGGTGTGATCAGGAGTGATCCGGCGCGAGCTTGAATGAGTCTAAGGCGTTGCTGCGAAATCTGGAGTGAGGGTCTGACACGAATGATCGATGATGAAGAGGAGGGGGCGTGCGATCCTGCCTGTGAGGGCATATCATAGTGCTTCTGCCTGCAATTTCTCGCTGACCAGTGGAGAAGCATAGACTCGGGACTTGCTCCGGCAGCTTGCTCCTTTTGTTTGAATTGTACAAATACGTCGTATGCATACTGACGATACTCCCCTGCGGGATTCATACATTCTGACTTAATCAATCGTCTCAAGTGGGAAGCGCCAGGAAGGAGCTCAATGAGTATCGAGGTTCTCAGAGTATGAGGAATCTTCCATAATTGTGTTAGGAGTCTTCCACATACATGTGAACCTGTTGGCAGGATCCGATCCGGGTTTTCTAATTTGGTATATGGATAGCTAGAAACTCCGGTCCTTTTCTAAGTGTCTGTTCGTAAAGCTAATATCCCGACGGCCGCCGGACAACGGGAAAACAGAGTGCCATAACAGAGCAAGTACCACTCTAGATTTCTAACGTAAAAGTTACAATTCTTAGTCCTAGGTATCTTTTACTTTTTTTGAGAATATTACAAATAGTTACTAAAATGATTTGTCTTTTACTTTACTTTTACTTTGATAATTTTATATATATATATATACACAACATATTATTTTCTTTGTTCACTTTCCAACTCTCCATTATTCTTGAGATTCTTGGGAGCATTATTGTTGACATTTTTTTAACACAATACCTAAACATGGGGAAGCCATCAAAAGTACAGAAAAAAGAGAGGATTTGGAGGGAAGATATGATGGACGAGGACGTTCAAGCTCTACCAAAAGTTTGTCCAAAGTGTAAAGTATTAGGTCGGTGGCGCATGTTTGCAAATAAAAACACTGGACAACCTCGTTATAAATGTCTCAACAAAGATTGTCCTACCACAGAATTTACAATAAGTGCCAAATCATTGCGAAAGAAGGAACCCAAAAGAGCTACTAACGAAGGAAGAAGCTCTAGGAAAAGGTCGAGATGTGATGAAGAAGATAATGTAGATGAGAAACGTTCGAAGAAATCAAAAGCACATGACGAGGAAAGCCCGAGAAGTTTGGTGGATGAAGATTCTGATTTGGAACGAGATGAATCGGATGAGGATGATGATTCAATGTATGTCGATAGAGTAGTAACATCTGCTGATGGTACTACTCAGGTTTTTAGAATGGTTAGAGGCTATGATGCTAGTATTAGCGAAATTGATGAAGATTGGAGTGAATCTGAAGATAGTGAAGATGACGAAAGTGATGAAGATTGTAGTGAATTTGGAGATAGTGAAGTCGACGATAGGGATGATAATAAGGAAGCTGAAGATATTGAAGAAAATGAAGACTATGAAGAAGATGAAGAAAAGGAAGATCTTGAGGAAAATGAGGAATTTGGGGAAATTGAGGAAGATGAAGAAAAGGAAGAAAAGGAAGAAAATGAAGATCCTGAGGAATATGAGGAATACGAAGTAATTGAGGTAATTGAGGAAATTGATGAAAATGAGGAAAATGAGGACGATGAAGAAAATGAGGAAAATGAGGACGATGAAGAAAATGAGGAAAATGAGGAAAATGAGGAAAATGAGGAAAATGAGGACGATGAAGAAAATGGAGATGTTGAAAAAAATACATCAGCAAGTGGAAATACAAATGACGTTATTGCAGATGGTTCAAATACTGAGAGTTCAGATAGCTCGGATGATGAAGGAGGCTCAGATAGTTCGGATGATGAAGGAGGTTCAGATAGTTCAGATGATGAAGGAGGCTCAGATAGTTCAGATGATGATGAAGGTTCAGATAGTTCCGGTGATGAGGATGATGAGAGTTCAGTTGAAAATGAGAAAGAGATCAACAACGAGAGAGGCGGCGGCATTGGGAGATTCGGCAATTGCTACCCACATGGCCCCCACTAGATCGACGTTGCCACCACCTGCATGCGCCGTCGATCGCCAGCACTCGATCCGAGATTGAAGCTTTGTCTGCACCATCAAGTTGTTCCGCTACACTAAATAGGTAGATTAGTGTTAGATACACTAATTTATATAAACCATGTTATAAGTTTTTACTCTTCGTCAATATTTTTATCCTTTACATCAGTCAAGATGGGGATCTTTCCACAATTTTAGAATCAAATACTCTTGGTAATTTTTTTTGTCAAAAATAAAAACTTACAACATTTTCAAATCTTGTAAAAATCTACCTATTCAGTGTACTGGGCTGGTTGTCAAACCTTCCTTAATTTTAATGCTGAGAATTCTTATAATTTGCATTTCTAGCATCAACAAACCTCTCTCTTCTTACTGAACATGTATGCACCAAAATTGCAAATGACAAGTACTTTTAGCATTAAAATTAAAGAAGGGTCAAGATGAAGCATTAGAATTTTTATGAAATGGCTTCACTAAAATGCAAGTAAGGGAAATCATTGTAGTGGATGGAAAGCTTTCATCAATCATCATTGGAACATCAATAAGAAAATCATCACATCATCCCAATATAAACAATCAAGTTATAAAGGATTTTATTCAAGATTGAAAACATTTCAAATAAAAAATGAAATACATGCAATAATGGCCAATATTGATTTGTATAGGTCATTTCTAAAGCCCACTAACATTGCGTGCTATCAATTCCATAGAGGATTATTATGTGCCATATTTACAATAATCATCTATTTTTTTCATAATTTGAATATTATTTTAAGCACACAAATGTTGATTTTTGTTGATGAAAGGCATATACATGTTCAAGGTGATGTTTGGCATTACCTTACAAGAAAGTTGGCTTCATTCATTTTGAAAGCTTTCTAAGTAACTTCGAACAAAATTGAGTAAATGGCTAGTCTACTTTGACATTTGATATCTTCCAAACCCCAATTCACCTCTACTTCAAACTTTTTAGCATCGTGTGATACATTATGCACTACAATTTTTGTTTAGACACATTTGAATTTGGCTTACTTATGCTTATGATATGATTTTTTGAATGGAGGTGAGTCATAACTGTACTCGGTTTTGTTTGTCACTGTAGGTAGATATGGTTCAACCTTTAAACATCCCAACTTGTTTTAAACTTGAAGATCATAACAGGCGGAGTCCGCTAAATTTTGAATACAAAGTCCGGTATTTAACAATAAAAATGGCATGTGAAAAAAAAATGGATTGAAGATCCAAACAAAAAAATCATGCCTTAAAACCATATGTACATATACAAGAAACAAAACTTGAAAAAAAGTATAACCTCAATTTTAAGTGAATCTTGAAGTTATTGCAATTCAATTAATATTGGGCAGTTTTTGGCAAATTTCAAATAGTGATTTCAAACTTTGACCATGAATATCTCCTAAAGTATGAGGAATTTGAAAGCATGTAATGACTTTACGGGAAGGTATGGAAAAACTCTGTAACTTGCAAAAGGTTCCATCTTCATGCAAGCTAAATATAGTAAATACGAGGATGACCAGACCTCAAACGCCCCATATTGGGGACTTTTCTACATTAGGGGTGAAGGAAATTTGCACTTACAGTACATGAAGACCTGACAACAAGGTCAGGTAAAGACAAAGACTACTCCGACCGTATTGAACAAATCAGGAATAGTTCGATTGTAGCACATGGGCACAGACTGGTGCCAGCTGATGATGTTGCCACATTATACGTGCATTGGTTGTCTTTTTGGATTTTCGACATGATTACCTCCACCAAGTCTGTGCTGTATATATGCTACAAGGACATGATGAAGAATATCACCTGCTCTCAAAGCACTTCCATAATTGTTACTACAGTACTCTTACGCTTCGTGCTCATCCGAAAAACTTCTCCACTAGGAGTACCAAAAACAAAGTTCTCGTGTATGCCCCACCTGCCAAAGATTTCCAGTATAAATGCTGCACACGATTGTGAAATCGAAATAATAGCTCTTCGATAACTATTAGCCTCAAAACGACAGGGTAAAATGAAACTTTCATCGAATACCATCCAGACTAATCTGCCGACATAGACAGCCTTCACAGGTTACAATTATTTATAAGCAATTTACATATATTACTCCTTTTTAACTTACAACACGCGAAACAAGCCCTGTAAATATGCACTATCGCAGATCTGTCTGAGCAGGGCAGGTCAACTCAGGTCAAGCCGTTCGCATCACTGCAGGAGCGCCTTCCTTGGTCCAGTAAATGCACCATTCAGACTCTGCAACACCGACAACAAGATAAGATTCGCACTCATCCATACAATCACTTGTCGAAGTCCCTTACAGATGGAAATACCATTTAATATGGTGAAGGACACTAAGACCACTACGGAACTGAGACCTAATTCGACAGTGGTTAAACAGCGGCCGCTTAGAATAAGAAAGCACAATAAACTGAATCCACGAAAGCTTGATGAAGCAAGTTCTACCAAGATCGCATGTGCGTCTATAAGAGTGCCAATCTACCTTGTAACAAAGTGTGATAAGGATCAGATATGAACGCACCCAGCTAGGGAGCTGAAACCATGTCACAGCGTGAGAAGAGCACTTGATTGGAGTGTCGAACACAGCAACAGAAAGCCTCTTCGTCAACACACCAACCTCAAAGTAGATGTACGGTGTGGCTGGAACATCTACGTAGATTCCCGTCACCGGCAACCAAACAAAAAGCTGTTTTGTTTCGATTCCTTCCAAGTTGCTGATGGAGCCAAACTTCAGTGTTCCTGTGATTTTATCGCTGTAATAAGCCAGCTGAATGTTTCCAACAGATAAATTTTATGAGTCTTCGTTCCTCAATGCCCTGTTAGCGTTTTCCGTACAACTGTACATTCAATATCTTGCTCAAAGAAGGAACACTCGGACCGGCTTCTATATTCGCTACCGTAGTTTCACAGCACTAATGTTTGGTTTTTACGCTGCCAGCTACTTGCTGATGTAATAAGAGTGAATAGAAAACAGCAACACGGTAAAACTTCAAAAGGTGCCTTCCTATCTTAATTTGTATAATGAATCCTCTTACTTGACAGAAAAGGCATAGATCATGTCAAAGTACAGCAAGGCACTTATTCTCTGAATCGCAAAACTAAAAGGTACTATGACTATGCTCCTCTACCAGAATTCAAGCTGAAGGTTGCAAATTAAAAAACCTCTAACTTGAAATTTCTGCAACAACTCTAAGGATTGCTTCAACTATTACCTCTTAACATGACATGGCTAAAAGAGACAAATAGCAATAATGAAATCAAAACGCGCCAAAACTCCTCCAACGACTTCAAGACAATAGCAGTTGCAAAACTCAAGACACCAGACTAACTCTAGAAACAAGACTGCAAGTGTAGCATATTACGAGAATCCCTGAAGTCTAAACACCTTGTCGTCAATTCAAGGACTAATACAACGCAGCTCTCAGCTTGAACTCCAACAATCAGACCTCTTTGATATGCCCTCCTCTATCATAGGTTGCAACACTATTTAAAACTGAAGAAGCTGAACGAACGAATTCCACAATGTAGGCACCAGACGAACTGTCGAAATAAAACTCTAAGGTTACTATAGATAAGAGAAAGATTGGATCCTCGACACAATCGCTACATCACACGCTGCTCTCAGCTTCAACTCCAACAACCAGACCTCTGTAGTGCCCTCCACTATCATCGATTCCAACACAATGTCAAATCGAAGAAGCTGGGGCTGTAAATTGCATAATGTAGACACCAGACGAACTCTAGAAACAAAACTGCAAGCTTACTACTGGTCAGAGAAAGACTGAAGCCTCAACGCCATCGCTACATCAGAGTCCTATCCACCGCACGCTGTTCTCGGCTTCAACTTCAACACTCAAACTTCTTTAAGATGCTCTTCTCTACCATCGATTGCACCAAAATGCCATATTGAAGAAGCTGGAAAGGAAAAATCGCTTAATCTTGTTCTACACCCTCGACTTTACCTTCAACACTCAGACTTCTTTATCATTCTCTACGTCAGTTCAGAATCTTATCCACGACACGCTGTACAAAAACTCCGACCTCAGCGACACAATGTCATATTGAAGAAGCTGATCCTGTATCAAGAGAATCGAGCGGATTGCGTACCTGATCGTCAATCTTGGCATAGCAAGGGGCCTTGAGGGAGAGTGTGAAGTGGCCATCGTCGGTGAGGGAGTAGCTGGAGACGGAGCTCGGGAGAAGCCCTACGGGAAGCCCGTTCTTCTTCAACACGTCAGTGACTTCATCGGCCGCCACTGCGGTGATTGCAACCACCGCGAGAAAGAGCACCAGATTCTTTATCATCATCATCGCGAGAGACAGAGAAATTGCTGAGAGGAATTCCGGCGATGGCGAAAGGGGTGAGAGTGGCGAGACGAGGATTGGGACGGAGGAGACAATAAAAAGGTATCGCTGCCACATGCCAAGCCAGCCAGCCTCATCGTATCCAGATCTTGAATGACGTGCCGAGGAATCTTGAGACTTGGATTGTAGGAGTGGGTGTGAATAATCTAATCCTTTAAATTGGAGTCTACCATTTCAAACAACTCCATCTCTTGTATTGAAATTTTCTTAGTAATCTTGAAATATTGATCATAGAAGTAAATGGTGAAGGTTTTTATCAATTGTAATTGTAAACCATTCTTGTTGATTAAGGTGCCTTATAATTATGTTGAAATGAGGATACTGTCTTGAATCAATATCTACAAGGAGCCATCAAGATTGAATACTGTCAACTACCTACCATAAGTACATATCAACTAGTACTCTTTTCAATAGGAGTTTGATATAAAATGAACACATATTCTGTGGATTAACCCTTAAACGCCCATGGGGTCTAAAATGGGCAGCCCAAAATTGAATCACAACATCTTTTGGACTTGGGCATCATGAATGAACCGATCAATGATGAGCTTGCAACCTCCTACAAGGTTATGTACAACCCCACCCTACCTACCACAATCCTTTCAAAGCACAAAATCACTCATACAAATTGTGATTTAAATTGTAAAATTTCACTTTTTGAATACATCACAAGAAGGTGACCGGTTTGACATCAAAATATAAGTGAAAAGCTAATTAAAGTGAGAGCTACAGAGCAGATTCTATTGGAAAAAAGCCCCTCGCGCTCTCTTGGGCGTTTTAGGGTTAACAGTTTTGTAATGTCATTCTAAGACATACAACAGACTAAATATATACAGTTATAGTTCAAAGATTCAGACCTTGATAGTTAGAATTCAAAAGTAGGTTGTGTGAATCATACACAACCTCACATGTTACATGCATGGCTCGATCATGGTGATATGATCTAGATATCAATGAACGAATTATCTCTCCACCTTGCTTGCAAGGTACTCATGAACTGACAACAAAAAAGCCTGGAGTCAAGACAGTAACGTAAATTGGAGTTGTTGTTACGTGGTCGAAGAACAACACCAGGAATCAACAAACTCATCTTAGGGCTTGTTTGATGGTTCCAAAAGATCGAGGACGGAAAGTCTCTTGATTTGAATCAAGTCCTGATTTGTTTTCCACTTGTAGCAAGCATTTTGGAGAAGCATGAACATGTTCAACAAGTTAAAAGCTCGCAAGATCATACAACAGCAGAAGAAGTGTTGTCGGCACGACGGGATGGCGGGCGAAGGCCTCTTTTCAGCTAACGCGGGGTGGAATTTCGCTTGCGAGGGCGAGTGGCGCCCAGGATCTAGTGGTGATTGTTCTGCTCCGGAGAGTGTTCCCCGGCTCCGGTGACGGTCTTTGCAGGGTATGCGTACATGTTACTTCTGAGCACGAATGAATGATGCGCTGCGGGTTTGTTTTTTACCTTGGATTTCATTGGCCTTGTGCTAGGAGCAGCAAGCAAAATGCATCAAGCAGAGCTACTCCTACCCACATGCCTTGCAACCATTACTGCAGGCACACACCTTACCTCGAAAACGAAAACCACGAGTGTCAATAATTGCTACTTCAAAGTTTGGTTCCTCAAATGATTGCCGGCGATATACATTTGACCACTCCTGCATAGAAGCTCCGAGAGTGGTACAAACTAGGCTATTTTACAAGTTACTATTCTGCCATAACACCACTCTCAAGTCAGCTCTACAGACTAGCTGGCTACAAATAATGGTTAGTAAGAAAAGAATGCAAGGGACAGAATAGAGGCTAACTAATCATATGAGACGGGTCGTCTGAAAATGTGTCGTCTCTTCCAGAGCTCATGCGTGACGGTATGAAAAGCGTCATGCTCTTTCGCAGGGTTGTGCCAAATGAAGTGCTTTCTGGCCTTCATGACGTTTTTGTGAAGCACGGCATACTGCTCATCTGTAACTTCTTCGAGTATTCTCCTAAGCAAAGGAATGTCGTTGTGGGTGACGACGATGGAAAACTTGGTCCAATCCAGGATGTCTTGCCAGGGGAGGTCGTAGTAGTCGGCAACCACGACGGGAACACAGCCGTAGAACATGGAGTCACCCAGCCGCGCCGTGTTCACTTCGAAGCCTTTGGCTTGCAGACAGAACTTGCTGGTCATCAACCCCTGCGAGTATGGATATGGCACTCTCCCCTCGTGGATGTAAATCTTGTCGTCCTTGCCCCAGACTCGCACTAGCTCGCGCCGCACTGGCGAGTTCGCTGCCCCCGCGAAGAACGCCAGTCTCGTCCTGCGCACCAGAATGAGCACTGTCAGAGCTCTGGCTATGGAAAAATTCGGAGCATGAGGGTTAGAGAGTGGCTACCTTTTCTGGATGTTGGAGAGCTCGGAGGTGGAGACGCTGGGGCGCGGCCAGATTTGGGGCACGGCGGCGTCTTTGTGGGTGATGTAGTTGGGGAGGTAGTAGCTGGAGGGGCAGAGGAGCTGGATAGCATTCTCGCGGACGAAGGGGACGTGGTCCATGGCGGTTCGGGCGATGGAGTGGCAGGAGAGGTAGAAGTGATCAGCCCCATTACTCCTGTTCCAGTGGCCGTAGTGCTCCCGCACCCCCTTCACGTACTTGGCGCAGAACTTCTTCAGCCCTTCTGGCTTGATGCGCTTGTCCAGGCGCGCTTTCGTGATGGACACCGGCATGAAGAAGAAGTTGGCCTCGCTCGCGTTCTGCGTCACGAACCCGCTCTTGTACAGCGCTTGCTGAAAGAACTCCTCACTCGCGTAGTTCCCTGAGGGAGTGCGCGATATCGGCTTGTATATATTCACATATGGATCTTGTTTGTCGTATGGGTACACGAAGATCTTGATGTTGCGCTTCATCTCTGCGTACTCCATCTCGTACATCCGCCGGTTGTGGTATGGCCCATTACCATCGTCTTCCACATCTGCAGGAAACAGGAGTTTAGATTCGAGGTTAAGTTGCAGTAGAAGGAAGTTTGAACTTGCCCCCACTGACCCTTCGTCGTCTTCTTCGTGAGCTTCATTGCAAGCCGGGCCAAGAATGCGATGGCGTCCGGTACTTTTCTCACTCCCTTCTCTCCATCCTCGTCATGATCCCCGTCCCCTTCGACATGATCGGGATCATCCTCTCCAACCTGGTCTGCGCCCTCTCCGGCATGGTCTGCGTCCACTCCGCCATGGTCTGCGTCCTCTCCGGCATGGTCTGCATCCCCTCCGGCATGCTCTGCGTCCCCTCCGGCATGGTCTGCGTCCCCTCCGGCATGGTCTGCGTCCTCTTCGGCATTGTCTCCATCCTCTTCAACAGGAGCGGAATCTGCTATCAAAGCCTCAGCTGCGGCGAACTCGTCCATTTTGGCGGCATTAAGATTCGAAGGATCCGTGAGCTTGATTTCTTTCGTCTCAATATCATCCTCGACGTATCGGTTAGCCTCCGCTTCATCGAATTCGACAACGTCATGGTCATGGTTTTCCGGCTCATCCTCAGATTCTAACTTCTCCAATTCGTCTTGGACATCACTTTTCTCAACAACTTCATCAAACTGGGCATTAGCACTTGTCCCAATGACTTCGTCAAACCGGACACTAGCCTCTCGATGAGGTTCGGAGTGATGAGGGTCCACTCGCGAAGGTGCGTGGTTTGCTAAACGAGGGAAGATAAAACGGGTGCTGAAGAGCAGAATGCAAGCCACGGTCGCGAACCCTAGCAGTAATCCTCGTCCTGCCTTCGAGTTTCCAATACTGCGCCTCTTCGATCCACCCCCGTCCAGTAACCCTTTTCTCCCCCCATCCGCCTCCTACACAATTCGACCCCCCGCCGCTTAAGCAGACATCACAAATACCACTTTGCAGGCTCAGACAGAGTAAAACGAGCATACCTTCATTCTGATACTCTAGATCCAGGGCACTCCAACAGCAACCTGCGCCATATCCAGAGTCTGAGAACGCCATATTGCAACTCCACAACTGCAAGGAGAGCTTCAGAAAACAAGCTCTCACTCTAATACCCTACGTAACGACAATGCTGGAGTTAGAATGATCCGCACTCACCTGGGGTAGCTTCCACCTGCAAGACTACCTGCAAGAAGAACGAAGCGCAGCATTCGCTGCACACCCCACACAGTTGTTCACTCGCACTCTTCCCGCCATCCAAGTACTGAATGTCGGGAAGGGGAGGCTCCTCCTGTGGGTAAGCCGCGAAAATGGTCCTGAAGTCACGCTCCACTGTTACGAATCGTCTCCAGTATCTATCATCGATATGTACGCAATTCGATCTACCGCTTAGGAAATCCTGTATGATCGGCGCCAGCGGTTCTTTACCGCTGGAATCTGAAATCCTGTACCGGCACCACACTTTCCACTATGTTGGCGCTCTGTGCGTTTCCAGTCAATGGAGTCAACAACCAAGAATTTCGAGAACGGCATCTAGCTCGAGGTGCTAAACTTAGAATCTCATCATCCGGAGAAGCTTCACGTTCCAACTCTCCTCAAATGTCGGTGAATCTCGCAAGAATCGTACACTCTCCAAGCTATAGTTCCTGAAGCCCAATACTAGATTGCAATGGATAGATTTCATGGCAACAAGATGAGATTTGCAATAACATAGTCTACTGCAAGCTGATCGATCGGAGACTTGTAGAATTAGATGACAGAGTCGAGAATCGTGAGGTGATCACTTTCAACGCTCATGACTTCATGAGTCTTGGGCTGACTTTGAAATCTGTACAGTGACCGATCTGGAAGTCAACCATTCCGGCATGTGTGTTTTCGTGGGGTGATTCAGTATGTTCGTGGACTGACAAAAGACTGCCATATTTCCACTTTTCGGCGAAATTGGTAAGTGCATCTGGCTAACTTAGGAAAGCTCTGTTATAAGCTTTGATTGAATTAGTTTTCTCATTTTAAACAATGATAAATGCATTCTGTTCTTGCTAATATCACAGTTGTTTGTGGTAAGTCCCAGTCTGGGTTATTGTAGTTTTAGTAATAATGGTGCAATTTTGCACAGTGCAAGCAAATTTCATGCGTGGGGAAAATTAGAAGAAATTTAGAGCAAGTGGAATCATCATTTTTGAACTCTTCTACAGTTGAGTTAGCTCCAGATTCCCTCTAAAATGCCTAAGTCAGTGGTTTTTGGAGTACGGTAATTAACCCCTAGTTGCTCAGTTTTGTCGAAGGTGTGTGCGCCTTTGCACCCATGCCCGGCTAGGGAGTACAACGATTCTCTCCTCCTTCCTTGAAAGCTCACCTGATTGGTCAAGTAGCATCAAGTTGGTGTGAAAACCACTTCATTTCGGGAAGCCCAGCTTCTTCCCGTATGTTGGCATAGTTTTGTTGGGTAGAGTTTTTCTTGCATCCTCCCACCAACCCTCACTAGGAGGCTTCACCATGGCACACATCGGATGCTCGTATGACTTTTGAAGTTGGAAATGTAAGTGTTCTTTAACGCGATGCCCTAAAATGATACCCTATAATGTTTTGTAGTGAATACATGGTATTGTTGTATGGAGAAGCTATTATGTTCATCCGAGTAAAGATTACTATAACTCTATTGTGGGACGTGCTCCATTTCAGACCACTCTACTATAGCATATACGAAGCTGGACAAAAATGGGCCCAGTAAAATACGTGGCGGGAACAAAACCACTAAGTTCCTATCTAAAAGAACAAAAACTTATTCATATTGTATATGCTAATTAATATCTTATTTGTACATGAACAAGTTTGATATCCGAGTATCAGGTTATTTTCTTGATAGTCAAAAGTTGTTCGAATGTTCAATAATGAGAGGTATAGTAAGGAGCTTAACAATGGCTCAATTTTCAACAAGGGTTACCTATAGTCAAGTTAAAAGTACACGGAATTATGTTGCATGGAGAAAGTAAGTAGAAAGATCTGATATTTAACTAATTATGGACAAATTCATTGTCCAGAAATAATGTCGGCTGTCCGCCGATATAACCTTGAGACTCCAGCCGTAATCTTTGAAAGGTCATAACTCAGTCAATTTTTGTCCAAATTAAATATATGAGGTGTTTATTGATATCTACAGAAAATGTAGATGTCAAAAAACACCTCATATGTTTGATTTGGACAAAATTTGAGTGAGTTGTGACCTTTTGAAAGTCGCAGATATGGGGATGTGTCGGCTGGCCGCCGATAAAACCAAGGTTCTTCATTAGTTGCAAAAAGTCCATAAGTTCGAAATAAGTCCATAATTAGTTAAATATCAGTTAAAGTTAGAGCAAGTGGGATTATCAATTTTGGATTCTTTGACAATTTATTATTGAATTTTTGAACTGAAGATGGACCCATTCCCAAAATGGTGCCCTACAATGACACCTTTTTTTTCAACCAATTAATGTACTAATCAAATGACAATAAATACATGAGCTGGAGCTAGAGCTTAGCAAAATTCTCAAAATTTCAAATATCATAATATTCCTCACAATAATATTTATCATTAAATTGGGAAGCTAATATGTACCTCTACGTGAAAATTACTAGAGCATTGTTATTAGACCTGCTTCATTTTAGAGCACTCTACTATAGACTAGAGAGAAGGTACAAATTACATTTTGGTTAGGTCTCATTTACTTTATATGGTAAAGTAGTGTAGGACAAGACTCAATCTACTTGCAAGAAGAATCTAAACAAGAGTTAAGCCCCCTTCCCACAGGTGGACTGAAAACACCCCCCTGCCACCCCTTAACACACCCTGGTGGAAAAAATCTCATTTGAGTTCACATCACCGAATTATGAATCTGGTTATTTAGGATGGGAGAGGTTCCCGTCCACGTTGGCATGGAACTTGGCGTTCACATGAGGTGGACATGGGCCACCATGATGACAACGACGAGGGGGTAGTAGATGTGATGTGGATTTTCTTTTTTGACAAAGATCAAGTGGCGGCCCGCTTTGGGGGCCCGGTCGGGCGGGGCGGCTTGAATGGGCGGGCGGCGGCGCATTCGAACCTCACCTCCTTCTCTCCCGGAACGTCATTCATTTTCTCGCTCCTCGTCAAGACTCAGAGCGAAGCGTAGAAGTGATTCGCAGATTGTTCGTCACGGGGTCTTATGCTTCACAATTTTTTTTTTTTTTTAGAATTGGCGGTTTCGAAGGGCACGTGCCGGCAGCGACTACCCGGCGGCTAAAGAGTCGCCGTCAAAAAGTCAGTGAGATACACCGTAATAAATCAGGCGGAGGTGGGAAAGTTAACCCCTCCCCTCGTCTTCCTCTCCATACCACCGCATTAACCATCTCAAATTTTCTATTGTTGGCACTTACGCTCCTTCCGTGACCACTTCCTCCCACCGCCTTAACACAGCTTTGCAACCATTGATAAACCGGTCTGAGCGCTCCGCCAAGTCCACTGCTGACTCGGTTCGGGATTTAACTACACAGTGCTGTGTGAAAGAGATTGCCCAAACCACCGCGTTAACCCTTAAACGCCCAAGCAAGCCCGAGGGGCATGATTCCAACAGAATCTTCCCTGTAGCTCTCACTGTACTCAACATTTCACTCATATTTTGATGTCAAACTGGTCACCTTCTTCTGATGCATTCAATAAGTGAAATTTCACAATTCAAATCACAATTTGTATGAATGATTTTGTGCTTTGAAAGGATTGTGGTAGGTAGGTTGGGGTGGTACATAACCTTGTAGGAGGTTGCAAGCTCATCATTGATTGGCCTATTCATGATGCCCAAGTTCAAAAAGTGCACTATTCATGATGCCCAAGTCCAAAAGATGCTGTGATCCAATTTTGGGCTGCCCGTTTTAGACCCCATGGGCGTTTAAGGGTTAACTAATCCCTTACCTACATACTGTCCACCTGTGGGAAGGGGGCATTAGTACTCTATACTTTTGCAATTCAATGAAATATGGTGTTCAATGAAGTTTTGGGCGCCTAGAAGGCAAATTGCAATGGAGATTAATTGTTTTGGATACAAACTGATTACACCAAGTGAAGATGGCAATTGACAATGCCTCAAGAGCAATGTTAAAACAAAATTTTACTCAAACTATGATTGTTATGATCTTGTAAATGGTAAACATCCAACGGTCAATTTTGGAGATGGTGGTTACAAATAGACTTAGTTACAAGATCTCACAAAAATGTCAATTATTTGGTTCCCACCCTTGGAAGTGCATGGGGGTAGAAAGTCGCACTTTCGAGGTTCCGAGCTCCCCAAAACACAATGAAATTTAGGGTTTGATCAAATAGAAAAAAAGACCTTCCATTTTTCAAGAAATTGGTGTTCATAGCACAAGAATGTAGGTTCTTAAGAGTTGAAGCCTAAGAGCATGCCCAACCATGTGCTTTAGGGCGGGCCGCTCGGCTGCATGAGAAGCTTGCGGGCACCACTCGGCAGGGCGTCAAGAAGCCCACTTCAGGTGAGATAGGACTAAGGAAAAGGCTGCTCACTTGCTAATCCAAGCCGGTTATAATAGGAACTATTTTCTGCCAATAAATTCTATGCCATGTGGCACTCTTCCATTGTTTAATGGGGATGCTAAAATGCGAATGAAGGCACGGGAGCTATGGTGTCTTAGAATTTAGGAGACCTCAACCCTCTTGATCGGGTCAGGGATAGAGTGTGGGTTGGGGTTCCTCCTACTCCAAACAATGCTCCACTTTCCCGCCCACTTTCCGGGTTGGACATGCTCTAAGGTATCCATTATGTATATCGTATATGGTATATTTGTAAATTGGATATATGCAAGAGGAATAAGGGTCGCTTTACACTATGGACCATGAAATTTACCCATGGTCTTCTAAAATTTGTGATTGGAGAGTAAAGTGTTCTTGGTCCCATTTGGCTTTACACTACCTTGAAAAAAGAAGAATAATCACTAACTTTGAGGTCCCCAATGAATGGTAAATTTTGCACAGTGGATAATGTTTTCATGATCTCCTTGATTATGGTTGAGTCCAAGAGAAAATACCTCGACTCAACTACAATGAAGGTGACCATGAGGCTCAAAAATCATTGATTGGCTAGTGTTCAATTATATAAATGGAGAGGAGGAAAAAGGGGAGCCTGGGAAGAGGAAAAATGATGAGGATTTATATTATAAAACTGAGCTTAAAACTTCTCCCAGTCCATCTCCACTTTACACTACATGAGTGACCAAGTCACTCAAAATCCAGTTTTTAATTTATCATGATCATGGCTCTTGGCCAATAACCATGACCATGAAAATGATTTTAATTTTCTTGGTCGTGGCTCTTGGTCCATTGTGTAAAGCGACCCTAAGTAGGTAATATCGATGTTGAGATTACAACATCCGGGCCCCTCTCTTTACAATGCATCCATTGTCTAATGCTCAAGAACTTGATCAAAGGAGCAAGACTAGAACCTAATTGCAAAAGGCACAAAAAGGACGAAGAGTCTTATTACAGAGGGAGGAGCACTGTTGGAAAGTTGTACAGTGCTTGCAAAGCTCATGTCCGAGTCATAAGGCATGTGGGTCGGACTAGCTCCGCTTCATGATATTTTGCATGAATTTGAGGTATGAACATAACTTTTTCGAAAATAGGAAACCACTCGCTCAGCCACTTCGGTATATTTCACGATATTTTGCATGAATTTAAGGTATGAACACGCAGGTCAGAGACACGCTTCATTCCCCCGTGGCAACATTGCCCTACGTGTAAAATTATGGAGTTCGACATGAGCATCTTGCCAATCAATGAGAATATTCTTTTGCAAGCGAGAAGAAACTCTTACTCACTCTCATGCTTATGGCCTCATGGGTAGTGGTGTACTCAAGCTCAGGATGTGCTTCCATTTTGCTCTGCCTGGAAAGTCAAGTCTGAGAAAAAGAGACAACCAAGGTCCTGGTTTTGGAAGTACTAGATGTAAAAGAAGATGATTTATCACGCATCGCACATGATCGACGAGCTTAATTGCACACGAAACACGAGCTATGCTAAATTCTGCTGTTGTTTGTTTGTTTTAAGCCTCTCTTGAAACTAACTAAAGATCGTGTAAAAAACAAAAGAAAATTGGCTTAGACTAAAGACTATGCACCACGAACCTGTAGAGAAAATTCTCGGTCCGATCGACTGGGTTCTTATTCAAGACAATTTAATACACTGAAAAGATTGACCATGTCTTTCATTGATAAAAAAATGGTCACATCAGAATGAATCTGCCCTTCCAAGCTTCTTGATTGATTCCGCAACGCAATGGATGAAATTCCACCGACAACGCGCACAGCAGGCGTACTTATTCGACGGGGTCTGATGTTTACAATGGCATCGATCGATCCGTGGGGTCGATTTGATTAATTCAAGGCTGTGGAGGAGCCAGGAGAGATGGCAGAGCCTGGTCGAACAAATCCAACGCCAGCAGGTAATACGCATGCTGCGTGGGATGAAAACTATCCCACCACACGTACGGGTACGCATCGGCACACGTTCCGATCGATCTCCTGTTGCATAGAATGGAAGTCTCGATGGTGCCACTGCCACAACATCCCGTCCTCGTTTCACTGAACCCTGCAAATCCACAACCACACTCGATCAGATTCTATCAATGCACTCAGTCGATCGCATTTGCCGCTTTCATGCATGAATCTCGACAACAGTAAACGCTTCAAACGCGACATCATTCAGTCACCGCGCTAGGGTCATGTTTGCTGGATCCTACGAACCTCAACTTCCTTCGGCATGGAAGATGGTGTCATTGATCAATGGAAGGGAAAGTGGTGATCGGTGGAAGGGAAGAGCTTGAGGAAGAGATAGCATCCGGAATACTGGAACTCGAATGTGCAATCAAGTTTCACTCTAAAGAAGATGATGGGCGGTCGATTGACATTGCAATGTTCCATTTTGACATACCAAAACTGCCATTTTTGTCACAAAGTGTCATTTTGGTGACATATTTGGTTGTACAAGTTCCAAAATGGTACCTCCCATGCCACTACTGATCAACAATATTGCTTCAGAGCTGCAATACCACTATCCTTGTAATTTCACTCTCTTTTTTTTTTTTTTTTTTTTTTTTTTTTTTTCTGTTTTAGTTTTGGCCCCGGACGTGCCGTTGGTATTATTGCAGTTTAACAACATTGAGGTAAATGTGTTCTTATTGTGATATGGTCAACAAGAGATTCAAGGATGTTATGTTTTCCTTTTCTTATACCTACTTATGCATTTTGGTCAATGGCCATATTTGTTATTTTGAGACAAAATGATCCTTTGATGATTTTTGCCCTCCAACTAATTTGAGGTCGTCCGTACTTTCTTTGGAGTTTCTAATTTTAGAATATCATTGGGTTAACTTTAACTTTCTCATGTATAGTAAGAACGTCATTTACGGATATCAATCAAGAAAGCAGTGAAAACATAATTCAAGAATTCAATTAAGACTAAAAAGTCTCAATCTAATGAATGTGGTCATATGAGGGGAGATGCAACATATGTACCACTCTCGTTGTTCGTTGCCAGGACGTGAAGTGAGAAGATTCTATTGGTATTCACAATTCTGTTAACATGGCTTTATGTCAAGTGCCATTTTGTCACATCCACACTTGGTGTTTTGTATGTACTCTTTTAGTATCACACTTAAGTTTCCTGTAAACTTACTCTCATTTATATAATAACATTCATACTCCATAATATCACTTTTCAAATTCTGTGGTGTCACGTGGTTTGTGAATTACCATTCAGAGAAGTTGAAGTCTGCCAATTTAACGGAATTGGGGGGTTTGCATGTGAACTTCACGGATCAAAACTCTCAAGAAAAGTGCAAGTTAGATGGTGGAGTTACCGTATTGTTGCGGCATGTGCACGAATTTGCTCAGACTGTTATAGGTGTCGGCGTAGACAAGACGGCCTCCGTGAAGCGTCGGCCGCATCTCATCCAGAAGAGCAAACAAGCGGCGGTTGAAGTCCACAGCATTCTCGTTAAACTCCTCAACGCACCCCGGATTGCCTTTGCCGTGGATCGTGATCTGCGCCGGCAGGCACCCCAGTGGCGGCAAATCCAGGACCACGATGTTGCGCCCTCCCATCAGATAGAGCTCCTGCATGCACGCGCTGTAGGATATAATCTCTCAATTGCACCCTGGCAAGCTTTTTCATGGGACCGGTGAGTTACGGACCTGGACGTAGAAGCGGATGAGGCCCAGGAGGCGTGCCGTGTAGGCATCTACGGTGTATCTCTTCTGCAACAGGGGATTGATGTAGTAACTGTTCACCCAGTCGTTCGCACCGGTGCTGAAAATGTACAAGGATCGAGAAATGATGTCGTTTCCGCTCTCTTGCCCCACCGTGGAGATCACCTCGCTCTGCCAGTTCTGGTACCACTCGAACTGCGCCGTCAGCCCCTTCACATTCTGCACTCACTCACTCACAGGGCTCCCACCTCAGTACCAATTCCCTTACAATGGCAACATTCCGGCACTTTTAGGCACATCACAAGATAGTGATATCATAGAGAACCAATAGGTGCTCTAGGAGGTGTCATTTTTGAAACATAACCACCAAAATTGGCAAAATAACACTTGAAAGATAACCTTTTCCCAAACAAAATTGGGCACCCTCAAACTCAAATTTCCTACCATGAACTGACATTGCTACTTCCAGGAAAAACGGACGATTCTAGCAGTGATGGTTGGATTTTTCACTTACGAAAGCGGCGGCTGTGGCGTCATCCCATCCAGAAGCCGACGATGCGAAGTTGACGCCCGTGAGAATGGCGTTCCCGTGTGCATTCGGTGCCAAGTATGGTAGACCCAATGGATAACCAATCCTCTCAGCTGCACAAAAACATTCAAATCACAAAATCATTCAACTGTAAAGCCGTTTTGTTTTTTACTATATGGTTGCAAAAGCCATTGCAGATCCTTGCCTTGCATGCACTGCACTTACTGACGAAATCGATGCTAGTCTTGCCGTCGCAGAAGCGTCCCGAGGCGCCCGTTTCGAACTGTCGGCCGTAAGGCGGAAAGTTGCTCTTCACAATCGTACGGAGGTAATTGTTGTTGCCAGCATCCACAGTGGAGTCACCGAAGATGACGACTGCAGGTATGAGCTCCCTGTAATCAATCGAGTCCAAGCTCTGGTTCATCAACATCTCATTCCGTCGCAGCGCCGTCACTCCACCCACCACAAACATCATCGACACCAACAATGCAACAACAACAACAATCGCCATAGCTCCTCCACCTCCTTCCACTCGTGAATGGCAAAATCCTCGTCTTTTATATATATCGGATCGTAATCAATCAAAAAGATCAGAGTCTTCATAGTGAGTTGGTGATGTGCAAGCGCACCAAGCATGTGTTTCTTTCCCCACATTAATGTCAAATCACAGTACTCTTTCGCCAAGGGCCAGTACTACATCTCGACAACCAATTTTAAGACTAGAGCTACTTATTGGCTCATCAGTGAACGTAAAGTGATGGATCACTCTCACTGATCTTGACACATTTAAGGGTGTCTTGAGTTTGAACATCCGAGAGGGTACTTGTGTCGACGTCGATCGAACTTGATGATGAACTGCACTTGTCTCAACCAAAAGAAGAATACTCTGGGTTCTCAATTACACTTCTTCATGATGGGTCCGGAGGTACCTGAGAATCGCCAATGTGGGTTCACATTGAAACACAATGTCACGGATTTGCCGTTATGGATGCTCTTGGTCAACTTGATTTGCAGCCAGTATCAGAATGTTGATGATGATGTAAGCAAGCTAAAACAAGCAAATCAAGATAAGATAAATAGGGAGGGTTTCGGTGCAATGGCTTTTTGGAATTTCCGCACGGAGAAAATTCAGCCAACTTTGACCATTATTATCTCAAAATTGGAGAAAAATTAACGGTTCAAATTTGACATTCGAGAAAAGGGTCAAGTTAACTTCAAGATCCTACGGTTGGATCTTCTAATCAATGCTTAGATTGAGTTTCTTTGCACCTGAAGTAGAAGAAGATTCTTTTTGATGATTTAAACAATTTTGTATCAAGGACCTTTAGGGGTTAAAAATAAACACTAGGGAATTTAAGTAAGTGTACATTTTGGTGGAAACCTATGATGTTTGTTCTATTTAACTCATATCTTGTTCACAAAGTCATGGTGAGAGCCCTCAATGTATTAATTTTGAATAGAGTTCAAAAGTAGTTTAAGGTATCATAGTTTATATTTGGGGAGATGCATATGTTTACATGTATCTTTATTTTTTAGATCATTGTTTTTAATTTGTGTGTGCAGAACTAAGGAATTTTAACTTCACGTTTTGGATTCTATGTTGTTGAATCTAGTTTTTGTGGTAGAAATCCCAACTCAAATTTAAGATGTAATAAAAATACAGCATTTTGAATAGCTCTATTTTTGAAATTTTTCTCTTAGTTAAATTTGGGGCAATTTTCACAAGTGCAAGGGTATGATTTCAGCTAAGAATTTTCTTTTGATGAATGGGTGAACTTGAAATGAAAGTTGATAACTTTCTAGGTGGATATTTATTTCACTGTACACACCAATTGGATTTGGTATACTATTGCCAAATACTAATATTTCTTTTATAGATGACTTCGGATCCTTAGTTTACAATCTCAAGGGTTTTTGATTGTTCTTGGGTTGAAACTATGTCTTGTTATTTTAAATCGTACCATAATATCATAATATATTTCATACTATGTCTATTGGTTTATATCCAATTTCCTAAATACATTTATTGGACTATTTCATGACCAAGTTATTGTCGCTTATGGCTATTAGGGTCTAGACTTGGACTCCAATAGTAAGGCCTCCAATTCCCACAACCTTGGGCCCAATTGCAATAGTTGGGTCCTAGCTATACAAGTTGAGATCCTAGGTGCTGTAACTGAGATCCTAGCTAAAACTGTCTAAGCCCTCATTTCAATAGCTCAAGCCTTTGTCCCCTACTTACAAATGACTTTACATTCAATTTTAGACAAAATAAATAATTAAAAATGATATAGATACCACTGGATTCAATTATTGAATTGAATCCATAAATTGAGTTCCAAATCATAGTGTTAGTGTAGCTGTGAACATAATCTAATCTAAGTCAATATGGATATTGTAATTTGAAATCAACAAATTCAAAGTGACTAGTCCGTCTAGATTTGTCTAACTTACATACACACTTTCTTGGTGCAATCGTTGCTCCTCTATTCAGTATTCACACACTTTTTCTAGTCCATTTACTTATTAGGTATTTTGCTTCTTATAGTCCGCAATTTCTTAGTAGCTTTTTTACTTCAAAGTAGAAATGATGAAATTTTGTAATTTTTTTTTTAAAAATTTTGGACGAAGTTGTTGCAATCTCCAAGGCTTCATGACTCCAAATTTTTCTTTCATCATAAAAAATATGTTTATCAGAATATGATATTAATGAGAATCAAAAAGCTTAACTTCAATCACCTATATAACATTCTAAAGAAATATTGCTTCTAGACCATAAGCATATTGAGTGTTTAAAGTATATAAGAGAATTGTACAATTGATATTATAGCAAGATTTGAATTCAAGAGCATCATGTTACAATTTACAACATTACTTGCTAAAATCACTTATAACATTATAATGAAGAATTTTTTCTATTTATTTGTCAAGTGGTGGTTTCAAATGATTAAGAATGAAAACATTGTTGAAATGGAAGAAAATAGGATTATGAGTTACAAAGAACAAACAATAGTCACACTGAATAAAAATCACTCTTGATCCCTTGCAGAAGATTGTGATATTGGTGTAGCTACATCCTACACATTTTAACAAATATTATAAGTTCATTTACCAAATTATTACCAAAAAAAACCATCATATAAGAATACCATTGAAGATGCTAGGTTTTACCCTTGCATCATTCATGCCAAGAAAGTTGGAATTGCAAAAGAATATCACGAAGAACATTTAGAATAAGTATGTTATAAGATTGTACAATAAAAAGTTAGAGTTCGTCTTATGAATGACACATTTATAAACTTTGGGTCTATATACTAAAAGATGGGGACGATAAGGATTTAAGATTTTAAATTCAACAGTTCACAAAGAAATTCAAAAAACAAACAAAAACTATTATCAAATGTTAATAAATTGCATATCCATTTCATGAGTCATGAAAATCTATATGTGTTCTAAAACGAAACAATCTTTCAACTTGTTAAATCAACTCACATTGATGGTTGCTTTTAGATCAACTTACTTCTGTAGGTTAATTTGAAACATATAGCCCGACATTATAGTCGGAGACTTAAAATTAACAAAAATATGTTTTTTATTTGAAAACAACAAGAAACATAATGGATCCATAATATTATGGCATTGTATGGTATTTGAATTAGTATAGAGATAGAAGTGTAATTTGACTATATTAGAAGTGTCTAATAGAATATTACCCAAACTATTAATCACTCGATTTCACTTAGCACATGTATAGTAAGCCAGAAAGTAGGCAACAGTTGGAGAATTGATGAAGGACTGTTTTTCAATTAATAACAAGAAAAACAAAGAAATATCTATAATTCTATAGTATTTTTTAGTATATATATACAAAAAAACATATATATAAAAAGCATCTTGTAAAATATTACTCAAATTACCAATCACTCTATCCAGTTAATAAATGCAATACATTCTTATTTTTCTCAAGAATGAGTTTCAGCACCATTTACCTTGTTGCCCTAAACAACAAATCTACAAATATAAAATAGGCAAATACTCAAGAGTGAAGATCAATGAACCGTGAGTACAAGCATTTAGTTACAAGTTGGCTGGTTGATTTTGAGGATTTCCGAATGAGGTTTCAAGATTTAGGTTGTTTGTCAGTTAACCCTTAAAGGTCTGAACAACCATATTTTGGTTGCTAGAATACAGCGTATTTTGGTTGTATTGGAATGAGTGCACACCTTTAATAGATTTGAGTTCAAAGAACAAGTTGACATATAAATCCATGCGGTTCTACTAAGCTTTTAAGATCACAATATAGAGTTTCTTGTTGGTAGCAAATCTCAATTATACGCCACCGTACATACTATCTCTAAGGGACCTTTAAGGGTTAAAGATCTTGAAATAAACCCTAATATCACAAGGTTATCACATGGGTACCACCCAAGTATAACATGAGAATTAATCAGACTTACCGGATGATTATGTGAAGTAAAGGATGTGAACTGATCATGTGAAGTACAGGCGCCCGCCCATTCGAGCAAGCATCGATACCCCCCACCCTACGCTCGAAGGCAAGGCACGCAAAAAGGCCACCCACCATCACACTTTCTCACAAGAGATTATAATAGAAATTATTTTCTGCCAACAAAATCTTTTTCACATATCACTCTTCCATTGATTAATGGGGACACTAAGATGTAAGTAATCCCACGAGATAACTTTGAGTTATGGGGTGCTAAAATTTAGAAGATCTCAACCCTCTTAACCCTTAAAAGTCCCTTGGGGATAGTATGTACGCTGTCGTATAATTAGGACTTGCTACCAACAAGAAACTCTGAACTGGAATCGTAATAGCCGCATTAATTCAAATGTCAACTTCTTCTTTGAACTCAAACTCATTAAAGGTGTGCATTCACTCCAAATACAACCGAAATACACTGTATTCTACTGGTCGCCACGGCACGCTCAGACCTTTAGGGGTTAACCGGGTTACAGGATAGTGCGTGGGCTGGGCTGGGGTCCAGCAATGATCAGGAAAAACCGAAGGCTAGTGTATTATCACCCAATGGATTTAGCTCACCATTTTTGAAACCACCGGCTAAAAACCGATGAAAGTTACCAATAAATTTCTATTCCCACTATAAAATAAGAAATTTACCGGAAGAAATCTGTGAAAAACCGATTAGGTGTAGGAAATGCCTGTTATTAGCCAGTAAAAGTCAAAAAATTCCCCGAACCCTGGGGTCCAGGCTCCACTCTCCGGCCCACGGTGCGGGCTGGGCATCATACTCTAGAGGATGTAAACCGGATGACCTCTGACGACTCCCCGGACTGTGGTGGAGGCTCCCGAGAAGTAAGGTATCGTATGAAAACGCTCAAAATGGCTCCACACATCTACTTGATTGAGGTAGACCTGGCGCCCCAATAGTGGAACTGACATGATCTACGTCTCCAAGTGGCTGGGTGGGCATCCCAATCCCCCAATATTCTTGGACTCAACAGGAGCCAGCCTCGAGACAAGTGCACAAGCCCTACGCCCTACAAAACTAAACTAGACAGACATCATGGCGCCCAGCTCACCCACTCACAAGCAAGCAAGCAACATGCTGACATCAACCCCTTTTCAACGCCTCCACTAAAATTGCTTCCTCCCAAAACCTCACTCACTGGGAGATTCAACATCCGGGAGAATCGCAAAAAGAATGAATCGAGAATGCCATACGCAAATGGTATACACCCACCGCAGCCCCATCGTAGCCTCGTGAGTGCAACATTGCAAAAGATGTTGAAAGAATGAAGAAACTGGACCATGAAAAATTGCATATACACACCACGATCGAAAGCAAATGTTTACACCCACCGTCACCTCGGTCTCACTGTCTCATTGTTCCGGGCGAGCGAGCAATTGCACAAATTAGTAGTACTCTCGAGGCCCCTGCTCACATATAATATGTTGCTATTAAGAATCCGGCATCATGAGCCACCGGCAAGATAAGCAGTCGAGGCGCATACGTCGCCATGGGTGTGCCATATATCGCAAAGCAAAAGCTGCGAGATGGAGCGTCACACAGATGCTTGTAAGGATTTGGAGGGCATGTTTCCAGGTTGTTGTTGTTGCGGCATGCATCCCTGGGAGGCGCTGTGTCTTTGAGGAGTAACCTCGGCGCCAATGGGCACGATGGTGGGGGCGGCGTCCATGGAGGAGGAGCTGCAGCTGAGGCGCGACGGGAGCGGCGACGGACAGGAGGCAGCAGCGGAGGTGTCGTGATTTCTGGTCGGGCCTGAGCATCCGTGCAGCAGTAGACCTGTTTTCGGACTGTCTTGCTTGTTGTACGCCTCCCGGAATGGCTCCTGTGGTACTATCACGAGGTTGGGAACCTCCACTCGTGCTTTCTTCGTCGTCGGCTCGTGCCCGGTCGTCTCCTTCGGTGATGAGGTTTCTAGCGCTGGGGATGATGCTTCCAGCTCGTTTACTGCGAGATCGGGTCGCAGCACGAACGCTCCTGCCTTTGCTTGCGCTTCTAACATCATCTTCAGACTCTGCCCTTGCGCCTCAATTCTCAGTTGCAGCTCCCTCTGGATCTGCAATCACTCACACACATCGATAACGAAACAGTCGATATATGTGTACCGAACCTCTGAATTGTCTCAGAAGAGGATGTTGAAATGCTTATGTTTGAACATCATCGACGAAAGAGATATGTTAAGGAGATGAGGGGGTGGCGTGTGCTTTACCTCCAGTTGCTCGTGGAGACGCTTCTGCACCTCCATTTGCATCTGTAGCGCTTGAGTCATTTGTAGGCTCCTGCAATTGCGCCGCAAATGCTCAAAAGTCAGATACAGCAGCTCACTTGATTCTTTCTACACTGTTTCTTCAATGATTCAATGAAATAAAACCTGAAGTACAAAGGTTATGACATAAGCACCCTTCAAGGGACTTACGAATTTAAATCTATGCCACCCAGGGACGTATCGTTCCGCCTTCTATCATTTCTAGAGTCTGCACATGCAAAGACAAAAGATGGGTCAGAGATATCGAGAGGAGAGAGGTATAACTCCATAGCCGTGAGAATCTTGACAAACCTTCAGAAGAAGCCTCGGGGATCAGTCTGTATTTCTGCACAAAACGAAAAAATGACCAAAAGTAAGAGACTGACAAAGCTCGCCACGAAGAAACAACTCATAAGTCAACTTGAAATACGAAACCCCAGAACGAGTGAGCAAGAATTTCCACTTACTTGTAAGTGGCTCTTGACGTGGTAAATTGTGATCCCTTGAACGCCCATCACTCGCAGTACCGCTTTTGGTGTTGCTCCTGCAAAACAGACAAAAATGTATCAAGAGCATTCAAAGCACGGATCTGCGACCTTGCCAAAAACTCCATCTCAGGTAAGAATTTTGAAGCTCTGCAATTGGACGTAACGAATTCCGAGGCTCTAAAACATGCATCAAAGGAGCGGCAGTGCTTACGTTCGGAGCCACCCAGTTGAGCAACAGCGTTGACGAACTTCTCATGAAGTTCGGGAGTCCATCGGAGACGGGTTTTCACCGCGGCGTCGGCGGCGGATGCTGCAGCAGACGCATGTGCCCCTGAAGCTCCCGGGCTCCCTTCGGAAGTAGCACCTGCACCACAAAACCTTACAATCAATACTTCTTCCTCTCACAGACATCCATTCAACAACCCCCCCCCCCCTTTCCAAACCCTAAAGAAAACTTCGTAGCAAAGAGAATTCTACAAGAGATTCACACCCATTTACAGAAACAGACAGCAAAGAAGAAGCGGCACCTGGGGTGGAGACAATATAAGGTTCTAGTCTTACCCTAATCTTACCCTAACGAGAAAAAGTTACCTATAATCACTAAAGTGCAGGGTAAAAAAATCTTGCGAAGGGATTGGAAGCGAAATATAACCTGATTGCTGCTGCTGTTGAGTACATGCTTCGCGTGTAGAAATCGGTGGTGGAGGTACCGTGAACCTCTTCGGTGGTTGTTGATGATAGACAGTCTGCAATTGCGAATCGTCAGCACATTTTCGGTGGTACAAATTTGAGGGATGGCCGATTTCGAGAACAGTTGGTTAAGAAAAGACGTACTTGTCCAGGACCGGTGTTGTCTAGATGGCCGCTCTCGTTGTACGGGTCTGGAAAGCCATCCATCCAAGTACAAGTAGGCTCCCATTCCGGAATATTCACCGATGCCTCGGCTGTTTGCGAGGAGCCCTCGCCGCCGTCACGGATGTTCAAACTCGGCTCTGATGGCCCGTCCAGTAACACCTGCTGCCATGATCAAAGATTCAGAATCCGCATCTCTCATGTTTCCTCTAGCTGTCAATGAATCTTGCAAAGTGCGAAATCCTTATGGATTTTGCGAATCGTTCAAAATTTTCTACTCGAGAACCCAAATACTGGAGAACCCCACTGCTTACTCCTGAAAGTGCTACATTCTAACACGTTTTACACGTTCATTGACCAAGATAAACAATGTCTTCGATAGCACAATTTTCACTACTCCCAACAATATTCTGTGATATCAACCAAAAAAATATATAATATATGTCCCTCACTACCAAATTACGAGATTAGTTTTCCTCATTGAGGAGTCTAAGTTGTTAAGAGTAAGGAGAGCTTTTTACTGAAAAGCTATAAATTCATGTACATTCTCAATTCTTAGAACCAAAGATTCACGTGCCCGAATCACCACTCATTCCACTCATGCCCAAATCACCAATAAACTTGTTCTGGTTATCATGTCAAGGATCTTTTTCCACAACAAAAAAGAGTACCCCACTCAATTCACTACAGTAGCATTGAATAGTGTCACATCTGAACGCATGTAAAAGCACAAATTCGTCGAAAGATCATCACGCGCTACTGTCACATCTCTCGATTTGACATGCGATGGAGTTCGTACCCTAATCGCACGTATGACTTTTTCTGCCATGAATCCTCCCGAGGAATATTCACATGCGTGAAAAGGGAATGAGAGGTGGAATCGGAGACTGACCTGAAGTTGATCGGCGAGGATGGTGCCTTGGCCGTCAGTTTTGGGAGTGATGACCATGGACGCGGACGGGTACGGCGCGCTGGACGCGCCGGCGCCGCGGCCCAGGCTCTGGAACGAGGGCATCTGCAGACCGCCGGAGTCCATTCCGGCATTGACAGAGAATCCTTCCGGCGCCCTGGGGGAGTGGAAGCCGTTGCTAGTGGGCACCAGAGCACTCAGTTGCGCGTGACTGGCTTGCCTGCTACCCCCGCTGTTGCTGCTCGACACGCCTATCATGCCGCCCGACGGCCAATGGTGACTATTACCACTCCCCCACTGACTATTACTACCGCCGCTGCTCCACTGCGGTGGAAAAGTGGACGCTCCCGACATATTCTGATACGGCGACGGTATCTGAAACGAGCTTGAATCCCATTGTTTCGCGTAGTTTCCTGTACTCGACGGAGGATACGAAGTCTGCGCTTGTTGTTGCTGCTGCTGCTGCCACGATGGTGAGCCTCCGGACGAGTAATACGGTCGTTGCTGCTGCTGTGGATCGAAGCCTTGCGGAAACGGTGCTTGCACAAACGTTGGCGAGCCTCGCGGACTGTTACTGCTACCACCACCACCACCGCCCTGATGGTGCGCAGCTAGCGTCGGAAGCATCGGTGGCATCTGAGTCGGCATTGAAAATTTGGCATGGGCGAGGAAAAAGGGCAATATGGTTCGAATCTCGCTACCACCACCACCACTACTACCACCGCCCGGAAAAAGAATGAATGAATGAATGAATCTTCGCTACGGAAAGATCTCTCTACATTGATTATCACCTGTGGTCATAGATGGCAAACCCTGCGGCGCACAAAAAGCTCCCTGCAAGTTTCCAACCTGAGACGCGTTCAAACCCATCCATGCAAAGAGTAAACCAACACCATAGCCGCCAGATTCCTCTGCAAAACGCAAAATCCGACGCCCTCGCAGCCACCAGTGGTCGGAACCGGTGAGTGAGAAGGTGGGTTGCACGGCGAAGTTGATCCGCCACTAGCGGAGGGTCCGGGAGGCAGGTTCCGAGACGAAAAGCGCGAGCAAAGCAGCGCTCATCGATGAGATGCGAGCCCGTGGCTAGGATGCGAGAGAATTGGGAGCGTGTGGATTGCTGGCGCTTGCGAAAGAGATTCCAGGAGGAGGAGCAGGGCCGGGAGAGGGCGAAGCAAGGAAGGGAAAGGGGAAGGCAGCAAGCAAAGGCAGCGAGGGCAACTACTGTTCCTTCGAGAGGGAAAGCAAGCTACCCAGCGCGAGTAATCAGTCGCGTGGTCACGGAATCTTGCGAGACAACCTCGCAGCCTCGCGCCCGCCCGTGCCCCGCTCTGTCGTCGCCCTGCCCGTGCCCCGCTGCCCGTCTTTCTCGTATCCCTCTCTCCCTACTCTACTCGTATTCTGTACATTGGTTGGAGTTTCTCTTCTTCTTCTACATTGGTTGTACCTAGCTGGACACTTTCCTTTCCCACGAGACCATTCCCTAGGCCAGGTTTGAATAAAATGTGTATTGGGGGTAGGGAGACTTCAAGAAATGAGTCTATGAGGGTATTTTGATTTAGAAAAGTAACAATGTAGCGAGAATGAAGGATCAAGCAATAAATTTTGGATGCGAATTTCTCAAGAGTATGAAGAAACTGACAACCTCAAGAAAATTGAAAAGAAATTGTCATTAGATTAAAAAAACACATAGTGTCAATGTACATTGACTCATTTATAGAGGCGCTACAATATAAAGAGTATCCGGTAAACATATTACTTCTGACTCCCCACCAAAACTGCAGAAACGGGTTGTAGGTAGGTATTTGCATCCCTTAGGGATTAAACACCTTTGGCATCACCTTTTGATTTTGTTTCTAAATAAAAAAATATTAGAAAAGTATGATTTTTCATTATAGGTCATCCACATTCTCCGATAAGAATCACTCTATAAAGAACTTGCTTTATGTGCAATTTGTTGTGCTACTGAGCATGTTATCTCAACCCTAAAGAAACTTATAAACTCATATATGTATATTTCTGTAGGTTTAATTGTAGTGCAAGTCAATGATGCTTGACAATTAATTTTTTAAAAGTTTGGAAAATAATTAGCAGCTTACCTACAATGTTGTCATTTCATGCTACATGTAAAAAAGAATTCGTCGTGTGCATTAAGCTAGTAAAAACTCTTAAAAATAGCATTCTTCATGTATATTTACACTTCTTTCTTGTATTTCTACACTTTTGTAAGCACATTGTACTTCATCGTACCCACTATTGGTTTACTAGTAACTTATTTGTTGAAGACAATGCATGAATAGAACATTGATTGAAGTTCACCAACAACTCAATTTTTTTTTTTAAACCTTAGATATCCAAAAACATGTTAGAGAAGAAGAAGACTTAGAATGTGCTATAATGATGTACCAGCAACTCACTCTTGTTGAAAATGCTACCTGACTGAAACATGGATAGAAGTTGGCTAGCAACTTACTCAATCTTTTGAAAAATCCACGTATCAAACAAACTTGTCAAACAAACGCATGAAGACTTGAAATGCAATTTACCAACAATTTAATTCTATAGAAGATGCTACTAAGATCATATTTAAATAAAGCTTACTAACAACTCGATCTCTTGGAAAGCCACTTGTCTAACTTGTCAAACAAACAAAATTGACAAGGAATGACTTAGAATGAGATATATCAACAACTATATCTTGTTAATGACAAACTTGAATCAAACTTAGATAAGAGTTCACTAGAGAGACATTCTTTTAGAAACCCCACCTTTTAAACGAACCTGTTAGACAAATAGAAAAGACTTGGAATGCGGTATATGAACAACTCAATCCTTTTCAAAATGCCACTTATCAAGTAGATAAAATTAAAATCATATTAATCTTACCAACTTAATTTTTTCGTATGAAATCTTTGTTTACAATCTTGGTAGATGGCATCATTGATTATAGTGCTCCAAAGGCAACGTAACATCATTCAAAGAATTAGATAAAATTTTGAGTATGTTCATTACCAATATTTCACTTTTTTATTATTATAGGGTGTCTCCTCCAAGGAAAATCCATAATGTTATTAGCTGGTGTTTTTTAGATTATTATGAAATGCCTACATGAATTTTTAGCAAGTGATGTCATTAGTAAAGTGCTATGGTAGAGAAAGTGCAACCTATAGGACACAAAGGTAGAAAACCCATATTGGTATTTACATACATCTCATTTTTGCTATAGAACAACCCCAAATTTTCTTGTAAGTGATACTATAAGATACTCCAAATCTTAGGTTTGAATTCCTCACCATTGGTGAGATCATAATGTTTATAGTTGAATTTTTAATAATAATAATAATAATAATAAATTTGCAAACTGGGTTTGAAGTATTTTGTCACCCAAAAGAACCACTTTTAAGAGTATATTTGAATTAAGGCTCTTCAAATCCTTGTTTCTAAGTGAGATAGGATTACATCAATACAATACATCCCTTATAGGACCTATGAAGCCTATAGAATTGCTTTATTTTCACAGAAATGTACGTGAAGTTCAAAGTGCAAATTTCAATCTTTGACGATAACATGTCAAGAATTATTAGATTGAAAACTTGAGTGTTGAGATCATGCCTTAAAACGTCACTTACACGTACGAAAAAGAAAAAAGGAAAAAAAAAAAAAAAAAAAAAAAAAAAAAAAAAAAAAAAAAAAAAAAACTCAATTTTTGTTGAATTTCGTAAGTCTGGCCACATTTTGAGAATAGATGGGCATTTACCATTGTTTTGAGCAAATTTCAACATTCCCAAATATTGTTTCGAACATTGATAAAGAATATCTTTTAAAAGATCATAAATTCCAACGCATGAATGGTCTAGTCGGAAAGGTATAGAAACTTTCTTCAGTCTATCTAGGCATTTGTATCCCTAAAGGTTTTGTGCTAAATTCTTACTATGTGACACATATTTTTATCAAAAAGGTATGGAGAAAACCACAATCTACAAAACTTTCAACCTCATACGGGCAAAATCTTTATTTAGTAATTAAAAGCTTGACCACACTCAATACGTCCATATTATGGCTCTTTGGTGCATTAGGGGTTAAGAATTGGCCCTTCATAACTTAAACTCTTCATCCATGATGTTGATAACCAATGTGGTAATGATAAAAAATTGAGAGCGAACAAACTTAACCTCTAAAGGTGAGTGAGGCCCAAATTAGGTCCATTGAACTTCAGTCAGCCTCTGGCATACTATTTATAGATCGCATGAAATTGAAACCTTTCGCAGGTTGCAAAGTTTTTCCATAGCTTTTCAAAAAGTCATCCCATGCTCCACAATCCTCGTACTTCAAGGAATATTCGTAGTTAAAGTTTGCAAATACTAATCACATCTGCCCAAACTGCAGTATAATACTAATTTATTCTCAAAATCTGCCCAAAATTGATTAAAACGCAAAAACTTAAAAAATTTACCATAAATTGTGATTTTACTTTTTCAAGTTTTGTTAAAAAAGGTAGTAAGGCATGCTCTCACCATTTGGATCTCAAACCAATATATTTTTTTCCATGCCTTTTATATATGTTGAACTTGCACTTTTGTATTTCAATTCCGGCATACCTCCATGTGAAAAAGCAAGCATTTCTTCTAAGTTTTATAGATCCTATGAGGATAAAAATTACATAGACATACTCCTTACTCACCTAGGAACAAGAATTTAAAAAGCCTCATGTCAAATCTCCTTTCAAAATTGGTTCTCTTTTGCCCCAAAACTTTACTCTGCCATTCTACAACATGGAAAACAAACCTTTTGTACAACGTTACGATCTCACAAATGGTGAGAAATTTGAACCTAAGATTTAGCATACATGTTCATGTTATGTAAGAGATCCCACAGTTACATACTTCAAAAAATTCTTAAATTTGCATTTTGCATCAAAATTGGATAAATTTTGAGGGTTGTTGGCTATTTTCAGGCTACTCACACTTAGGGGTTAACCCCTAACTTTTCTTAAAACCCGAAAGGGGTTTTGGAGGTCATCCCCCAGGAGAAAAACTCAGCCAACTTTGACCATTATAATCTCACAAATGAGGAAGAATGAACGGTTCAAATTTGGTATGTGAGAAGAATGTCAAGTGAACTTTTAGATCTTACGGTTGAATATTTGAAATAATGCTTAGATTGAGATTTTTTGAGCTTAATCTAAAGGAAGGTCAAATTTTGTGCCTTAGACCGTTTTGCAACAAGGAAATTTAGGGGTTAACAACATGATATGATTTAATTTATTTTATTTTGTTATAATTCGATCTTTCCTACACAAAGAGGTTCTAAGGAAAATGAAGAATCTCCAAAATGGCAGGCCGGTTCAGACCACAAAAGGCTACGTCCACCCCCCCCTACTACCTTTTCTCATGTCTGCCTCGTTTTCTACGTACTTTGCGGCCTCGAGCCAATTATTTCATAATATTTGGTAACGGCACCTATTACCGACCATTCAACAATAACTATCATGATACAAAGATAGATGGAAAAATAGCTCATTTATCAATATTGAATTGAATTTGTTTCAAATTTTTAGGTGAGAAAATTTGATCTTCATATGTATAGTTATTATGAGATGTTGTTGCATAGTGACCTTCACTACGCAACAACATTAATTAATTAGTTTGAGGCTTATTTTTGCCATTTGAGGGGATGCCACATGGACCCCATGATTGATTTTACATAATATATATATTTAATTCCATAAATGAGCCCCCAGCCACAGACCTCTTGTACTTTCCATGGAAGGAAGCAGTTACAAACATTATGGGATAAATCTCCTGCTCCCAAGACCCCGCCCAAGACCCCACACCAAGACCCCCGCCCCAAGACCCTAGCTGGACCCTTGTCTCCGCATTTTCCGGCGTGAAATGCGGACCGCATTTCTGGAGCATAAGTGAGATTTTGGGAGATAGTTATTTAGTAGTGTCAATGTAGTGTAAAGCTTTTAAAAGAATCTAATATTGTTGAGAAAGGATAAAAATTGAAAATATCTTAAATTACCAAATGAAGTGAATAATTATATGTACACATTGACTTTAGGGGTTTGGTTGGAAGTGGGTGTTTATAAGAAGAAAAACAAAAACAACACGAGACACATAAGGGTTGGCGTGAATAGAGTGTCTATTCGACCTACCCTTTATGATATGCCCACATGACATGACAACAGTGGGGGTGTTTATACTTAATTGGGTGGCTTACTTATTGCTCACATTTAAGACAATTATGGTTTTACTTAAGTAAATATTATTAATGAAAAATTATAATTGATTTCAAATAGTTAGCTTACATTGATAAAACATGCCTTATGTTTGAAATCTCGAAACCAACAGCTGCCCTTAGAAAAATGCATGCCATTAATTTATACTTCATTGTATAGATTTGAATTTTTTTAATACAAAGTAGACTTGATTTGGGACTCGACCCAAGTGATATTGTACAAAACGGAGTCTGAATGAAAAAGTTATGGCTCTTCAAATTATTTGCCCTTCATCCAAAATGTAGAAAACCGCATTTAGGGGTTAACTCTTAGATGCCCAAGGGGGGTCTCGAGCCTAGAAACACAAGTCTCTCTGAAGTGTCGTAGATGAATATGAGGGTGAGTTATCTAGATCTTAATTGTACAATCTTGAAATCGACTTGTTTTAGGTGATATGCATCAAATTTCTGGTCATGGATTGTTAGATCGTAACATATGAGTACTAAAAGATAATTATACAAATTTATCATTTTCAATGTGAAGTAAAAATTCTACTAACCAACCTAGTGAAATGAGAATTTTTACCAACTACAAAGCTGCCCAACTTCATCATATTAACACAATTGTTTGTAGAAAAATTCATCAAAAGAATTCTTGGCTGAAAAAAAGTTATGCAATGGTGAAAACTACCAAATATTCTACAAAGAAGAATTAGTCCAAATCTACCCCTCTTTTACTCAAATTCTTGCCATATCTTCAAAGCACCTTTGATTGCATGAAGGTTTCAACCACTACAACTCGACTCCAATTGGAACCCAATCTAGGAAAAAAAGTTGAAATCCAACGGTGTTCAGAAAGACATATACCTCTCCAAAAATCATCCATTTTTTCATGCTTTTTCCATTGTAGAATCATCATAGCAGATCAAATACCATAAGTATTTAGATTAAAAAAAATTCAACTACAAAGTTGTTGAGTTTTATCTTGAAATTATGGCTATATTGAAAACATTCATGAATGAAAAACTAAATTGGATAACAACTACTTGGCTTGCAATAGTAAAACATGCCCCACGTTTAAAAACCCCAAAACAAGAGCTACCTTCACTAAACTACATGTCATTAATTCATACTTTGTTTTATAAGGCTGCAATTTTCACCACACAAAATAGTCTTGATTTGGAAATTGAACCAAGTGATTTTGTCCGAACACAATTCTATGCAAAAGTTATGGCTCTTCAAAGTTTATACCTTGCATACAAAATGTCCTTTCTTAACATGTTGGGCGTGTAAGGGGTAAACAAGGTGATGGTAGATTTATATGATGCAATTCATTTTGGAATTGTTTAGAGATTGTGTGATGTTAGGATTAAAATCCAATACTCAAACAATGTTTTGTAATTTAAAGTTTGACAATTGTCTACTTTAGGCCCAAAAAACCTTAATCTCAATATCAATTAGAAGATTCAACCGTAGGATCTTAGAATTAATTTTTCTTTTCACTTGAATTTGAAATTTGAACAATTAATTCTTTTTCATTTGTGATCTTCTAATGATCAAACTTGCATGATTTGTTTTTAATGAGAACCCCAAAAAGCCGTTTCGGCTTTCTCACATCTTTAGGGGTTAAATATGCACCTAGGAAACAACCATGAGATACTCGAGTTCTTGACTTCTAAACATTGTGTTATATCTTTTATCTAAAAAAAAAAAATTCAAACTATCATATATAGAAGAAAATGGAAGCAATTTAGATCTCAATATGTATTAGTATTCACAAAAGATTCCAATTTTCTTTCATATCATTTTGAAGTAAGCATGCTACTACCAAACATATTGCAATCAAGAAACCTACAACTTACAATTTGTTTATCTTCATCTCAATGACTTCCTTGTACACAAAATAACTTATGAATTTTTTTAACCTTACAATGGTGAAAACTGGTATAAATAGTAAAAAGGGAAAAATATCCATAAGTAAAGTCCTAGCACTTAAATGCATGCCATATCTTCAAAACATCTTGGGACTAGCTAAGCTTTCAACCACAAAACCTAGACTTGAATTAGATCCCAATCCAAAATACAATGTTAAGTATGGATGAAGGACAAAAAATTCCTCAAATCCAAAATGATATTTTAACTTTCTTTCCAAATTAGAAGGTTTCCTAAAAATTTATACCAAAATTATTGCAAGAAAAAAATGTCAATTGCAAAGTTGTTAAGGATCATCCTTAGATCACAAAAGTATAAAGAATATCATGAAAAACAAAATAGTTTTGAATATAGGCTTGTTATATTTGAACATGCTTTACGTTGAAAACTTTAGAACAATAGTTGTTTATATTACCAAAGATTCATTCCATCTTGGATTGAATAAAGATTCCTATAACAAAAACTAGACTTAATTTGTATCCCATGCAACATATATATTGTACAAATTGAGCCTCGTTGAAGAAGTCATAACTCTTGATAGTTTATGACTTTTATAAAAAAAACATTTGTTATGCTACATTTAACCACTTCTAGACTAAAAGTAGTCCAAAAATAACACATCGAGGCTCTCCCCTTGGTCATGTGAACAAGATACAAATTAAGTCTGAAAATTTAAAGGGAGGATATTATTGAAGATTCTCAAATCCCCTCAAAGAAATTTTCAATTAGAATCATATCGAAGACAAAAAATTTAAATTTCCAAAATCAATTATAGTACGGAATTCTTGAATAAATCTGGGTTTAGTTAAAGATGGCATAAATATTAAAATGAATAACGTATAGAGGTCAAAAAAATATCGTTCGTGAGGTTATACATAGTTCGAGCAATTTGTTATTGGGGCTTGTAAGAGTATAGATGTCAAAACAAACATATACTACAAAGGAAAATGATATTAATCTAAGAATTAAGTTTACAATGAATAAGGGCCTACTTATATTCTGATATCTTTTACTGGGCTAGCGAGTTCTTATATCTTTTACTAGACTAGCGAGTTCTTATATCTTTTACTAAACTAGCGAGGGTACATCCGAGTTTGCAAGTCGGCCTCAGCCCATGGCAACTTGAGAGTGTACATCCGAGCTTTCAATTGGGCCTTAGCCCATGACGAGGTCTATCTTTGTAAATTATATCAATAATTGCATGTATCATACATACCATGCATGCATCATCTATTCAATGCCCATATCATACATACCATGTACATGTCATGCTTACAATGCACATATCATGTTTACCATGAACATTCTATGTGCAGTTACCATGTACATATCATGGACACTAACCATGTACATATCATGTATACTTACCATGCACATATCATGTATGTTTACCATCCACATATCATGCATACTTACCATGCACATATCATGTATACTTACCATGCATATATCATGTATTCTTACCATGCACATATCATGCATACTTACCATGCACATATCATGTATAGTTACCATGCACATATCATGTATAGTTACCATGCATATATCATGTATACTTACCATGCACATTGGTTATCACCAACATTTCAAAATTATTGTACAAGGCATAAACTATAGATAGGATAAAGTAATATTCATAAGGATAAATCCTTGTTCCCTAAACTATTACCATAAACCACTATTCAATGTCCGTAGGGTACCTCCCACACTAATTCCACAAGCAATGGTAAATTCCATATTCCTTGATAAAATAAAATAAGTGGGGCACTTCGCCATGCCCGGGAAGGAAAGTGGGGGCAGCAGGGGCCACCCTAAGAAAAAAATAAAAATATAAGCTGCCTCTTCCACAAGTTGGCATGAATTAGGGCTTGACCCTTCAAGTGTCCCTTGTCTGAATCAGGAAAAAGGGCCAATATTAAAAAAATGGGTTATAAATGTAAAGGTGGGCTTATTTAGTGGGCTTTATAACATATGCTTCTAGGATCTTTTTTAATGGGTGGGTATCTAATCCAATTGAAGATGAGGCTTGCACGCCCTTCGCCCCCTTAAGGTAGACAATGTTTAAACCCCATGCATTTAAGGTCTACACTATAGTTAGGAAACTTGGAATATCCGAATTAATATATATCAATTATTTAAATAATTTTTCATAATTTTATAAAAAATTCAGCACTTATAAAAAAATAAAAATAAAATAGAAGTGACATGGACCACATCACCCAAAACCTTTCACATGCTCCATGTGCACACAAGGTACATCTAGACGGTAAGCAAGAATCTAGTAAGAGTGGGATCTACGGCTTTAGCAATGTCTACCTTATACCATACATTCTCTTCTTGCTTAAAAGATTAGAACCCATATTTTTATTTTCAGTAATTTAATTCATTCTTAATAATTTAATTTAATTTTATATATGAAATTTAATTTTATTTTTTATTATCCAATTTATCTTTAATAATTTGATTTATTTTCAATGATTATTTATATTTATTTTGATACTTTATTTTATTGCAATGCTCATCCAGTTGAGGCTAGTTTTGCTAAGGATTGGAAGTTGCCTGGAAATGGGCTTACCTCTCCATGCATCCCAATGGGTGAGTTCATTAGGATTAGTTGAGAATATCCACCCCACATATCCACTCTTCCGTAGATACCTACCCCCCTTTTTTAAGCTTTTCAATTTCTTATTAATTTATATGCTTTTGTTTTTTAACATCAAATATTTCTTTGGTGTACAATTAGGTAACTTGTTGTCAAAAATCATTTGGAGAATGTGGTCTTTTTACCAAGCATTTCCACCAAGAATGTCTCATTCCACTAAACGTCTCAGAAAATTTTAACAAAATGAGTCAAATAGTTTTGTGAAGATTTCACAGTAAAAGAGTTGACTCTTGATTGTTTAGTGAGATTTGAAACTACTATAGGTTTTTTTACTCTTGACATTCACGTGGTAACATCAACTTCATTTTCAACATCATTGAGGATACACCATGATGCCAATATATAATCCTATTTGAAGAATGAGTTTAATGTATAGGATCCCCACATCTCCCTCTAGGACCACCCTCAAAGCCCAAGGCTACTGTTGCTGGTTTTGGAGGTCAAAAAAACGATGGAACCTCTTGAGTCAACCCCCAAAAATCCAAGAAAGCCGAAATGGTTTGGTTTTTTGGGGTGCTCGCCGGGGAAAAATCAGCCAACTTTGACCATTATAATCTCACAAATGAAAAAGAATCGACAGTTCAAATTTCACTCGCTCGTGAAAAAGTAACATAACTTCAAGATCCTACGGTTGGTACTTAGATTGAGTTTTTTTTTTTTTTTTTTTTTTTTGACTTGCAGTGAACAAAGGTCATTTCTCTAATCTAGACAATTTTTCATCAAGGATCTTTAGGGATTAATCACCCCAAAAAAGGGAATAACAATTTAATGACTTTAAAGTTGGTATAAGGTTAGAACACTCTTATGTTCTAACTTCTTATGGAACCAAATAGGCCTCTACATATCCCAAACTAAAGTATTATTTGTATAAGTGTTTTTGTTAATATAGTCGAAATGCAGTAGTTAGCATATTCTGATTTTTTAAGGTCAAATTCTTCCTTCTTGATAGACTTGACATGCCTTGAAGAATTTGTCCACTTTGTCCATTGATATTTGGGGATGCACTCCATTAACTATATTATCTTCTTTTTGCTTCCATGAATTGTATTTCTTTAGTGAACTTGAACAATGTCATATTTTTGTATTTTTTAATTTATTTAACCAATTAATGTATTAATCAATTTTTTTCATTCTTTTTGGTCACACTTGATAATCACCTTATCTCCGATTCTATCACCAAAGCATACTAAATTGTCATGTTCAACAGTTCCAAACACTAAACCAAGACAATCTCAAACTAGCAAAGGATTGTATCTAAAATTGTTCTTGCATAAATTTGGCGTCAATTTCATGCTAAGAAATTCCCTCGCCTAAGATTTGACCCTAATAGGACTAGGTACTGCATACTTTAAAGTGAATGACAATGTGTATGGTAGGTGGCTCAAAACCCACACAACACCCCAAACCGCTCATTAGTCAATTCAAGCTAGGAGGTACATTTGAGCTTCTAGTTATGAACTTTCATGTACTCATGGTGTACATTTTAGGTTGAGTGTTTTCGGCTACACCTACAGATTTCACTTCCAGCATTTATAATTGTTTCAACTTTTATCCAAAATCAGTTATTACACTTAGTCCAATCTCTTACAAACTTTGCCCATATTCTAAAATTTATCCACTGGGCCACTTATAATAAGCTTGCCAATCTGAAAATCGAGCAGTTTCTTTGAGCCACTTACTATACATGCTTCGAAGTTATTGACTTCAATATAAATTCTTGACACTTGAATGAAGCTTTCAAACTCACCCTTGTTTGTACTTGCCAACTTCCTCGTCCACCTCAACTCACAATTATATACAAACTTCGCTATTGTCTATAGCCTCTCTCCCCAAAAAGATTATCTACTTCATAATCTCCTAAGTACCCAATGCAAATCTCTCTTCTTGGGCACTAGAATCTCATCGTGCACAATTTCTTTTCTTTTATTCATCGAAAAAAGTAGTTGCTTCTTATGATGAGTTTCATAACTCATTGTGATGTTCTCGAGGTGTTCTTGTAGTGCTGAAAAATGAAGTAGTACCAATAATGACTCACTAGGGGTATTCACTCAAAGATACAAAATAACTTTGCCATACAAAATAACCTTGCTCCTTGATTGTGGACTTGTCAAAGTTTTTATTGAATATTTATTTTATCAACTTTTGGTTACAAAATGTGCAAAACTGAAGTTATGAGCTCTTGGGCTTGATATTATTTATAAATTTTGGTGTTATTAGTCATAGATAAAAATAGATAGAACGTCCTTAATACTTGACATGTAATACGATTTCCAGATCTAGTTTGGTAAGTATGTTGGGAGTATCTTGCACCTTATAGAATTGGTAGTGAAAGACACCTTGATATTAGCTTCAACTGTGTTGAAAGGGCACCTTGATATTAACTTCAACTCATGTAAAAGGACACTTGGAATATCCAACTTCAACTGCCGTGAAAGGTGTTTACAACACCTTGATAATCAGCTTCAACTACCCACAATTGACACCTTCTAATTCAAATGTTGTTCACCTTCAACTAGACACCTTGATATTTAAATATATGGACCTTGTTGACCTTTAACTACCTCTGAAAGGCCACTTATATATTGAGATATTGTTTATCTTCAACTGCCATAAATTTGACATATCTATATTCAAATCTTGTTCACCTTCAACTGCTGAAAGAACACCTTAATATTTGGATATTATTCACCATCAAGTGCCTTAAAAGAAGACCTCTACATGCACGTGTTGTTCACCTTCAACTACCCTAAAAGAACACTTCTATACAATTCAAATTTTGTTCACCTTTAAGTACCCTAAAACTACACTTGGCCATTCTACGGCATTCCAAGATTCATAAAATTTACTAGAGAGTTCAAAAAAATGATTTCACTTGATCTTATCTTCCACTTCATTACCTTTGTAGGACTCATAAAACATATAGAAAGGCTTGACTTTGCACATGGAGGTAACTATGCTGGAATTCAAATACAAAGGCTCGTCTTTGACAATGAAAACATGTCAAGAATCATTCAATTGCAAATCCGAGTGGTGGGATCATGCCTTAGAATCTAATTTACAAGTACAATAAATAAAATTTGAAAACAGTTAAATCTTAATATTCAGTGAATTCTCAAAGTTACCACAATCTAATTGTTTTCTGGCACATTTTGAGAATAAATAAGCATATACCAAAGTTCACGCAAATTTCAAATAGTATTTGCAAGCTTTGAGAGTGAATACCTCCTAAAGTACGAGTAATTTGAAGCATGCAATGCCTGTTCAGAAAGATATAGAAAAACTCTATGGAGAGCGTGACCAAACTCCACACATCCCGTTTTGGGCTCTTTTGGGACATTAGGGGTTAAATCTACTACACACGAGTTGTTAATCAGTATTCCACAGACATTAGTGTAATCAGTAACTTTCGTTAAAGAACACTATTTCTCAACCCTCTTAAAATTAGTGCTCCCTTTACACTGCCATTCCAACCATCGTCCTTTGTCTTTTCTTCAAACCACCAATCACACCACTTCCAACAGATTCTCCCACTTGCAACAAACTTTGCATACTCTCACATTTACTGTTATTATTTAACAATCAGTGTTGTAACACTACTGTGACATTTCACAATCAACACTAATTAACAACTCTCTTGTGTACTTATTTGCCAAACTAACATTTGCACCGCCTTACCCAACTCAAAAGTGTTATTGCTCCCCCAAGGGGTCAATAACTTTTTGGGGGTGGATTGCTCCAAAAGCCACATAGCTGACCGTAATATCTACAGTGACCTAGTAGCAAAGCATACTGTATGCAACAAGAGTGGAAAATACTTCTCCCCTACCACTTTTTTTTTTTTTTTTTTTTTTTTTGGGGGGGGGGGCAGTAAAATTAAAATGGTATTGGGGGGGATCACTTTTGGCAGTGAATGTGCAGTGGGGGCAGGGGGCAGGGGGCAGGGGAAGGGAATCTGCAGGACAGGAGGGTAGGATCAGGCCAGCCTTTGAAAGAAAGATTCCACAAAAAGATTCCATGGAGTTGGGTACTACTGACTGGGGGAGTGATGTGGTTGAAAGTGGAATCTTCTCTGTCCTTCTTGGCTTGGGACCAGGGTTCGGGACATAATTTCATCCTTACTGGCTAATATCCTATAGTTCCCTTGTCCAACTGGTTTTAGGTGAAACTATCCTGGTAGTTTTCGGTGAAACTATCCTAGCAATTGTCTCATTTTATATTGAGAGTAGAAATTTCTTGTAATTTTCATCGGTTTTTAGCAGATGTTTTCATGTCCATCGGCTCATAATGAATCAACCGTCAGTTTTTCCCGATCTTTGTTTGGGACATGTCAACCCAAGGTGAAATTTTTGGAGAGTCATAAGTGACAACACTAAATAGGGTGTTAAGTGTGAGTCACACTTATTGGGAACATCATTCTAAATATCAATGTACCTACTTTTGTAAAAGTAGTAAATGTGAATTCTCACACTATTTTATGAAGAATTGTAACATTTGTGGTCATTTGAGATATGGATATTTAGTGTAAGAAAGGAAATGAAACTTCAGATTTTGGGTTTGGGTGTAGGGTGGCAACACATGAGTATTCAACTTTATGAGTTGCTATTGTTATAAAGGTTAAAGGATTACTAAGGCAATTCATTCTAGGATGAGATGATTTATAAAAGCATAACTTGGTAAATTCTATACCAAATGAGTGGAATTTAAGTATAGATTAGCAATTGAAAACCTCTTATAGTTGAATAATTTTGGTAACTTCTCATTAGATATTTAAGTGATATATTACTTGTTGTTTTTGTGAAAGTTGATTGGTAGAGTATGTAACAAATTTGAATATTTCAAAGTGTGACCAAATTGAGAATGTTTGGCTTTAGACAAGTTTTGAGTTGATTGTATTAAGATATGTGAAATAATTCTATTGGAGTATAATTGATTTGACAATTTTGTAAAAATGTGCATTATAGAACATCTTATTTGCGTTAGGCCCATCAGAAGTTGGTTAGTGAATGGGTCTATGATTAAGACTGATTTTAACAAACAAAGGTGGCAGGCAATAATGACATTCCTAACAAGATCTGACAAACAAAGCTGATAAGCAATAATGACATTCCTAAACGGATCTGAAAAACAAAGCTTACAGGCAATATTGACATTTCTAACACAATCTGACATGACACAATCAAGAATGAGATTTTTTGGAAGGAGTCAATTGTATCATGATAGTCTTCTCTTTCTTGCCTGACGCGTACGCTACAAAAAATTATAGAGTATGTACTATGAATTCGTAAACTAGTACACGACAAAGCCTTATACAATACTTGTGACAAGTTGGAAGGACTTGTAGACTATTAGGAAAGTACACCTTACCAAACAAAAACTTACTAAACCAAAAAACCACGCAGAAATCTTTATTTGTTTGCCAAGAAGTCTAAAAACCAATAAACTATCAAGAATTAGATAGTACCTACCAAGAATTGGGGGAATTGATACACAAGCACTAGACTTAGTGATGAAAATAACAAGATCACTGAAACTAGTTTTTAGACGATAAAATTTTGAACACTATCTATGAATACAAACACAATGAAGGCACAAGTTCCTTTGGACAAGATAGTCTAGTCTTAAAATCAATTTGCTTGGTTTTCTTGTAATGGTAGGTAGGGGTCTTCAAACTCATATAATAACCCCTAAACGCTCCGCGGGTAGAAAAAGAACATTCTCATGGTAAGCAACAACTTTGAAGAGCCATAACTTCTTCATCCGAAGTCCCTTTTAAAAAAATTGGTTCCCAAAACAAGTTTGCTTTCATTTTCGAACCCATCAAAGGAAGCGTAAATGTTAAATATGCACTTTAGTGAAGGCAACTCTTCTTTTTGAATTTTTAAACATAGAGCATGTTTTACCATTGCAAGTCAAATTATTAGAAGTCCAATTAAGGGCCCGTTTACACTATGCAACCCAAGTCGAGAGGTCGTCGCTCAAACTCCTCTCATCCTTAGCTGAGAGGTGGAGAGAGAAGTTCACAGAAATTATTATTAGTGACATTTGAGTATTCTATTGAAAATAGTTTCACCTCTCAACCAAAGTTTGGCTTTCCATTTTCATCGTGCCCAAACTAGTTTTAAAGGTCATTGCTCGGCACCAACGGGTGATTCTTCTTATTTCATTATGGACTTTTTCACTGCGAATTGCGAATTTTTGAAGTTGGAAATATGGGTATTTCTAAAATGGTGCCCTGAAGTGACACCCTATAATGTTCGTAGTGAGTAAAATTGTACTAGTGGATCGGGAAGCTATTATATACCTACGACTCAATATTACCATAGCTCTATCATGTGACGTGCTCCATTTCGAACCACTCTACTCTAACAACAATCGTATTCATTTGGTATTAAAGATGTTGAAATCCTCATGACATTTGTACCAATATACGGTATCTCAACCTTAAAGGAGAGAGGCTCAAATCAAGTCGACTCGCTGAAAAAAGATATGTTGTTTTTACACAAAAACTGAAAATTTGATTTGATGAATCTCAAGATCCGTACAATGAGATTGGAAAAATATTATGGTGGGTAGAGTAATTAGAAAATTATAAACAAAATTCTAAGGTTGGATTTTCTAAAATCAAATTCTAGAAAAGCTTCGTTCATTGATTTCAGTTGAGGGCGTGTCGAGGTCACTATTCACCTTATGATTCATGGGTTAAGGGCCGGTTTACACTATGCCGCCCAAATCCAGAGGTAGTTGCCCAAACTCTTTCTTAGTCTTAAGTCAGAAGTGGAGAGAGGAGTTCAATAAAAATTATTGTTAGTGACCTTTGAGTGTTTTATTAAAAATGATTTTGGCCACTCAACCAAAATTTGGATTTCCATAATTTTTTTATTTTTGACACAAATAAAGGGAGACCTTTACCGCAAGAGATAACATACGAAAGCTTCCTTTGCCATGTCCAGCGGAGCCAATAAGTGTCTGTGATTAAAAAAATAAAATAAAATTGGATTTCCATATTCATACACCCAAACTATTGGTTGAGAGGCCAAACTCTTGGAGCCAAAACTCTCAGAAAGTGCCATGTAGGCACTTTGGGCACCTTTCACCCTTGGACTTTGGACTCTAATGTCAAACTTTTGCTTTCCACCAATCAGATTGTTGAATATCCTTGACGTCTCGACTGATGGGCATAGTGTAAACCGCCCCTAAAAGTAATATCATATTTGCACCATTTGAAATGTCCAAATCTAACAAAAGATGGTTCCATGAACTTGTTCTCACTAATTTCCTTGCACTCCATATTTTTATATAAAGTGGTTCCCCACTGCCACTCAAGGATTCCAGTGTTTATAAAATCCAATTTTGTTCTGTCCTTGAGTTTTTTCAATTTCAGGCAACATGGTAACCAATAACTTATTAGCGCCATTTGTTCCATTTTTATTTGTTTATTTATTTTATTTTATTTTTTAAAGTTTTAACCCTTTAGCCCCCTTCCGGTTGTTTCGATTCCAAATTAGAGATGTTGTTTTTACAAAATATGGAACTTTGAGCGAATGAATATGGTAAGTGGCTCACAAATTGCTGAGATTTCAGATGGGCATGCTGAAAGAGAAACTATTTTGGAAGATGAGCAAATTATGTTGGAGATTGAACCAATTGGTATCGTTAATTTTGGGGTCAAAATTGAAATAGTTGTGGATTTTGGAAGGAGAACCTGTAGGTGTACCCAAAACCACTCAACCTGAAATTTACACCATGACTACATTGAAATTCAAAATTGGAAACTAGAATGTACCTCCTGCTTGGATAGGTCTAGTGAGTGGTTTGTGGTGTTGTGTGGGTTTTGAGCCACCTATTATAATAGGGTCTATACACTCAAAATCTATCAAACTTGGAAGGTGGAGTGATTGGACAGTTTTAAATAAGATTCTATGATGGAAATTCTTTTTTCATGAGATTCCACATAGATTTTAAGAATAACAATTTTGAGGTCACGTGATAATGAGAAATGTTACCATTATCTTAATTTTTTTTCTAATTTTTCATTTAACATAATATTCCTTTTCAAAATAAAGAAAGAACTATGAATAGAGTACAAATTTTTGTCCCAAATTCTATATACTATCCCATAGATAAGAACATAGTGAATACATCACCGATTCTTATTTATTTTTAATTTTTTGACACAAGCGTGTTGATGAAACACACTATACGGACCCTTTAAGTGAGAAGGTGATTTTATGGTGCTGCTAGTAGGTTCAAACTCCAACCGCATGATTAACGGCACCTCACTCCCTCATCCGGTAGTTTGAGATCATTCCATACCATACTTCACTTCTTTTAACCCCTAAATTTCCTTGTGTTATTGGGAGCTTGAATTTTAAAAACTGCGATTTTCAACCACTATGCACTCCCGGGGGATATGACCTAAATTTATGTTGTTTTTCAATGCTCAATGCACTAAAAATCATAAGCTTATCTACTATTCATCTTGTTCTCACCGTTGAAAAGAAAATGGAATCTACTACCCTACATTCCATTTCTTCTAACGGCGAGAACAAAATGCATGCAGCCGGTAATAGGTGCCTCTACCTTACATTGGGAGGGACAATAATATGAAAGGGTCAAAAAGAGGGTTTTATTTTAAATTTTTTTCAGTTTTCAAAGTGAATCTTTTAATGATGGGAAAGTGAATCTTTTGAATAAAAAGGAATCTATGGGGGGCTAGCTACTACGGAAACTGAGTCCTTTGGCAGTACCAATGCAACTGTATCATCATGCATTTTGGATCCGGAATCAAGAATCCATTGAAACTTGCAGGTGGGGAATCTCCCCAAATTCTAGAATCTTCTATGTGTACCTTCTTCTCAACTCTCACTATGTACCCATATCGGAGATTTTCAAATTTGGAACATAATGTAGGATCTAAGAGCTTGCTAGATTCCATTGGCATCAAATGATCATAGTTGTGTGTGGGAAAAAAAATCTTAAAAAAATGGTCATCTTAGGGAGATTGCTTAGATTGCAATTTTTTGAAATTGTAGTGAAGAAAATATTGTAAGTAATTTTTGTGAAAGTCAATGGAAGGATAGTTAAAGTGGATTTATCATTTTTGGACTCTGCTATAAATCTGTGAAGACGGTTTCATAGGTGTTTCTAAAATGGTGCCCTAATTTTACACTTGATGATGTTTGTTGTGAGGAGATGCTACTGTTGGGTGGAAGAGCAATTATGTACCTATGGGCGGAGAATGAATTTTGTACCTATGGGTATATAAGCAGTTATGTACCAATAGGTGAAGAAGCAATCATGTACCTGATGGTGAAGAAGCCTAGTACTGGAGTATATGATACCCCTCCATTTTTAAGCACTCTCTCTTTAAATTTAATAGATAGATACTAAGGCTCGCAATGAAGCACCTTCGTTGTTGTTGCCGAATCAACCCGCAAGATTACCATCTTTGACAAACATGTTGATGTTGGGAACCTAAAGGTAGAAACATTGATGAAGAATAGGAGTGATTCCGTGCCTAATAAGATTGCATTTAAGAATATAATTTGAGTGTGCTCGAAAGAGTTGTAGTGTTGTGGGAGTGACTGGCAGCCTCCTTCGGTGGCGCGCATACAAAAGTTATGCTTCGGAAGCTATACTCTAAAAGAACTTTCATTTATTTTTTTATTTTTATTTTTATGTTTAGGAGATAAATGATTAAGTATGCACGTGATTCATACTTCACTCCAAAAATTTAGTATTTAATACATGTCATGTTTCTAATGAGAGAAAGTTAGCTATGTGATACACTGATACTTTGATGAATTTGAATTTTAGAATGTGTTCTACATACACATATTGAGGGTATCAATCCTTGAATGCACAAAATGCTAATATTTAAAGTAGCAAGCTTAAACTTAAATAAGCCACTTGTTCATCCAAAAAGCCACTTTAACAAATTTTATTACATTGGAAGTTTTTATCCCCATGATGAAAACATTATGCAAATAGAAGTGTTTTAAGGAGATATATGAAAATAGAGGTGTCATTTCACTACACCCCAAGGTAAACAACCCCTGAATATAGTTGAAGGCAAACATTATTGAACATAGAGGTGTTCTTTCAGGGGTTGAGGTGAATAATACCTCAATATCGAGGTGTATTTTCATGCTCTTGAAGGATAACAACATTTGAACCGTATAGAAGTGTAGTTTTACGGGAGTTGAAGGTGAAAAATATTTGAATATCAAGGTGTTCTTTGAGGCAGTTGAAGGTGAACAAAATTTAATCAGCGGTAGTTGGAAGTAAACAATATCACAATATAAAGGTGTCCTTTCAGGGGTAGTTGAAGGGTGCTTTCAGGGGTAGTTGAAGGTCATCAACATTTAGGTATGAAGGTATCTTTTCAGGCAGTTGAAGCTAAAAAATATCTTAATATCAAGGTATCTTTTGAGGGCAGTTAAAGGAGAACAACATTTGAGTCATTTCAAGGCAGGTGAAGGTGAACAACATTTGAATATAGAGGTGTCCTTTCCCAGTAGTTGGAGTTGAATATCAAAGTGTCCTTTAACGAGAGTTGAAGCTAAATTCAAGGTATCCTTTCAATTGGAGCTACTATCAAGTTCTCATTTCAGCACCAACCCTAAATGTGCAAGATACTTCCAACATACTTACCAAATTAGATCCAGAAATCATACAAGTGTTGACATATTACATGTCAAGTATCAAGTACGTTCTATCTATCTTTGTTTATGACTAATAACACCAACATTTATAAATATTATTAACCCCTAACTCTCCTTGTTGCAAAACGGTCTAAGTCACAAAATTTGACCTTCCTTTAGATTCAGCTCAAAAAATCTCAATCCAAGCATTATTTGAAAGATTCAACCGTAAGATCTCAAAGTTCACTTGACATTCATCTCACAAACCAAATTTGAACCGTTCATTCTTCCTCATTTGTGAGATTATAATGGTCAAAGTTGGCTGAGTTTTTCTCCTGCGGGAACCTCCGAAACCCGTTTCGGGTTTTAAGGAGAGTTAGGGGTTAAACTCAAGAGCTCATACCTTTGGTTTTGTACATTTTTCTAACCAAAGGCTGATCAAAAAAATATTCAATCACAAAAAACATTCACAAGTCTACAATCAAATACTAAGGACATACCTAATCTGTCTATCATTGACAACTTGAGCTTTTATACACCAAATGTGGTTTCAATGTACAGTACTTATAGCCTACCAAAAAAAATAAAATTCATTCGCACTGAAGAATATTAAGGATTTTATTAGGTATTTCAATTGAAAAAGTAAGTTGTGTCCTAATGACACAAGATCCTAAGAAACAATCATTCGATACATCAAATGATCACATTTTGATGCCATTTTTGGATATGACTTACATGTACTTGTGCATTATATAAAATAGTTAGTTTGACAAATAAACAATTAATAATTTTTGCACCATGATGCCTGCAAATCCCACCAATATGCAATTTACTGTGGAGGGTTCAATGATCCAAAAATTAAAAAATTGAATAATTTTTTTTCTTAGGAATGTGCATCTTGAACCCAATTACATATACATTATTTTAAAATGATTTTGTACTCTTTGTAATTGGTAAAAATGGAATAAAATGATGAACTTTGGATGTTTCGACCAAATGTCACCTAATTAGTCTTGAAAAAAAGTGATACCCATACCTTGAGTGTACCCCATTAGAGGTAGTGATTAAACATTTTGACCACTGGATCTTTGCCATTTGTAAGATGGTAACATCCAAAGTTGATACAAACATAGTTGTGAAGTCAAAGCCTATAATCGTGTCTCATTTAACCGGTGGCTGAACTCTTAGTTTTGATAACAATTTAAGTAGATAAGTTCTATTGAACCCAAGACTCACTGCACATTTTCCTGATCAAATTGGCCTCAAAAATGGGAGAAGAAAGTCACAAGGTGTTGCATTCATGAGTATTTATTATCCATGCTAAATTATTATCCAATTTTCACCTGATGTGGAAGGTGTCTCCATTGTCGATTAGGTTAGAGTTCATGTTCCTGTACATCCACCGCAATTTGTAAGTAAACGCATTCCATGAGGCCACTCACAACACTCCACAATTCAAAGGCCCCGCGTTTCAAGTGGCTTTTTGCCACAAAATCTGGAATGGATCTCCCAACATGAAGGGGTCGGCTGAGTCCCGATCACACCGTCAAAGTAAGAATCAAGCCAATCACCAGAAGCAGCAGCTATCACTGGAAGGTTTCATACGGATGGATTTTATATGAGAATCTGCTCACTCTGGAGCTGTCTGAGCCCGAGTGAGAGGATCAAGAAAACTGATTTGCCCGCGTCGAGAATTCCCTGAAACATTCACTACTACGACTCCGCGCACTGAATAGCAGTACTTTCTTCAATGAGGAGTACTTCAATTGATATTTTCATGGTCTAGCTCGGTGGACGGATATCAAATTCAGTATGAGTCTCTAACAGAGCCTTAGAAATGCACGAGTACTTATTCAAGGAGGTATCCTCGAGAAAAAAGAACGTCACTGTAACACCAAATTTTACAGAAGGTGACAACAGCGTGTACCTGATAGTGTTTCAACTTCAAAGCTTGAAGCGTGTTCATGCATTTCAACTGTTTCGTATTTTTCAACCAAGTGAAACTACAATACGATGGGCGCAAATCTCTTTCACAGGCCACCCACTCATGTCCAGGACATGTGAGTAACAAACCTGCTGCAGGCCAATCGAGCAACTTACCTGTCAATGAGCGGACTTGAGAAGATTATAAGTGAGTATTTCCTGGGCTTGAAACCATCACATATCTGTATATGATACAGGTATCAAGTTCGTCCTGCATTTACATCTGGACAGCATTTCCCTAAAAGTCACCTGAACATATCCGAATCTCCGCGCCTGAAAATCTGTGTCGTGACTCTTTCCGATTTCGTTAACATCGTCTGCTGAATATATGAAAACAATGAGCGAAGGGATAACTCCTGCACTTGCTAGATCCTAAACAACATTTTTGGACACAAAAACACAAGCGCTCATAGATTTTTAACATGATTTTCAGGCGAAACAAGTGGGTCCGACCTGATAACCGAGCCCAGCTCACCCCACATGGGCAGTTCCATAGAATTGGCGGTCTTCCGATAGCCATTTCGCCATATCTGTATCACTTCAAGATGGTACTTCTGAAACAATCTAGCCTTTTGGTCCAATATGTCCCAAGTTCACATCTTTATACTTATCTTTCAAAAAAAATCAACCATTCTGAACCTGCCATTTTTACGGAACTATATTGCCGTTTTTTGGGAATTGCTGACCCACCCATCTGACCCAAACTTCTCATAGAATACCTCCAAGAACGGGCTTCTCTCTCCATGCAGCCGAAGCTCCCGAACTTTACATCACATTAATCAGTTACCAAGGTATAAAAAACTCTATCGTTTCAGGTCATGCGTAATAATAATATGCAACTTTTAAACCAAACTATATTTCTTTCTTCAGATTCACAATCAACATAAGATACCTGTGCGTTGAAGTAGCAGATCCAAGTACAGTGCTGAATGATCAGAGGTGAGCTTTTGAGTTCACGGAGATTGGTTAGATTGAGATTGATTAGATTCACAGTCTGCAATGTCATAGGATCCGAAACTAGTGAGATACTGAAGAACTCTGAACATAATCTCCTTGCGCTCAGAAGCAAGAAAGCCAGTTCATAACGAAATACGAGAAAGAAGGGAAGATACCCACTCAACCGAACACGGCTTCGAATTGTCATTCATTATATCGGAGAGCCCTTCCTTTACAAGAGATCTGCAACATACATCCCAAGTTACTCCGGGAACACACAATCAAAAAACTCCGCTGAAAGCTACGGCAAATGCCGTAATCGAAAGAACATGTTTGCAATTAAAAACTAACTCGTTGTGTAAAACTCCCAGAAGCTACAGATTCCAAATTATATTGCGTACACAAAGAGCTGCGTCAATATCCTGAGAGAGGATGACAACATCTTGCCAAAGAGCGAGAAGCTGGAGGTAGCCAATTGCATATCTCCAACTGCAACCTAACAAGGTAACAGACGTAGCTGAGAACAAAGAGTAGATACTTGTTAGTTAACACTGATATGTAAAACAGTTGAATAAGTTGAGGTTTACACGACGGAAGCCAATTGATATTTTCGGACTAGAACAATATGTCTCATACGAAGCAGCCTAATTTGAACCGAAGCTGCTACATCGGCTTCAAGAATTTGTAGTTCAGGTTGAGTTTCAGGATCCGCCTCGTGGACGTGTCGTGATCAGAATTGATGTTTTTTAAGGCACGTACTTGATCTCGATGATAACGCATTCGCTCATCACGGTATGTCTTCATGCATGGTAGATGCACTCGCCACAAAGGATGGGTGCAGTACTTCAAGTGTTCGATCCCATGACAGGTTGTTATTCATACTCCAGGTTATTAGCCGTAAAAGAGGAACAGGGAGAAGAAAGTCTCCGAGCAGTTCAACGATGCAAGCAATAGATATCCCGCCTCTACATTCTCATACCGCAAAATCCAGACCGCAACCGCAAGAATCTGCAGTCTAATTCCTCGTGAATACACAAGTTTTCGTTTCTGCCGATGACGAGAGAGAATTCGTATTGCATTTTACTTGAACTTCCGAAATTGCAAACTCGGCCATCACCGGATCACATCCAGAGCTGGTCTCAGAGCCAACCACTACAAAGTGCAACCACTAAAACCTACGAAGTCTATTTATTACAGCATGATCGCTCAGTAACACCACTTTCTGAGATAAACAGTATATCTGGAGATCGCGAACGTAATTAGCTCCTCGAATTGAATCATCTCCTGAATCGCGCCTTGCGTGTCCGTTGTTTCTCGTCTTCAATCCTCCGAGACTTGGAACCCTAATTCCATCTTCACTGAACACAGTCCATAATCACACTGCAAAGCTTGTCTCAGAGCCAACTTCAACTACTGCAATCTACATTGCAACCTACATGCTTGATCTCTCGATTGAAACACGTAAGAACGGAGTCCGTCCAAATCTAGTGCCGTAAACATAGAAAATATATATATTAAACACGTCTTTAGCTTCTCCAATCTCCTTGAAAATTCATCATTTCCAAAATCCATCTCACCAGTACTGCAAGCCTTGCGTGTCCATTGAATCCCACTGCAACAAAAAGGTAGATTAATGTTAGATACACAAATTTATACTGACTAATTTATACTTTTTACTGTTGATCAATATTTTTACCGATTGTAGTGGTCAAGATGGAGATCCTTGCATAGTACTGAAATTAATACTCTTGGTAAAAAAAAATGTCAAAAGTACAAACTTATGGGCAATGGTTCGTGGCAGCTTCCAAGGAGGCACCCTAGAATCCGTGGGGACCTCCCAAGGCCGTTTTTGATGATTTTGAATTGAAATTTGAGGTCTGCGACCCCAAGTTACCCTCGGAAGCCTATTCCTTAGCATTTAATGTCTATACATCAAAAAATTAGGGGCTCATTACCCCTCCTCCATCCTCCTTGGTAGCTGCTACGAACGCTTACCCCAAACTTATAGCATTTTCAAATCTTATGATAATCTAACACTAATCTACCTGTTTGGTGTACTATTAGGTGTACTGTTCATTCTCTATTATCAGAAACGTGAGATCTTACATACATCTCTTCTAAACACAGTCTAAAATCATGGTATCAAGGAACATGAGATCTTACATCCATCACTTCTAAACACAGTCTAAAATCGTAGAATCAGTACCAAAACAAGCGCCTCGATACGATGCATCCCCGAACAGAATCGCAATTAAGCGTAATTATGTGCAATAATCGCGTAAGTCCAAGTTCAATGCCGTAAACACAGAAAGTAGATATCAAAGAGAACGAGCTCCGTTAGATGAGGGGGGTCTCGGACCAAGCTACGCTATGACAATGGCTGGCGATGGCGATGGACTCGGAGCAGCACAGCCACTTCCCGCCAAAGGCGAATTCGAATGGAAGAAGACGACGAAGCAATTAAAGGTGACGGACATTGTGGCGGACGGGCGACCAATGGGTGGCAAAGTCTCGCCACAAATGTGGAGGAGCACTAAACGGACGTTTTTAGAGCATGGCGGTCGACCAATGGGTGGCGAGTTTCGCACCACAAATGTGGAGGAGCCGGGGTTCGATCTGGCGACCAGGGAGTGGCTCATGACCTCTCGGAGCACTAGGCTCGGGAACGGGCGGCGATCATGTGGGCATTCTGGGCCGTCCGATCGACGATCCGGCGGTTTCGGGTGACCGGATTAGCCGGTCTCTAGTTGAGTGGGTTGACTCGGTCCTTCCTTTGCAAGTGCCATGGGCCTACCATGTGCTATTTTGGATCTGTCACTGTCATAAAATTAATATTCTTCCAAACAAGAAAAGTGATTATAATATAATCTATAGCATTTTATAGCATTCTATTATTTCAGTCAGATGTGATGTGTGGTGTTTCTTTTACCACATGTGAAAAGGTTACTTTTCCTAATATTAAGTTCAACTTGGGTTGTTATGTGTTGTTCACATGTGAGAATTTGCAGAGAGATAGACTTCTTGCAATTTTGAAGATGGGTGTTATCAAGTTATATTATGAAAGTTTTTATTCCAACCTTAAAATCTCAACACATGTATTATTTTCCAATTGTGTATAGCATTAGTGCATGTGTCGTTTGAGTATGAAAGTTCACATGTTTTATACTAGATCTGTATACAACAAGCTTAGGTATAAATTGCCAAGTATACAACAAGTGAACTTCTATACTTGAACCACATATGCACTAGTGTAAACAAACCAAGGTATGAAAAGTGCATGAAACACAAAAAAATGACAATCTAAATTGTACAGTGTTCTTTAAGTCTTCAAGGTCCTTGCAGTATATTCTACGGGCAGCCCGGATGAATCTTTGCAAGGGGCAACAGAAAAGGTCGAGTGTTATGAAAAGGGAACCTTGCAAAATCAAAAGGGAACGAGTGATGGAACGGCATTTCAATTGATCGGGCAGCAACATGAGAGAGACGACCCAAGCTCCGAAATCCTTCCTTTGCGAATTTCAACATCGTTATAGATCAAGGGATCATGTTATCAATTGCAATGGAAGGAAGGAAGGAGAAGAGGCCACTAACCAATTCAAGCTCTCAACTTTGGAATATTCCAAGCTACATACCAAAAGATTCTCGACACTAAACTCAAAGAAATACAAGCCTCTAGGCTCATGAGCAGTGTTTCTTTTTCTACTAGCGACACTTCCCTGAGTTGGCTACGAAGAGATACATTCCCTCCAAAATCAAATGATCTCTATTGCACCAACTTGGCAAAATGCCGCCAGCCATTACTTATGGGAACCCTTTTTTTTAGGGTTAAGATTGATGCTAAAAAAGCCTCTTAGCAAGTGAGGAGGTATTATCAAGAGTAATGCAACAGCAGACAACGGTGGTGGGTTTGATGCCGGGATTGCCGAAGACATCGCTCAAGCAATTGCAGACAACATCATTGGTCACTTTTCAAGCGATCTCCAAACTCCTACCGATTTGGACAACCAAGCCGCCTTTTGGACAGACAATCAGTCTTGTATTAGTTAAGTTCCAGAACTCCTTCTTGCAAGCCACACATGAACCGGCAATTGTATACTCTTTTATTCAATACCCCGATATGGGCTTTCACTGGTGGTGGATGGATACAGTGCTCCAATCATGTATACATTTATACGGATAGTAAGAAAAAAGTGAGGGTCTACACCAACAATGATGATACTACAACTACCAGTATGCATAATGGTAGTCTCCATTCACAAGTCACTTGCTATGTATGAGCCTCCCCCACTCAATACTCACTGCCTACAGCTGATAATCTCATCCATTGATTGATTGCCCAGAACATGGACACCTTCCTCTGAGTGCACCCTTGCTTTCATTGCCTGCCTGCCTGGTTGGCCCTGCCACTGAAGAAGAATAAAAAAAAAAGGGGGGGGGGGGGAGAAAGGTAATATAAAATTTAAAGAAAAGAGAAGAGAAGAAGAAAGAAAAAGGAAGAAGGAAAAAAATGGTAAAAGAAAACATAAAATTTCAAAGGAAATAGAAGAGTAAAAGGAAGAAGGGGAAAATGGTAAAAGAAAATTTTAAATTTTAAAGGAAAGAGAAGAGTAAAAGAAAGAAAGAGAAAGAGAAAAGAAAAATAAAAAGAAGAAGAGAGAAAGAAAAAGGAAAGGAGGAAGTTTTGCTATGACAACGATTTTGTTTCGAGGATTTGAAAACAAACTACCTTAACCTATATATTAACCTTTATAGGTTTGAGGGTGCCGCTCCGGCCAATATATCGTGTTTTTAGAGAATTAGCGTGTCTTTTGGACGATACGTTGGAGTCTCCTCTGAGAGGAGGTTCGTATTTACACAAATAGCTTTTTATTGATACATTGTATGCCCCCATTTTGTGACATACCTTGAAATCTGCAAGGATTTTAAGTGTGGAATTAGATACGACGTGTGGAAGTACTTTTGAGAAGCCAACCAGATCTGAAATACAATATATTGGCTAAGAGATTTGCTCTGCATTTTTGTTGAGGTATGCACATCATAAATACACTTGTCAGCACCATTGGGATTGAATCGTGATATGACAGGTATTTTTAAAAGTATGTTAATAGCATGCAACTAATGTAAACTAAGTGTCATGTGGGTTCTTTTCATGTAATCTCATCAAAACCCTCAGATTGATCACTCCCCAAAAAATTCTATAGACATAGTGCACATTAATTATCACATCCATACAGTTGGATATTCAAAACATGACTTCAAATATATTGCTAAATTTGAAGAGCAAAACGTATTGCCTCCTCTATGGTCACTAATCTACGCCTCCCGTGGGACCTTCACACGGTAACAAAGGTGAAATGATACCTACTTTCTTGTCATGGTTTGTTTTTATAATCGATAAAAAAGGTGGTGGTTTGTTTATGTTGTCCTTCTTAGACCTTTAATTGATTAATTCCTTAATTTTCATGTTTTAAGTGGATTTTGCAATGTTTCAAATGAAACTATGAAATAAATTTCTTGTATCTTTCTTGAGTGAAGAGCTCTTAACTAATGGAGATGTAGAATCGTCCCTTAACATTAGTGCAGACAGTGTTTTAAAGTTGGTTTGGTTGTAATTTTTCTAAATGTCAGTTGTTTGTGCATAGGCAACTTGTACCTCTAGAGGTTTCTAATGCAAAAATGCCTAGATTATCAAAGAAAATTCAATTAAGCTTGAGTTAAAAGATTCAACTATAGCATTTTAAACTTAACTTGAACATGTCAAATTTGAACTCTCAGTTCTTCTTCATTAGTGTGATCATAATGGTCAAAGTTGGCTGAATTTTCTTGCCCAAACCCTAAAAAAACCATTTTGGCTTTCTCAAACCTTTAAGGGTTGATAAAAGCATTTCAATTGCGCATTATTTGGACCTCATGATTAACCCCTAACCGTTCCTGAAGCTTGAAATGGGTTTTTGCAAGTTTGGGTAGCTGAGATGAAGGTATCAAAAATAATATTTTTGCCTAATGTTTTTATTGAGCACTTCTTATACTGCAAAGTGTAAGTGATGAAATTTGCAAAGCCAAATTCTAATTTTTGAATCTTCTCGGGCTATTCGTGGTGTGCGAGTCGTGGGCACATTCTTACACCAACTCAACACAAAAAGTTTGCAAATAATGTAGCCTTTGTCAAATCAATAAAAAGGGAAAGGAATTGGTCTTCCTCCCGTGACAATTAACCCCTAAAGGTCCAAGAAGGCGGAAATCGCTTTTCGGAATTTCCGCAGGGAGAAAATTCAGCCAACTTTGACCATTATAATCTCAAAATTGGAGAAAAATTAACGGTTCAAATTTGACATTCGAGAAAAGGGTCAAGTTAACTTCAAGATCCTGCAGTTGGATCTTCTAATCAATGCTTAGATTGAGTTTCTTTGCACCTGAAGTACAAGAAGGTTCTTTTTGATAATTTAACCTCTAAAGGTCCAGGAAAGCGAAAACTGCTTTTCGGAGTCCAAAATTCAACCAACTTTGATCAATAAAATCTCACAAATGAAGAAGAATCAACGGTTCAATTTTGGCAAGTGAGTGGAAGGTTAAGTTAACTTCAAGATCCTACGGTTGGATCTTCCAAATAATTCTTAGATTGAGAGTTTTTAGGCCTGAAGTAAGGGAATGTCCATTTTTACAATTTTGCATCAAGAACCTTTAGGGGTTAAACAATTTTGTATCAAGGACTTTTAGGGGTTAAGCTAGCATAAAAGCCACCAACGGTCTAGGTGATCACATATAGTGGGCCTTTGACCAGAAGCCACATGCTACATGTGTGACAAAAGTTGGTTAGAAATTTGCTCCATATGTAACTTGTAGTCCTCAATATTTGCCTTCACCACATTCAAGTCAGTTTTTGGCCACTTTCAAAAAAAGTAACAATATTTGTGTTGTATGAATATAATGGTTTTGGATATGTGAAGATTTGGACTTGAAGATAGCCAGGTCAGTAGTACGGGAGGTCAAAATGTCAAATCAGGTAGAAAGTCTTTCTTACAGTGAGAGCAGTTCAACAACAACTTGACTCAGCACCCTCACTGTTACATGAGATGTGCTTTTAAGAAGGTCCTTGAGAAGCAGAAGAAGAAGAATAACTCCAAACCTATTTATTGATGCCCTTTTCGGGATATTGAAAGAAAAGTGAGAAAACGAGAGGGAGAAACCGGAATATTCTGAAAACTTCTCTAAAATGTAGTGTGTTCGCTTAGGTCAATTAGTGAGAAGAGTCAGAAAACGTATTTTTTAAAAAATATCGAAAATGAAATTTAAGATAATATATTTGAATCCCAATTGTATGATCTCATAACAGAACCAAAATTTGAGTCATGAAGCCTTGTAGATTGGGAGTTTTATATTGTATCAGTACTAAAAACAAACTGCAGAGTTTCATGATTTTTACTTTATTGTGGAAATTCTACCAACAAACCAATTGCATTTAAAAAATCGCCAACGAATAAAGTTGTTCACTTTCATCTCAAGAACATCCATCCACCAAAAAAATTCATCAAATATAACTCATTACTCATATTGTAGCCTTGTAATGGTGAAAAGTGCCAAAAAACTTACAAAGGCGAACTAGTCCAAAATTAGTCCTTTTGCAGTCAAACCCATGCCTTATCCTCAAAACATCTTTGGAATAAGCAAGGTTTCTACCACTAAAACTTGATTCTTATTGGAATCCATCCCAATTGAAATCTAGAAGTGGGTGAAGGAGAAAGAACTTGTCAAATTTTATCATATTTTAAACTTTTTTTCATTGTAGAAACAAAATTGCAAATCCAGAACCAAAGTTATTTGGATTAAAATACTTCCAACTAGAAATTGTTGGGATTCATCTTAAGTTCATACTTATGTAAATTTATGAAAGCATCTTTTTGATTTCCCATAATGGCTTCAAAATGGTAAAATATGCCCCATCTTTGAAAACTCAAAATCAAGAGCTCTCTTCACTATAATGCACGCCACTTACTCAAACTTCACTCTATGGGCGTGCAATTTTGACTGACAAAGAAGACTTCACTTGGAACCCAACCCAAAACAAAGTACAAATGAAAAAGATATGGCTCTTCAAAGTTGTTGCATTCCATCTAAAATGTAAAAAAACGACATTGGGATAATCACGTGTAAAACTTAGTGCTCATTCTCTTTTTTCAAAGTAGTGTATTTAAGTCAAATGAGACAAAGAGCACTGTACTCTCAAATCACAAATATTAAAAGGTCGTGGTTAATCTCCATAGTCCATAGTGTAAAGCTACCCTTAATCTTCAACATTCCTCAAGTCTATTCATCAACTATCACCATCCTTCTTTAATTCAACCTTTGAGTTGGTCAAAGTGAACCCAATTTGAGTTCTAGTTAACACATGGCAACCTAGTGAGTAGTGTCTTGAAATATCTCTTCTCTTGTCAACCAAAATGTCCTCAAATAACGTGATCATGGTCACACAAGAAATATAGTGCACTTGCTTTTGGCCCATGAGGTATATGCAATTAATTTAATAAGGGGTACCCATAGTCCAAGACCCCATCATGGACTTTGACTATCTTAGGACACAACCCCTACTCTCGACCAAAGGATCTTAATTAAGATGAAAATGTAATGCTATACAAAGGGCGGAGGGTGGGAGTCCGACGTCTGAGATTGTAATTCTCCATTTCACACGAAAAATTAATGCTTTGTTGGTTCTACGGGTTCTCGACCTCGAAATCTTGCATTCTCGAGGTTGAAAACTTTGTTTCCGACCGATCGTGTAACTGTGCAAGCACGATCACATGAAATCGTGCCTAAAAAGTTACATACCTCCGGTAAGTGAGTCATCAATCTTGTCGAGATTCTTTTTGATTGGCTCGATTTATGCAAGTGTAAAAGAGGTCAAGGCACCACAAGTCTTGGCTTGGTGGTTAGGGCTCATGGCCCCCAATGAGGAGGTCGTGGATTCTATTCTCCATGCCGGCGTGGTGCTCACCACCATAGTCCACCCAACTATGGTCGGGGAGGGGAGTCTTGAACCTCGCGGTATGGGTACCTCAAAGTCCTTTGGGGAGATACCATGTCAGGTATCTCTGAGGTACTAGTGGCTAGGTAGGAACTAGCACCTCGAGAGGGGTTAATAGTTCCCCCATCGCTGTGATGACCACGGGACATAATCCAAGGATATGTCGAACGAATACTCAATTCACGCCCGCCTCTAAATAGGTTAGAGTGTCTCTTCCTAAATAAGCCGGTTCAAGAATGAATAAGTGAATTAACAGCAGAAGGCATAACATGAAATAGGAAAGCTCCAAAACGTGTTTGTGAAAGTAAAATTTCAGTTTGACTGCGCGGTGAAAGGGGCGCGTACTCACTCAAAAGCAGGCGAGCGCCAGAGAGCCAGGGAGGCAGGGCAGAGGAGGCAGGCACAGGCACAGGCCTGCAGGAAGACTTGCAGTGCCATTGAGGCGTGGGAAGGGAAGGGAAGGGCAAGGGCAAGGCAAGGCAACGGGGGAACGACAAACTCCATCACCATCCTCACCTCCCCACCAGACCAGCCATGGCTATGGCGATCTCCATGCCCATGCCCGGCCCCCTCTAACTCCATCCCCCTCTCTCTCCCCGGCGCCCCCGCCCCCCCATTCTCTTCCCCTCTCTGCTCTCCTCTCTTCTGCCGGGCTGCTCCTTCTGCGGCATTTTTGGCGCGTCGTTCCGTGGCCCCTTTCCCTCCCCTGGGGTTTGGGTGCGTTATGGTTGCAAGCACGCGTTAAGAGTCGTTGTAAGGGTTTCGTCTGTGTGGAGCGGCATGTGCGAGGTGCAAGGGGTGGTGTCTCTTGGCAGCGGCCTTTGATAGATAAGACGGAGCAGGAGTTTGACCTGGCTGATTTTTGAGATCTCGCGTGTGCCCACAGCCCTGTTTGTCGTCGCCGTTTTCTGGAGGATCTCGGAGGTGACAGAGGACGCGTGGTATGGCGGAGAAATGGCGGGCAGGGGAGACATTGATGCGGGGAGCCTGTGACCGGCGGAGACAGTGGTTGCGCATGTTATGCATGTGATGCGCGAGGGTTTGCTGAAGATGTAAGTTTTTCTTATTGCAACTTAGGACCATTGCATTCGAAATGGCTGCTCGCATTGGGACGCCTCCAGTAGTTGGTTGGTTAAGAGAGCGTACGTGGTTGTGCACATCATTCGTTCGTTTGAAGAGTGTGAGCACCGTGGCGATGTGAGAAAGAGCGTATCCGAGATTGTTTATTGCGGATTGGACTTGGGATTTGAAGCCTATAAATGATATCCCGAGAATGGAATCGTACGCGTGGCACATCCTCACTAGATTTCCGGGTGCGATATTCGATGCTGATATTGGACCCGTAAGGTCTAAGATTGTCGAAGCATTTGGCGAACTGACGCTTAGAGAACGTTACTAAACTGCCCCTTCACTGAGGAGTCATGGTGGTTGTAAGAAGCCTCAGTGACTGTTCGATAGGGACCTGGACGGTCCGACAACCTGGCAATGGGGTGAATGAACGTACTTTCTCAGTCTTTGCTGCAAGACGACGTCGTCGGGGTTGTTGGGGAGTGTAGTCTGAATTGTGGTGTTTTGTGATTGAATTTCAGTCGTGCAGCCGATCATCGACCAGTGCATCACTGAGTTGATAGGAGTTTAAGGTGGAATTTGCGGAGACAGTGGAGGAAGGATATAGAAGTAGGGATTTGCCTCTGGGGATTGTGAGCCTCGTATGGCATCTGCAACTGCCGCGAGTAGCCTAAACATGATAGGAGGTGGAGCAGCTGCGCAAACCAAAGCTGGTTCTAGCGGGGTGGAGTCGTTGCCGAAAGAAATGCACGATATGAAGCTACGAGATGACAAAGTGGATCACAGCGACGACAAGGTGAGTTTTAACTCGTGATGCCTCTCTGTATAGGGTTGTGACAGTGTGGTGGAGGAGGAATGTAGTCCCAGGCGATCCAGTCCGATTTGTGGAGTGTGCGGATGTTCACGGAACGGCTTGACATTGCAGATGACATCGTTACACGGTCTGGTCTCCGACGGATTGTTTAATTTTGACACTTTTGAATGTTGGTGATGGTGCAGGAGATCGAGGCAACAGTAGTAGACGGGAATGGCACCGAGACAGGTCACATCATAGCCACGACCATTGGAGGGCGGAACGGCCAACCAAAGCAGGTATGTTGTTGGGGACGCCATGGGAGTGAATATGGCAACTTGGTCGAGGTCAATTAGAGAAGTCAGTGAGGCTATGTTGGTGGAGAGGGACTCATAGTGTGATGTGTAGATGTTGGTTTCATCGTTTGGAGCGTGCAGCGCGTTGTTGCCTTCCGGAAATGGTGTGGTCGTAATTATCCGAGAATTTGTAGATAGTGTGAGAATCAGCGGTTTCGGTTGCAATGAGGCTGTCATGGTGTGTGAGAGTGTTGACGTACAACGTGGGTAGGAGTGTGTGGTGGGTGCTGGACTGACGTGTGGTTGGTGGTGTGATTGGTTGGAATGGTGCAGACGATCAGCTATTCAGCAGAGCGTGTTGTTGGGACAGGATCGTTCGGTATCGTCTTCCAGGTAAATGACAATCTTGATATTGTTTCATCACCTGTTGCAGACGATTTCCTTAGAACTTAGAGTAAGCGCAAGGTATCTCTGCGTGAACGTGACCGTCACGCGCTTCTGTAAGATGAGAGCGATTATTTGAGCGCGTGATAGTTGGTCGTAGTGTGTTGCGCCACGAGTAAGTTCCTAGAGGGCTCAAAGTGTTTAACGAGGACGGTGGGCGGTGTTGGCAGGCGAAATGCATCGAGACTGGGGAGACGGTGGCCATCAAGAAGGTTCTGCAGGACAAGAGATACAAGAATCGGGAGCTGCAAATCATGCGGCTGTTGGACCACCCGAACATCGTGGCTCTGAAGCACTGCTTCTTCTCGACGACCGACAAGGATGAGCTGTATCTGAACCTGGTTCTGGAGTACGTGCCGGAGACGGTGTATCGTATTGCGAAGCACTACAACCGCATGAACCAGCGGATGCCCCTGGTGTACGTGAAACTGTACACGTATCAGATATGCCGGTCGTTGGCGTACATTCACAGTGGCATCGGCGTGTGTCACCGAGATATCAAGCCGCAGAACCTGCTGGTACGTGCGGGTGTGTTTGGTTGCGGACATTGTACGATGTGGAGCAGATGAGTTGGTAGTGGTGGTGCGCTTGTGTGGAGATATAACAAATGTGGGGTTGGGTGTACAGGTGAACCCTCACACACATCAGCTGAAACTGTGCGACTTTGGAAGCGCGAAAGTTCTGGTGAGGAGAAGATTGTATTGGTGTTTTGATGGAAGGACGTAGATTATTTGGATGGCGAGAGATGGTGCGGTGTCAGGAGAGGTCGTAGGGCCAGGATGTGGTGTGTCAGGTCCAGTTGGTGTGGAGTGGTGTACGGGAAGTGGTAGGCCGTGGATGGCAAGTGGGCATGGTTGAGAGGGAGTGTGGTTGGTGTGTGGGCTGAAGAGGAGTTGGTTGTGCAGGTGAAAGGGGAGCCGAACATCTCGTACATTTGTTCGCGGTACTACCGTGCTCCGGAGCTGATATTTGGAGCAACGGAGTACACGACCGCCATTGATATATGGTCGATGGGGTGTGTGATGGCCGAGCTTCTGCTGGGACAGGTACGGAGCAAGTGCTGGGACGAGGTGTTTGGTGTGTGTATGTGTGTGTGGACTTAGGCATGGTATGAGCTGTATATGTGGTATTTGTGTTTGTATAAGGGGGTGAGTGGTGGAAGTCCCGGTTGGCAGGCGGGGAGCCGAGAGCTGTAGAGGTGAGGCTGTGTGGGGTGTTGGGCACGTGGAGTGCATTATTGACGAAGGGATGTGGTGTGGTTGCAGCCTTTGTTTCCCGGAGAAAGTGGAGTGGATCAGCTGGTGGAGATCATCAAGGTAGGACGCAATTCCGGGAGGTGGTTACATGGTGATGGATGAATGGAGCGGTTGGGGTGTGGGTAGAGGTCTTGACTGATGGATGTGGGCATTGTGTGTGAGTAGGTTCTGGGGACGCCAACTCGTGAGGAGATCAAGTGCATGAATCCGAACTACACGGAGTTCAAGTTTCCTCAAATCAAGGCTCACCCGTGGCACAAGGTACAGCGAGGTTGTTTGTGGTCTGGTGTGGTGGGGATGGGAGTGTTCTGTTGGTGGTTGTGTGCGAGTGTTTGTTGGTTGGCCTTTTTTTGTCAGTGAAAGGAAGAAATGCGCATCGATGATGTGTGATGGTGCTACTGTTGGTTCTGTGCGCGTGGTTGGATGCGAATGGGTGTTGTATGCGTTCACGTGGTTGATGTGGAATTCGGTGGATGGCGGTGTGGCAGGTATTCCACAAGCGCATGCCACCCGAAGCAGTGGACCTGGTATCCCGGCTGCTGCAGTACTCTCCAAATCTCCGGTGCAACGCAGTAAGTGGCGGCATTGACATGGATGCTGTATGGGCAAGTAGGGCTGTGGTGGCAGTGAGTGTGAGGAGAGGAGTCGATAGTTAGTGGTGTGGTGCTTCTAGGTGAAACGGGTGGGCTGACCTGTTTTGTGGGGGATGGAATGATGCGTGTGCAGTTGGAAGCTTGCGTGCATCCATTCTTTGATGAACTAAGAGACCCGAACTGCCGCCTGCCGAACGGGCGGCCACTGCCCCCGCTATTCAACTTCAAGCCTCAAGGTGAGTAGTCGTTTGTGATGGTCGTAGGTCAGGGTGGGTGGGGTGGAGTCACGGTGTGGTGGTGTGGAGTGTTAAGATGGTGTGTGTGTGTGTGTGGTGGGGCGTGCAGAGTTGAAGGGCGCGACACCCGATATTTTACAGCGATTGATACCCGAGCACGCGAGGAGGCAGAACCCGATGCTGGCGCTGTGAGCGAGGAGCGGAGCGGCCTGGGAGGAGAAGCCTTGGTAGTAATTTAAGAAAGTCTCCCGCTCGTGAGAGGACTGGTCAGCTTTTGTCGAAGGGCATGAAGGACCGTGCCTCGTTTGTGTCTAATTTGATGACGTTCAGTCCGCCAGTCTGAATGGGAGGACGCCACCCCACTACCGTTTTGGGCTGTTTTAGAAGCCAGGGGGAGCTTAGAAGATCTGTGTAGCACGTTCCCGTTGCGAGGGAAGGGAAGGAAAGGAGGTGTGCTAGTGAAGAAAGGGTTGCTGTGATATGGCTAGTGAACCTTGGGATGGACTGTTGGAATGCGGGAGGTTGCAGAAGCTATCGAATGTGGGTTGGTTGATGTAGGTGTGGGAGGGCTGTGTGTGCATGTATATTTATGAGAGAAATCTGCATCTACGCGTATCCTGACGAGTCGGAGCGTGCAGTGAATGGCGAGTCCATGGGAAGGGCGGGCAGCGAGCTGAGATGATATTAATTTACGGTAGTGAGCCTCAGTTGGGCTGTTACATATAGGGGGCCTTTTCTGGGTGGTAGGAGATGTAACGGAATCCAATGTGGGGGATGAATCCAATGTAAGCTTCTTACGAAATTTAAGCGTGTTTATCCAATTTTTCCAAGCATGTGCGAGTCGCCGGTCAGAGGTGCCACGGTGTGTGAAGTGAAGTTGGTTGCTGTCCCCAAGCGTGTGGAGGTCGTTTCATTTCACAGCTACGCTGTTGTGGTGTGTGATCTGGTGCACCGAGCGTGTTGGCTACCGGTTTTAAAATCCTGTGGCAGTGCTGTTTATGCCCACGCCCTGAACGATGGGGGCGCATCAGAGAACTTGGGCAATTTCTTTTTGCCGTGTTGGTATCGAGTCTATTAAGTAGTCTATTGATGTTGAATCGGACGTCGGAATGATGTCAACGCACCACATTGTCACATCTAGTCTTGGGTTTGAGTCTATAGCAAGTCTTGCATCACATTGATCACATTGAAGTGATGTAGAAATGATGTGCGCGCCTCAGAAGGGCAAGGCCGAGAAGAGTCTGAGAAACTCACCGAGCAACGTACTAAAGTTCAAACGCTGAAAGATTTGAAGCTGAAAGGTGTCCGCTTTTTGGTAATTGTCAACGAAGTGCAGAAATCGTCTGCCACACTTTGTGAACACGATTGCCGTGCTGTTCTGCCATCTTGCACTCCAGCCTCAAATGTTCCGGAATATCAATGATTCACAGCATTTGCTTGAACAATCAGAGAGTTTCATTAACCCTTAAAGGTCCTTCCACTCCTCAATGAGCAGCCCGAAATTGGATCTCAGCATCTTTTGGACTTGGGCAACATGAATAGTGCACTTTTTGAACTTGGGTAGCATGAATGAACCAATCAATGATGAGTTTGCAACCTCCTACAAGGTTTTGTGCAATCCCAACCTACCTACCACAATTCTTTCAAAGCACAAATCACTCATACAAATTGCGATTTGAATTGTAGGATTTCACTTTGTAGATGCATCACAAAAGGTGACCAGATTGATATAAAAAAATAAGTGAAAAATTGAGAATCAAAAGAGCTACAGGCAAGATTCTGTTGGAAAACAACCCCAGGGGCTGACAGGCGCCTTTAAGGGTTAACCCTTAAACGCCCTTGGGGTCTGATATGGGCAGCCCAAAATTGGATCACAACATCTTTTGGACTTGGGCATCATGAATAGTGCACTTTTTGAACTTGGGCATTGTGAATGAACCAATCAATGATGAGCTTGCAACCTCCTACAAGGTTATGTACCACCCCAACCTACCTACCATAATCCTTAGAAAGCACAAAATCACTCATACAAATTGTGATTTGAATTGTCAAATCTCACTTTTTCAATGCATGAGAAGAAGGTGACCAGTTTGACATCAAAATATAAGTGAAAAGTTGAGTACAGTGAGAACTACAGGGAAGATTATGTTGGAATCAAGCCCCTCGGGCTTGCTTGGGCGTTTAAGGGTTAGGGGGGGATCCTCACGGGCGGCAGCGGCAGGGAAGGACCTTCCTCCAACGTGGTAAGGTAGAGTGTCCTAAAAGCGCCACAGGACCCAAAAGCGATCTGGCCTCATTTGTAGATTGTGAAGATACATATGTACCTCATTTGTATATAACGTATTTGGGTCAAATCTTACTTAGCACTTTGGAATTTTGTATAAAATTCACAAATGCGAATTACATGTTGCAAATTTTTGCAATCCTCCCAAAAACCTATTTCGAATGTGGTCATAATTTTATTTTGAATTTACTAGTGCTAAAAATAGGTCAGATCTCTTAAGGTGGCGCTTTTAGGACACTCTACCTTACTTTGTGTAAAATAATTTTTCTTTTCCTTGATTTTCTCCACATTGTCTGGACTTCCAATTCACTTCCATGCACTAGTGCCGGTTGTGGAGTGGTAGCATTTATTGTGCCAACTCATTACCATGTAGATCCCAAAGCAACATCCAAAGCCAATTCCAAAGCTACGAGGTGATTCCATGTCATTCTTGCCACTCTCCCTAATTTGTCTCATGTGGCAACCACTTGCTAATTTGAACCAATGCTATTCATCCAACTCACTGCCTTTCCTCTCGTGTGGTTTTCCCCTAAGTTTAAAATAGCGCCTTCCCCTTGAATGCTGACACAATTCAACTTTATGTCCAATTATTGATAGCGAAGGAATTCACTTATCAAGGTTCAAGCAAAGTGGTATCTTTGTTACTTTGTTTTTATTGGCCCTCATTTACATGAATGTTGGGGATGACCTCTCCGCTCTTCACATGGACAAGAAGTGGATTATAAAAATTATTATCGTTTAAAATGCCATTAGGACCATCGTGAACCAAGCCTTTACAAGATAAATATTGTGAAATTAATACTGTAGACAAACTTCATCTACAACACATGGATCCAATGACATGATTTGTGTTACCATGCTAGTCAAGAGCAATGTCAACATAACTCTAGGAAGGATATCCAATGCTCCTGTCCTCCCACCGCGGACTTGAACCTTATTTGCCACAATTCTAAACATACTAACTAGAAAAGAAGTGAAGGCAAAGTTGAATGACACAAAGATAAAGGTGGCAATCATTTCTTTGAGTTCTTTACAAGAGCACATGTATGGAAAATCCACTACGGCTCAAGAAGGTATTGCACCAACCTTGAATCCTAATAAGAAAAGTAAAATTTTAGACTAAATACTTAAGATGCAAGATTTGGATCATCAATGAACACCTTTAGGCCCTCGCATAATAAGTGCAACTCAATAAAAGAAAAACAACATGGAGAGCTTCAAGTCTTCACAAGTAGAAAACGGTTTTAAGAATGACGTTCGTAATGATTTGTCGGTAATGACACCTAGTGCCTATTTAATTTGTGCTTCTAATGTCATTAAAATAAGTTGATATGTTTGTCACTTTTCCTTAGATTTGTTTTTTTCTTTCTAATAAGCATACTATAGCCTACTAGATTAGTGAAAATTTTAAGGAAAAGTGAAAAATATATTATTTATTTTGATGTCATTAGAATCATAATTAATAGAGGCACTTTGAGTCATTAGGGACGTCACTTTAAGTGCCATTTTTTACTTGTGCTCTCTAATACTCGATGGCATCAACAATTTCAAAACATTTTAATTGGAAAGACTCATCGGCTAGCCCTATGAGTGCTCAAAGTCTCAACTCTTTAACTATCTCTCCACCTTTTACAATCACGAACCTTTACACCTAGAATTAGAATAAGGCTATGGTGAAACCACCTATTTCCGAGTATTTATAGAAATTCCATACTCGTAGTAAGGGGCAAGAGTTTGAAGTTTTTATCATAGATTAGTAAATAAAAATAGAGCATAGGTGAAGTAGAATATTCAATTTTGGGTATAATTTGCAATCACAGTTATTTTCAAACGAATCGTGTGTAGATCCCTATATTAGTGCAGAGGAGATTCTACTTGCGAGTCATGGCATCCCACTGCCAGTTGTATGCTAAACTAGAATAAATTTATTCATTACTATCTAGAAAGAGTTGGAGAGCAAGTCTAAACCTTAAAAATCAAGAAAAGAGAGTTGTTAAGGAGTTAGTCTAAAAATAAAAGACATGCACAGATAGATAGAAAGATAGATAGAAACTCCGGTTCCTTTCTAAGGGGCCGGTGTGTCTGTTCATAATGCTAATATCCCGATGGCCACCGGACAAGGGGAAATTGGAACAATACTACTTTCCCCTCTCGAGGGTGGACTATCCCCCAAAAGGCTTTGAGGTACCCATACAACAAGGTCCAAGGACCCCCCCACGATAGTTGGGTGGACTATAGTGGTGAGCACCATGCCGGCATGGGGAATAGAACCCACGGCCTCCTCATTGGGGGCCTAAGCTCTAACCACCTAGCCAAGACTTGTGGTGCCTTAATACATGCACACCATTATATAGGGCAATCTGGACAAAGGGTTAAGTTCTCGCATTTGTACTCTTGTCACAAGCCAAGTAAAGAATTAACCCCTAAACGTCCCTAGTGTCGAAAAACGACATTTTGGATGAAGGGCAGAAACTTTGAAGAGCCATAACTTCTTCATCCAAACTCCGTTTTTGACGAAATCACTTGGATTAGGTCACAAATCAAGTCTAGTTTATGTGGTAAAAATTTCAGACTCATAAAATAAAGTATGAATAAATGGCATGGATTTTAGTGAAGGCAGCTTTTGTTTTTGGGTTTTCAAACATTTGGCATGTTTACCATTGCAAGCCAATTGTGTGAAATCTAAAATAGTTTTTCATGAATTTTTTTTCATGGGTTTGATATATAGATGCATCTCAACAACTTTGTAGTTGGAAGTTTTTGATCTAGATAATTTTGGTATTGGCTTTGCAATGATGTTTCTACAATGAAAAAAGTGAAAAAATGGATGATTTTTGAAGAGCTAGATCTCCTTCATCCACTGTTAGATTTTGACTTTATTTTTTGGGATGGATTCCAATTATAATCTATTTTTAGTGGTAGAAACCTTGATCCAATCGAGGATATATTGAAGAAAAGGCATGGATTTGAGTGTGAGGGGTCCAGTTTTGGACTATTTTTCCTTTGTAAAATTTTTGGCAGTTTTCACGACTGCAAGGCTACTAATTGAGCCAAGATTTTTTTTTGATGAATTTTTTTGGTACAAGAGTGTCTTTGAGATGAAGATGAACAACTTTCTAGTTGTTGATTTTTTGATTGCAAATTTCATGTTGGTAGTATTTTCACTTCAAAGTGGAAATGATGGTATTTTGTAGCCTGTTTTGCACACTAATATGTTGTGATCTCGCAATCTATAAGGTCCCATGAGTCAAGTTTTGGTCCACATGATCTACTACAAGTCTATTACAAGTTTGTATGGTTAAGATCTGAATAGCTTATCTTTATTTTCATCTATATCACTTTTTTAGAAAATGAGTTTTTGGCTAAAAATACCCCAAGGACGTTTAGGGGTTAAGTATGTACATGCAAGAGTTTATACAATAAATACTTCTTTTATTTCCACTAATATTGCTTAGTATAATAATCCTTAGAAATACAATACAAGTGCAACTAGAAAAACTAGAATAACTAGAGGATATCTTTATTCGTTCTATATCTAATACTTAAGATAAATCCAGTGAGGAAGATTCAATGAAAATAGAGTGTGAAGCCAGGCGAGGCTTGTTGGGTTGAAAATTCAGTTGCAATTTGGCACTATTTTATAAGTTATCTACAGTATACACCGATGTCATGTTTGGGTAAAAGAGACCAAAATTGCGCTCAGTAGTTGGACCTGGCTTTTGATCTTCATTGAATATAGCAAATAAGATTGCTTGAATCTCTGCATTAGGCCGTGCTGGAGATCCAATCTTGCTTTTTAAACGATCCACCAAATTGTTGTTATAGATTTTGCATTGGCGATAGTAGCCGTTGAATCATCGCCCATACTTGGCCAACCCGTCTCACTCACAACAAGTGGAATATCTTCATATCCAAGGCTATTCATGGCGTATACAACTGCATCATACATACAGTCAAAGAGGTTGGAGTAATGAAGATCACTATTTGGATCATCTACGCCATCATTTTCTTGAAAGAGGGCATATGCAAGCGAAATGTCCACGTGATCATCTTCAAGTGGAAAGAAGGGATAAATGTTAATCATAAAGTTTGAGCCCGTCCGACTTAAAAACTCGAGTAACGTCTTCATGACCGCTGTATTTTCAAATGCACCCGTAGATGGTGGACTTGAGGTTGCTAATACATCCATGGCCTTTGTTGTGGTTATTTTAATTGTATGCTCTAAATTCAAGTCTTCAAGTGCATAGTAGAGTTGCCACATTGCAGGCACAAGCTTAGGCTCTGTGTCAAGCTCGTTACCTACTATAATTGTTGTGATATTTACAGATGCCAAATGCGGTACAATGTTATCATCAACCCATGTTTTTGTTGCATTGGCGTCACTAGCAAGGTCAGGGATCTCTAAATTAGGAATAGTCACCATCAAACTAATTTTTGTATTGTAAAAAGCTTCAATCACTTCTGAATTGTAATCATATATTTTGATCTGATTGATTCCAATAGTTTCAACTAAATTTGCAACATCTTCTGGAGCTGGAAGATTATCACCAACTCGGCCATAATTTATACCCACAATAATAAGTGTATCATTAGTAAGTGAACCAGTAGTGAATGTGGCCGAAATTTGAAGTATAAGAAGAATTGAAGCAATAAAGCTGAATTCCTTCATATTTTTCATAAAATTAAAATGCACTATACTCATAATTTTTTTAAAGTTATATATTATTTATACAAAGATCATTGAAAGTTCCTCATTGAATACAAAATATTGAAATATTACCAAGTGAACTTATATATTTCTATATGTAGCACTTTTTAATTAATAAATAAAACTATACACTTTTGCGTTTTAAAGTATAAATGATTGCAATTATAGCCTTCTAAATCAACGGTTAATGTCTTTTAGCTAAAAAGTAAAAGCTTGAAGGTACTAAACGTAAAAAATTGAGAAAACCAAAGTAACGCATAAAAGTTCAACATTTGAGCTTATTGCAAAAATGGTTGTACTTTAAAATTCAAATTAATGAAACTTCGGCAAAGGAAGATTGGTGAAATGTTAAGGCAAGTTCCTTGAGAAAAGTTAAACCGTACCTTCATAGCAGATTCGGCACCGAACTGCCTAATAATTAATTAAAGTGGAAGAATGTGGTTCAGCACATCAAAATTTAGTAATATAAAATTTGGCAATTATTAAAATTTATTTACCATGATTTCGGCATTCATTCAAGAATCCGTTACACTTTCATTAATTATTTGTTTGTTCTCTTATCATCTATGGTGGCGGCTATTTTCTCTCTCAATGTAACTTGGCAAAGAGTGGATAATTTTTAGTTAAGACTAACATGGCTAAAAGCAAGTTGTGATGAGAGTATATCTCTGTATATAAAAGAATAGGTTCATGGTTTTGTCTGTCTGTCCTTGGCGATCCTTGCCGGTGGTACGGCGGTTGCTGGTGGTCATGTATACATTACATGAAGAGTTCTAAAGAGTTCGAAGAGTTTACATAAGTGGTATTTGATTGTTATTATGAGTTTATTAGATCTTAAGAATATAGCAAGGAGTCGAAGAGACAAGGAATGTGGAAAATGAAAATGGGAGCAAAGAAGGAGACAATGAACCGGGAATCAAGGGAGCATCGGAGGGAATTAGGAATAGGGAACAAATGATAGAAATTGGGGAATGGAGGATGCAAACGAGTAACAAATAGCAAGAACTAGGAACGAATGATGGGAACTAGGAATGAATGATGGGAACTGGAATGGGAACTGGAATGGGAAGTTGGAGGATAAGGAACTTAAAAATGGGAACAAAAGATGGATACCATGATGGGAGTTTGAGGTAGAGAACCAATAAGAAAAATAGAGAATGTGGAATCACAATAGAGGACGGGGATCTGGGAATAATGGAACGAAGGACATGCTACAAATTTTAAAAAAGACGGGGAACCAAAAAAATAGGAACGGAGGACATGCTATAAATCTTAACCCTTAAACGCCCGAGCATGCCCAAGGGGCATTTTTGAGAACTTTCGAGCACTGTAGCTCCGTAGTCGTCGCACGGAAACGGTCATACCGATAGTCAAACTGGTCAGCGTCTGACAATGAATCCGTTCCAATCAATCCCGTGCTCAATTGTAAGGATTGCAATCCAGGAATTTCAAACCGCTAGTTACAGGTGATGAGCAAGGCGGAGTCGGGCCTGCCCGAGTGCTGAAATCTCAGTTTTGATCGCGGAAGAGAGTTGCCGTTCAGGCTGAACGGGTCGCTTTTGTTGAAAGCTGTGTGAGACCTTTCGATATTTTATTGGTTGTCATAGTCTCAGGACCGTTTTGTTTTTGCGGTTGCACCAACGGCTCCGCGTGATGGTGGCGGACTGGGTACTTTGTCGACATTTGAGCCATGGTGCTACTTTTCGAATAGAACTCGAAGAGTGGCTAATTCTCGCTCAACACCAATCTGAAACAGTAGTGCAACAATGTCTAACATTGCTTGACAAGGAGAAATTATTATCGCTTCCGTTGCCTCCCAGGGTCGTTCTACCCAGCACCCCTGGTGCAAGGAATTTTTGGTTTCTTTTTCGAAGACAAGACACATCCCTCTTGTACTGGAAGGAGCGGAGAGAAGAAGGGGATACCCAAGGATTTATAGATAAGCTAAATAGCTTCATCCAGGACGTATGGTGGCCGGAAGAAACCGCTGAGACCCTCCATGGCCACAAACTCAACGATCGCACCTTCAGGTGAGTTACAATTTGCAAATTCGGCAATTTTTTTTTTTTAAGGGTTTCGGGGCAATTGGCTTACTGTTGCGATGATCTTCTGTAGCGGATTATTGCCATCAAGGCGACAAAACCAGAGCCTGCTTATTGCCGACGAGTCAAGGAGGATTGGGATTGTCGAAAATCCTGTTTTTGAGCCTTCTGCTCCAGTACCGACGGTTTCTCACCAGCGGGAGCATTGCCGCTCATCTACGTCAAAGGAGCCGAAACAGCCTAGAATGGACTAGGTAAGCTACTGCCCTGCCTCTATTTCCGATTTCGATGGAGTTGGAATCGATGCACAGGGACAATTTTGCTCATTCCCGCTTTGCCTGTGAGAGCATGCAAGACAGTAGCTCTGAAGACTTTGTCAGTATCTCTTGAGTTGAATTTGTCGGTTTGGGTCACTTCAGTGTCAGTATGCGTAAGGGACTTGGACCCAATGGAATGCATTGCTAGCTTCGATTGAAAATAGGGGGGCGGGGGAGAATTCTAAGATGCTGTAATTCGGGCAGTGTCACAATCGATCACATTGGAGTGATGCTGGCAGTTCCGGTTAGGGTTTGACGATGCACTAGAAGAAAACAATGATTTGTCCAACGTTATTTTGCGTCAAAAGTGACGTTTACCCAGACTAGTCGAAATTAGTGTGGATAACTTAACCACAGTGACTTTCTGCATGTTAATCGTTTTAACATACTTCCGTCACTATTGACTATGGTTTAACAGCGAGTGTCGTAGTAACACTCATGGATTTTGGAAGAACGGAACCGCGTTAAAACGAACAGATCCACGTCAACGTTGACATGTACGCCCCTAGGGGGGTAACCTTAGCACTTCATTTTTTACCATAGTAATATTTAATTGATTAAATATATTCATGATCCACGTCAGCATGTTTTTTTTAACATTGATGACGTTTGAAGTGACATGGGCGACGTTCAGTGTGTTACTTTTGACATATTCATAAATCCTATGTGGAATGCCTTGGTGATGTGGAAGGCTTATGTGGAGGATAGGGGTGACTAGGACAAGTTGGTGTTTGTCCCACGTGGATGTCAATAGTGACGTTGGCGTTTATTTTGACGCACAATTGTGTCAACGTGTGTTTAAGGAAACGTAATGACATAGCAACGTGTCAAGTGCATTTATGGTAGGGTGACGTGGCTGTTTGGGTTTGACTTGGTCAATGATCCTAGAGAGTGTCAATAGTGACGTGAATGTCATTGACGCACGTGTCTAAAAAGACATAGGATGTGTTAAACACCAATCCTAAAGATGTCCTCATGCATGCGTTTCTATTGACGCATGGTTAACGCCAGCGAGTCATTACTGACGTCGTGTTACTTGTATAACGTGAACGTTGTCACTTTTGACATGATCACATTAACACAAGCATGTGAAGAAAGACGTCTACTATGACGTCTAGAATAACATACTTTAGTCCATCCAGAGGGATGACTTTCATCGGGGTGGATGAACAGAGGCGGCTAGGGTTAGCCGCCATAGTTAGGTCATGGTACTTTTAAGGAGGATATAAGCTAGAAGCTCACTCTTGCTTTCATTTCTACACATTTTGTGTTAGAGTCCTACAGTTTTCAAGATTAACATGTTAGATTGTTAAAGTATGAGTTGTAGAGGTGTTGGAGTTTTACAAGTTTTTCTTCTTTCTTTGCAATTCTTAGGTTGTTGAAGAGTTGCATCATGATGATCTCCATCACAGTTTCATTGCATGACGTGTTTTATTAAACTTAGTGTGTCCTTGGTAATGTGTGCTGTGCAGATCAAGAAGAATCCAACATGAGGAAACCCAGAAAGTCACTCTACGGCGGCTAGGGTTTCTGCATAAAAAGTGACGCGCCCATCAGAAGTGACATAGGTTGTGTTAAACATTGTTTCTAGAGAATCATCATATAGGGTACGTGAATGCGTAACTATTGACGCAGGTTTAACGCCAGCACGTCACTTTTGACGTAGTATAACGCGAGGAATACCCTATCACATAGCACATACATGTAGCCTTTATGCTTTATGCTACTCAATACTTGCGACTTTGTATCAGTGGCTAATTTTCCATTTAATACAGCGAAAGTACTGATCAACTTCATGTTGCACTCCATTTCGTGTATGTTTCTGTCAGAGTGTGTTATTTTTGAAGTTGCATTTACGTTATCGAATGTGTCATGTAACGTCAGTTTTAACGTTTTCATTTCCGTCATATTGTATCATGTTGTGTTTCTTTTGATACACGTCTGCCATCGAATTGCGTCGAATAGATGACGTGGCGAACGTTATCCTACGTCTTGTCTCTTTACTCGAAACATGCTAAAATACGTGACATTCGTGTTTAAGTGCATCAACTTTGACACGAGGCCCTGTTTCTTTTGACACATAACTTGATAATGTGAATGTCACCCTACGTCTAAAGACACATCCGAAACGCATTAAAACAAACGACATTTGTGTTTAACAATATTAAACGCCTAAGGACGTTTTGGAAATCGCGTTAAAACAGTGGACACAAGTTTTCCTCAACGTCAATGTGGACACTATCTCCTGTTTCTTTTGACGCAAACTCCGAACTTCTTTCACATTCCAAGATGTGGCCACGTGTCATGATCTAATCCACCGAAATTCAAATGCTATGTCAGATTTCCGATGCCACATCAGATCAGATTCCATCCATCACAAGGATGAAAACTTGTCCCACGTGGCATGTACAAACGCGGGAAAAGCTGATGTGGAAAGTAATTTACTTACCAAGTTATTGACCCTAGGTAACTTCTCCAATGGGAAAGATGTCATTTTAACATCGCATGTTAAATCATTTGTCCCCGTTAACATTTTTTAACACTACACGTTAAACTCAAAAGACGTCCGTGACATTCTCGATTTATTTGCGTCACTTCTTCTGTCCACCTTAAACCACGTTAAACCGCGCTAAAAACAGTGTCCGAGGACCTTGTTTTCCCCTAGTGATGGCTATGGCGTCGTCCGAGAGCAAGTTTCGGATTAACGCACCGGTTGTCCTACCACTGTCGGTAGATTCTTTTGGCTTGGGATCGTAAGGTCTCAGGTTTCATGCTGGTTGTCCTCGAGTCATTATTGCGCTATGCATCGAAGGTGGCGCACCGGTTCCGACCGTACCCGTAACTGGGCAGGCCATTGGTGCCGAGCTTCACAAACTCTGTGCTTCTTGCTGTTGCGGACATATACGTTTCCTTCACTATAATGCAAGTATAGTGTAATATTGTGCGGGATTGAGGTGTTAAAATTTGCTCGTGTTTGAGCGCAGAGAAGCGGTTAAGCCATTGACATAGATTTCAGATAGAAAGAAATTTGAATGCTTGTAGAACTCTGTACATGAGACTGGCGATTACATATGTTGAGAATCTTGCACATTGAGGTGTAAGCTTCAATTCACATAATCTCAAGTCCCCATCTTAGCCCAGTACACAAAGTTGCTGAAATTGAAGCACTTCAATCTACATGAAGATGTACAGCTCAACCACGGGCGCTCAATCGTGACCAAATGTAGCGATGAGCTTCCTGATTGTGATAGTGCTAATGCTCTAGAAGAAGAACTGGAAAGTTGCACGTTGTCAGTCTCCGATGTGATCGAAATGGAAGGTGGCTAGGCCGCCGGAGAGTGCTAGCCGCGTCATTGCAGCTGAGGATGCAGAGTTTGTGTTCCGGTCGATTGGAACTGGTCGCTGGATGGAGAGAGAGTGCAGTTGAATGTTGGCCACCATTTAACCGCTGCTTTGGTTGGTTGAATTGGTGCAGGGTGCGAGGAATCGTGGAAACAGAGGAAGGATAGCTCAAAGATCTGGAGGCCGTGGAATCTCACCGATCGCCAGTCAACAGCAGCCGATTGTGAATCCTGCACATGATATAGATCAGAGGTTGGTCCTCACAGCGAGGGATTTTGTTGCAGGGTCGGGCAGGTGTGTAACGCATCGTTTGGAGCTCGGGGAAGGAGGCTCGGTGGTCCTCGAATAGTCTATCATCGAACTAAGGCAGACAAAGGAGACCAGAGGACTGAGGCAATCGGAAGAGGGCGTAGAGCTTGGAGAGACCGGAGCCAGGTCCACCCTGTTCGGCCGGCAGCCAGAAGAGGCCGGAGGCCAAGGGGATATCGGAGCCAAGTCAGCTGCATACGTTGGCAGGCAGAGGAGGCTGGAGTCTCAGGGGAGACAAAAGTCAGGCAGCCGCAGGCTCCAAAACGACAGGGCAGTAAACGTCGCAGTGGGGTAAATGGAGAAAACTCCACAGGTACATCTCTAACCCAACCTTCCCATCATCCTCTAATTTTTGCCAATTTGGATTCTTCCCTTGAGAATCCTAATGTGGTTGAATGTGGGATTTTGCAGGCACCCGGTGAAGTTGGAGGAGAAATGGATAAAATTCTTGAAGCGCTACAAGATGATAGTAGATGTGTGTTAGATAGTCATGCCTCAAGTGAATTTGAGCTTTTGTGGTCCAATGTCCATGTACCTCAAAGAAATGTCACTTTGAGAAGTGACTTGAACAAGAATTTGTTTGTTCCATTGTTTGATGTTGTATGTTGTGGGAGATGTGTGATTGTTCCAAAAATTGAGTTACCGAATTTGCATGTGCCATTAGATTGTGATGCCGCATACTTAGATATGTTTTGGGGCACGGTTGTCAATGAATTTTATGATCCCATGATGGCGGTTGAAATGTTGAGTGTCTTCCTTTTTGGTCCTTGGGGGCACATTCAATGTGCCAGAGGCGGTTTGTAAGTTTGTTGATGAAACTTCCAATTATGGGAGAGTAAATGAGGTCCAATTGTGGGGTTCTAAGCTACAAACCTCTAGTCCATCCAATGGTAATACTTCCGATTCATCATATGTCCCTGGTCTAAATTCCCCCCAATACTCAAGTGACATGGATAAGTTGGAAAATCTAGAATTAACCCCTAATTCACGTAAGTGGTTCTTGAATTCATCACCCGCAACAAACAAAATTGGGTTAGATTATAATTTTTCTTTTACCAAAGTCTCAAAATTATCGGCGCCCGAGCGTTTTGCCCAAGCCATGTGGAACTCTCCATTGAATAGTCTTCCCCCCCTTGTGTGGTCGGGGGAAAACAAGGGTTGGTAAATTCTTTATACTTATGTAAAACTCCTCTTGATTTTTTTTTACTTTTTTGGCCTAATGATGTTTTGGTTAGAATTGTAAGGATGACAAATCTTTATGCAACTACAAGCCAAGAGGGAGGGAAAACAAACGAAGGACCACATTGGACCTCGCTAACGGTAAAAGAGCTTCTTACCTTTTTTGCCGTCTTGATGTACATGGGAACCAAGAAAGTACCTAACATAAGATTGCATTGGTCAAAATCGTTTAAGGATTTATTCCAAACGGAGGCAATAACGAAATGTATGAAAAGGAATAGATTTGAAGCAATTCTTAGATGTTTACATTTGGTAAATAACCAAAATGTAACAACGGATAAAACAAGTCCTAATTACAACAAGTTAGCAAAAACGGAGTGGTTAGTAAAAGAGCATAATAGACTTTGTTCTCTTTTTTACTACCCGGAACAAAATGTATGTGTAGATGAAAATATGATAAAATACACGCGTAAATGCGCACCAATCCGTCTATACATGAAGGCTAAACCAACACAATACGGGTTAGAAATTTGGTGCCTTGCTAATTGTGAAAGTAAATACGTACAAAAAATAGAAATTTATTGTGGTGCTAGTGAATCTACCGAAGAGGGCAACGTCGGCGGGCGGGTGGTACTAAACCTCATGGCAAGTTTAGAAGGTAAGGGGCACATAGTTACTTGCGATAATTTTTCTACCCCACCTACTTTATTTTGGACTTTGTTGGAACGTGGAATTTTTGCAACCGAGACATGTAGGACTAATTGTATCGGGTGGCCCCAAGCACTTACAAACTTGCCGGAGGCGGGATCCCGGGGCAACTTTGGCATCGGGTGCATGCAAGCAGGAGAATGTGTGCAATTACATGGTATGATTATAAACCGGTAACTTTACTTTCTACGGCATGTAGTCTGGTAGATAGTTCCAAGTCTTTGTTCGTTACCCGTTGGCATGTAGGTGGGAAAATCCAAATCCCGGCCTCCCCGGTTTTATTACACTACCAAAAGCGGATGAGAGGGGTAGATGTCCATGACCAATTGAGGGGATATTAGTCTTTGCATAGGAGAGACCACAAATGGTGGCATAAGATTTTTTTTCACATCTTAGATCAATCGTTTTTGAATGCATATATTTTGTATAAGCAAGCTATGGTGTGGAGAAACTCTAACCCTATGTCACATTTGAGTTTTTATATTGAATGTGCTAACTCATTGACGGAGGTGCCCGATCCGAAACTTACATGCATGCCTAGGGCGGCGGTGCCAAATCCCAGCAAAATACATTACACCATGGCTTGCCAAGGAGAGTATTATGTAACCCTTCACTCATGATTTGAATAGCCTCTCTTATTGATGTTCTTATGTTTCTAAAATATGAATATATATATATATATATATATATATATATATATATATATATATATATATATATATATATATATATATATATATATATATATATATATATATTTTTTTTTTTTTTTTTCTTATCAATAAAATAACACACATCTCTTATATCATTTTATTTCAAAAGTGTGATATGTTTGTGAATCTAGCGTTTGTTTACGGTCTAGTTGGTACGTGTGATTGTGATTCTCATCACAGTGTCGACTTCCGTCGAGGCCTCCTGGTTTCATATGGTTTAGGGTTTATTCAGGGTGTAGAAGAGGTTTGCGACGAAATCTGAGGTCAAGCTCCTCGCTTGGGTTGCAAGGTCTCAACCGCTAATGGCCGAGAAAGGAAGGTGGTAGCGAACGATCAGAGTAGGTTGCTAGATCTCGATCGTGTGCTGTAAGAATGGGAGTGATTGTTCCTCGCCGGTGTTGATAGCTGGCGACAATGCACTACCAGACTAGCGGCGGGCCTTTGGCTATGGCCGGTGTCAACGGGGCTCCATTCTACAACTACGGCGACATGTGTAACGTGGGTGCCTCGCCGTGGGAGTACCTGAATCCCAGCAGTTACAGCTTTTCTCCGCTTCATGGCCTTCGCTGGTCAGGTTTCCTGGCCTTCGCTGGTCGAGGCCGTTCCCCGCCGTGTTCCCCCCGGCCGTTCCCGATAACGGCCTTGTGCCCGGGCTCTGCAGCATCCGTCGCTGCGACCCTCGCCGGTCCCTGCGCGGCCGGCTACTGCGTCTCATTGCTCGCAGTTTCGAGCACCGTTTTCACGCTCCGCGCCCACCTCGCCAGCCTGCCCGATCCCCCCATTATGTTGTTTTGATTCTTCGGGCTGCCCCCTTTCCGACCCAAGGGCGTTCAAGGGTCAAACAACATGGAAAACTTAGAAGCAGGGAACTTACAATTTGATTGCATATCACATACTGATTTCAACATCACCAAAATCCTCCAACTTTGATTTTTTTTTATACCTAGGTTTGGATTCTTTATCAATATGACCTTTTTGATGTCCGTGTCTGGAGGACACAGTTAAGAACTTGTATATGTGTGTGTATATATATATATACACATATGTATTGATGAAACCAACTAATGCTCAATTTTGGTAGTAAACCACTACTAATATGTGTAATGTAGCTTGTAATGTTTCTTTATTAAGCCTTGTTGAAATAAAAGAATGTTTTAGTCCTTGCTCTAGTAACATTATAGGCAAAATATATATCATTACCATTTTGATATGCAACATTTCCAACATATTTTATAAATTTGAGATAAGAACGTTGTTTAGGGTTTAGGATGAAAGTTGGTCATTTTAAAGTATCCATCTCCATGTCCACATTCACAAATATTGCCCTTCAATAGTGTGAAACGAGCTCGATGACTAGCTCGGGATCACATACGCATAAGTACCTGCGATTTCCCCCACCAATTTGAAACCCAAAATCCATCGGGAAGCTAGAAAGTCCACTTCTCTCATAATGCAAGCATGATACTTTTCTATAGCTAATGAAGGGCCGGCTCATCTTGGTAGACCTTCTGCTGGTATACCTCATCACCCAAGATCTCTCTGATACAAAACTTGGTCATCTCCCAAAGGTTCTTCTCCGTCGAACAATGACCTCTTGGGTTTCCTGGGTTGATGAATACCACTCCTCGCAGCTGAGAATTACACAATCCACCATTAAGTATCAGCTCAAGATATCATAATCCACCCATTTGATTACTTATCTAGACCTATTTTAATAGAAGCAACTGTATTGAAGCATCAGTGCAGAAAAGAAAACTCACAGTGATTCTCTTTCTACGAGTCTCAGTAATAAATCTCTAAAGCTCGTTGATAATCATTCCCACCTTTCTTTCTCAACACAAGTGTACCATCTAGAAGTTGGATTGTTGCGAGCGATATTGTGGAATGAGAAGTAGAATAATAGAATCTTCAGCACATGCCATTTGAGATCTAACAAAGATAGAACTCTGTTTGTAGCAATCATGTAATATCAAAGTCTACCACACTTACTTTTAGCAAGGAGAAGAAACTTGGCAAAGGTAAACACTTACTCCATCCTTCTCATCACGAATAAAAGCGTTGAGCACTTGCGCTACGGCTTTGGTGGCTCCATTTGTGAGGAGAATATTCTTCGTGTCATTGCAGATGAATACAACCATGAAACCTAGCCGTGATTGAAGCACCAAACCCTAAACTCCCCGCCTAGCCTATTGCACGGCCTGCGCCTCTGTCAGCCCTCTTTCGTCCGCCTCCGCTTACCTCGCCTTTGTCTTCCTCGCCATACCTCTAAGATTGCTCTCGTGTTTCTGCGGTAAAAAGTAATCCCAAATTTAACGAGAGGTAGTGTAAAAGTTACCGGCTCTGCATCCTGTCCATACTCGAGAGTTTGGGATGTTACCACATAACAAACCCACTCTCTTTCTAGTAGTGATATTGCACTTTCCTCACTCCACCCTCCTCACTTGGTGCGCCTTTCTCACTTTGTGCACTTCACACTTCGCCCTCCTCACTCGGTCAAGACTTCTTCTTTCAATATTGCCCTCATTGAAGAGCATTCATTACACATAATTTTTCAAGTATATTTTGTACTTGTTTGAGAGTATACCTTATTCATTTATGCACTAGAAATCTTGGAGTCTAAGCAATGCGTGCTTGTTTGCTTGCACATAACTTCATCCTTTCCATTTCCGGCATGGCTAAGTCCCAAACTTCAGAAGCAACCATTTTGGAACCGGGTGGGCAGATGAGCAAATTCAATCTCAACCTCGACACTCTCGAATGCCCAATTTGTCTACACACATTCTCTTTGCCGGTAGACCTGGTACTACGAGACTGCTTTAATTCTTTAGATATTGCGTACTATTGTTACAAATATGGTACAAACCGGCTTCAATCATGCATTCAACATATCGACTATTGTATCCCATACAGAGAACGCACTTGCGTCCTAGCGATTCTGTTAATTATGGCCAGGGTGGTCTTATTAGACACACTTTTTGGAATGTCTGTCTGAATTGTTGTATTGAACATGTCTGTCTGACGTCCGATTTGACGTGAATGTCGACCGTACCAGAAATTGCATAGTAAAAACTTGTTGAGATTGACATTGAGGTAAAAAGTTATTTTCATACGTGGCGTAGCATTGATATGACGAGGAAAAAAAATACACGTCACTCTAAGAGACTACATGTGTGGGCAACCGCGGTCCCGCATGGACGACCGCGGGTCCCGCATGGGCGATCGCCGGTCCGTTGCAACTGTGGCTTGGGGCGACCGGCAGTCTGGAGGGGCGAGTGCATAAGAGCTCCCGCTCTTGCTCTTGGATCCTCTTTTACGCAATCCCTCAATCCCTCATATTCAAATTTCGAATTCACCGCTTCAAGCATCTTCCCTGTTCCCCCTCATTTCTCTTAAATCTCCCTTCATTTTTCATTCCCTATCTTCTTCAAATTTCATATTCTTCGCTTCTTCACATCTCCCATAAACAAATGAAAATGATTGTCATGGTCATGGCTTTTGGCCAAGACCCGTGATCATGATAAATGAAAAATGAATTTTTGAGTGCCTTGGACACTCTTCTGCAAGGTTGTCATATCGGGCGTGTTGAGGTAATCGGGCGGGCAAAACGGGCGTACGAGTTGTCCCGGACGGACGGGCGTGCCCGCCCACCTTGATTGTAGGGGGTGTGTAATGTTTCGTGGGTAACAAACTTTGCAGTAAAAAGCGTGTGTGGCGTTCCACACGGCCTGTGCGCGGCGGCCAAGTGGCTTAGTTTTCACCTAAACCCTTGCCACGTCGTCGTTTTTTTACCTAAATAAAAAGTCAATAGTCGTTTGACCCTATCGGGCGAGCCACAACTCAATCGAACGGACAAGGCGGACGGACGGGCGGGCAGCGTGCCCGCCTAGTATGACAACCTTGCTCTTCTGGTGCAAGATGGAGTTAGACCCGTGCAAGTTTAATCTCAATTTTAGAATAAAATTCTCATCATTCTCTCTTTTACCCTCCCCTTTTTCCTCATTTCCTTTTAAATGATTGTACTCTAGCCAATCAATGATTTTTGAGCCTCATGGTCTCCTTGATAGTAGTTGAGTTGAGGCATTTACTTCCACTCAACTTCAATCAAGGAGACCATAAAATCATTATCCATTATGGATAAATTAGCATACTTTGGGGACTTTGAAGTTAGTGATCATTCTCCTTTCATCAAGGTATTGTAAAACCAAATGGTCAATCTTGAGGGTCCACAATGTAAAGTGAGCCTAAGACAAGTAGAGCAAAGGTACGCTTATTTCAAGTTCCTATAATGTCTTAGTAGTGAATACAAGTGTTGAAAAAATTTTGACTGTCCTGATATCTAAGTTTGATTTATTCATCATAATATGGGCAAGGGATATCAAATATTTGCACGTCATTCACAAATAATGGGTTAAATATTACTATGAGTAATTGGTTCATTAGAATGTTTGTAAATGGTTATTGTTGTGGACTTATAATATTTACCTTCATATGGTGGTCACTCAATTTTTTGCCAAATCTATAATATGTTATATATCACCCTTTAATTTGACAAGCAACTTTTTCCCTCACTTGTTACTAGGCTATATGCACGAACCCCTTTCTCTTAACTGTATTAGAAGGCGTTAATACTTAACCCGCCAAAATTTTCAAATGCCTCCCCCCAATCATTTTAACCAATGTTACAATGTTATCGGGCCGTAAACTAATTGCAAGGATAATCTATTAACATATATATACTCCGATATTGTATATGGAGAAATTATGATTTATTAAAGACTCCACCGATCTTAGAAGAAACTAAAATTTGTTCTTGAATGTGATGTTAGAATATATGGTGAAGTTTTGCTGCAAAGATAGTATCTAATCTAAATGCTAGAAATTGATTGACATGATTAAATTCTAAGATTGTGGATATTGAAGTGTTTGATGCATTAAAGAGGCTAAGACTCTGTAAATCAATACACATTTTATCAATCATTTTAAATAGTTAGGCACAAAATGACTTGCTAAGATATACACCATATAATAAAATATATATCATGTCATGCCTACCAAGAGGATGAGAAAGTGTCACCCAATCCTACCTCCCATTCATTATTTCCAATTTAGAGTTTTAGACCTCTCATGTCCATTTTTTATGAACTGAAAGATCATGAAATGGGAATTATGGGACCAATGATCCCAAATTACTAGCATGTGCCTACAGATAAAAAATGCCAAATATTTTACAAAGTAATTAATATAGTCCAAACCTAGATCCCTAGCACTCAAATTATACCTTATCTTCAATATATTTTCGAATGGATCCACGTTTCTATCACCAATACAACACTGTAATTGGAATCCATTTTAAAAAATAAATTCAAAATCTAACGGTGGTTGAAGGTGAACACTCTCTTCAAAAATCATCCAATTTTTCACTTTTTTCATCGTAGAAATATCATTGCAAAGCCAATACTAAAATTATCTGGATCAAAATACTTTCAACTACAAAGATTGTGAGATGCATCTAAAGATCACACTTGTGTAAAACAAATCATGCAAAAACATTTCTGATGTCACATAATAGGCTTGCAATGGTAAAACATGCCAAATGTTTAAAAACCCAAGAAACAAATACTCCCTTCACTAAAATGCATGCCATTTTTTATACTTAATTGTAAGGGTCTGCAATTTTTACCACATAAACTAGACTTAATTTGGGACCCAACCCAAGTGATTTCGTCAAAAACAGAGTCCAAATGAAAAAGTTATGGCTCTTCAAAGTTCATGTCCTTCGTTCAAAATGTTCATGGGCGACCGACGGTCCACAGGGCGACCGGCGGTCCTTGCCCATCACGTAGACCGTCGGTCGCCCTCTCAGCTACGTTCGCTCATCAGCCGGATCGACGGTCGCCCCACTCAGCGATGTTCGCCCATTTGGCTGTATCGGCGGTCGTCCCAACAGGAGGGGTACAAATATGCTCACGGACACTTTGTCCTTGCCCATCAGGTAGACCGCTGGTCGCCCTCTCAGCTACGTTCTCCTTTGTGATATGTTTGTTTGTCGTTTTGTTGACAAAATGTCGTTCATCTCCTGATGATACCGGTAGCATCAGGAATTAAAGTCTCGAAGTCGCCTTATCAAGAAAGGTCGCAGCTTTCTGAAAGAGACCAAAGAAACCTTCAAGTGCCCATAGTTAGCCTTGAAACTACACAAGTGCACCGATTAGTTGGATCTTTAAGCACGCATACTACTTAGTTATGGCTGGAAAGAAAGGATCAAAAAAGATCCAAACTCGAAGGAAAGGATGATGTCTGGAATTCCTTCGGACTTGGAATGGAAAGGAAATGAAACAAATGATTGATCAATCGAAGGAATGGATTGAAATTACGGACATGAAAGGATCAAGTAAAATTACAAACATCAAAGGATTGACATTGCAGACAAGAAAAGGATTGATATTGCAGACAAGAAAAGGATTGAAAAGATCCAGACTCGAAGGAAATGATGATGTCCGGAATTCCTTTGGATTGGGAATGGAAAGGATTGTAATAAAAAATAACTACATACATTCGACGCATTGCAGGAACACGAATTGATGTCAAAAAAAGAAAAAAACACGAAGGAACACCAAGTCAAATTACGGAACTACACACCAAGAACATGTCCAGATGCACGACACCAAATTATAATACAAAAGCAAAAATGGAGGAGATGAGGATGAAGGAAACCTGATCTGAATTAGAAACGGAGAGGAACAAAGGATTAAAAAAGGAACGGAGACTCAATTCATTCAAAGAACCTTGAAACCTTTAGTAATTTCTCTGCATAGTGCGGAAGGAGCAGTGCATTTTAGAAGCTATTGTACATGACTTTTAAAGCAACTCTTAAAGCAGCAATTTAATGAAGACACATCGTGTGGTCACGAACATCACAACACAAGAATATAAGGATTTGCCACAAACCTGACTACTCTCTAACCGATCGCCAGCATGTAAAACAAATCAATTGACGCCGATCCTATTACGGAAAATGTCCTTCTTGGACGGGCTCACGCAAGTTTCTTCATTCCAAAAGGTCACGACCACATCCACCAGAGCTTGCTGCAAAGCATCGCTCCTTGTACGTCGTGTTGTCATGGCCTATATCTCACCCTGAACCCCTGCATTCAATGACCTACGCCAAAGAACGCCTAGCCGTACGGTTCATTGGTTCATTCCAATTCACGTAGATGCAGCTTCCACACAATCAAAATCCTCTTGCCAAATTACAGCAGCTTCTAAGACGTTCCGTGCCATGTGGTGATCTTTTCCCTTTGCATACTTCAGACTAAACCATGCACTTGCAAGACCATTACATACCACCCTACATTGTTGATACTCTTTCCCTCTAACTGCACTCTCTGGTAACACATGTCTCGGAAGCGGTGAAGTAAGAAACCTCTCTAAGACAGCTCTCAGGAACTACCTGACGTCTACTCTTCAACCTTCAACGCCAAATGCTGGAGGTGAAGGCTACCGCTCGCTCAAACTTAAGTCAAACGTTGATTTACTAGTACCACACTCAAACGTAACCTGCTGCTGAATACATTCTTCTTCTATAGTCTTTCTTAGTCTTCTATTCTTTGCTCTATTATTTGTTGCTTTAGCTCTCGTTGTTTCTACTCGTAATGCTTCCCTTCTCTGTTCCGCAGCCTTACGTTTTGCTGCAGCAGATCTTGTACCTTTCATCATTTGATATCCTAATCTATACCCCTCCTCCAAACCAGCCAGACAAGAAAACGATCAAGACTAAGAGGAAGTCGAAACAGGAGAGACGAAGTCCCTGCCCTTAGATGTTTGCTCACACAATTTTGATGGCCAAGAATCTTCATGCGTCTCCTTCACGGGAGTCGTTTCAAGATTGATATTTCATGATGAAGCAGTTACAGCACACTACAACAGATCATTACGGAGTCCCTATGAGAATGACAGCTTTATTACATTGAAAACTAATGTCAAAGTAGAACTAAATAAGAAGATACAGAAAATAACAAGATTAGACTACCAAGGCAGCACCATTAAATGCATTGACTGTGGTGTTATTTATTCACAAAGGCCTTAAAAAAATTTGAGGAATAATTACGCAAAATGGCCTTCATTCTTCAAATTATCTCTTTGCACTATGTTCCAAAATCTCACTAAGGCCCTTGAAATGTGGGCGGAAAATCACGGCTTAAAAACCGGAGAAGAGGGGTATGGGAGGTCTTGGGGCGGGGGGTCTTGGGGCAGGGGGTCTTGGGGGTGGGAGGTCTTGGGCGCGGGGTGTTTGGGGCAGGGAGTTTTGGGGGAAGGGGGTCTTGGGGGGGGGGGTAGATTTATCCCATAGCATTTGTAGTTGCTTCCTCTCATGAGCAAGTAGAAGAGGGTTGGGGCTAGCCTTAAAGAACAAAAAATTTGAAAATAAATTGCACTCATAGGGGTCCATGTGGCACCGTCTTAAAGGGGTCTATGTGGCACCCTCTTAAAGGGGTCCATGTGGCATGAGAGGACCCTTTTAATTAATTAATGTTGTTGCATAGTAAAGGTCACTATGCAGCAACATCTCACTACATCTTAAGAATTCACAATTGCATTCGCAAGCACGATATCAAAATAACACATTCGAAGATCGGATTGTTTGGAACAAACGACAAATCTATTTGTTAATTGTCAGTGCTGAGAACACATGTGCTTAGCCACTCTTAAGAGCTGATTTTGATGTGGTGTGTGTGAAATACATTTTGAAAGATCTATTGCGAAGCGATAGTATTGGATTAGTAGATGTTAATCTGGATGTAGTCCTTGCGAATGCAAATGTGTTATCTTGATGTCGTGCTTGCAAATGCGAATGTGAATTTGATGTTGCGCTTGCGAATGTGTAGTGCGAAGAGGCAGTATGAAACGAACTTCATGAAGAATGAAGATCATTCTAAACTTGCTTGAGCAATGGGTATGGCTGCATAAAGGAGAAAATCTACCGCACCTTCTCTGCCTTGCAGGCTGTTGCGCAGAGCCACAACGAGCATCACTCTGAACGACATTCTCGTTGGGCCCTACCTCAACATTCCTCACGAAGATCAGGAAGCCCAAGAGATGGAGCTGGATATCGAAGTCACATTCCTTCGACATGATGAAGGCTCGGAGATGTAGAAGGAGTTGGCTCCAGGAAAACCGTATATATTGTGTAGTCATATATCATCCAAATAGACATCTTCATTTTGAAACGTGCAGTAAATGTTAAAGATGTGTGGCAATGCAAGAAGAATAGCAGAAAAATTGGGCCTTCTAGGTTTGTGACTTTGGGTGTAGCCACATTGCCCAAAGCGACTGATTGGAAGTACTTTTGAACTTGAGGTGGCATGCGTATGAAGGGCAGGGTGTCATTTATCACATTTACATTCAAAATATGAGTGAGTTGCTTGTTAGGTGAGTAGTCATTTTACAATCAAGTCTGACTTAACTTAAAGTCAATCATTTGTAATGATGATTGAGGCACAAATGATCACTAATTGTGCACATAGCCTACGTTTCTTTCATTCGATTTCCTCTAGTAGAGAATGATGTCCAAAATTTGTTTGAAGTTACATGTCCGGAATAACATAAAAATGCTTTTTATTTCTATAACTTTGTGTACCTCAATCAATCATCACAATTGTCGATTTTCATCAAATTTGTACTGATTCAATCCTTTGGCAAATTCAAGTCCATCCTTGATGTCTTACTGGTTCACTTTTGGTTTCTTTTACTCACTTTTGATCTCAAGCCTGATGCATGTAAAGTCCTTCGCAATGTATCAACACTAACAGTAACATGGCATTCCTTGCGTACTTGATAGGCAACTTGTGTAGCAATTTGAACACCTTCTAATGTGACGACACGGACACATGCTCTCTTTTGTGCATCACTTAGCACCACCACTACCAGCTAGCAAATTAGGTAACCTCTTTTTGTTGAGTTTTGCAACATGACTCTGAGACACGTGCAATACATGTGCTACATCTCTTGTAGCCCTACCACCTTGCAACATCACCAAAATGGAGTTATCAACGTCTCTTTGAGCACTACCACAAAGCTCATCTAAGTGCAGCATGGTCTATCCTCACATAGTTCACTTGGACGATGTCAAGATTGACACTCCTTGTGCCCATGCCAATCTGGTCTTAGAAGTCTTCCATCCATTTTTTACCACTTCATTGCATTTATTATGGCATGTCATGCAAAACTCACTCAAGTCAAGTGTATGTGTTGGAAGACATGTATCTCCTTGTAACTTTTTAAAATGTCACCATGGATGCTATGTCAACTAATACACTCCATATTATATCTCTTCCATGTTAAAAATGGTCATTTCATTCCAAATGAAGGCCAAATATCATTTTCATCAAGGTTGACTAAGTTTTATCACACTGTAATTCTATGAAGGAACTTGAATCAATGTGTGAGGCTTGGTGCTGCTTTGGTTTGCAGTGCTTTCAGTATAGCTGCACGATGTATTTTTGACATTTAATTGGGTACATGAGGACACCGATTCAATGGAGCGATGCTTTTGAACATGAAGTTGAACTGTGCCAGCGTACAAGGAGAAGGCGCTATTCTACACTTGATGAAAATCTCTGATTGTTCAAGCAAATGCTGCGGGTCATTAATAATCCGGAGCGTTTCAACTGAAACCAGCTCAGAGTCTCAACTCGTTGAGTACCTCTGCACCTCATACAATCACGAATCTTCAAACCTCGATTTATAACAAGGCCAATGAGGCTGGAGTGCACGATGCACTTCGCTGAACATTACCAAAGTGAACATCTTTCAACATCAGATCTTTCAGCTCTAGATCTTCGCTTAAGGTTCAGTAAGTTGATCGGTGAACTTCTCAACTCTTCTCGAGCTTGCCCTTCTGAGGCGCGGACATCACTTCAATGTCATCAATGTGATGCAAGACTCGCTGTGGACTCACGCCCAGGACTAATTGTGACAATGTGGTACGTTGACATCAATCCGACGTCCAATTCAACATCACTACACTACTCAATACACTCGATATCAACATGGCAAAATGACAATGCCCAAGTTCTCTAATACGCCCCCATCGTTCAGAGCATGGCCGTGAACAGCACTGCCACAAGATTTTAAAACCGGTAGCCAACACGCTCGGTGCACCAGATCACACACCACAACAGCGTAGCTATGAAATGAAACGACCTCCACACGCTTGGGGACAGCAACCAACTTCACTTCACACACCGTGGCACCGACGACCGACGACCGCACATGCTTGGGAAAATCGGATAAACACGCTTAAATTTCGTAAGAAGCTTACATTGGATTCATCCCCCACATTGGATTCCGTTACATCTCCTACCACCCAGAAAAGGCCCCCTATATGTAACAGCCCAACTGAGGCTCACTACCGTAAATTAATATCATCTCAGCTCGCTGCCCGCCCTTCCCATGGACTCGCCATTCACTGCACGCTCCGACTCGTCAGGATACGCGTAGATGCAGATTTCTCTCATAAATATACATGCACACACAGCCCTCCCACACCTACATCAACCAACCCACATTCGATAGCTTCTGCAACCTCCCGCATTCCAACAGTCCATCCCAAGGTTCACTAGCCATATCACAGCAACCCTTTTTCACCAGCACACCTCCTTTCCTTTCCTTCCCTCGCAACGGGAACGTGCTACACAGATCTTCTAAGCTCCCCCTGGCTTCTAAAACAGCCCAAAACGGTAGAGTGGGGTGGCGTCCTCCCATTCAGACTGGCGGACTGAACGTCATCAAATTAGACACAAACGAGGCACGGTCCTTCATGCCCTTCGACAAAAGCTGACCAGTCCTCTCACGAGCGGGAGACTTTCTTAAATTACTACCAAGGCTTCTCCTCCCAGGCCGCTCCGCTCCTCGCTCACAGCGCCAGCATCGGGTTCTGCCTCCTCGCGTGCTCGGGTATCAATCGCTGTAAAATATCGGGTGTCGCGCCCTTCAACTCTGCACGCCCCACCACACACACACACACCATCTTAACACTCCACACCACCACACCGTAACTCCACCCCACCCACCCTGACCTACGACCATCACAAACGACTACTCACCTTGAGGCTTGAAATTGAATAGCGGGGGCAGTGGCCGCCCGTTCGGCAGGCGGCAGTTCGGGTCTCTTAGTTCATCAAAGAATGGATGCACGCAAGCTTCCAACTGCACACGCATCATTCCATCCCCCACAAAACAGTCAGCCCACCCGTTTCACCTCGTAGCAACACACCACTAAATATCCACTCCTCCCCTCCCCATGCATCCCCTCACACTCACTGCTACCACAACCACACTCGCCCATACAACAGCCATGTCAATGCCGCCACTTACTGCGTTGCACCGGAGATTTGGAGAGTACTGCAGCAGCCGGGATACCAGGTCCACTGCTTCGGGTGGCATGCGCTTGTGGAATACCTGCCACACCGCCATCCAACCACTACCACGTCAACCACGTGAACGCATACAACACCCATTCGCATCCAACCACGCGCACAGAACAAACACTATCACCATCACACAACATCGATGCGCATTTCTTCCTTTCACTGACAAAAAAAGGCCAACCAACAACCACTCGCACGCAACCACCAACAGAACACTCCCATCCCCACCACACCAGACCACAAACAACCTCGCTGTACCTTGTGCCACGGGTGAGCCTTGATTTGAGGAAACTTGAACTCCGTGTAGTTCGGATTCATGCACTTGATCTCCTCACGAGTTGGCGTCCCCAGAACCTACTCACACACAATGCCCACATCCATCAGTCAAGACCTCTACCCACACCCCAACCGCTCCATTCATCCATCACCATGTAACCACCTCCCGGAATTGCGTCCTACCTTGATGATCTCCACCAGCTGATCCACTCCACTTTCTCCGGGAAACAAAGGCTGCAACCACACCACATCCCTTCGTCAATAATGCACTCCACGTGCCCAACACCCCACACAGCCTCACCTCTACAGCTCTCGGCTCCCCGCCTGCCAACCGGGACTTCCACCACTCACCCCCTTATACAAACACAAATACCACATATACAGCTCATACCATGCCTAAGTCCACACACACATACACACACCAAACACCTCGTCCCAGCACTTGCTCCGTACCTGTCCCAGCAGAAGCTCGGCCATCACACACCCCATCGACCATATATCAATGGCGGTCGTGTACTCCGTTGCTCCAAATATCAGCTCCGGAGCACGGTAGTACCGCGAACAAATGTACGAGATGTTCGGCTCCCCTTTCACCTGCACAACCAACTCCTCTTCAGCCCACACACCAACCACACTCCCTCTCAACCATGCCCACTTGCCATCCACGGCCTACCACTTCCCGTACACCACTCCACACCAACTGGACCTGACACACTACTTCCTGGCCCTACAACCTCTCCTGACACCGCACCATCACTCGCCATCCAAATGATCTACGTCCTTCCATCAAAACACCAATACAATCTTCTCCTCACCAGAACTTTCGCGCTTCCAAAGTCGCACAGTTTCAGCTGATGTGTGTGAGGGTTCACCTGTACACCCAACCCCACATTTGTTACACATCAACACCAACGCACCACCACTACCAACTCATTCTGCTCCATATCGTACAATGTCCGCAACCAAACACACCCGCACGTACCAGCAGGTTCTGCGGCTTGATATCTCGGTGACACACGCCGATGCCACTGTGAATGTACGCCAACGACCGGCATATCTGATACGTGTACAGTTTCACGTACACCAGGGGCATCCGCTGGTTCATGCGGTTGTAGTGCTTCGCAATGCGATACACCGTCTCCGGCACGTACTCCAGAACCAGGTTCAGATACAGCTCATCCTTGTCGGTCGTCGAGAAGAAGCAGTGCTTCAGGGCCACGATGTTCGGGTGGTCCAACAGCCGCATGATTTGCAGCTCCCGATTCTTGTATCTCTTGTCCTGCAGAACCTTCTTGATGGCCACCGTCTCTCCAGTCTCGATGCATTTCGCCTGCCAACACCGCCCACCGTCCTCGTTAAACACTTTGCGCCCTCTAGGAACTTACTCGTGCCCCGACACACTACGACCAACTATCACGCGCTCAAATGAACATTCTCATCTACCCTTGTCTGCCATCGTACCTTGCGCTTTCTTTCACTACAATCTTCTGCAACAGGTGATGATACAATATGAAGATTGTCATTACCTGGAAAACGATACCGAAAGATCCTGTCCCAACCACACGCTCTGCTGAATAGCTGATTGTCTGCACCAATCCAAACGATCAGACCAGAACTTCACGTCAGTCCGGCGTACGATATACGTCAACACTCTTAAGCACGAAGCCAGCACCAATTCCAAATCCGGCTTCGGAATATCACACTATCTAAAAATCTCTCGCAGAACAACGATCACACCATTTCCGGGCGGCAACAACGGACTGCACACTTCAGACTTCGGAGCGATGAAACCAACGTACGTCACATCAGGAGTTCCGCTACACCAACAGCGAGTCACTAACTGCTCTGCACCTACACTCTCAAGGGATTGCCAACAACAAACCTGCTTTGGTTGGCCGTTCCGCCCTCCAATGGTCGTGGCTATGATGTGACCCGTCTCGGTGCCATTCCCATCTACTACTGTAGCCTCGATCTCCTTTACCATCACAAACAATTAAAAGTGTCAAGATCAAACAACCGGCAAAAGATAAGATTGTGCAAAAATGTAATTTGCAATGTCAAGCCGCTCCGTAAATATCTGCACGCTCCACAAACCGGACCGGGTCGCCTGGGACTACATACCTCCTCCTCCACACTGTCCCCACTATACCCTCCGTCTCCTATTTCGATACAACCCTAGACAGAGAGGAATCACGAGTTTTAACTCACTTTATCGTCGCTGTGATCCACTTTATCATCCCGTAGCTTCATATCGTGCATTTCTTTCGGCAACGACTCAACCCCACTAGAACCAGCTTTAGTTTGGGCAGCTGCTCCACCTCCTATCATGTTTAGGTTACTCGCGGCAGTTGCAGATGCCATACAAGGCTCACAATCCCCGGAGGCAGACCCTATGTCAATATCCTTCGTCCACTATCTCCACGCTTGACTTTAATCAAATGATTGATGTAGCGCTCGATGATCGCCTGCAATTCATTTACAACGCACCACAATTTAGACTCCACTCCCCACCAACCCCGACGACCTCACCTCGCAACACAACAACAAGATCGACACTGAGCAGTACGTTCACCTAACCCATCGCTTGAAATCCGGACCGTCCAAATCCCTATCAGACCGTCAAAGAGGCTCCTTACAACCACGATCAAGGTTCATACAAATAACGTTATCTGTGCGTTGCACCCAAGTACTACGACAATCACAGGTCCGATGACACCATCTTGTAGCGAACCCGAAAACAAAGTGACGATGAGCACGCATATGATGCCACTTTTTACAAGTCAGTTCGATACTCCTCTAGTCCAGAATCGAAAGTAAAATCTGCCACAAAGTATCTCGGATATACTCCGTCGCACTGTCACATTGGCACGCCGCCCCACGGCCTCAATCGAGCGGATGATGCGCGCAACGACGAACGCCACGCAACCAACTACCGGACGAGTCACGATGCGAGCAACTAATTTGTGTCCGCACTCAATGTACGTATCTCAAGTGTCCCAATAGGTAAAAAACTTACATCTTCAGCAAACCCTCGCGCATCACATGCATAACATGTCCAACCACTGTTTCCGCCACAATGTCGCGTCACATGCTCCCTGCATCACTGTCTCCCCTGCCCTCCCTTTCTCCGCCATACCACGCGTCCCCTGTCTTCCACGGCCAACTTCGAGATCCTCCAAAACACGGCGACGACGACGAAAGGGCTGTGGGACGCGCGAGATCTCGACAATCAGCGCCAAACTCCTGACTCCGTCTTATCTTTCAAAGGCCGCTGCCAAGAGACACCACCCCTTGCACCTCGCACATGCCGCTCCACACAGACGAAACCCTCACAGCCTTACAGCGACTCTTAACGCGTGCTTGCAACCATAACGCACCCAAAACCCCAGGGGAGGGAAAGGGGCCACGAAACGACGCGCCAAAAATGCCGCAGCGACCGCAGGCGGACGAGGCAAAAGGGAGCCAGAAGAGAAGAGAATGAGAAGCGGTAGCGAAGCAGGGGCGGCGGAGTTAGAAAGGGGCCGGCACAGGCATGGAGATCGCCATAGCCATGGCTGGTCTGGTGGGGAGGTGAGGATGGTGATGGAGCTTGTCGTTCCCCCGTTGCCTTGCCCTTGCCCTTCCTTTCCTCAAAGGCCCTGCAAGTCTTCTGCGCCTTCTGGCACTGCCCAGTCCTGCCCCTGCCCAGCCCTGCCCGGGCTATCGTTTGTCGCTCTCGTCCACCGGTCGCCCAGTAGCGGGCCCTTTTCCCACGCAAGAATTAAAGACCGCAGTCCGCGTTGGCGGTTCGCGATTGGCGGGGATAACGTTTTCCGTAATTTCTTAGGTGGATAGGAATTTCACTTCACGCTATGGATGGACGGCGGGGATCATGGCGTGACGGACGGCGCCAGAGTCAATTCCCAGTCTTGGTCATGGTCTTGGACCAACCAATGGAAAGTCGTGGGTGGAATCCCAACGGAAGGGTTCAAGTGTTACGGACTGGACCAACTTTCGCCACTCTATGCTGGAAGCTCTTTTCAAGGGATTTTCAAGGAAGGCACATGTTGTGGTATTCCCACATTCCACGTTTTTAACTCTTTACCCCCTAAACGACAAGGAAAAGGAAAAAGCTGGAACGGCATTATGGGGTTTTAGTCAAGATCAATAAAGTTGGTAAAGTAAAAATTGGGGTTGCATTTTTTTGTGGAGGTGGGGAATATGATAAAGTATGTGTGGTGAAATTTGCGAGGTTGGATGTGCATTTTTTGTGGAGGTGGAGAATATGATCAAGTATGTGTGGTGAAAGTTGTGAGGTTGGATATGCATTTTTGAGACATGAGGAGCACTTTTTTGTGTGGGGTAGTTTAAAATTTACTTTCTTTTTACTTTTTCTTTTTTAGGAGGAAGTTCATCATCTAAGTACTACCGGAATCTATAAGTGACCCAAGTTGAAACCCTTACTAATTTTGCAAGGGCAGCCTTCAAAATTTGTACGAGAAAAGTAAAGATGGCGAAAAATTAAGAAATATAATCATCAATTTCAAATGTTGTGATATCACAGATGATGAAGATTCAATGGTCATAATTTAACCCCTAAACGTCCCTAGTGTCGAAAAACGACATTTTGGATGAATGGCAGAAACTTTGAAGAGCCATAACTTCTTCATCCAAACTCCGTTCTAGACGAAATCACTTGGATTAGGTTACAAATCAAGTCTAGTTTATGTGGTAAAAATTTCAGACTCATAAAATAAAGTATGAATAAATGGCATGGATTTTAGTGAAGGCAACTTTTGTTTTTAGGTTTTCAAACATTTGGCATGTTTTACCACTGCAAGCCAATTGTGTGAAATCTAAAATAGTTTTTCGTGAATTTTTTTTCATAGGTTTGATATTTAGATGCATCCCAACAACTTTGTAGTTGGAAGTTTTTTGATCTAGATAACTTTGGTATTGGCTTTGCAATGATGTTTCTACGATGAAAAAAGTGAAAAAATGGATGATTTTGAAGAGCTAGATCTCCTTCATCCACCGTTAGATTTTGACTTTATTTTTTGGGATGGATTCCAATTATAGTCTATTTTTAGTGGTAGAAACCTTGATCCAATCGAGGATATATTGAAGAAAAGGCATGGATTTGAGTGCAAGGGGTCTAGTTTTGGACTATTTTTCCTTAGTAAAATTTTTGGCAGTTTTTACAACTAATAGGCTACTAATTGAGCCAAGATCTTTGTTTGATGATTTTTTTTGGTACAAGAGTGTCTTTGAGATGAAAATGAACAACTTTCTAGTTGCTGATTTTTTGATTGCAAATTTCATGTTGGTAGTATTTTCACTTCAAAGTGGAGATGATGGTATTTTGTAGCCTGTTTTGCGCACTAATATGTTATGATCTCGCAATCTATGAGGTCCCATGAGTCAAGTTTTGGTCCACATGATCTACTACAAGTCTATTACAAGTTTGTATGGTTGAGATTTGAATAGCTTATATTTATTTTCATCTATATTACTTTTTTTGAAAATGAGTTTTTGGCTAAAAATACCCCAAGGACGTTTAGGGGTTAACCACTACCTTTTATGATACTTATCTTCACGATCCTATGGTTGAAAGTATTTAAGAAAGTTTATAAAAATTCTCATACCTAAAAGTTAAATCACAAGTAGAAAATTAGAGTTTTTTGGGTTTGGAGCTTCCAAAACACCATGGTTGTGTAGGAGCTAAATGCTCAAAGGAGGGTCTCAAGTTTAGAAGCACAAGTTTCTCCAAAGTGACATAAATAGAATTGAAATTAAAATATCAAGAATACAACCGTACAATCTTTTAATAGACTTGTCCAAGGTCGCGTGGGTCAAGATTTGAGTGATGAGTCCTCATAGATAACGATCGTGACGTTTTAGTACTCAAAACAAACTACTAAGTTTCATCGTTTCTCATCGAAGTAAAATTACTACCAAGTAAGCTACTATAATGAGAAAGGTCCAATTAGGAAGTAGTTATCCTTCATCTTAAGAAAAAACTTGTACCGAAAATGTTTATGAGAAGCATTCTTTTCCTCAAACAATAGCCTTGCAATGGTAAAATCTCGCAGAAATTTTACAAAGAGAAAATATTTCAAATCTTCACCCCTTGCACTCAAATTCTTGCATTATTTTCAAGACATGTTTGATTCATTCAATCTATTTCTCGAAGTGGACTTGAATAGATACCCATCTCAAGAAACAAAGTTGAAATTCAAGTGTGAATGAAGGAGATATAGTTCTCAAAAATCATCCATCTTTTCACTTTTTTCAATATAGAAACATGAGCGCAAATTCAATGTGAGAAGTATTTGGACCAAAAATCTTCCAACTACAAAGTTGTCGATTTCATCTTAAGATCGTGTTTATGCAAAATTAATTCATGGTAAACTATTTTTGATCTCGCATAATTGGCTTGCAATGGTGAAACATGCCCCAAATTTGAAACCTCAAAATTAAAAGTTGTCTTCATTAAAATGCATGCCATTATCTCATATTTCATCGTATGGGTATGATATATTTTCTTCACAAACTAGACTTGATTTGGGACTCAATGCATGTGATTTGTCCTAAACGAACTCCGAATGAAGGAGTTATGACTCCTAATAGTTAAGGCCTTCCATCCATGATGTTGTTTTTCAACCTTTTGGGCATTTGAGGCTTGGGTCTTAGGTGCATACATATCTCGAAAACACCGCACAAGGATTGAAGTTTAATGTTATTTGAGGATTAGTATCATATATGGAAGTCTAGTATTACTCTAATTTTCAACAATTTTGAGATTGGTGTTCAATTCTGGTCGCTATTGCAATCAACATTGTCTTTCTTTTCTTGAAACCATCAAAGCCACCAATTTCAATAAAATTTTCCCGTTATCTTACATTTCCATGCTTTTGAGTTTATGTTTTGTTCGAAATATAAGTGCTACTATAGGAATAGGACCTTTGACACTAAGAGCCGTAGTACATAGGAGGCCAAGCTGTTGATGAGGAGATTCATGGCTAAATCCTCTCATGTGATTGGTCCATGTGTTGAAATTCGCCCCAAAGGCTTTACATGGGGTGTCGGGGCCAATATCGTATAATTGTATTTCAATGGGTGGAGGACAATTTATTAAGATGAAGCCCAAAAACTTTGTAATTTTTGAATCAAAGAACTTTGGTATTGGATTTGCAATAAAGTTTCTATATTCAAAAATATGAAGGTATAGATGATTTTCGAAGAGCTATATCTTCTTCATCGACAGGTAGATTTCAACTTTGTTCTTTTGAGATGGGTTAGAGTCTAGTCTTAATAGTAGAACTCTTGACCAAATTGATGATGTTTTGTAGATAAAGTGGAGATTTGAGTACAAATGATCTAGATTTGAACTATTTTTTCTTTTGTAGATTTATTGGCACTTTTTATCATTCCAATTGTTTGAGTTTTCTTTTCTTTTCTTTTCTTTTTTGAAGATATTTTTTGGTTTAAGGATAGTATTGAGATAAGGGTGAAAAACTTACTTTGTAGTTGGTTTTTTTTTTTTTTTTTTTTAAATTTTAAATTTTTTTTTTTTTTTTTTTTTGTAGCTTCGTTAGTAGAACTTCTATTCAAAAGTGAAAATTATGAAATATTGTAGCGTATTTTGCGTATTAATATGTTATGATCTTGCAATCAATGAGCCTCATGCCTCACATTTTGGTCCACGTGACCTACAACAAATCTATTACAAGTTTGTAAATAAGGATGAGATCTAAATTGCTTATTTTTAAATTCATCTATAATACTATTCAAGAAAATTATATATGCTGCCTATAAATAGGATGGGATATTTGGAGGTTAAGAAGCTATATCTCTTTCATTCACCACTAGATTTCAACTTCATTTGTTAAATTTGGATCCAATTTGAAGGTAGCTTTCGAGGTGATAATTTGTCCTTAATTCACAATCTAATGAAGATATGGTAGGAGTTGTGGAACAACAAGTCTAGTTCGAGACATATTTTCTTTTTTAGATTTGGGAGTTTTTTCAGCATTGCAGGAGAGATATTTGAAGGAGAAGTTTATTGGGGACAAGGGTGTTATAGATATGAAGGCAAGCTATTTTGAATTTTTTTGGGTAGCAATAGGTTTGTTAGTAGCATTTACTGATGTAAAGTGAAAATGATGAACTTTTGTGTATATTCCTGAGTAATGATGCATAACAATCTTCTGATTTATGAGGTCTTGGGACTCATATTGTGAACAGCAAAACTTACAATAAGTTTGTCATATGATTGTGAGGTTGAAGCATACATAACCGACCTGTGACACATTTGGAAAAATTGTGTTTCTAGGCCAAAAGTAGCATTTGACATGTAGGGGATGAAGTGTTTAATCAAAGCTTACAAATCTTCAAAATACTTTGAGCCTAGCAATGCAATTCATAAGGTGGTGAGCTAACTAGCAAGATCCTATCACTCATAGAAAATGATGTCCTTTATGACTTGTATACTTCAACTCATTCTTTACAATGACTCAAAGGGTCGCACGAGTAGTAGTGAACAAGTCCTAAGTGTCATCAATTTCTTGTGTTGTATACTGGAGTGTTTACAAGCATGCACTAATTTTCGATATACCATTTTTTGGTACAAGAAAGTTTATAGTTCATTCATGTCCTATGCTATTCCTAGCGGATAATGACAATTTTATCAACAATGTCATGGATAAAATGAAAAATAGCCTATTAAAAGCTTAGTTGTATAATCTTGTGTTAAATTTCTTGTAGGTCATGTTGATCAAATTTTGAGTTATGATGCCTTATTGATTACAAGAGAAAACATATAAGTCTTCAGCGCAAGTTGGATTGAGCAAGAGAATCTATTACAAACACAAATTTGTGAATCAGATTTCAATCCATAAAGTAAAGCTCATATTTTACTACGGATAAAAAAGTATACCTCTAGGATAACCACATCTTTTTTTAGGTATACAATATAGAAACATCACTCCAATCTCAAAGCATAATAATTTCAATGAAAAATATTCCAGTTAGAAAATTTGTCTTACTATTATACTTTATACTTATGTAATATTGCTTCATGAAAAACTAAGTTTGGATTCACATACATCGCTTGGAATGGTAGAATTTACCCTATCGAGTACCTCTACTATATGCATGTTATGAATTTTGACCATATTGGATGTCTACGTAATCTTTACCATACCAACTAGACTTGATTTAGGATTCAACTCAACATATTTGATTAAAAAACTTAGGATGAGGAAGTTAAGACTCTACAAAGTTTCAACTTATCATCCATAATATCAAAATTTTGGCATCCTATGGGGCTAAAAAGTGCCTTCAAATGAACCCAATGACTCAAATTCTAAGGGTTATAGCATGGGTAGTTAGGGTGCTACGTACTTCTCGCCCTGAACGAGAACGCGAGGCGCCGACCGGAAGTTCAGAGAGTGGAGTCTCGACCGATAGAGGGCGTCCAAAGGTCGTAGACCTCGAGATGTGCGGCAACTTCGAAGCGCGCGAGCGACTGACAACGTTTTGAGGTTTGGAGATAGATCGGTTTTGCGTCGAGTTTTGCAGCGATTGATCACAAAGGCTTACGCAGGGTTTCGGAAGATTCGAAGCTGAGGCAGCGTTGTTGAGTTTTCCACAGTCGCTAACACCTCGAAGATGGCTAAGCGCACCATCGCGGCGTTCGCTTGTACCCTGCTCCAGTTTTCGTGCCTGCTGTCTTAGTTTCTCGTGGCTTTCGTGTTCCAAGTGTGGAGAGGTTCGAATTCTTAGAGAATATTGGCTGAGTAAAACGACATGATGCGCGATGTGGAAGCCGACGGGTGGGAGCGCTCGGATTTTCCCATCATCTGCGAGTCTTGCCTCGGCGACAACCCTTATGTCCGAATGGTATGCCCCTCTTCCTTTTTAGACTCCAGAAGTTGCTGCACCAGCCCTCTAGGGTTTTACCCTCGTTCGTCTCTTTCGGGTGCCGCTCTAGGGTTTTAGTTGCATTTAGTTGTCTTTTTGATTGTGAAAGAAGTGAAATAACCTATGCAGGGGCTTTCATGGGGTTACAATGTCACTTTAGCATCGATTTAGGGTTTCGTGACGGATGGCATGCCGCTTTGGATTTTGGACTAAAATCAGGTTTCGGTGGGATGTAGACGAAGGCAAATTTCGACAAAGAATGTAAAATTTGTACACGACCTTTCACAGTGTTTCGGTGGAGGCCCGGAAGGGATGCAAGGTATAAGAAGACCGAAGTATGCCAAACTTGTAGCAAGCTGAAGAATGTGTGTCAGGTGTGCTTGCTTGATCTTGAGTACGGGCTGCCAGTTCAAGTCAGGGACAACGCCCTTGGTATCGATACAAGCGGCTCGATTCCGAAGAGCGATGTAAATAGGGAGTACTTTGCAGAGGAGCAGGATCGAAAGGTATTTACAGTCATTCCTTTTCAACTGGACCAGATAGTGTTAGGATTCTTTCTTTCCATTATTCGCAGTCGGGGTTGGATAAATAAGTAGGGATTAGTATCAGGCAGCATTTGGTTCTGATTTCGAACCTGTCAAACCCTTGCAGGCCAAAGCCGGATTGGATTACGAGTCTTCATTTGGCAAAGCTCGTGCAAACGACACAATCTTGAAGTTGCAGCGTACCACTCCGTATTACAAGAGGAATCGTGCACACATTTGTAGTTTTTTTGTTAGAGGAGAGTGCACACGAGGAGCTGAATGTCCATATCGACATGAAATGCCTGTTACAGGCGAACTTTCTCAACAGAATATCAAGGATCGTTACTACGGGTATGTTGTGTTATCGAACAGTCATGAATCAGTTTATGAAGCTGTTAGGATACGAAGATCTAGAAACGTCATTGCTTTTCAGTTCTAACTCAGACTACCATCCAGTCGCGATTCGTAATATTATCTCTACTTTGAGGTACCTTAGCGCGCTCAAAAGTCATTCTCTGACCATCAATGGATTGTTACTACGTGAACACCAGCTTGTAGCAAGAAAATGAATCTAAGTTCGTTTGACTAATACGTCCTGTTTCTATGCAGTGTGAACGATCCAGTGGCGGCGAAGTTGCTAAGAAAGGCTGGAGAGATGCCTTCATTGGCGGCACCGGACGACATGAGCATCAAGACGTTGTACGTAGGGGGATTGGTTGACAGAGTTACAGAAGAGGATTTGAAAGATCAGTTTTACAGCTACGGAGAGATCGAATCAATCAGGATGGTTCCGCAACGAGCATGTGCGTTTGTCACGTACACCACTCGTGAGGGAGCTGAGAAAGCTGCTGAGCAATTGGCAAACAAACTAGTGATCAATGGCTTGCGATTAAAGCTCATGTGGGGCAGGCCACAAGTGGCGAAGACGGAGTTAGAGAATGCAGGCGATAAGGACGACGAAGGGAAGGCCAATGCAGGTGGGATTTTATCACATGGAGGCATGCTCCCTCGAGCTCTTGTGCAACCGCAACAGCCGCCGCCTCCTGGCCAGGAACACACATCCAATTACTTCAACCTCCCTCCGCCCACTCTTTCCACGGAGCGACAGTTTTATCCTTCCATGGATCCGCAGCGAATGGGGGCTGTCATGAAACAGCAAGAGTCCTCAGAGCAAGGAGAAGGTTCAAGCTCGGAGAAGCGTCCTCAGCCTGGTCAGTATGGCGGACCTCCCATGGGTCCTCCTCCTTATGGCTACCCACCACCACCGCATTTTCAGCATCAACACTTCAGGGGGCCTCCTCCTCCATACCCGCCGGGCGGACCTCCTCCTCCGCACTCGTACCAGCAGTTTCCCCCTCCCTTCCAAGGAGGACCTCCACCACAGTTCTATCGCCCGCAATTCTAAATGAGACTTTGACACTCGTTTTGTAGGTACTGATTGAGCATTAGAGTTCGTGTATCTGTTCATTTTCTTTGAATTTAAACCCCTGAATGAGTTTTTTACAACTTGGTGCCGAGCCCTTGATAAACTTCGCAGGCGTTGATCATTTGTACAATAAGTCGGAACAGTTGTTGATTCTACACCTTGTTTTTTGTTTTCTGGTTTGGAATCTTTTTTGGTGCACGGTTTGTTGTAATCGATTCATTTCATCAAACGAGAAATTGTGCAGTAAACGCAAAAGACGATACTGTTCGTAGTCTGCACTCAGGTCAGTGCGACCAGTTGCTTCGGTTGTGATATGAGCTTTCATGTTGTCTGCATCTTGATCTTCTAGAATTGTGTTCACTATGCTTGCACTATTACACTATTTTGGATGATGCTTAACTTTTTCAGTAAGCAGCTGAATTTGTATATAGGACTCACGAGCATGGTATACGTGCAATTTGACGATGCCCTCTTTTCAAACCACGTCTACGAAGGAGGTTGATGTTTTATTAAAGTTGAATAGGAGGTACCTTGCGTGATAGAGCATTATCTGGCAACAGACAGCCATTCTGCTATTATCTAATGGGCTGACTACAGTAAATTGAGCTACTGGTCCGCAATCTCCAGCTGAAATTGAGTGAACCTGCTGCGGGCTCTTGTTATTGCAGCAATCTAAACAATCAACAGTCGTAAAATAAATGTACTATATCTGTATGTTCTTGGGTTCAGTGATCCCGTCGACTACGTCCCTACTCTCCCTGTCCGGAGAAAGGCGGTCGCCTCGAGCTTTAAGTGTACATGTACAATTGAGCCGTGAAGATGGAGCCCCATTCGATCCCATTGATTCTCGCAGCAATTGATGGTGGGTTTCCTCCGTATGTTGCACCGATCAATGCATACTTGTACGATCCTATCGAGGATCTGCACAAGAAAACACGGCGTCAGCACGAATGATCAAACAGCTATTCTCCTTCATTGATTAGACTTTTCCTGATTAGAATTTCCCAGTGAGTCAATCGCAGAGCTGTGTTAGACACTCAGCTGAACCAAGTACGCCATATGATTACAGATCGAGTGAGAGAACAGAGGTTCTTACTGGAACCCGGTGTGGGATGTGATCTTGAGCAATTGCCAGGGGCAGCCATCGGCGTACATTCGAGCGGATCTGGTGAGAAAACCCATGAGGGTGTGCGCATTGGGAGCCTTGAACTGCCAGGACACGTCGCTGCCGAATCTGTCCCGCTTGGCGCACGTCCCGACCTTTCCAATTGCCGGGCCGCCAGCGACTTCGGCGATGGTGGCGAAGAAGCCAATGTAGTTCCACTTGCCGTTCTTGTAACGGTACATCGACTTCCCTTGCAAGAACAGGGTCTGCACGAAGTTGCCGGGGGCCGTAATGGCGGCCGGAACCGTCGGCGGTACCCGATCAATCGTGTAGAATGTGAACTTCCCGGAGAATGGCACGCTGGACGTGGCCCCGTCGGAGGTACACAACGCTTTGCGGGGCGGCAACCCTCCCGAAGTTCCCGTCAGCGACACGAATGCAACGTGGTCGGCATCTCCTGATCCGCGACGGGATTTCACCAGTGCCAAGTACTCTGCCACTGCCGATGCCTTCACTTTCAAGGTCGTCAACGGCAACGCTGCACAACACAAAGGCCATTCCCAATCCCTTCATATTCCATGATCGTGTGGGGCATCGACAATAAAAGTGGCTCATAAAGGTTATGAAAGCGGCTCACCTTGAATACCACAGTAACGAGCTCCAGACTCAAACGCTCCTCCTCCAGAGTTGAGGATGTTCCAGGTGTAAGTGAGAGATTGTTGTTTGGAATCATACACCGAACAGTATGATCCAAGCTTCGCACCAGAAGGGCTGTAGACTTGCGCTGACGCCCCGGTTTTGATCCACGATCCTCGTTTACACACATATTTCTGCACTCCTCTCCGAATCGTCCCCGTGAACCCAACGCTGCGGGAAACACAGTAAATCTTAGTACCCGCATGCCCCACTCATTCAATGCCCTAGTACTGTCGGTTCTGTTTGCAAGTGAGAGTACCTGTATCCTCGAGGAGGGATCAGAACGTTAGCGGTGACAACGCTCCATGATAGCGCGGCTAAGAGACACAACAGAACCGTATGTCTCGACATGCCGATCGACGCTCTGAGACCAGTGCTTGAAACTTCCAACATTGATCTGAAAGAAACACATCGCATTCAACATTGGCTCCGGGGTAACAGCAGGGTTGCAAAAAAGCAGTAAAAATCTGAGACATCACAATCAGAGAGGTGCAGTTTTCAGCGATCCGCAACTGTCTAGGGACTACGTCATCTCCACGAACCCGATCATTCAAATGCTAAATAAATGTTGCTTACCAGCCTTTCGCAGTAGCCCACGTCAGGAGTATCGATCTGCAAGTTTGCAAGTTCCAATGTAAGCAACCACCACACGAATACTTCCAATCAAAGGAAAACCGACTACATGAACTGGTTGAGCCTCTAAAACAGTCACATTTTCCGTACCTTCACAAACAGAGGCCTGGAACTTGAGTGAGCTAAAGAAACCAAGACAGCAGACACAGCTCGTGCTTGCCACTTACAATCCTGGAAGCCTGGATCCTCAGAGTTGACAAAGTGGCAATAAGAGAAGACGGTTGAAACGTAGAGATTTTACTATAGCAAGTTCACTGACATAACATGGATAACACTGACTTCGGGTGAACACGTTCCGAAACCTGGGAGCCGGTGTCAACGCGCGGCTAGACTTGCGTGGTACTCAGCGCGAAATGGGCTATTAATATCCATGCGACTTGGAGCAGGTGCCTGCATATTCGCATCGGAGCTTTAGTTTTTCGATTCATTTGAGTTTGATGTACAGTATCAGGTGAAGAATGAGGGCGGGCATTCGCGCCTCGCCGCCTCTTTTCTTAATTTGAGCATCGTCAATGCATCTCATGAAAACACCCCTGAATAGAACTTTTTAGGGTGAACCAAAAAAAAAAGTCGCCTCAACGCACCTTGGATGAAACGGGCTCCGTTTATTGAGCCTCCCACTCGCTCCATTTCAGCCCTTTACAACTGAAAGCCCTTAGAGCATCCCTTGTCGCATCTCCCCAAACCGCCTTGCAAAGCCCACTTGAGGAGGGCGATGGTGAGGCGATTTGGGGGAGTAGGCCCCAACACACATGAGAGACGACCTGTAAGCGATGGCTTTGAAGGTTGTTATTTGACTAGCGAGAGAGTTGTTGAAGAAAGTGGCAACTTCCATGTGCAACATGACAAACGTAGGTTTGTCATCTTGCTAATGATGCATGGAGAGCAAGAACTTACAACAAGTGAGGTGAAGCTTCGTAAGTTCTGAAGCTCCATGGCAAGAGACATGAAAATGACGTGAGCTCAGGCGGTCGCGTTGGGGCCAGAAAATGCAGGTCGGGAATATGTTAGCAAACCGTAGTACGCATAGACCCAAACGTATTTGTATAAGTTGGTCCCAGGACGGATTAAACTTTGTATATGGAAGTAGTATGATTTTAAAGAAGTGTGGGAAGCTTGCAGGATATTGGTCAAGAGAGGTGATTTAGGAGAAGTTAGTTAATATCCTAATTATCTATTTGGTCGCCACCACATCACATTTATTATCGTTTCACGTCGCAAAGGGACTGAAAAACTCATGATGGGTTGAGGCCACCTACACTAAATATCTCTTGTCATTTGTATTGCCCACACTAAATATCTCTCCTCATTTGTATTGGGCTTGCTACAGCTCCCTCCACTTCTTTTTTCAGTTTTCAGGGGCATTTTTTAGGGTACGCATTGAGGATGCTCTTAGCAGATGAGCAAAAAGAGGATGATTGTCTGCATGCTGCACCTGTCCATGGTGTGCGCGCGCTCCAGACCCCATTTCCTGTTCCCGCCGGTGGAAGTTGCATGCTTATATTGTGCTTCAATAGAGGCACCACAAGCCTTGGCTTGGTGGTTAGGGCTTAGGCCCCCAATGAGGAGGTCGTGGGTTCTATTCCCCATGCCGGCATGGTGCTCACCACTATAGTCCACCCAACTATTGTGGGGGGTCCTTGGACCTTGTTGTATGGGTACCTCAAAGCCCTTTGGGGGGATACTATGTCAAGTATCTTCAAGGCATTAGTAACTAGGCTAGAAACTAGCGTAGTTATAGTGTCCACCCTCGAGAGGGGGAAGTAGTATTGTTTCAATTTCCCCTTGTCCGGTGGCCATCGGGATATTAGCATTACGAACGGACACTTCATTCACGCCGGCCCCTTGGAAAGGGACCGGAGTTTCTATCTATCTATCTGTGCTTCAATAGATTAATTACCGCAATCATAGTTTCACCGAGTGACTGTTTCCTGAATCATGACCACAATACTGTAGCTTTTACACTTACAGAACTTCACGTAAGTTTGAATGAGCTGCATGTCGAGCCTTAATGACGATGTTGCGCTCCGAATCTCCTTCATCGTAGCGGTACGAGTAGGTACACTATTCTTCCTATTTTACAGTTGCATGATTCCTCCGCTATTTTCAGGAGGTGAGTGTGGTAGGTCAACTGGAATCATAATTACTAGACTGAAGGTCCTCTATCAGGCCTAAGGGTTCGCAGCAGCTACCAAGAGGATGAGAAAGTGCCACCCTATCCTCCCTCCCATCCCTGGAATTTTAATTTGAACCCCCCCAAGGCCATTTTTGATGATTTTGAATTCAGAAATGCGCCCTGCGGCCCCAAATTACTCCAGGAGCCTACTCCTTGGCAATTTAATCCAATACACTAAAAAATTAGGGGGCTCCTTTACCCCTCCCCATCCAACGCTCATCCTCATCTTCATTCTCTTGGTAGCTGCTGCGAACCCTTAGGCCTCTATCAAGGCGAGAAGACATAGAAAAAGATATTAAGCCAACGAGGAGAATATTGAGCCAATGGGAGGTTTCAAACTTTGAACACTCATGTAATCATTCGGGTCCTTTTACACAATGGGACTAAGAGTCATGACCAAGAACATTGAAATGATTTTTATGGTCATGTCTATGACCATGATAAATCAGAAATGGGATTTTGAGTGGCTTGGTCACTCTTGTAGTGTAAAGTGAATTTGGACCGGGAGAAGTTTAAGTTCAATTTCCTCATTTAAATCTTCATTTCTCTCTTTTACGCTCCCCTTTTTCCTCCTTTCTCCTTGAATAAGTGAACACTAGCTAATCAATGATTTTGGAGTTGTATGGTCTACTTGATTGTGGTTGAGTCGAGGAATTTGCTTAGACTCAACTATTATCAAGGAGACGATGAAAATGTTATTTACCATAGAAAATTCAGCTGACTGTGGGGTCTTCAACATTAGTGGTCATTCTCCTTTTTTCAAGGTAGTGAAAAGCCAAGTGGGACCAAGAGCAGTTCACTCTCCAATCGTAGATTTTAGAAGGTCGTAGTTGATCTTCATGGTCCGAAGTGTAAAGCGACTCTTAACTTCAAGCCTCAATGCATTGATATATGATGTCTTCTCGGTGGAAGAAGAAGAATAAAAATAAAGTAACATAAAAACAAATGGTTATACTTCATCAAGTTTATTACCATATGCAACAAAAACAATGTTCAGTTGATTCAATCTTGTGCTTGCTTATTATGACTTATAAATGTAGATTAGCTTCATTGAAACATCAAATAATAATTCAATTTTTTTTCTAAGGTAGCACGTACTCTTGGGCACTACCTCAAACTTTCTCAAATATCCACTTGGACCCCTCCTAAATCAAGCTTTGTTGTTTTTTGATGTTTGCTCAGGTCCAAATTTTTATTTATGGTTGCCCAATAATTCAACATATATTGTGGTTTGAAGACACTCTTGGTTTACATATTCATTAGCAATTGATTGGTGACAATCAAAATGTGCAATCAATGTGCATCTAATAAGAGCCTCTTACATGTATTAGTTGAAATCATTTTTTTTAAATGACTCTAAGGCATTCGTTTTGTGTCTTGAATTCGCAAAACCCTTTCTACTCTAATCAACACCCAAATTTGTGTGGTCAAACCTTAGGATTTTGCAAAGTGCAAACAACTTTTCAAATTGGACAAGTAAAATAGATTATGAGATGAGTTAACTTCAAGGTCTTTACAGTTAGAAGTTTGATCTCTTTTGAGTCATTCAAAAAAACGTGGGCAATTGAACCCTCAAGCAACTCAGTTTATTTTTAGCATTTATTTTATTTATTTTTTTTTTTGAAAATTTGTGATAAGTGAAAATGAATGTAAGCTAGCTATCTAGATCTCACCATACAAACTTGTAATAGACTTTTAAAACTCTACGAAATCAATACTTGATTTAAGGTGATGAAAATAAACATACACGCAAAAAAGAAGATTCTACATGTTGTCTTTTCCATGGCTCCATCGACCTCCCTCTCAAAACCTCCGTGTAGCCTCCAAGGGGCGTATTAACCCTTAAACGCCCAAAAGAGCCCGAGGGGCTCTTTTCCAACATAATCTCCTCTACAACTCTTTACAGTTCAAATCACAAATTGTATGAGTGATTTTGTGGTTTGAAAGGATTGTGGTAGGTAGGTTGGGGTTGTACATAACATTATAAGAGGTTGCAAGCTCATCACTGATTGGTTCATTCATGACGCCCAAGTCCAAAAGATGTTGTGATCCAATTTCCCATTTCAGACCCTATAGGCGTTTAAGGGTTAAGTGTCAGAGTAGATAAAGCATAAGTTAGAGTACAAAGTCATTTATAAATTGAGATAAAAATTTGAATTCTATGGATAAATAAACTAAATTAAAATAAAATCTTCATAGAGAAACTAGCTTCCTTAAGATTTATGTGTAAATAATGGTGTTATCTAAAATATTTGAAAATCATAGGGTACCCTTATGAGATTATGTGGACATGATCCTTTGTGTGTTAATTCTAAAGTGCTCTAATCTTCTAAAGTTACTCAAAAGCCTCTCAAGTCTTGTTATTTGTAGAAAGTCAAATGAAAAATTTAAGCCTCTAATTACCAAACATAAGATTTCCAAGTACATTTACCAATTTAAGTGATTGATCTGTTTGTCTAAAAAATTGATTGTATATTGCAAGGTAGTGAGGAATGACCATCTGATTTTGGACACTGACCAAAGTGGGTAAAGAGGATTTTCAACCTACTAGGAGCAAATACATCATACGATGATCTTGATTTTAAAAGCATGTAGTAAAACCAAGACATAAGTACATAGGTGATTACATAACACCACCTTTTATATATGGCATTCAAGACATGTAGTTAACAAAACATACATATAATGGCCCGTCCTACTCATTTATTTATATGTCCTTAAAAATCATGTTGTTGTTGAAACCTACATTTCTTGTGACGTGAAAGACTAAGCCGTTTCAAAGTTGATTGCGTTAAGCTATATACAAGTAACATAGCGCAGTAAAACAAGAGCTCCATTCCATATCTTTATCTGTAGCGACAGTTTGCGGCATCCTCCCTCCCAAAGTACTTGCCAAGAGTGCATATTTGTAAGGTCCAAGTGGAGATCTGCCATAGCACCAAACAATGTTTTTTGTTTACTTGGTAATAAAGTATAATAGAAGCAAATTGGAAAGTGCCAAATTTCATGCAAACTCGATTCTAATCCTCTAAAGCACTATTAATGTTTGCAATCTGAAACATGCCAACGTTTAGAGTCTACACATTTTATTACTCATTTTCTTATACGTCAATTCATTAACTTGGAAATACTTATTGATCGTAGGGTACATGGTAGGTGAAGAGATATTAGATTCTAAAGCAAGAAGTGGACATAAGGGAAACTATTATACAATATGCAGCTATAATAAGAGTGAGGAGATAAATATGATGAAAAAAAGTGTAACTAATGTTATTTCATATCATTTCAAGTCAAAAATTACACAAGTAATACCACCAATTTTGATTGAGACCCAAGTTGAAGTTACTATTATTATTTATTGTGAGGATTTAGAGGATAACTAGTATTATTTATAGTGAGGATCATCTCTTCTAGAGGCACTACGTAAGTTACTAATTTTATTAGGCACCAAAGGCCTTGACTTGGTGGTTAGGGCTCATGGCCTTCAATGAGGAGCTCATGGGTTCTATACCCCATGCCAATGTGGTGCTTACCACCATAGGCCACCCAATTATGGTAAGGACTTCTTGGACCTCGTTGTATGGGTACCTCAAAGCCCTTTGGGGGGATACCATGTTGGGTATCTCTAAAGCACTACACTAAATTTGATAATTAGTGTTAAATACACTAATTTACATAAACATGTTATAAGTTTTTACTGTTGTTCAATAATTTTATCCACTATATTGCCCAAGATGGGGGTCCTTATATAGTATTAGAATCAATGCTCTTGGCAAATTTTTTTAAACAAAAATAAAAACTTATAGCATTTTCAAATATTATAATAATCTAACACTAATTATCATATTTAGTGTAGTGGTTAAGTAAAAACTAACATAGTGTTCACACCGAGAGGGGTTAGTAGTCCCGCCATTGGTGTGATGGACCTCCGGATATGCATACAAGGATAGGTCGAACAAACACTCTATTCACGCCGGCCTCTAAATAGGTTGAAGTTTCTCTTCTACTAATATTATTTATGGTGAGGATTAGAATTGAGTTTGCAGAAAAGTCTCTAAACTCAAGGGTGGATTAAATGGACATTTTATTCACGCCAACCCCAATCAGAGAGTGATTCCTCTTTATTTTGTTTGGAGAAGAGAAAAAAGTGCTCACATAGTGCCTCCGGAAGAGGTGATCTTCATCAACTGCCAGGGAAAGCCATCGCCAGACACCGGGACGGGCTTGGAACACGGCTGCCCAGAGAGCCAAAACCCATGGCCGGGGTCCTTGAAACGCCAAAGCAAGTTCATGATGCGGCCATGGTGATCAGGCCCAGTTCCAACACTTCCAAGGATGGGACCGCCAGCGACATCAGCCATGGTTGCAAACAATCCCAGCAAGTGCCATTTCCCACCAGTAAACTTGTACTTCATCTTCCCTTCCAGAAACAGCCCTTGCACGAACGTCGTATTCACATTCTTGGGTATGAGCGACGCAGGAAGCGGAGCTGGAGGCACACGAGCTTGCGTGTAGAATGTGAACTTTCCGGTGAACGGAACACTTGCTGTGGCACCGTCACAGGAACATAACTCTCTGCTTGGGTACAATCCGTCTCGTGCTCCTGTCAGGGTTACGAAGGCTACTCTCTCTGCCGCTCCTGATCCTCGATGGGCCTTCACTATGGCCAAGTATCCTGCTACTGCTGTTGTGTTCTCTTGCGAAACCCTCACTGCTGAGCCTGCACATTCAAGCAATGTGCATATTGCTCTCTTTAAAAACAAGAGAGCTCTTTCATGAGATAGAACATGGCAAGGATGTTGAATCAACACAACCACAGCGAAGATCTTATCATACTTTCCTCCTTTTTTTGTGAGTTTTTGTAATGTAATGTTCGGTGACTTATATTTCATATGTAATCTCCTTTTCGGTCGTCAGAAGTTGTTGACAATGCTAATGCGTGGTCAGGTTGAGAAAGTTATTTAAGCCATCGACGAGGAGTTTACTTGGACTTTCCTTCCTACAATCACTAAATCCACCGTTTTCTTGTCACTGCTTTTTAAATGGGATTGAGGTTAGTATTTCTTGAAAACATGAAAGAACGGGATGATCACACCTTGAAGACCAGAGATGAGGTCTCCAGATTCAATAGAATCGCCTTTTTTGTTGACGATGTCCCAGAAGTAAGTGTAGGTCCGCGTCTTTGGATCGCGGACAGACCAGTAGGTTCCCAATTTTGAGCCGTCCGGTGCATACACAGTTGCAGAGGAGCCTGTCCTAATCCAGGATCCGTGTCTGCACGCATAGTTCTGGAATCCTCTTCTCGTCGTCCCCTCGAACCCCACGCTGCTCATAAGCTCACGAGTCAGTAAAACAAGCTCTAAACTACAGCGTGCAACTATCAGGGCTAAAGATCGAACAAGTCATTTGTGCTCGAACGGCTCATTTACCCCTAAAATCGGTTTCAGCTCAAGTTGTTGCAGATTAGCTAACAGTTACCGTGGAATTTGATTCTAACATACATATTGTTTGGACAAGTTCATGGCAAGTTGAAGATTGTAACTGTGTAGACATAGTTAGGAATATGACTCGATGAGATTAGGTCCAAGAATGTGCTCAAGAATGTCTTCATGCAATGTGTGTATAGCTACCTGTATCCTTTCGGAGGAACAAGTTCTGCAGAGACTATGCTCCGAAGAAGCACAGCAAAGATGCACAGAATGATGGTAGTCAGCCTCGACATGGTGAAGTTCGACGAATTTGGTCTGCTAAATCGAAAATATTCGATGTGAGCACGAAATGAAAAGTTTCTCACACATCAAGCGATTCGCATTGTCAACCAGTCTGTGAGGCGCTGAATCTGATGATGCCGAATGAAACTTTAATGCTTTTCACCGCATGGTAGGTCTTGCGCAATGATTCAAATCACGCGGAATCTTTGCACCAATGTAGTACTGTCAATGTAGTAACACCTGCAACACATTCTAGAGTAGCATCCCCTAACACAGAAAGAATCTGTAGTCTGAATTCGACGAGCGGTGCCTGCTTAGACAATGTTTTGCTGTTACTAATTCGCAAATTCGTGTCGAGGTTGCATCCAGCAACAGTGCTTATCCTGTCTTGAAGTGGAAAAGGAGAGCCGAGAATTTGTTTATCTCCAGAGATCTCTTATCAGCAATTAAACAAAATTTGATATGGAAATAGCAGTGCTATCTAAAAAACAGAACCTGTCCAGTGTAGCTACAACAACCCTGCCATGCCATTTCTCCCTGGACTCGTTCGGCATCTGACCTAACCACATTGCAGTACAATATGCGACCCCTATCTGTCTTACTCTTCATCAAGTCCCCTGCTTATAGAAGGAAACTGAAAATCTAGGTGAACAAGATACCTACTAGTTGAGGCAGCCTGTCCGCTCAGCTGCAAGCAACGTAGAATCTGGGTTGCAGAGTTTCCAGGGAAGGTTCAATGTTAAGGGCCAGTTTAGATTATGGTGAAGCATGTAACCGGTTAAGAAATGGAGTAGAGCATAAGATGAGATTAGTACTGAGACACTCGAGAGACTTGAAAAAGGTGATGGTGCATGGCCAGTGTAAGCATAGCTTTACATATTACTGATCATTCGATCACTTTGTGTGTGGGTCATGTCGTAAGAAGGCATGACCAAAATCAGTAATGCAATCTGTGAGAATACAATCTCTCATGGAGGATCGAAGCTTCACATTCTACATACCAACTGAGCCCAAAAAAACTCAATCCAACTGCGACAATCAGCAACAGTACGATGGCACCGTCGAGATTGAATGAAACCAAAGCTGATTAAGCTCAAGAAGATAATGAACGGCCTCTTAATTATTCAGTTCACTCCCAAAAGTGACCTTGATCAGAAACCCAAGAATCAAACAACGACGAAGGCCGCTCGAATAGTCTTCTACTAACTATCGCTGATAATCTCGTATTACTATCCAAAATTGCTAAATCTGCACAAAGCAAGTAAATACGCAGCAAGAAGAAAAAACGTAGTATGAATCACTAATGTACATAAAGCTCTCGCGCTTTTAAGATGCAGGCGGTGACCAAGCTCTGATCCAGTTCCCCAGAGTCTCCACGTTGTTGCTCATATCTTCGATAGTATTGCTGGGCAAAGCTCGTACGATTTCCTGTGGGTAACTTTCACGGGCCTCCTCCAAAAGTACTTGAAATATTTCACATTCCATGTTGTTCTGCAGTTTCGGACCCGTGTAACCCCTGTGCATGCAATAGAAATTTAGTATCAATACAAAAGCTTCATAGAAACGTGAACTTCAGAAGTAGGAACAAAGAGCAAAGAATAGAGTTGCGCATCGAAAACTAAACCCTTCTAAAATTAGTGACTGACCTATTTGTGAGGCGCTCGTAAAGCACACCATTGTCGGTTTGCAGCACCACAACGGCATCAAACCATCGTTCCGGAAAAATATCACAGCTGTGGTAGTCGACGAGATTGCCGCCTCCTTTCACCATGTCCTCCATCTCATCGATAAGCTGCTTGCCAATCATGTAACATCAGTATTCTGCAAACAGAAAAGGACATTTTGAAGATTTCCAAAAGCATGAGATTCTCACCAGATCCTCGTTGAGGATGAAGCACTCGAGCTCGTCGTCCCAGCCATCGTGAAGCGACTTCGACTTCACCAACTCTCCAACGTTGATGTGCTTGATACCTGTCGCGTCCGCCAGCAACGAGCAGGTGGACGTCTTCCCCGTTCCTGGGGTGCCCGTGACCAGAATGTTGGGCTTCAATCGCCGATCACTTTGCGCCATCTCCGAAACGGATTTTCTGCTACCAACTTTTCGACACCCACTTCCAAAGAATTGGCTTCTGCGAGGCCTTGAAACTCCAAACCCTAACCCTAAAATTAGGAGCTCCTGCACGGTTGTGGGGTCTCTGTACCCTCAGATGGGAAAAGAGGAGCCCCAGGTTACTTTCAGTGCAAAGAAGAAAAGGAAAAGAAATTACGTAATTTGCCAAAAAGCAAATGTGGCAAACGGCAGCAAATCTATGAGCGCGTGATGCGAACGGCGGGGAGCGGCGCATCGAGTTCGAGCGTGAGGAACAGCGCAGGAGCGCCGTCGACGGAGAACAGACTGAACGAACCAACCTGCTTGTCGTCGTCGGCAGCTCGGGGGCGGGCGGCGGGCAGTGGGCAGGCGTCCCGCCAAGAGGTTCAAGTGAGTCGCACATCCACCATTTTTAAGAGCAATAAATACCCTTAACTGGCCGGAAATAGGTCGTTGGACTAAAAGTAAACGTAAAGGCAAGGCCCCACTTCCTAGTCCTTCCTCTCTCGTTTTCATAGCCGTTGCGCCAAGCTCCACCAGAAGCTTACAGCTGAACGAGACCGTGGTGTCAACGCAGTCTCAGCGACTTCAGGAACTCATTTGTAGCCTTGATCGTCCAGTACTATTCGATCTAGAACGTACATTGTCTCCGCATTCTTGGCTTGAATGACGGATGAGCTCGAAAAGCAATCTTTTATCTCCTTTGTGAGTTTTTTACACGAGATCTAATCATTGTGAGTACTTCTTTTCAATCCAGGTGTGCGTAATGGCTCCCGGGAGTGCATTTCCTTGCGAGAGTGATGCACGCCCGAAGATGTTTCACGTAGTTAACGAAACGCAGGAGCAGACGAAGGTTGTGGGTTCGTATGCAACGGAGGAGGAGGCTTACTTGACGGCGCTCCAGAATCAGGTGGGCGTGTTCAAAGCCATCAAGGAGAAGCTGCTACCGCAAGTTTTAGGAGTCTGCATAGATCAGTCTGTGGAGTGGAAGCTGAAGATGCTGCAGGAAGCTATGGAAGCCTTCTTCCAGGATGTGGGATCTGAGCCTCTCGCGGATTTCTTTTATGTCACGGATCAGGAGGTTAGTTGTGACACTCTGGGCAACAAGAGGAAGATGTTTGCTGATTTGAAGGGAGCTTCTAAGCTGGCCAAGCTGAACAGTAGCTGTGGAGTTGCAAGCACCATTTCGACTGTGAGCTCCATGTCCATATACATGTACGAGACTTTGCCCTTCGGCGGGGTTTAGGGTTTAGGGCTCCTTTTTTTTTGTTTTTTTTGGAGACGAGTAAGTCAGGGATGGAAATTTTGATAGGAATATGCGGCTTAGCAAGTGGGCTCCATAATAGGAAGGCCATGATTTGAACTCCTTAGCTTGCTGAGAGGATTTTTGCTACTGATCAATCCTCATCTAAAGATAGGCAGATACAAAGTAGGACATTGATTCACATTGATCAATCGGTTATAATCAAAAGCAGATACAGGTGCTTCTGCCAACATTTTGTCTAGCGTGATGCATTGGAAATATAGTACTGAACAGATCGTTGTATAACAGAAGATCAAGCTCCAAGTTGCGTATGATTGTAAAAGAGCTTGATCTATTGATTCAGTTGACATCGGACTTCGGCAATCCTTTCGTTAGGTAGCTCTGATCAAAGAACATGCTCATTCGTCGTAACTGTATTTGATTTCAGTGTGATGGCCCGCTGCTTCGCTCTGGATTTCAAGCAGAGTTTACGATTTCATGAATGATTGACAATACTGAATTGAAAGGAGTCACAAAATTTATGTTGTCTGCGAGCTGTAATTACTTGAGAGGAGTGTGACTGATGTGATCTCTGATAACCAGTGAGTGTGACCAGAGCAAGCTTCCAGGTTGTCGTCTTTACATGTCTGCATATTCTTACTAGAGTAGTCAGTTAACTCTTTATGAGCATTTTCGCCCGTACATTGGGAAGCAGCAAGACAGGTGACTGAACCTTGGGTAAGGTTGCATGTTAACTCTTGCACACAGTTGACAAGTGTTGAGAAGTGTGCTTTTCAAAAAAAAAAAAAAAATCAATTTGGAGGAAAAGGTAACCTGGAAGATGCAAGGCAAGTGTTGAGGAGTGTGAAGGATAGTTCGGATGAACTTAAATTTTCAAGGCTAAGGTTGACACATACAGTGACCTTCAAAAGTGTCCCAATGTTTATAATTTGAAAGTTTGGTGAGTCACCACATAGTGATTGCATGCTAGACTGACATGGCATCAATTTAGTTACATACTATCATTAGTAAGGTAATCAAGGAGCAAGGCTTACCACTTGTCTCTACATGTATGTGCATGAATTGAAGCTCTAGATATTTTCTCTTCATTGGGACAGTTTTGAAAGTACATATGAGTGAATCTTGTATGCATAGCAAGTGAAGTGTACATGCATTGTGAATTGCTTGGTTTGTGTTCTGTTGTGTGTATTTGTTCTTCTTGCGTCATATATTTGTTTCTTTCGTGTTTAGCTTCACAAGTGAAAATGGTGAGACCATTGTCCCAGGGGAAGCAACAAGGTATACTCTCTTTGCTTCAAAAAGGTTGTAGTGTGAGAGAGATAGCAAATTCTTTGCATGTTGGTAAATCAAGTGTACAGAGGTCTCAAGTAGAAGCATTTTCCGGATGCAAAGCTTTTAGTTGGAGGTAGACCACGCAAGTTGACAAGTGCAATGGAGCGGTCTTGTGTAACTAGTATAACAAGAGGAAGGTGTCTCTTTGAAGAGAAGCTACTAAACATGTGCAAGAAGTTTTGGAGTACAAGTCAATGAAGTTCTTGTCGCCGTGGACTTTGTAGAGCGGGTTTGCAATCGCATGTGAAAGAAAAGAAACCACATTTGTCACGCATAATATTAGGGCTCGTTTAGAATTTGCCGAAAAGTATCAAAGACTATACTATTGATGACCGAGTCACGTGATATTCTCGGATGAGACTAAAATTAACAGATTTTCTTCGGATGGGAGAGTTTGGTGTTGGGTTCGTGATCCACGGGAACTTTCGGAGCGGACCGTTATTCCGATTAAGCATGGTGGTGGTTACTGTGATGATATGGGGATGTATGTGTATACATGGACTGGCATGATGTGTAGAATTGAAGGTCGCCTCAATCAAAGATGGTTATCAAAAAATCTTGGAGGAGCATCTCCATGGTACAATTCAAAAATATAATTTAGATCCATCGGGAGTCATATTTCAACAGGGATAATGCACCTATACATACCAAGTAATAGTATGAAACAATGGTTTTCTAGGCAACCTTTTGGTGTCTTATCTTGGCCTCCTTTCGGTGTCGATTTGAATCCTATAGAAAATCTATGGGCAATTTTGAGAAGGAGATTGAATCGATATGACACACCACCAAAAGGGATACTTGAATTATGGTCTCGTGTGGAAGAAACCTTCCCTTCTATCACTGTTGATGATTGCAAGAGACTTATAGAATCAATGCCCAGACGAATAGCAGCTGTATTAAAATCCAGAGGAAAATGGATAAAGTGGTGAGGAATTTCCATGTTGGACGTTCAAAAGTGTACCAATGTACAGAGTAGCTTTAGGTTTTTTTCCTTTCTCATTGAGCGCTTCAATTTTGTTGGAATTTTTGTAATCAATTAGTACATTGTATGTACTATTTCAATAAATTTACTACATTCCATTCCATGAGTTTCTCTTACCTACATTATTTTTTGAATGTAACATGTACAAACATTGGGACAGTTTTGAAGGTCACTGTAGAAGTTTCAACTTGAACGCAAACTTCAACAAATGAGATTTTGTCACCTTAAGCAGTTAAGGTGCAGTTCTCTTAACTTCACCACCCCTTGTACAAATTGTATGTAAGCAGTAGCCTTAGAGGTCATCCAACTTCTTCTTGAATTTCTACTTGTCTCTCTTTCTCAACAAAAATTACTCCATGAATTGCTATGTAAGCTTGAAAAGGCCTCAAGCTTGAAAAGACCTTAAGTGTTCAACTTTGAAGAATTAGCAAGGTCCTTTTCAAGCCTTGAACCTTTCAACCTAACTAGTGAAAAGTTGAGGAGCTCAGCTCTAACACTTTGCCAAAGAGTAGAACTCCATGTCTGGCCAACTTCAATTTGTGCCCTTTTAGAATCAAAGGGAGCAAAAATCCGCCTTCCCAACTTTTATTACAACAATATCGCACTTTTCAGTAAACCTTCCCATTATAATTTGAATGATTCATGAAGAACTCTCACAACACTTTTGAATAAACCTTCCCATTATAACTTGAATGATTCATAAAGGACTCTCACAAAGAAAGTCAACTTGCTACTCAAAATGATCCATTCATAACAATAATTAGAAAATCTAATTCATCAACAGATAAAATTTCGTATACATTCGTGACTAATAAAATGAAAACGGCAGCAGTTGCAATCGGTGTATATGGACTTCCCTTATGCTTCATTCGCTCTACTATGAGCAATAACAACGAACAAACCAAGAGTGAAAAGGATGATTTGCTCATATAAATAATGACGAAGGAAGAAACAAGTAGGAGCATCTGAACTTTTCTGAAAATCAGTTAGGGGGGGAGGTTGAAAGCTCTGAACTTGCATGAACTTCCCTTATGCTGAAATTGAATGCTTATGACCAAAAAAAAAGAGGGACATACTTATACAAAGTCATGGGTGAAAGTGAAAATTGCTCATCCACACAATGGCCATGTCCTGTACACAAGTAAGAGTAGCTGGAAATTTTTACTAAGAATCGTTGATAGGAGCTCTAAACTTGCTGGTCTGCAGCCTCAGCTACTATGGGCAGTCTAGGGGTCTTACCAAGAAGGCAAGAAATGATACCAAAGGCGAAGCAGGCAACCAAGAAGAGGAACACAGTGTTGTAGAAAACGACGAGAAGCTCAAAGCCGATTCCGCCACGAGGAGTGAACGTGCGTTCCACAAGAGTAGGAAAGATGAGCAATACGTCCAACACCACGGCTTGCATGCAATTGAAGCGCACGTACCGGCTGAAATTAGGGTTTCGCACCACAGCCAAGTAGAGTCCGAAGAAGGCGATGAAATTCGAGAACGGGAAGCCTTTGTAGGCCGCCAGCAACGGAAACAGTGGCGACAGGAGGCGCTGTGCTATCGGAAACTGCAAGAACAGGTAGCGCCCGTACTGAATGCCATCGAACAGGGGCAAGAAGTAGCCCAAGGCTGCAATCACGCGCTCGGCCGCGTTCACGGTGTCGCCTTTTCCTGCCTGCGCGCTCACATCCAGCCGCCGCTCGTGTCTGATTGCCGGTTGTTGAAGGGACAGAGACGAAGAGTTTGAGAATGCCGATAACCCTATTGTGCTAGTTCTCAATGCTCCCAGGCTGTTGCTTCTAAGCGCTGCATTCAAGCGCGCCCGTGAGAGGCAAGCCCATTGGTTTGAAGCTGCTGCTGGTTTCCTGTGGACGCGCTGGGGTTGAATGGGCAGCCGCAACGATGAGATCCCCGCCACGGTCGACGCCATCGCCATTTTCAATTTGCGAACTCGATTCGTCGAGTTCCGGGAAACTGAAGATGTGACAAGGAAGATGACTGAAAGCTTTGCACGCACCACGTGGACTTGAGTGGATGAGTTGGGGCGTGGGACTCATGCAGTGTTGTCTTAGACAAAATTCCTATTCATTTGTCAGACACAATTTAGATGAGATGTACAGTATATTTGACACATTGAAGATGTCTTAGATGTACATCTCATCTAAATTGTGTCCCACAAATGAATAGACAAATGAAATTTTGCGTGATAAGACACCCTGCTAGCGTGAGAGGTGGAGGGTATATTATATGCTCAATTATTGCACAAATTTCATTGAGGGTGATGCGAATGATTGATTTTGTAGAATATGTAGGAAATTAGATTGGTGAGGATTGTAAACCATCGGCAAGGAATGGATTTTAAGTATACCATTCCAATTGTAGATCTCAATATTGGAATTGTGAGGTTTTCATGTGTAATTTTGGAATAACTTGAATATCAGCCAATTATAGATCTCTTGCAACCATTCAATCGTTTATCATTTTCCCTTATAGTAGTTTTATGCGGTTTAATCTGCATCTAGTTGAGAAGTACAGTAAAAACAAATCTTATTATCAAGCTATGACACTCATAGTTGGGTCCGTTTTGTTGTGATCCACTCGTGAAATCTCAACATTGGAATTGTAAGGTTTTCATTTGTAATTTTGTACTACTTGAATATCATCCAATTCTAGATCTCGTGCAACCACTCAATTGGTTTATCCTTTACACTCAGAGTACTTTATGTGGTTTAATCCCCATCAAGTTGGGAAGTATAGGAAAAACAAATATTATTATCAAACTTTGGCACTCATAGTTGGGTCCGTTTTGTTGCGATTCCCTGCTCAAAGGAGATTGCCTTATGCATGAATTCTACAATGATCACGAAGCAGTTTTTGAATTTGAAAGTGGGAGCGGTAGGTGTATGTAAAATCATGTCTTCTAATATGTACGTAGTAGGTACATGAAAACTTGAAGTTGAATGCTATGTTGCCCTATACTATGTGGTTTCTGATTATATGTGGTTTTAACATTCTACGAAGTGAGTAAATTTTGAAATAAAGGAGTTCTTTTTTATTTTGAAGTTGAATAGTCATAAAAATCATGTGAATGCAATCATTCTTTTACTTTATTATCAAAGTGGAATGTTATTACTTGCTTGAATTGGTTCTGGTTATAAGACTTCTTAGGGATGTTTTGAAGAGTAAGAACATCATTCCTTTCCACCAATCATTTGTTTGAATTTTGATTTTCATTGGTACTCAAAGGAATTAATAACGAATATTCATTATAATCTGTGTAGTTAAAGTTTCAAAGCCACGTATAATTGCATGTAACTATATACACTAAAACCTTTAACTATAGCCAGACACTAATATTCTTCTTAATGAAGGTTGATATAATCCTGACGTGTAAGATACATATCTTACTTAACAAATTATAAATTTAATTGCATATTCTACATTCAAAATGTTCCACTTTTTTCTTCATATATATATATATATATATTATTATTTTTTTTTTTTTCATACTTAGCCAAAATTTTGTAGCTAATGGAATTAGAATATGTAACTTTTTCATCCAATTACCCTCCCGAAAATGATAAAATCTAGACCACGGATATAGGACCACACCGTCACCGGACCGTGATCACGACCCAAGACCGAGCTCGAAGAACGGGAAGAAGAATTAGGGTTCATAGCTTCCTCGTCATTGAAGTGAGTTCCTGTTCTGTGATCGTCACTGGCCTGGTCCATCGCTGATTGCGAGTGCAGCTGGCTTCATTCAAATTGCTGCTCGCAAGCTATCAAGGGGATTATCGCTTTTTCTTTCTTCACTTGCAATCCAAGCTAATCGTCGCGTCTTCATCTTGTGGTAATAATTCTGGCATTTTAGCTCAGCATCGTTCATCGGGCGTCGTGCTTTTTCTTTCTCCGTGTGCTAATGGAAGCTCTATTCGGCTGGTAGTGCATTGAATTGAAATCGATGGATGAATTTCTTTTCTTGTTCTCCGTAATCTGCATCGTATTAAGATGTGGACAACATTAGTTTCAACTATGCTGAGGGATAACGCAGTTTGCTTGGTAGATTGTAAGCATGTGCTCGGAGTTACTAGTTTTAGGTTGATGAGGTCGTTTAGGGAGTTGTTGGAATTTAGAGCGTGACGCTAGTTTTCAGTTCGCTTTTGATTTTTCAGCATTGCTGGTTCAAGAAAAGAGTCGAATGTATGGTGCCCGTTGTTCAGCTGATACTGTCGAGGGTTTTCTTTTGCGAGAGTTTTTTATTTAGTTGAAATTCTAGGGTTTAGTATTTGTTTAGAGTTTTCTTTTTATATCAATGTTTGAATGGCGATGCGATTCTATTGTATCTTATTTCATAGAGAATTACGCTTACGGAGCTGACACAGGGGGTTGCCTGGTGAAGTTCAGAGCGCAAGACGGAAGGCTTATCGTCTCGTCTAGGGCATGGCGCATGGCAGGCCCACACCCGATGGAGATTCACCGGTTGAGCGAGTTGCAGTGTCGGGTGCCGCTCTTGCAGCTTTGATGCAAGCAGTGAACTCCTCGCCAGGAGATTGTGACGGTGTTTTGTTTGGTCATGTTGAACGCAACACAACGTCAACAATGGTGGACGAAGATGTAGGTCCACAGACTTCTCACGAGATATCGGCTGTTGTTACTGGCCATTTCTGTTCTGGCACGGTAACCAGCTTCTATGACGCGACTGGGAACATCGATGTAGTAAAGTTTGCTCAAATGATTGGTGAGCGAGAAGCTAGAGGTGGAGATCCCCCCATTGGATGGTTTGTTGGTCGAAGAGGGTCAGCAATGAGACCTTCCATGCGAGAACATACTGTGACATCGAACTTGCGGAGCAGACAATTCTGTGTTCCAGAAGATGTAGCTGTGAGTTCAGAAGACCTGCGGGATGGGAAAATAACAGATTCTCCTGGGGAGGAGGATGGTATGTCTAGTAAGGAAGTTGTATTGGGAAGCAGAAATACATCTCACGAGGGTGCAGTACCGAAGCTGATTGGAATTCATTCCTCTTCTCCTTGTATATTTTTTCTCTTCACAGAGTCGACTGATGCGAACTCGATACACACCCATGAGTACCGTGCATTTCAGTACCGAACTAAACTTTCAGGAGCTGGATGTTTCGAATCTCGCTCTGTAAGGATTGTAAATATTGGTCCTGCATTGGTTAATCGCGGGTTGTATGATTCATTTGCGCCTGTGGCACCATTTCCGTGGTTTCTCAAGTCTTCTGCGGTGGATGATGAGAGCTCATACGAAGGCTTGAGAAGATTGAGTATGGCTCCTCACAGCGCTGATGTACATATGGAAGGGGTCCAAGAGGCGGACCAAGCTCTTCTGGACATGTACTCTCAAGATTTCTCAGTAGATAGATTACACAGTTTGATAAGAACCGAAGGAGAGGGGGGCAGCGTCAGGGAGCTCGAGACTTTGTACAGGACCATGCTAAGGAAGCTTGACGTATTGGCGAAGCAAGTTTGTGAGGGGAACCAACTCATAGCCGAGCAGGTTTGAATTCGTTTCTCTTACTTGCAAAGACTCAATCCACACTTTAACTGTGAGATATTGACTGTTGCGCGGATTTATGTGATTTCATCTTTCTTGCAGGAACTCATTAACTCTAAGCTAAAAATGGCACTTCAATCTCCTGGAAGGCGATGATATCTTGAGGTTCAGCGGTAGATACAACTGCACTGAGTTTTGAACCAGAAACAGTCACGACAGATGGTTGTTGGCGCCCATCACTCCTAGTATATGAAGCTTTCTCGTTGTGGAGGGTGTACGTTAAACTCTCATGTTACGAAAGGTATTCAGTCAGTGGGGATGCGTGTATCTTCTTCGAACTTTATCTTTTTGGACTGCAGAAGGCACGTCATTCCTGCTCCGCTTTTCATATATAGGATGCAGCTGTCATGGAAGTTTGTCCAGATTCATAGCTTGAGTCGGGCAATTTTGTCTGTAACCAGGCGAGAGGTAGTAAAATCTGCCCTGCAATTAAGGATGAATACAGTCAATCGAACTTGCTTACATGACACATCTGTGCATTTGACTGGCATGAATTCAGCACCATGGCAGTTTGTCGATGGGAAATACCTTGCTCCGCCTCAGGACTATTCGTTTCTACCAATGTTGCAGGTGGATGCTATATTTGTATCAGAGAGAAAATTAGGGCCGGTCTACACTAAGGTGGAGAAGGCCTCCGGTTGGTCAAGAATGCTTGGCCAAGACATGCTTATATGAGGCAAATGGTGGATGTGCCGGAGAAGAATTAAATGCAATAAACAATTTCTTAAGGAGTCTTGACCAGTTGTAGTCTAAACACCAAGAGGAGAAGTCTAACCGGAGAAGTCTAACCGGAGAAGTCCACCGGTGGAGGGCTCACCTAATGGTGAAGATTTTTTGTGATAAATAATCATAATTCTCTACATTCACATTGTATGAAAATACATCAACAACTTATTCTTTTCATAAAAATCATTATGCATAAGTATGGCATATTGAGTAAACTTCAAATTAATTTTATTATCGTCTTGTGCCGTAGACTAATAATTTTGATGGTTTTTTTCACTTTAAATAGTATGGAAACATGCCATGGTCATATTATGTTCAATGTTATTCAAAAATAGTAATGTAGAGCTTGATTTTATTATTATTATTATTATTATTATTATTATTATTATTATTATTATTATTTTTTAGGCACTTGATAATGCGGATTGAATGGTAGTGACCGGTTGAATTTCATCTTCATTAGCATTTGTTAGATTTTCTTGTCCTCCTACACTGGTGTCAAAACCGACATACATGAAAGTACCACCACCTAAGCGGCCATGTCATTTTTTCATTCTAGACAAAGGTTCATCACCTTTGATTTCTTCACCAAGTGTAAACACCCACCGGTCAAGAATGGCATTTTTGACCAATCACAATGGAGAAACACCTTTTTTTTTTCCTGACCGGTGGACTTCTCCACCGTAGTGTAAACCGGCCCTTATTGCAATCTGCGAGCTGAAGTTGCAGAAGGGGCTTCTGACTATTGCGGAGTGTACGGCACCAGTTCACTTCCTAGTTTCAACTGGATATCGTGTTCGATTCGTAGAATATGGTGATTCAACATAACGCTACATTTACACCTGATATCAACAGTTTTGCCATTACTGTATCTCAGAATTGTCCGTTCAAGGTTTCACAAATCAACAATGCCCCACCAACTCCATCAACCAGAGTGAAGTTCGATCAGAAGCATTTACTTACTAACGAGGATCAGATAGCCAAGTTCATCCACCTCTTAAGCCTACACTCGCAAAAATAAAGACTGATCGAACATAGCCTTCTAAATCTCCATGGGCAGAAATTTACACCGATTTATCCCTTTAAAACAATTACTGTAAAATTTTCGCATGTAGCTTAGAAAAGGCTCATTTGGCATTTGCAGCTTTGAAGAAGGAAGAGACACTGCGTTGCTTGGCGTCAGGCCCCTTGCTGTCAGGTTCACCTTTCCTCTTACCGATCACAGATTTTCCCTTTGCTTGCTTTTGCGGCGCAGAGTTCTTCTTCTTAGTTCCCGACTTAGCCATTGTTGCCTCAGACCTGCTTGCCATTTCAGAAGTGCTGACAATCTGCACCTCCTCCTCAGTTGAAACTGTAGTCACTGCTCTTGCCTCCATCACTTTTGAATGTTCGTCGGCTGCTTCTGCAGTGATGTCCTTCTGAGAGTTGCTTACGACTTCTGAAGCTGCTGGAAGCTCCGATGCTGAATTAGCCCCGCTGTCCTTAACTGATGAAAACAACACGAAACTGTAAACTCTTGATTATCAAACTTAAGTTTTTATTTCTATGAACTATGCGGGGATACTAGAGATAATATGCGCTCATAAACGACAATACATCATTAGATGATTTAGTGTATCCAGTTATCGAACATGGGAAAAGAAGCAACAAACCTTCCGGTGCTGGTTCTGCCTCAACGGCAGCGGCTGGACGTTTAAAGCCCTTGTTGAAGAGGGCGGTGAGCTTCTGCTGTCGAGGATCTTCAATGAACCGTTTCATGTTGCGCGAGCTCAAAGCTGGAGCTGGATGAGGTGGTAAGCTCGGTTGCTCCTTAAGCACGACCACTACAGCAGCATGATCACTCCATTGCTTCGGCACCATTTTTACAATGTCGGCCTCCAGAACCTCCGGCAGGAAGCCTTTATCACAAATCGCGTAGTCTATCCTGATTCAAGGAGTACCGTTAATAGATTCTAACCCATGTTTTTAAGGGCCAAACTTCGAAGATACAATTGACACCCTCTTCAGTAGCTTGAGCTGGAAAATCACTGAGTAAGATCCTTATGCAGAAGGTGCCAATTTGAGGTTCCAAATGAGACTAAAAAACCACAGAGGATGAAATGTGCTGCAGAACCATGTCACACTATGGAAAAGTTGATCCTCACCGTAATCCTTCGTTGTGAATTCTTGCTTCAGTCTTCTGATTCCAGACAGAGAAGACATTCCTTTCGTCTGGATGGAAGTGCCGATACAAATCAACGTACTTCGATAAGAAGCCATCAATCCACTCTCTCTCCTCTGCAGTTCACAGCACATGTCAGATTACTTCAGTACAAATGACAAAGTGAGCGTCATAAACGGAAAGAACAGAGGCACACTTCTCTATATTAGAGTAGAGTCTTCATGAGTCTTGTCAGACTCAGGAGTGTCCGAGATGCTCACTAACAGATATATTTCATCAACGAGATAATAAGGGTTGTTCATATGAAGATTCATGAGCACTGGAAGGCCACATGTTAGCACTTTTGAGTAGGTGAAGTGGATACTTCCTTTTTTACGATTATATGTATTAATTACCCGACATGTGCAACATTCAGCTCTGCATCTAAGTGGTGTAAATCACAATATAAGTCATTCTAACACCATTATTTGTAGTATTTAAGGAGTTGATCACCAAGTTCACAGTACGATGCAGTTCTCTCGAAGGAAACGAAAGCAGTGTTAGAAAAACGAGTCAAGGTACTTACCCAAAGTGTAACATTCTTCAACTTTCCATCGAGAATGAACATCGATGTCCTTATGTGCAATGTTAAAATCCCCCACTATCAGTACATGTTTCCCAGAGCTCACCAACTCGTCACCTGCGAGATTTTTTTGAGCAGCAACCGTCTGAGTACTAACAAAATGCTACGGTCTGGAAATAACAACAATGGTGAGATTTTGGACAGCGATACTACTTACATGCTTGTTCAAGGGCTTTCAAGTAACGCAGCTTGAAGTCCAAACGAGGACGGCCTTCGTCATGGTCACCCGCATTGGGACAATACACATTCAAAAGCACAAAACTCCCGTGGTCTGAGTACACGAGTCGTCCTTCATTGCACAAGTCCTCGTTCGAAGAACTGTTGCTGTCCCCCAGCCAATCTGCCTTCGCATCTAGAGGTGTCATTTCTCCTTTCACGTATGTCACCACTCCTGGCAACCACAGTCGCTGTCAAAGCTTAGTCCTCTTCAACACGAAACAGAAGAGAGCTTCACTCATATAGGACCCACCGTGTAGACTCGGCTTTCTGTAAAGAGACAAGATTCTTTCAAAGGATAGAGTGTATCGTCTAACCTAAGGTCAATGAGATAAACCCTAATTGCTTCTTTCCAAACTATGACGAACTCCGGAAGAGAGCCGACAATTATCTGCCGGAATCATCAGCAAAGTGTCTTCCCTCAACGAAAAAGTGTAGCTATTTAAAGAAAGAATGCAACAAATGCCTCATGTCGTGTAAAACTTTGCAGAGTTTGAGGTTTAAGAGTACTCGAAGGAAGAAGGATTGAACAGATATGAAATGCCCATAATCCTGTAGGGTTTAGGTTTTAAAGTATTCTCTCACCGCTGTAACCTTTCTTCTCTTGGCTGAAGGCCCAATGAGAATCGTAGCCCTCCACACATGCCATCCATTTCTCCAGTTTCTCTTCCTGGATTTTGGCCTCCTGCAAAACTCATGCATATTCGAGCACCAGTCAGTAGTGATTGACGTTAGAGCACACGCTATTAGAGATTCTAAAAAGTCACATATCTGCATTAGGAGTAAGAACATTCAGAACACAACGATACACACATTATCCAAACTCTTCGATAGCAGTTACTGTGAAGACAAGGACACCAAAAACAATCAAAAGTAGTTTCGAATGACTACAAAACTAATTGCAGGCTATATTCAATGATGCAACATTTGCAAAAGTCATGTGCTGTTGAGCAAAGACTGGGATTGAGAGCAGAGTGTCGCAGTCCTTGGCTATCGAAATTACGCACGCTTCAAGGTATCAAAAAAGCAAGCAACGGGTCGGTACCTGGAAGCAGACAATGTCAGCATTGAGGACTTGGGAGAAGTAATGGGAGGCAGAAGTGTAACGAGCAGCAGCATCCTTGAGGGTGGTGTACAGCCCATTCACATTCCAGCAAAAGATGCGCATCGTGTACAATTGATTTACGTGAAAAGTCAGTCAATGCTTTACGATGAGAAAACAGGGGCTTCGATTTCAACTACTTCGAAGCTACGGCACCCATCAATCGGAGCAATGCCACTCATCACAATGAGCTCGAATTTTGTCTTTTCAAGTGTTTGAGCAGGTGAATCGTGGATGATATACATTCATCCTGAGGCGTTTTGGACCCGAGTCTTCGGACACGGAATCCACGCGCCCTAAAATATCTCTACTGTACTAACTGAAAAAGAGGTGTCGGTGCCCGTCCCCTTTCTCCTGCGAGGAACCAGTGGCAGTAGCGCCCATAACCGAGGCTGAACTCACGATCGTTGATGTACCACCTTCGAGATTCCCAGTGTCAATGGTCATCGACACAATGTTTTCGTGGTATTTCAACTTGCAGATTTTGCCATCGCCACGCAATTTGCAGCTGCTTTCACAGCATGAATTTTACTGGGTTTTGGAAGGCTTGTCTCGCACTGAAGAGTCGATGTTCCAACTTCAAGCTGCCGCTTCGATCACACAATCTCTGCTCGCTGCTGAGGTTAGCATTTTCTTTTGTGTCAAGATCGCCAGATCAGTTAAAATTTCTTGAAAAAGGATACTACCGCGTTAGTTGGATAAATTTTGCAAAAGTAAACAACTTCTCCTGCTACTGTAGGTACACAGTGAATATCTGATTGCTAAACGCTTTTGATCTTGAGTATGGTTGTGGAGGAATTTTGTTTTTGAGCTGATTGCAGAAGGTGTGAATATCTGGAGCTTTCGATGGATCATACTCTTTCTAAAGTCAATTAGAAAACGTGTAGTTGATCGAAATTGGTGCATTTTGAACATGAATTGGGACGAGAGAAGGAGGGACAAGGGCTCGAGCCTTGATGATCCCCTTCTTATGAATTCGCCTGAGCATGTGGCGGCTTCAGTTATTGAGCAGGTACTGGGAATTTCTGAGTAGGTCAGTTGGAGTACGTCTTGGGTTAGTATGCTTTTTAATTGATCAAGTCACCTCGTTGCTTTTGGGATGAAGGACTTGAAATTGTTGGCAGGCCATTCAGGGACGTTACATGCCTATTGAATCGATTCGTGACAAGAATTTCGTAGACGCTGAGAAGAAATTTCTTCTTGGCGTCCACAAGAAGGCAAGGCTGTATCGAGCTAGAGCAATCTGCATACTTGCACTGGTGGCTTTGCCCTTCTTTGAGGTAATTGGCTATGCATATCCAAACCTCGTTCTTATCGTTGCAATATTGATATAAGTAAGTAGGCCACCATCTGTTGTACAAGTCGGTGCTTGCAGGAAGAAGGGGCTCTTCTGAAGCTTATGATGGGATCAATAAGAAATCGCTACAGCATTAACCTTAAGTATATAGGAGAGTGGTCTAAAATGCTCCACTTATAGCTTCCGCATATAACAGTATCATGTACTCACTAGGGTGTCATTTTAGGGCACCATTTTAGAATCACCTGTATTTCCAACTTCAAAAAATCATAACTCACTGTAAAAGAGTGTAGAAATGATGATTTCACTTGCTCTATCTTTCTACTATTTTCCCCTGCTTGCACTGGTAACATCCCTATAGATTGTCCGTGCTGAAAATTTAGCCATTATTGAGCACCTTACTATATGTGGATTGATTTTTGCCTTCAAATGTTCAGATTCCAGTATGGTGTCAAGGACAGCTGCCTTCTCCTTGTGGAGACCAGATTAAGTATCAACTCAGCGGCCTCCCCTATATTGAACTATGGCAATCACTGCTAGTCGAGGTATAACCCTTAGCCATTATTATGTCAACTGCTCGTTGTAATAGTCTTACATTGTCTATTAGAAAGCCGTTTAAACTACTGCATCATCTTTGGCAGGAATTGGTTTGAAGAAGCTTTGGTGCACACTTGCAATTGGCCTGAGTCATGATATCATTGCGTACTGTCTAATGTTGTAAAGTTGGTGTTATGTGAATGCATCATTGTATACTGATGGATTGTACGCTGCAGGCTTTGTGTCTTGTGTTGCTTACTTATTCAGTCGCTTTGCAATATTTCCATATGGGTTCAAGTTTCTGGAAATACAGTGCAGCAGATTCTGAAAGTACAGAGCAGCGGTGTCCAAAACTCAACGTGAGTCCAACTCTTGCCCATCACCTTCAAACAACATGACTTTCAACAATGATTCATCACCTTATGTGCTGGTCCAGGCGTGTGAAATTGACCATTGATGTGGCTGAATTCTTCCAGACTCCAATGGTCTGTAAGGTGGTGTTGTTAACCGCTTTGATCATCAGCGCAGCAGCTACTGCTGCAGGAGTATTAGAAGCTTATCAAGTGTCCATGTATTTACGTGTACTTGTACCAGTCGTCTTCACAAGGTAAAGCATATCATGACCGAGTTTTCTTTTATAATTTTGTGTTTCAGCCAATAATGCAAGTCCTTTAGAGCAGCTATGTTTTCTGTAGCTGTGATCATGAATTCCAGCTGCGTTAGTGGTATAGTAGAAGTCAAGCTGCAATATGATTCTGTCAGTTGTTAGGTAATGTCAATCTGAGAAAACCAGTGGTGGGGAGTTCGATAGCAGTTGAGTGGTGGCTTTCGAGCATTTTGTATGCTGATCCATTGATAGATTCTACTCGATTGGGTTTCATCATATTATAGTAGTGTATATTTTTTTCGCAACAGGGGTCATTTGTTTCGTTCAACACTTAATATGTGATGTTTCCTGTTTCTGGCAGGGCTTTACGAGTTCGTTTCCGCATGGCAATACGCATTCTGCACACCATCGCCGACATTGCTGTAAGCACCTTGATGTAGTATCTACGAAGCTACTGACGTATCACGTCGATCCTTTGTTGATTATTAAGATGTCTGCTCAATTCAGGTACTGTTGGGGTTGTTTATCCTGGTTTCAGCTTATATTGCGACATTATTATTTCGAGAGAATGCCATCTCTGAGTTTGAAGACTTCTCTACAGCTTTGCTGAACTTGTTTGTGCTCCTCACGACTGCCAACAACCCAAACGTTTGGGCTGGCGCCTATACTGCAGACCGCCGGGCATTCTTTTTTTTCTTCGCCTACCTGGTGATTTGCTTATTTTTTCTCATGAATCTCGTCTTCTCGGTTATGTACAACAACTACAAGGCTCAGGTATGAATAACATGACTGCAATTCACTGTTTCAGTTTTGTCGTGGGAGTGATACTATTCTGTAATGGATGATGAAGATGGAGTATGAGGATAAGAAAAGGATCAGAGCACGCCAGCAATGCTTAAGAGAAGCTTTTCGACAGTTGGATACCATGAAACACAATTGGATTGACCGTGTCACAGTCGCCGGCTTTTTACAGGCGATGAAAATTAGCAGGTTGAGTTCTATACCTTTTCCGTCTACTCTCTTTGCGATGGTTCAAAGTGTTGAATCCTATCCATTTCAATGAGTTTACTTGCAAACACAAATGACATGTGTTCCAGCATAGAAGCTCATGTATGTCTGGATTGCAAAGCTCGCTTGCAGTCAGATCCCCGACCTCGCCAACCAAGTATTTGAAGCTCTGGGGAAGTCTGGCGATTTCAGTATCCGGCAAGACGAGTTCGAGAGTGTCTGTAATGCGGTGGCCATGGTGATTGAAAATCAAGAGCATGGCTCCCCACGTAGCAGGGCTGAAGAGATTCTTCACTTGAAGATATGCAACGAACAAGTTTATGACCTGATGATGTGGTTTGTTACTCTGGCTACGGTAGTGGTCGCAGTATGTGAAACGGAGGTATGCTACTAATTCTTAGTGCTTTAAAAATCTCACAAGCGCATAACGGCACTTGTATTGTGAGCTTAACTCTAGGCCATGAATTTCTTCATATGTCTAAATGGAAGCAGCTACTTTTAGGTTAAAAAAATTGGTCAACGTAATGTTTCAAGGGCGACAATTTTGTGTGTTTGTTCCAGGTGCCCTCCAACTATGTCAAGAACAAGTTGGCAATTCTTGAGATTGCATTAGGTATGGAGTTATAAACTTTTCTATCATGAATCAAAATCAGTTGAACGCAATTTTCATTGTCTCGTCTATCAGTCACAGGGCGCTATTTGAATGTAGAAGAACTGATTCAGTTGTGGGTTCTAGTGTGGGTGTATGTGGTGGACGTGTTGATCAAAGTAAGTACTTACGGATGGAAGAAGTATTGGCGCATTTCCTTGAATCAGTTTGACTTCCTCTTTACATTTATAACAGTGAGCATGCAAACTGCAGTCTACCTCCACCTCGCTGAACACTACTGGTAAGTTCGCATCTGTGCAACACTCTGCAGTTCTTGGTGACAATGAGCAGCCAATTAAAAGGCTATTGGCGATTACCATTGAAGTTTCTTCTACGCTTAAAAACTAAAAGAAATCAAGTGCAAAGAATATACTCTTCCTTCAACAAGGCTGAAGATATTGAAACTGCATAAAGTTCCATACTTTCTATTGATGCTTCCGGGCTGCATTTACCATGGCTGTATATACTGTATGCATGAATTTTGACAAGCTGGTGTAGATTGTTAAGAGAATCGCAAACGAGAACAGCCAGTGCATTTTCGCAGTAATCAAAACATACGGTATAGTTGGAGTTTTCTGTCCATCAGTGAAAGAGTTTCTTGCGTTCTATGATGTGCAGGGTGACCATCCTGTTTCTTACACGAGGCCTTCGAATTTTCTATTTCGTGTCAATGGTCCCGCGCTGGCACCTCATGGCGCAGACGGTGATCCAGTCGATACCGACGACAGTTCCAATTCTGTCGTTTCAGTTCACGGTGTGCACTTTGTTTTCTCTTCTTGGAGTGCAATTATTCGGAGGCAAAGTGTTCATGGGCAATCTCCTCTTGGAAGACACAGAGTACGCTAGTGGCCGGCTGTACGCATTCAATTACAACGACTACGCATCGGCCATGGTGACGTCCTTCAATCTGTGCATTGTGAACAACTGGTATGTCATCATGGACGCTTACGCCGTTGTGACGGGCACTCCTTGGTCTCGCCTCTTCTTCGTCAGCTTCTGGGCTGTAGCAGTTGCTTGCACACTCCATGTCGTCGTCACTTTCTCTGTTGAGACTTTCGTCTCTGGGATGGAGAAAGCTGAAAAAGGAATTTCGCATCCAAGCTCTAGCTCCAGTCAAAGATGCCCAAAAGAGACATTGTAGTTCGAGAGGCGTACTTCTCAGTACGTTTTTGGTACTTCCTTTGGAAGAATTCATCGTCTCTTGCGTGATTCATAGTCCACGTAATACTCTCTAAGCTTGCACTTCGATTTACGATTAGATAGAACACCGGTTATCTCGATATCGAGAATTCTACAGGAAATTTACTCACAGAAAGTGTTCCATAATCTACAGCTTCAGTTGATACTTGTTATAAAGCAGTGGCCGAGTTTTACTAAAAAGTGCCTTTTTCTGCTTGGATATGCGTTTGCTTTCATTTTCTGGTCATTCTACCATTTCGTCTGTGATGTGAAGGTACCAACTACACTTGAGTTATTACCCCCACACCATGATGGGTGCCAAGGTGTCATCTTCGTGACAGTTAGTATGTAAAGAAGCAGTGGATGGCAGCAATGTATAGCAGCAATGGAATGATTTAATAGGCTTGGATCAACAATTTGTGGTATCAGTCGCTTAGAATTTTGCGATCGAGTATGCTGTTTCTCTGCTCTTCTTCTTTAGAGCCCGGCATGATAGCCGGAGCTTCATGAATGTCAACAATACTCTTGTTGATGTACTTGATTTCAAATCCGACGAAGGATCTGTTAACGCAAGTTTGATCGGACCGAAAGAAATATGAATTGCAGACAACTCGAAATCTCAAACTTGAAGTTACAAACAAACCATGCTACTCTTATTGAATAAAGTCTGGGAAATGACAACACGATGTGAACAGACTTGAACAGACTACTGCTAAAGACATGCAATAAATTACGGCTACGGTTTTGAAGTCCGTGAAGCTCATTGGAACAAACTGACGGAAGTTCTCTACGAAGGGAACCCTGTAAATCCTTGAAGCGGAACTTGGCCTTTCTGGAGATCACTAAACTCCAGAGGCCTCAGACCCTTAATGGAAATGGGGGTAGCCTTCTGATAGAAGCTTCCAGACCTGTAGGATCCAATTCACTCAACAGACTCCCCTCAGCAAACGGGGAGTGACTTGATTTTGGCTTAAATAACGAAACTCGAGGCTCGTCTGCCGTTGTAAGATTTACACTATCGGAACGCTGACATGCACATGGATTATCTGCATGATGATAATGTCGCTAATTCGTTGTGGTGAGGAACTTGTAGTACTCATTTTCGGGCTGCGGTCATCATGGTGCGAGTGAACTCCAAATTCTGGCGCATTAAAGCTAGCTTTTCTTCCTCCATGGCCAGCATCTTCTGGCGATGCTGTTCCTCGCACTTGTAACGCGTTGTTACTGAAGTTATGAGAGGCTTAATCGCAGCTTGGATCTGTTTGGTAACAATTAACTTAGCCAGTGTGGGGCAGATGCCGTCGTCGCCGAACGCAGAGTGAGCAGATCGCTTCCTATTTGGAATGTAGCTATCCGCTGTAGTAAGATCGGCTTCGGATGCGGCCGATAGGCCTTCGTCTTCATGGGCTAGGTCGAATTCGTCGTCTGAGTCTGATCTGTCGGAGGTTGTCGTAGCGGGGCTATCTGCATTCCAGTCCGAGTCGCTTGCCGAAGAAGACTCCAAGAGACTCCGGCAGGGATCGGATGGTGATGCAATGCAGCCACTTTGTCTAAAATGAAAGTGATTTGCAACGCCCTCAATAGAAACCGAGTAGAGATCCTCGGACTCGACGATGAATTCTTGTTGTTGGCTATTGAAAGGCTTAAGCTGGAAGGTCGTGGTCATGATCGGAGGTACCTCGGGAAGAATGTCGATGTCGTCGCTAAGCTCGCTGAACGCAGCGGCAGCAGATCGCTTTCGGCTCGGCTCAGCTTGGCTACCAGCTTCAGATGCCGCCGACTCTCCGCTTAGGCCTTCGCCTTCATGGGGTAGGTCAGATTCGTCAATTTCTGCTTGCGAGGCACGGGTGGACGTCGTAGTCGGGCTATCTGCATTCCACTCCGAGTCGCTTGCCGAAGAAGCCTCCAGGAGACTCTGGCAGGAATCGGATGGTGATGCAATGCAGGCACTTGCTCTAAAATGGAAGTGATCCGCAACGCCCGCACTAGAGGTCGGGTAGAGTTCGATAAATTCTTGTTGGCAGATGGGAAATGGGTGCAGTTGGATCTTTTTGGTCATAATCGAAGCTTTCTCGAAGAAGAAGTCGTGCTTGGTAAGCTCGCCGACTGCAGCGACAGCAGATCGCTTTCTGCTCGGCTCTGCTTGGCAATCAGCTTCAGATGCCGCCGATTCTTCACTCAGAGCGTCGACTTCAGTCGGTGAGGCAAATTTGGGGTTCGTTGTGCCATTCGGAGGAGGACGATCTGCATTCCACTTTGTCGAAGCCTCCAGGGGAATCTGGCAGGGACCGGACGGTGATGCGATGCAGCCACTTTCTAAAAAAGTGAAGTGGTTCGCTACACCCGTGAAACCTGAGCAGAGATTCTCGGTCTCGACATCTGATGCTTGTTGACAAGACTTCAAACTCAAGGCGACTTCCCTAGGCTCGACGGGGGACTGGTTGCCCCCCTTCGAGTTGCCAGGAAGTCGAAGTTGGTAAGCAATCTCCTGCCATTCAGCATCAGATGCCGAGTTGAGATCTTTGCTCTGGCCATTAGGTGGTGCACCAGTGTCATCCGACGACCCACCAGACACTATCCCCTGGTTGCCTTGCTGACGAGGAAAATTTAGATGCGCACTTTCGCCCCGTAATTTGTATGCCTCTGTGCACAAACAACGAACGGGAACTTAGGATCTATTCGGTCAGCATTTGGATGCTAAAAGTGGATACATGAACAAGTACGACTAACCCTTCAGAATCCATGCAGTAACCTAAACATCAGTTTCGCTAAATTGGCGATTATGCATGCGCAGTTTTGAGGCATTACATGTGTCCATTATGATATACTACACGCACCATTCTGAGATGTGGCGATCTCAAGTGAAACTAAGCAATTTCTTTAGATTGACAGTAACTCTCTTGCAATTTTATTTCATATGCAGTTTGATATTTAGTGTTTCGAAGAGAATGGTTAAAACATCTAGGACCGGTGGAATGAAGTGACGTTGTACGACAATTCAGAACTCAGTGAACTCACCGAGCTGCCTGAAACTGCTCCAGAGCCAACTATCCTGCTTCCATTTTCGTAATAAATAGCAGAAATTGAGGTTCATTCCAGATGACTTACCATTATCGTAAGCCAATGCGGCTTCCTCTGCAGTGTCGAAGGTTCCAAGCCATATTCTGGATCGTTTGCGAGGCAAACGTATCTCTGCCACCCACTTTCCCCAATGTCGCTGACGAACGCCTCGATAGGGCGGTGGTACTCGAGGCACTCCAATACTCTTACCAGTTGCAAACTTGTACGATTGCAGAATCTTGGACCCTACGAACTGCTGTTTGATCCAGGCGCTGTCGAACCCAGGCGCACTCCTGGCGTTTTGAAATTGATACTGGTGCACTGCTTCCTTCAGAAAGAGGCTTTGAATGAGACTTTTCACGAGAGGGTAATAAGATCGAACAGTACGTTTCGCAACGGCTTTCGCAAGGATGCACCTGGCGGTATAGATAGCTAGTTTGTCTTGGCAATCTTGAGTTTGAGAAGCTTGTGAGTCGTGATTGGTAGGGTTCAATGTCGATGCCGCAAGCAGATTCAGCTGTGTTGCTTGCATTCGGCAATCTTGGGTTTGAGAAGCTTGTGAGTCGTGGTTGATTACTAGCCAATGGCTACTTCGAAACGCACCTGTGTCGAACGAGAGGATGTCGTGGTTGATTACTAGCCAATGGCTACTTCGAAACGCACCTGGGTCGAACGAGAGGATGCTGGGCCCCATCGTGTACGCAGCTCTATTTATACTCGAAGCAGATACTCCCTGTTCTGACATACACCTAAAACTGATGCTGTTACCTGCAAGATTCAACCAGACTATGGCGTTAAGCATAACATCCGGTTATGTGCATACAGTTATTCAACTGATATACCCTTCTGTAACTTGAAAGATTCAGAATTCTATGACCTAACGTTTATATAGCTCTAAACTTTAAACTTGACCTCTACTACTGTTCGACCTGATCCAAACATTTGAACTTCATAAGGAGCCTAGTCAAGTCGACCAGATCGATATTTCCAAGAAGACCTACTTAAGGAACGAGTTGTCGTGAATGAAAAAGTCGTCGTGAACGAACAAGTTGTCGTCTACGGGAGATGCCCCGCACCAGACCATTGAAGCCGACGATTGGATCTGATTAGGTTGTTGAAGCGGCCGGTGTTCGCAGAGGATCGCCGAGGACGAGCGAACGAACTGATGGACAGCAATGAAAGACAAAGTTGATGCTAAAGTTCAAGGTTTGAGAGATTTATCGTTAAGCACAAAGCAAGAAAACCCCTGCTAGTACATAGCAGATTGCACAGCAAGAACACGTAGTAGATGTAGTCACATTAACAATACACTTTACATACAGACTGAGCTTGATTAGCAAGCTCCAGGTCGTAACTGAACAATTCCTAGGGATGCATCGTTCTCTTAGTATACTCGAACTCCAAGTTAAGACTCGGAGCGATGCTGTACTTTTGGGACTTCGATAAAAGGAACAAGCAAAAACGTGGGAGAAACACGCAAAAGCTCACCAGGAAGGTACTTGACGAGGACAAATACGTCGGTGACCAGTGTGGTATGCAGCTAGGAGTGAGTATCGAGTGTGGTGCTTCAGGCATCGTGATCGAGAAAGACTCCGCTATGCTGGTAGACGATGGCGAGTAACAACGACAGTGTCAATCGATGAAAGAGCGATGAGTGAGGGAGACATGATGAAGAGGAGGAATGAGTCATCCAGCCACATAGAACATGCAACTGCTTGATCTCTCTCGCGGTGTAGCCATGAATGCTTGGACGTCGGAATGCAAATCGCAAGTGCGGTGGACTTCTTCGCGGGGGGTTTCACTTCTCTAGCGCCCACTCCGACGACTTCCGGAAGCTGGGTCGTACATTTCCCGATTGGAAACGAATCTCCGATTGCGGATGGTACCTCCTACTTTAGTGCAACTTTCTCTGGCGGTACAGACAACTTTTTGATTATTTAATACTTCCTCCGTCCCAAATTATGTGTCCGGTATGCTCACCCCCTAACGGAGGGGGTAATAGAGATGGCCATGTGTCCGAGGTCTGAGTGGTTCGATGATTAAACGAATCGATACCAGCGTCCGGTTGCTACAGCAGAGCGCCCGGTAAACTTGGGACATCAAACTTTGATCCTAGCATCTGTACAGACTTTGTAAATGGTGGACTGCAAACGGAAGAACCTTGCCTATGCAAAAGGAGATCCTCCAGAGCGTCCGGTAAGGTTGGGACAGCCAACTTTGATCCTAGCATCTGTACAGACTTTGCAAATGGTGAACTGCAATCGGAAGAATCTTGCTTATGCAAACGGAGATCCTCCAGAGCGTCCGGTAAGGTGGGGACATCCAACTTTGATCCTTGCATCTGTACCGACCTCGTAAATATTGGACTGCATCCGGAAGAATCTTGCTTAAGCAAACGGAGGTTCTCCAGAGCGTCCGGTAAGGTGCCTGGGGACATCCAACTATGATCCTAGCATCTGTACAGACTATGTAAAGGTTAGACTGCAATCGGAAGAATCTTGGTTACGCAATCGGAGGCCCCCCTCCACAAATTCCTGCTACTATTGACTTTCTGTAATCAAGCCCGGATTGGTGGTAGGTCACTTGTCCTGGTGACTGAGACGGTTCCGAAAAGGCTCTCCATCGAGGAAACAATGGAAGTGACCGGCTTCCGCACTAGACAGACCGCCATGGATGCACTCCGTGGCACGGATTTGACACCCATTCCGACAGAGTGTTGATTGACAAGTCTGAATGGCATGGCGGAACTGCTCGTGCAGTCTACCGACACGATTTGGCGTCTGCTTGCTTGAATTTTTCGGGGTCCTTGCTGCCCCCACTCACCCTTGCATGCTTCAGTGCACAGTTGATAGATGGACAAGGTGGTAGGACTTGTGGATGTATCGACCAGTTCCAGAACTGGCTTGATTAATTGGCCGAGACAGGAAGATGGCGAAGGCAACGTCGTTGTCGATATCGCCAACTTGCCCATTTTCGCAGATGCCGCGAACCTCTTCAATTCTCTTCGCGATGATGCGAATTACTGGAGAAGCCAGGTAGTACTCAGATTCTCTGAATTCGTCATCAAATTCTCTAAATTCTTCTTTCAATTCTCTGAATTCATCACCAAGTTCCATTAAGAATCTGGACCTCACAAAGGAGATGTAATTTTTTTGTCTCTCAGTCTCATTTTAATGCGAGAGCTTGAAAGATGTTGCCACTCTTGAACCCATACGTGACAATGAGTTGATTCCTGAGTGGCAGGAAAAGAAGGCTCTGTGGTTGAAGCTGCCCATTGAATACTGCAAAAACTTCTTGCCTCCGGCAGAGGCAGTCAAGGTAAAGTTTACAGACACTTGAGTATCCACAAGAGTTTCGGAGTCTTGTAGTAGATTGTTCCAGAGAAAGATAACATTGACTAGTTTCTTTTTGTACACTTGTATATATCCAAACATCTCCTTTTGAAAAGACATCGAGATCCTTTTAAAAAGATGAAATATAGCACAATCTGTTGAGTGTCTTTGCTGAGGTTACAACAACCTACAACGCGTGAACATTATACTCAAGAATAAGCATGGCATACCATATCAACAAACCCTCTTCTAATTTGCATCTTTTCATATCAAATGTTATTAAAGACTTATGTACTCATTATGATGATTTAATATAAGAATATATTAAAAAGTAATGAGTTTTTATACATATAATTATTGTAATGTCAACTGTCTAAATGGATGAGTAAGATTTTGTGAAATAAGTTGAAGCTTACATTTACATTTACATATCATGTCTAATACACATATTAGAATTGATAATCTTGTCAAATCTTATCGTTCTCTAAGATATCTCTAAGATATAAGGGAGAATTATACCGTCTATGGAAAATTGATGCTAAGTTCAAGAAGAAGGTTTAGCTAAAGAGGGGGTTTGCAACTAGATTAAATAAATAATGTTACTTGGTGATCCGATAACATTGCTTATTTTCTTGAGAACCTTGCTCAAGCAAGTTCCAAAACGTTGCTAAACTTGAGCAACTTTTGAGAAAAAAACGTTGCAAACCCCTCAAATTGCAGTAGTGATAATGATTGTGGTGACGAACGTGTACGAGTGGTATACAAACTAATGCTTTACATTTGATTTGATGTGCATAGGTGGGTTTCAAAGTTCATGAAACATGCTCAACATACATGATGCTCGTTCTTTCACTTAGAAATGATGAGCCATATTCACACGTCGTGAATCAATTTCAAGGTGGCTTATACTCCAGCTTAAATGATATGGTAGAGGTATGTCTTGCTTGTGCATAATTATCTCTTATGTGACCCATGTCTCATTATGGTGGCTAGATGTTCAATATACATGTACAAACACCATGTCTAAGACACAAATCATACTATTAAGAAAGAGAGCTAGGAGACGGTAGGGCACTTAGAATTGTAACTTCCGGAGCGCTCAGCGTTTGAATATCAGAAACTGTGGCCCGACGAAACACGGCACATCAAGATGCACATGCTGATTGGGGATATCTTAACGATGCAGATGAATGCAGAGCAGTACAGATCTTCTCTCAGGCATTCTTCGATGCTCCCTCAGTGGCAGACTCGTGGCCATATGAATCCCGAGGCTGCCGAAAGCGCGGAACACAATGCTAGTATCCATCCCTTGGAACTGGCGATGATTCCGGCCCCATCAGGCATGATCGATGTAGGTTCTAACTCTCAAGCAGATGCTGCAGTTCGGAGGTGCATGGAGCAGTCTCACCACCAGCCCGGAAGTGATAATTACGGAGAGCGCGTGAGAACTACAAAGAGGAGATCCCTCAGTTCTCAACACAATTCTGCTCAGACGACGAAGAGAATACGTGGTCCAAATTGGACTCCTGACCAGAAGCTTTACCTGCTGAAGCATATGCACGACTACAAGTCGCGTCAGAAACATGTAGAAGGTGAGCCTGGAGACTGGTTTCGTTCTGCTTCCAAATCGTACTTCGATGAGTATGGCAGCATGATAGAGCCTGAAAAATGGCAACGTCAGTGGGACAGTCTTGTGAAGCAGTTCAAAGCGATTCGTACACACGAGTGGGAGATTCAGTCAGGCAAAAGGACTAGTGTCAGTTACTGGAAACTGAGTGAGGACGCTAGACAAGCTGCCCGTAGAAGCTTGGCGAACCTCCCACTCTCATTCGATCAGGCTATGTTTCAATTGATGGAGAAAATCCACCAGATCCAGAAAAAAAACAAGCAGAGGAGTTCGAGAGGACGCCAAGTGCAAGTTCAACAATCGTCATCTAATTTTCTTAGGGATCCGACGATTTCTGAACCTGCGGGACCTTCCAATGGCAACAGATCCTCTCATCACGCCTTGCCATGTAATGACATAGGCAGTCTTGAAGGGACTGAAGATGAAACAGTGGGTCTCGATGTTGGTATCATGCTTCCAAGATCAACTGCCTCCACAATTGATGTAGAAGAGTTGATTGCCCAGATTGGTTCTCTCATAACCAGTGGGATTGAAGATGCTTTTCAGCCTCTCCACTCTGCCATGCAAAAACGGGAGGAAGACGAGGAGATCTTCCGAACGAAGATGATGTCTATTCAAGAAGAGCAGCTGGCTGTGATGCGCCAGATGATGGAGCTGACACGTAGTAATAATGTGATTGCCAACACCTATGGCATTCCAATTGGAGGGGTGGATTCTAACGTCGACCCAACTTCGGAGCACGGTGAGGACGCGTTGCGTTCTTATTTCGCTGACGAGGAGCCCGACGAGGTAATCCATACGTTTATTTACGTCACTGATTTCGCATACAAATCGCCGTAACTGCGCATGCCAAGGTTTCTAAGAAAGATCTGCTGTCTTCCTTTCTTGCAGGGTTTTGCAAACTTAGACTGGACCAATAATCCCCTGTAAATTCAGGACAGTACCATTCGGTGGAATCGATTCTTGAACTGCTTCTTAAAAGGCTCAGGTGGGTGCCGCGTAATAGTTAGAATCATCAGAAGAGAGAACGTCACTTGTTGAATTTAGGAGCGGTATGTTGTTGCTGTTTTCAAAATCTATATCGTAGAAGTTGAAAAAGTGCTTGCTCACCTGTGGCAATGTAGACATCACGCGCTACTCGGTCGAACGACTCTTGATCCACGATAGATGGTCGTTTGTCCATCGTTATGATAATTACTACAAGCCTTGGTGCTGACCATCTGCCTTCGTTAATTCAATGTTCATCAACTTCTGAACTAGATTGCCTCCAGAATGACTTGTACGAACTAAGAATGATCGATGTAGAGGCACCGAGGAAGCGGTGGAGTCCATGGTCCCCACCCCATGATACACTGTTGAGTAGAAGCCTGAGTGAGTTTTGCCGTGCGAATTCGACGGACTTCCGAAACCCCTGCCTCAGCGATACTGCAAAGTAACTCTTCTCCAGCCGAGGTGAGAGAGACTCGCACAAGGTGGAAGCACTCATTCCTGCCAAAATTCACGATTTGAGCCCTCGGATGTGATTTTGCAGTTACAAGTTTCAGCATGTGAGAAGAACTTCTTGAAGTAGGAGTATCTTGAAATCTACATATTTTCTAATTTTTTTGACTGTTAAGTGTTGTAAGCAAATGCAACTCTATACCTATCTAAAATAAATAAGAAATGAGCAGTTAGATAATTGAAGTGATCAGGATAGAAATATAAGCTTAAAGCACCTATTATTGAACACTTAAGATATTCATATACTTCTGATGATGAACATGCTAGCATACTTTTGTTCATTTATAGGTGAAGTTTTGATTACAAGTGCGTGCATTTATAGGGATTGGCCATGGCGCGCCGTACGCTTTCACGGGCTTCTACCTTTATGGGAATGTGGGAGGGAACTTCTCATGGAGCTCTTGATTGCTTTTTCCTTATAGATTCTTACTTAACCCCTAAACGCCCAAGGGGGGGTAAAGCTCCAGACCTAACAGTTGGTAATAATGCTGTTTTTTTCAAAACTGCGTAAAAACAAATAAAAGATGAAAATGGAAAATCCAACCGTAGGATCTTTTTTAGAGCAAGGCAATTAGTATGACCGCCAAGTTGCATGCCATTTGGAGGTATGGATTTCAAGATCCATGCAAAAAAGGGGTGGACATCACACCACCAAAACTTTCATGAAAAATCTCTTTTGCCCACTCTCACAAATTGAGGATCAAGGTTTTTACTATTTATCCAAGGAGAAAGTAGAGTAAACCCACCGAGGAGTTGAGCAAAAAAAAAACGGCGGATGAAAAATCGATGGGATGAAAGCGGGGTTGTGCACTAAAGACGGAGCTTCACATCCAGAATGTCGAAAAACGACACTGTGGGCGCTTAAGGGTTAAAATGGTTTTACGCTATTTTGAGCAACTTGGATGAAGAAATTAATTTTAGTATTTTAAACTAAAATTTGGTAATATAAACAAGGTATGTGAGGTAAAATTAACAAAAGAATTCCATATTTTATTTTCTAGACTCCTTTTTGTTTTCAAGCCCAAGTGCCCAACTATGACAAATTTTTTTTCATATTTGATAATTTTTCGTGTGCTTGGAGCGACTTGGAAAATAGAAATTTTCAAGGGACCTCCTGCTTATAAATCTTAATAATAATTATCCGCAAGCTACTTGGGATTCTTTGTTGTTACAATGTCCACATGCATCGGTAGAATTTGAGAGATCTTCACATTCACTTCATGGTTGTCTTATGCGACACTTTCAAATGTCAATCACACACGATAATCAGATAGACATTTGCCCTCGGAGTAGGCAGACGACATCAAAGAGGAAAATGTTCTTGTTTTTACTATGCATTTTCTAGTATGGTCGGACATTCTCTCGTTGTACTCGAGGTCAGATCTATGGACATTTCGAACACGACAATTTAGACAGACATTACTGAAAGTGTGTCATGTAAGACAACCTTGATTCACTTATGAGAATGAATTTAAATGTTTTTGTTGCGGATACTTTCCGAATGTAAGTATCAAACCTAATTTTATTAGTTTGTTGTAAAATGAGTAATCGATTTTTTCACACCTAAAGGTTGAAGTGGGTGGTTCCAAAGAAAATTTAGATGTCCTATGAAATTCAAGTTTACTCAATACAAAGATCATTTATTAAAGGTACTTTACTTAACCCCTAAATGGTTTGACTCATTTGTAGTAAAATGAACACATCCTCAAAAGCATTGTCATAGGTGGAGGTAAAAGTGTGTTATCCAAATCTCAACCGTACAATCTTGTCGTAGACATATTGAACATCATGTGGGTCAAATTTTGAGTCATGAGGCTTCATAGATTGCGAGATCATAATGTATTAATACTCAAAAATGATCACATAATTTCATGATTTTCACTTTAAAGTGAAAATGCTACCATTAGACTTATTGCAATGAAAAAGTCACCAATTAGAATGTTGTTCACCTTCATCTCAGTAGCATCCTTGAACAAAAAAAAACCATGAGAAAAATTTCTTTGTGCAAATTATGGCCCTGCAATGGTGAAAACTGCCCTAAATTTTACAAAGGAAGAAATGTCTAAAACTAGGCTGCTGTCACTGAAATGCATGCCATTAATTCATACTTCATTGTATGGGTCTGAGATTTCTATTACATGAACTAGACTTGATTTGGGACCCAACCCAAGTGATTTCGTCCAAAACGGAGTCCGGATGAAGAAGTTATGGCTCTCCAAAGTTGGTGTCATCCAAAATGTCGTTTTTCGACATTCGGCCCGCTTAAGGGTTAAGTACACCCGACTCCTCACCACAGAGAGGCGCTTCCATTTCAGTTTAGGGTCCTTACGCATCAGTTTAGGATCTGGTTCTTACGTATCGGTTCATAACTTGTACACTGCTATGTTTAAGTTTCTGTGAGTATGCAAGACACGATGTTGTACTATTGTTCATTGAAACGTATGAAATGGTCTACATCATTATACACACTATGCTCAAATATATGGGAGGATATCCTAATCTCTATCTATATTCAACCATCAAGACTCAAGTGCTCCACATAAGACAAAATGTAGTAATTATTTGGACTACATCATCATTTGGTCCTACTCAAAGGTTCTAAAATTAAAGCATCACAAAATAGTAACTACAATAACTATATACTCATCACCATAGAAAGTGGAAGCAGACATGGGCAACATTTGACTTTTTAATAATGCAATGAGTTACTTAATTACTCAGACTTGGGAATGTGAAACCTTCAAACGCCATCGCCTAATGCAATTTTGGCGATATGAGGAAAGTAGACTAGATGCAAGCAGCTGAAACGGACAAGGGAGTAACCACTATAGGACAGATTGTATGTGCTCGTTTAGTCATCAATCCGCTAGGCCTTGTTGAACATGTCAATAAGCACCTTCAGAAAGACATTCGAGTATTCGGCTACACTAGAGTGACCTCAACCTTCACTGCCAAATGATAGACAAATATGAGTACCTTGAAGCAATGTCGGGTACCAAAACGCTAAACACTCGTCACATCTAGGCAAATTTCGCTTCTCTTCACCTCTTGTTTGTTGTCTCTCGCTGGGTGTTGCTACAATGAGGGTTTTGTCTCTCCACTTGCAAAGACAAATAGCTTTGGCTAGATTATGCCAAGATTCCTCAAACAAGTTGCATGGGTGAACTCATACATACATGGGTGAGGTGGAGAAGGCAATGTGGAGTGTAACGTAACTGGAGGTCTCCAAATTGAAAGAAAGCATTGATTGCAATAACGGCCCAAATTAGACACTAAGATCAAGAGAGCTAACAAATAGTGTACTTAGTAACTATTGGTCATGAACATTAATCTCCACCTCCACATAACACTAAGAAGAAGAAGAAGAAGAACACCAGACCCGTAAGGGTTGGCGTGAATAAAGTGTCCGTTCGACCTACTCTTAATGATATGCCCACAGGACCTACCAACAGTGGTATAGGACTACTAACCCCTCTCAGGGTGGACACTACATGAAAAAAAAGGACCCAGAACTAGTGAGCTGTTATGTTTGTATAAAAGTAAAGGTTTGGTTTTGTTGGTCGTCACATTGTTGACATACCACGTTGTTTGGAAGAGACATGGATGTGTAGTAGCGGTGGTCCGGGTTCGATTCCCGTTTAACTCGTTTGAGCATCGTTTACAATCATCTGGCGCTATAGAGCTAGTGGGCAGGAAATTCCAACGGCTTGGGCCCCCTGTATTGTGACAAGGTTGCTATTCTAATATATCACTTCTTCCTCTTCTCTCTTTCTTTCTTTCTTTCTTTCTTTCTTTCTTTTTTTTTTTTTTTTTTTTAAAATCTATGGTGGTTGTATGTCTGCTGGTAATGTTTCTCCATTTTCTAGTTTTCTCTTGTGTAGTACTATAGACATGGCATGGTGTATAGCAATTGTGTTTATTTCTCTGAATGTATTTTTTATGAGTGTCTTTGGTATTTTGAGTTTGGTTTTGAGGATTTTCATAGATGGAATGTATGTGGATGCTCTGGCACCTGCTGTTATTACTATTAGTGGTTCAACTATTCATCCTTTGTTAATAATATCGTTGATGAGAGGTTGGTATTTTTGCATCTTTCTCTCAATGGTGTCTGGTGAGAATCTGTCATTACAGTATGTAAATTCTATAAATTGAACCTTTAAATTAATGTTGGGAGATGTAGGGGGGTTTGATTGGTAGGGTAATCCTTGTATACATAGTAGGTCCGGTTTTAGTCGTGCATTACATTGGCATCTTTGTTGTACACATGTACATGGTAATAGCCATGGTGGGACTGTATTTTCTGGTGGTTTATCATTACATGTGCCCGCATTCATGAGGGTATAACATCTCGAGTTCACATAACACTACTTAACAAGTCAAGTGTACTTAAGATACTTTGTCAATCAACCTTGTGGTAATTGCTGAATTGCAATACACTTTACTTTGCATCACATCGCACTGTTGCAATGTGTCTGAAACTGGAGCTTTTGGATAATTTTATGCAAAGACTAAGCATAAGCACACCCTAGCTGATTCAAGGTAGAAGGAGTTGGAGGAATTAGGACAGAAGTCTTGACCTTCACGTAGTCGTGAGGGTCGCCTGTGTTTAGAGCTAGAGCAGTTCGTCATCCTTGCGGACAGTAACCAAGTTCATTTGAGAGCGTCGGAGCATTAGAATGAGACTTGCTGTGCATCATAAATCATCCTGCAGGAATCGTGAGAATACAAGGTCAGCTCCATTGACTGATTGATCAGTGAGAGTTCGTCACTCAGATCTCTTTGATGCATGAACATGCTCTTCATCTTGCTTGATGATCCAATCTGTTGTTTCTCGTGTTTGACGTAGCTAACGGGGATGGTGAGAAGGTTAGTCCACGGCAGAATGTGCGCAGACTGGTGATTCACACGTACGGAGACTACCACTGCATAATAGGTGATACGAACATGGAGCTTGCAGGTTCAAATTCTTCAACACAGAATCTAATGACCTAATCTTCAAGTTGAGCTGTTTCAGCTTTGTGCACCGCGTACGAAGCCAATGTAAATACCGACAGGAATTCTTATGCACCCTCCACATGCTAAATTTCAGGCAGCCAGAAACGTAACGAGATCATGAAATTCATCAAATCCTTGAATCTCTTACCCTCCACACTCCGCTTAGGTAGCATGCTTGTTATCAATCAAATAAGGATAGATCCGTACACGCAATGACTCAAAACCGTAAAAACCTAACCCTAAAAGATGAGCTCGGTGAGCCTTCATCGAGCGAACGAAGTTGTCATTGGATGTGGATGCGAGACCCGTGCGGAACACAAGGAAGACAGATCTGCAAGCCTCCCATTACGAGGGAAGCTCAAAAGCAGTCCGTTATTCCTCGCGCTTCCACGCGCATGGTCACGAAACCTGCAACCTCAAATATCTTTGCGTATCATCATCAGGCTCACAACGACCACGTCCCCACTCACGCCTGGCACGAAAAGTGGGACGTCGTCGTGAGAGAAGCAGCCAGATCAAGGGGCAAAGAGAGAGTCCCGATACGCCGGCATTCAGATTGAAAACTAGAGGAAAATCATTTGCGGCAACGCGCATCAGAGAGTGTTTGCTTGGAAGGATGATTGTCTGCATATGCCGTTCCTGCGTCGCGGTTACTCTCTCTCCGCCATCGCTGGACCAAGAGCTTCCATCTTACCACTTCTTGTCGAAAAGCAGTATACTTATATGCGATGAAGCTGAGATTTAGGTTTAGGGGCCAGCTATCCCTCCTCAAAGACGATAGACTGTAAATAGGTGTGACATGTCATCCACGGGGAAAGGACCCACGCTGACGGGACCCTACATTTGCGGTGGACTGACCTTCAGAATGCTTCGGGAGCTCCGCGGTGAGTCTGTTCTCGAATGCTGGTTTGCGTTTCTTTAGAGTCTCATCTGAACCCGAGGTGACGGAATCAATTGAGAGATGGAGGAACAGAAGAATGCAAGCAACGGATCACTGCAGGGGCACGAATCACTCTACCGCTTGTTATCGTCTGAGCTTCCACCACATCTCTTCCAGGTTCGTGTCTTGTATCACAAATTCTAGCTATTCTAACTCTCGCGTACCATCTGAGCAATGGATTTGTAACGTTTCCGCTAGAGGATGGGTTTTTTCTTATTAAGGGTTTCGTAATTGGCAGGAAGTGAGCCGGGTTTTGTACGGATGCAACCGCGGGCGCGTCGTGACTCCTGTCGCACCTCAAGATGACGACGAATCCAAGCAAGACAATTTCGACCTTCAAGTACGTCTATATCTATCTAAACCTCTCGCTCAATTTGCTGAAACTTGGATAGGAGCTAACTCTTGTACTCGATTTGTTAGAAATTTGAATTCACGGCCGATCCAGAGCAAATGCGAGCGGCCAGAATTGTCACCGTCGGCTTGATCCAAAATGCAATCGTGCTGCCAACGACAGCCCCGTTCTTGCAGCAGAAACATGCAATCATGGAAAGAGTCGGTCGTCTCATTGACGCCGCTGGGAAATCTGGCGTGAACATCCTCTGCCTGCAGGTATAGCACACTTGCCATAGCCTAAGACTTTCGCTCAAACTCTCACAGCTATCTTCTTTTGAACCCCAGAAGAAAAGCATTGAGGATCAAGTATATCTCGCCGTGCATATAGCTTACTGAATTGTGAAGAGTTGGCCATCTTTTTCTATTGTATGTGGCAAGAGTGAGCAATTCTTTATTCAATGACGATGTCTATTAGTTATTCCGCAATCGGTGATCATGTGGAGCGGAAGGTTTGTCTGTGTTTGTTTCAAGGCTCTGAAAGTAATTAGATGACAGGAAGCCTGGACAATGCCTTTTGCGTTCTGCACGCGCGAGAAGAGCTGGTGTGAGTTTGCCGAGAGTGCGGAAAACGGAGAGTCGACACAATTTCTGCAAGCTTTGGCGCAGAAGCACAATATGGTGATTGTAAGCCCCATCTTGGAGCGAGACGAGGCCCACGGGAGCACCTTGTGGAACACCGCCGTCATCATTGGAAATCATGGAAACGTTATTGGAAAGCACCGCAAGGTCCGTAGCCTCTACACTCGAACCTGTTTTTATTGCACAAGAAGTTTGCGGTTGGTTCATGTTGTGGTTGAATGGCAGAATCATATTCCGCGCGTTGGGGACTTCAATGAGAGCACGTATTACATGGAAGGCAACACTGGTCATCCCGTTTTCGAGACGGAATTCGGCAAGATAGCAGTGAACATCTGCTATGGGAGACATCATCCCATGAACTGGCAAGCTTTCGGCATGAATGGAGCCGAGATTGTTTTTAATCCCTCTGCCACTGTGGGCGACCTCAGTGAACCCATGTGGCCTATCGAGGTTCATTCCCTCATCTCACAGCAAATCTCTTACTTTTGCTCATATAGATGCATTGGTAGAACTCCAACAGGCTTGGTGAAAATTGACACACTTTGCACTTGTGATGGTGTCGAGTACTAGCTCCTATTTTACACTAACTGCTTACTAAAATCTGGAACATAAGCATAGCAACTGAACTTAAAAGAATGAGAATGATGTTAAGGTGACATAATATTGTTCAAGACTTTTTCAAATCTCTCGAACTAAATCGTAACGACTGAACCACGATAACTGAACTCACAAGGATGAGAATGATGTTAAGGCGAAGTTACCTTGTTCAAGACATTGCCGTTTTTGTATCGAGCCAACTATTGAAGTGGAACTCAGAAAGGCCTAGTTCTCATCGTTTTGATGGATTGATTCTGCTGCCGAAGATTGATAGTGGGAGGTTTGGCAGGCTCGAAATGCGGCCATTGCCAACAGTTACTTCGTAGGAGCCATCAACCGTGTGGGGACGGAGGTGTTTCCACGGGAGTTCACATCCGGCGATGGAAAGCCAGCGCACAAGGACTTCGGCCACTTCTACGGCTCAAGCTTCATGGCTGCTCCTGATGCGTCGTGCAGCCCAAGCTTGTCCCGATGTCGAGATGGTTTACTCGTAGCAAAGCTGGACCTGAATCTGTGCCAGCAGTTGAAGGACAAGTGGGGGTTCAGGTTGACTGCTCGGTACGACATGTACGCAGATTTCTTCAGGGATTATGTGAAGCATGACTTCAAACCTCACGTGATTCGTGACCCCTGTTTGGATGGTCAGTCATCTGCCAAATGCAATGGTTCTGTATAGACTGTGCCATACATTCTGGTTTAGAATATGTGAATATCTAGGTGCGGAAGATCCCGTGTCCAGCATCTTGTGTAAAGCTTTTATTATGCTAGTTACAAAATTTCTTGAGCGCCTGTTTTCTGGTTTCGAAGTTATGCGAGAGTGAACACGTTTTGGGCACTTACAAATTTGAGTGTTGCGGTCATCGAAGTAAGCAATTTGCATTTGCGTGCAGAAAAGATGTTCTTGTGTGCAGATGTAGGGGAAAGCTTTTAGTAGTGGAACTCGTCAGTAACCCTCCTTATTTTCATTTCCCCGAAACACCTAACCTTCAAATACAAGATTGGAAGGTTACTTGCCCCACAAACTTTTATAAGACGATGTACTTCGTAACATAGATTCGAACACGATGACAAGCGAATTGAACTTTATCGAACACACTAAATCAATTTTCAGAACTGAAGAATTATATTACTCTGTACTGACTTCACAGAAACTTGTATCAATAAGTTTTACAATGCCACAATCTTCTGCTTAAGAGGTGCACCAAACGGTCTACTTCATTAGGTTTTTTGACAATCCATTAGAATTCCGCTATCTGATGCAATTCTGTCATACACTCCAACCTATCTACAATCGTGTGCAAAGCTAACGCAGTTGATTTCACTATTCAAGCGAAGGGAAGGTCGTAATTGTGCAAGCTTATATTGAATCATCATTTTGAAAGTTGCTGAATCACCAAACATTTACGCAAGAAACATCATCACCCTAGTTTTCACTGTCCCAACACACACTGTATATTGACTGTCACATGTATACTTCTATCTACAAGAAAATGGCACATAACCTCCACAGTAAGGGTGACAAGTCTACAAAAAGGACCTTAACGGGTCCTTATAATTCCTGGGGTCGCAAGAGGGACGCTCCGGAGCAGAGTGACCTCCATGTTGAATCCGGGACCCAAGCCAACGAGAAATCCCCATTCGCAGCCAAGGCCAGTGGTGGCCGCGTGCTTGCTCGCGGACAACTTCCGCATTTCATTCAGAACGAACAAACAAGTGGGGCTGGACATGTTTCCGAAGAGGCGCAGCACCTCCCAGCTCGGCTGCAGCTGCTCCTTCTCCAAACCGAATACCTCGGCCACGACTTCCAGAATCCTGTACGCGCCCGGGTGCACCACCCAGAACATGTCCGGGTACTGAGGCGAGCCCACGAGGTCGCGCCCGGGAGAAGTCAGCTCGCCCAGGTGCTTCGCGATCAGACCCGGCACGACCGCCTTTTGTAGGTCCTGGACCAGACCCGACTCTGAAATATTGGCCGTGATGGCGCCCGCTGAGTTAGGGACCGCCATTTGGGTCGACCAATGGAGCTCAAAGATCGGGCGCTCGGACTCCACTGGATCCGCGCCAACAATCAGCGCGGCCGCACCGTCGCCCAACGTGCAATGAGCCAGGAACCCGTCCACTTTATACAGCGTCTCCTCGATCGGTTTCCGGAAGTTCATCACGGTGTTGGCTTCCACGGCGATGAGTAGCACGCGCGCATTCGCCGCGCTCTCCGCCAGGATTCGCCCCACGCGGACCACGGCGCCCCCACCCCAGCACCCCACCTGTTGCATGCAAATTCGTTGCACCGTCGGTGCCAAATTGAGCTTTCGAGCGATGGCCAGGTCGATCCCGGGGATTCCTGTGGCACTTGTGGTGGCTACCACCATGTGCGTGATGTCTGACAGTGGCCTTCCCCATTCTGCCACCGCTCTCTCTGTCGCCTCCGCTGCTATCTCTGGCACCACCTCGTTGCAGATCTTCACCCGTGTACTCAGACTCGCGTCGCTGTAGCTTGCGAACTCCGGGTACTCCTTCACGAGTCTCGGCGTTACGAATGTGTGACGCTTCTCTATGCACGACTCGTCACCTGCACACAGGACCATCCCCGGGTCTCAAAACATACGATCGCAATCACCAATGAAACATGACACTTCCAGTTACCAAAAACTCGATCAATAACATGCAACTAGAAACCAAGACACTCTGCAAATCGCTGGGTATCAGGATTGGTCAAAACTCACACATGCGCTTGAACCTGGCCTTGAGTGGTTCGTTGTCGCTCACACCGCACATTTCGAAAAGCTCGTCATGGTATGTGCTCTGCACAATGGTGTCGGCAGGGAACGCGGTGCCGATGGCCAATACACAAGCAGGCCCCACTGGACGCGGCACAAGGCGAGGATGGACCCCATTCTCAACCATGATGAGTACTCTGGTAGCGCTCGAGATCGATACTCAGGAAGCAGGGAACTGGGCTACTATGCACGCAAGTGAGTGATTGTGCAGCTGGAATCCGGGATGCACCATGTTATAGTACCGAGAATGGATGTGAGTGTACCGTGATCGGCAAGTACTAACAGATGTTCATTACCATGGCGTATAACTGGTGCAGGGCTGACTGATCGATCAATGGCTGACCGATGGCTGACTTGTGTGGGCGGCGGTGGCTGCTCTGAGTAAATTTGAAGAATGCATCGCAAGGATGGTTTGTATATGAAGAAAGGTGTCGCGGCTGAGCGGCGTGTGCCTGGCATGGGGTCAAGCGGCATCTAGGCTGCGGTCCAAGCGGCGTCAAACCTCCTGTGCATATATCCTCTTCTTGACTGCTGCTGGATTTGGGTCCATTCTTGTGACTAGAATATTCTTTTTCTGTTGGAATCATACGGTTGGCCTTTCCTTTTTGCTTCGAACTCAAGAAAAGCGGTTTATTCACGGTTTAGGTTGCAAGTCCACGATCATACACTTATTTTATCGCCGAACATTAAATTAAATCTTGGTTGATCAATGGGGCCTCAACTTTAGGTTTTCTGTTACTTTTGGAGCACAACGAAAGAGTAAGTTAGTTGTACTGAGAGTTTGGATTATCATATTTCAATTGCGGATATTTAAACATCCTTAATTTGAGTAACCTTTGAGTATGTTGAAAATTGATACCTAGCATAGATCTCGAGTCAAGATTCTTGAAAGATTTTTGAACTCAAAATGTCTTCTTTGGACAAAAAAGTAACAATCTAATCAATTACCCATTTACTTAATTTCTAGTTGAGTTTACAATATTTTCAACTAAAGTTGAGGTCTACAACTCCATCTTCTAGCAAGATGCCTCTGCTTGGAACTTTGATGTCAGAACACCATATTTAATAAAGTTGGAAAATATAAGAATGCAATACTCTTCAAACACCTCTAAATAATGTCTCGATGCGGCCCACCAGCCCCACCTATGATTGTATTTTTTTATGCAAGTTTGTTACCTGCATAAGTATTTACATGTATGTGCTTTATCACACCATTTGTTGAATCTTTATGCTCCTTTAAATTGCTTCAAAGATTCTGCTTGCTTATATTCATAATCTTGTAATTTTCCTAGTTACTTGATATGGGTTTGTTGATCTTATTTGATCAACATGAAGATGATTACAGAATTTTCCCAATCATATAATTGCAACCTCATTGAGCATAATTTGATACCTCAACAAGCATAATACCAAGGAGGTAACAATTTTTGGCTCTTCCGGGATTCTCACCGATTCGATTTCTACCCTCACGGTACTACGAAATCAATCGATGGATAAAACATTGCCTTGAGGCATTCAAGACTGCTCACACTATCATGTGAACTTCTTCTCAGATTGTCTAATTGCTTAAATCCTGAAATCAATCCTAGTAAGAGTGTATGATCATGGCCAACGTGACAGTCATAAAAGTTCCAAATTGGACCCAAATTCCCTTGTAATCACTCTCTTGTGCTGATCACCAGAAAGATGTTTAATTTGGATCGAGAAATGACTGCAAACTGTAAAATAAAAAGCGAGAGCTCGAGACATTACACAATCATGATCATTTTAAACTCCTCAGAAACGAACCGTTGTAGTAACCAACGGTGAAAGTGGTGACATTTGGACATGGAAGCATGAGCTCTCGATCTCCGAGGTTGTGCATGATTGCAAAGGTGAACAAGGTTTCATCACCCAGAAGTTCTTACAATCAGCGGTGGACAACGACATAGCGAAAATGTATGCAGTATTTATTCATATTACGAATGGGTTTAATAGGTACACTTGCTAATAGCGGGGAAAGTACAGAACTTTGATTATCAGCAATGATGTGTTAGGAAACGAATTGTCTAATCAGTTTGTGTCGATCGAGTTTCAAGCGAGGGGCACAGCCTTGAGAACGGAGCATTCCATGGTGAGCCCGGGTCCAATTCCAATAAGCAACCCGAACTCCTTGCCCTCGCCCGTTGTCGAAGCTTTCTCGTCCTTAGAGCGCTGCCGGACACGATCCAGCACGAACAGCACGCAAGCGCTGGCCATGTTACCGTAGTCACGAAGAATGTCCCGACTCGCTCTCAGCTTCTCCGGAGCGAGCTCCAACTGATTCTCAATCTGGTTGAGAATCGCCACTCCACCAGGATGCACAGCCCAGAAAAGGTCGTTGCACTCGGTGTTCTCTGCTTGCTGGCGCGCGTCCGTCACGAACTCCTCGATGCTCTTGGACACCAGCCGCGGGATGTCCGGTTTCAGATGGTAGTACATTCCTGCTTCCATTATGTGCCCATCGATGGCGCCCATGCTGTCCGGAACCACCATCTCCCCGGACCACAGAATCTCGTAGAGTGGACGCTCGGATGGGAGCGGATCTGCACCCACGATCGCGGCTGCAGCGCCGTCGCCGAACAGTGCCTGCCCCACCAATCCATCGAGATACTCCTCGTCGGGCGCGCGAAAGAAGATGGTGGTGCACTCGCTAGAGAGCACCAGCACGCGAGCACCCACATTATTCTCCGCGATGTCTTTCGCCACGCGCAATAGCGCCGCGCCGCCCCAGCACCCGGTTTGGTACATCATTACGCGTCGGAGATTCCGGGACAATCCCAGCGCGTTCGCCACTATCAAGTCCATCCCCGGCATGTTCACCACGCTCGTAGTCGCCATGACCACATGGGTGATACTCTTCTTGTCACCTCCCCACTCCTGCAGTGCGGCTGTCGCGGCCTCCACTGCCAACTTCGGGATCCATTCCATGAGAACCTTGTGGCGGTCACTCATGCTGCTGTCCATGAACGAGGCAATCGATGGGTAGAGCTCGAGAAGCTCTTTGCGGACCACCATGTGACGCTTGTCGATCTGCATCTTGTCGCAAATGCGCTTGAACTTCGCTTTGAGCTCCGTCTTGTGGCTGCACTTGGTCTCCTCGAAGTAGTAATCTGGGTATGTGCTCTGCTCGTGCACGAAGGGCGGCACAGCCGTCCCGAGCGCGAGAATTGTCGCTGGTCCCTCCGGCCGCCTACGCCGCTGGCTCCGCACCCCATTCTCCACCGCAGCTGGCGCCATGTCCTCAGAATTCCCCAACAACTACCAGCTCGAGACCTCAAAAACTAGCTCTACACGGCAATGCAGCGATGGATCGCAACTCTCAACCGCAATGTAGTGGTAAATTCCAAGTCTCAACTTCGAAGACTGGTTTTTAAGCGGCGAGACCACTGATTTTCCCGCTGTGTTTTGCGAGGATCTGAGCGGTGGAAGTGAATGTGGCAGTTCATGTAAGAGCTTTAATGAGTAGTAGCGATGGCATGAAAGCATTTCTAAAGAGTGGCATTGACGTGCCGAGTCTGGGTAGTGAGGACGAAGGCTGCCGGTCTGCCATGCTAGACGGCAAGAGGGCGGCCACGGCAACGGCGATGGAGTCTCCAGTTTGACTGATGACGACCACTCTGACTTCATCCATTCCAAGTGGAGTCTCACGTTCCTTGTGGATTTCCTTGCAGTATCTCACCAAGCATAACTCTTGATGCCGGATTTGCCCTTTCACCTTTCGCTTAAATTACCTTCCTAGGTCATGTTCTTATCCTAAAATCTTATGTTATGATTATAGAAAAATTGTAAGAATAGAGGGGCCTATAGTAATAAGGTCATAGAACTATGTTTATACTTTATATGTTATTAACTTATTATCACCCGCCTTATACAAGAACATTGACCATGTTACTTCACCCCCTTGAGGAGTAGGTTGATTGATAGAAATACAGATAAAATCTTCGTTCCCTTTCTAAGGGGCCGGCGCGAATGAATTGTCCGTTCGTGATGCTAATAACTCGATGTCCCGATGCCCACGAGACAAGGGGAAAATGGAGGAGGAGGTCATTTTGAGGAGGAGTAGGCCATTATGAGCATCTATCTTTACCCCTAATAGTTCTCTCTTCCTATGAATTCGTAATGCTTGGTCTTAGATTGTTCCTCAATATTTCAAATTGCTCGGTTTCATAAGTTATATCTATTGCGACCCTCAAGAATTTGAGGAAATTGAAGCTTCTCATACCAATGCTCTTTTGAGGTTCGTACGGTCGCAAATTTGGAAATCATCTTGTGAAAAATTCATAAACAAACCCATAGACTTGCTTATTTCGAGGGAATAGTTGTTTAAGATATTCAAATGCTTCTACAATGATTCTCTTACCACGTATTCATATTCTAAATTCTTGAATCATTCAAAATTACCATTTACAACAACATAGACAAGAATTGAAAGATACACAACATAATTATACAAGTAGAGACTTCTCATGTTAAAAATATATATGAAACTAAGGAACGCTGTGTTTTGAAGATCTCTAACAGCCCTCACTCTCAAAATAGTACCCCTCCATATGAGTTCAATTTGCAAATTTTGATGCACATTGCTGTACAAATAAAATATGTTTAAAGGAGGGGAGCCATTTCAGGATCATTTGTCCCTTTTTCAACTTCAAAATTCATGGTTTATTCTACATAATCCAAAAAATACAAAACAAAGACAGTTCTTCATCATTTTAATGTGCTACCTTTCAAGATTTTGATAAATATAATATCCCTCAAAACTCACTAAGCCACAAGAACACCATATTTGATATTTTGGGAGATTTCCAACCTCCCTATTTAATGACAGTTTAGCTTGAGTTGAGTTGAATTGCACACACATTGGGTACTTCACTAAAACTGAACAAAACTTTCAGTTTTAAGCATTTTCAAATGACTATAATTTACTCAATTTTGTTCAAACTGGGCATATGAGGTGTTTTTTGACATCTACAGCTTTCTGAAGATGCCAAAAAACACCTCGTATGCCCAGTTTGAACAGAATCTAAGTAAGTTGTGACTTTTCGAAAATATGAATCATTTATAGTTTTGGCCAGTTTGAGTGAAGTACCCAATATGTGGGTACACTTTAACTCGACTCAAGTTGAAATGTATTTTCTGAAAATGAATATGGTTGTAAGGCCAGCAGTGGGTCCTTCTCCGAACCCCTACCTCAGAACAGGAATGTAGAAGCAGAGCCAGATGTTACTGAATTTCAGAGAAGTAAGAGAATCCGAATACCCACACATAACTGCAGAATTGCAATCTTTAAGGGTTCCTGCAACTTGTCTAGCCTCTAACTTAGTTCCAACTCGACTCGGAGCACTTCGAACAGATCGCAAGCATTTCGGAGCTAGTATAGTCAGATTGTTTAGAAAGTTTGGTTCTTCGAGCTCTAGAATCAAGCTGAGTTTCTACAATAACAGTCCAGATTCTTGAAGGATCAGTTGCAGAATGGTAGCAAACGTCAATTTGATCAGATTGCCACTTTTGTCGTCACTTCTTTGACCATGAATGATCCCAATTTCAAGCTCGCACTTGGGTTGTTGGACTACGAACATTGGCATGCCTTTTTACAAAACCGTTGCTCATCACGGCAATCCGAGTCCGACAGCACTTGCGAAGGTAACTCGAAACCCCGAGTCTAATACTGCATCGAAGTGTTGTATTCTTTGTAATGAAGGATCGTTTATGTTACAACCATTATACGAATGGTGTTCATCTGTGATCTCAAACCCTGAACCTTAAACCCTAATAATCTGGTCCTCGATATCTCGGAAAGCGTACATTCTTGCTGATCAACATTGCACCTCATTGCTTTCAACAATGCTACACGTTTTTGTCCTGAAATTAGACTCTGGGCTCCTCAGATAGAAGGTAGCAAATTTGGTTGCATTGCTCTTTCTTGTGGTCCTAAGTTTTTTTTCCTTTTTGCAAAATGGGTTCGAAGTTTTTTGTGAGCCCAAAAAACCAATTTCAAGAGTAAATTCGAACTGTGGCTCTTCAAATTCTTGTTCCTAAATGAGTTAGGAACATCTCTATGCAATTTTTACCCTCATGCAACCTATAAGACCTATAAAAAAGCTTAAATTTTCACATGGGGGTATGGTGAAATTCATATACAAAGGCGCCTCTTTGATAATAAAATGGCATACGTGAAGAATAATTGGATGTAAGATCCAAAGGATGAGATCATACCTTAAAACCTTATATCTAGTAAGTACAAAAAACAAAACTTGAAAAAAGTAATATCTCAATTTTTCGTGAATTTTTGAAGTTTTTGCGATCTTAAATTTTATTTTGGGCAGAATTTGAGAATAAACAAGCATATAGTGCAATTTGGGTTGTTTTGGGTGGATTTCTAATAGTGTTCTCAAACTTTGATCGTGAATATCTCTTGAAGTATGAGGAATTTTGAAGCATGAAATGACTTTTTGGAGAGGTATGAAAAAACTCTACAACCCGCAAAAGGTTTCAATTTTAGACTATATAAATTAAATGGGGCTGACCGGGACCAATACATCCAACTTTGGGCCCTTTTCAACATTAGGGGTAAACATAATGTGTGAACGACAAGCTGATTATTACAGTTAACAAATACATTAGGCAATAGTTGATGAGCACGGGTGATTATACTCTAGCCAAAGGATTAGATAAGGCCTTGTCCACGGTAAAAGAGGAGATTGAGAAATGAATGATCTTGATCTAGTGACATTGACTTGGTAGAGTGGACAAAGTTTAGTAATTTGGATTTGTTCCACTACTATAAGTAATTCAATCACTTCATAACTTCTCAATCTGACAAACTACATGCTAAAATAGACGTAAAATACAATGCACAATTGAGTAATGAATAGTTTGTCCATCATTTAAGTTTCTATCTATGTAAGATTTTACCTTGGTAGACTAAGAAGTAAGACTCAATTTTGATAGTAATGCAAATGTAGAGCATTCTTACACAAGGTTTTTCTCAATAGAGTTCTACAATCGTGCGGAGTTGGATATGTGACAAAAAGAATCATACAATCGGATGTCAAAAAGAATCTTAGTGGATCAAACAGTATATCGAGCAGTATATCAACCAAAAGATGTACATACGATTGAATATAATTCTTTTTTTGATGGTCAAGGTAAGTAGTGTTGTTAAGCTACATTGCATTGAAAAGAGATCTAAGAAGTGACCATTCCACATCCTAAACAAGGACAATATGCACATATAGAGTCTAGTCACAAATGCATTAGAGGAGATTGAACAACGAGTTTGTAAAAAAGGATATATATTTAGTTACAGATTTATGTGTACATTCTAAAGAAGTGAGAGTTGCCATTGTTTGTAGGACAATCTAATGTAAAGCTTTGAACAACAAGTTAGTCAAGGTAGACTAGTAAATTCAATGAGAGCAAAAGATGATTTGAACAAAAATTTAACCCCTAAAGATCCAAGAAAGCCGAAATGGGTTTTTGGGCTTTCCGCAGGGAAAAAATTCAGCCAACTTTGACCATTATAATCTCAAAATTGGAGAAAAATTAACGGTTCAAATTTATTATTTGAGTAAAGAGTCAAGTTAGCTTCAAGATCCTACGGTTGGATCTTCTAATTAATGCTTAGATTGAGTTTCTTTGGGCCTGAAGTAGAAGAAAGTTTATTTTGATGATTTAGACAATTTTGTATCAAGGATCTTTAGGGGTTAACCTTTAAACTCAAAGATTGCATTATGGCACTCAATTCTGAGATTTAACCATGGAAATAATTATTTTAATAAGAATTAATCCAAATGTTAAACAATACCAAATTACCACAATCAAGATTGTAGTGAAAAGTAATTTACAGGTTGTCGGAAAACTTATTCTCCTCCATGGGCTATTCAAGTCTCAACCCGAGTGCTCATCTGGTACTTTCGCGTATTGCCCATTGGGATTACACAACTATAATCCCAGGCAGTACGCAACATTCTTTTCTCAAAAGTTACTTGACTTTAGTTATGTTATGGATCTTACTTTCAGAGCAACTTTCTCAAGAAAATAAGCAATATTATCAGAACACCAAGCAACTTAATTTATAAATTAGTTGAAAACGTTGCTAATTTTCTTGAGAAAGTTGCTCACGCAAGTTCCAAAACGTTGTTGGACTCAAGCAACGTTTACACAAATTCAACGTTTTTATCGTTGCCAAATTACCCCCTTCTTTTCTAGTAGAGTTACAGTGCCACCACCACAACTTCTACCTGAAGAGACGGAGGAAGACGACCTTCTCCTCCGAGAGGTGCTGGTCCACGCTATTCATCGTGACCCTGCAAATCCCTGCAAATCCTGACAAGAAGGGTGACACCAATGGAAAGGGTGATGTGTAGATCGTCAAGTATGTTTGTTTGAACTCCATGGTCACTTTGTTTGTTTTTCGTTTGAGTTTCTACAAGGTGGATTCTCCACGTGCGTGTGTCCAGCTATCAGCTTCGTGTTTGTGTCAATGATCTCCTAGGGGCATACTCTCTTTATCAATGCGTTTTGTGCACTGCTGATCATTTGGAAGAAACAGCTTGCATTAATAAATCTGCCGAAGGGGAGCATATTTGTTGTTTTGCACCTCCAATCTTTGTTCTACGGCGGCTTCTTGATTTTGCACATTCGGGGAGAGACATAGTTCTCCTCTACACTCCTCTACACTTCAAGCTCGTGAACTGTGTTCTTTCTGTATGCTCGCTTTTCTGGCCTTCAGTGCCTTCATAACCATCTCGAAGTAGGCATGCTTAAACCATGCAAATGACAAACCAAAGAGCCCATGAGTTGAAACAGGGCATTCGTTAGTGTCAACTCCAACCCCGATATCAGTATACTACTACGATTTGAGGGCTTGCAACGTTCGCTTCTCAAACGCTGCTCATGTTTTAGCAACGTTTTGGAACTGAAGGAAATTAAACAATGCTAACGGATCACCAAGCAACGCTGTTAATAATCTAGTTAGAAACGTTGCTTATTTTCTTGAGACCGTTGCTCAAGCAAGTTCAAAAATGTTATTGGACTTGAGCAACGTTTACATAAAAGCAACGTTGCAAACCCTTCTACTAGTAGATTGGTAGAGAATGAATTTCAGCAGTACTTTGTTTGACCTGGAATTTTCAAATCAGCAACCAGAGTTGGTTAAACTGCCGTCGGTGGAGTGTGGGATGTTGTAGTGGGAGTCATGAACCCTAGGGCCTCACCCTTTTCAATTTCCTCCATTTGACTATCATACATGGTCTCCATGCACGGTGATGGCAAATTAGTTGCATGGGTAAGGTAAAATGGACTTTAACTTTCATTTTCCTTAAATCTTAAGTAAGTTAACCATGATTGAAAATCAATTGCTCTTTACCAAATCCAATAAAAACCAAACATAATAAAATCCTTGGCCTCACAAGTGCGTTAGCAAACTTGCCACATCAGTCATTTCACTAATAATTCCATCAAAACAACAAGTCCCTAAACGTCTATCACACCCATAACCTGTAATTATAACACCCTAAACCCTCCCATCATAAAGAAATCAATGTTAGTTTTCTGTTGGAATGTTCATTCTTAAAACAACGCGAAACTTAATGTGCTTTTGAATCTAGATCTAGGTTTAAAAAAGATTTGGGCTCAACCAGGTACATTGGGAGTTAGAATTTCCCTTACCTTCCTTCCTCCACGTTTGATCATAAATGTCACTCACGTAGCCATCACCGCTCTTTCTCTAAGCGCCCAAGCAGATCGGTTCCCTCCATGCACGCATTCAGTTGTTGAAAGTCGTATTATTTGGGTTCTTATGTAGAGGCAGTACATTGCCAGCTTGTTGGAGTCTTGGAGATCACAACCTTCAAGAGATTGATTTAGTCGCCCTTCCCGTTTGTGAATCTCACTTCACACTTTGTGTTTTGCTTATACTTATTGTGTCCGCTTCTACACTTGTGGTCTTCTCAATCTTAGAACAAGGTTTAGGTTGATGTTGATGGTCGTCTCAACGGTTAATCAGGGAAATAGTGTATTTCTGAGTTTCTAGCGTTTGGCCTACTTGCTTTTAGCTCTCAACCTTTGTATTGCTCCCACTTTCCACTACCAGGTCAGAAAGCGCCCACGTCACTACATAGAGATAGCGTGTTGGTTGTTGCATCTAGGATACGCTTCTTGGTCTTTATTCCTTTTGGGCTCGCTTCTGCTACTTGCAATTCAAGAATAGTCTCCCGCTAAACCACCTCCAAATTAGTGAGTCGGGTCCTCGTCAGCATATTGCAATGCTTAGTGAGACCTGCATCCCACTTTGAATCGAAAGATTTGAACAAATGTTTGCCATGAACTCTAGTGTTTATTGGAAAGGGCGACTGAAAGTAAGTTTTTGTATGCTAAAGCCTTTACTCAGTGAATGGCAAAGTTCCTTACGAGTGCGACTATAAGTAAGTTTTTGTATTCTAAAGTCTACTCATTGAATGGCAAAGTTCCTTACCTTCATGAAGCAATTACCAGCCTTCTAAATGGAAGGAACTATGGGCTATAGTTGTACAAGGGTTGAGCTTCAAGTTGCAGCTGTGGCAACCTGTTAAAGAACTAAACACGCTATCTCTATGTAGTGATATTGTTGAGAATTCCCTCACAAGAGTAAAGGGCAACATTTCTAGAGAACAATCGGAATGTATGTCACCTAGGCTTCATACTTCACTGTTTCATTAAGCTAATTGTATCAGTGTACTTTTCTCATGATATCACTAACCTTCTCAAATTTAGGTGTTGGCAGCTTTGTGGGCACCTTGAGGTGGACACATGAGAGGGGTCTAAGATACGTAGGAAGAATTCTAAATGCAGCTATCTCAAGGCATATGACGATGGACACAACTCCTACTACAGTACGAAGAGCAAAGCTGGGAGGAAAAAGAAGGAGTAGATTCTGAGGGTGAAGGACAATCAGGTTGCAGAGGAGGGGAGAGAACGCGCTGACAAATAAGAACCAAGTAACAATGAGGTCATTGCACAAATCGACAACGTCTTAAGTCTCATCTTAAGGGTGATAGTCTGGTTGGGGTGTCCAAAAGGACTGTCCCGTGGACTCATATTTTCCCCCACCCCCTCTTCTTAGACTCCTATAGGATCACCTTCATGCAAATTTTTGGTAGCTCTATTATGAAAATAAGGTATGCATATTAGTGTAGTTTACTTATATCCAAACGTACATATTTTTGTTGACCATCTTCTTTTCTGGATCAGTCCTTTTAATAAAATATCCGGAACTGTCCTGTTTTTAAAAAAGGGTAAAAAGGACTCATCCGGACAAGTTTATTTTATATCATGACCATGAAACTTGAGGTAAGGGTGAAAGAATGTTCAAGGGACATATTTTTATCATTTGCAAGTGTGTAGTGCAAACAAGTGTATTACTAGGAATTTTTGAAAGTGGAATTTACATGGTGAATTTCCACAATCCAAAATGCATGTTAAATGATTCATTTTAACTGATTTTTTTGACATTACCATACAAACACTACTATATTTAGGTGCTCATATGCTTCAAATTTCCAAAAATACAATAATTTTTAGTGCATAGTTTTTAGTACTTCTTTCCACTCCTTTTAGTACTCCTTTTCACTCCTTTCCGGGACTCTTTTTTGTCCTTTTGGGGATACCCCAACATGAAATGCGCCCTTAAGTGAGTTTTAGGATTTGAGGACCAAGCTGTTGATGAAGAGCTCGCCTAGCCCTCGAGAAAGCTCAAAAAGGCAGAAGACTAGAGCGCCCCATTCGCTGACACCAAATGTCAAAAAGGTGGGCGTTGGAAAGGTCGGTGGTAGGACCTCTCCAGCGATTCTTCTAATCCATTTGCGTGCCCTTGGACTTTGGGAAGTATGCTTCTCTCAGATCCTCTATCTTTACAGATGTAGGATGTAGTTAGGAATGTCCCACCCTGCCATGTAAACGCTATGGCCCACCCATTAGGCCGGTTTTTGAGGCACATGAAAAAATTGCATTTAAGAGAGCAGCCTACAGATTCCTTTAGCATATTAATTGGTTCCAACCGGATGCTTTAACAAAAGTGAGATTTAAGCTTAGGTTAAAAAAACTTTACGCTGGGATTGGAATGATGGTTACTTTATACATATGATACATAATGACATTAGGAAGAGGCGAGTGAGGTTAAGGCAAAGTTTTGCAAAAGTTGTTAGTAAGAATAGTGTTCTAGATAGTGGCTCGTGGGGTTAGAGTAGAATCCTGGAATGCGATATTCGATTCACTTTCTAATTGAGAGTACGTCGAAGCTAAATCTCACAAATGCAAGGTGGCTGCGGATGAGCGCACCAAGAGGAGTTCATGGCTTAGTTAGTTGGTGTGTTTGTAAGTTATTACTTCCATTCTCCCAAATTCAGACTCCTGCCTTTTGAAGATGCATGAAGTTTTCAATTGGCAAATCAAATTCTTTTTGCAACCCTAAGCAGTCTATGCATTCTAGAGTTTTTACATCTTAGCGCAGGTGGATGAGTTCGATAGGCAGCCAACCGAAGAAGAAATTCTTCAGGCCAAACAGTCTAATGGGATTCAAGTGGTTGTGGATCACGTTCGTAATTGCAAAGTTGGCGTCCCAATGCACATGGCTGTTCAAGTTAGCAAGCTAAGGAAAGCTAAAGGAAAGAAGACAAAAAAGAAGCCAACAGCAAAGGAGTAATTGAGCGCTAAGGAGGATGGCGATGTTTAAAGTGGTGAAAAGGAGGACGAGTCATGCATTGACAGCGACAGCGAGGAAGAAGCAAGTGGGACATATGGGAGCGGAGACGAGAGTTCAGCGGAGAAGACCGAGTCAAACTCCGAAGACGACAACGCAGGTAGGGAGATAAGCGCATATACAAGCCGCGGGGACGAGGATGATGACCACAGTTTGTGTACATATAGAACCCTTTTTCCTTTACAAATGAGGTGTTTTTTCCATATTTAGTTGAGGTGGTAAATTACGGTAGAGCGTTCCTTGAATATGGCAGTGTCCATCCCCGAAGTCTCCAACACTGTCCACAAAACTGCTTAGACAATTGATACATTTGGGAGTGTTCATGTACACTTCTAGAACTTTGAGACAATTTTAAGCATTACCACATGTTTGCAATGGTTTATTTGGTTACCATATATTTTTTGCATGTCGTGTATGGAATCGGATAATAAGTTCCCTTTCCTAGACTAAAGAATATTTCAGGCCTAAATTTAGGCATATGCTAGAAATCCTTTCTCTCGGCCTACCTACAATAGACATGTGGCATTCACTTTTTGCACAACAATAAGCACTAAATTTAAACCCTCCTACTACGAGTCCAAATATACCATTTCACTCGGAGCCCTTCATTCACCTTATGTGAAAACTGAAAACTTGTTGTAAATTTACGGTTTTACCATTGAATAATTGAAAAGGCATGGTAATTATATAGTACAAACGGGAAATTCTAGGAATTTACATAGAAGCATGGTAGCTACATTGTTTTACACGCCCACAATAAAACCCTCCGGTAAATATATAAACTCTTTACGGTCTAGGTAATTGCTAAAATAACTCCACATGGTCAATGTTGGGACTTTGTTCTGAATCGCGAACTCTTAAGAGAACTTATGATGGCATGGAACACACGGTGTGGCTTTCGTTACACCCTACCCGTGGCTTTAGTGAGGCCATGGCTTTAGTGAGGCCACCGACAAGCACGTGGTTCTTGCTACGTTTCAACAAGGCCCGCTCTAGACCGCTTCTAGTGAATTATGCTACGCCAATAGTGTAGCATAGGGTGATAGTCTGGTTGGGGTACCCAAAAAGGTTGTCCCATGAACAATTGCACTCTATGCTGGTGTGACAAACATATCCATTTTTAAACTGTAATACAATAAGACTTCATTAGATGTGGTTTTAGTTGTCTATACTTATAATGTATCAAGAAAAAAAATTAAAAATTAAAAAAAATTATTTTGGAGTAATTTTATTTGATTTTTTAGTTGAAAAAGTAAGTGATGTCCCAATAATCTAAAATCCATTGAATCAAGCAAATGGAATATCAACCATTTTTATTTTAATATAATTTTTGAATATGACCTACATCTTCTTGTATAGAATACAAAAAAATATATTTAATAATAAAAAAATTAATTCATTGTGCACTATAATGCCTGCAAATCCCCAAATTCAGCACTTTTTCCCTCATCTATGAATGGATCCAAAAAAAATAAAAAATCTAAGAGAAAATCTATAGGCATATATACTTTGATTTCAGTGAGGTGCATGATATTTTATTTTCTATTTTAGGGTCTTTTTACTTGATTAAAATGACTAAATTAGACAAACTTTGGAGGCTTTCAATAAAAATAACCTAATTAGTGTGTCCAAAAAGTGATACCCCAAGCTTACCATTGCCCCATACGGTCCAAAAATCTAGTAAAGAGAAGTTTACACGTGGCAAGAAAACGTTTTCTCTTCCTTGGGCTAAGAAGCACCCGCTATTTCTAGGTATCGCTCGCCGGATTACACTACTACAATTAACCCGAGCATCCGCAATTTCCGGATATCGCTTGGCGAGATAATACTACTACAATTTAAAGGGGTTATCAACGTTTTCTTATCAAACATTACTTAAGTTTACTAACGTTTTGGATCTTGCTTTAGGAACTTTCTCAAGAAAATAAGCACGGTTATGAGATCACCAAGCAATGCTATTTATAATTTAGTTGAAAACGTTGCTTACTTTCTAAAAACGTTGTGTTTGGTAATCATGATTCCATAATAAGAATATTATTGAATTTTGCAAATAATTACTTAAATGAAACCTGGCTAATAAATACCAAACACTATGATTCCAAATCGCTAAGAGCTAGCCATTGACATCCTACATAAACTCATACAATGATCTTAAGGAAACTAAGTCTTGCATCAACTAAGTCTTCCCCAGGACGAAGGGGAAGCTCGTCCTCCTCGCTGCTGGAATCGCCTGAGGACGAGTCCGTGAGGCTGTCCTGCTCATCTGGATCACCAGTGGGAGGGTTACCGTCGCGCGGATTGCCGGAGTACCCTCGATTCGAAGCTATCGTAAGCTCGAATCGCTGCAACAAATCGGAGTATGCGACCTCACACAAGAGTGACGGCGGCAAATGCTGCAAGATGAGAGAGATGAATTCCTAGGCTCCTCATATCTTCCCCCTGGCCTGCACTGGTCACAATCGAAAACAGTTTGCATGCAGCAATCTCAGACAGTACTTGGAATATCCTTGTTTGATACAGAAGAAATTTTGGTGCCAAAACCCCCGGATCAGCCTGCAGTGTCGAAAAAGTTTTATTAATTTGCACAAGATGTTGCTTTCGACATGAGAAGATTGTAATTGCAGACTTCCCACAAAGCACTTAAAATGATTCTGACATGTCAGCATTGAGAAGAGGCACTGCATTTTAGTGAGATTTTAGTGTGTTGCAACGATTGCCTTTCTCATCCATTCATCTCCACTTCAAAGAAACTATTTAGGCGTCATCCTGTGAGCACTTAATTTCACAGTACAAAACTTATGCTAACAAAACGTATGCTGGCAAAAACGTTATCAAAACGTTTGCTTGCAAAACATATGCTAGCAAAAACGTTGTCAAAACGTTTGTCAAAACGTATGCTTGCAAAACATATGGTGGCAAAAACGTATGCTGGCAAAGACGTTGTCAAAACGTATGCTCGCAAAACGTATGCTCGCAAAAAGAAAATCACCACCATAGTTACCATTCATTCTACTAGAATATTTAATAACACGTTTGATTGAATTTACTTGAAGTCTATGTACATGCACCACAACAAATGCACAATTTGGATGCAAACCTCTTTCTTCATAGACTATTGAAAAGCTACGTTTATTAGGGCTTTCCTATTGTGTAGTACGTGTCTCTTGTTACGGACCAATATTTCGGCGTAAGCTTAAATGCTAAACCTAGTTAACTTAATCTACCTCAATAGGTTATCACTTTGGTAGTAACAAAATGTCACATTCATTAATTGTTTGTTCTAATGTAGACACCATATGAATTGAATCTTTGCATACTCTGACACAAAGCTTCTTAGCTTCTCCTCTTTCAACTTTCCAATCACAGATGTGTCATAGAATCCAAATACCTTCGTCTTGCCAATTTCTATCAAAAAGTTGTGACATCACATCAATAAGGAGTGACCGTACTTTCATAAGGCTTTGAGGTTTTTTATAAGAAGGAGGTGTATCTATTTCAGAATGTAAATTTTGTTAATTTCAAAAATATCCGTATAACCATAAGGGATTTCGATCTTCAAATACTCGATTGAATTCTAGAAATTTGATTTCCCAACTAGAATGCAAAAAAGAGGGTGTAAATCTTATCTTAACCCCTAAACGTCCCTAGTGTCGAAAAACGACATTTTGGATGAAGGGCAGAAACTTTGAAGAGCCATAACTTCTTCATCCGGACTCCGTTTTTGACGAAATCACTTGGGTTGGGTCCCAAATTAAGTCTAGTTTGTGTGGTACAAATTGCAGACCTATACAAAGAAGTATGAATTAATGGCATGCATTTTAGTGACAGCAGCTTTTGGTTTTGAGATTTCAAACATTGGGCATGTTTCACCATTGCAAGCCAATTATGCAAAACCAAAAATGGTTTTCCATGAATTTTTTTTACATAAGTATGATCTTTAGATGTATTCTAACAACTTTCTAGTTGCAAGTTTTTCGATCCAAATAACTTTGCTAGTGGATTTGCAATGATGTTTCTACAATGAAAAAAGTGAAAAAATGGATGATTTTTGAGGAGCTAGATCTCCTTCATCCACCGTTAGATTTTGACTTTATTCTTTGGGATAGATTCCAATCATAGTCTATTTTAAGTGGTAGAAACCTTAACCTAATTGAAGATGTATTGAAGATAGGGCATGGATTTGAGTGCAAAGGGTCTAGTTTTGGACTATTTTTCCTTTGTAAATTTTGAGGCAGTTTTCACCATTGGAAGGCTACTATTTGAGCCAAGATATTTTTATGATGAATTTTTTTGGTACAAAAGTGTTTTTGAGATGAAGATGAACAACTTTCTAGTTGGTGGTTTTTTGATTGCAAATTTCATGTTGGTAGTATTTTCACTTCAAAGTGGAAATGATGGTATTTTGTAGCATGTTTTGCGCACTAATACGTTAGGATCTCCCAATCTATGAGGTCCCATGAGTCAAGTTTTGGCCCACATAATCTACTACAAGTCTATTACAAGTTTGTACGGTTAAGATCTGAATAGCTTATCTTTATTTTCATCTATATCACTTTTTTTGAAAATGAGTTTTTGGCTAAAAATACCCCAAGGACGTTTAGGGGTTAAAGTCATCTTTGTTCTTTTCTTATGAAATAAAACATTCATAGAAAATCTTCAATGTCTCGTCTCAAGAAAACTTAAGATGAAATTTGAGTTGTGGTACTTCTATTAAAACTGCACTAGGTATTATAATCGAAGTGACTCCACTTTAGCTTCCCCTCATTGAGCTTCACAAGTTGGGGGGAGGGGGGTGTACACCAAAGGATGTATTACAAGTGGACTCAATCCATTTATAAATACGCAAAGTCCAACATTCTCTATGGCCCCCCTAAATCTTCATGAGAAGACTATCAAATCTCTTTTTCCAAGGGCACAATCTATTGACATTGTATTACATGAGTAAGGTTTGTTAAACAGTATGAGTTGACAAAAGAATGACACACATGCTTGAGTAATTCTCAACACCACCTGTTTGCCTGATTCTAAACCAACAGTTGCATTTGAACTCAAACTCATGTTGTATGATTCATTGTTAAGGCACTCAAAATAATCAATAAAAGCACTAGAACAAATACCTTGGTATTGCATATGACATGTACTTGTGAAATATTGAAGAATCTTAACTAATATGGGAATGTTGTACGTTCACAATTGACATTTACTCGTGGTCTGTTGAACAGTGTTCTCGGGGGATTCACTTAGTGTAAAAATCTACAACTAGCTGCGAACACGGGGTATTTTCAAGGGGGGTATTATCTTTGTTTAGATGAATATAGCACCATGTTTAGTTATATAATACCCCTAGATTGCTCAATTTATTATGCCGTTGTTTTTATTGTAATTTTTTTTAGCAGAAATAGTTTAGGGGCTAAGTTAGTTTAAAAATTTAGAATTAGACGTTATTTTTTTTCAAGTTAATGATAATTCCACTTGCTCTATCTCTCTACAAATTTTCCCCGTGCACGAAAATTGCTTATGCTGGTGACATCCTTGTAGATTTCTCGTGCTAAAAATTGAGCCATTATTGAACGTGACACACATTCAACACCAACACGAGCGATTTCGGAACACTCACATTTGCTCACAATCTGCATTTGTAACTCCAACATACCATTAGAAACATGATCCTCAAAGTTTGGTATGATGAAACAACGAAACCAATAGGCAGGAAGAGGACTGTCCAACACACATAGAAAAATGAGAGCTAATCACACATTTGTGTCCACAGCCACAATGCAAAGGGTTCTTGGTCCGGTTAAATCTACTCCCAGACCGTCTTGTGTCATGAGACACAGTCCTGGATGGACAATTAGCTGCCTGCAAGCAAAAAACAGCCTGCCAAACACATCAAACAGTCCAAAGTGTTTAACAATGCACGGCTGAAAAGTCTAGCAAAACTGAATTCCACCGAGAAGAGAGGAGACTCAAAAAACTCCGTGGGCTGATGTTGTTACGCAAAAATTGTAAGATGGCTCATTCCGAGATCCTCGGCCGCACTCTGCCTGAACTCGCTCTCCAGGGAACTTCGCAGCCTCGCCAGGTCTGGAAGCTTTGCACGGGCAAAGTCGAAGTGAAGCTGCGCCTTCGAAAAGGCTGCAAAGTTGTCCGAGTCCAGAATCTCGCTGTGCGCTCGTGCTGGAGCTCCAGTGGAAATGCCTCAACCATACAACACCTCAGGTATTCAAATTAGTTCCCACTGATCAAACTTTTAATGGATGTACAGTACATTAAGGGGGTCTCAGGGTTTTGTGCGAATGTACCTTAAGGAAGTCCGAGGGTCTAAGTGAAACGCCCGTCATTCGTATGGGAACCCAAATTCCAGAATGTCAAGTCGTACGTTGCTCGATCAGGCCCTTGGAAATCCGTCGACTGCCCTTCCCGACGCACTTTGTTCGCACACAATAAGGTTCGCAGCAGATCCCACTAAATTTAAATTTCTAGCTACTGTGCTCACCCACGCCAAGATAAACCATGCCTTCTTAGAACTTGCACCAGGGGTTGTAGCTGCTGATGCTGCCATTTTTGGACCCAATAATATAACTGCATATTAACCAACAGGGATCCACAGGTCATCTTCACAGGTAGTAGGAAAACATCCCAATGCACCCTGCACTTTTACATATGCGAGAGTAAAGAGAGTCATGACCAGCACATGTGGGAACATTGGATACAACATTCGAGAGAATACGATCAACTAAAGATAGCACGCTGATCCAGCTTGCTGAATCGATTCGAGAATGTGGTTCCACGGCTAACCAGAATTCTTCAGGAGCGCCTGTGTTGTTGAAGACAGATGTAGCAATGAACATACCAGAGAAGAAATGAACATCACCTCTTACTGCTTCGAAACGAAATCGTCTAGCACTTGTTTATCAGAATCCGCTAGACAATACACGTTCTGCCTACTGTTAAAGGTAAGAGCAACACTTGAGATTATGCAGTCGACATCAATCCATTGGGTGTCGGTGACATCATACTTAAACTTATTCCTGCCTGGACCTTTTGAGAACCAGTTGAACATAACTTGAACCGTAGGAGAAGTACTTACCTTCTTACCTGTAGCTGTGGATCTATTCATCAGATCTATGGGGTTTCGTGAGGAGCCCCACTTCGTGCCATAGGACCTTCTTATCTTCTGTACGCGGCCTATCCACCAAGAACCCGAGTCTGAACCAGCTGAAAGCAGAACTGGGGACCCCCTGCGCTGCAACCCCTGTCTATTGCGTTTCTGAGCAGCTCGGCATGTGGAATAAGTTGCTCTTGTATCATCTTGCTCAAAGTATACCCCGCAATCCGTACCTAGCCCAACCAAACATGTACTACTCGAACTAGAAGCAGAAAGGTAGTCTTCGGCATTATTGAAATACACTGAGTTCCGGATTCTGGTTAGTCTGTCCTTAGATAGGAAGGGATTTCCATTTAATTCAGAGACTAACGTAGATTTGTATATAGTCTTACCTGCATACTCGACCACTGGTGAGATTCTTACCGTCCTTTCACCTGCCACGGCGCTCGTCTCCGGCTGCAATTCAGATGAATTGAGGATGTCTCGAATTGCGTGTCTGCACTCGTCCTCGGCAACTTGAAGATTATCTAGACCGTCTTCACTTATCGCATCTTCTGACTCCTATACATCTGGACTATGTTCTAAATCACAAGGAATTTGAGAGTCCGGTGCAAGGGTCTCTCTCATCACCTCGCCGTCACCGTCTTCTCCTGGAACAGGACGGGTAGGGGGACCGTAACACCAGTGCTTATCATCTGCGGCCTCTAGAGCCCACGGCTCCAAGAACTACTTCTTCTCTCTTGCAACAGTTGACGGTGCCATGTTCAGAACTCGGAGGGTAGCTTGCGCAGATTTGAAGCCCTCTTGCAGACATAGGATCATATCAGCGTCGGTCTCCAGACCGGTGTAGTCGCTAAAATTTGCAGCGGTCTGATTCGATCCCAAGGGGTGTAGCTTCGCCCAGATATTCCGTTGTTTGTTGTGGACTCTATCGAACTTCAGACCGTTCTCGCCGTACTCAATTGCGGCCAGGTGGTTCACGGTGTTAGCACAACCTAGTAATTCATGGAAATCATAAGATCTCTCCATTCCCTGCATCCCTCCTACTTTACTGAAGAATATCTCACAGGAATCGGACCCGGTTAGATGAAGTGGGACAGACAACTCACTATGGAAATCACGGAAATACTTTACCAAAAGGACGACAAAGTGACATGATAATTGAATTTCTATATAGCATTGATTACTTACAAAACACTCTTGAACTGAGAGGGTTTTAGTGTTACCTCCGACACTATGATCGCCATGTTTGATCCAGAGTTTCCATAGTCTGAAAAAAAAAGAAACCTTGGCTGCGAGCACAACTCTATCTCGAAGACTTAATGATTCTGAAAGAAAAATATCTACATAATCAGAAACTATCTGCAGGTACATCTGTGTCCCCAGCGTCCTCTCCTGATGTGCGTCTCTTTCAATCTGCAATTTCCTCAGACTGTCCCTTACCTTCAATGAGCAAAGTCGTTGCGCACTTGCCCAATTCTGCCTATCACTTCTCTGTACATCCTCTTGCCTAAGACCGTGATCATCATAGGTGAATTTATTATAGACTTGTCCAATATGCTCAAGCAGACAAACATCTGCCCCCAACTGGATACTCTTTACTGCGCTGTCTAACGGATTTATAAGTTTCTTTCCGTTGTGTACATAATCTTGATCATGCAATTCTACAATACGACCAGAGCTAAGAATCAAACCGGATAGAGACCACCCTGCCCAAGGTAGACAGTACCTGACCCCCACCTTGTCGGTATAGTCTTTGATCATGAGCTGCCGACGCCTAGAATCCCCATCCGATGCATGTCCAATTATGGGACCCACGGCCTCTTCACAATGAACCTGCCACAACTCGTCAATGGCAACCCACTGCTCCCTCACCCACGCAGAATTAAAACAGTTGCATGTGACGTTGACGACGAGCACAAGCCGAGGCAATTTATCATGCAAAGGGTTGACCATGATAACTCTAGCGAAGCTGCCAATCTGATTAGTCCTAAACGATTCTACTATGTTAGTGTAGCCAGCTTCTCCAAATCCAACATTCGGCTTGAAATGTGAATCACAGCGATGATTGTCTTTGGCACCACAGAACCCGACAAGGACATCAGAACGTGACTCCCATGAGATCCGACTCTTGACTTTAGTCTCATCTTCGGCGAGTATAACTGGCACTGGCCCGAGAATCCCGTGGACCCGCTTCGCTTCTCTGTAAATCTGGGCAACGGAATTGAAGATCACACCGTGTTCTCCTGCCACAAACTGCACGCCTTTCTTGTTCTCTCGCTTAGTACTGGAATACGATGGAGCAGCAAAATTCAAAGAGAATAAGTCACACATGCGTCTTCCACCATATATTTTCATGGCTTGGGAAAATGACTTGGTATTTTTTGAGTACCTAAAACCTTGTTTCTCACGGTTCAGATTAGTGGCGACATCTCTGAGGAAGTCCCACAATGCTGGCTTCCCCCCGAACGCATTGGTTCTGTGTGCAGCGACGATGTTGTTACAGAATGCTAACACGTCTTTTCGATTAAAATTCTCCAGCGCACTCAATTTCAGACCCTTCGATGTCAGTTTCAACTGCGCTAGTTTAGCCTTCAGCAACCAATGCGATGTCTTCTCCTCTTTGTATTTCCGGGCAAGGACTCTACTACGACCAGCCAATTCTCTAATTGACAGGTAGTCGACCCTACGCCCAGGACACATATCACGGAAACCTCTCTTAACTGCTGCATGGTTCTCTCGCAAGACTCTCATCCGAAAGTCATTCTCCCTATGAATTTCATTGCATTCAGAACACGTGAAATTCAGGAAAGGTTCGCCTGTTATGCTAAGTCGTTTACATTTGACGTGAC